>OX387429.1:4163307-5551076 GCA_947563755.1 Lochmaea crataegi | reverse complement strand
CTAGAACGTTCTATCTTTCCTATTTGTCGAGTTATGAGTATTTTTTGTTTTGAAAAGTGGATTTTCGAAAACTTCATGACTCTATTTGAAGGCGAAATAATGATTTTATCACAAAACTGATAGTGCCATTCGATTTTTTTGGCCAAAAAAACCCCTCTTTACGAATTTTTAGCATTTTTTATAATTTTTTTGTCGAAAATTTAGAACAAAGGGGGTAGCTATGGAAATATTTTGCGATAAAAATTGATTTTTTCTAACTCCCATAATCCTTGGAAATATGGACTCAAAATTCACTAAAATATGTAAAATTGTCCCCTCTATCGATTGGTGAAAACTAGAACGTTCTATCTTTCCTATTGTCGAGTTATGAGTATTTTTTGTTTTGAAAACTGGATTTTCGAAATTTCATGACTCTATTTGAAGGCGAAATAATGATTTTATCACAAAACTGATTGTGCCAGTCTATTTTTTGGCCAAAAAACCCCTCTTTACGAATTTTTTGCATTTTTATAATTTTTTTGTCGAAAAATTTAGAACAAAGGGGGTAGCTATGGAAATATTTTGCGATACAAATTGATTTTTTCTAACTCCCATAATCCTTGGAAATATGGACTCAAAATTCACTAAAATATGTAAAATTGTCCCCTCTATCGATTGGTGAAGACTAGAACGTTCTATCTTTCCTATTGGTCGAGTTATGAGTATTTTTTGTTTTGAAAAGTGGATTTTCGAAATTTCATGACTCTATTTGAAGGCGAAATAATGATTTTATCACAAAACTGATTGTGCTAGTCGATTTTTTGGCCAAAAAAACCCCTCTTCACGAATTTTTAGCATTTTTTATAATTTTTTTGTCGAAAATTAGAACAAAGGGGGTAGCTATGGAAATATTTTGCGATACAAATTGATTTTTTCTAACTCCCATAATCCTTGGAAATATGGACTCAAAATTCACTAACATATGTAAAATTGTCCCCTCTATCGATTGGTGAAGACTAGAACGTTCTATCTTTCCTATTTGTCGAGTTATGAGTATTTTTTGTTTTGAAAAGTGGATTTTCGAAAATTTCATGACTCTATTTGAAGGCGAAATAATGATTTTATCACAAAACTGATTGTGCCAGTCGATTTTTTGGCCAAAAAAACCCCTCTTTACGAATTTTTATAATTTTTTTGTCGAAAATTTAGAACAAAGGGGGTAGCTATGGAAATATTTTGCGATACAAATTGATTTTTTCTAACTCCCATAATCCTTGGAAAAATGGACTCAAAATTCACTAAAATATGTAAAATTGTCCCCTCTATCGATTGGTGAAGACTAGAACGTTCTATCTTTCCTATTTGTCGAGTTATGAGTATTTTTTGTTTTGAAAAGTGGATTTTCGAAAATTTCATGACTCTATTTGAAGGCGAAATAATGATTTTATCACAAAACTGATTGTGCCAGTCGATTTTTTGGCCAAAAAAACCCCTCTTTACGAATTTTTAGAATTTTTTTGTCGAAAATTTAGAACAAAGGGGGTAGCTATGGAAATATTTTGCGATACAAATTGATTTTTTCTAACTCCCATAATCCTTGGAAATATGGACTCAAAATTCACTAAAATATGTAAAATTGTCCCCTCTATCGATTGGTGAAGACTAGAACGTTCTATCTTTCCTATTTGTCGAGTTATGAGTATTTTTTTTTTGAAAAGTGGATTTTCGAAAATTTCATGACTCTATTTGAAGGCGAAATAATGATTTTATCACAAAACTGATTGTGCCAGTCGATTTTTCGGCCAAAAAAACCCCTCTTTACGAATTTTTAGCATTTTTTATAATTTTTTTGTCGAAAATTTAGAACAAAAGGGGTAGCTATGGAAATATTTTGCGATACAAATTGATTTTTTCTAACTCCCATAATCCTTGGAAATATGGACTCAAAATTCACTAAAATATGTAAAATTGTCCCCTCTATCGATTGGTGAAGACTAGAACGTTCTATCTTTCCTATTTGTCGAGTTATGAGTATTTTTTGTTTTGAAAAGTGGATTTTCGAAAATTTCATGACTCTATTTGAAGGCGAAATAATGATTTTATCACAAAACTGATTGTGCCAGTCGATTTTTTGGCCAAAAAAACCCCTCTTTACGAATTTTTAGCATTTTTTATAATTTTTTTGTCGAAAATTTAGAACAAAGGGGGTAGCTATGGAAATATTTTGCGATACAAATTGATTTCTTCTAACTCCCATAATCCTTGGAAATATAGACTCAAAATTCACTAAAATATGTAAAATTGTCCCCTCTATCGATTGGTGAAGACTAGAACGGTCTATCTTTCCTATTAGTCGAGTTATGAGTAATTTTTGTTTTGAAAAGTGGATTTTCGAAAATTTCATGACTCTATTTGAAGGCGAAATAATGATTTTATCACAAAACTGATTTTGCCAGTCGATTTTTTGGCCAAAAAAACCCCTCTTTACGAATTTTTAGCATTTTTTATAATTTTTTTGTCGAAAATTTAGAACAAAGGGGGTAGCTATGGAAATATTTTGCGATACAAATTGATTTCTTCCAACTCCCATAATATTTGGAAATATAGACTCAAAATTCACTAAAATATGTAAAATTGTCCCCTCTATCGATTGGTGAAGACTAGAACGTTCTATCTTTCCTATTAGTCGAGTTATGAGTAATTTTTGTTTTGAAAAGTGGATTTTCGAAAATTTCATGACTCTATTTGAAGGCGAAATAATGATTTTATCACAAAACTGATTGTGCCAGTCGATTTTTTGGCCAAAAAACCCCTCTTTACGAATTCTTAGCATTTTTTTATAATTTTTTTGTCGAAAATTTAGAACAAAGGGATGGAAATATTTTGCGATACAAATTGATTTTTTCTAACTCCCATAATCCTTGGAAATATGGACTCAAAATTCACTAAAATATGTAAAATTGTCCCCTCTATCGATTGGTGAAGACTAGAACGTTCTATCTTTCCTATTTGTCGAGTTATGAGTAATTTTTGTTTTGAAAAGTGGATTTTCGAAAATTTCATGACTCTATTTGAAGGCGAAATAATGATTTTATCACAAAACTGATTGTGCCAGTCGATTTTCCGGTCCAAAAAACCCCTCTTTACGAATTTTTAGCATTTTTTATAATTTTTTTGTCGAAAATTTAGAACAAAGGGGTAGGTATGGAAATATTTTGAGAAACAAATTGATTTTTTCTAACTCCCATAATCCTTGGCAATATCGACTTAAAATTCACTCAAATATGTAAAATTGTCCCCTCTATCGATTGGTGAAGACTAGAACGTTCTATCTTTCCTATTTGTCGAGTTATGAGGATTTTTTGTTTTGAAAAGTGGATTTTCGAAAATTTCATGACTCTATTTGAAGGCGAAATAATAATTTTATCACAAAACTGATTGTGCCAGTCGATTTTTTGGCCAAAAAAACCCCTCTTTACGAATTTTTATAATTTTTTTGTCGAAAATTTAGAACAAAGGGGGTAGCTATGGAAATATTTTGCGATACAAATTGATTTCTTCCAACTCCCATAATCCTTGGAAATATCGACTCAAAATTCACTAAAATATGTAAAATTGTCCCCTCTATCGATTGGTGAAGACTAGAACGTTCTATCTTTCCTATTAGTCGAGTTATGAGTAATTTTTGTTTTGAAAAGTGGATTTTCGAAAATTTCATGACTCTATTTGAAGGCGAAATAATGATTTTATCACAAAACTGATTGTGCCAGTCGATTTTTTGGCCAAAAAACCCCTCTTTACGAATTTTTAGCATTTTTTAAAAATTTTTTGTCGAAAATTTAGAACAAAGGGGGTAGCTATGGAAATATTTTGCGATACAAATTGATTTTTTCTAACTCCCATAATCCTTGGAAATATGGACTCAAAATTCACTAAAATATGTAAAATTGTCCCCTCTATCGATTGGTGAAGACTAGAACGTTCTATCTTTCCTATTTGTCGAGTTATGAGTAATTTTTGTTTTGAAAAGTGGATTTTCGAAAATTTCATGACTCTATTTGAAGGCGAAATAATGATTTTATCACAAAACTGATTGTGCCAGTCGATTTTTTGGCCAAAAAAACCCCTCTTTACGAATTTTTAGCATTTTTTATAATTTTTTTGTCGAAAATTTAGAACAAAGGGGGTAGCTATGGAAATATTTTGCGATACAAATTGATTTTTTCTAACTCCCATAATCCTTGGAAATATGGACTCAAAATTCACTAAAATATGTAAAATTGTCCCCTCTATCGATTGGTGAAGACTAGAACGTTCTATCTTTCCTATTAGTCGAGTTATGAGTATTTTTTGTTTTGAAAAGTGGATTTTCGAAAATTTCATGACTCTATTTGAAGGCGAAATAATGATTTTATCACAAAACTGATTGTGCCAGTCGATTTTTTGGCAAAAAAAACCCCACTTTACGAATTTTTAGCATTTTTTATAATTTTTTTGTCGAAAATTTAGAACAAAGGGGGTAGCTATGGAAATATTTTGCGATACAAATTGATTTCTTCTAACTCCCATAATCCTTGGAAATATGGACTCAAAATTCACTAACATATGTAAAATTGTCCCCTATATCGATTGGTGAAGACTAGAACGTTCTATCTTTTTTATTTGTCGAGTTATGAGTATTTTTTGTTTTGAAAAGTGGATTTTCGAAAATTTCATGACTCTATTTGAAGGCGAAATAATGATTTTATCACAAAACTGATTGTGCCAGTCGATTTTCCGGTCCAAAAACCCCTCTTTACGAATTTTTAGCATTTTTTATAATTTTTTTGTCGAAAATTTAGAACAAAGGGGGTAGCTATGGAAATATTTTGCGATACAAATTGATTTCTTCTAACTCCCATAATCCTCGGAAATATGGACTCAAAATTCACTAACATATGTAAAATTGTCCCCTCTATCGATTGGTGAAGACTAGAACGTTCTATCTTTCCTATTAGTCGAGTTATGAGTATTTTTTGTTTTGAAAAGTGGATTTTCGAAAATTTCATGACTCTATTTGAAGGCGAAATAATGATTTTATCACAAAACTGATTGTGCCAGTCGATTTTCCGGTCCAAAAACCCCTCTTCACGAATTTTTAGCATTTTTTATAATTTTTTTGTCGAAAATTTAGAACAAAGGGGGTAGCTATGGAAATATTTTGCGATACAAATTGATTTTTTATAACTCCCATAATCCTTGGAAATATGGACTCAAAATTCACTAACATATGTAAAATTGTCCCCTCTATCGATTGGTGAAGACTAGAACGTTCTATCTTTCCTATTAGTCGAGTTATGAGTATTTTTTGTTTTGAAAAGTGGATTTTCGAAAATTTCATGACTCTATTTGAAAGCGAAATAATGATTTTATCACAAAACTGATTGTGCCAG
This sequence comes from Lochmaea crataegi, assembly GCA_947563755.1. Lineage (NCBI taxonomy): Eukaryota > Metazoa > Arthropoda > Insecta > Coleoptera > Chrysomelidae > Lochmaea > Lochmaea crataegi. The sequence goes on along the minus strand of OX387429.1, from coordinate 5,545,665 downwards.
TCGATTTTTTGGCCAAAAAAACCCCTCTACGAATTTTTAGCATTTTTTATAATTTTTTTGTCGAAAATTTAGAACAAAGGGGGTAGCTATGGAAATATTTTGCGATACAAATTGATTTCTTCTAACTCCCATAATCCTTGGAAATATGGACTCAAAATTCACTAACATATGTAAAATTGTCCCCTCTATCGATTGGTGAAGACTAGAACGTTCTATCTTTCTTATTTGTCGAGTTATGAGTATTTTTTGTTTTGAAAAGTGGATTTTCGAAAATTTCATGACTCTATTTGAAGGCGAAATAATGATTTTATCACAAAACTGATTGTGCCAGTCGATTTTTTGGCCAAAAAAACCCCTCTTTACGAATTTTTAGCATTTTTTATAATTTTTTTGTCGAAAATTTAGAACAAAGGGGGTAGCTATGGAAATATTTTGCGATACAAATTGATTTTTATAACTCCCATAATCCTTGGAAATATGGACTCAAAATTCACTAACATATGTAAAATTGTCCCCTCTATCGATTGGTGAAGACTAGAACGTTCTATCTTTCCTATTAGTCGAGTTATGAGTATTTTTTGTTTTGAAAAGTGGATTTTCGAAAATTTCATGACTCTATTTGAAGGCGAAATAATGATTTTATCACAAAACTGATTGTGCCAGTCGATTTTTTGGCAAAAAAAACCCCTCTTTACGAATTTTTAGCATTTTTTATAATTTTTTTGTCGAAAATTTAGAACAAAGGGGGTAGCTATGGAAATATTTTGCGATACAAATTGATTTCTTCTAACTCCCATAATCCTTGGAAATATGGACTCAAAATTCACTAACATATGTAAAATTGTCCCCTCTATCGATTGGTGAAGACTAGAACGTTCTATCTTTTTTATTTGTCGAGTTATGAGTATTTTTTGTTTTGAAAAGTGGATTTTCGAAAATTTCATGACTCTATTTGAAGGCGAAATAATGATTTTATCACAAAACTGATTGTGCCAGTCGATTTTCCGGTCCAAAAACCCCTCTTTACGAATTTTTAGCATTTTTTATAATTTTTTTGTCGAAAATTTAGAACAAAGGGGGTAGCTATGGAAATATTTTGCGATACAAATTGATTTCTTCTAACTCCCATAATCCTCGGAAATATGGACTCAAAATTCACTAACATATGTAAAATTGTCCCCTCTATCGATTGGTGAAGACTAGAACGTTCTATCTTTCTTATTTGTCGAGTTATGAGTATTTTTGTTTTGAAAAGTGGATTTTCGAAAATTTCATGACTCTATTTGAAGGCGAAATAATGATTTTATCACAAAACTGATTGTGCCAGTCGATTTTCCGGTCCAAAAACCCCTCTTTACGAATTTTTAGCATTTTTTATAATTTTTTTGTCGAAAATTTAGAACAAAGGGGGTAGCTATGGAAATATTTTGCGATACAAATTGATTTCTTCTAACTCCCATAATCCTCGGAAATATGGACTCAAAATTCACTAACATATGTAAAATTGTCCCCTCTATCGATTGGTGAAGACTAGAACGTTCTATCTTTCTTATTTGTCGAGTTATGAGTATTTTTTGTTTTGAAAAGTGGATTTTCGAAAATTTCATGACTCTATTTGAAGGCGAAATAATGATTTTATCACAAAACTGTGATTGTGCCAGTCGATTTTCCGGTCCAAAAACCCCTCTTTAACGAATTTTTAGCATTTTTTATAATTTTTTTGTCGAAAATTTAGAACAAAGGGGGTAGCTATGGAAATATTTTGCGATACAAATTGATTTTTTCTAACTCCCATAATCCTTGGAAATATGGACTCAAAATTCACTAAAATATGTAAAATTGTCCCCTCTATCGATTGGTGAAGACTAGAACGTTCTATCTTTCCTATTAGTCGAGTTATGAGTATTTTTTGTTTTGAAAAGTGGATTTTCGAAAATTTCATGACTCTATTTGAAAGCGAAATAATGATTTTATCACAAAACTGATTGTGCCAGTCGATTTTTTGGCCAAAAAAACCCCTCTACGAATTTTTAGCATTTTTTATAATTTTTTTGTCGAAAATTTAGAACAAAGGGGGTAGCTATGGAAATATTTTGCGATACAAATTGATTTCTTCCAACTCCCATAATATTTGGAAATATAGACTCAAAATTCACTAAAATATGTAAAATTGTCCCCTCTATCGATTGGTGAAGACTAGAACGTTCTATCTTTCCTATTAGTCGAGTTATGAGTAATTTTTTGTTTTGAAAAGTGGATTTCGAAAATTTCATGACTCTATTTGAAGGCGAAATAATGATTTTATCACAAAACTGATTGTGCCAGTCGATTTTTTGGCCAAAAAAAACCCCTCTTTACGAATTTTTAGCATTTTTTATAATTTTTTTGTCGAAAATTTAGAACAAAGGGGGTAGCTATGGAAATATTTTGCGATACAAATTGATTTCTTCTAACTCCCATAATCCTTGGAAATATGGACTCAAAATTCACTAACATATGTAAAATTGTCCCCTCTATCGATTGGTGAAGACTAGAACGTTCTATCTTTCTTATTTGTCGAGTTATGAGTATTTTTTGTTTTGAAAAGTGGATTTCGAAAATTTCATGACTCTATTTGAAGGCGAAATAATGATTTTATCACAAAACTGATTGTGCCAGTCGATTTTTTGGCCAAAAAAACCCCTCTTTACGAATTTTTTAGCATTTTTTATAATTTTTTGTCGAAAATTTAGAACAAAGGGGTAGCTATGGAAATATTTTGCGATACAATTGATTTCTTCTAACTCCCATAATCCTTGGAAATATGGACTCAAAATTCACTAACATATGTAAAATTGTCCCCTCTATCGATTGGTGAAGACTAGAACGTTCTATCTTTCCTATTAGTCGAGTTATGAGTATTTTTTGTTTGAAAAGTGGATTTTCGAAAATTTCATGACTCTATTTGAAGGCGAAATAATGATTTTATCACAAAACTGATTGTGCCAGTCGATTTTTTGGCCAAAAAAACCCCTCTTTACGAACTTTTAGCATTTTTTATAATTTTTTTGTCGAAAATTTAGAACAAAGGGGGTAGCTATGGAAATATTTTGCGATACAAATTGATTTTTTCTAACTCCCATAGTCCTTGGAAATATGGACTCAAAATACACTAAAATATGTAAAATTGCCCCCTCTATCGATTGGTGAAGACTAGAACGTTCTATCTTTCCTATTAGTCGAGTTATGAGTATTTTTTGTTTTGAAAAGTGGATTTTCGAAAATTTCATGACTCTATTTGAAGGCGAAATAATGATTTTATCACAAAACTGATTGTGCCAGTCGATTTTTTTGGCCAAAAAAACCCCTCTTTACGAATTTTTAGCATTTTTTATAATTTTTTTGTCGAAAATTTAGAACAAAGGGGGTAGCTATGGAAATATTTTGCGATACAAATTGATTTCTTCTAACTCCCATAATCCTTGGAAATATGGACTCAAAATTCACTAACATATGTAAAATTGTCCCCTCTATCGATTGGTGAAGACCAGAACGTTCTATCTTTCTTATTTGTCGAGTTATGAGTATTTTTTGTTTTGAAAAGTGGATTTTCGAAAATTTCATGACTCTATTTGAAGGCGAAATAATGATTTTATCACAAAACTGATTGTGCCAGTCGATTTTTTTGGCCAAAAAAACCCCTCTTTACGAATTTTTAGCATTTTTTATAATTTTTTTGTCGAAAATTTAGAACAAAGGGGGTAGCTATGGAAATATTTTGCGATACAAATTGATTTCTTCTAACTCCCATAATCCTTGGAAATATGACTCAAAATTCACTAACATATGTAAAATTGTCCCCTCTATCGATTGGTGAAGACTAGAACGTTCTATCTTTCCTATTAGTCGAGTTATGAGTATTTTTTGTTTTGAAAAGTGGATTTTCGAAAATTTCATGACTCTATTTGAAGGCGAAATAATGATTTTTATCACAAAACTGATTGTGCCAGTCGATTTTTTGGCCAAAAAAACCCCTCTTTACGAATTTTTAGCATTTTTTATAATTTTTTTGTCGAAAATTTAGAACAAAGGGGGTAGCTATGGAAATATTTTGCGATACAAATTGATTTTTCTAACTCCCATAATCCTTGGAAATATGGACTAAAAATTCACTAACATATGTAAAATTGTCCCCTCTATCGATTGGTGAAGACTAGAACGTTTCTATCTTTCTTATTTGTCGAGTTATGAGTATTTTTTGTTTTGAAAAGTGATTTTCGAAAATTTCATGACTCTATTTGAAGGCGAAATAATGATTTTATCACAAAACTGATTGTGCCAGTCGATTTTTTGGCCAAAAAACCCCTCTTTACGAATTTTTAGCATTTTTTATAATTTTTTTGTCGAAAATTTAGAACAAAGGGGGTAGCTATGGAAATATTTTGCGATACAAATTGATTTCTTCTAACTCCCATAATCCTTGGAAATATGGACTCAAAATTCCACTAACATATGTAAAATTGTCCCCTCTATCGATTGGTGAAGACTAGAACGTTCTATCTTTCTTATTTGTCGAGTTATGAGTATTTTTTGTTTTGAAAAGTGGATTTTCGAAAATTTCATGACTCTATTTGAAGGCGAAATATGATTTTATCACAAAACTGATTGTGCCAGTCGATTTTTTGGCCAAAAAAACCCCTCTTTACGAATTTTTAGCATTTTTATTATTTTTTTGTCGAAAATTAGAACAAAGGGGGTAGCTATGGAAATATTTTGAGAAACAAATTGATTTTTCTAACTCCCATAATCCTTGGAAATATGGACTCAAAATTCACTAAATATGTAAAATTGTCCCCTCTATCGATTGGTGAAGACTAGAACGTTCTATCTTTCCTATTAGTCGAGTTATGAGTATTTTTTGTTTTGGAAAAGTGGATTTTCGAAAATTTCATGACTCTATTTGAAGGCGAAATAATGATTTTATCACAAAACTGATTGTGCCAGTCGATTTTTTGGCCAAAAAACCCCTCTTTACGAATTTTTAGCATTTTTTTATAATTTTTTTGTCGAAAATTTAGAACAAAGGGGGTAGCTATGGAAATATTTTGCGATACAAATTGATTTCTTCTAACTCCCATAATCCTCGGAAATATGGACTCAAAATTCACTAACATATGTAAAAATTGTCCCCCTCTATCGATTGGTGAAGACTAGAACGTTCTATCTTTCTTATTTGTCGAGTTATGAGTATTTTTGTTTTGAAAAGTGGATTTTCGAAAATTTCATGACTCTATTTGAAGGCGAATAATGATTTTATCACAAAACTGATTGTGCCAGTGGGTTTTTTGGCCAAAAAACCCCTCTTTACGAATTTTTAGCATTTTTTATAATTTTTTGTCGAAAATTTAGAACAAAGGGGGTAGCTATGGAAATATTTGCGATACAAATTGATTTTTCTAACTCCCATAATCCTTGAAATATAGACCCAAAATTCACTAAAATATGTAAAATCGTCCCCTCTATCGATTGGTGAAGACTAGAACGTTCTATCTTTCCTATTAGTCGAGTTATGAGTAATTTTTGTTTTGAAAAGTGGATTTTCGAAAATTTCATGACTCTATTTGAAGGCGAAATAATGATTTTATCACAAAACTGATTGTGCCAGTCGATTTTTTGGCCAAAAAACCCCTCTTTACGAATTTTTAGCATTTTTTATAATTTTTTTGTCGAAAATTTAGAACAAAGGGGGTAGCTATGGAAATATTTTGCGATACAAATTGATTTTTTCTAACTCCCATAATCCTTGGAAATATGGACTCAAAATTCACTAAAATATGTAAAATTGTCCCCTCTATCGATTGGTGAAGACTAGAACGTTCTATCTTTCCTATTTGTCGAGTTATGAGTAATTTTTGTTTTGAAAAGTGGATTTTCGAAAATTTCATGACTCTATTTGAAGGCGAAATAATGATTTTATCACAAAACTGATTGTGCCAGTCGATTTTTTGGCCAAAAAACCCCTCTACGAATTTTTAGCATTTTTTATAATTTTTTTGTCGAAAATTTAGAACAAAGGGGGTGGCTATGGAAATATTTTGCGATACAAATTGATTTCTTCTAACTCCCATAATCCTTGGAAATATAGACTCAAAATTCACTAAAATATGTAAAATTGTCCCCTCTATCGATTGGTGAAGACTAGAACGTTCTATCTTTCCTATTAGTCGAGTTATGAGTAATTTTTGTTTTGAAAAGTGGATTTTCGAAAATTTCATGACTCTATTTGAAGGCGAAATAATGATTTTATCACAAAACTGATTGTGCCAGTCGATTTTTTGGCCAAAAAACTCCTCTACGAATTTTTAGCATTTTTTATAATTTTTTTGTCGAAAATTTAGAACAAAGGGGGTGGCTATGGAAATATTTTGCGATACAAATTGATTTCTTCTAACTCCCATAATCCTTGGAAATATAGACTCAAAATTCACTAAAATATGTAAAATTGTCCCCTCTATCGATTGGTGAAGACTAGAACGTTCTATCTTTCCTATTAGTCGAGTTATGAGTAATTTTTGTTTTGAAAAGTGGATTTTCGAAAATTTCATGACTCTATTTGAAGGCGAAATAATGATTTTATCACAAAACTGATTGTGCCAGTCGATTTTTCGGCCAAAAAAACCCCTCTTTACGAATTTTTAGCATTTTTTATAATTTTTTTGTCGAAAATTTAGAACAAAGGGGGTAGCTATGGAAATATTTTGCGATACAAATTGATTTTTTCTAACTCCCATAATCCTTGGAAATATGGACTCAAAATTCACTAAAATATGTAAAATTGTCCCCTCTATCGATTGGTGAAGACTAGAACGTTCCATCTTTCCTATTTGTCGAGTTATGAGTATTTTTTGTTTTGAAAAGTGGATTTTCGAAAATTTCATGACTCTATTTGAAGGCGAAATAATGATTTTATCACAAAACTGATTGTGCCAGTCGATTTTTTGGCCAAAAAACCCCTTTTTACGAATTTTTAGCATTTTTTATAATTTTTTTGTCGAAAATTTAGAACAAAGGGGGTAGCTATGGAAATATTTTGCGATACAAATTGATTTCTTCTAACTCCCATAATCCTCGGAAATATGGACTCAAAATTCACTAACATATGTAAAATTGTCCCCTCTATCGATTGGTGAAGACTAGAACGTTCTATCTTTCCTATTTGTCGAGTTATGAGTATTTTTTGTTTTGAAAAGTGGATTTTCGAAAATTTCATGACTCTATTTGAAGGCGAAATAATGATTTTATCACAAAACTGATTGTGCCAGTCGATTTTTTGGCCAAAAAAAACCCCTCTTTACGAATTTTTAGCATTTTTTATAATTTTTTTGTCGAAAATTTAGAACAAAAGGGGTAGCTATGGAAATATTTTGCGATACAAATTGATTTCTTCTAACTCCCATAATCCTCGGAAATATGGACTCAAAATACACTTAAATATGTAAAATTGCCCCCTCTATCGATTGGTGAAGACTAGAACGTTCTATCTTTCCTATTAGTCGAGTTATGAGTATTTTTTGTTTTGAAAAGTGGATTTTCGAAAATTTCATGACTCTATTTGAAGGCGAAATAATGATTTTATCACAAAACTGATTGTGCCAGTCGATTTTTTGGCCAAAAAAACCCCTCTTTACGAATTTTTAGCATTTTTTATAATTTTTTTGTCGAAAATTTAGAACAAAGGGGGTAGCTATGGAAATATTTTGCGATACAAATTGATTTCTTCTAACTCCCATAATCCTCGGAAATATGGACTCAAAATTCACTAACATATGTAAAATTGTCCCCTCTATCGATTGGTGAAGACTAGAACGTTCTATCTTTCCTATTTGTCGAGTTATGAGTATTTTTTGTTTTGAAAAGTGGATTTTCGAAAATTTCATGACTCTATTTGAAGGCGAAATAATGATTTTATCACAAAACTGATTGTGCCAGTCGATTTTTTGGCCAAAAAAACCCCTCTTTACGAATTTTTAGCATTTTTTATAATTTTTTTGTCGAAAATTTAGAACAAAGGGGGTAGCTATGGAAATATTTTGCGATACAAATTGATTTCTTCTAACTCCCATAATCCTTGGAAATATAGACTCAAAATTCACTAAAATATGTAAAATTGTCCCCTCTATCGATTGGTGAAGACTAGAACGTTCTATCTTTCCTATTAGTCGAGTTATGAGTAATTTTTGTTTTGAAAAGTGGATTTTCGAAAATTTCATGACTCTATTTGAAGGCGAAATAATGATTTTATCACAAAACTGATTGTGCCAGTCGATTTTTCGGCCAAAAAAACCCCTCTTTACGAATTTTTAGCATTTTTTATAATTTTTTTGTCGAAAATTTAGAACAAAGGGGGTAGCTATGGAAATATTTTGCGATACAAATTGATTTTTTCTAACTCCCATAATCCTTGGAAATATGGACTCAAAATTCACTAAAATATGTAAAATTGTCCCCTCTATCGATTGGTGAATACTAGAACGTTCTATCTTTCCTATTTGTCGAGTTATGAGTAATTTTTGTTTTGAAAAGTGGATTTTCGAAAATTTCATGACTCTATTTGAAGGCGAAATAATGATTTTATCACAAAACTGATTGTGCCAGTCGATTTTTTGGCCAAAAAAACCCCTCTTTACGAATTTTTAGCATTTTTTATAATTTTTTTGTCGAAAATTTAGAACAAAAGGGGTAGCTATGGAAATATTTTGCGATACAAATTGATTTCTTCTAACTCCCATAATCCTCGGAAATATGGACTCAAAATACACTTAAATATGTAAAATTGCCCCCTCTATCGATTGGTGAAGACTAGAACGTTCTATCTTTCCTATTAGTCGAGTTATGAGTATTTTTTGTTTTGAAAAGTGGATTTTCGAAAATTTCATGACTCTATTTGAAGGCGAAATAATGATTTTATCACAAAACTGATTGTGCCAGTCGATTTTTTGGCCAAAAAAACCCCTCTTTACGAATTTTTAGCATTTTTTATAATTTTTTTGTCGAAAATTTAGAACAAAGGGGGTAGCTATGGAAATATTTTGCGATACAAATTGATTTCTTCTAACTCCCATAATCCTCGGAAATATGGACTCAAAATTCACTAACATATGTAAAATTGTCCCCTCTATCGATTGGTGAAGACTAGAACGTTCTATCTTTCTTATTTGTCGAGTTATGAGTATTTTTTGTTTTGAAAAGTGGATTTTCGAAAATTTCATGACTCTATTTGAAGGCGAAATAATGATTTTATCACAAAACTGATTGTGCCAGTGGGTTTTTTGGCCAAAAAACCCCTCTTTACGAATTTTTAGCATTTTTTATAATTTTTTTGTCGAAAATTTAGAACAAAGGGGGTAGCTATGGAAATATTTTGCGATACAAATTGATTTTTTCTAACTCCCATAATCCTTGGAAATATAGACCCAAAATTCACTAAAATATGTAAAATCGTCCCCTCTATCGATTGGTGAAGACTAGAACGTTCTATCTTTCCTATTAGTCGAGTTATGAGTAATTTTTGTTTTGAAAAGTGGATTTTCGAAAATTTCATGACTCTATTTGAAGGCGAAATAATGATTTTATCACAAAACTGATTGTGCCAGTCGATTTTTTGGCCAAAAAACCCCTCTTTACGAATTTTTAGCATTTTTTATAATTTTTTTGTCGAAAATTTAGAACAAAGGGGGTAGCTATGGAAATATTTTGCGATACAAATTGATTTTTTCTAACTCCCATAATCCTTGGAAATATGGACTCAAAATTCACTAAAATATGTAAAATTGTCCCCTCTATCGATTGGTGAAGACTAGAACGTTCTATCTTTCCTATTTGTCGAGTTATGAGTAATTTTTGTTTTGAAAAGTGGATTTTCGAAAATTTCATGACTCTATTTGAAGGCGAAATAATGATTTTATCACAAAACTGATTGTGCCAGTCGATTTTTCGGCCAAAAAAACCTCTCTTTACGAATTTTTAGCGTTTTTTATAATTTTTTTGTCGAAAATTTAGAACAAAGGGGGTAGCTATGGAAATATTTTGCGATACAAATTGATTTTTTCTAACTCCCATAATCCTTGGAAATATGGACTCAAAATTCACTAAAATATGAAAAATTGTCCCCTCTATCGATTGGTGAAGACTAGAACGTTCTATCTTTCCTATTTGTCGAGTTATGAGTATTTTTTGTTTTGAAAAGTGGATTTTCGAAAATTTCATGACTCTATTTGAAGGCGAAATAATGATTTTATCACAAAACTGATTGTGCCAGTGGGTTTTTTGGCCAAAAAACCCCTCTTTACGAATTTTTAGCATTTTTTATAATTTTTTTGTCGAAAATTTAGAACAAAGGGGGCTATGGAAATATTTTGCGATACAAATTGATTTTTTCTAACTCCCATAATCCTTGGAAATATAGACCCAAAATTCACTAAAATATGTAAAATCGTCCCCTCTATCGATTGGTGAAGACTAGAACGTTCTATCTTTCCTATTAGTCGAGTTATGAGTAATTTTTGTTTTGAAAAGTGGATTTTCGAAAATTTCATGACTCTATTTGAAGGCGAAATAATGATTTTATCACAAAACTGATTGTGCCAGTCGATTTTTTGGCCAAAAAACCCCTCTTTACGAATTTTTAGCATTTTTTATAATTTTTTTGTCGAAAATTTAGAACAAAGGGGGTAGCTATGGAAATATTTTGCGATACAAATTGATTTTTTCTAACTCCCATAATCCTTGGAAATATGGACTCAAAATTCACTAAAATATGTAAAATTGTCCCCTCTATCGATTGGTGAAGACTAGAACGTTCTATCTTTCCTATTTGTCGAGTTATGAGTAATTTTTGTTTTGAAAAGTGGATTTTCGAAAATTTCATGACTCTATTTGAAGGCGAAATAATGATTTTATCACAAAACTGATTGTGCCAGTCGATTTTTCGGCCAAAAAAACCTCTCTTTACGAATTTTTAGCGTTTTTTATAATTTTTTTGTCGAAAATTTAGAACAAAGGGGGTAGCTATGGAAATATTTTGCGATACAAATTGATTTTTTCTAACTCCCATAATCCTTGGAAATATGGACTCAAAATTCACTAAAATATGAAAAATTGTCCCCTCTATCGATTGGTGAAGACTAGAACGTTCTATCTTTCCTATTTGTCGAGTTATGAGTATTTTTTGTTTTGAAAAGTGGATTTTCGAAAATTTCATGACTCTATTTGAAGGCGAAATAATGATTTTATCACAAAACTGATTGTGCCAGTGGGTTTTTTGGCCAAAAAACCCCTCTTTACGAATTTTTAGCATTTTTTATAATTTTTTTGTCGAAAATTTAGAACAAAGGGGGTAGCTATGGAAATATTTTGCGATACAAATTGATTTTTTCTAACTCCCATAATCCTTGGAAATATGGACTCAAAATTCACTTAAATATGTAAAATTGTCCCCTCTATCGATTGGTGAAGACTAGAACGTTCTATCTTTCCTATTGGTCGAGTTATGAGTATTTTTTGTTTTGAAAACTGGATTTTCGAAAATTTCATGACTCTATTTGAAGGCGAAATAATGATTTTATCACAAAACTGATTGTGCCAGTCGATTTTTTGGCCAAAAAACCCCTCTACGAATTTTTAGCATTTTTTATAATTTTTTTGTCGAAAATTTAGAACAAAGGGGGTGGCTATGGAAATATTTTGCGATACAAATTGATTTCTTCTAACTCCCATAATCCTTGGAAATATAGACTCAAAATTCACTAAAATATGTAAAATTGTCCCCTCTATCGATTGGTGAAGACTAGAACGTTCTATCTTTCCTATTAGTCGAGTTATGAGTAATTTTTGTTTTGAAAAGTGGATTTTCGAAAATTTCATGACTCTATTTGAAGGCGAAATAATGATTTTATCACAAAACTGATTGTGCCAGTCGATTTTTTGGCCAAAAAACCCTTTTTTACGAATTTTTAGCATTTTTTATAATTTTTTTGTCGAAAATTTAGAACAAAGGGGGTAGCTATGGAAATATTTTGCGATACAAATTGATTTTTTCTAACTCCCATAATCCTTGGAAATATGGACTCAAAATTCACTAAAATATGTAAAATTGTCCCCTCTATCGATTGGTGAAGACTAGAACGTTCTATCTTTCCTATTAGTCGAGTTATGAGGATTTTTTGTTTTGAAAAGTGGATTTTCGAAAATTTCATGACTCTATTTGAAGGCGAAATAATGATTTTATCACAAAACTGATTGTGCCAGTCGATTTTTTGGCCAAAAAAACCCCTCTTTACGAATTTTTAGCATTTTTTATAATTTTTTTGTCAAAAATTTAGAACAAAGGGGTAGCTATGGAAATATTTTGCGATACAAATTGATTTCTTCTAACTCCCATAATCCTTGGAAATATGGACTCAAAATTCACTAACATATGTAAAATTGTCCCCTCTATCGATTGGTGAAGACTAGAACGTTCTATCTTTCCTATTTGTCGAGTTATGAGTATTTTTTGTTTTGAAAAGTGGATTTTCGAAAATTTCATGACTCTATTTGAAGGCGAAATAATGATTTTATCACAAAACTGATTGTGCCAGTCGATTTTTTGGCCAAAAAAACCCCTCTTTACTAATTTTTAGCAATTTTTATAATTTTTTTGTCGAAAATTTAGAACAAAGGGGGTAGCTATGGAAATATTTTGCGATACAAATTGATTTCTTCTAACTCCCATAATCCTTAGAAATATGGACTCAAAATCCACTAAAATATGTAAAATTGATTGTCCCCTCTATCGATTGGTGAAGACTAGAACGTTCTATCTTTCCTATTAGTCGAGTTATGAGTAATTTTTGTTTTGAAAAGTGGATTTTCGAAAATTTCATGACTCTATTTGAAGGCGAAATAATGATTTTATCACAAAACTGATTGTGCCAGTCGATTTTTTGGCCAAAAAACCCCTCTTTACGAATTTTAAGCATTTTTTATTTTTTATTGTCGAAAATTTGAACAAAGGGGTAGGTATGGAAATATTTTGCGAAACAAATTGCTTTTTTCTAACTCCCTTAATCCTTGGCAATATCGACTCAAAATTCACTAAAATATGTAAAATTGTCCCCTCTATCGATTGGTGAAGACTAGAACGTTCTATCTTTCCTATTAGTCGAGTTATGAGGATTTTTTGTTTTGAAAAGTGGATTTTCGAAAATTTCATGACTCTATTTGAAGGCGAAATAATGATTTTATCAAAAAACTGATTGTGCCAGTCGATTTTTTGGCCAAAAAACCCCTCTTTACGAATTTTTTATTGTCGAAAATTTAGAACAAAGGGGGTAGCTATGGAAATATTTTGCGATACAAATTGATTTTTTCTAACTCCCATAATCCTTGGAAATATGGACTTAAAATTCACTAAAATATGTAAAATTGTCCCCTCTATCGATTGGTGAAGACTAGAACGTTCTATCTTTCCTATTAGTCGAGTTATAAGGATTTTTTGTTTTGAAAAGTGGATTTTCGAAAATTTCATGACTCTATTTGAAGGCGAAATAATGATTTTATCAAAAAACTGATTGTGTCAGTCGATTTTCCGGCGCAAAAAACCCCTCTTTACGAATTTTAAGCATTTTTTATTTTTTATTGTCGAAAATTTAGAACAAAGGGGTAGGTATGGAAATATTTTGCGAAACAAATTGCTTTTTTCTAACTTCCTTAATCCTTGGCAATATCGACTCAAAATTCACTAAAATATGTAAAATTGTCCCCTCTATCGATTGGTGAAGACTAGAACGTTCTATCTTTCCTATTAGTCGAGTCATGAGGATTTTTTGTTTTTAAAAGTGGATTTTCGAAAATTTCATGACTCTATTTGAAGGCGAAATAATGATTTTATCACAAAACTGATTGTGCCAGTCGATTTTTTGGCCAAAAAACCCCTCTTTACGAATTTTTTATTGTCGAAAATTTAGAACAAAGGGGGTAGCTATGGAAATATTTTGCGATACAAATTGATTTTTTCTAACTCCCATAATCCTTGGAAATATGGACTCAAAATTCACTAACATTTGTAAAATTGTCCCCTCTATCGATTGGTGAAGACTAGAACGTTCTATCTTTCCTATTTGTCGAGTTATGAGTATTTTTTGTTTTGAAAAGTGGATTTTCGAAAATTTCATGACTCTATTTGAAGGCGAAATAATGATTTTATCACAAAACTGATTGTGCCAGTCGATTTTTTGGCCAAAAAACCCCTCTTTACGAATTTTTAGCATTTTTTATAATTTTTTTGTCGAAAATTTAGAACAAAGGGGGTAGCTATGGAAATATTTTGCGAAACAAATTGCTTTTTTCTAACTCCCTTAATCCTTGGCAATATCGACTCAAAATTCACTAACATTTGTAAAATTGTCCCCTCTATCGATTGGTGAAGACTAGAACGTTCTATCTTTCCTATTTGTCGAGTTATGAGTATTTTTTGTTTTGAAAAGTGGATTTTCGAAAATTTCATGACTCTATTTGAAGGCGAAATAATGATTTTATCACAAAACTGATTGTGCCAGTCGATTTTTTGGCCAAAAAAACCCCTCTTTACGAATTTTTAGCATTTTTTATAATTTTTTTGTCGAAAATTTAGAACAAAGGGGGTAGCTATGGAAATATTTCTTTTTTAGACAATGATTTTACTATCTTCTTAAAAATTGGATAATGAGAATTAGTTCCTTTTTTCTGTATTAAAAAGAGATACCACCCCTGGGCCGTTCGGCAATTAACTCCGAAAAGGAGAGTGAAAGGAGTGGAGCAGGAGCAGATTTCTCGTAGAGTAAAAGGATAATTATTTTTTGTCAAACGAGGGACATCTATCAAACGTCAAATTCAAACAAATGTCATTCGGTGTAATATTTGTGTGGTTATTATATTTTTATAAAATATGAATAATTATTTACTTCGCAATTGTAAATTATGTAACCTAAAATACATAAGAATTTTATTTTTTTGGCGGGTAATCGAAATGCGCATATTCACTCATAAAACCCTACCTTGCCAAGGTGGTAGTCTTCACACCACTCCACAGTAAACGAACGATTCTTTTACTCGTTCTGTGATAACCGAACGGTTTAAAGAAGGTAAAGGTAAAGAACGTCACTCTAGTGTACTACTCTGTGGCATCACCTGAAGCTAGCGCATACTGTCATCACAGTATCTGTCATCTGTCATGCTGGTCGCTAAGTTGTGATCTCATTTCTGTGGTTGCTAGTTAATGGTTAAATATAGTTCATTGGTTAAATTTCGTTCATTGTGATTTTGAAATGGCGTGATTGTAGTTTTTTAAAATTAACAATTTAAAAGGCGAAACTTGGCGAAAAATCATTGTGTTATAAGCTAAAGAAATAACAATTTAAATAAACAAGAAGTTCACAGTGTAATTTTACTATTTCCACAGTATTATAATATAGTAGCATTTTGTAACATAACCTCAACCATGTTTAATTCTTCGAAATTCAACGATTCCTCAAAATTCCTTAAGACTACTCTACTGAATCCTTACGATGAAACTTTCCATGAACCAAATAGAACCTTTTTGTCTCCAAAAATTACTTCCACGCCCTTGCATAGCGTATTTGCTACTCCACCCAAAAACCAAATTATGACACCTCGAAGGTAAGTATTTATTCAATTTGCAAATATTAATTTTAAAAATTACTTCATGTTTCTTAGATATTCTTTATCAGAGGTAGCTACACCACCAAGAAGTAATAGAAGAGAAGTGATAGGAATGAATTCACATTATCCTCCTGGTCCATTATTAGCTTCGACAAAATATAATTTAAGCGTTAGTACATTTGAAGATGCCAAGAGTCCCGGCCTTGTTAATCGTATAGTACAATATAATGATGAAGTGGAAAGACAAAAGGAACAAAGACGTCCAGCTACACATCAAGCTAAATATGGCACTGTCGGTTTATTTCCCATTGTGCATCTTTTTAAAGACAAATTGCCAGTGCATGAACAAAAACCAAGGCGGGTTACTGTTAGAGTTGCAAGTCCAGGTAACTATTATAACATTTTTGTATGAAATTTGGTTTATACAATAAATTTGTAGATTATGGTAAACACACTCCAGAATATAATAAGAAATTACTTGAAGGACTTGTAAAGCCAAGCGGAAGTAGTCATAATATTTCACATTTAAGCCATTCTGAAAATTCAACAAGTACAAGAAGTGTCCTAGATGCCCTGAAGGAAATATCTAGGAAAAGAATACATGCAAGTGAAGTATGTTATATTGTTTTTAAAGGAGCTTATTATTATATTTATCAAAATTAATTTCAGGAGATAGAATTACATGAAGACACAGGTAAGAGGTTAAGAACTGAAAGCGAAGATTGTACTGATTCTAATAAACGAGGAAGAGATGAATCTCCTCTTCTAGAAACCTCAACAAGTCCAATAAAACCTGCATCAAAAAAAATATGCATGTATGATGAATACTCTGCATCTCGTTCATCAACGGACTTTGCTTTCAACAGATCAGACTCTAAAAGAAAATATATAAGTATAAGTAAGTTCATATAATTTATAGTATCGTAGAGTACGTTTAAGCCTTGAAATAAACCATTTTATTAAATTGATGAACTGACTTTTTATTTTAATTAATTGACTTATCAAAATTATTACATTTGTCATTTTTAATATATGTCAAAATATGACAATAACATAGAACCTCAAAATAAAAGAATGATGTGAGTGGCAATATTGAGATAATCCAACATATAATAATTTCAATTCATTTTATTTCACTGATTTTTCTTCTATTTTAGGTACTATAACAGAAAATCCCAAGGAATCAAAGCAAGTAAAATTAATTAATGTTGAAACACAAACTATTGAAGAAGAACCAAAGAAAATTGAGGATAAACCTTCACAAAATGAAAGTGTAGAAGAAGACAAAACCAAGAAAGTGAAATCTGCACTCAAAGTATTTGATGATGCTCCATTAGTAAGAATAAGAAAAAATAGATTAGCTGCCCTTATGGGTTCCTTAGTAGGAAAAGATCCAGTTCTTGAACCAAAACCAGATTATCCAACTTTATTAAGAGATGAACAAGATATTGCTGATGACACAGAATTTGAACAAACAATAGATAAACCTTTAGTTTCAATTTTATCACAAAAATCTCCAAATAAGACAGCCAAACATGTTACTTTTAACATACCAGAAACGACAGCTGCCAATAGTTCCATCACAGCAACCAGTATTGCTTCCTTAGCATCCAGTACTACACAAATTTCTGATAATATTGATAAAGAAAAGACCTCTGAATGCAATACAATCTCAACACAGATACAAGGTGTTACGACAACTACGCCAACTTTTGCTTATGGTAGTACCTTTAATAAACCCATTTCTTCTAATTCAACTAAGAACGCTACATCTAGTTTAGTAAATATTAGTACTGCCTCTCCTTTGCCTTTCACTCCAAAATCGTTAACTGCCGAAGCCGCTAAAACAATTCCAAGCTTTGTTTTTGGTGGAAATAAAAGTCCTTCAAATAGTAGTACTGGGACAGCAGCTGCTTCTTCTCCTCCAAAAATGGGAGGTTTTAAATTTGATTTGGATAAACCTGCATCTACTGTTTCAACTAGTTTCAACAGTCCTAAGCCTACCTTTTCCTTAAATTCTCCAACTTCTAGTAGCCCATTTGCTGTTACCACTAGTATATCAGTACTTACATCTCCAATTACTAGTACATTAGTTACACCCAATAAGGCAGATACTGGACTTGCATTTGGTGGTGTTTCCCAATCCGTTGCTACATCATTTACAACCCCTACAAGTTTGAATGTTTCTGAGCCATCAAGTGAAAGTGTCAAACCATCTTTTACATTTGGACCTCCTGCTGCAAATACTCCTAACGCTCCTTTTAATTTTGGAAAAACTTCATCAGCCTCTCCCATCACTAAACCACCTGGTTTTACTTCTCTATTTGGTACTACTTCATCTACTGGCAATGTTTTTAATGCTGCCACTACTGCTAAATCTAGCTCTAATACAATAATATCAGTAGCACATAAAGATTTGGTTACAAGCCCATCTGCTACTAATACTTTTGGTACTGCTCCTACAATACCGGCTTTTAGTAGTTTTCAACCTAAATCTGACCCCAATGTTGGTTTTGGTATCCCTTCTACAACCACCGCTTCTGCTACAGTGGGTTTTGCTGTACCACCGGTAACATCTAATACTACTGGATTTGGTGTTTCTACTGCAAACACAAACTTTGGCAATAATCCCAATTTTGTAGCCACAACAACTCCTACCTTTGGTAGTATTTCAACGCCTAGTTTTGGTACTACAACTTCTGGGTTTGCTCCTACTGCAACTTCTGGTTTTGAAACTGCTACAAAGCCTACTTTTGGTTCTACTTCTACTACATCAACTTCCAGCTTCGGAACTACAACTCCCAGTTTTGGAACAACTGCATCTTCAGGTTTTGGGAATACTCCTACTCCTAGCTTTGGTAGCACCAATCCAGGTTTTGGTAATGCCACTATCCAAGGATTTGGTACAGATACAACATCTGCTTTTGGTGCTCCAGTAACATCTGCTAATAATATTTTTGGTCCTTCAACAACTAGCTCAAATTTCGGAGGTGGTAATTTTGTCGCACCTGTAACCTTGGGCAGTACTTTTGGTACTGCAACTACAGTCAGTAATGGGTTTGGAACTTCAGCTGGTGCTGGTGTATTTGGTAATACAGCTAATAATGCACCTGGTTTTGGTACGTCCACAACATCAGCTTTTAATTTTGGTGGAAACACCACACCATCTAATACCGGATTTGTAGTCGCTACCACTGCAGTGACCACTGGATTTGGTACTACGACTGCACCTGGATTTGGAGCTAATCCAGGTTCGATATTTGTAAAATCAAATGTAGCTAATTTTGGAGGTGCAACTGCATCATCTTTTGCTAATAATAGTACAGGATCTTCTTTTACTGAAGCTCCTTTTGGCGCTCCTGTTACCAGTACGCCAGCATTTGGTACTACTACTACTACATCTTCATTTAATTTTGGAGGAGCAAATGCAACATTCACCAGTCCATCTACTACAAGTTCGTTATTTGGAGCCACTCAAAGTCCTTTTGGTAGTGGAGCTGCCACCACATCAGCTTCCGGCGCTCATTTCTCTTTTACTGGTAAAAATACTACCAGTGGGACTTTTCCTTCAACAAATACGACAACACCATCGTTTGGAAGTACCTTTGGACAGAGTAATACTGGTTTTGGTGATCGGTCTGCAGGGTTTGGAACGCCTAATAAGAATAGTACCTTTGGAAATGTGGCAAGTGCTTTTGGAAATACTACAGTCACCCAAGCGTTTGGTACTGCTCCACCAACACAGCCATTTGGTACTGCAAGTAAGTTTTGTTGAATTTATTGAGTGTTTTTGTATTAAAAAATGTAATTTTTAGGTCCAAGTTTCAACAAAGTTCAGTCTCCTCCTCAAAGTAACTTCGGTTCATCTCAATTCAGCTTCAATCAACAACAAAATAGTACCCCTAGTCGAGGATCAGTCTTCACATTCGGCAGCGGAGCTGGCGATAAGCCGGGAGTGTTTAATTTTGGAGCACCGAGTGGTGAAGCCGCTAAAAAATTTGATTTTAACACTGGTAATACAGCTCCCCCAGCGTTTGGTACTTCCTTCGGTGGTAATACCGCCGCTCCTCCAGCTTTTGGAGCTGCAGCACCGATCGCAGCTCCAGCTTTTGGAGCTGCAACACCGACCGCAGCTCCGGCTTTTGGAGCTGCTGCACCGATGACAGCTGGAGGATTTAGTATTGGCGCAGGACCACCAACTTCGAATAGACCTAGAACACAGATTAAGGCCAAGAGGAGGACTTGATTAACAAAAATATTGTAAGGTGATGTACTTGAGATGAAAGTAGATATTGTAAGAAAGGAGTGTTTGTCAACCGATACTTTAACTTGAAATATAGGTAAATGGAAATGGCTGGTTAATCCTAAAAATTATGTACGTTGTAAGTATCGGAATACGAACACTTTAATGACAATTGTTTGGTAAAACAAGACCCATCCAAGTTGGTTTCAGACACCAAGTTTTATTTACATTATTTTTATATACAAAAGTGTCCCAAAGTGTAATTAATTTTGCTATTTACAAAATTGCATTTTCGATTTACTCTGTTTACAATATTTTTTCTGGTATACTGTAAAAATTGTATTGATGAAAGTTTATTTTTTTATAATAAATATATACAGTGTTAAGTTAGTGTATTTAATGTAGTATGTTTCTAAGTGAAATTTATTTATTTAATTACAATAGTATGATCTGTTTTTTTATCGAATATGGTGAATCTAGTGATATAAAATCTCTATACGGAAAATAGTGGCTATTTAAATGTTATTACAAAGCAGTGTTTTCATGCATTAAAACTCAATGAAAATGCTTTAATATTCAAAACCATTTATATTGATATAAAAATTAATTGAATTTGAAATATTTTCTTTATATTTTCCTTATACAGTTAGCTGTTTAGCTAGTACCTTTCTCGCCCTAGAAACCATTTTTAGTGTCTCAGATGTCTAAATTTTGCGATTTTTAACACATAGCTGCATTTGGACTTATTTTTGAACATTGCTTAGAAAACTATCTTTAGTCGGTTATTAAATTCAATTTACACTTGCAGAATTCTGGATAACAATTTAATTTTTAATTGGCAAACTATCATGCTGTTAAAAATGTTCCTAAGACTTTTTTTTTAATTTCTGCATTAAAATACAGGATGATCAGTTTGATACCTCCGTTGTTTTGAGATATACAAAAAAAAAGTTTCATACAAAAGTTATAGTCAGAGTCAAACTTCACATTTCAAAATTATTTTCTTATATACAGGGCGTTCCATACGGTTAAATCATATTAAAGAAATGTTTTTTTTTTTTTAAATATAATATTGAATTTTAATTTCGCTCATTTTTCGCATTCCTGTAATATAGGGTTCTACCGGGCACTTTTAAAGTTATGGCCACTTTTATGTGAAAATCTTGCTTATTTCATATGGGTGTAATTTTATCGGTGACCAAACTAATGCGGTTTTGATTATCAAATAAATAGATTTGCTCTCAGAATGATAGATCTGACACCAAATTATTTTAAAACGATTAACTATAAATTTATGTACAATCACCAGAAAATGTAAAAAGTTTTGAAATAATTAGATAATGGCAAGGAAAATGATTGTAGAAGGTATACAGTGTTGAAAAAATAGCCGCGTAAATTGAAAAACTGCAACTTTAATGCCAATAGCAAAGTAACAGAATTACCTAATAAATAATCCGAAAGGGTGAGTTTTGGCCAGATTACATGTTGAATTTTATACCTGTAAAGATTTCTTGAAGAAATTACCTATAACAAAATGAGTTTATGTCCTTATTTGGCGAAATTACCAACACCCCAATTTTTATGTGGCATCAGTATGAATGTTTTTCACATCGCGAGCTAATAGCAACATCAATTTTGCAGACAATTCAAATTGAACACGGTTATTATTCAGAACATAATACAGATTCTTTGGACATAAGTTACGATGATTATTCGTTTATTTTGGACATTTGGAGACACATATAAATCTGAGAAAAAAATAATGTCTGTGATTAAAACTAATAATCAGAGGATTTTGTTTGATGACAAATATTTATTTTGGTGATGAATAAATTTGTTCTCATTTTATATTATCTTCAGTTATCTCGAATTTTAAGAATCAAAACTACATTTTCGACAAATACTGCAAGTTTGTTAGGTATTTTAAATCTACTTTTATCATCTTTTCTCATTTCCTACAATTTTTTTGTGCGGGAAAAACTGAAAGAGATATCAGCATAAAATACTCCAATTTGGAGTGCTCTATGGAATTTATTCGAGAATGTAGGAAAATGATTGGGGGTCAATATGTTTTCGATTAGTGACATAATAATGTTTGTGTCCTAACTTCCCCGGACTGAAATTTAAATTGAGTATAGTGTATAAAAAAATTTGAATTTAAAAAAAATGCTATAACCTGTATTTGAAAATGATTTTGAAATGTGTATCTTTCAACACTGGATTCATCAATTGCTCATAAAAATAATAATTTATCAAATGCAAAGGAATTAAGGTTGTATTCTCAATTTTCATTCTAAAAAGAGCGTCTTGAAAAATACAAATTCTGAAATAATGATTCCTTTGCTTATATTTCAACTTTTTAAGGCGCTCTTGATACATTATTAATGTGATATAAACAATGTTACACAGTACATATTCACATTTTTTTTACATAATTTGTTTATATTTTATAATTTATTTTATAGTGACATTGTTTATATCAAAATGGCTTATATTTTTTTGTAATCTTAACCTCAGGTGTATTGTATTAGTGGCAAAAGTAGAATTTTAATTTTTTTCGAGATGAGCTATTTTTCAACAAAATAGTTTTTTCAAAATACTTCAATAGTTTTTAACTTCCTTTATTTTATTAGTGAGTTTTTTTTATCTCGGCAATTATCTGCATTTTAAGTGATCAAAAGTAAGTTTTTAATAAAATAATTTGTTCAAAAACACTATCGCTCATCTTCCTTCTGTGCTACTTCATAATCTTGTCACCATAAGAAAAAAGCCTGTCTTCTAGTGCCGAGCTAGATAAGAGGGTATTATATTTTAAGAAGACCATCTTTACTGTAGGTTTTTTATTTAACGATTGCAGGTAGACATCATCATCCTTCAAATGTCGAAGTGGTGTTTGCACTAATCACTAGCACTAGAATATAATATATTATTTACATGTTTATGATCATTTTTAAGTCTTCTCACTTCTGCAAGGAACAAATCAGTTTTCTATAATATACTGGATTGTCCATTTCTAATCAGTTCAAGATTTTTTGTATTCTAATAATTAACCCTCCAAGTCTCTGATCCCTTCTGCTATGCTATCAAAAAGTATTTAACAAATACTATTATTTGGAAAATATCTCATCTCTCTTAATATATACTCCAATGTGTTGAATTATGGAATGGGTTACATAATATGGTAATAGTTGCCACTAATTCAAAATTCTGTTAAATAAAGTTTTACACTATAGAATAATACTTTTTACATGTAGCGTTTTAAAATCCATTCACCAACGTATTACAGAGCACTTTGAATAAAATAAATCTACTGTAATACTTTGGAACTGAATTTTAAAAGAACTAAACTTCGCGTATTTATGCCGATTCGCACAAATTTAAAAACAAATATATTTTTTAATAAAAACCAAAGTCAAAATGCGAAGACTTTTGAACACGAAATAATAATTGTGTTGAAGCTTTAATCAAGTTTACCGGTAGAGTAATTCAATGTCAGAGAACATTGTCATAATCACAAATTGTGTATACTCCGCTTCCGTCATATTGATATCACATTATGTAGGCAAATCCCTGTTTCGTGATAATCTTTAGTCGATTTAGATTCAAAACTCAATGACCCACCACTGACAAAACCACTTTTATTGCCAATATGGGTTATAATAAGAAACATTTACATCGATAAACATTCACAAAGGTTTATAATTCTTTTAATTTATTAATATTATACATGTGCGTTATGTGTTAGTTTAAAAAGTACATATTAATCTGTCCGCCTCTGGTTTATTGCCGTTCTCAGTTTATTACCTGAGTTTGTGCTATCAACGTGATGGGAACATAGTATAGGGATGACGATCCCGTAATAATGCAAATAATGTCTATGAAGAATACAGGGTGCCTCCAAATGTAATAGTTCTTTCCAGTTGGAGTTTATCCAGATTTTTTAATTCCATAGACGAATAATAAATTTTTGCGGATCTTTAGCTCTAATAGTACGCAGTTTTATTTTTATATATTATATATTTGTAAAAGAAATGTGAAGTAAGCATGATGTTGTTTTTATACTTAGCTATGTTTAATTATAATTGTTGAAATGTGATAAATAGATTGTTAGAGAAATTGTCATGCTTACTGAAGCACGGAACGTTTGTCAGACTGGCAAGTTTTATAAGAATATCTCAATTTGTTTTTGTTTTAATTTGATTATTTCAAAAATAAAATTATTTATTGAAATTTGAGAAGTGAAAAAAATGTCATTTCTACATCCATTCTACCCTCGTTTTATGTTGTCAGAAGTTGAGTGTTTCCTGTAATGTGAAGGGTAAGGGTAAAGAAAATAGTAAGTTTTCAAAACTTTTTTTAATAGAAATATAAATATACATCAAAATCCGTAATTTCCAATAACCCACTCGCTACATCATCTGATTATTCCGTACACTCTGCTTAATATTCAATAATTTTGAAAATACCTTCATTTTTATTCAAAAATTTTTTTTATAAGAGTCCCAGAATTAAGGAAATATAATTTTAAAACTAAATATAAAGTTATGTGATAAGGTCTCTCGTTTCATAGTCACAGACCTGCAAAGTTTGAACATTTTATGTTGTAAATTCCTAGTAGTTCATTTGTACTTTCTGATAATTTGAGTATTATCTTCAAAGTATGCATATTTTCAGAAATATAAATAGGTCTCTGAAATTTTGATAAGGTCAGGAAAGGACTAGTCAAAGTTTTATCGAGATGAAAACATTTTATTGCAACAGAAGCTTCTTTGTGATTTCCAATGTTTTAAATGAGTATTATAAAATGTATTTTCAAAATTATTTAAAAAAAACATTTTCACAAATATGTTTTTCACTGGAATTGCACATACAGAATATTTTCGACTTGACACAAAGAAAACGAAGTAAAAAAACCTTTTTTTTTGTAAATGGGGTTTTTTAACAAAATTTAAATATTTGGGAAAATTTTTGAAAAAAAAATATTGAATAAATTATATATGCAGATTGTGAAGTGAATAGTGATAAATATTTTTATAAAAAAATGTAAATAACCCCCCAAAAGTTCTCTTCTTTAGAAAACCTAAAAAAATTAGATGGTTATTACAGAAAGTCAAACAAAGTCATTAACAAAACATTTTAGGATCCTCCAAAACGGAATGTCTTTTGATACTATATATTCCATTAATATTGCCAACATTTTTTGCAGTAGAAAAAAAAACTGAAATTTTGCAAAACCCTTATTCAAAGTACATCAATCTTATTTGCAACACTCTGTATATTAAAATGTCAACAACTAAACTTCCTGTGATAACCATATTATGATAACAATTATTCTAAAAGATGTCATACATCAAATATTTACCTTCTAAATATTAAATTACACAACCAAATATCATACAAACTATACATACAACAAAAATTTAGTAAAAATCAAATAAATTGAATACAAAAACTTGCACAATAATTAAAGAAAATTTTTTTTTCATATTTAATTGAAAGATTTGGATTTATTAGATTAACAAACAAAAAGTAAAGGCCGCTTTTTATCCCTATCGTTATTATATTAAAATGCAAAGTAATATCAAGTACCACATCTTTCAAAACTCTCGTTAATCACTATCTACATTAAAAATTAAATAAATCCTACCCTAATCATCTGGTAAATCTTCGTCTGTAGCATATTCCGATTCTCTATCGTTAGTTTCGGCCGGATCCTCTTCTTCGGAATCTTCAAACTCCCATTGTGGATGTTCCGTTATCTCTGCCGGAGCCTCTTTCACATCCAATTTGATGTCTTTCTGTTGATCGAAACCTATGTAGGAATCGGAACGCAGGCACACAGTGAAAGTGTATACTCCTGTCCAATGTGGCGCCGTAAACTACACAAACAAACATTAATAAAAACTATATAGAGATGGCAGTCCCTGTATGTAAATAACTTCCCTATACTTTATTTGAAAAAGGCAGAGAGCAATAAACCCTTGTAAAATGACCATTCCAAAGGCGTACCTGCTTGTAATTCTAAAAATTTCAATAATTGTGAATTTTATATCAATAATAGCTTATTTGGGAATCGCCATTATTTCTGAAATTGGAAGAGATACATTGTGGAAAATTCAGCGAGAGATGAATTTTAGATGGGAAAAAGTAAACAGAAAGTCGCTTTTAATCGAAAATTGTATGTTGGAGACGGAATTATTTGCGATCAATAAGGGATTTTCGCTATGAAAATGGAAAACGACTTATAGTTACGCATATTGGAAGTACAGATGGGTTTTTGAAAGATTTAGCATTTGAGTCTATTCACACCGGAGACTATCACGAATATATGAATGCTGATGTTTTTGAGGACAATTTTTCGCAAATGATAACTTGGTAATTGTTTTGGACAACACTACTTATCATTCAAGAGATGTGAGAAATTGCTTACCACCGCTTTGAAAAAAAGCGGAAATCATTCAGTTGCTTTTAGATAAAGAAATTACATTTAAAGAGGATATGTTAAAAAAAGAACTGCTGCCAATGGTAAATATACATAAACATCGGTTCCTAAGATATACTATTGACGAGCTAAACCCTATAGAGTTAATATGGGTTCAGGTGAAAGGATTGGTAGCAAGGAAAAATACCACATATAAAATGAAAGATGTCCATGCACATTTTGAAGAAGCTCTGGAACAAGTTAATGCAGAGAGATGGCGGAAATGCATAGAATATGTAATCAGAGAAGTTGCCCACCCGGTAAGGGTTTCGCATGTTAAATTAGATTTTTATTACTCTCTGTCTATTTCAAGCAGACTGTAGGTCTTTAAGTCAAAGAAATGATACTCCTATTGAAATATTAATACCTTCTTGTTACCTAAAAGTATGGGAAAGTCAGTTAGGGTATAGGGACTGTCATCTCTATGGAATGTTCTAAGTTAAAAAAAAAGGATGCTAGCAAGCTTTTAACTTTTACAATATTGAATTGTATCTTACCTTTAAATGGACAGTCTCTTTATTAACTAGACCAGTAATGTGGTAAGGCGCTGTAAGCAGTGTCCTTGACTTTCTATCGCAAATATACGTCCACCAATATTCTTGTTTATCATAAGGATAATAAGGACAATGAACAGCGTGTGAAGTTTTTGATCTTCCTTCCAAAGTTTTCTCTCTGTCATGGATCTTTTGGAACTTTTCCCATTCCTGATCGTCATCATCGTTTGTTTTGTTGTTAGTTTCTGCTTCTTCTTCTGCAGAAGATTTATCGTTATCGTTAGTTTCGATATCGCTCTCATCCGTTTCGTCAGTTTCTTCATCGTCTTGTTCTTTTTTGTTCTCTTTTACTTTGGACGTTTCTTTCTTTTTAACAAGAGTCGCTGCCGCCTTGGGCGATTCTTCAGTCTTTGGTTTCGAAACGGCGTTCGATTTATTCGCGGGTTTTGACTTCTTCGTTTTCTTACCACCTTAAATGAAGAATTATATAAACATATATAAAATAATATCCCTAATGCATGACTTACTTTTTTTTTGTTTTAACCAAGCAGGTCTCTTGACGACGTTTTCATCGCCAGCGTTTTCCTTTACTTCGTCTGTACCGTTTTCGGTTATTTCTGTTGTATCTTTGGCTGATTCATCACCGAAAAGGCTGCTCATATCTTTTCTATTTAGAGTTACAGTTACAGTAACTATTGCTCCAGCTGTTACTTCGTTCGGATTGTCATCATCCATAACTACAAAGAAAAATTGTTTGAGATCAAATCATACAACAGTATTCCATATTTCTAGTATGTGTTAAGAATTATATGGAAAAATTTACTGTACTCACCCTCTACTTGAATTTGGAAGTCGACATAAGGCATTCTTCCCAGTACTTTCGTAACATTTTCATACTCATCGTCATTTAAACTTCTCAGTAGGTTTCTTCTTTCTTCGCCTTTGAGTTGAGCGAATTGTTGTAATGTTTTGATTTGACGTTTTTTAGACATAAAATATTTCAAATTGTCATCATTTATGTAGGGAAGTTGTAGAAGAGGAGATTTGAATTCCCAAAGTCCTTGCACTATCATTGGTGATAGTTTCATGCAGTTTTCTATTGTTTCGATTGGTGGTAGCTTAGGAACTGAAATATTAATGAGTCATTTAAAGTATCTATATAAAAAAGATAGTATGATACTTACTTCTCCGGGTGTATGCCATAATAATGAGCTGATTTACACAATTGACTTGTTCATTCACTAAAAATGGACATTTTCCAATTATGTATCTTCTATCCTGTTCTAAAGTAAGAGGATTCAACGGTATCCTACTCAAATGGGCATGTATTATGGCACGTGCTTTAATGCTGTACAAATAACACAAAGGTCTTTCTTTGTTCTTTTCACTCAAATTTGGAAGTTTCTTTATAAGCTGGAATTAAACAGAAACAATTGATAAAATTGCCATATCTTTAAGGAGAAAACTATTAACTTACCTGTGGCACTTCTTCGTTATCAGAATGCCTTTCAGTTACTTCAGAATTGTGTTTTTTGTCAAATTCCAAACTTGCTGCCAAAATCATAATAACACGCTTTAGTGCCATATTTGGGGTTTTATTAAAAAAATAATAATATAGTTGTGTTGTATCTAACAACACTTGATCTCCTGTGTATTTAATACTTCTATACCACCAAGTACCAACCTAAAATGATTATTTTGATTAGCTTATCTCTAGTTATAAGAAAACTCATACTTAATACTTACAATGATAGGCATAGCTACCATGAAAACAAGTGCATAAAGACCTAGAACCCAAACACTATTTTCTTTTTCAACTATCCATGATGGTAGAGCAATTCCAAAACTCATAGCTCCAGGCCCATCAGGATTACCATATTTTTCCCAGTTTCGCCTAGCTTCCTCATCTGTTAAAGCCTAAAAAAAAGTTATTGTAGAAATAAAATTTTGATATCGCAAATTAAAATTTGTCTATTTACTAAATACTCACTTGATATGCTTTGGTCAACTTCATAAACTCTTTTTCATTACCAGTATCCTTATCTGGATGGAGAATAAGCGATAATTTTCTATAAGCTTTTTTAATTTCGCCTTGACTAGCACCAAGTGGAATTCCTAGTATTTCATGTGGATCGAAATTCGACATTTCATAATCAAATTGTGATACTTTGTAAGCTAATAAGAATAGTATCACCCAACCAGCTACAATCACTAATTTTATTAAAAAATTTTTGGGGCCCCTCCATGGTTCCAATTTTTTCAAGTGTTCTTTTTTGGAAATACATGCTGTACATTTACATTCCTTGTTTTCTTCTTTGACATCTACAATAATGGAAAAAACCTATTAATTAAAAACTAACCTAAAAAACAACTATTCAATGCAAAAAGTTTACAATTTTAATTATATCTTATATTAACAGGAAAAAAATATATAATAATTTTATAGTCCATCAAAAACTATTAAATTTTAGTACTTAAGAATTAAGGTAAAACTAATATTTCGAACCTCGCTTTTTCTTTTTTGGCCAGTAATAAAATGTAGCTGGAATTAAAATAAGTGCTAAAAATGATAATAGGAAATAGAAAAATGTTCCTCCACTTTCATCATATTGAAATTTTTGACCCATAATACTTTTTACAAATTAATGGGGCTCCAACAGGCCAACGTGTCAAAAATTATTTAAAATGACATTGCGATGGGTCACTATCAATTTTTTACAGTTAAAAGAAACAGTAAATAAATCGAGCTCGATCTTTGAGTACTTTTCGATTATAACATGTAGTTAAATCGAGAAAAATAATTCGTGGACTGTTTCCTTTTGTTTTAAGATTGGTTCTAAGGCTTAGTAGTGAAAGAGTCATTGGGATTTAAAGAAAATTTGAAGAGTTGTAATAAAGAAATCTTATTTGATGAATATTGCGTTTTTTTTAACTTCATAAGAAAAATTGCAGCGCTAATAACCGGTTTTAAAATGGTTCTCTCTGGAAATTGACTAAAAGAAAACGTCAGTTAATGACAAGAGACGTAATCGCAGTTAGCGGTTCAGAAAGACAGACAGGTTAACTAAACGCCATTGTTAGACTAAAAGTGTTCTTTATTTTGTTAAAATAATTTTGTTTATTAATGGACACAATAAGAAGTGATAGTGTAAGTGGATAGCAATTATTAGTGCAGTAGTGGCCGTGACTCTAACTATTTTTAAAGAACTGAAATTATTACAAAGATTAGTCAATGTCAGCAGGCGTGTCAGATCAGGTAAAAATCAAAATATAATTTGACACAAAGTTTAGCGGATAAAATCAAATATATAGTTATATATCGGTAATTCTAACATATTTCTGTTTTCTCTTACATAAATGGATCCTTTAGCGGATGAAAGGACAGGGAAATCAAGGTATGTTTTTGTAATCACTTATTTTCTATATTATTATGCTTTTGTCAAATAAATTCAAATTTTACATATTTTGGTGTAAATGTTTTAGTAGTTAACCTACTCTTGATAGAAATTTATATAATTTAAATATTAGTGCACTCAGTGTTAATGTATTATTTCTATAGCATTTATTTAAATGATATACCTCAAACAATAAGATTGGGTATTCATAACAAATTTGGAGCTATTTTCAGCACAAAATTTGATATGTGCTATTAAAAATTAAATCCAACTGTTTTATATCACATATCACTGTTTGTTTACTCTTTGGCAAAACACCAATAATCTTGAGCAAATTTAATAGTTTCATCTATAGCATTGTTTTTATTTTATATTCAAATCAATACTCTTTTTATTACATGTTATGTATATAAAACTGCATTCATTCACATTAATAATTGTATGTTGGTTAACATTTTATGCTCTATAACTCTATATAATAAACCACATTGTTAGATTTTAATAATAATTATATTTTTTCACAAAAGTAATTAAAATGTTATTTTATGGTATCTGACAAATGCTGTATATGTATAAAAACTAATTTGAGTATTAGGCAATTAAGTTCAAAAGTATATAATTTGCATTAAATTAAAAATGCGTTTCTATAGATATTGAGCCAAGTACGTTTTATATTTATAAATTTATATGATTTTAAAATTTTGCTAAAAGATTTAGATTATTCAGACTAATTATTAATATTATTTTCTAGTGTCCAATGGCCCTAAAGAACAGCTAGGTGTGGGAGAAGGAGCAGCAAGCTCTGAAGAATTTGAACCATGGAGGACTCAACAACAAAACACAACTGCTCACACTGCGTATGGTGCTTCCGTTCCAATTTCAAGTGCAACAGATATTTACAATATGAGTACAGCAGGTAAGATTATAATAAAGGTTCGTCATTCAAGATATATTTATTAAAATATAAATTGATTAATTTCAGTTGTGGAATGTTCTATGTCTCATGCATATTAATTCATAGTTGACTCAGCAGTTTTACTTTTTATCTTCTTCTCTAAACAATTAGGGTTCTAAACTTAAAATATACTTTTGACTGCTAGTGCCTTATCTTGTTGTGTGGAAAATGTTGATAAAGGTTTAATGTTTACATTGATTAACAAAATCTAAATAAGCTTTGCTCATCAATATTGTGAAAGTGCAAAGTAATATACTTATATATACAGATTGTAAAATTCCAGTTGAATGCTATTTTTTTTATCACATCTTGAACATGTACCATTAAATTAACACCATTTTAAATGATCCCAAAACTAAATTTTAAGATCCAGTGAATTATAAAAGTATTTCATTGTGTTTCTAAATAAACAGAAATAAATAATTTTGCACATTTTTTCCAATCATAAATATTTGAGATTATTATGCAAATGGTTTTTTCCAAAGGGTACTACGGAAGTGGGGGAACATATCCTTATCAAGCTTATGGTGTAGGAGATGGAACATGGTCGAATGGAACAGATCCAATGACTTTCCTAAGTGGCTATCCACACGATTCTTACTCCATGGATGGTATGTATGTTTTATATAAAAAAAATTTCATTCTATCATAATCGTACTATATTATACAAAGTTTGGTTTTTGGTTATGTTTAGGTATGTTCGGACCATCAACAACATTCTCAACTCCGACAGCTTTCGCTGGCCAACCTTCTTCATTCAACTATTTCCACAGCAACGGAGAGTTCAGCACATGGGGGAGTCAACTAGGAGGACAACGCAAATACGATGATTATTATAGGGATCATCAGAATATGTATACACAGGCTATGCCTGATTCTGCTCTCAAAAGTGTGGAACAAGCCATGCAAAATTTAGGTCAGTACTTTTTTTTTCTACAATTGAATTGATTTTTATTTGCAATTCTATTTTTTTACAGACTTGAAAGCATCTATGGATTCAAAGGAATCTCTGGGTCAACCAAAGAAAGCAACGTGGGCGAGTATAGCTAGCCAGCCTGCTAAGCCTCAACTATCTATTCAAAACCAAGGGTTGAAAAAGAAAGGACCAGGCATGCCCCCTGGTCCAATCGTCCCGGGAAAGCACAATATGGATATAGGTACTTGGGATACGAACAAAACCCCTCCTCAGCTACCTCCAGTTGTTACAAATCCTCCCAAAAACGTCGCATCTACCGTAGCAGTAAGACCTGGTTGGACAGGGACCCCTAATAACAGGCAAGTACCCGCCGTGGCTCCACGTCCCCAGCATCCGATGCCTACTTATCAGCCACAAGGTATGATGCCTCCGCATTTGCCACCCCAAGTCAGTATGACCCCGGGACACATACAGGTACATCAGATCTATTATATAAATTTTTTTTTAATTTTACAACTTTTATCAGATAAGTTGATTATATTATGTGATAAGTTTTTATAGTGGAAATTGTTTTAGGGGATGATGCCACCTCCTTTGCCAGCTATGATGGTTCAAACTCCTCCTACTACTACTGCAGCTCTCACACATCCAGTTTTGGACGAGTTAAAAGGGAAAAATAATTATAATCCCACAGATTTCGATTTGACTGCCCCAAACACAAGGTTCTTTGTTATAAAATCTTATTCCGAAGATGACATTCACAGGTAAGTTGAAAAAAATGAAGTCAGTGTTACAAATGGCCGATTTTAAGTGAAATTTAATTTTACATGTACTTTTTGCAGCACTTTTATATAGCTTTTTATTTGGTATTTGTAATTTTGAATTGTTTTGTATCATTTGAGCAGTGACCTTTGACAAACTTTCTATGATGGTAGCTTGTGTTGTCCATAATAAGAACGCTTTTTGGAGGTATGTTTGGAATTTCTCTTGCTGACATTACCAAGTTTGATGGAGGCTGAATAAACAATGTTTATAATTTCGTTTGCATTTGGCAGATGAATGTTTTCTGCTTAACTCCAAGTATGAATAGACTATAAGTTTTTTTTATTTCATAGGAGTATCAAATATGAAATATGGTGCAGTACAGAACACGGCAACAAACGTTTGGACAACGCTTTTAGGGAACGTGGTAATATTTATCTGTTCTTTTCGGTAAACGGTTCAGGACATTTTTGTGGTATGGCGCAGATGGTATCACCTGTGGATTATAATGCAAATAGTTCAGTTTGGTCGCAAGATAAATGGAAAGGACAATTCAAGGTAACTTTAAAATCAATTTTACCAACTTGGTATAAAATATAATTGTGTTATTTCTGATGAGTAGTTCAAATGACCTGAAAATATTATCCTAGGTACGCTGGATTTACGTCAAAGATGTCCCCAACGTTCAATTACGCCACATCCGATTGGAGAATAACGACAACAAACCCGTAACGAATTCGAGGGACACTCAGGAAGTGCCTCATTCGAAAGGAGTGCAAGTCCTGCGCATCATGCATTCTTATAGGCATTCGACGTCTATTTTCGATGATTTCATACATTATGAAAAACGGCAAGAGGAAGAAGGTATACGCAAACAACCGGTGATTAAAGATACCGTTAGTGGTGGGGGTGGTGCCGGAAGTGGAGGGGGTAGTCACGAAGGAGGACAGAATAGGGAACATAGGGAGAGGGGTGATCACAGGGGTGGAAGGAATCACGATAGGGAACGGGATGGAGGGGAAGGCGGACATCGTTCCGGTGGAGGACATAGGAATAATGACCATCATGGGGAAAGAGGACATAAGGTAAGTTTTATATTTATTTTATTCGCGACATCTATTGGTGTACTTTAGAACGCGAATAGCGGTGAACAACAAATATTTGATTATATTCGCCTTCTTCATGTTTTAAACATTCAACTCAATTTACTTAATTACAGTTACCTGTAAAAAATTGTCATATTTTAGTAAAGAGTGTTATCAATAGATGTCAAAGGTAATAGTTTAATACTATTATAACGCCAACAAAGTTTTTGAAAAATACTTTTCAAAGAACAGACCGTTCACTAAGAAGCAACAACTACTTCTCGGGCTATATGCCCCGACATACATTGAATTACACTGCTAAGTTAAACGGTGTTGATATATTTGCAAGATCTAACCAACCATTCTGGTTATAAATAAATAAATACGCCGAAACCGGTCTGCAAGTGATTTTGTCCCTTCTAATTACAAACCAGAATGGTTGGTTATATCTTGCAGATATACCAATCCCGTTTACACTAGCAGTGTAATTCAATGTCTGTCGAGGCATATAGCCCGAGAAGTAGTTGTTGCTTCTTAGTGAACAGTCTGTTCTTTGAAAAGTATTTTTCAAAAATTTTGTAAGGCGTTATAATAGTATTAAACTATTACCTTTGACATCTATTCAACTCAATTATTATTAACTAGAAACCTGTTCCGGAGTCGCTCAATGTTGCTCACTTCATATGGAAACATTAATGAATCAAATCAATATGACATTAGAAATGAACGTTATGACTAATATCTTTTATTATTTGCACTAAAGTACAGTACCTGCATATTAAAGCGCTGAGTCTCACGGTCAAATTAGCAGCAAGCGTTTTCCATTTGCAGTTTAGAGCGACACCGAGTGCGCACTGAACAGTGCATGTTCTGTCCAGATATCTGTTCCAGTGCACTTCAAATGAAATGCAATATTTGAAAGTTTCCTGTCATATTTTAGGTTTTGTTTTTGGTGTTCGAACATATTTATCAGGGCATTCGCTGTTTCTCTTTCTAATCGAAAGTAATTCTTGAACTAAAATAAAAAACACCATATTTTAAGTTCGAAGCATTTTATAGGTACCTAATAACAAAAAAGTTGATATTTACCAACCTGTCTATCACTAAATTTTTTGGTAACTGCATCAAAATTTTCTATTTTTGGTAGAAGAATAAAATTAATTCATCATCTGAATCATCTTCACTGCTGCCTAGGACTTCTAAAAGGGCTGCATTTAGTGCTTTTCGTCTTGAAGTATTACTAGATCCCGCCATTTGTTTTAAATACGCCAGTGCACTATTTCGGCATGACCTCGAAAGGCGAATTGCGTGATTTACAAATGGAATGTACAAACCTTCCCTAGGGTGTGCAAATTGAACATGTAAATGCGAACTAAGTGCGCACTAAATTGCAAATGTAAAACACTATGAGTTTTATCAAACCCTCAAACTGGTCACGTCATTGCGAATTTGATGCCCGACCCTATTTTCATCAGTTTGACTTATTGTCTGTCGCTGTCAATTTTGAGGTTAAAAATTTATTGATTTTCGAGTTTGTTTGATTGGTTAATTCAATCAAACTGGAAGGTAGAGAGTTATTGTGTGTCATTAGTTGATTTATTTATCTCTGATCTGCGGTTTTAAATGTTTGAATTTCCAATAGTAGTTTATTTGGACGCATTTTCTGGAGTGGATTTGCAGTGACCAATGAAAACGCTAGTTTCATCAATCTGGCTTGATACGAATAGGAGCGCTCCTAAATCCATCCAACTAGTTTGATGTACTTTGACCCCTCAGTATGATCCAATTTCAGATTGATGACGTCATTTTACAGTTTGATCAAACTAGTTGACAGCCAAACTGAAGCTAATTTGATCGTGTGATACAGCGCTAATGGTATAATCAAAAAATGGGAGCAGAAAAAAGTTCATATACAGTTAACTGACGCTAAACTGTTGTTCGACGCTATAGCGCTCTTTAGTGACTGCCTGCGATGGCATTATATTTATTCTGATAATTTGTTGTAATGATTGCGTTTATGTTTTTTCTTTTCAGGATCGTGAAAATAACAGAGGTCGCGGCGGTCGCGGAGGAAGTCGTAATTAAGACGGAAAAAATAATAATAAAACACAACCATCATAATATATTTTTACGGCTGCTGTGTTGTCCTATAGTGTTATTCCTATTATCGGCTTTTTAACGATTTTAATCAACACACATTAATCCATTGATATAAAATTAGTCGCCACTTTCTAGAGTATCAAATATTCCACAATTAAAAAGGAGGTATCACTAAAAATTTTTATGAAAAATATTTTTGCTATAAATACTTTTTATCAATGTCCCCATATCTTTTGATATTCATTTCATTTTTTTCTCAGCCATTTCCATCTATTTGAAGTGATTTAGTGCTATAGATTGTTGTAAATATACTTTTGTAAAAATGGATCTTTTTAACGATCCCCCGTAAAATAAATCTTGAAATTTTATTTATTTTATTTCTTTCTCATGCTTTATTTGAACAATTTCTTTTATTTTATTTCGTTCTAATGCTTTATTTGAACAATTTCTTCTATTTTATTTCGTTCTAATGCTTTATGTGAACATTTTTTTTATTTTCTACATTTTGTTTTCTTTCGTTTTAACTGCAAATATTTTCATTTTCAATTTTTTCTAGTTTTGGGGTTATCAGACTGAAAACGAGGGATCGTTCATGTTATACTACAACAGACTTAGAATGGGATCTCTTTAACCAACCCCCTCAAATTTAAAACTTTTTTATAAAATTGCACCAACTAATCTAAATTTTAATAATTATTTTTTTCATATTACATAAAATGAACTCTGGAAAGCGGCCTATAGGAACATTTCTATCGTTTAAAAAAATATATTTTCAATTGCATGTTATTAGAAATATCGGTAGAAGCAGAAATCATGATTTTGTTGAAATATTACGCAAGATTGTTTCTATAATAGTTGTTGCTTAATCTTTTGCTTTTCCATTTTTAATAAGAATATTTTGCGTTTTGCTAACATTCCAGCTCTAAATTTTACCTTATTTTAATTCTCCCATTCTACTTTTCTTAAATGTCTCGTTACAATTTGCTCTGAAAATATTTTATTTTATTTAATCTTATTTTTTTATATATAAATAAAAATCAGCCTTAAATGTTAGCACTACGTAAAATGTAGTAACTAATTTGTATTTTAACTGAGCCGGTAAGGATGCCACCTTTTCCATTATTGAATTTACTAAGTGTGGGTTCTCTCTTTAAACTTTTTTCAAAAAAAAATGTATCGGTTATAAAGCAAATCTAAAAGGTATATGGATTCTAGCAGAGTAGTTGTACAATAATTGTCCACTCTTCGGATCGGTAAAGAAGATAAAAAAAATGAAGAAGAAATAGTGCAGTGTTTTCGTTTGTGTGACAGAGTGACACGGGAACTAAATAAATTAAATTTGTAATATATAAACTGTAGTTGAATTTTGTCTGGACTAATGTTAATAATTCTCGGCGGCCTGTCGTTCCAGTGTTAAGGGGTAGAGGGCCGTGTATAAAATATAATTGAAAAAAAAATGAAATAAAGAAGAATAACATTCAGTGGGCGACGAACTGTGCAAGTGATCGCAAGTTTTTTAAAACGAACTATAAATAAATAACAAATTGGCTACTGTTTAGTTGAAAAGAACACTGACATATTTGTTTATATCTGTTACAGTTTTTCAATTTTCTAATATCTTGTAGGTGATGATATATGATAATATGAACTGTGTGCACCGTTTTTAAATATTTGTTGAGATTGAATAGTTTAACGTAAGGCTATTAAAAAACATAGACATGCTATGTTCTCTTTAAACTCTTTTAAATTAACGATTATGTCTAAATATCGACATTAAATACTACAAATAGAAACTAATTGATCCAAATTGTTTTGTAAAAAAAATTATGCTTTTGTCACAAATCGCTTCTTCCCACGAAAATTGTATAATCTCAAAAGTTTTGAAAAAACTAGTTCCAGGAATGTTATCTACTACCTCTTATCTTCTAATGAATACTGACAAATAACCTAATTCCTAGAACTTTCGCTTACCGGTACTAACTTTATTTTTATTCAAGGCAACTTTTCTCTACAAAATTAGCAAATGTCGAAACGGGTGGTTTTAAAAAATAATTTTTTTACTACCCCGGTCGAAAGTACCTGGTTTCGGATCCGATTATACGGCAGAAAGTCTAACTTTTATGCATTGATCAAGCTACCTATATGCGCGCTCCGCGTTACGTTCCTGTACTTTTCGCACCTTTCACTTCTAGATTATGTATGTCGAGATTAATTCGAAAGTTTGCCCACTTGTCAAGAACCGATGTCAATACAATAATTTTAATTAAATAAAAAATAATTATTATTGATTCCTTTAATTATGTGATAAAACGTCCCTTTTTTTAATTTTGACATACATCATTATACAACTTCTTGGTTGAAAAATTTTTATTTCTTCATAGCCGAAGGGTATAGGGTTAGGATGCCGAGAATTATGAATTGTAAGGTTCGAATCCTGGAAACGGTGATAATTTTTTTTTGTTATATTGTGACATTTGTATATAAATAACCTTGCAAGTTCCTACCTTCTGACTTGAACCGACGACCCTCTTTGTGGAAGCCACGCGCTTACCCATCGCACCAATAAGTACAACGTTAATGGATGTCAAGCTCCGCTATACTGTCGCTCATATAACCTCAAAATTTGTTTACAACCCAGACAGCACAAGTACGTACCCAAAACGTTCCCAAGATGTCCGTTTCAGAACCTTAGCCATCCTCAGGACGTCCTGAGGACATATTTTGTTACTAAACCATACGTCCCTTGGAAGTCCCAATTAGAACATCCCAAGTACGTCTCCTTAATTTTGGTAATTGACCTCCCAAGTCCGCCCTCTTATTTTTTTAATGGACCTTCTTAGAATCCTTTTAATGGACACAGGAAAAATCATTGAAAATAAATACCATAATATATCTATATATATATTTATTCAAATATTTATATTGTACATTTATATAAAATAAGGACTAAGGACCACGACAGGATAATTTTCAAAATTTTCGATGCCTTCCACCTTTTTTAAGTGAAAAAAAAAAACTTATTCTTTGACACAATTTGATGAAATTCTGATAAGTCACCCCATTATGCCAAAAAAAATGTAAAAATATCCTGTTTTTCTAAAAAATTGCTGGCAAAAGAATCATAGCAGGCTGGGATTATCAGCTGGATCATCGCAATAAGTTTAATATATACATCGCCCCCTCCACGTCCTTCCGATTGAAATTATTCCTACTTGCAGCACAAATTATAAATAATTTTGGTTTCTAATAATGATGTGTTATTTTCTAATTTGTGCGTCTCTAATACGTACAAATTAGAACGTCCTTAGTACATACACATTAAGTCTGGGACATTAGGACTTAATATGGACGTCCTAAGGATATCTTGTGCTGTCTGGGAAGTAGCTAATGCTAATGTTGGTTAATAGTTTTCGTTATTTTGACCGAGGTAGTAAGAAAAATAGTATACACTACATGGGCATAAAGTTGAGATGAAGCTTTCAAAATATTAATCATTCAAATGTTTTTTTGAACATAAGGGATTCAACTATTAACAAATAAAAAATGCATTTACTACTCTTCGTGGATAACATTTTTGTCAACAGTTATTTTAAATATTTTTTGTGAATTTAGTAATTTTTGGATTATACAATTTTCTTCTAAAGGGTCGAAAGGTCTTTATTTATTAAACAATGGAATCAAGTCAACTTGAACTGTACCTTGTTGAATTACACTATTGACGAGGGCAAATGTTTGTTTCAGATGTATCTGCTATTCTTCTTATCTCGAGTTATTCGTTAAAGTATTTTAGTTGTTTCTGTTATTTTTGGAAATACGTTAATTGAAATGAGATACTTAATAGTTGTATGTTTATCAAAAATCAAATTAAACATTAAAGAAAAATATGTTTTGTGTAAAAAGTTGGACGATTTTAGTTTCTATTTGTAGATAAAATTGGCGAATTGATGTGAAGTACCTACTCTCTTAATGTCAAATAGGCACAGTTGTGAAAATTGATGTTTTTAAACAACAATTGTAATACTAGGTACACGTTTACAAGAAATTTACAAAAAAATGTAGCAATTTACATGGTTTCGTATTGAGAAATTAAAATTACGAATAACATTTTTCCCAAATATTAATGTTTCTTGAAATGCAACTAGTCTCTTCATTGTCTACAACTTTTTCATTTCTTTGTTTTTCATATTTTTCTATTCTTTTCCATTTTGTGTAAACTTCTAATACTGGGTGTCCATTACATTTTCCGATATTTCAAGAGCTTATAAGTTTTAAACGAATAAAGACAGATATATGCGGTTTTCATTGAAATAACTAACTAATCAGAGCTTTTACTTTACCTTTTTTTTCCTTTTTTACCTATAACACCCTGTATATTTTCTGTTGATTGCATAAGGTTTTTAAAAATCGATGCAGAATTAACTGATCCATTTAGGTTCAAGCACATTCCTGCAAAAGCAATACTTTACAAATAATTATAATTGTAACACCCTGTATAGTTTTTGATGAAAGGAAAGCCACATCTTTCAGCTATCTGTTAGTGTAAGTTTTTAATAATTGATGCAGAATTAGTAAAACTTTATACCGCAAATAGCTGAAATAAGTGGCTTTCTTTTCAATAAAAAGTATACAGTATATACGGTGTGCAAAATTTAAAACAAAAAACGCCATTTATATATTTTCTCTTGAAATACCGGAAAACATAATCAGCTAGTGAGATTTTACAGATATCCTCTTCTGTAATTACTTTTGCTAGCTGGTTAAATTTTCAATCAGAAATACACACATCAAAATAATCTAGGGAAGAACAAGATTTAAATTTGTTAGAACTTTTTTGGTATGGCATATTTAAACTTCAAAATTTATGTTGGTGGTACTGTTACTATTGCCGTTGAACCCACCATCAAAAAGATAGAATTGTTACAAAAGTTCAGAAAAAAATAAGACAAACAATGAATGTTAATCATTTTCATAAATTTGGTTCGATGGTATAAAAAAATATTGAAGAATCAAAAGTACCTCAATAGGCTGTATGGCCTCCTCTTGCATTAACCACAGCCTGGCATCTGTTAGGCATGCTGAAAATGAGGTTGTCGATCTCCAGTTGGTTTGTGGTGGTCCAGAGATTAGAAAGACAATCAAAAAGCTGTTGTCTCGTGTGGAAAGCTCCTTGATGACGCAAAAGTCTCCGTCCCATCGAATCCCAAAGATGTTCGATGGGATTGAGATCGGGGGACTGCGCATTTTCCAGATATTCGTTTACTAGGTGTGCTGTGTGTGGACGGGCATTGTCATGCATGAGCTGGAAATTGTGCAACACAATGCGCTGCAGAATGTTATCATGGTAACTGTACACCTCCTGGACAGCGACAAGACGTTCCAGATTTTCAGGTCGTCTCCACACACGAACTCGACGCGTATCAGGATGCGAGACTCATCCCTGAAGAGCACAGTACGCCATTCTTGGTGTCCCCAGTTTAAGTGTTCGTGTGCCCACGCTAATCTTATACCGCGTTTGCCTCTAGTTAATGGGGGCACCCGAAGCGGTTTACGGGCGTTAAGGTTGAACTCGTCCAACCTGTTTCTCACAGTTTTGGCCGCTCACAACTACATTGTGTGTACGATGTAGCTCACTTGCTAACTGACCTTTAATGATTGTCTGATTTCGTAATACCTGTAAGCGAATAAAACGGATGTACAGTATAATTGCTCTTGTATGGCCAGTATGTCATTCTCTAACATCGCCAGTCCCACGGTATCTTCTCAACAAACGACAAATAGCACTAGGTGATGAGTTAAGGACTCCAGCTACACTTCTATAGTTTCGACCCGCTTCAACCATCCCTACTGCTCTCAATCGCTCTTCGCGGCTTAAATGTCTTCTAACCA
Source organism: Lochmaea crataegi (assembly GCA_947563755.1). Taxonomy (NCBI): domain Eukaryota; kingdom Metazoa; phylum Arthropoda; class Insecta; order Coleoptera; family Chrysomelidae; genus Lochmaea; species Lochmaea crataegi. Next base: position 5,503,670 of record OX387429.1, on the reverse strand, counting down.
TCTTTCTCCTCTTACTGAACACTAATTCGAATAACAAAAATCACTCTAAACTTTGTACACACGGATACCAACAAGAAAACACTGCTACCATATTTTTGCCAACAGTACAAAAAATACTTATCAACATTTTATGAATTGCTGACGACTCAAATACTTTATATCAAAAAAGGCAACATAAAAAATATGTACAAAAAATTTCAAGATAATACCGGGGCTCTTACAAAAGTTATAACAAATTTAAATCTTGTTCTCTAGATTATTTTGATGTGTTTAGATATATTCTGGGTGAATATACTAAAAAACAAACGTCAACTGTCAAAGATTAAATTCTATGGTAAAAACGTTTTTAATTGAAGGTATTTGCATATTGGAAACAATAATCTGGTATTTTTTTATTGTAAATTTTTGTAGTATCATCAAAAAGTTATATTTTTTTAGTGATTATTTTGGTAAATAAATTCATGTCAAAAGACGTCCACATGCCTTTTTTACAATATTGTAAATTAATCTGAATATATAACAATATTTATTCAGAGAGAGTTACACGAAAATTTTTTATAAAAATTCAGAGTAATCTTCAGAGAAATGAAGAAAAAAACATGTAGAGGTCTTATACATATTTGTATTCATTAAAGTGTTCTATTTGATTGTTGTGTATTTTTTATGCAATATTTTCCAAATCAACATTTTCAGGTAGTAGCAGGTTCTACGTTGGACCAAAGTAGAGAAAGTAGTTTTATTGCATCGTTATTTCTCATTTTTGCAATAATACGTGTTGATTTTGTCTTTTTCTTTATAAAAAGAAATACTTTACAATTATAAGCACACTTCGTTAATGATTGGTCTCCAACTTTTAGTGAATTTGCTATTAACAAAAACTTATTCATCATTCACAACTTATCGTTAACTTCAGCCTACCGATATGGATAAACGCCATTAGCTTGTTTCAGAACTATAAATATTAGTTTTCGTGATTATTTAACTTTTTTGTTAGCATTCTATAACGGTTTTTTAAATAACAGTAGATCAATATTTGATTCTATCAATTGTCAAAATTTGACAACTGTTTATAATTAAATTCGAGGAAAACGTGTTAAAAAGATCTATTATCAGTATTTAATACACAATTTTATATTTTTTTTTATTGTATGTATATTGTAAATAATTGTATAAAAGTGTAAAATAAAAATGGGTTATTTAGTAGTTGTTTAACTAGTTTTGAACTGTAATTATGGAAAAAAAAAACTAAATATTTAGCATTGTTGGACTGAAAATGTCATTAAATTTCTAAACTATTGAAAAAAAATGATGATACTCGTTTGTAACAACTTGCTATTTTTGTACTTCCATATTGTGTATTTATTTGAATGAAAAACCGTTTTTATAATGCAGTTCCAAATACGTAAAACAGCTTTTATGTATTGTTTTTCAAGATTTTTTTCATACTGAACGTATATGTTGATCCATTTCGCACAATTTTTCTTATGAAACTCAAAAATCGACGAACTTTAAGTCTGAAACAACCGCAGATTTAATAGTAAATAAAATTGATCCCCATCTGACCGTCCAGACATAAATCTGATGCCGCTTTGCGGAGATCCAAGGGAGGAAAAGGTACTTAACCCCCGTATAATACATATGGTTTGTTCTTCTACCCACTTATTTATTATCTTGTCTTCAGCCCATTGCTTATATTGTTTTTCATACCCGTCATTAGATTTCTGTGATAGTAATGTTGGCTTGTTCCTTAATATTAGGTAGCGTAATTGGAAAATCAAAATCACTTGAATCCCTCTCAATTTTTCAGAAATTTTATAAACGTAGTGACTTGGCGAATGAACCACAGCATACTATGATTTTCTTTTTCTCTTAAAGTACTTATCCTCGCTACAGAGGAAGGTGCATACTTTCTATGGGGATAGGAGGAAAAATTCATTATCCATCAAAACCTTGAAGATTTAAATAAGTGACAACCATTTTTAGATCCTGTCCAGACGAACTACTCGGTGGCGCTGCGAAGTCTCATTATATCGAGCCACTGAGTGTCGACTATTTGTAGTTCGTGTGAATTTTCTTTAAGACCAAATAATAGTCGAGTACAAATATGAGAATAAGTAAACCAGCCGAAGAAAGCCAGTAATCTTTTGAACTGCTGTTCCAAATTGCAGGACGTTGTTCTACTTCAATCTACATCGAATGCCGAATTATTTAATACTGCCCATCGGTAATTGCCACCGTTTGTAGACGTTGCCAACAAAAGTGGCAACATTGAGTTGAATACCAGGCGTTTGCGCTATTTAGTGGCGCTACCGACTAGTTCGTCTGAACAGGTCCTTATTTATTTGTTTATTTAAATATTGCAACGTACAATTATCCATTGTTTTATTTTTCATGTGATTTCTAGGTTAACATTTACGTTTATATGCAAAGCTTCATAGATTCAGTTCATATAGCTTATTCCAATCTTTTTATAAAGCAAGCGTTCTACAAACGTCTATTAGTCACTTTGCTATTTGCAGTTTGCAACGATTATTGATAAAATAAGATGGTATCCTTACAAGTCCATCATTAGACAATCCTACTAAGCCGTTTTTAAGACAGCAACGGTGCTGGTTGATTAAAATAAAATACAAATAATTTTGTTGAAGTTCTATTTTACATGAAAGTGGTTTGCTATTTTTTCCACTATAAAAGAAAAGTAAAAGTATTAAAAACCAAATACCCATCCAAAAATATTTCACTTCACTTGTCACATGAAGATTACAATGCTCATACTCCTGACTAAAAATTTTCTCCGTTTGCGAAATATTTTAATCGTTGGCAACTGATCCGAAGCTACAAATTTCTTTCTGCGAACAAATTATTTCTAAATCATCAACTACCAAATTGTTTCTATGCACATTTTTTTAAAGGCGCATGTATCTGTTCGTTCTAGGAACAAACCTACATACCGACCGAAAGTCATTACCGACGATCTATTAAATCAGGGTAAATAAGCTATCCTATTCTTTCCATAAAGTATTTATTTATGTATTCTGTCCATAATTGTTGTCAAAATAAACGTACCTACTTCTCGGTTAATACGTAGTTATAAAAAATTTGGTTTTCTTTTTAGTTATATTAAATAAAAAATTCCTAGAAAATGTGCGTAAGGGTTCGACTATAGTACGTCATAAAAAGAACATAGCATGATATGATTTTTTTTTGTAGTCGTCTATCTGTACACTGTGCCTAATGTTTTAGACTGATGCACACCGTGCGTTTGTTGGTTATGATTATTACTGATTTATTTGTGTGATCCGAAAAGTGGGCGTCTGTTGATAGCGACGTCAATAAATAAATCATCAATATCATCTTTGTTTTGTTGTTTTATTTCACCTTTCCTCGAGCTTTGGAAAACTGGCCTTGGATTCGTAAAAAATTGTATTTCGACATCTGGTGGTATTTTAAACAGATCTAACGCTTTGTATTTGGAAGCAGATAACATTTGTACCCAAGAATAATTCTTCACCACGAAAAATGTAGGTAAAGTCTCTTCATAATTATACTGAGGTAACTAACTAGAAACCTGTAAACTGTGAATTTGAAATATGACCGAACAGGTCTGTACATTGCTTAGAATTTAACTTTCAATTCTTCCTCAACATCTGGACCGATTTTGATGAAATTTTGCATAGGGGCATAGACACAGCCATTCCAAAAAATTGGAAGAAAATTCAGGAAAATCGGAAAGTTAGGAAATATATTCTTTGCATCAAGAAATGAACATAATTTTCGGATTTTCGACCAAAATTATGAACCAATCTGATATTTTTTCTATATACAGCGTGTCCCAAGTTATCGTTTCGCTTAATATAAAATATAATCCAATACTGTAAAAACTGTTGTGAATGGCATCAAAATTCCTTCCTAATGACGTATCAGAAACTTTATTTCACTCCTTTGGCAGCCACCCCTCACTTTCTATTTTCAAATTGCTTATTATCAGTTCTTCAGCTATGTTTCTAATGGAAGTATGTGGATTGATACCAACATACGCAAGTACATTAGTTACATTATGATCAGTTCTCAGTGGCTGCCAAAGGACTGTTGAGTGAAATAATGTTTCTGATACGTCATTATGAAGGAATTTTGATGCCATTCACAACAGTTTTTACAGTATTGGTTTATCTTTTAAATTAAGCGAGATATTGCCTGTAAACGATAACCTGGGAAATAATAAATTCTGAATTTTTTGTTTGATTTCGGCTACCACTTCATTATAACTATGAACAGACTATATAAGTAAATAAAAAAATATTCGAAAGTGAATAACTTTTATTTTTCTTACAATAATTGTACAATAATATATATAGTGTATGTAAACAGACTAGAATACACTACGAAATCTTATAAATTTTAATTTAAAAAAAAAATAGCTGTGTAAGATACACATTTTTCGAAACTATCGATTTATATTCCTATTTTAAAAAGGCACTTTTATTCATTTTTAATTGACAATAGTAGACATTTCGTTTATCGTTTCGTATTTTTATTAAAATAAATTAGTTAACAATAAAATCTATCAACAAATAAAAATCTAAGATTCTATGAGAAAAAAAATACAGATCGCGCTTGTAGGATGATTACATACTGGCATCTACAGGTTGTCTTAGAAATATAGTTTAATGAAAAATGTGCCCATCTGTCATCATCAGTGTTATTTGGTTAAATTCATTTCATATAATCAAAATATTCACGTAGAATCCAAAATTACACAGCAAGTACCCTTTAACTCAGAAATCTGTACTTCTAAGACAATCTGTATACACATATGCAAGTTTCTAGCCTACGGTAAATTTGAAAGTCTATATTACGGTTTTTTATAAATCTTTAGTAAAACTGACTGTATAAATATGTAAAAAATGATTCGAGCTGAACGTCTTTTATATATATATATATATTAATAAAATGACATATGGCACAAAACACAGTTGGCCCCAAATTTGGTTTACTGGAATTTCTTCAGCGGTGCTTATTTCGAAAAATTAAAACGTTCCACAAAAAAAACAGGTAACTATTATACCTCAAATATATATAAAAAAAGTTTTACAAAATATACGTTTTAGAGATTTCATTACCTTTGACATTTGACAGATAGGTGGATTCTGTGAAATACCAACCCAAAAGAAGAAAATTCTTGTTAATATTCCAAAGATATTTATTTATAAAAAGCATTTGACCATGCAAAGTTGTATTATTAAAAGTACAAATATCAATCAGTGAAATCTCTAAAATCCTTTTAAAATTGTATTCTGTATTTATTCGTATTGGAATCGGAAGAACACTTACTATCTCTTCCCAACGAAGAGCCCCTTCTCAAAGAACCGCCCCCATATAACCTAACTTTGGAAGAACTAGCCGAATTTTCGCTCAAAGTGGAAGCCGAATCTCTTTCCGCCCCAGTCGAGCTGCTTCTCAACCTTCCGTACTCTCCTAATTTCCTCGGTGGTGGAATCAAAGATCTAGCCGGAGATGCGCGTCTGCTACTAGAATTCGAACTCAAAGAATCTCCACCGTCAGATTTTTTCTCGGAATCCGGTAATCTATTGTACTCTCCCAAACGTCGAGGTAGACCAGAACGTAATGAAGAACGTGGAGGACGCGGTAGCGAGCTCGGCGTGGGAGGTTTTTGAGAACCGGCTTGCGCACCTTCGGACATACGCTGTTGTTGCGATGTGCGACCTTGTTTTTCGAGCAGCAGCATTTCGCCGGATTCATGTCGAGTTGGGGGCAGCAGGAAGGGGCCCTGGCTATCGTAAGATACCGCCGTCACACCTGCCAATAGTGGTTTGGGTATTTTTCCTTTTCTCTGCGTAGTGACTGGATTAGTGAATCCTGGAAAACAGCAAAGTGCCCGCTGAAATAGGAAGAAAGAGACAGAGTTGGGATTTGTCCCCGGGATCTGAGTGAAAAGATGGGTTAGTCACACGGCAACGCCACACGCCAAGCGGGCTGCGCCATGCTAGGTGTAGGATAAACTGGCGGGGTGGGAGGGACGGAGATGCTTTTAAACAACTAATTTTTATATTAAAAATGGATTATGAAAATACCACAGAAACTTTTCATTGCAATTTTTAACAAACAGCGACAATTAATAAAGTAATTTCGAGCAAACGTACCCAATATTTTTGATACAGTTGAGGATTGCAGACAAGTGAAAACACGAATAAATGAACCCCCTTTAAAAATGTTATCGTGCGCCTATAATAGAAGGAAATTTTTACAAATAAATGAACTCTTTAGACTGAAATAATCGATTCAAAATTGAATAGACAGGATTGTGAGTTATGGCCGTATGCTCATTGATAAAACGTACAACAGTGTAAATAATTAGAATCAACAACTTTTTCTTGACAACCACCTCATCAAATCTAATCAACCTTTCATAAGACATTGAAAAAAGTTACTCACATGTCAAAAATAAGTTTAAAATTGAACCTCCAATATTGGGCGTTTAAGTTTAAACTGGTTTAACTTCAATGGGATCGATGGTGCATATCAACTCAAAATTATAAAATAGTTTAATGTTTAAACGAGTTCAAGTGTAAATGGTGGTCAAGAGAACCTGTCAAATTTGACAATTATTGCTGTTTATTTATTGTAATAAAGTGTATTATTATAAAATAATTTTCTTATTCCATTTTCAATGGGGTGAGAGGGTTTTTTTTTATTAACAAATCAAAGAAGTTGCAAAAACAGTGAAAATAACAATTTATTGATTCATGCTTCCATACAACACACATAAATTAAATAAAAAGCGTCGTGCGTGAGCGGTTTGTCAAAAATGATTCATATTCGCAAGAAATGGCTAAAAAATAAAAACTTGAAATTATCTAAAAAAAAACACTTATTCTTTCAAAGACTTTTGAGAATCTGACAAAAATATTAAATATGTAGAAGTGACATAACTAAATACAATAAGATGTTGATACATTTGAACTACCAACACTTGACATTCCTTCAATAAGGGAAATTTGATATACCATCATCAGATGACAAATTCAGTCATACTTTGAATGAAAATTGTAAAATATGCAACTTTTGGTATGGTATTTTTTCAAATATGATTCATTTTTTCATTTATTTCTGAGAAAGCATATACAATGAACTATAGTATGACAATGATGAATTAGAAAAAAATGGTATATTATAATTTTGATCACAATATTTTTACTATCTTCGTATAATATATACAACTGTCAAAATAGGTTTTTAATGACCCTGATACCATTTTCTTCTGGAAAGTTTCAAGAAACTCGTATCAACTATTCTTTCACACACTTTTTTTAATAAAAAAAATTAAATATAAAAACATTAAACTACAACTCCAAATAAAACAAAAAAATTATAATAACTCACTGTTCAACTGCGAATAAGAAAAAAAATAACGTAATCTAAAATGTTGGTCCCTTATTCTGTACAGTTTTATGTATACATTCAAAGAAACAAAAAATGGGTTTGTGTGTTATGGAGTGTTCTTGTGTATTTTTCAGTGAAATTGAGTTTTTGGATGTTTCTGTGTTTTAATTAATGTTTTTTTGTGTTTTTATGTGCAATTATGCTCAATTCAATGACTGATTGTGTGTAATTTAGTGTACCTGTGAAATTGTGTGTTATTGAATGAAATATTGTTTAGTTGCTCGGTTTCCATTGTTTTTATGTATATAGGAGTAGTTTTGTGTGTTATTGAGTAATTTTCAGTGACATTGACAGTTTTCAAATATTGTTGAGTGTTTTTGTATTTTATTGAAATTTTTATCATTAATTGATTTATGCGCTGGATATGATTCATTTTAGTATACAGGGTGAAGCTAGTAAATATATCAAATGAACAGTTGAAGCAAAACAAATTAAAAATGCATGGTAACTCCATAGAAAATACTAGAATTGGATACCAGAACTTAAAAAGTCATAAACCAGATTACATTTCAAGTGGAGCAGTTCCAAAGGTATATCAGACAAGGGTTAGTTAATATATCGATAGAAAATAGATTACTAGCAGAGGCTTAGTAAATATAGACCTGGATTGTCAATAGTTAAGAAGACATTTTATGGAACTAGAATTAATATAAGTTGAGTTAAAATCTGATCAGCAACGTCCAAAATCAATAATTTGTTTATTTTATTTCGATATTTAGAGTAAATAATTTGAAGATAATGTTTTATTTATATGCAAAATAAATCAGTTTTTTCAGGAATTTTAACATAAAACCCCAAAGAAAATGTGGAACCCCCGTAGGAACTTATTTAAAATGTACAGAATAGTGAACACAAATAATGTACATAAAATGTTTGATAAATCTTATACGTGTCAATAAAAAGTTTCAGTTTCTCCTACCTTACTAAGTAACTGGGAATCGAGCTGACTATCTATCTCTTTCAGTTGATTGTCCAATTTTTGTTTGGTCGAATCGTAAGTTTTGTTCGGTTCGTATTTGGCATATGAAGGCATGTGATGGTAAGATGAATTACTTCCTGCATAAGAATTACTAGAACCATACGCTGTAGAATTCGTCAAAACGCTGCTCACTAGAAAAAGTAAATACATTTTTTGGATATCTGGTAAAAATATGTGTTAATACGTACCTAATTCTTCTCTGGAAACTGTTGTTCCTAATACATGATCGATATCTGGTCCACCAAGACTGGGATGAGGTGTATGATGAGGGGATCTTCCCAACATACTCGACATATCCTTGTCGTAGGTGTGTTTTTGTAAAACTCTAATCATGGCATCTTTTTCGGCTAGTTTCGATTCCAAATCCTTCAATCTAAATACAAAAAGGATTAAATGAACTGAAGAAGACTATAAATAAGACTATGAGTACAGAACACAGTAATTCAACATAAACAATTTTTTTTTGCTTACCTAGACTCTAAATCTGCCACCTTCTTTTGCGCCGCGTGCACCTCATCCATGTGCCGAATTTTTTCGTTTCTAGCTTCGGCTATAATTTTCTCAGTCTCTTGGCTCGTTTTTTCCAGCGCAGCTATTTTAGCATCCCTACAAAAATGGTAAAAAAAAATTGGTAAATATTCAACTCAACTTTTTTGACTTACTTTGGTATACTGGCAGCATCAATAGCTGCCTGTCTTAAAGTACTCTCTTCTAGGAACCTCTGTTCCCATTTCGAACACTCTCCTTCCAACGTCATTATCCTTTCGTCCTTTTCTCTCAGCATTCTCTTTAATTCGGAAGCCGATTCGCTTCCGGAGCCGCTGTGTGAATCCCATTCTCCTTGCGTGGCTTTGGCGCGCTGCAATTCGCGTTCGAGTTGAAGACGAAGTTTCTTTTCGGTTTGTTCCCGCCTTTCGCTAGCCATTTGCATCGAAGACAACGCTCTTTGAAGCTGAGCGACTCGTTCGACGTACACTTGCTTCTTGCGACACTAAAATTTTTTTTATAAAAATTTGATAATTGATACCTCAATTAAAAAAACTCACTTCGTCTTCGAGGCGAACTACGTTTCCTTGGGCATTCGTTAAAGCAGTATCCAATATGTCGATATGCGTTCTTTGTTCTTGTAAAGTCGCTCGTTGTGCCGCCAGTTCTATTTCTTGTCTTTCTTTGGCAGCTGATAACTCTTTATCTAGAAAATAAAAACATTATCAAATTGTTGTTTTACACTAAAAATTTACTTACTTTGAGAAATTAATTGTTTTATAAGCCCTTCTCTTTTAGCTAGCTCCCTTCTGAGATTCTCAGGTCCTCCGTAATCAGGTACTGGTGAACGTGATAGCATCTGAGTCGAAAGCAATTCAACTTGCTCTCTCAGAGCTTTGTTCAATTCCTGATATCTCACGCAATCTGATTGAAGACGTGCTCTGGCGGCTCTTTCCAATCTTTCTCGTCTATCGCACGATTGTACGAGTTCCTCATGACCTTTGTGCACTTTAAAAATTTCTTGTTCAAGCTAAAAAAAATATGTTTTAGTATGAGGCAGCGTAATAAGTTTATGTAGTTTACCCTTTGTGTCCTTTCGATTCTTTGATACAAGTTTTCCAATTCTTGCTTAAGAGCACTGTTTTCTTTTATCAGAATTTCTACCATTTCAGCTGACGGCCAAATTTCTTCACTTTTAGATTCATTTTCTTCTCTTCCCCTTGTAGGAGGTCTAGGTGCCGATACTCCTCGTCTGAAGAAGTTGGCGTCACTTCTAAAAAATTGTAAAACAAAAAATAGAAAACTTCATGAACATCATACACTCTGGAAAGAACTACTTACTTGTTAGATCCAACTGTTGACAGATCTGGTTGGGATTTAGACAAAGTCAATTTTTCAGCATTAATCTTATTCCTATTCTCTACTTCACGTTGTAAAGGTGATTTTTCAGACCATTTGGGATATTCGGGTGGTGGAGGTAAAGCATTCAGTTCAAATAATACAAGATTTTCTGTATCTTTTATTCCACTTTCTGAAGACGAAGGTACTTTCACTTCTTTGGCTAAATGTTTCAGAACTGATGATTGATTCAAATAGTCGTCAGGAATTGCAGTTATCTCCTGTACACCTGTAACATAATAAGGAAAATAGTTACAGCTTCCTATAGGACATAGATGAAAGTCAATAATTTATTTTTTATCAATACCTGTGCTAGATATAGAAGGTGATGGAGATGCAGAACTCCTTTTAGTTAATGGTGACAATTTCGAATCGTTTGTGAGACTAGATCCTTGGTGAAGTATATAACTTGAAGAAATATTGCTTCCTTCTCTAGGTCCCGAATTTCTTCCTATACAGAAAATATTTCAATTAAAACATTTCAAATTAAAAACTGTTATCACTTGTAAATGTTTTATGATTATTATTGATATATTTACAAACCTGTCCACGGTTCATCTCCTGCGCTATGAATAATCAGAGTATTATAGGATGATGAAGACACATCTAGAGAGCTACGATTTGAAGGCAAACTGTCCCTCAATGAGCTCCTTTTTGAATCCGTCAAATTTTCTTGTCCTTGTGGTTCTTGTCTTGGAGTATGTCGGATTACATACTTTTCTTCGTTCGACAAGTTTTCATTGGACGTTGAAACGTCCGTTTCACTACCACTCAGACTTTGCGGAAAGTTGCCTAAAAATTTTAATAGTTTGTGTCTCTTCATATGTATACATGTATCAATAAATTTGAAATAAAATTTAAAAAATTTACCTTGTCCTAACTGTTTGAATGGTCTGTACCTATTGTTGGACTGCATTGTTGACCAAATCTTAACATATTTTGTTTATTTTTACATTAAATCTGAAAAAAAATATAGCTTACCATGTGCGTGTTATTATATTATTGTGAAATACTCTCAAAACTGCTGTAATAAATGGAAAATAAGAGTTTTAACATTGACCTTTATTTCAAGTGATTTATAAAAATGTATGTAATTATTAACTAAGTACTTGTTGCAATGATTTGAATGAAATGTCTGATTGTCTCCCATTTTATTATTCTTATCTCAGACAGTTCATAATAATAATGATATAAATGTCATTTCGTTTCAAGTAAATAAAGATAACATTCTTTAATGATTATACAAAATGAGATGTTTACTCTTATTGCCTTACACATAAGTAGGTACTTTTTATTCCTATGGACTGTGTATTTTAAAAAAGTTTGTCTTGTAATAATTTCTACTTTGTACTGGATATTATCTGATCAAAAAATTTGGTAGAATCTAGCCTTTACATATTTGAAAATATTTATTACATGGGCATATAAATATCTTGTTTATTAATGATAATACGAATGATTGCTTTTATGATAAGTTAAATGGAAAATATAAACGAAATGAATAATTGCAGCTAAATTCCTATTTCATTTCAACCTATTTTTAATTGTAGATAACTGATTACTTCAAATAATCCCAAACATTCACAAACAATGTAACTAATCATACTTGTAAACTATAATTTGGTTTAATGAAAGGAATAAAATCATCTGTATATATAAAAATTCCCAGTTATTTGCAAATATTCAACAATCAAAATGTTTATCAAGTGATGTAATTACAGAAATATTTGAGGAATTTTAAGTATTTTAGAAATTATTTTTATCAGTTTCTTTAGCGATAAAAACTATTTTGTACTTCATTTAGTTTACTAGTAATTACGTAAACGTTGCTTTTAAATGAAGAGATACAGTAGAAATAAGAGAAAAGCGTTAAATTCCTCTAAAAATGTCCCAGAAATGTATTAAAAAAAAATGTAAACGAGACGCTTACCACAAGTAATACATTGTTTTAATAGAATAATGAATAGAAAATTGATAAACATGTAAAAAGCAAAACTCACATTTTTCTATAAAAAATAATTATAAACCAAATTAAAACACACTACCCTTCCATTAAGTGCACAATGGCAATACCAAAGCAATGTTTTTCTCTTAATCGGTAACTCGAACTATAATACGCATCTCCTTTTACTAATGTGCATTAAAATGAAACAGGTAATGATATAATGTAGAGGTGTTGAAAAAGTAATGATACGATACTCGAGTACTCGTTACTCGGTGATACCCGAAGTAACGAATACTCACCCAACAGCTTAATGATTACTTTGATTACTTCGATTACTTTGGGTTTTTCGGCATCGCGTACAATTCGTACGATGACGATGCAACGGTTGAAAGCTTTGAGAATGTATTTAGTATTTATTTCGTATCTCGCATCGGTGTGTGCTGTGTTGCTGCGCAGCACCTAGCCAATAAAAAAATATGTTGAGTAATGCATTAGTTTTTTTATCGTAGGTAAATGTAAATAATGTAATATATAATTATATTGTCGTGTTGTTGATAATAAGAATATTTTGTAATAATCAATATTTTTCTTAATCCTGCCCTAAGTGTTTTGCCCAATACCTCAAGCAAGCCCTTTTCTCATAATAAATTAAGCGTATATAATATAGTAGCATTACTCGTACGTATTTCGTATACTTTTCAATAGCAAAAATCAGAGTAATCAAAGTAATCATAGTAACGAATATTTCAAATGATTAATTTATACCAAAGTAACGATTCGTATCGATTACTCGAAAGTAACGAAAATCAACATCTCTAATATAATGGAAACGGAACACCACAGCGAACCGACCACACCTGTCAAAAGCAAAATATGTCCTCTTGAATTGACGTAAAAATAACGTCATTAAAATGAGATAGCTATATGCGGTACAAATAATATAGAAAGAGACATAGTCAATGAGATATGAATGCGCTAGAAGCCGTTTTCACTTATAAAACTTTTTTTAAACTGGTGAACGCGCTTAATGTCTTCTTCTCTATTATCTATCGTTCTGTGTAAATTCTTCATTTTTCATGTAGAAAAATCGTCCCATCTTACTTATTAAATGGAATGACATTGGAAAACTGAAGTTGGTCAGATTAACCACAGATCGCTTGTCCAATATTCATGTAGAACAATGAACATGACGACTATAATGAACAATTTAGAATTTAAATTGGCAGAATAACAAAACCAAAACGAACTCCAGCAGCCTGACTCCAACTCCATACTCCATCAAATAAAAAAGCCCTTCGTTAATAAAATATAGCACGTGTATGTATATAATTTTTTTGTTATAATTATCCTTTGATGATGAGTTTATAATAAATAAAAGGGATTTTAAAGAAATGGTACAGGTTAGTATATATGTTTTTTTTATCTTAAAAAGAGGTTATTTCCATCATTTCAGCGAATTTGTGAAATAAAAACTACCCTTAATTTTTTCTGTCACTCTGTGTTAAAGATGGCGATTGGATTTTTATGCAAATGGACTTTTGTAACTATTTTTGAATTAATATTTATTGAAACCATGTGTTTGTTGAATAATTGAATGTCACTTGAACACTTCTGTAAAATGAAATTGAGTTGTATTTAAAATTTTATTCCTTAAATTTTGATAATTAATTTATTTTCTTTTGTGTTGTAGGCTCCAGATGAAATCATGAAGAATGAAGATTTACCACAAGCTTTAATTCTCCTAAATGAAATGAAAGTGAGCTCTCAACATGTAGCAACACTTGTAGACAATATGATTCAAAAAGTGAGAAAAGGTGAATTAACAACAGATCAGGGTTTAAGTTTCTTAGAAATGAAGTACAACATGCTACTATCTTACCTTATTAACTTAACTTATGTAGTTTTGAGAAAGTGTAGTGGTCAAAAAATAGAAGGTGACCCATGCATAGACAGGTTAGTGGAAATAAGGACAGTCTTAGAAAAAATAAAACCTATAGACCGAAGACTGAAGTATCAAATTGATAAGTTGGTTAAAACAGCTGTGAGTGGTCAGAGCGCTGATGATCCCACCAGGTTTAAGGCAAATCCAGGAAATTTGATTGGTAATTCAGATGAATCGGATTCAGAGCATGATAGTGATGAGGAGAAAGAACCTAAAGGAAGTAAAAGTGGAGTTTACGTACCTCCAAAATTATCTGCCTTACATTATGCTGGTAAGTATATTTCAAGTTAGTATTATTGGATGTTTATAGCTGTTTTATTTGTTTAGGTGATGAAACTTCTAAAGAAAGAACAAAATTACTCCAAGAACGTACTAAGAAACATGCTTTGTCAAGTGCAATTATGCAAGATCTTCGTGAAGAATACCTTGATACTCCTATAGAAGTTTCCCAGAGTAGTAGAGCTCAACAGGTATATAAATTACAATACTTATTCCTTGTTCTTTATGATAAATTGATTATTTTTTGTTTCCAGGTTTTATCTAAAGAACAACAAGAGAGACAAGAATATGAAGAGGAATATATGACTCGTTTACCAGTTAGCAAAACAGATAAACATAAAAGTCGTCAATTAACAACATTGGGTACTTTAGGAGATGAAATTACAGATTTCGGAAGATCTCATCAAAGTAGTAAAAGAAAAAAGAAATTTACCAACAAGAAAAAAGGGAATTTTAAAAAAAGACGCTTCCAATAAAAATATATTACTTATATAGTTTTTTGTGTTCATATTATTTGGGTTTTAGAAAAAAAAATGTATTGAAAGATTAGTTGGTAGACTAAGTCTGAGCTTTTAACAGTGTGTACCATTTTTAAAGAGTAGGTACTGGATGTGTTGCTTTTGGTTCAATTTTAAAAATGAGAAAAGTATTTGGTAACCTTTTTCGCAAGTTGATTTTTGGAAAAAACCAAAAATACTTTCATTTTAGTTTTACTTGAAGGTAATAAGTTTCTTGAGTCTACCTGTTTTTAATCTTAAAATTAATATTTTCATTTAAATTGTAGTTTTTATGGACCAACTTTTGGATTGTGTTGCATGACATTTTAGTCACTTGCACCATGATTTCTGGAATCTAACCAAGTCTCGTCAGCGAAATCAAAAAAACGGCAAAAACTAATAATTTTTCTAATACAGATATTTTTAAATGTCAATTTTATCCCCCCAAGCAAAATACAAATAAACTAGTTATTTTTTTAATACTAAAAAACCTGTTGAAACGTTTTATTATATTTGAAGGCCGGACCGTGTGAAATAGCCTTAAAACGTATATAAATGTTCAAATCGGCCTCCAACTGTTACATACATGGATTTGTTGATTTTGATGTTTTTTTTTTGATCTGCATGATCATAATCGTGTTGAAATAGTAACATTGACAGTATTTTATATTGCAATAAATATATCTGTCATGAGTTTTTTTACTATTTTTAAAATGTACCTATTCATTAAGGTTTTTTATTTAGATATGATATTTTTTTACATATTAAGTTTTTGTTTATGTTTAATTTCTAGGAAAATAAACTATTGCCTTTAAAATAATTATTGTTTTAATTTCCACAAACATCTAGTTACAAAAGAACAGTTTTCATATACCAACTGGATATAACTTGTGACTATAGTGATATTCAGATTTCGCTATCGTCGATCAGAGAAACTAAGTTCGGTAAAGAACGTTTCACAATACTTTGTTGACTCTGCATCTGGCCTTAGGGGTTTAATAATAAAAGTTTATAAATCCCTCATTGTACAGTAAACGGTAACAGATCTGTAGTCGGTAAAATTAAGATACTAGAATCTAAAAGATAAATTAAGTTTATTTTATGAAAAAAATCACTGGATTTTTAAAAACAAATTTAACTTATATTTACTAATAGGAATTGAACAAATTAAACTGTTGAAACATACAGGGTGGCCCACCGTATTCGCTTTGATTTATTTCATCTAATTGGCAGATGTTATCAAAAAATGTTTCAAATAAAAAAGATGTGGTTTAATAATGGTCACATTTTGTGCTACGAGTATACAGGGTATCTGCATATATATATCGTTCTTCTGATTGTATCCTTTTGTTTTGCATTTGGTCAACACTTTTGGTTTTATTAGCGTCTCTTCGTATTTTTCGTTTATGTAAATATTGGCTTATTGATAATGTCTTTTACTGTGGATATTGGGGTTTTGGTCAACTTACCTGTTTCTAAATATAAAAAGGGCATTGGAAATAAAGTAGGTAGGTGCAGTATAGGTCAGACAAAGGAAAACAAGCAATGAAAGCTCTTTTATCCCATTTATCGTAAAAAATACTTTTAGCTATATAAAAATTCGGAAATATATCTTCCATAAAGCATAAATAAATTAAAAAATTAGTCTCAAATATTATTTTACCAGCCACATTTCAGTTGTAAAATAATCATACTATCAGGCATTATCTTTTCGCTTTTCGAAGAAACGAGTATGATATACTGTGCTATATTGTTATCGGATTAACGACTACCTACTGTGGGCTTTGGTCTTGAATCAATCATATTGGCTTAAGTCAAAAGGAAATATCTTGGAACGAAGTATACCAAAGCTTATATAGTTATTTTCCTAATTAGTGCGGAAGAGACACTTTCCGAATGTGTTAGGAGCAACATTTGTTCTACGCGGGCGTAAAATGAAAAAAAATATCATTTAAACTAGACACAGAGAATAACTATATAGATACAAACTAGCTAAAGTTTATTAGTTACTTTGGATATTGATGTAATCATTAATAGTTATTACCCCAGTATTTAATAAAGGGGAAAAATAATTATTATAAAGTGCGGTAAAGTATAGAAGCTAGAAAGCAGGCGGGATCCCTAATAACACGGAAACATCCCAAAAATATTCCAGAAACATCCTTCTGGGACAATAGAAACATACCAACAACATCCCCATTTCCCTCGAAACATCTCTAGGATGTATCTGGCAACAGCCATGTCATCATTTTCAACGTTCTACAAACATCCCAGTAGGATGTTTCTAAGATGACATAGGATGTACTAGGTTCATTCGGGGTACTTTGTTTAGAACATCTCAGAAACGTTTCTAAAAATACACTGGAAGTGAAATCACTAGGTGCAAATAAAACATTTCAATATTTCTTAAAACAAGAGCAATTTATTATAAATTTCTAACAATATTTTCCATAAATAACATGTTACATTTTCTAGTAGGTATAGGAAGTGTATTATAAAGCATTGGTAAACAAGTATTAGCAACCATAGCATGGTTGCTATGACTTGTCTACCAATGCTTTATTTCCCTATACCATAGTACAAAATGTTACATAGGGTAATATGATAACAGTTCATTTACTTATGTTTTAGTTCCATCCTCAATCGTCTTTCTTTTGCTCTTCTCAGCCAATCACCAATTTTCAATTCGATTTTCGTTTTTCAGCCGTTTAAAGCGCTGACTATATTTATTTAATAATTTTCTTTTTTTCTGACTATCCATTTTACTATCCAATATAAATACTCACTTTATAAATAAGCCACAACACTCACAAGGTTACCGCTTATTTTTCCACAAAAACTCAACAACAGCGTGCTGTGAACCACTCAACACTTCTACTTCTAACCTTACTTTTTGCAAATTAGGTCTTCTTCTTTTTTTTCTAATTTTCTTTTACCTCTTTGCAATGTTGAAGGAGGGAGATATCACAAATACTTCAGTCATAATATTTTAATAGGTATGTATGGTTTAATAAACATTGTTAAAGTTTAAAGACAATTAACAATTATTGGCAAATTTGTACGAGTTGTATATTTTGTAATGAAAATCATGTTTATGTACCAAGAGAAACATTCTAGGGACATCCCAAGGATGTAACATTATATCAATCGTATTTATGTACCAATAGAAACATTGTAGGAACATCCCAAGGATGTTACATTATATCAATCGTATTTATGTACCAATAGAAACATTCTAGGAACATCCCACCTAGGTCGGAAACATTGGGACACTAGTAGTACTTTAATGGTATGTCCCAGGTAAATACTGTGTTATTAGGGATACTAGATAATAGTTTTTCGCCTAGGTGCATATTCCATTTTTTCATCGTCCTTTACAAAAAATTACTAATTTCCAAATGAAAAATCGACTATTTTTGAAGGCAAAGTATTTTTTGTCCGATGTGCAAAAGATCATAAGTTTCATCTGTGGCATTATGCAAAAATCTGTTTATTTTATCTCGACAAAATACTCTAGATTTTTTCGCTTTGTGCACTATTCCCTGTTTTTTCAAAAATGCAAGAATTTTCAGAAATTTGGATATGTTAACGTTTTAGCGGACGAAAGTGTCTGCGTAAAATGTCTTTTTTTGTAAAGGTCGACGAAAAAGCTCATTTTAGGTAAACTGAAAATTCAAGAGACACACACGTCGGCTGCTGAATTAAATTTACTAAAAACTAATATTTTGTGAATTAATGTTAAATGGTTTTTTTATAAAAAATATACGTGATTTATTCAAGATAAAAATAATGGTGAAATTTTATTTATTTGATTGTATCAAAATTAATAAATTTATAGTTGTATGCAGGCAGGGGAAGTATCTATGTATGTATACTGGGCTTACATTCACTGAGACCTAAAAGATCAACTATTTAATTCCTAATTAATGAGTAATTCCTTTAGACCTATTTAATGAACGAGTTTTAGGATATCCCCGGGATTCAGTTTAGGTAAATGTCCCTTTTCTATCCAGTAGACTCCTAGGTGTTGTGCCCTAGGATTCTGCTATTGCTAAATATTCCGCAAGTGTGTAAAAGGAGGCAGTGTCCTGTCAGAACACCTGTCAAATCTTTGATACCCCGGCGTGGCCGTACGGCACCGACGAGCCGCATGTTCAGAGACGAACTAATGTCCTTCGGCAAAATTTCATATGATCTTTTTTGTCGCAAATTTTGTCTACTTTCCGAATTTTCAAAGTTTTTCTCTAAAATTATTCCATGATTTGGGGGGGTAACCCAGGTCTACCATCGCTGCAAGCTGGACCGGAAAAAAAGGTTCAGAAAAGTGTTAACAAAATGATTCGATATATAAAATTTGTAGCCTATGGGATACAAAATTTACCAGTGTAAGAGCACTTATAAAGATAATGCTTCTGTATTTTCAGATAAAAACGTGTACATTGTGTACTAGTAACTGTATGAATAAATACGGTGGATTTATTTGATCAGTTTATATTTCCTGATTAAAGCTTAACCGTAAAAAGTTTTCTGATAAGCATATCGAGAAATGAAATAATTTTTTTTTGAAAAAAATCGAATTGCACCATTTTTGTTAGCGAAAGAAGATTTTTAGCATTTTCAACGGCTGTAATTGAAGACCGAGGTAAGAAAAGTGAATTATTTTAAGAGAAACTTATAAAACTATTTGGAGTGAACGACAGGGGTGGCTTCAGGAGATTATGTGAATATTTAATTGGAAGGTTGTACATCGTCTGCCCAGCGTATTATAATGTTTTTATTAATTTAGTTCATTTTATTTCTAGCCCCGCGCGGTATCATTTATCTTAACTATTGATTCTAGTTTATTTTCACTTTAAGACATTTTGTACTCTATAAGGTATATATACAGTATAACTAACAATTGTTTTAACACATTTATTTTTACGTTGAATATTTATTTACATACTTGAACTCTTTATTTTATTTCACATGCATAACTGTTCTGTATACAGGGTGTGGCGCGAAAAGTTTTGATTAAGAGTAATGGCGGATACAGTTATGTTAAAAATCTGAAATTACGAATAATATTGGCTATTTTTGTTACTTTTCAGAATTAATAAGATGAAAAAATAATAAATTATCACCTTAAATAATGGAAATAATGGCCTACCCTTTATTACTAATGTTGAAATAATTGAGTGTTATGTTTTAACTAAGATAATGAAATATCTCAAAAGTGGTTGGATTTAGGTTTAGGGAATACCGATACCAAACGAATAAGCTTAAAAAAATACAGCGGAAAATGTAATAAAATACAGGGTGTTCTATTCAAAG
The DNA here is from genome assembly GCA_947563755.1 of Lochmaea crataegi. Taxonomy (NCBI): domain Eukaryota; kingdom Metazoa; phylum Arthropoda; class Insecta; order Coleoptera; family Chrysomelidae; genus Lochmaea; species Lochmaea crataegi. The sequence goes on along the minus strand of OX387429.1, from coordinate 5,483,370 downwards.
TAAGCAAGTTAAAAATGATTTAAATTGTGCATGTTGGCGGCTAAGTCTAAAACACCCTGGTATGAAATATCAATGAGTTGACGTCTACTGCCGGTATAACCGGAAGTGACACATTCAGGACAATATTATATTTGAACTCAGCGTCGTCCAAAACCTACAGCTTCGTAATTTCAGATTTTTAACATAGCTGTATCCGCCAAAATACTTTTAATCAAAACTTTTCGCGCTACACCCTGTATATTCAATTATCGTGAATATATATCCAGTCTCCCAATGCACATTCTGGGCGGGCGGGTGTGCGTGAGTAGAGATATGGGTACAACTCATATTTTTATTAAATTTTAGGTGAATAAACAATGGAAAATATGAAAAATTTCTTAAAAAGCGAACAAAACAAAAAATTACCAACGAAAAAAAAACAATTAACTTTTCCTACCGATTATACTGGGACTAGTCATAATCTTTTAAAATACATGTTGATGACGTGCCAATTTATCGGACTTTTTCCATTGCATAATATTTGTAGCGAAGATCCTACGCATATAAAGTTCAGTTGGCTTTCCTGGAAAATCGTATACACAATTACTATTTCTGTATCTTCGATGTTTTGTTCATGTTTGGGATTTTACGAAGCTTTAAATTTTTATCCAGTTGTAACACGTTTATGTGAGTAACAATACAAGAGCGTACGTCATCCAGGGTCGTATAACAAATTCTATAATCCACTTCTTTTTCATCTTAGTAAGCGAGTTAGAACTGCTAGGTTTTAAAAACATGGCAAGAGGCTACCTCCTGATGCATCCTTATTTATCCTTTGGAACCAATTCTGGTCCAGGAGCCAGGTAAAAATTTGGTCAATTATTTCCTCTCAAGCGATAATTAGTGAAATGCAGCAAAGAGTTCTATCATGAAGCTTCGCGTACGTCATTTTTAATACATTTGCTGTAATTAATAAAAAAAAATCAGATATTCACAGGCTATTAAGATTCAAAAAGAAGTGGAATAGAGTTTAACACTAGCTAAAGTTATATACAGGGTGTGCCACACCGAGAATGGCCCAGTGGAAGTTTTGAGAAAACTATGAATAGCAATGAATAGTTCCCAAAATTTCCAATAGACCATTCCCGGTGGGACACTCTGTATAGTCACTGTTTTTCAGTATTTCCTGTGGTGTTTACACAAGTTGCGGCGGCAACGTTAATTTCGATAAATATATCAAAAAATTGGCAAAAATTAATTACAAGTATAACATATCTCGAATTGGAGTTTAATAGAAAATATGGTAAACCAAAAAATGTACGGAACTTTTTGAAGTTTCTAATTTTCGCTATATACGCCATTGGTAGCAGTAAGTACAAATAAATTGGGGGAGGATTATGATGAAAAATAAAATTTTGTTTCAGTTGAGCATTTACTCCAGATTATTTCAAGGGCTTTACAATTTGGATCGAGTGGATTTATAATCTATAGCGAAAATATGTGCATTTATTTGTATCGCGAGTGCAATACGTGCTGGTCTTTGATTTTTTCGGTAAGTTAGCGCAGGGATGTCCAACTACAATTGCACTAAGGGCCGCTTTTAAAATAATATCATCTATATATATATACTAGCACTACAGGCCATGTAGGTCCATGGCTGATGTTTCAACTCCAGCAGTAGGCTCTTGGAGTTCCATACGAAACTCTTTTGCGACAATCTACTAAGTTCAACTGCCACTTTCGCATGTACTATCCGAGTGCCCACTACTTGGGTTCGTTCCAAAATTTCTTACACCATTTCCAATTTGCCTATTAATAACTTAACCTTTCCATGTCTTGGTTGACATCTTGCCTACATCTCACCTTGTCCTTTGTCTTTGTCCTTTTTCCATCTTGTTCTGGGTCTACCTTTTTTTCGCCTTCCTCCTATGGAGCTATATATCAACACTTTCGGTAGCCTTCCTGTTCCCATTCTTTCTATATGTCCTAACCATCTTTGTCTTTGAGATTTTATCATTCCAATAATACGCGGATCTTTATATAATTCTTCGAGTTCTTTGTTTGTCCTTCTTATCCAAATTCCATTTTGCAAGTTTCCTCCAAATATTTTCCTCAGTACCTACGTTTCTTCCCCATATTTGTAGCATTTCTTGTTCTTTTTGGTTTAATGTCCATGTTTCTGATGCATATGTAACTATAATCACAGCTTTGTAAATCTTGATTTTCGCACTCCTTGGTATATTCTTGCTTTTTAATAATCTATTTAAGGCATACAAGCAATTATTGCCACGCATTATTCTTTTTTGGATTTCTTCCCCTATATTGGGGTTTCTTGTAATTATTGTTCCAAGGTACTCGAATCTCTCTATTTCTTCAAATTTATATATCTTTCCTTCGGCTGTTTCTACTCTTAGATAATTCCCTTTTATAAAGTCTCGATCTGCCCATTCCATGTATTTAGTTTTCAGTTCATTGATATAGAGGCCTCACCATACTCACGCCGTACCATTTAAGTTTCCCTCAATGAAAAAGAGACCAATTATTTTGTCGCCTATACCTGCCCTTACATTCAGTTATTGTGGATATTGGGTGTGGGATTCACGCATCCAACGAGGATTGTTACGTGACCAGTTATGCAGATTTACGTTTCCATTAATAAAAAAAGCGGCCTCATCGCAAAACATACCTAACATGACTTAAAAAATTTAGATCGTTTTGATTGTAACGCAAATTTGGGGTATCGTTCTTCTGGTAGCAACTTGAAAAAGTCCAATTCAGTTTCAGTTTTTTTTTTGGTAAAAAGAAAAATTAGTTCAATGAGCCATAAAAAAGTGTTTTAATTTGCTAAAGAAGACTTTTTAAAAAACAATTTTTGATTGTAAACATTTATTCACGAAATAAAAATATTTTCAGATATTCCGTACAATCAGTTGGGCCGTTTGTATAGCTATAGACGTTTTCATAATACATTTGAGTGTAATTTTTGCGTCTAGATTTAAACAAATCGCTGTTTCTTTTGAGCGCTTCAATGATATACTGCAAATGAATAATGAAATTTCTACAATTCATCTCAAAGTAAGTTAATTTAATTGTAATATAAAAGATCCCTTTCACGTAAAAAATAATTTTAGGACGTTTCAAAGTATTACAAACAAATAAGAGAAGATTACATGAAACTTACATCTGCTGTATACCAAGTGGATAAATTATTTGGAAATTTGATAATATGTAGTTATGTTTCTAATATTACCTTAATTTTAATACAATTATTCAACAGTCTCAGGTAAAAAAAATTTGTGTTACTGAATACATTTGTATTTTTATTAAATTTTTTTTCAGATACTTCAATAGTAACTTGAACACCATCAGTTTTTTCTATTCTTTTGGCTTTATAATATTGAGATTAGTTCTTGTGACAATATATGCTTCTTCAATTAACGAAGAAAGTAAAAAAATTGCTTCGATTATACCCAAAGTACCGGATGATCTTTGGAATGAAGACGTAAGTTTACTTCTTCTAAATCCGAATGGATTTTATGTTTTTCTGTTTGTTTTTAGTTAAAAAGGATAATGTTGCACATTTATTATGATTCGACGGCATTTACAGGAGGAAGATTTTTTAAAATTACCAGAGGCTTGACAAAAAATGTACGTTGAACTATCAAAATGATAATATAAAGTTTGGTGTGTATTTTTAGTAATTGTACGTTACTTTTGTAATTTCTCTTCGAATTTAACTACAAACTGGGTTAATCAGTCAATATTCCGTTCTATAGACCATTCCGGAATGACTATTTAATCGATCTCTCTGCGCAACGACATTTTTCAAAAAAGTCTGTCTGACAACCAACTGACTTCACTACTAGCTGGATTTTTCTAAATTACTTTACAGCACAATATGCGAAAACACACAAGGTTCAACTCCAACTAATCGATTCGGTTGCCATCCAGCACAATTGTTGTGTATTTCTAATTAAATGCGTAATATTACTTTACAACTTGTATTTTCAATATAACGTTACATAAAATATTAACAACTATTTATCAGACATTTATATCTAAAACTAGCATGCGATCCAATGGTGTGTTCACAACATTTCCCCTCTCGTTATTTAAAGATCTAGTTTATGAGTTGGTTTTATAACTCTACCAAACCTAGACCTTTTTGGAGTATTACATAAAATATTAACAACTGTTTATCAGACATTTATATCTAAAACTAGCATGCGATCCAATGGTGTGTTCACAACATTTCCCCTCTCGTTAAAGATCTAGTTAATGAGTTGTATAACTCTACCAAACCTAGACCTTTTTGGTTTGGAGTATCATTACTTATTCCCAATTTAGGAGAAGTAGCTTTGGATTTGTGATTGGATTCAAAATTAACACTTTGAGACACTGAAGTTGAAGGTAAATCACTATTTGGAAAATCTACTGTTGAAGTTGGCGAAATATTGTGATTATTATTAAACACGCTTTGCACTGGATCAATATCATTAGCGAGATTATTACTTATAGTAGGTACTACATTTACAGACAAATCAACATCATTATATAAGCATAAGTTGAATCACCTAAATCACTTCCCAAAGAATCTGCATGAACAAACTTTATAAGTGTTCCAACTAGTACTAAATAAGTATAATAACTTGAGATTTTCATAATCTTACCTTTTTGCCAGAGCTTAGTAAGTTTGTTTTTTACATAAACTGACTCATTTAATTTAAATAATTTATTTGTTCTTAAAGCATTTTGAGAACTACCCTTAACATATTTAATATGCCCCAAGGGTTTGATTAAGTCAAATCTAATTCTAGGTTTTAATTTCAGAACACTTTCAGATGATGTCATATTTGTTGATGTAGAAGGGGTAGGTATTTCTATAAGCAAATAGAAAACTTGACAATTTAAGCAAAATTTGTTGCTCAGTTATATTTTCCCTTTTCACAGAAAATAGAGCCTTTTTCAAATCTTTTTTTACAATTTGAATTATATCTAGCTCTTTCAGCAAAGCCTTTGCTAGGTGGATGACCTGGAGGTGATTTAATTGGAGTTATCCCGTTTGATTGACAAAAGGAAACAAATTCAACGGAATTAGAGGGTGGGCCTCCATCCGAAACTAGTTCTACAGGAAGAACAAAAATTGAAAAGGTTTCCTTCAATTTTGCAACGGTTTCTGAGGCAATGGTACTGTTCCAACCAATTCGATTTTTGGTCATAAATAAGCAAAAATGTATGGTTAAACAACTTTAGAAAATCAATGAAAATTCTATAAAAATTATGAGGTGATTCTGGCCAAGGCACATGATTATTACTTCTGGTAAAATTTTGATTTTCTTGACACATATCACATGATGCAATAAATTTCTCAATATCATTATTAAGATTTGGCCACCAACAATATGATCTAATTAACATTTTGGTCCTTACTATACCAGAATGTTGTTCATGAAAAATATTCAAAATTTCAAGTCTTAATGACTGTGGAATTACAACCCTATTTCCTAACATAATACAATTCTGTTCAACTGATAATTCATTCCTGTCTTTAAAAAATGTTTTTAGGTTGTCATCATCTACACCACTAGGCCAGTCTGACAAAATAAGTTCTTTGACTTTCAAAAGTAATAAATCTTTGTTAGAAGCTTTTTTTATATCATCTGCATACAATGGTATTTTATTAATCAAATTAAATGAAAAAATATAATCACAGACTTCAGTTTGTTGGTTTAAGGGTAAACGTGACAAGCATTAGAAATAGAGTTCCCTTTTTTGTAAATTATGTCATATCTGTATCCTGACAACGTTATTGCCCAACGAGTGATTCTAGAAGCAGCAGTTAGAATATTTTTATTTTTTGCAAAAATAAATTGAAGTTGTTGATGATCTGAAATAAGAGTAAATTTCCGCCCATAAAGATATTTATGAAATTTATTAACTGCAAATATTAAAGCTAAAGCTTCGCGTTCCAAATTACTGTATCTTTGTTCATTAGGAGAAAGAGTACTAGATGCAATTAATACGGGTTTCTGAATACCTTCAATAATATGACTTAATACAGCTCCAACTCCATAACTGCTGGAATCACATGTTATCAGATGTCAATAAATCTTTACTAAGCTTAAATATATCTTCACATTCTTCTGTCCATTCCTTAGAAAAATCTACATTAGATTTGAAAGCATCATACAAAGGCTTTAATTTAGAAGACAGCCTTGGAATGAACTTTATATAATAATTTAATAAACCAAGATAAGATTTTAATTCAGTAAGCATTTTTTGTGATCGACTTTGACATTGTATTGATCAAGTCTTTTAAAGACTTCAACCACATTTTGATAACATTCATTTAATGTTTTTCCATAACACAAAATATCATCCAAGTAACATTTCGTGTTTTTCAGTCCTACTAGAATATTATCCATAACAGTTTGGAAAATACCCGGTGCGGAGCTAATACCAAAAGTTAATCTGATATAAGCGAAGAGTCCCAAGTGAGTATTGATGACTAATAGTTCCTTAGACTTTTCACTTACTTAAAGCTGTTGGTATGCACCTTTTAAGTCAATGACAGAAAAATATTGATTTCCATGTCTTCAGGAAGTGGTAAAACACAATGGTCTGCATCTAGAGCTGGATTTACATTTTTTTTGAAGTCAACACAAATTCTGATATCAGAACTATTCTTCTTAGGTACAACTACTATTGGACTTGCTAAAATACTAAATTTTACTTTTTTTAATATGCCAGAATCACACATTTTTTTTCTGATTCAACTTTACTTTTCAATGCAAAAGGCATATCATGAAATACAGGTTTTTCTCCTTCCTTCAGATTTAGTTCAACTTTAAAATTCTTGATGCAAGACTGTGTCACATCATTAAAAACATTTTGAAAATCTTTTTTTTAAAGACAACACCAATTTTTAAGCTGACTTCTGACATATCTTTTGAGCTAGTTGTATCGTTTTATATTACCTTATTAAAACGATTGTTATTACTTTTAGTTTTTTATTATTTCAACACAACATGCCTACTCGGCGGGATACAAGATGATGGCGGGGCTTCTTCAGTCGTCTGTCAATTGGCAATGACAAGTGACATCTGACAATTACAAATTATGTTACATCTTCCCCTTTTTACCTTTTACAAAAAAAATACTTAATTGCTAATTTCTATATCTAATAGGTTTTTGAACAAGTCGGCCTGATTTAGTTCTAACATCATTTTTAGAAACTGTATTAGTCGGTATAGAGTTATTATTATCATTTGAATGAACATTTGTAAATAAAGAGTTTTGTTCAGCATCAGGTTCACTAGATATCATTTGTGGTATGTCTGAATTTTCAATAAAATAATCTTGCGAGGAACCTTCATTTACATATGGAATAGGAGAATGTTTAATAAATGACGAATTTCGTCTATACTGTTTTCCACATTTGTCTCTTACAATGTATGAACGCGGATGTTCAGTTTTATCTACTATTTGTGCTGGTACCCAATGAGTTTCTTTTTTTAGTATTATATTATCCCCTTTTTGGAAGCTATTACGTTCCTTTGCCTGCTTATCATAATAAAACTTATTTCTCTGTCTGTGATTTCTAATTTTGTTAATGTTAATTTCTGGTTTTTGTAATAACATTTTATTAGTCACTGGTAAAGTTGTACGTATTAACCTGTTATATACTAATTCGGATGGGGATACATTTAACCCAGAAAGAGGTGTTGCCCTGTATTCTAGTAGTGCCAGTTGTATATCACTATTATTATCATTGCATTTTCTTAATATGTTTTTACAAATTCCTACGGATCTTTCAGCCATCCCATTTGACTTGGGATATTTTGGTGATGCTGTTACTAACTTAAAGTTCCATTCGTTTGCGAATTTTTTAAATTCAATGCTGTTAAAAGGCATGTTATCTGAAACAAAAATGGCAGGAATACCGTGAGTGGAAAAAATATTTTTTAGTTTGGAAATTAATTCAGAGGCTGTTTTAGAGGACAACGGTATTAACTCAATCCAACTACTAAAATAGTCTACAATAGATAAATAATCCTTGCCACCATAAGTTAGAATATCAGCTGCAACTTTATAAAATGGAATATTAGGTCTATCATGACATATCATAGGTTCTTTTACAGGATTTTTACTATACTTTAAACAAGTAGAGCATTCTGATACAAAATCATAAGTGTCCTGTGACAACCCTGGCCAATAAAAAAGTTTTCTTGCACGAGCTTTACTTTTTTCAATACCCAAGTGTGCTGGATTGTGTAGTTTGGCTAAAAAAAATTTTCTAAGGGTTTTGGGAACAACAATTTTATCATTGTAGAATATTAAGTCATTTTTTACAGATAATTCATTCTGAATTTTATAATATGTCATCAACTCTGTACTACTGTTACATAAGTTAGATTTTTTTGGCCAGCCAGTATTGCAATATTGCAAAACTTCATTCAACACAGAATCATTTTTAATTTCGTTTTTTAATTCAGTAAGCCTATGCTCTGACATATGAATTTCTATGTCCATGCAATGTACAACTTCAGTTTTGGTTGGTACATCACAATTTTTTACTTTTATAAATGATCTTGACAAGAGATCAGCAATATACATGTGCTTTCCTGGTAAGTATGAAACTGTAATATTGTATTTTAATAACTTTAATTTTAGTCTTTGTAGTCTATTGCTTACTTTATAAAAATCTTTGCTGCAAATGGCAACAAGTGGTTTATGATCAGTTTTAATATTTACATGTCTTCCATATACAAAGTTATGAAATTTTTGTAGCGCAAAACAAATACTTAGTAATTCTTTATCTATTTGGGGGTAACGAATCTCAGTTTCTGTCAGACTTCTAGAACAAAATGCCACTGGCTGTCCATTCTGAAGTAAACATCCTCCTAAGCCATGTTGACTTGCATCAGTTTGTATTTCAATTTCTACATTTGAATCAAATATTTTTAAATTTGGAATTTCTGTAATTAATTTTTTAATGGTATCTAATGCCTTAGAATGATCCACAGACCAATTCCATGGAACATTATTTTTTAATAAACTCCTCAAGGGAGAAAGAAAATCAGACAATTTTGGTATATATTTTGTTAAGTAATTAACCATACCCAGAATTCTTAACAACTCTTTTTTATTTCTAGGCTCTTCAATTTGCAAAATAGCCTCTATATAATTACAATCTGGTTTCATACCCTCTTTTGTAAATATTTGACCCAAGTACTTAACCTCACTTACCTTATACTGGATTTTGCTTTTATTAAATTTTATCCCATACTTTCTGGCTCTATTAACAACTTCATTTAGGATTCTGTCATGCTCTTCTTCATTATCTGATGCTATTATGAAATCGTCAAAGTAAATGCCAATATCAAGATCACCAAATAATTTTTCATTAGCTCTTTGAAAAACCTCAGGACTAACGTTTAACCCAAATGGTAGCCTCTTAAAAGAATATTTGCCAAAGGGAGTGGTGAATGTACACAACTTGACACTTTCTTCATCAAGTGGTACATGATAAAATCCTTCCTTTAAATCAATAACGGTATAAATAGATTTATTTCTTAATTTTAAAGCCAATTCCTCTAATGTTGGTATTGGATATTGGTCACTACATACTGATTTATTCAAATGAAGAGGGTCCAGACAGATTCTTATTTGGTTGTTTGGTTTCTGAACAATGACTATGTTATTTACCCACTCAGTTGGTTCTTCTATTTTACAGATTATATCCCGTTTAACTAGATCATCTAAATTATTTTTTAATATAGGTTTTACTGTTTCAGGTATACGACGGCATGAGCTTATGAATGGAATTGCATCTTTTTTAAGTATTATTTTATATTTATAGGGAATCTTACCAGTCCCTTCAAAAATGTCTTTATTCTGTTTAATAAATTCATGTTTAGTAGTTGCTGAAACAGTATCAACCCTTTTCAAAAGATTTAACGACATGCAAGCTTTTAACCCTAAAATTGGTATACTGTCAACATCAACAACAATGAACCTTATGTTGCACTTAACACCCTTCACATAACATTTCAATATAATAGACCCAATGGTGTTAACCTTATTGTTGCCATAACTTACAACATTGACTAGATCATTAGAAATTTTTGCTTCAACATTTAGTTTTTTGTATACTTTCAATGGCAAACAGTTACAGTTAGCACCACTATCTAATTTAAAAGGTATATTCAAATTATTTATTACTACATTTACTGTCCACATATTATTAACTTGTTTACTAGACTCTACATTATTAACTTCATTACCTTCTATATTAGTGTTATTTTTTACATACAATGTGTCAATGTATAGAGATTCATCACTTGAAGTGTCAATCTCATCAACATTATATCCTTTGTTCCTGTTCATGTTTCTATTACTTACTACTTTAGACCTACTGCTAGTACTGGGTTGATTATATGCATTAGTTCTTCTATTTTTTAGCTTGCAGCCCACTGCAAAATGGTTGGGTTTTTTACAAATATTACATATTTTACCAAAAGCAGAACAATTTCTTCTAGAATGTCTTTTTCCACATTTGTTACAGTCATATTCCTCATTTAAATTATTATTACTGCCTCTCTGTTTAATTACATCCACTTCTCTGTCACATCTTAGTGCCTTAACTTGATATTTGCTTACTTCTACAGCTCTACATAAGGTCTCAGCTTTTTTCAACGTTAAATCTGGATTCTGAAGCAATCTTTCCTGTAATGATAGATCTTTTATTCCACTTACGATTTTATCACGAACTAAGGAGTCTTCAAGAGTGTCAAAATTACAATGTGATGCTAATACTTTTATTTCTGTTATAAAATGATCAATGTCTTCTCCCTCTTGTTGCGCTCTTGTAAAAAATAGGTATCTGTTATATGTTTCATTTCTCATGGGCTTGCAGTAATTTCTAAAAGCCTCAACAACTGAGTCAAATTTGCTTCTTTGTACCTCTGTTAGGCAGAAAGTCTTAAATTTTTTTTGTGCCTCTTCGCCGGCGTGATTCAATAAAATAGCTACCTTGGTTGCATCATCTTTTTCACTTAGCCCTGTTGCTTTTAGGTATATGTTAAAACTGCTTATAAAATTTTCCAGATTACCATGCTGGTTGATATCAAATACCATAGTTTTGGGTGGTTTGAACGAACTAAATTCCATCTTAAGCGTGGTTATTTCAATTGTCGGAACCACTAACCTGACACCATGTATCGTTTTATATTACCTTATTAAAACGATTGTTATTACTTTTAGTTTTTTATTATTTCAACACAACATGCCTACTCGGCGGGATACAAGATGATGGCGGGGCTTCTTCAGTCGTCTGTCAATTGGCAATGACAAGTGACATCTGACAATTACAAATTATGTTACACTAGTAGAAAAATTCTGACAGAAATTTGACAATTTTGACTTACTAGACTGACTCGACTGACATGACTCGGGGACAGATTGACATGACCTAGGCAAAGATCTAAACTGACAACCCTGCACTGCAACTTCCTGACTATCCATGTTTTTTCTACTTTTTTTATCAATGACAAATTATGTTTCCATTCTGGGTTTATCACGTTTAGCCAATTTCGACCAAGAAGTGGTGCAAATTTATGACTACTATCTAAGACTACTAATGGTATTTAAGTTTGTTATTTTGTCTTCGACTTTTACAAAAACCTCAGTTTCTCCCAAAATTTCAACACCTGAACCTGTTAAAACCTTTAATTGATACTGAACACTGTACAACTTCAAATCTGGTAGGTATTTTTCAAAATCTTTTATATGCATGACAGTTCTACAAGCTCCACTGTCTATGTCAAATTTAATTTTTTTACTTTCTACCTTTAATGTTACCTGAGCTGGTTTTTCTTTCTGACAGTCATTTATGGTTGCTAAGAACCCTAGAACCAAATCATCCTCACTGGTAGACTTATCTTCTAATTAATTGAGTTGGTTAACTTTGTTAACTTTCGCACTCCTGCACACACGACTTGTGTGACCTTTCAGTTTGCATTTAAAACATTCCCAGTTCTTGGCTGGACACTTTTCTGGGTCATGCTTTCGGACACCACACCGATGTGGCTCTCCTTGTTCTTACCACTGACACTTTTTTGCCTCTTAAAGGAAATTTTATCAAGATCTTCTGACATTGTACTGAACAGTACTCTCCATATTCATAGATCTTACTTGACCCTCAGCCAATTCCATGGACAAAGCTTCATGTACTGCAATGTCAAATGTTAAATTATCCATTGATAGTAACCTTCTTTTAATTGCTTGTGACGGGATACCACAGACAAACTTTTCTCTCCAGGTTTCTTGCCAAAATGCACCAAACCTACAGTGCACTGACAGACTTTTGAGCATTTTGACGTAAGCTTTGATGTCCTCTACTGGCTCCTGAATTGCGTTCCAAAATTTATATCTTTCTGAAATTTGAAACCTTTTTGGACTAAAATGTTCAACTAACTTTGTTTTGTTAATAAAAAAAATGAATATTTAATATTGAAGGTTCTTGCCAAACTGATCTTAAAATTTGGAAATAACAAAGCCAGTTCACAGGGATTTGTTACCTGCGGAATTAAGTTAAAGATAGATATTATTAGAAAACAAAGGGCGCCACTAATTTTATTTCTATAAAAAAATTAGAAAAAACTCAAATAAATAAATCAGCTAACTTTTAACTATAGTTAGCTATCTGCTTTTAAATAATACTAAGGTACCCTAGTGAAAAAGTAGTTCCAGAATCTGTGTTCTAAATAAAACTTACTAGATAAAAAAATACATATATATATATATAATGAAAAAACTTTTACATTTACAATTTTGCAAAGGTGGGTTAGTAAATTAAAATTACAAACATTGTTGAAGCCAAACCAAATTTTACAAAGTACTTTCCATTTCTGAAGATTTGTCAAACTTAAAATCCGGGAATTATGTCATCCGGAACTGGAATCCAGGGAGCTATGTCTTCCAGGAAGTTTCTCCAGGAACTAGTGAATTACCGGAACATGTGATTCATGAATAACATGTACTGTCTAATTAATGAAACTGTCTATTGCAAGAACTTTCTATTCAGGAAATGAATAGAGGCACAAGGCACAGGTAATTTCTTAACTTACAGGAATGGTATACTGTAATATTCCAGGAAATTTCTCACAGGAACGGTCATTCATTCATATATTTGGGTTGTGCTCATCAGCCCAGGCACTTGATGAGGGAACGTTGTATATGGGTTTATCCCAGGAAGTGTATGCCCAGGAACTGTATGCCCAGTAACTGTATGCCCAGGAACAGTAATCCCAGTAAAGTTCAGAAACTTTGCCAAAACAATATTTTTAAGAAACTTTTACTATTATGAACTACTGCACAGTTCCAAATTTTAATGCATTCTCTTTCGATGCAATTGATAGAAAGCTGCCCAGAAACTTCCCCATTCATATTTATATAGGTACGTTCAACTTATTTTAAATTTCGCGCTGAAGTTAACATCCGAAATTGTAAAAAAATTTTTTTGTCCGAGTACACTTGTTGTCTATTCCACCAAAAGATTAAATATGAGAAATTTTATTTTTGTATCCGAAATGTTATCGGCAAAGATAACGTTTCAATGCGTCGGCAAATCGTGCGTTTCAATAGACCATTCCGGAACACATGACTTTGACAGGTCGGCCATATTGTGCTGGAGGGCAACCGAATCGATTAGTTGTAGTTGAGCCTTGTGTGTTTTTCTGTTTTATGAACAAAAATTTCTGATATAGGTACACTAACTAACCTTCGATAAAATGTCGAGAGCACACGCCCAGTTCAAAGTTGTGATTCACTGAGGGAGCCCAGTTTTAAAGCACTAATCCAAGCATCGCGGCGTTGATTAGAGAGATCAATTAAATAGTCACCTGGCTTCGTTAAAACAGCCGGAAATCGAAAAAAGATACCTTATATCTTTCTTCCCGCATTCCACACTTAACAACACTACAGAACGTTGGCATTTTAGATACCTTTAAGAACTAATTGTTAATTAAACTCCATCTCTTTGCCCTCCAGCTCAATATGGCTGACCTGTCAGTGACGTCATTCTGGAATGGTTTGTCGTTTTTTTTTGTTTACTCATCTGAGTCAAAAAGAACTCTCCTAATGAACCGTCACGCGCGCCGCTGTAGCACATGTACATTATTGAGGTTAGATTTCCTACGAAATATGACCAATAATGGTAGTCAAATTTCATAGTATAGAGGATAGTTGTACGAACTTCCCGGTATTTTACAGATTGTATGTCAGCTATATTCGTTTGTTTAATATGTTGTAGATTGCAGCTTCGATTATTAGCTACGAATTGATTTTGATCCAGTTCAATCAAAGTGCCTTAAAGGATTTTGAAAAAGCTGGGAATCGTACGAATTTTGCGGCTTCTATTTAATTTATTTTATGTAATACCTATACACAGTTAGTTATTTTATAAAAGTGAAATAATGGATAAGTTTTTTTATTTAATGTTATTAAACAAATCACCTTTCTCGAGTGGAAAATTGCGGAGACATAAGAAATACAATAGTACCGATGGAAATTTTGATGAGTCAGTCGAAAAATGGAATTGAGCCGAGAAAATTTTCAGTTGTCTCAACAAGAATGCCTTGCCTAGTTGGTTTCTGTTTTAGGCTATGAAGCACCACATCAGTCGACAATTTCTCGTTGGTATGGAGAATTTAAACATGGACGGATTAATAGCAGCAGCGATCCAGGAACAGGTGCACCAACAACAGCAGTCACCCAGGAAAACGTCGATGCTGTACGTAAGCTGATCCAAGAAGATTGACATGTCATATATCGTGAAATTGGAGCATCATTGGGCATTTCAAAGACCACAATACAAAAAATTTTACATACCGCATCTGTTGACGAAAGGACAGAAAGCAATTAGAGTCAATTGGTGTCAAAAAACTCTAAACCGGTTTAACGTAGGAAACTCCAAAAATATACCTATTCAGTATTGTTAGTGTTGATGAATTCTGGATTTACTCTTATGAACCCGAAAATAAACGTCAGTTGGCTGTTTGAGTGTTCCAAGATAAAACAAAACCGATGAAAGTTATCCGTTCTCGAAGATGGTGGCGACTTTGTCTCAAAAGCGGGTCATGTAGCAAAAATTCCTCTGCAAGATCAAATAACTGTTACTTCTGATTGATAAATATTGATTCCCACACAACTTGAAGCACAATTGAGTTCTTAAAAGAAGAAAACATCGAATTGTTGGAACATCCTCTATACAGTCCCGACCTAAGTACTAACGACTTTTTTTACTTTTAAAAAAATTAAGAATGATCTTCGTGATCAAAGGTTCCAGTCCCCAGAAGATGCAGTATAGACGCCTCAAAAATTTTAAATGTACCAACAAGCGAGTGGAATAACTGCTTCCAAAGGATGCAAAGATGCATTTCTCTTCGTGGAGAATACTTTGAAAAATAGTAGTGTTTAAAAGTTATCTACTTTTTTTTTCTAGCTCCATATGCAAAATATAGAAGACAACCCTCGTACATGAGACAATTTTATACTATTTCTTGCAACGGACTAAACTAGAGAAAATGACATTCCGCCAAACGATATCAATTGAATTTTCAATGTATTGTAGATTTTCATCAAATTAAGCCTTTACGTTGATAAATAAGGTCGAAAGTTATCTAATCATCTTCCATTTATTTAACGAGGTGATTGTTTTATTTTCAATACGAATCAAAGAAACAACGAATTTGATGAAGTAAATTTTTTTTTCGATAAACTTGGCAATCAATATCATTATTTGATTACTAAACCATTTTTACTGTACCTAGTTAGCTTTGACAAATTAACAAGAATTGACATTACGCCAAATTGTTTTAAAGTTAAAGAGTTATTGTTGCTGGGTAAAGAAGGTAAAATAATTTTAATTTTTTATCAAAATGGATGATTATCTGCTGTTATGCATTTAATCTACGGTGAGACATTTACGGCTCCCCACCATTTATGGGATCATCTCAAGAAAAATGTTAAACGTCAAATATTTCAGTGTTTTTACCAATTTATCTTTTGAAAATCAGTTTTTGGTGGAATTAATATTTTCACCTTTGATTTATGTCCGTAATAACTTATAGTTGTATTCCGATCAGATTGGATTGTTATTAAATACATTTTGAAAAAGGTTTTCGTTGGCGTATGATATAATATTTATACATTAGAACTATCTATTAAAAACCCATTTCGTAGACTATCCAGAGTTGTAATTCTGATTTTTTTTCTTTTTCATGCTGAAAAAATTAAAGTTGAAAGTCTACAAATGCAAAAAGTGTTGTCCAGATCTTTTATATTACCTACACCCCACACAAAAATGACTAAGTCGAATGTTGGCATTAAACAAGCCTTCGCAGGTAAAATTTGATTCAGATTATTTTTATCTATTTTTCTTAGTTCTCTCCTTCTTCCTCAATCTATTTTGAACCAAATTTACCAATATTTTCCTCCTTATATACTTTTTTCTAGAAATGCATTCAATCGTTTATAAAGGAAAAAATTTCCATAACGAAATAAAGTACGTTATCAGAGTAGCCCAATGTTTCGGAATGTTTCCAATTGACAACCTTCTAGAAGTGAAATACTCTTCAATATCATTCAGATGGATGTGTCCTTGGACGTTCTACGCTATTTTCATGATAATCGCTACGTTCGTTCTTACAATAGCGAGTTTCATTCGAATGTGCATCAACGATTTCAAGCTGCATCTATTAGGTAAGAAAAAATTGTCATAATCCTGATATTTTCAACTTAGCTCTTCGTTTTTAGATAGTTTCTTATTTTGCGCGAACGCTCTGTTCATTCTATTAACGTTTTTTAAAATTTCCATGAATTGGCCAGATATCGTCTGCGATTTTAATAAAATTGAAGCTATTTTCCGGAGTTGTAAATATCAAAGGAATTGTAAAATTACTTTTACCATTGTTTTAAGTTTTACAGCAACCGCCATGATGTGTAAGTATGACAAAAATTTTCTTTTTGAGTGCAAATGTAGACCCCTCATAAATTGTTAAAACTCCAGTACTTTCCAGCGCTTTAAAGTTATTATGCAGTTCTGCTTTACTGACTACATTGAATCCAAAGCGAATAAAACGCCTCTATATTCGCCCAAAGCGCTCGAAAAGCGTTTAATATTATTGTAGAGCTCTGTTATACTAACTAGATTTACTCCTAAGTGCCTTATTCACTTTTATATTAAAAGAGCTCGAACAGCGTTTAATGTTATTCCAGCGCATTAATATTAGGTATTGTGGAGCTCTGTTATACTAACTAGATTTCCTCCTAAGTGCCTTATCCACTTGTATATTAGTCAAAACAGCTCGAAAAGCGTTTAATGTTATTCCAGCGCATTAATATTATTGTGCAGTTCTGTTATACTAACTAGATTTACTCCTGAGTGCCTTATTCACTTGAATATTAGTGAAAAGAGCTCGAAAACCGTTTAATGTTATCCCATGCAGCGCATTAATATTATTGTGCAACTTTGTTATACTAACTAGATTTATTCCTGAGTGTCTTATTCACTTGTATATTAGTTGAAAGAGCTAAAAGAGCTCGAAAAGCTTTTAATGTTATTCCAGCGCATTAATATTATTGTGGAACTCTGTTATACTAACTTGATTTACTCCTAAGTGCTTTATTCACTTGTATATTAGTTAAAAGAGCTCGATAAGCGTTTAATGTTATTCCAGCGCATTAACATTATTGTGGAACTCTGTTATACTAACTTCATTTACTCCTAAGTACCTTATTCACTTGAATATTAGTTAAAAGAGCTCGAAAAACGTTTAATGTTATTCCAGCTCATTAATATTAGGTATTGTGGAGCTCTGTTATACTACTTGTATATACCATTTGTATATTAGTCAAAAGAGCTCGAAAAGCGTTCAATGTTATCCCAGTGCATTAATA
The DNA here is from genome assembly GCA_947563755.1 of Lochmaea crataegi. NCBI lineage: Eukaryota > Metazoa > Arthropoda > Insecta > Coleoptera > Chrysomelidae > Lochmaea > Lochmaea crataegi. Next base: position 5,465,430 of record OX387429.1, on the reverse strand, counting down.
TTATTGTGCAGTTCTGTTATGCTAACTTGATTTACTCCTAAGTGCTTTATTCACTTGTATATTAGTTAAAAGAGCTCGAAAAGCTTTTAATGTTATTCCAGCGCATTAATATTATTGTGGAACTCTGTTATACTAACTTGATTTACTCCTAAGTGCTTTATTCACTTGTATATTAGTTAAAAGAGCTCGATAAGCGTTTAATGTTATTCCAGCGCATTAACATTATTGTGGAACTCTGTTATACTAACTTCATTTACTCCTAAGTGCTTTATTCACTTGTATATTAGTTAAAAGAGCTCGATAAGCGTTTAATGTTATTCCAGCTCATTAATTTTAGGTATTGTGGAGCTCTGTTATACTACTTGTATATACCACTTGTATATTAGTCAAAAGAGCTCGAAAAGCGTTTAATGTTATCCCAGCGCATTAATATTATTGTGCAGTTCTGTTATACTAACTTGATTTACTCCTAAGTGCTTTATTCACTTGTATATTAGTTAAAAGAGCTCGAAAAGCTTTTAATGTTATTCCAGCGCATTAATATTATTGTGGAACTCTGTTATACTAACTTGATTTACTCCTAAGTGCTTTATTCACTTGTATATTAGTTAAAAGAGCTCGAAAAGCTTTTAATGTTATTCCAGCGCATTAATATTATTGTGGAACTCTGTTATACTAACTTGATTTACTCCTATAAGTGCTTTATTCACTTGTATATTAGTTAAAAGAGCTCGATAAGCGTTTAATGTTATTCCAGCGCATTAACATTATTGTGGAACTCTGTTATACTAACTTCATTTACTCCTAAGTGCTTTATTCACTTGTATATTAGTTAAAAGAGCTCGATAAGCGTTTAATGTTATTCCAGCTCATTAATATTAGGTATTGTGGAGCTCTGTTATACTACTTGTATATACCACTTGTATATTAGTCAAAAGAGCTCGAAAAGCGTTTAATGTTATCCCAGCGCATTAATATTATTGTGCAGTTCTGTTATGCTAACTTGATTTACTCCTAAGTGCTTTATTCACTTGTATATTAGTTAAAAGAGCTCGAAAAGCTTTTAATGTTATTCCAGCGCATTAATATTATTGTGGAACTCTGTTATACTAACTTGATTTACTCCTATAAGGGCTTTATTCAATTGTATATTAGTTAAAAGAGCTCGATAAGCGTTTAATGTTATTCCAGCGCATTAACATTATTGTGGAACTCTGTTATACTAACTTCATTTACTCCTAAGTGCTTTATTCACTTGTATATTAGTTAAAAGAGCTCGATAAGCGTTTAATGTTATTCCAGCTCATTAATATTAGGTATTGTGGAGCTCTGTTATACTACTTGTATATACCACTTGTATATTAGTCAAAAGAGCTCGAAAAGCGTTTAATGTTATCCCAGCGCATTAATATTATTGTGCAGTTCTGTTATACTAACTTGATTTACTCCTAAGTGCTTTATTCACTTGTATATTAGTTAAAAGAGCTCGATAAGCGTTTAATATTATTCCATCTCTTTAATATTATTGTGGAGCTCTGTTATACAAACTTGATTTACTCCTAAGTGCTTTTTTCACTTGTATATTAGTTAAAAGAACTCTAAAACAGTTATTCCAGCGCATTAATATTATTGAGGAGCTCTTTTATACTAACTAGATTTACTCCTAAGTGCCTTATTCACTTGTATATTAGTTAAAACAGCTCGAAAAGCGTGGAGTGTTAATTCATCGCATTAAAATTATTGTAAATCATTGTTATATTGCTAAGCGCTTTTTTAATCGCCCGAAGCGCTGTAAAACGTTTTTTGTTAGATAATACGTTCATACATTTAATTTGATTTTTAGTGGAACATTCACTGGCAGTAGCAAACACGTATATAAATATAGATCCTGCAGTGTATCTGGAACTGAATAGAACACGTTTGGAACAGTATTTTCGAGAAGAATTTCCATTTATATTCGATTATTTATCATATTCAAAATTTCTGGGACTTTTTGTGTTTGTAAGTTAGACAATATAACTTTTAGTTTCTTTAGAGCACTTAATTAGACTTTTTACCAGAATGCCGAAGGAGAGTTATATTTTTTGAGTGTATGTTTAATGTTTTGGAAGTGACAGGGTCAATATAGAGACCGAAAAAATAAAATAGAATACTAAATTAAACGTTTTATTGGTCGTGGAATATAATCCATACAACAGCATTCGTCAAATTAATCGGAATCATGTTCCTTTAAGTCTGTTCATAAAGAATTATAGCATGAGAATTGGCAACCTTTTAAGGTGCATCTAGCATCTAGTACATGAACTATCAGATGAAGACTCGGATAGCAGAAAATGGAATTTGGTGAAAAAATGATGGATGAGTGTGATAATATGACCCTCACGCCCTGGTACCCAGGCTACCGTGAACTCTTACAATGGTCTCCGAGTGCGTTTAAGGCGAGAGCCTGAAGAAGGCATTAAAGTTTTCCTCTGTTAATAAATAATGTCAATGCGGTCGTTATTTTTATTAATAATTTAGTTTTTTGATTACTAACATTCTTGGGATATGGCTCAGGACGAAATTGTAATTTCAAGTAACTAAATTATATCAGTATTAATATCTGATTCTGTTTTAGTTTGTGAACCTTTGTAATGTGTTTTTCGTGAGTTTCATAGATTCTTTCATCATGATGATGAGTTACGCTTTGGCTTACAGATTTAAACAAGTCCATTGCAACATTAAAAATGGTATAAATAAGAAGGTACAACATCTTTAATCGAAAGTTTCAACTTTGAAAGCCTATAACTTGTGAACAAAAACCTTCATATTAATTTTTAATTTTAGTATGAATCTACGTTGTTTTGGGGTAAAGTAAGAGAAGAATATTCACAAGTAGCCATTCTATGTCAAAAAGTCAATAAACGAATGGCGAATTTGATAATAATATCATTCGGAATCAACATATATTTTATTGTAACGCAATTGTATAAAGGATTGGTGTAAGTTTAATTGGTTGAATGTTAATTTTAATTTTTTTCATTTTTTATTTATTTTAGGACAAAAAGAACTATAGTCGATCAATGTTATTTCCTGTATTCGTTTGGAATACTTTTATTGAGAACTGTATTTGTAATATTTTTTGCTTCGATGGTTCATATAGAGTCCAAAAAGCCTCTAAGTTATTTGATTTGTTTGAAAAACGAAGCATATAATACAGAGGTGAGAATGAAAATTTGTATTTGTTAACTTAAAACTATCACATTTAACCTATTCATTTTAAAATTATAAAAAAATGTATTCGAGACCATCGTAACAAGTAGTTTAAAGTGATATGTCACAAGAGACAGTTTGCAGAACTTTTTTTATAATTAACCCCCCCCCCCTCCCCATAAGGATCCCCTAACCAAATTTCGATTTAGTCTGTCCAGTAGTTTCGAAGTGAGAAACACACACGGATAATCCTATATCTAAAATTTCTAAATACTCTGTACCTAAATAATTGTCCCGTGACATCGGACATAGTCACCCAAGATATAGTAATTGTTTATATGTATAGCTTTTTTAAATAAAATATCAATTCCCGTGATGTAACAGTCTGTCTTATCTGGCTCACATCTCACATTGGAATGACTGGCAATGAAAATGCTGACCACCATGCCATGAAGCCACCTCTTCCATCACCACAACAACGTTCCAGCTCCCAGAAGACATCAAACTTGTATTCAAAAAGTCTGTCAAAGAATCCTGGCAAAATTTTTAGCTCAACAGCAAAACAGCTCTTCACGATATCCAATCTTTCATTGGCTGTCTCTCCCTCGACTTCTTAACCAGGAGAGAAGCAGCTATCGTTAGAAGATTGCGGTTCGTCCATACCAAATATACTCACGGTTACTTGATGTCTTCTGAAAACCTTAACATATAATTATGTTTTGTTTTGTTTTATTTTAGATCAGGCGGTTTGTTTGGCAAGTCCAGTTTCTAGATACGTCATTATCAGGCGGACAGTTTTTTACGGTGACAAGAGGGTTGTTATTTCAAGTGAGTAAATCATCGTTTCAACTCTTCAACAACTTTGTTTTCAGAAAGAAAAACAGGTTTTAGAAAAATGTAGTTGATACATTGCCGTAGTTCCAATAATTTCAGACCCTGTCATGATGTTTTGTAAAAAAAAAACAATGAAGGTGTAGGAAAGGGATATTTTTAATTTTTTTGACAAATTTTCAACAGCTCTTGCAAGTTTCTTCATAGAACAGAATTCACGTGTGTTCGTTCATTATATTTATTTATTAATGGGCTGACCCCAATTTCAGTATAAAATGGTAAAACGGAGTAGTACAGTTTATAATAAATTAATTAATAATTAAAAATACACATATATTACAATATCACAAATATTTAAAAACACAAACAAATTAAAATGTAAACGCAAAGGCAGAAAATTTTGTCGATCACTCTGTACTATAAACAAGCAGATGTCACAAAAGTTCAATAGTACAACAGTTCAATTTTGAATTTAAATAAAACTTTGCACATAAATTGTTTATTAACCAAATATCTTGACAGAGTACTGGTAATCCAACAACTAGGTCTAGACTGGTAAAAAACTGCAAAGAATCCCTCAACAGGCTGGCAAGTGACAACAAAGTTACTCTAATATGGGTGCCGGCACATGAGGGGATTGCAGGTATTGAAATGGCGGACCAGTTAGCCCAGACCAGTTAGCATAGGTCCGGAATCGGGAACTGGCTAGATAGGGAACACCAACTCAAATGAGGTTGACACAAGGGCACCTCCATACAAAGATTTTACTGAACAAGGTAGATAAGGAGACATTTGAAGACAGTTACCGACCTGGTGACAGGACACTGCACCCTGAGGAAACATCTGCAGAAAATGGGCAAAATTAGTGAACCTATGTGCAGAAAATGTGAAGTTGGTGATGAAACACCTACTCAAATACTCTGCTCCTGTGAGAACTTTCTAGTACTTAGACGGAAGCACTTTGGAGAGGATTTAATACAACCATTACAACTACTGTAAATCCCTCCAGTCAAACTAGTGGACTTTATAGAAGACACGAATCTTCTGGAATGGAAGTAGATAACATGGTAAATTGTACAAAGATTCAGTTCAAGTGCCTGGGCTCTTGACAACCCAAACGAATAAATGAATGAATGGTAATATCTTAATACGAAGATATTTACTACAATTCAGAAGTGGTTCCAGCTGGTTACTAAGCAATTTTCGAAGAGTTCTGTGTTGGCGTGATTTTCTAGACTGATTTGGTTTTTCTTCTGGTTCCTGAAGTGGTTAGCGACATGGCAGAAGGAGGTAGTCCAAGTAGCATCAAGTCTGAAGGTTCAGCAACTATGGAACGAAATAGATTAGCTTCGGAAGAAAAGTTTTTAAAATTGCTTGAAAGGTCTATTAACTGAAGAATTCCATATTATTCCCGACTTAAGTAAAAGTATAGACGATTTCAACGGAGAGAATCTAGGAAAACCTGCTATGGAGTGGCTTAATAGTCTTGAGAGTTCAGCATTCTACACAATTGACCGCAAGAGTTAGCTAGATTAGCTAAGATTCACATGATACTTTTGAAGATTTTAAAACAAGTAAGGATGATGTGTGGGAAAAGATGAAGAAACGAATTCAAGGTAAAACAGAATCAGTATATTCTTATTTTCAAGATAAGGTGTCGCTTTGCAGAAGTTTAGGCTATGATTTTGATGAAATCAAGGAGCAAGTAATTGTAGGACTACAAAAGAAAAATATAATTTCTGGTTTTATAGCTAAAGATTCGACAGATACCGATGAATTATTACATATTACATATTGTGAAATTCGAGAAAATCAGCAAAAAGGTTATTTTCATAACCACAATAAAAATCAAGCTCATCGTAATTTTTGATACAGAAATAAGAATTATTTTGGTGATTCTGATGATGATAGTAGAGATTCTACAGAGAGTATTGAAATAGAAAATGTTAATTCTATAAGTGAAATTCAAGAAAAGGATAAAAAATATAGAATGATTTGCTATAAATGTAAAGGAAGAGGACATAATAATATGAAAAGAAATTTTTCACAATATACAAATTCATCTTCAATAAATATCTTCGAATGAAGATATTACCAGTACTCTGTCAAGATATTTGGTTAATAAACAATTTATGTGCAAAGATTTATTTAAATTCAAAAATGCCATTACATTAACTATTAAAACTTTTGTGACATCTGCTGTCTTCCTGACTTTTTTATAGTGATATAGAGATTTATAGTGATCGACCTGTATTTTTCACCAGTTTATCCAACCACGTGTTCGTCTCCTCAGCCGACATTTTCCTTTGATCTGAATTTGCCGACGAACAGGTGCTTTAACTTCTGAAATTGATTTTGGACAAACTTTAACTATACAAGTTATCAGTATAAATATTCAATTGCCTAATAAAATGAGATCTCACTGCAATAAAATAATTTTTCATGTTCATTAGCTTTAGTTTATTCATAAATCCGGTGGGGCAAAAAGTCAATCCCATCATGCAATTGCGCGCACGTCTTTAAAAAGGTATGCTGTGATTGCGCGCAAAGTTATGATGAAAAAACTAAATATTGTTCACTTATTATTTTAATTTATATTTATTGTATTATATAATGTACGTATATTTAATTTGAACATGCCTTATAACATATAGTTTTTACAAAATCTATTCTGGATATTTCTTCATTTTTAAATTTACCTATCAAATTTGTAACATATTTTAATTTTCTTTCGTAATTAATATTTTTAATATTTTTTTGTAAATGTAAGCTATCCTTGTCAGAATACTCTCTTTTGAGTCCAATATTCTGTATTTTCAAGAATTTGGTGCAGTAGTTGAAGGTCCCATCACAGAAAAACTTTGTTTCACTACACAAAAATTGTAAGGCGAACTGAACGCGAACGTAAAGTTTATAATACCCCCTTTATAATAAAAAATTAACTTATCATTTTCTTTCGGTCAAGTAACCTGCAATATTTTTATTTTTCAGATGGCAGCCATTATTATAACATACGAATTATTTCTAATACAAGCAGGAATTACAGTTTATTTATAATAATTGTACGAAAAAATATATAAAATGTAATTTTTTCCAATATGAACTCTACTTGGAATAAACTTATATTATTGGATGCTATTTTCTTTTTAAAACCACCTATAAAAACCTTAAGAACAATTATATTTATCACCCTTGAATTTTTGAAACTAATCAATCAATAAACAACAACTGAATAACTAAAACGATTGTTATCACTATCGATTAACCAAAATTGATGTATGTAATAATATTTTACAATCAATCGAAAACATATTTACCTGAAAACAATCCCATCATTTTATTATTTCTTCTATTCTTTGCTATTTTAAGCGTTAATGTTTTTAAAATAAACACATCTAACTCTACTTACAACTCGAAAATAACAATTATTGTTCGAAAACCAGTGACAGGGAATATATTTTTTATTACAGCTACTATACAATATTTTAAGTCCGTCTCTATTTTATAGATCCAAAACGGTTCACTGGTCTTTATTTCCTCCATAAAAATTGACAAAGTTAAATTATACAATGTAAATTTGACCAAAAGCACGTACTCGTCTTCCTTGCCGACTTTTTCCTTTGATTATAAGGCATGTGCATATCAAACTTTCTTCTACTTAGTTTCTGAGGAAAGTATCAGAGACTTCTAGTTCCTTTAGACCTATTTCCCAGAGGAATTTTAGGATATCCTTAGGCTTCAGTTTTAGGTAAGTATCCCTCTTCTATCCAGTTGTTGATTTTATATTGTTATGCATTCCTCAAGTATGTGAATGGAGGTTTCTTCTTCTGTTCCAAAAAAATCTACATTCTTCTTGCTCCACTAGTTTGAGGTTTTTGATGTTCCCATTATTCAGGTCCTGTTAGGCTGTCAAAACTCTTAGTGCAGTCTTACTCTAGCATAGACATTAATTTGTTCTCACCTGGTTGTAGTTGCCCAGGAATACCTTTGATTGTCTTAGAGTGTTTCAACCTCTCTCTTTGTTGGTTCACCTGCTATTTCAGTTCCTTTTATTCCGTGTGTTCTGGAATCCACCGTCTAGTTCATCCAGTTTTCATATATCATTCTCGAATTGATTACGCAAGTACTCACAGTGCTTTAAAAGCTGCTTGACTATCCGACATGATAATACTCCTTTGCCTTCTATACAGAGTGAGTTTCAAGTATGGAACGCCTCAATTATCTCGGAAACGGATCGCACGATTTTTATAGATCTTGGTATGCAAGGATCTTGTGATATGGCCGATATTATGGTACATGAAAAATATTCATATTTCTTTGAGGATTTCAAAAGGCAAAAAAGATACAGAAAAAGAAAAGATCTGACAACAATGTAAATACCACCATAATATCGGCAATATCACAAGATACTTGCACACCAAAATCTATTAAAATCGTGCGATCCGTTTCCAAGATAATTGAGGCGTTCCATACTTAAAACTCACTATGTATATATTATCAATACTGAACTAGGCACACTTTCCTATGGCGTGAATTTTCTCTTGAAAGAACTTGGGGCTTTACCCAAGCTTTCAGAGTCTTTGGTTCCAATTCTTGTTCCTGTTTGCATGATCCCAGTCCGTTCCTATGGCTTTGGGAACATTTTAAAATCCATACAAAACCATCTAAAAATGATCATATTGATAATCATGGTTCACATATTTCTTTAGAGGCTTTCCAGTTTTGTAAGAAAAATTTCATCCACGTTGTGTCGATTCCCTCTCACGCGTTTCACAGGCTACAGCCTTTAGATATTTGCTTGTATGGACCTTTGAAAACTACATTTTCAAAAGAGCGTGCCCTATTTTTAAGACATGCAGTGACTTTAGCTAGCGAAAATCCCAAAATTACTCCATAAGATATAGAGAGCCTTTTTAATAAAGCATATATGAGGGTTGCAACCATTGAAAAAGAAGTGTCGGGCTTTAAAGCAGCAGGAATTTTTCCCCCCGACCCTACAAAGTTTACTGACGATGATTTTGTGAGTGCACAAGACCTGTAGTTGTGAATTACATTAATGAAGAGCCTGGAACAACTGTTGATACTGAGCCCCCTAATTCAACTGAAGTCATTGAACCTCAAGCTAAATCTTTTTGTTACAGTTTCTAACAAATCCAATTTCACTGTTTCTATTTCGACAATATCGCCCCTCCCTGAAAGGCGAAAAGTGGATGAGAAAAAGAGAACAGGAAGCAACATTCCATAATATTGACAGACTCACCAAACTTTTAGAGGAAGCACATGCAAAAAAGCTAAGAAAAAAAGAACAGTCCATTCAAAAAGAAGACAAGAAAGGAAAAAGACCGGTATCTTCTTCATTAAACAACAAATCCAAAAGAAAGAGCAGTAATATTAAAAGATGCCGTCGCCACATATCATTCGATACTTCTTCAGAGGAAAAGATAGATAGTGATGAGTTGTGTAAAGATAGTGATGACAAGGTTGATTTCCTGGCTGCAGATCAAGAAGATGAAATTTGCCTAGTCTGCAATGAGTTGCAATGAACATGCGTGTCCCTTAAGGGTGACGGTATTTCCCCGGTCTGTATACCATTGAATGTCATTCTTTCCAGGTCTGGTAATGGTGTTGGGATCCCATTCCTTCTTCTTCCGTAACGAATTTCTTGTCCAGGATTTCTGATTTCTAAAAAGCGAGTTAGTGCTTTTTTTAATGATTCCCTCTCCACTTGTTCTTTCTGTAATACTTTCCACCAGCATATGTAGTGGTGTGAAGTATGAGATATATTAGAGATAATATTCTAGCAATAGTAAGTTCGTTTGTGTCGAAAACAACAAAGTTTGATGAACGAATTTTGTTGCTTAAATCATTAATAACAGACCAAGTTTCTCTGCAGGAGTTTTTAGTTCTAGAGAAGCGATATGATAGTTTTTTAATTAAGAAAATATAATCGGAGGTTGATAATTTTTTGGAAAATAAAAACCTTTTAATCCGCCTCTGGACGTTCATCAATCGTTGTGACGTTCTCAAGTACGAAAACACAGCGTATGCAAACATTCAATTTGTGAAAATGTTTACCACCAGATAATTTCGATTAAGTTTCAGTAAATCCATATATGCGTTTACCAAAATCTACTTTATTTCTCTTCTCTATCTGAAAAGTATGAAAAAATTAAAGCGTAACTTTTCCGTAGTGTCCGTAAATATGTCGCCGGAAAGACAAGCGAGCGATTTTATTACGAAAAAAAACGAATTTCACGATTCTATAAAATTCCTTATTTCTTTCGCACAATTTTTCGGTGTAATGCCGTTACATACCATCAATAAAACATGGGATTTGGTTTATTTTAAATGGGGTAGTTTTAGGGTGGTTTATTCCGTTTTAAACGCAAGCGGAGCTCTTATCAGTTTCGGATTTTGGTTAGTGAAATTTTGCGTCGATGGTTTAGTTGTAGAAAAAACTGGTAAGTATATATTTTTATCACTTATAAATTCGGAAAAATTTTACTACATGTAAATGTGTGCGTACAAATTTTCTCAAAGAAGCTTGTCTATGTTCAGGTGCTACTTTTTTAGCGCATTTGGCATTCTACATATCAACTTTTCTTTGTTCCATACATTTAATAAAATTGGCGAATCATTGGAACGCGATTTTAAAAGATTGGTCGTATATTGAGATGAGTATGAGAGGATATGGAAACAACGCCAATTTGAAGAAAAAGTACCTATGGATGACAGCCACTTCATTTACCCTAGGATCTAGTAAGTATACTATTTTATTTTCCTTTTCTTATAAACAAATTTTAAAATAGGAAATAAGAGTTTTACATTTTTTACTAACGTCATGCATTTTTATACCAAAAACGTGCAAAATGGTTCGAAACTTTGGACAAAAATAATAAACTTGACAGTATCTAGTGAAATTTTAACTTGCGTATAGTCTGTTCATACTTCTAGTGATATGACTAACTAGACCTGTGCTAACGGTGAATATAAAAAATGTCCGAATAGGTCCGTATTTTGCTTAGAATTTAAATAGAATATGTTTGATTTGAAGTGAACAATATTTTATTTTTAAATATGCAAGATTAACCAAAACCAACGAAAGTTATCCGTTCTCGAATTGCTTCCAAAGAGATGGTGGCGATATTTGTCTCAAAAGGTCATGTAGCAAAATTCCACTGCAAGATCAAAGAACTGTTACTGCATGCCGATTTATGAGTTTTTAAAGAAAGAAAACATCAAATTGTTGGACCATCCTCTATACAGACCCGACCTAAGTCCTAAAGACTTTTTTACTTTTCCAAAAATTAAGAATGAACTGCGTGGTCAAAGTCCCCAAAAGATGCAGTAAACGCCTTAAAAATTTTGAATCTACCAACAAGCGAGTGGAATAACGTTTCCAGAATTGGTTCCAAAGGATGCAAAGATGTATTTCTCTTCGTGGAGAATACTTTGAAAAATAATAGTGTTAATAAGTTATCTACTTTTTTTTCTAGCTCTATATGCAAAATATAAAAGTCTGAGAGATACACTTGTGAATTCCCCCAATAGGGTGTTCAACTAAAAATAGTTTCTTGTTAATGATTAGTACAAATTACGACGCATCGTATTTTATCAAATTTAATGGTTTTTTTTGTGTTTATCTCCATTTAAAAAATTCTATTTTAAGGATTTCTTAAAATCCGCCTTTTAGATTTTGACGTCACTAGTATAAATTGAAGTTAGTCACATATATATTTTGACATGAAACAAAATAATCATAAGAAAGGGAAGTTACCCAAATTAAAAAAAAAGAAGCGTAGGTTAGAGTGACAGTGAGATGATTGCATTCGCATGTGGTTTCATCTTGATTTGAATTTTTGATTAGTTCGACTTTAAGCTTTATACATTTTATTAATAAAATGCTTCAAATTCAAATTGAACAAGGTAAAAACAGAGTGGTAGATGTCATATGTCAACATTTTTGTCCTGAACAAGCTCAAATATCCCAATAAAGGAAAAAGAAGAAGAATCTGAAACATGAAACAGCAAAGGAAGACTATCGACAACTTCACATTTGAACTAGTGACGTATCTGCATTATAAGTTGCAGTTTTAGTAAATTTTTGTTTTCATTTTTTTCTGTTAATCTAAAGACCAAATTTAAAATAATTTTATTTTTGAATATCCCATTTGTCACTTATTAATATTAGTTACCTAATAAAACATGGGGTCAAAATTTGAAGTTGAACACCCTATTTGTTAATATTATGCTTTTATTCATTGCTCTTTTATGAACAAAGTTTTTGCTCGTATTTAATGATACTGAAAGGGAATGCAACTAAAATATATTTTCGATGGTAATTTCTTAAATATGTCTAATTATGCTATACAGGCCATAAATATTATTTCATTGATTGTTTATAGATACCCTTGACTATTCCCTTTAAGTTACTTTACTATAAGTATGAACATACTATACTCTATTTTTTTAGTTGAACATGCATTATTTGTAATAAATGGAATATATGCTGCAGATGCTTGCGCGTCTTACGTAATTAGTCCTTTGAGGGCTACAATGGAAGTTCTTTTTAATAACTACTTCTCTTTTATAACTTTCAATGTTTGGCTTGGAGTTTTGGTTAAGGTAAGTTAAATAAATATATTTTTTCGACAAGAAGTCTTCTAAAAATATTTAACTGTTTATATTGTGACGAGATAAATAGAATTTTTTTAAATATTTAAAAAAAAATTCTTGGATAAATAATGGACATTTTCATGAGATAATTTTTCAACAAAAGTGAATCATTCACCATACAGCCCTGATTTAGTCCTAATGAACTTATAAAATCGATGATAAACATTTTTTAAAATTTTTTATGGACGAAATATGAATATTTTGTAAAATTTTTAGGTTGTTAATATTCTGGCAACTTTCACTTGGATATTTACTGACGTTTTTATCAGTTTAGTAAGTGTAGCCCTTACAGCAAAGTTCAGACAACTAGTTGTAAGACTTAAAAAAAATAAGGTGAGATTTTTTAATTTAACATTTCACGAGAAATCTAAAAATAAATATATATATATATATATATATATATATATATATATATATATATATGAATGTTCTTTTAGTACCGCTGATATAGTCGTTAAATCATTGATTTGATACACCCTGTAGGTATATTATTTTTTTTAGGTTATGCACGATAAATTTTGGAGAGAAATCAGACAAGATTATCATAAATTGTATATTCTTTGTAAAAAAATGGATAAACATATTTCGTTTTTAGTGTTAATATCATACATGCACAATATTTTCTTCTTGTGTATACAGTTGTACAACAGTCTAAGGTAAGAAATACAGTATTCGCCAGCTAACTTGATGTCCTCAATGCTTTCTAGGGAGCTATTGACGCCGCCCATCCGATAACTGTAAACAGTGCCGTGCAAGTTCTGAGGATACGCTTTCTGTTACAAATTAACACAACTTGTTCAATTAATAAAGTAAAGTCCGTCCGGAAATATATGATCCTAACTTAATAAATAATATTTAATTCTTTGTTATAATGATTGGTATATTGATTTTAATAGAAACGGATCTGCTTTATACCTGAATTCTGAGTACATAAATAATATTTTAACAATAAGGTACCCATTACAATAACATGTTACATACAATAATAACTAATTTTTTAAGGCTCAATGCCTATTCTCAACCTTTCAAATCTTAGGGTACTAGTCTCCCCGTAAATGCTTCTTCGCAAACAACGACACTTTCCTCAAAAAATGTCCCAGTTTTTTACTTTTTCCTACTAACAGAAGCTGGTAACTATCTATTTAGCATAGCCACATAGATGGTTGGTCATTCAAAGATTGTGTTTTACATTGAAATAACCGTCTTGAAAAATGTGGCAATTCAAACTAAAAGTTAAAAAATATGCTAGTTTCCTTCTTCTCTCTTCTATAACTGAGGCATGCCGTTACAGTAAGTTACATTAAGTACTGCCGAAGTTAAAAAACAGGTACCTATGTCTTGTCTGCCGAAGCGTCAAGTTCGCACCTCCATTCGTTATCCACAGAAAGAAACTGTTTCCATCTGGATGTGTAATCTACTATTTTAACTTTTCAGAGAAAGAAAAGGAGTGGCAGAATCAACGTATTTTGTTTTTTCGTTTTCTTTTCTGGTATCAAGAATAATAGCCGTCTCAATGTACGGTGCTTGGTTGCATGATGAAGCTAGAAAACCCATGGAATATCTGTACAACGTTCCAACTGAATATTATTGCACTGAAGTATGTTGAATAATAATGAAAACTAACATATACACTGTGTTCATTTGAAAAGGACCCACCCTTAATATTTCAGAAATGGGACATATTAGAAAGAAATGCCGAAACACGTCAACTTCTAACTTGAGGGGGGCACTTTTTAACGCTAATGTCATAAAAGTCAGATTCACCCCCTCCCTTCTGGAGATACCCCTTGAATTTTTTCAAATTTCATTAGATGTCAAGTCATACCTCATTTAAAAGGTCTGGTAAATATCTATTCAATCATTTTGTTTTGCCTTTGATTCCAGCCTTCCATTGTTAATTAATCTTTGTTTAAAATTGGCTATTTCAACTTTTCGTATGCCCCCGTATTAGGCTATGACCGAAAGACTCTTTAAAGAATAAAAAATGTACAAATAGTGAAAAGACAACTGTTAACAAGACATAGCTGCTATTTAATCATGTGTCAAAGTGACCACCGTTAACATTCAGGCAATAAAAGTTGAAAGAGAGCCATTTTTAAACAACGATTAAACGGCTGGTTCAAAGGCAAAACAAAATGATTGGATAGAGCTTCACCAGACCTTTTAAATGAGGTATGACTTGATACCTAATGCCATTTGAAAAAATGTAAGGGGTATCTCCAGAAGGGAATCTGACATTTGTGACATAAAAGCCAAAAAGTGTCCCCCTCAAGTTAAAAGTTGTCGTGTTTCGGCATTTCTTTCTAATATGTCGCTTTTTTGAAATATTAATGGTGGGTCCTTTTCAAATTAACACAGTGTGTATATTATACAGTACATTTTTGTTTTCAGATAAGTCGATTAATAGAGCAAATGTACACGAATCCTGTAGGAATTACAGGTTTAGGATTTTTTATGGTGACACGAAATTTTTTATTACAGGTATAATACATACTTAAAACCTTACTAGCTTTTGATAGATGACACAATAAGTATCTAAAATTTATTGTCACTTAAAATGTATGCTGTTTATGATTTTTCTAAGCGATTGTAGATTTGAAATGTAATAAAATTGTTATTTTTTAGATGGCTGGAACAATCGTTACCTTTGAACTAATGTTGTTTCAATTTGCTCCGTTGGATTCGAAAAATCGTGCTTATAACAGATCTGAATCTTGTATCTAATAAAAAATACTTGTTTGTGTGTTTTTTTTTATAATTACCATTTCCTAATGGTTATTTTAGCATGTAAAATTTTTATTCTAACTTATATGAGTATTAACATAAAATAAGACTCTTGGTTAGCTAAACGTTATGATTATTGGAAAATTTCACGGCACGTAGCGCTAACTCGTTTTCATTGGCGGAATCTCGGACAATAGAGAGTTTATAAATCCAGCTAAATAAAAATTTTTAAGGAACAATGAAACAAACATTTATAATCCAGAGAATTATTTAATAGTAATAAAAAAAACATATTTTTAGGATGGAACACAAAACTTTACAAATATTCAGTCTGAAATTATCATCACTTAGGTATATTCAGTCTGAAATGATCATCGCTTACTACTGGAATTATCACAAAAATAATCATTGAATAGTGTACAAATCCCTACTTGTAGTGCAAAGAATAGATATACTTACCATATCCAACAATGGTGGCTATAGAAGTGTAAAAATTATAACTGAAGAATACGATTTGGATCAGTGAAAAACAATGTTACAAATATTCAATATAATTAGTTTCATCAATTTGCAACTGTTCTGGATTTTTTTAAAGAAACCTCACTGCCAGTGTTCAGTCAATTAATTGGTGGATACGGTGGATACTGTGGATAGAGTTAATTTTAAAAAGTCGACAAGGGAGACGAACAAGTGAGAAACGCCAGAGAAACAAAATATGTAAGAATATAAATGGTGTTTCATTCAAATTTTTATACCTGTTAAAAACCGGAAGTCGGCCATATTCATTTTAGATGTGAAAAAACTCAAAATTGGACCCAATACAACCCACCAGAATTTGAATAGTACCCATTAAAAACCATGACTCATTTACAACTATTGTATACTGAAATACAATTTATGGTTGACTAAAGTGCACCAAAAGACAATCTCGATCTACCTTGAACAAGGACTAGGACCGGCGATGAATCTCTACATTACATATTTTTTGAGGTAAATATGTAGAGCCTCGGAAGCTGAAAACTGGTCCAAATTTTTTTTCATACCTATCCCTTTAGATTATTAACAATTGATATTCCATGAAATATTATGGTGGGGGATGCCATACATCCCCATAAAAATCTTACCATAACCAATAATGCAAAAATCACAGTACAGGTGATGTTACCAAGTCTTAAAATTGTTAGTTTTTTTTATTTTCATGCTGCTGCTGAAAAAGCATGGAATTTTTTGTAGTTTTCATTACTCAATAATGAGCTGTGATATTTGCATTGTTAGTTATGGTAAATTTTTTATTATTTTTAAGGGGTTTTATGACGTCCGGCCTCTACCTTAATATGCAAGTAATAGCATTACTGAATAATAAAAATAATTGCAAAAAAGTCCATGCATTTTAACTGAATTCGAAGGCACACCTGGAAAAAATTACTAAGACTTCTCTGGCAATGCAGAAGAGTTATGGGCAAAACCTGGGGAATACGACCTGAGGTAGTTCACTGATGGCTCTACATAACTGTGATAAGGCCAGCGATCACCTATGGAACAATAGTCTGGTGGAGGACAGAAGTCCAAAGACAAGCCCTTCTTGGTATTACTGGGGCAATGAACAGCACGGGGACGGCATCAATGGAAGCCCTTATTGAACTTCCTCCTTTGAAACTTTTTATAAGGGCGGAAGCAATGATGACAATTCTTAGGCTGAAATCGGGAGACTTATATGGTCCCCGAACAATGTTCGAGAAGGACACACTGATACACAACTGGGACAATACTAGATGAACCCATGAGTTTTGATAGCATGACACCCGAAAATATATTCACGGAGCGAGAGAACATCGTCATCCCATCTAGGGAACAGGTGATGCACCCATGAAAATCTGGAGAAATCATCTGGTTCACCGACGGCTCCAAAACAAACCATGACACTGGGGTTGGTATAAAAGGACCTAGAAAGAGAATGTTCTTTAGCATTGGTCAATATTCGACTGTGTTTCAAGCAGAAACGATTGCCACTATATCCTGTATTGATGAAAACATCAGAAGAGGATACACCGGACAAAAAATTAAAATATTCACTGACAGCCAGGCTAACAGTAATCCAACTAGGTCTAGACTGGTAAAAAACAGCAAAGAATTCGAATTCCTTATCAGGCTGGCAAGAGTCAACAAAGTGTCTTTAATATGGGTGCCGGCAGATGAAGGGACTGCAGGAAATTAAATGGCGGACCAGTTAGCTACATAAGGCTCTAAAGGAGACTTCATAAGTCTGGAACCGTTTTGTGGAATCACAAAAGATTGCATAAGAGGGTAAATCGGGAACTTGCTAGATAGGGAACACCAACTAAAATGAAGGTTGACACAAGCGCACCTCAGAGTTTACTGAACAAGGTAGACAAGGAACTCTCAACCAGGCTATTGAAACTGGGTAAGACATTTGAAGACAGTACCGACCAGGTGGCTGGACACTGCACCCCGATGAAACATCTTCACAAAATGGGCAAAGTTAGTGAACCTATGTGCAGAAAATGTGAACTTGATGATGAAACACCTACTCACATACTCTGCTTCTGCGAGAACTTACAAGCAATTAGACGGAAGCACTTTGGAGAGGAATTAATATAACCATTACAACTACTGAAAATCCCTCGTCAAACTAGGGGACTTTATAGAAGTCATGAAGCTTCTGGAATGGAAGTAGATAACATGGGAAATGGTACCAAAATTCAGTTCAAGTGCCTGGTCTGTTGAGCGCAACCCAAACGAATGAATGAATGTCCATGTATTTTCAGCTGCAGCACTGGATCTATATATTTACCCTTTTTTATTTTTAGAAATGTTAATGTTTTATCAATATTGCACTGACACATCTTGGATAAAACCTCAAATAAAAAGTACAAAATATATAGGAAAATAATTTAATTATATATCAGTTTTCTTCTACATAATTTTTTTGTAAAAAAAACCTAAAATAACGACTATTTACATAAAAACGACTCTACTGCAGTTGAAGTAATAAATATGAAAACTAAGTCTATACATTTAAACCTTAAAAACTTATTTTGTGAAAAAAAACCATGTTTGAAAAATAAACCAAAATAGTATGAATAACGGATACAAACACCAATAATTAAAAGGTATATTGCTATGAGGAGGGGATATAGTCACATAAATGATGTATTTGTATGAAAAACACTGTACTTATTAATTTAAAAAAATGGGATATTATAGAATTAGTTCAAATCTCTCTTATGACGTATATTTTTGAATGTACAAAACTTACTTTCCTACCAATTTTGAGTTTCTAGATTTCTAAATGACAGTAAAAATTATATTTACTGAAGAATGTATCACCACAAAGTTATAGAAATTCTCTTCCATCAAAAATAAACAAATTAATTCATCATTGATAAAATAAATGAAACATGATAGATGTTTTCCCTTGCTTAATGCAAATAACACCACCAAACTAACTTTTTTAACACTATCTTTACTAAAAAATATTTACATCTTATTTTGCTTTCCTTTACACATTGAGAATTTATTTTTTTCTGCAATAGACTCTTTAAATACATTTACGTTTAAACAGACGTATGTCTAATTTATGAAAAAAGATTGTACACATCCCCCGTTAGCGGGAAAATGACTCTAAAATCTAATCTCACTTGAAGAAAAATGAATGTATGTTTCCTGGACACCTCCCAAGTTAATTTTTTATGTATCCTCCATAGCAGGTAGCCAGAAAGCCATGTTTGTACATGCTGAAGCAAGCATCATGTATTTTGGATTAAACTGAACACATTGAACTGGACCTGGATGATCAGCATTTAAAACACAAACCTTAAAAAAAACTGGTGTAAAAATCATACACAAAAACCTGAATATGTTTTTAACTTACCTTGTAGCCTGTATCTGCATTCCATACATGTACTCGCCCATCTGTAGAACCGCTGAAGATAAACTGTGAGTCTGGACTGAACGATGCCTCAATAGGAATTCCCTTATTGTTAAGATGGCCTGTGAATGTTTGTAAAGGAGTGCCATGAAAAGCATCAATTAGTCTTATTATAGATCCATTTGTGCTGATCAAAATTGTTTTACCATCTCTTGAAAACTTCAAACCAGTCCAATCACATTCTTTCTCCTGGGTCAATTTAAATGTTACAAAAGGACCCTGAAAGTAAATAAATTAATATTTGAACTTGTATATATGTTAATAGAATTACCTTATCAAAAGATCTTAAATCATACAGCTTTATACTCTCTGAATTTACACCAGCTGCAAAAATTAGTCCCTCTGGATCGTAAGCTGCTACTGGTCTTCCTGATAAATGCATAAGGCCCTGGCAATTTGGTGACCTCAGATCCCATAATCTAAGAGTTTTATCGAGAGATCCAGACAAAAATGTATCCTCAACTGGGGACAAATTTAGAGATACAACTTTTTTAGTGTGCCCAGGAAAATATCTAATGTACTTATTGTCATGAAGAGATAGGTATCTAATAGTGTCATCTATTTTGGTTGAACTGTGGATGGCAGTGTTTTTTGCGTGAGTAAAATGTATCAAGTCAACTCCATATTTCTTGCTATTTACTGTTCTGACTTGAGTCCCCTTTTCACAATCATAAATAACGATTTGATCGTCTTCACTGCATGATATTAATGTTTCTCCTGTCGGCGAAAAATCGATGCTGTTTATTTTGTCTGTATTTTCACGAAATACTTTGGCTACGCGGAAACTCCGCACTACCTGGTCTACCAGTTTCATCTTCATATGTACGGTAGTTATTTGTGTTATTATAATTAAACTAGCTTTAGTAGCTGGAGATTATTCAAGAAACCTCGCCACAACCTAAGCTAAACAAAGAATCAAATATGGAGGATCAGCTTGATACAGTATTTGGTCGGTGGATACAGTTGGCTGTGTTCATATCATACCATGTGTCGTGAAAAATGGATAACATATACAGAAGATAATACAATTTATTCTCTTATGAAAACAAAAATATTTTCAACTTTATTTTACGTTCAGATGCAAATAACACGCCTGAATTTCATAAAAAAAGGTCAACAAAACTGATCACAAACCTGTCACCTGTCACAAACTGCTTTTTGTTTTTTTTAGTTGTAATTCTGAATCACAGATTACTGCTATAACTGAAATAAGACTACAGAAATAAACAAATTCGGAGTGTTGTAAGCTGGTCAAGCTGAAAAATATTGTTAATAAACAAACTCAATTTTTAAATATTTCACTACATACCTATACCCCACATACACCAGTAATAATCTCTGATACTACGCTTCATACTGTAGGTAAGGGTAGTGATTAGTGATACGGAGGACAAATATGGAGTTCAAACCATAGAAAAAGTGGTTCCTCGAGTACGTCTATCTTATTTTATTATGTCTGTTGAGAATGCCTTGATTCTAAATAAAGTAATTTTGTTACACTAATGCCCTCCTTATCCACTGAAAAACGGGCACACTCTTATATGGTCTCCATAGTTTTCAAATTTATATATTTATCCATATAAACGGTAAATTATCTCAATATTTTAATAGTAAAGAAGAAAATTTTGAAGTTAATAGTATCTTCTTTTTTATGATTATTCACTTCAAATATTAGTAGCAGTTCCAGTTACCATCATAAAAATTCATTTTCTAACCTTTCAATACTTTTCTTTTTCATCGTGGTGAACTTTACTATCGAGTTATTACTTTCTCCGAATTAAACTAGATCACTGTTAACCACACCTCTCCAAAAACATACTTCACGTGTAAGTAATAAAGTAAAATTGTATTCCATACTTTTCTTAATTTGAATACAAAATTGCATCATTCTATAGTGTATAACTTACTGCATGTAAATTTACCATTGCATTAATTCCGTAGTTCGTTAATATCGTTATTTTAATTTGTTTCTTTGAACCATATGTTCTATTTTGAATTTGTACTTGATAGCGGTGATATTTATATTTTCGGCTTTTTGAAGGTAGTTTACAATGTCTGTAACAATGACTGCAAAAGAAATAAGAAATGCCTATATAGATTTCTTCAAGGAAAAAAATCATACTTACGTACATTCCTCCTCTACAATCCCATTGGATGATCCAACGTTACTTTTCACAAATGCCGGTATGAATCAATATAAATCAATCTTTTTGGGCACAGTAGATCCAAATAGTGATTTATCCAAATTAATACGTGCAGTTAACACTCAAAAATGCATTAGAGCTGGTAAGTACTGAATTTTATTTTATAACATTTATTTATAACCAATTTTAAAACTTGTAGGGGGTAAACATAATGACTTGGATGATGTAGGAAAAGATGTATACCATCATACTTTTTTTGAAATGATGGGAAACTGGTCTTTTGGTGATTATTTTAAAAAAGAAGTTTGTTCCTGGGCTTGGGAATTTTTAACCGAAAAATTAAAATTGGACGCTGACAGATTGTATGTAACATACTTTGGAGGTGATACTGCATCAGGATTAGAACCTGATAATGAATGTAAACAGGTATTTGAATTGTATTATAAATAATCAAAGCATTTAAAAAAATTAAATGTATCTTTTAGATTTGGTTAAATCTTGGTGTTAAACCTTCACATGTTCTTCCTGGAAGTTTGAAGGATAATTTTTGGGAAATGGGTGAAACAGGTCCTTGTGGACCTTGTTCAGAACTCCACTATGATAGAATAGGAGGTAGAGAAGTACCTCAGCTTGTTAATATGGATGATCCCGATGTTTTGGAGATATGGAATCTTGTATTTATCCAATACAACAGAGAAACTGATGGAAGTTTAAAACCTTTGCCTAAAAAACACATAGATTGTGGACTAGGATTAGAAAGATTGATATCGGTTATACAAGATAAAAGGTAAATTTACAAATTGATAGTAAAATTTTAATTATTGATGTAAAATTGTTTTTAATCTTCTCATTAGGTCCAATTATGATACTGATCTTTTTGTGCCTATATTTGATGCTATACAAAAAGGTACAGGAGCACGTCCTTATGAAGGTAAAGTTGGTGATGATGATACAGATGGTATTGATATGGCTTACAGAGTATTAGCAGATCATGCAAGAACCCTCACTATAGCCTTATCAGATGGTGGAAATCCAGATAATACAGGTAGAGGGTAAGAATGTACTAATATAAATTTCATAAAAAATCTTTATAATATTCCATATTTCAGTTATGTGCTAAGAAGGATTTTAAGAAGAGGTGTAAGGTATGCTACTGAAAAATTGAACGCAAAACCAGGTTTCTTTTCTACATTAGTACATACTGTCGTTGATATTTTGGGAGAAACATTTCCTGAAGTTAAAAAAGATCCACAAGGTATTCTTAAAAACTAACACCTCCGATAAAAACTTCTTTCTATACATGTTTTTTGTTTGTTAAAGGTATTATTGATATTATCAACGAAGAAGAAGAGCAGTTTCTGAAGACATTATCAAGAGGTAGAAATCTACTTAATAGAACAATTACTAAACTGGATAACAATTGCAAAGTTTTGCCTGGAGATGTCGCTTGGCGTTTATATGATACTTATGGTTTTCCTGTGGATCTAACTTCATTAATGGCAGAAGAAAAAGGATTAAATGTTGATATGGTTGCTTATGAAGAATCAAAGAAACAAGCACAAATCGCTTCACAAGTAAGAAAAATAATTATTTTTTTAGGATTTTTAAAATGTTTTGTATATTAAAGGGTAAAGGAACAGGAATAGCAGATACCATTAACTTGGACGTTCATGCTATCACAGATCTTCAAAATAAAGGAGTACCACCTACTGATGACGTTGCAAAATATGAATATGATTCCACTGAATCCCCAGATTCTGATTATTTGTTTAAACCTTGTGAAGCAACAGTAATTAGACTTAGATTCAATAAAGAATTTGTTGAAGAAGTTCATACCGGACAAGAATGTGGAATACTTTTGGACAAAACTAGTTTTTACGCAGAACAAGGTTAGTTTTCCTATGGTTTAAATTTGTTTAAGCTAGATATATTTAGCAATGACACATATGTAATTTTTTCAAGCCTACTTTGCAAATAAAAAATGTGTGCAGAAAAGTATCCTTTGAATAGTAATAAAATTGTTTTCCCTTTTAGGTGGTCAGATCTTCGATACTGGTTATATAGTCAAAGTTGGAGATGAAAGTGTGGAATTTTCAGTAAAAAATGTCCAAATAAGAGGTGGATATATCATCCACATTGGAAATATAGAAGGAACTTTGAAAAAAGGTGACAAAGTTACTTTACATGTTGATACAGCCCGAAGGAGGTTGATAATGAGTAACCATACTGGAACTCATGTCCTCAACTATGCACTTAGAAAAGTTTTAGGTAATATAATATCTGGTTAAAAATGCATTTAAATAACTAATTTTTGTTTTTTTATTAGGCACAGAAGCTGATCAAAGAGGATCCCTAGTAGCTCCAGACAAACTAAGATTTGACTTCACTAACAAAGGTGCAATGTCAACTGAACAAGTTAAAAAGGCAGAAGAATTTTCTAAAGAATTGATCTCAAGAAACGACAAAGTGTATGCTAGAGAAACAAATCTGGGTGTAGCAAAAACTATGAGAGGACTTCGAGCAGTTTTTGAAGAAACCTACCCAGATCCTGTGAGGGTGGTCTCTATCGGATTGCCGGTGGAACAGTTGGAAAAAGATCCTTTCAACCCTGCCGGAGATAATACCTCAATTGAATTTTGTGGTGGAACGCATGTTCAGTATGCTGGTCATATTGGAGATTTTGTTATATCAAGTGAAGAAGCTATAGCTAAAGGAATAAGAAGAATAGTAGCATTAACAGGGCCAGAAGCTAACAAAGCTCTTAAGAAAGCAGAATTATTGGACAGTAGGTTGAATCAGTTAAAGGAAGTTATCAATAGCGACAAAGATGGTGTTAAATCGAAAGAACATGTTAAAAATATTGTAGAGTTAACAGAAGAAGTGTCTCATGCTCAAATACCTTACTGGAAAAAAGATGATATCAGAAATACACTGAAAAATCTTAAGAAAACTTTAGATGATAAAGACCGCGCTGCAAAAACAGCAATTGCCAACAAAGTGGTCGAAGAAATTAAAAATTTTGTTAAGGAAAATACCAACTTGACAATTTTGGTGAAAGAACTGAAAGCATTTAACAATACCAAAGCTCTAGATACAGCTTTGAAACAAGTTAGAAGTTTGAGTCCGGAAACTTCTGCATTGTTTGTATCGGTAGATGATGACTCCAATAAAATATTCTGTTTGTCATCAGTACCGAAAAGCGCCATCGAAAAAGGTCTTAAAGCTAACGAATGGGTTCAAGAAATTGCTAAACAAGTTGGAGGTAAAGGAGGCGGTAAGCCCGATTCGGCTCAAGCTTCGGGAAATAATAGTGTGCCAGTTTTTAATATTCTGGATCTTGCTAAGAAATTTGCTGAAACTAAACTTGCTTAAGCATAAAAGATATATTGCAACTGTTTTTAAATTATTTCAAGATTAGTTTAATACATTTTTTTTATCTTTCTTGTCTTTTTTTATTGGAATCCCCCTTTTTTCATTCAAGATATGTATATGGAGTACAAAATAAATGAGACCCACTTTTTGACACATGGAGTCTGTCATCCTATTTCTACCCTCCATATTATTGTCTAAATCAAGTTTCTTCTGTCTTACATAAATATTTGATAAACGTTATTAATATATTTACATGTCTTAGTAATTAAAAGCGAAATATAAACTGAAATGACAAGTATGAATGTAATTTACCAAGTTGATACATGAAATTTATAATTTACTATAAAAAAAAACAAATGCGTAAACATGCTTTTTAAAAATTGCCAAGAAGCAAATTTTGACAACAAATACATATTTAATAAGAGTTCATGTTAACGAAGAATCTTTAGACCTTTCATTTTTTGTGATTTCTTTCCTTTATCTCCAGATGAAGCAGATTCTCTGCTATCAGTAGCCATTACTTCATCAGTTCCATCAGATCTTTCTTGCAGCTGAGTCTTTAATGTCTTTTTAATATTGACTATTTCATTTTCTATGTCTGCTTTACGTTGCATAGAGCGGGTCTTTTCAGAATTTGCTCTACGTATTTGGTTTTCCACACAACTAAGAACACCTACAAACAAATAAAAATATCACTTAATTGTAATTGAATAAGGTTATTTAACAAACCATCACAAGATGAACACCAGTCCTGGAGGCAATTAACAATAATATTTATATCATCAGCTCGAATATCTCTTCCTATTGCATAATCTACTTCAAGTTGACTATTTTTTTGATCTAATTTTCCATGTATAATATCTGCATATATAGCTTCAATAATAAGGTCTTCCAAGTCTCTAACATTTTTAATATCCAATTCTACAAGTAAAGTGCTGTATGGTATGCATTTGGATTTCATAGCTAAAGTAACAATGGTAAGGTGCTGTAATTTTTTTTCTTGTGCAGAAGTTAGTTCTAAAACTTCATTTTTATTAGCCAAGTAATCTTTGAACGTGCCAAAAGCAAATAATTCTAGTGTATTGAAATATTTTCTATCAGTCGTTGACAATTCTAAAATACTCGGCATGTCTAGAAGTTCACCAAATACATATACTCCTGGGGCTTCTAAAACTTGTTTTACTAACTCTGCACATGCTGCACCTTTAGTACTTTTCGCCAAAATTACAAATTGTTCTAAAACGGAGCTCGACAGAGGATTTTTATCAACAACCATTTTGAAATTTGTAAATATTATTTGAGGTTATGTGATCTGCTCAGATCTCGAATGAGAAAGTTACTTTTTTGTTGTTTGTGGTTACTTTAAAAAACTGCTGATTATATAATTGAAGTAGTTTATCCAATTAATATGATAACTCACTTTTGTTACAAAATTGCATTAATCTTTAAAATCACCTTAGACAAGGAAAGAGAGAAATCACCGACATAAATTTTTTTATCAAATATGACTACGCAACGTTGGCACGTTGAATTAGTTCACAAATTAGTTGTCTCAGGAATAGAATCGCTGGAGTTATTTTAAATCACAAGCTCTAAAAATCATTTAAAAATGGACATCAGAATTGAGAAAGTTTAAAACATTAATTTGGAAATGTAGATTACAGATTTCATTGATTTTTTCGTGACGTCTTATTGATATGATATGGCAACACTGTATCAAAGATATTTATTTTGAAAATTGACCTTTTGATTTCATCATGACAGCTGTCAGTTGATTTGGCTGGAACAAACTAGGGAAAGCTTCGCGATTGAACTCAATTATAATGGCGTCATAACTTTCCATAATAATATGCTGAAAATAGCTAAATTATATTTAAAAAGTCTACCAACAATCCAGTGTAATGAAAAACCACTTTATAATCCATTTAGGCATTATAAATAGGACATTGCTGAAGCTTTACGTAATGTAATATTGTAGTAAACTGGTTTGGTTCGTTGGTTGATTAGACATTTCCAATTTGTTGTCATTTGTCATAGGCATGCTATACGCCATAGAGAAATGATAAGAGAGCTAGCTGTTTAACGTGCAGCAGTCTGTGGCATAAAGTAACCACTAGCGCCTACCTTGGCTACAGGCGTGAACTATCGCTTAAGACGCGGGCTTTTTGAATTTTCAAAACTTTCAGGATACGCGTAATATTTTACAATATATGCAATTATTTTTATTTATCAAGGGCATACGCCATAGATAAGGAATAGGTTTGCTTGGTATACGCAACTTGTAACATCGATTCCATTGGTAAAGTACGACCAGAGATCTAAGAAGGTCGTAAATCAATATAAGCCGACGACCCTCATTATTACCAATTGTTCGAAATATAGATAAGCAATAAAAGTGTGTGTCCCTTAAAAGATTTTCAGGTTCGGATTAAAATATCTCATGAAATAGTTTGGCATTTTAATAATAGTAGTCTCTCCATTATTTTTGGCAACGGCATAAAAAGAATGAAACTGGCATCCAATGTTGCAAAGAGACTTTAAGGAAGTATGTAAATTCATTTAATTTTGAATATAAGATTTTAATAACGTTTTATACAAGTTATAATGATTTTGTTTATGTTGTGAATTTTAGATAATAATATTGTAAATAACTAATTTTATAAATGTCGTGAAGTATGTCAAAGTGAAAATTAAGTACTTTTACCTGATTAATTATAATAATATGGGTTGGCAAGACATTTTGGAAGGAAGTACAATTAAAATTTTCAAGACGAGTTGCTAAGGGGAAACTAAGGGTTGTTGGGTACTGGGGACGCGAAAAGTGCGTCCCATTTTTTTGACCTGCGGTAATTTTTCTGGTAGAAAACCGGAAAAAGTGGTTAACAAGGTGCTAACGAGCAGTTTCTAGAGTTCCTACAATTGGGGAACTATTTATCGAGAGTTGCAGACGAGTTGTGGATAATTGACCACAAAAATCACAACGTAGAGTCTACTGAATTGGTGAGATATCCACTCTATAAATTTTTCATTTGTATTCAAGTAATTGTACGAGATATATTAATCTTGGCTGATTAATATTAACGAGGTTCCAGTATCCATGAAGCTGAAATCAATTCACAAATATTAAAGTGCATAGATAAGAGTTTATTTATAGGTTGTATTATTTAGTATAGTAATTGCATAGGTACTTACATGAGAATTTGATATCAAATTTTACTAATATTCGCAGTGTACTGAGCGTAAATCGTATTAATTTTTATTAGATTACATCCCCACATTTCTATAGGGACGAAGCGGGAGCCGCGTTCCGTATTCCTATTCGGAGAGTTGCGAATATTGGTGGTAAGAGTATTTGACAGTTCCATTATTGTCGACAAGACAAATTTTTATACTGCTGTTTGTTGTAGTCATGTTATCGCTGGTATTCTATTGTTTATTAAATCAAAATCAGATATCAATCAGAATTCCATCTACGACCGTAATCTATAAAAACCCTGAAACACGACCTTGAGGTAAGTAGTCGAATCTCCGACTGAGGAGCCGTGGCAAAAATATATTAGTCCAAGAGCTAGGTACATAAAACAGTATCGATAAAGTACACGACAGTTGAGTTAATAAATGATTGTAAAAACATCAACCCATCGCGAAATGGCTATTCTGCCAGATTCTATAGGCCAGTTTTCTACGTCGGAAAAATCGCGCTACCTCAAATTAAAAAAAAATCACGATACGATGAAAACTTGCTGAATGAGCCAAAAATTTTAACGGCGCGGCGTATTTTAAGCCATCTGCTCGGTTTTCGTGCCGCGCGTCCGCTGCTCAAAACTGCGCGCACGATTGCTCATTCAAACTGTATATTGATAATTACTTTTTTGCGGGTTTCCTCATATCTACAACTAAAACAAAACATAATGCTATAAGTAGGTCGATAATTGTGAAATTGATAGAGATGAAATAGAACGCATAAAGTCATTACTCATTTTAATTAATCAAAACGTCACTACTCATTTTTATTAATCATTCAATATCGCAATCGCTTTCTTGATTTTCGAAATCATCATCGTTATCATCGGTGTCACTTTTAGTTCCTTCTGCCGAGGGTTTTCCGACCTGCTACTTTTCTGCCACTATCGCACCGCTCTTCCTTGAGGCCCAAAGAATGTACACGGAAAAAAGTTTTTCACGTGTACCTTATCGGTTTTTTCATGGGAATTTTCCACGACTTTGAATCTCTTCTGCCGATGGTTTTCCGACCTGCTAACTTTCTGCCACTGTTACACCGCTCTTAGTCAAGGTCTCAACAATGCCTGAAAAAAATTTCACGCGTGTACCTTATCGGTTTTTCAGACAGATTTTTCCGACGTGGAAAACTGGCCGCCATTTACATATCCGGCCTATCGAAACTGGCGGAATAGCCATTTCGCGATGGGTTAATGTTTTTACAATCATTTATTAACTTAACTGTCGTGTACCTTATCGATACTGTTTTATGTAGTCTCCGACTATATGATTCTATTTTGACAAATAAAACGAACCACACCGCAAAAACAAACATTTATAAACAAATCAACATAATAAATAACATCTCTTAATTGATCCAAAAATAGTAAACTTTAATAATAGTCTATTACAAATAAATAACAACACAAATGTTCTTTGGAAAGTACTCAGAAGACAAAAAGGAAAAAGAAACTTTATTAAATTTACAAAATCAAATCTAAATGCCTCTTTTTCATTTTTGCAAATCTCTCTTGTACAGCATCTAAATTTAAATCTGTGTCCCTATGAATATGTAGCAAAATGCTAAAGCCACTAATCTTTCTTGGCCCATTGTTGCTCTAACCCAAGTTTTTAACCTTTTAAGCTTGCTACACTCACAGGCATGACAGAGATTAAAATATAGAGCTAGGTATACATTTGGATAAGTATCCTTATCGCAAACTTGTACAGCAGGATAATGCCGAACTAGGCAAATTTTCATCAGTGGAACCATCCCATTTTTGAAACCAAAGCTACAACTCGGTATTTAATAGATACAATAAGAAATATTTGCCTTCGTTCGTAAAATGTAATTACAAAATATAATAATTTACTATTTATTTATAATCCTTGGGGGGAGGAGGGGGGAGGGGGGGTTTCGATGCCCTTGCGTTAGAAAGCCCGTAAAAATGCTTTCTAACTAATCTAAATCTAAATTAATCAGGTAATCATTTCTGACAAAGTTGTTGGATAGAAATTTCTACTTATTAAACTAACCGAGTTTTGGTTTTAAAATAAATTTTTTTCGATAGAACTTCGATACGATACTTGATTTTTTACAAATTGTGTTTTTGATGGGATCAATCATTATTTCATTTCGTCCATGACAACTAAAATATACCGGAAATTTAATATAATGCACCTAGCATACCTTGAATTATGTGGAAACCCTTTTTTGTAAATGGCGATTAATGAACGACTAAAAAGTCCAGACAAACATCAATAATTTATTTTAAAAAGCGGTATCATTATAGAATGTAGAATACCTTGACAATAAAAGTACTGGGTAGGTACTCTTTCTTGTACACATCCGTGCGCATTTTTTACTATTTTTTTTCTTGTTTTAGGAAAAGAATTTTAAAACATGTTCTAAAAATGCTTTTGTTTATATTCGAAATGGTGTATTTCGTTTTTTCAATTGTTATGGATACATTAAAGTAAGCTAAATAAACATTAATTTGAAAAAATATTGAAATAGGTCGATTTTTGATTTCAATTTATTATTTTTTAAAAGTATGACCGTATCATACAGGGTGAATAACCTTTGAGCGATCACGCCAGCACCCAAATTTTTTACCCGACAGAAATTTGACAAATTTTCATTTGAAGCTCCAGATAATAAATACTTAATGATACCTTCTTCATTTGAATTTTAAATAAAAATCGAATTCTATCGTAGAAAAAATATTGAGAGCAAAATATTCACTTTTTACACTAGTTACACAAATAACTATTGTCGAATATGGGAAAGCAGTATCGTTGCTGAAGGTTGTATATTATTATTAATGATTTAATTTATAATCAAATAAAAAAATATATTTGGTCAATCTCCGGGTTCAAGACAATTTAAATAATACATCAAATATTTGTAGTACCGTTTATTCTTTTGATCCATAATTATCTGGTATTAACAATAGTGACTACTATTTGGTTTTTTCTTCTGTATTTCAAATATAAACCGGTTTCTAGTGTTATGTAATATATTCTAATAAAATGTTAAAAAACCATTTATCTTTAATATTGTGTGATCTTAGAAAACACGTTGTGTGTAATTCGAGCAGAAAGCTCTTTATCGCTTTCCATGGCCAACAACTTTTAACATTTGGTGTGAAAATAAATTGAAAGTAAAAAAGTGTTCTATTCAAAAGAACAGTAGATATTTTATTTTAAAAATACTATTTCAAAGTGACAAAACCAAAACAAGGCTTACATATTTTTGGTATAAACCTGACGGGAAAAAATAAAAAAAAATTTAAATCCAGTTGTGAAAAAATATAAGCACACCTTCATTAGGTCGAAACGTTGCAAGATTGCCAAAAATACACAACATAAACACCAATTCTGTGATAATAGGTATGAATGAAGAGTGAAAAGCTTCTGGAGATTTCGTTAAATATAAGGACATTATATTTTACGATACTGACTGGTTTTAAGTCCTTGTATAATCCTAATAAGCCATAAAACTGTAGCGATTTAGGATTCTTTAGTGTTATGCATTTTTTTAATAAAAATTTTAATGAGTTTATCTAACATTATTTGTAAATTATCATGCTGCTCGTCATGATAGTTTTTGCATTTCCAAAAATGGAAGATACAAAATTTTCAAATTGTGTAAAAAAGCCAGTAAAAACATTCAAACAATAATAAAATGTGTCAAGTCGTTGGATCCCAGAGAAATAATAAGTGGCTCAACACTGTAGTGTTTTCTAGCATGTTTTCAGCTTCCTACATTCTTGCTTCTATTCCAATCACATTTTCGACGATTTCCCCTAATTATCTAATTAGTCTTTAATGCCTACAGCATAATCTGATTTGTTCTTTCTGATATTATTTATAAATTGTTTTTAAATACATTATTGTTAATGTTGTATTGAACAATGTTAATTATCATCAAAGATATTTACAAAATAAAAATAGAATATTTTGTAAGTTATGTTTATATTTAAATATTTTTTTATAAGAAATTTCCATTTCCAAAAATATACATGAAACATGTATATTAACATGTATATTAACATCTACTCTTTGCTGTTAATTTTATGTTTATATGGCGTTCCGGAATATTATTTTCTAGAATCTGCAAGTCTTCTCGAATGATGAATGCTATCATAGTATTTTGCACTGCGTAGAAAATTATCCATGAGTAGACTGGAGACGGATTTATGCCATACACGTTTGAGTAACAGAAACGTCGTATTGGCCTAAAATACGAACAATAATTTAAAAACAAATAATAATAATAATAACTAATAAAACTAATCTCCAATATATCGATAAATATTTTCACTATAAATACCGTGTGTCCAATTAAATCCGGCATCATATGGGAAACTTTTTTATCGTTGGTATTATGAAAAAAGTTATTCTGTATAAAAAATTCTGAATTGTCAAAATCTTATGAGTAAGAGTATTATTTTTACAAGGAACTCCCGGTACGTATGTCTTTTTGTGATTCGTATTTGATGATCAGAAAAAAAACAATTTGACGCAACGGAGTATGAGAGTGAGGGGTCTACATTGACAACTGCACCGTGAACTCCACCACTGTTTGTAACTTATTTCGTTATGGTGTTTCGCAAGGATGAAGAACGCCATAAAAAAAGACCTTTTTATAATTTTTGGTATAAACAGATTAGTTATAATTTAATTTTGCAAATTATCAGCTATTTTATTCAAAAACATGATAACCTTTCGGTTCATTAGTAAAAGTTATTTAACAATTTTCTATTGCATTTGAATTGTTTTTGCAATCATATCATAATAATTTATTTGGCCAATGAAAAGTAGATAGAAGGAGATAAGTTTTTCACCTAAATTTTATAAACACTTCCAGAGATCTTAAATTTATTTACAACATTTCTATAACAAACCTAACTATTAAAGTTTATCCACAATCAATTACAAAAGCTTAAGCACGTGTTCGTCTCCCTTGCCGGAAAAATGCAGGCTTCATTTTGAAAAATTTAGACATTTGACATTTTTTACTTTTTATAACTTTTCTACGAACCCTGTATACAATAAAGCAGTTATTGACTTTTCTACTAATAAACCTGACAAGATACTTGACATTAAGATTCAACGTAGAATCCGAAAAGGCAATAATATACAGGGTGTTGTATTTAAAATAACAAAGTTTCTGTTCACTTCCGGTAATCCTATCCATACATTCGCTATAGATATAGATAGTGTAAGTTCGTCGTGAAACCAAACAAATTTCATGCCAAGAGGGATTATAAAATACAATTATTGTTAATTAAGATGTGCTCTTTATTCAAGATACAATTTATAACTGACTTAGACAGTTACGTGACATAAGGCAATACCATTCCATTCATCTTCCCTCCATTAGAGATCCAGCCTTTTGAATGGACAAATTGTTCTTTGGCTACGTCTTAAAATATATTAACCAGACGTTGGACTTGGTCTCAATTGAATTGTTAGGTAATTCATCTTCTTCTTTCATTCCATTATTTACATCTTTTTTCAGTTCATTATTTACATTGGGACATTCTGTTGGTAATGGATGTAGAAATTTTCTGTTTCTCCTATAACTGATGCCTTGAGGACTTCTAATGACATAAGAACGTGTCGAGGAGTGCTTATTTCCTACGGTGGCTTCCTGGCGAAGATCCCATACTTTTTGTCCAATGTCCAGGGCAGGAAGGGGACTTACTTTGTGACGAGCGTCAAAATTTCTCTCCTGATTTTCTTTACGTACCTCTTATCTCTTCTGTACCGACTGAGAATTTGGTATTGCTGGTTCTAACTGAGACGTGGATATGGGAATATTTCCACGAAGTTTACGTCCCATCAACAGCTCGGACGGACTATATCCATTATTCAAAGGAGTAGAACGCATTGCTAAAAGCATTTTGTAAAGATCTTCACTTTTCTTGAAGTGTCTTGAAATTTTTAACTTCGAACTCAATGAAACCATTACTCTGGGAGTACTTTGGACTAGAAGTTATTATACGAAATCCATAACTCTTTGTAAATTTTCCATAATCTGAACCAACTGGTGGTGGAAAATTGAGTGCCATTATCAGATCTGACTATTTCTGGAACTCCATGTCTAGCGAATATGGATTTCAAATGAGTAATAACCGATTTGGAGGTTAAATTTTCTAGCTTCGCAATTTCTTTATATAATCAGCTACTATAACATACCATTGTCCATTCAGCTTGAATAAGTCGGTGCCTTCTACTTGCCATGGTCTTTCGGGGCATTCTGTTGGGATCAGAGGTTCTGTCCTATCACCTTTGATGCTGAATCCAAGCCACATAATTTCTTACAATTTGAACTAGCTGAGTGGATAAGCCAGGCCACTAAACTGCTTAATTTGCTAGTGCTCGTCATTTGGTAATACCTTGGTGTCCTTCATGTATGTGATTGAGGACATCTACTCTTAAACGACTAGGAATAATAATTCTACTTTCATACATCAGAATACCTTCTGGCAATGTGATTGAATGCCTATGAGACCAATATGTGTGATGTGATGGCCAACCAGTTTGACATGATTTTAGCTCACAACAAACTGGATCTAGGTGCTGACCTTCAATTATCTCTTTCAACCTTCTATCAGTTTCAGTTGATGAAAAATTTGTGATGATAGATTGCACATCTTCTGAAAATTCTTTATCTTCACAATATTCTATTGGGGCTCTGGAGAGTGTATCAACTGGAAGATGAAGGAATAGTATTGCCTTATGTCAAAGTAACTGTCAAAGTCAGTTATAAATTGTATCTTGAATAAAGAGTACATCTTAATTAATAATAATTGTATTTTTTTCACTACTAGCCTCTAAACCTAACTTTTTTCACTACTAGCCTCTAAACCTAACTTTTTTCACTACTAGCCTCTAAACCTAGCTTTATTGACTTTTGTTGAGGTAGTAAAGTTGTTCATTATTAACGAAGAAACCAAGAAAAATACAGAGCCTACTTGATTATAACTAAATCTCAATCCATTTAATAGAATGTGAGGTTAACTTGTGCACAGCTGTCATGTTGTCATGTGAAACGGGAGTCGACAAACTAATATTTAAAAAAATAAAATGCCAGTAGTGAAGAAGTTAAAAAAATGCTATATGAGCCACGGTAGAAAAGTGTATTAATGTCTCGGATCCATTAAAGACCTCGAAGCTTCGCTTCTCGGTCTTTAATGGTCCTCGACAATAATACTTAACTTTTCTACCTTGGCGCATAATTACTATTATAATCCCTCTTGGCATGAACAAATGCTAGAATTCAAAATATTTCTATTTGACGCAAATTTAATATATTGGGGGAAATTTGGATGCGATTGCATTTATAAAATTTAATTAATGTAAAAGGTCTACAGAATTATACAAATTAAACTGTTTGAAATATTCGTTGACCCATCAACAAAAAATTAAGGGAAAACTCATTCAAATAATAGACAAAAACATTTTAACACCCAACCTAGCTTTTAAAATGAAGTTGATATCCTTTGTACGTTCCTTGTAGTATACAGTATTTCATTGGGATTGTAGGGGTAACTTTTAAACCGTTGGAGATAAGGAATCAATTATATTAGAAAAAAGCTTCCAATTTTGGTGATGGTGGTTTTGAAGAAGTCTAAATGTAAATTTTAATTTATTAGGCACACCATATTATTTGCTGGTAAATGCTCAGGTGAAGTTTTTTCATAATGAGATTGCTAGAGTGAATTAAAGAAAGTATTATTACAGTTTCCTGTAAAATTGTCGTATTTATCTTCTTAGTTGAACGGTCACTGTCTTTGAAAAATATTTTTTCTACAAACCTCAAAAAATGACAAGGTTTGCGCATTGACAACAATATGCGAAGTGACACTTTTTTTCGGATTCTTACGTTACCATGACACCGTGCGCGAAATAATTCGCGCACTAGGGTGCGAAGTATTTCGCACACTGCATGTAAATTAATAAGACTTTTGTATTTCAATCTTTGAAAAAATGAAGCAAAACTCCAAATTATTATTTATTTTTAAATGAATAACAATTAAATACTTTTAAAATAATGATAGAATTTTACAATAACTTTAGTTATTATTTACAATATTAACATTAATCCATAGTAACAGTGAAAATTTGATTAGGAAAGACATTTTAAGCCAGCTCATCACTATTTTCTATAATAAATTAGGCATTTTACTTATTTATAATATTTTTAAAAGATAGATTTTGGCGTTTGTAGAAAAAATATTGTTTGCATCTCGTGCGCGAACTACTTTGGTGGTCGAGAATTGAATTTTTTAACGAGGCGAAGCAGAGTTGAAAAATTCAATTCTCGACCACCAAAGT
Source organism: Lochmaea crataegi (assembly GCA_947563755.1). Taxonomy (NCBI): domain Eukaryota; kingdom Metazoa; phylum Arthropoda; class Insecta; order Coleoptera; family Chrysomelidae; genus Lochmaea; species Lochmaea crataegi. The sequence goes on along the minus strand of OX387429.1, from coordinate 5,428,974 downwards.
AGCATTTCGCGTACTAGATACAAAAATAACTATTTCAGAACTTTGTTGTAAAGCGTTGGAATAATATTTTATATATATTGAATTAAAGCAAATGATTTTATCGATTTTATCCGGAACCATTCGGGATATCAGGCACTATGATGGAACATTGTAATAAACACAAAAATTGGAAACTTTTTTCTGATTTAACTGATCTCGTATGTCAAACGGTTTAAAAGTTACCCATATAAACAAAATGAAATACTGGACACCTTGTATACATTATTTTGTTTGTTTTTTTACGAGAAATTAAACCACAATGTTTTTTGATATTTTTATTTCTAACGTTTCGGTAGTTAGAACAAAGGGGGTAGCTATGGAAATATTTTGCGATACAAATTGATTTTTTCTAACTCCCATAATCCTTGGAAATATGGACTCAAAATTCACTAAAATATTTAAAATTGTCCCCTCTATCGATTGGTGAAGACTAGAACGTTCTATCTTTCCTATTAGTCGAGTTATGAGTATTTTTTGTTTTGAAAAGTGGATTTTCGAAAATTTCATGACTCTATTTGAAGGCGAAATAATGATTTTATCACAAAACTGATTGTGCCAGTTGATTTTTCGGCCCAAAAAACCCCTCTTTACGAGATTTTAGCATTTTTTATAATTTTTTTGTCGAAAATTTAGAACAAAGGGGTAGGTATGGAAATATTTTGCGATACAAATTGATTTTTTCTAACTCCCTCAATCCTTGGAAATATGGACTCAAAATTCAATAAAATATGTAAAATTGTCCCCTCCATCGATTGGTGAAGACTAGAACGTTCTATCTTTCCTATTTGTCGAGTTATGAGTATTTTTTGTTTTGAAAAGTGGATTTTCGAAAATTTCATGACTCTATTTGAAGGCGAAATAATGATTTTATCACAAAACTGATTGTGCCAGTTGATTTTTCGGCCCAAAAAACCCCTCTTTACGAGATTTTAGCATTTTTTATAATTTTTTTGTCGAAAATTTAGAACAAAGGGGTAGGTATGAAAATATTTTGCGATACAAATTGATTTTTTCTAACTCCCTCAATCCTTGGAAATATGGACTCAAAATTCACTAAAATATGTAAAATTGTCCCCTCTATCGATTGGTGAAGACTAGAACGTTCTATCTTTCCTATTAGTCGAGTTATGAGTATTTTTTGTTTTGAAAAGTGGATTTTCGAAAATTTCATGACTCTATTTGAAGGCGAAATAATGATTTTATCACAAAACTGATTGTGCCAGTTGATTTTTCGGCCCAAAAAACCCCTCTTTACGAGATTTTAGCATTTTTTATAATTTTTTTGTCGAAAATTTAGAACAAAGGGGTAGGTATGGAAATATTTTGCGATACAAATTGATTTTTTCTAACTCCCTCAATCCTTGGAAATATGGACTCAAAATTCAATAAAATATGTAAAATTGTCCCCTCCATCGATTGGTGAAGACTAGAACGTTCTATCTTTCCTATTTGTCGAGTTATGAGGATTTTTTGTTTTGAAAAGTGGATTTTCGAAAATTTCATGACTCTATTTGAAGGCGAAATAATGATTTTATCACAAAACTGATTGTGCCAGTTGATTTTTCGGCCCAAAAAACCCCTCTTTACGAGATTTTAGCATTTTTTATAATTTTTTTGTCGAAAATTTAGAACAAAGGGGTAGGTATGAAAATATTTTGCGATACAAATTGATTTTTTCTAACTCCCTCAATCCTTGGAAATATGGACTCAAAATTCACTAAAATATGTAAAATTGTCCCCTCTATCGATTGGTGAAGACTAGAACGTTCTATCTTTCCTATTAGTCGAGTTATGAGTATTTTTTGTTTTGAAAAGTGGATTTTCGAAAATTTCATGACTCTATTTGAAGGCGAAATAATGATTTTATCACAAACCTTTTAAAAAATGAGTTTTTTGTATACATTTTTTCCTTTCTTTTTTTCAAGACATCTTTTTTAAAAAAAATTCCTGCACTTATAAAAAACTGACATTTATAAAAAATTAATGTTATACGTGCGATACGAATATAAGAATTTTCGTTTGAAATTTCATATCAATTATTATTTGTATAATAATAATAATTATCCCCTTCTTGGTTCACGCGGCATATATTTTATATTATTCAAGAACTTGACTTGACCGTGAATGTTACTAGAAGTAGCGGATATTATTCTTGTATCCGTTTTAAGTTGACGATGTTCGTGGAAATTCTATTAGTTATCTTTGTGTTTGTGGTTATTAGCATTTTCTGCATTACAAGATTTCAGTTTATTAAATGTGATAGTAATATTTGTTTGATTGGCAAGACCGCTTTGGTGACTGGGGGCAGCAAAGGTAATTTTAATATCTTTTTTTATTAATATATAATTTTTTAATATTTTTCTTTAGTCCAAAATTTTTTACTTCATTTTTTTTAACATGTTTCCAATAATCCTATACATAATTATTATCATTATTAATATACCTTCTAAGAATCTCAAAAATACGACTATCAATTTTTACGAGTACCTATATATTGTTTATTACCTACTAACCTCATTCAATTTATCGCGTTAGCTAAAAACATAAAAAAAACCTTTCACATCTATACATATGGACTCACAGAAAATAATAATATTTGGGAATAAAAAAAAATAACTCCAGCATGTCCATTTAGACAGAAACTTCTTCGAAGTATTTCTCATTAGATCCAATAAAGTTTCATACGTAATCCCTATCGTGTGTTTTTTATGTAACTTATGCCCAATTGCACCGTTTACTTTAAGACAGTCTTAAAATAAAGTCATCTTGAAAAGACTTTTGCGTTGCACCGCTCTCTAAGTTTTCGTTAAACTACTTAAGGAGCACTTAATAAGTTGAATAGATGAGGCTTTTACTTGATGAAGATCCATACTAAATGATGAAATAAAACAATTTAATTTGTTTAAATCTTCATTTCAATAAAACCATGCTGATGTTAGTCCAATAAATGAAGGATGAAAAGTAGGCAAAGTGTACAAAAATCCTGACGGTCCGTGAATTTTCCGTGAAGGATAGGGTTTGACTAGTAATTGAACATCCAGAAATTTCACACACCTCATCGCTATTTTGGGGTATTCCCGGCCCCAAAGTTCCAAAAATTGGTTTTCCGCCAATATCTCCTAAAATGTGGCATTTAGAGAATGATTTTTTTCGCAACATTAATATTTTTCGCAAAAACCGATGTTGAAAAATCCTTAATTTTGAGGTTTCATGGATTTCTGAAAAACCACTCGAGAAAAAAAATGAGGGCACAACCAAAAAGGAGAAATTCCCAGCTTTAAAATGACGTATCTTGGAAGTCAATCCGATAATGTACAAACTTTTAGAAAGTGATTGTTCGCAAAATATTCCCAACGTCGAAAAACAGCAAAAATGTGGGAATGAAAACACCAACTGAAAAATCAAGGGGCAAGAAAGTTGGCCAATAAAAATTTCTGACCTTTAGAGGACCCGTAATAACAAAAACTCGAGAGTAAATGTCTAATATTAAGAAAAATATGAGTAATTTTCCGACACTTCTTTACTAAGTAATGCTTAAGTTGCAGCGGTGCAACGAGCGAGACAATTAACTGCTTCTTAAAATTAAGAACAACTTACGAGAGGCATGCTTAAATTATAAACGGTGCAAACGGGCATGAATTTTATATTATTTAAGTTGTAGTTCTTGTATAGTGCGAGTAATGGGTATAGTAATGCAAACGGTCTATTATACCGCTGCAACGCAGAGGCGGATTTGACTGTAATGTTGGCACGTTTACCTTTTCACCTACACATTGATGAATGGAATTCCATGAGTAAAAAGAAGACACTTTGTGGCCAAATCTCTCCCCTACAGTGTCTTTAATATATTTAATTTTAAAACATGTTCGTTTGCAAGACTTCCAAGAGCTGCGCTCTACTAAACTGAATTCGCTCTCGTTGTACGTGCTCACTTTACATCACGTGTTAATAACAGACGGAAAATGTCGGCATCGCTTTGTATCACTATATCTATTGCTTGCACTATAATATTCTAGCAGCTTTAGATCGAATCATATTAAAATGTGACGCTATTTTCTTGTTGATGAATTAGAATATTTATTCACAGCAATTGTATCATTAATATAATTATTGTTAACAGTGATTCGGTTTTTATGTGTCAACCATCCTTTTTTCTTAATTATCAAACCATTTTCTTTGGGTGTTGGCAATTTCGCCAAAGAAGGTCTTAACCTCATTTTCTTATAGGTAATTTCGCCAAGAAACCTTTTCAGGTATAAAATTCAACATGTTATCTGGCCAAAACTCACCCTTGGATTATTTATTAGGTAATTCTGTTTTATACCCTCAGGATACATAACTCAATTGTTGGCGCAAACTTCTTCTTGTTACTTTGCTATTGGCATTTAAAGTTGCAGTTTTTCCTCGATTTCATCAAAAAACTGATAATGCCAGTCGATTTTCCGGCCCAAAAACCCCTCTTTACGAATTTTAAGCATTTTTTATTTTTTTTTGTCGAAAATTTAGAACAAAGGGGTAGGTATGGAAATATTTTGCGAATCAAATTGCTTTTTTCGAACTCTCTTAATCCTTGGCAATATCGACTCAAAATTCACTAAAATATGTAAAATTGTCCCCTCTATCGATTGGTGAAGACTAGAACGTTCTATCTTTCCTATTAGTCGAGTTATGAGGATTTTTTGTTTTGAAAAGTGGATTTTCGAAAATTTCATGACTCTATTTGAAGGCGAAATAATGATTTTATCACAAAACTGATTGTGCCAGTCGATTTTTTGGCCAAAAAAACCCCTCTTTACGAATTTTTAGCATTTTTTATAATTTTTTTGTCGAAAATTTAGAACAAAGGGGGTAGCTATGGAAATATTTTGCGATACAAATTGATTTTTTCTAACTCCCATAATCCTTGGAAATATGGACTCAAAATTCACTAAAATATGTAAAATTGTCCCCTCTATCGATTGGTGAAGACTAGAATATTCTATCTTTCCTATTTGTCGAGTTATGAGTATTTTTTGTTTTGAAAAGTGGATTTTCGAAAATTTCATGACTCTATTTGAAGGCGAAATAATGATTTTATCACAAAATTGATTGTGCCAGTCGATTTTTTTGCCAAAAAAACCCCTCTTTACGAATTTTAAGCATTTTTTATTTTTTTTTGTCGAAAATTTAGAACAAAGGGGTAGGTATGGAAATATTTTGCGAATCAAATTGCTTTTTTCTAACTCCCTTAATCCTTGGCAATATCGACTCAAAATTCACTAAAATATGTAAAATTGTCCCCTCTATCGATTGGTGAAGACTAGAACGTTCTATCTTTCCTATTAGTCGAGTTATGAGGATTTTTTGTTTTGAAAAGTGGATTTTCGAAAATTTCATGACTCTATTTGAAGGCGAAATAATGATTTTATCAAAAAACTGATTATGCCAGTCGATTTTCCGGCCCAAAAAACCCCTCTTTACGAATTTTTAGCATTTTTTATAATTTTTTTGTCGAAAATTTAGAACAAAGCTATGAAAATATTTTGCGAATCAAATTGCTTTTTTCTAACTCCCTTAATCCTTGGCAATATCGACTCAAAATTCACTAAAATATGTAAAATTGTCCCCTCTATCGATTGGTGAAGACTAGAACGTTCTATCTCTCCTATTTATCGAGTTATGAGTATTTTTTGTTTTGAAAAGTGGATTTTCGAAAAATTCATGACTATTTGAAGGCGAAATAATGATTTTATCACAAAACTGATTGTGCCAGTCGATTTTTTGGCCAAAAAAACCCCTCTTTACGAATTTTAAGCATTTTTTATTTTTTTTTGTCGAAAATTTAGAACAAAGCTATGAAAATATTTTGCGAATCAAATTGCTTTTTTCTAACTCCCTTAATCCTTGGCAATATCGACTCAAAATTCACTAAAATATGTAAAATTGTCCCCTCTATCGATTGGTGAAGACTAGAACGTTCTATCTTTCCTATTAGTCGAGTTATGAGGATTTTTTGTTTTGAAAAGTGGATTTTCGAAAATTTCATGACTCTATTTGAAGGCGAAATAATGATTTTATCAAAAAACTGATTATGCCAGTCGATTTTCCGGCCCAAAAAACCCCTCTTTACGAATTTTTAGCATTTTTTATAATTTTTTTGTCGAAAATTTAGAACAAAGCTATGAAAATATTTTGCGAATCAAATTGCTTTTTTCTAACTCCCTTAATCCTTGGCAATATCGACTCAAAATTCACTAAAATATGTAAAATTGTCCCCTCTATCGATTGGTGAAGACTAGAACGTTCTATCTCTCCTATTTATCGAGTTATGAGTATTTTTTGTTTTGAAAAGTGGATTTTCGAAAATTTCATGACTCTATTTGAAGGCGAAATAATGATTTTATCACAAAACTGATTGTGCCAGTCGATTTTTTGGCCAAAAAAACCCTTCTTTACGAATTTTTAGCATTTTTTATAATTTTTTTGTCGAAAATTTAGAACAAAGGGGGTAGCTATGGAAATATTTTGCGATACAAATTGATTTTTTCTAACTCCCATAATCCTTGGAAATATGGACTCAAAATTCACTAAAATATTTAAAATTGTCCCCTCTATCGATTGGTGAAGACTAGAACGTTCTATCTTTCCTATTTGTCGAGTTATGAGTATTTTTTTTTTGAAGAGTGGATTTTCGAAAATTTCATGACTCTATTCGAAGGCGAAATAATGATTTTATCACAAAACTGATTGTGACAGTCGATTTTTTGGCCAAAAAAACCCCTCTTTACGAATTTTTAGCATTTTTTATAATTTTTTTGTCGAAAATTTAGAACAAAGGGGGTAGCTATGGAAATATTTTGCGATACAAATTGATTTTTTCTAACTCCCATAATCCTTGGAAATATGGACTCAAAATTCACTAAAATATGTAAAATTGTCCCCTCTATCGATTGGTGAAGACTAGAACGTTCTATCTTTCCTATTTGTCGAGTTATGAGTATTTTTTGTTTTGAAAAGTGGATTTTCGAAAATTTCATGACTCTATTTGAAGGCAAAATAATGATTTTATCACAAAACTGATTATGCCAGTCGATTTTCCGGCCCAAAAAACCCCTCTTTACGAATTTTTAGCATTTTTTATAATTTTTTTGTCGAAAATTTAGAACAAAGCTATGAAAATATTTTGCGAATCAAATTGCTTTTTTCTAACTCCCTTAATCCTTGGCAATATCGACTCAAAATTCACTAAAATATGTAAAATTGTCCCCTCTATCGATTGGTGAAGACTAGAACGTTCTATCTCTCCTATTTATCGAGTTATGAGTATTTTTTGTTTTGAAAAGTGGATTTTCGAAAATTTCATGACTCTATTTGAAGGCGAAATAATGATTTTATCACAAAACTGATTGTGCCAGTCGATTTTTTGGCCATCAATTTACTCGGCAATTTTTTCAACACTGTATACCTACACCAATCATTTTCCTTACCCTTATCGATAAATTAACCAATGATCTGTTTTAAAACGTAATAATAATCGCATTAAACCACATATGTATCTGTCTGAATTCCTTTAAAACTTATAAGCTCTTGAAATACCGGACATATAATTCTACACTTGGTATGTAAATTAAACAAAACAGTGAAAGTATAGTAATTAATTATAGTATAATGGAATAATTATTGTTATTGAAATTATTTACATTATCAACTTTTCCAAAAAACTTTCCACAACCCTCGTTTACTCCTATGACGATTTAAAATATCCAGGAAACTTGTATTATTAAACAGCACTAAAAAAATAATAAATATTTAATTTTTCAGATATATTCTAGATCTGGCAACTACCACCCATTTGCCATATTATAGCACTATGACTTCTTTGCAAATAAGGGAAATAGGCTTCACTAGCAGATTCCCAGTTATTCCTCCAGGCTACTGCTAAAAATATATGTACTGTTACGTCGGACCTGTACTGAGGATATGTAGAGGTCCATGAAGAAAAAGAAGAAGACAAACATCTAGAATCATCTACAACTGTCATCGAAAAGTCGAGAACTGTCTGGAACAGGTGAAAAGTATTAAAGGCGGGACAATTGACATTACTGAAGTTAGTTTTGAAGTTTTAAAAAATTCGAGTTCTGTGTTCTGATAGTAAGACGTTATTTGTATTGAATTGTGAAAGTTAAAGTCGAATAAATGAAGGAAGTTTAAGAAGTCGAAACATTGGTGATGGAATATAAGAAATATTTGTATCTGCTTATATATACTAGAACCACCGTATACGACAGATACATGGATTCTTCTTGACCCCCAGCATGGTTTTTAATGATGGAAGAAGAGAAGGAAAGACGTAAAAAGGAGGAGGAAGAGGAGAAGGAGGGACGTAGAAAGGAGGAAGAAGCATAGAAGGAGAGACGTAGAAAGGAGGAAGAAGAGGAGAAGGAGGAGAGGCGTAGACAAGCAGATGTAGAAATTATGAATGGCCTAACACAAATTCAGGAAACAGTAAAGCTAGCGGTAGGCAGCTTAATAATAGAGTAGACCATTTAGAACAACAAGAAAATTTAAAATCTAATTTAGAAAAACAACAAGAAAATTTAAAATATAATTTGGAACAACAAGAAAATTTAATACCTGATCTAGAAAAGAAAATTATAAATGAAAGAAGAATTCGTACCCAAACTTTAAAACTAACTTCACTAATGTCAATTGTCCCGCCTCTTATACTTTTCACCTGTTCCAGACAGTTCTCGACTTTTCGATGACATTCTAGACTTTTCGATGACAATTCTAGATGTATGTCTTCTTCTTTTTCTTCATGGACCTCTGCATATTCTCAGTACAGGTCCGACGCAACAGTACAATAGTAGGAGAGCTAGTGACACTTTCTTCAAACACATTTATTGTACTTTAGATTTAAATGTAAACTTACCATACTAATAACTTATTCAGGTGTGTGGCAACGATTTCGCGAGTGATAGTCCAACGGTGGGCGTTGCAAAAGGTTCTTAAATTATTTGTCGAAAGCGGCGAATTTTCCTAGAAGCCCTATCTTGGGGAGCATAATAATATTTAGGAGCGGAACAGGATTACGCTGAATGTCTCGCACAGATCAAATAACTGAATAAATGATATGAACAAATATAATTACAGTGCAGCTTCATATTTATTCAGTCTTTCTCTTTTCTTAATCTTCCTTGTTAGTTTTGTGCTTTTGGCGACCGAAAAGTGGCCCTTTGAATTTGTTTTTATTCCACATTGATTTGAAATAAACTTTACACCCTGAAAATTTCACACATGTTTAAAGTCTGTCCAAAATTAATAATTACAGAAGCTTAGCCACGTGTTTGTCCCCCTAACCAACTTTTTCTTTTGATTACTGATCAAATAAAAAAGTTGGCCGGAGCGACGAACACGTGTTTTAGCTTCTGGAATTAATTTTGTTTACACAATATTGGAATCTAAATATTTGTTATAAAATAACTGTCCGCAAGTATCTGTATAAAATAAAGAACCTAAATATCTTTTTTATTATAGGCCTGGGATACGAAATAGTTTTGCAGTTAGCTTCAAGAGGATGTAGAGTCATAATAGCAGGTAGAACGGTGTCGGAAAATCTTAGAAACAGAATTATTGAAGAAACTCATAATCCTAACATAGTTGTGGAGTATGTAGACTTTGCTTCTTTTAATTCTGTACGAAATTTTGCCGAAAAGCTGAAAAAGAATGAATCCAAACTAGATATTCTAATAAATAACGCAGGTGTTGGTAAATCGTTGAATAGGCCCACTGAAGATGGAATTAACAGAACTATGCAAGTCAATCACTATAGTTCTTTTCTTATTACGCATCTGCTTGTAGGTAAGAATTTTGTATTGTATTGTAAGTATATTGTTTAACGAGTCCCACGACTGTGATCCGTAGACGAGTGCTGTAAATCATACGAGTAGGAAATGTTCATTTATTTGGGTTGCGCTCATCAGCCCAGGCACTTGAACTGAATCTTTGTACCATTTCCCATGTTATCTACTTCCATTCCAGAAGCTTCGTGTCTTCTATAAAAAGGCCACTAGTTTGACTGGAGGAATTTTCAGTAGTTGTAATGGTTGTATTAATTCCTCTCCAAAGTGCTTCCGTCTAAGTACTTCTAAGTTCTCACAGAAGCAGAGTATGTGAGTAGGTGTTTCATCGACAAGTTCACATAGAGGTTCACTAACTTTGCTCACCAAGTCGGAAACTGTTTTCAAATGTCTCTTACCCACTCTTTGTAAGGAGGTGCCCTTGTGTCAACCTCCATTTGAGTTGGTGTTCCCTATCTAGCCAGTTCCCGATTTGTTATGCAATCTTTTGTGATTCCACAAAACGGTTCCGGACCTATGAAGTCTCCTTTAGCTAACTGGTCCTCCATTTCATTACCTGCAATCCCCTCATGTGCCGGCACTCATATTAGAGACATTTTGTTGTCTGTTAAGCCTGTTAAGGGATTTTTTGCAGTTTTTTACCAGTCTAGACCTAGTTGTTGGATTACTAATAGCCTGGCTGTCAGTGAATATTTTAATTTTTTGTCCTTTGATGTTTTCATCAATACAGTCTATAGTGGCAATCGTCTCTGCTTGATATCCACCAAGGCTAAAGAACATTCTCTTTCTAGTTCCTTTTATAGATACCAGCCCTCGTGCCGATTATACACTATACTTTTTCTACGTCACTCGCAAATAAGGATTAACGACGCATTAACTATTAACCATGTGCTTCAACAACTATACCTTGTTCTGGTATTGGGATGGTAGTACCAACAAGACTCTTATATTGAAAAACTTTTAGATTTTATTATTTTCAGATCTTCTAAAAAAATCCGAAAATGGCAGGATACTATTTACTTCTTCGTTTCTGTCCCACTTACACGTCATATCAAGAAATACTGTAACTCGATCTGGTATTATGGATCCTCCACTTAGCAACTTTGATTATATTAATTCCAAGTTCTGTGCAATAGTAACGGCAGATATGTTTGCAAAGAAACTTAGAAAATGGAATATAACAAGTAACTGTTATCAACCAGGAATAGCAAACACAGAAATTTTCAAGGAATCTAGGAAGAATCTTGAAAGCGTATTAGATACTATTATTTATTACTGTACCATGCACGTTTTAGAAACCGTATTTAGTGTGGTGAGTATATACAGGGGGTCCGATGAACTATACGGACACACGAGTTTTTGACTGTTGAAGAAAAATCTGTTTTTGGATTTTTCTCTGGAAATTCTGCATAACCAGCAATAACTCCGTATAGTTCACCGGACCCTATACAGGGTGATTCATTAGTATGATAAAGTCCAATACATTCCGTATTTTACTTCAAATTTGAATTCTGCTTGACTTGAGATAAGATATAGTAGGTTATACAGTATATTTAAAAAGTTCTGACTACTTGATCCTGAAAATCGTAATGAGTTCAGCACCCTGTTTACTTCAAACTAATTAATACGTCTGCGACGGTCTTCTAGTATCATAATTCACTAGACCTGAAACCAAAACCGTGTACAGGGCGAGTCCAAACTCGAATACATCGGTTTCACAATTTTTTTAAATGGATCACCCTGTGTTTTACGTAGGTAAATGAAAGTTACTTTAGTATAACTTCAAATTTGATTAAGTATTCCCTATATCCAAACTGAATAGTTTTTGTGATATTTCAATTTTATGATTAAAAATTTTAAAATCAATAAAAAACAGCTACATTAAATTAATTCACAACAATTAACGTGTTAAGAAAGTGTGTTATTTCAGAAAAATGTTTTAAAATGTCGATACCAGTGCAACAAGTGTATAAGGGACAGATTTTTTTATATAGTTTTTCTAGATAGTTAAATTAGAACCACATCATTATTATTGTTCTTAGTAATTAAGTAAGTAGTAAGTAGGTTCTGAAAGATCAAAAAACATTTACATAAACCTAATTCGTTTATAAACAAATATGGTTTCTACATGACGGAGCTCCTGCTCATCATAATGCGCTCATTCAGAGTCAATTGAATGATATGTTTCCAGAAAGGTGGATTGGACTAGCAGAACCAGTTTTCTGTGCACCAAAATCACCAGAGTTAATTAAAGCTGATTTTTTCTTCAGAGGCTATGCTAAAGATCAGTGGTACAAAGTACACTAGACAATAGGAAATATAGAATAAGGCAGGCTTTTCAAATTGTTGTTGTTTACATCATCATCATTATATCTGACAACTGACAATCGATACCACTTGAAATTTCTTCAATTTCTGACAATGTTAATATTTTATTATCAGATTCTAAATTGATTTCTATTTATTCGTCCATTTCTTTAATAATTCGCTGTAACCTCTTCAAATATTTACTTTTTTGAGGTTAAGCTGTCATTTTGTAAACCACCAAATTTAACCACCACCTCGAAGCAGCGGTGGAATGGTTTGCAATTTTGGTTGATGCAACAGTAATAAATGAACGAGTCATTTCTTCAATCTGAAATCCACCAATGAATACAAAAACGCAGTTGGTGAATTGGTGGATCTACCGGTGAATAAAAAAACATGCCTTTTGCTAAGCATGGACAGAGAAGAGATCAGGTCTGTATGTGAATCTGACGACAGTTAAGCATAAAATATTACTTTTTATTAGGAAAGTCTTACAATTCTAAATAAAAACTTCACAATGGACCAAAAAATGTATTTCACGTAATCCCTTAAAATAACTACAAAATAGTCTTATCCGTGAAATTATTTAATCTTTTATTATTTCTTAGAGCCCCAAGATTCCTTCACAATCAGCTGTACAAATTGTAATTGGTGAAGAGTTTGAAAATATAACAGGAGCGTATGTAGGAAAATATTTTCAAAATTTGAAACCAAGAGGAGCACACGATAACAAACTATGCGAAGCAATTTGGAAGGCCTCCGAAGTAGCAGTGAAATTAAAGCCTGAGGAAATATTGGAATGATAAATTATTTCGATGTAAAAGTGTTGATTCATTAAATATATTTATAATATTTATTGTGCCTTTTTCTATAAAAATTTCCTTCAGTTTTAACGTTAATACAGATGAATTGACTGAAGTAGTAAGCGATTTTTCTTAATAATTATCATAACCCAATATCATCATCATAAAACAAAATTTATTGGCTAGGACAAGTATAACTCTGCGTAGAATCGACCGCTTGGTGATAACTCAAGTGGTTGGTGATTTATGACCTTTTTAAATGTGGTATGACTTTGTTGGTATGACCTAAATAAAGTTTTCTTAGTTTTGTAGTTTTAAGAGAATAACGTAATTTGAACATTTCGCAGTTTTTCTTTAGGACAGTTATTGTCTTATGGTAGTTATCCCACTGGAGACTGATATATGAGTTTTTATTAGTTTTATTGCTAATCAAAAAAATGTTAATAAAAATAACATAAAACTGTCTCGGGCTTGGTATTGCCTAACTTTTATAGTGTTGCCAGACAACTCTGCGTGTCTGGATATAGAAATAACTAAACTTTTCAGAAAATTATTAAACTTTTTAACGATCGCTGACGCTTAGCGCCGCCATTGACTCTGCTCTATGAACTATTATGCCAATAAAATGTGAGATGTTAATATTTAATATTGATAGAAAAGAGATTTTTTATTTTATTGATTCAGACATAGGAACTCGTATCTTTAATTACAAGTATATCTCTATCAAAGTAAAACATATAAAAGTGAATATACAAAATCCAACATTTGAACTATTTTTATATTCATTAACTACAACAGCTCTTTAGATCTAAGCCCGACAATTTTTTCGGAAACAGTCCAAATTTTCTGACAAAAAGCTTCATTGTCAGCTAGTTTGGGTTTTAAATTTGGAAAATATTTTCCATAAAATGTACCAGTCACATTTTGGAATTCTTTCGAAATGGCTAATTTCATTGCAGCTTGGGAAGCTTGTCTAGGAGTCTAAAATCAAAGAAAAATTATACAATCACAAACTACATGATCTAAAGATGTTTCAAAATCAAGAAGCACATTGGGGACGGGTAAAATTTATCCAAAATCGATTGCAAAAGCTTGAGCACGTGTTGGCAAAGGAGGCGAAAATATGCTTTAACTCCTGCAATTGATTTTGGACTCCTATGAAAAGGACAGAAAGTAAATTTTGATAATTTGAGAAAAAAATTTTAGCAAAATAAAATCACGTAAGGACGTTTATTATTTGTCGTTTTATTTTGGGAGTGCTCAAATCGTATTCACGACGAGCTCACATTATTTATACAGTGTGTAAAAGCCAAAGGCAATAAATTCATTATTTCGGTTACTGTACATATTTATAAAAAATCCCGAAAGACGCCAAATTTCAATTATAAATTGACATTCTTCAACGTGAAAATGCGATCCTTACCTTCAACCTCCTTCGAATGACAGGTACAACCCCCAATTTTTTAAATGGGAAGTATAGGCTTGTGATATGTCGTTTGAAAGGTCTCTTCATTCTCTATTCAAAAACGTTATCGTTTTCAAGTTTATTGCAACAATTAAGATAGAATAAAATAAAATCATGTGGTTACCGAAATTCGCTATACTATACTCTAAACTTATTTCCCGTTTAAGACTTGATAATAAGAAAGTAAGCAAAAACCATAGCAATGTGCTTTTTAGATATGGTATCCATTAAAAATACTTTAAAGAGTTTCCGTGGCAGCGTTAGTTGGTTTAAAACGCATTAGCAAATGTTTTAGTTTGAAATTCGTTATCTTCAATTCTGAAAAATGGTTATATTAGCGGAAATGCTTAAAATAACAGTTTTATAAATTATTGGTTACGGAGATAAAATCCGAACACAACAGGAAGTAACTCGCCTATTTTATTAGAAATTTACCGCCTATATCCCAAGGAACAATTAGTAAAATAGAGAAGCAGTTTCGCTAGTTTGGTCATGTAAGAAAGATTTAAAAAGTCCAGTCATGAGACTGCCGACAGAAGTGAAAACACCAATAAATGAATCCATTTTAAAAATTTTATCGTAAATGGAATTTTTTACAAAAAAAAGTACACAGTATACATATAGCTAGCTCATGGAAACCTTTTTTTTTTTCGGGTCGAGATGGGAAACTCATGTTCGAATGGGTCCAGGACCCAAAAAGTGTTGCACTCATCCCTAAGGGGATGCCTACCAACGAAACCCACTCCAAACTCGCCGTTACCCCCGCCTCGGAATCACTACCCTAGCATACTTCGAGACGGGCGGCGGTCCCTCGTACACTCTCCGATCACACCGTGGTCTTCTCCCTAACTTTCACTCCTTCCTCTCATGCCATATATCGAGTCCTTCTCTCCCCCTAACCATGCTTTCTACTATGCCACTTACCTCCATCCACTCCTCCTCCCCCCTCAACATTATCTCCACCATGTTCTCCCAATACACCGCCTCCCATAGTTTCCTCTCCAACTTCTTCAGCACTTCCTCGTTCCTCCATCATCTAAACACATCATTCTCCACTTCACACCTCTCGCACACTCCAGTCTCTCTTTCCCCAATCTTGTGGAGGTACCCTACTCTCCCATGTCCAGTGAACACCAAGAAGTAGTTCACCTCCCCGAATTTCCGGTCCATCCAATCTCTCCTATTCCCAATCGCTCCTTTTAGCGCGCCCTCATACTCCTCCCACCTTCTCTCCATTTCCTCCTCCATCCATTCCTGTACTTCCTCTCTGGTCGCACCCCTCCAGCGTTTCTGGCTTTAGCCATCACGTCCAATTGGTAGGTCTTTGCCAACACCGCTGCTGCCACACGCTTCATTGCTAATTGTGTTTCTTAACTAAAAGTATTGTGTGTTGCATAAAAGCGTGACGATGACAAAAAAATCCATGTTATTTCTTCACCAAAAAAAGTGCTCAACGCGCCTAAAGTTTTCACTTCAAAAATTAAATGTATTAAAAAAAACATTTTCCTTAAAAAAATTTATTCTGGTAAATATGACAAAAAAAAACTAATTGATAATTACTTAACTATCAAAATAAATTAATACCTTCAAAACAGTCTTATAACAAAGAATTACATTTTACTTAAATCACTTCTCCATTGGTTGCTCATCTTCGATTTTTTTCTCATCAGCGGATCTGACAGGTTGTCCCGTTTGAGTTATCGGAATGGTCCTGTGCTCAGTTTTGTCACCAAAAGTAGGAGCAGTGATGGTTAGAACTCCATCTGTAGACAATCTGGATTCTAATCTTGATGCTTCACAATTTTCTGGCAAATGATACTTTCTGACAAAATGTCTGTATATGTGACCATGCTCATCTTGTTTCTCCTCATGTTTTGCTTCAATTGTAACAGAATTGTCTGATACTTTGACAGTTATTTCTTCAGGTTTGAAATGCTGTACATCGAAATTGGCTTGGAACTTATTTTTATCAATAGTTACCGACGATGCAGGTCGATGTTGTAAAGTTGAACTTACATTTCTTGATTCTTGTTCATTTTCTGGATCAAATAAAGCTTGCATCACAGCTAGGGGTGTAAAAACATCTCGTACAAAATCATTTTGCGTCCGGCGAGGGCAGCGAAAATGGGGACCCCAGTTATTAGAACCATGCATAGGAAGAAAAGCCATTTTTAAATATTTTCCTTCAACTTTAAATCACAAACTTTTTTCACCAACTAAATTCAATATTGCTTGGAAAAACAGAGTTTACTTCTAAACACAAACTCGGCGATTGTTATATACTGAACCATAGACCAAATATAATCAATACTGAACAGAAAATCTCTCGCGTTGTTTATATACATACTTGTTTTCATTCTAGAAAATTCAAGAATTTTCTAGAATCAGCTAACGCAAACTTTACACGAGTGTCTAGCTGCAGAAAGGCTCCCACCAATCAGAGTGTATATATTTTGTGCAATGTAAATTGCATAAATCAAGAATTAGAAATTCCTTGATATTTTTTCGAGAAGGGGAAGGGAATAAATATGTATGTATATAGATAGACAAATATAAAATAATTTGTATTACACATGAAGTTTCCCAAAAAAGGGAAGGGATTTTACTTTCTGGCCCTCGTAAAATTTACTGTCATTGGTCGAATTGAAATAATAGCACAGAATACACCAACTAAGTGGTATTCTTCGATAATAGTCTCGAATGTTCGAGAACATGACACAAAGATGAATCGATGATTAATACGATCTCTCACCGGTAAACACATTTTATAATCATTACAAATAATTAGGTATTTTATTTTTATAGATTTTTGAAATTCTGGAAATTGAATTGAATGAATGCTGATTGTATGCTCATATATTACTTATAATTTTAAAATCGGTGGTTAAAATTAAATTGTATTGGTTGCAGTAACTTATTTTAAACTACAATTCCCTCAATTTGTTTTAATCTAACAACTTTTATTTTTGATATGTAAGATTTTTTAGAAGCATCTTGACTTTTGATTAGTTAAGAACTTTCAAACACCGTATAGAGGTAGGTTGAAATATTTGGATATTTTACAATCTGATGTAGTACCTACATAAATATAACTGCAATATTCGAACCTATTTATTGGGTCTAGAACATTGGCATATTTTGAGTTATATTTGAAAATATGAATAGTTATCTTTTGAAAGCAATTAGGTACATACTACATACTACCTACATAATTTTCATTACCTACATACCTACTTTTCAAATAATGAAAAGCCAAAAACCTAATAGGTATACACCTAAATTTTTCAATTGACTAATAATTTTAATTAATAAAAATGTCTTTGCTTCCTATAAATATGGATTTCTTAATACTTTTTATTATTTTAAAATTAGAAACTATTAACTAAAATCGATCGTACATATTTTAAATTGGAATCGATCGTACTTATTTTGACTTGAAAGTAATCGAGTATTCGTAAATTGATTAATTTAATCAATGATTCGTATTAAGGTCACTGGTTGTGGATACTCGTCCAACTCTAAGGCTTTGAACCATTTTCGCATAAAATGGAAGGAAACCTTAATGTGCCTTCTCACACAATCTTAGATAAATGAGGTAGCTGAAAAATTTAGTTATATTCGAACACGAACATAACTGGCAACTCACTTAATTACAGTTACCTGTAAAAAATTGTCATATTTTAGTAAATCGTGATCAATAGACGTCAAAGTTAATAGTTTAATACTATTATAACGCTTTACAAAGTTGAAAAATATTTTTCAAAGAACTAAGAAGCAACAAATACTTCTCGGGCTATATGCCTCGACAGACATTGAATTACACTTCTAAGTTAAACGGGGTTGGTATATCCGCAAGATATAACCAACCATTCTGGTTTGTGATTCTATATCGACAATAGAATTTTGTTATGTTTGTGATTAGATATGGGGATGTCGCTGATATCGCACTCTTAGCATTTCCTTTACTGAGCTTAATGTATTGCTGTGGTATCAACATCAACGTAGTCTCCAGTCCAGGATTATGCTCTCAGGGCTTCTGGACAAATAGCATCTACCTTATACTGATGAGGCGCAAATACGCCGAAACCGGTCTACAAGTGATGTTGTTCCTTCTAATCTAATAACTAGAAGATGAAGAGGATTCTAAAAACTCTTCACAAAAACTAACTAAACATCTTGTTTTGTAGCTGTTTTCTGCCATATTTGCACTGGAACTGATACATCGACTCCCGGAGCCAGTGTCGATAAAGTTGCCCTAGGTGTGCACTGAGAGCAATGTAGGCGTAAGCAGAAAAAGCCAACATTGAAAAAGGTCGCACCAAAAAGGTAAGCGGAAAACGATACACCCGAACGGTGCAGCACTAGAGCGCACCAGTGCAACAAGCAGAAAACGCTATATGCGAGCACCCATTGAAATATTTTGTAGATTTAAAAGATCTTTAAAATACCGTCCCGCGATTTACGGAGCAGCAGTCACTACCAATGTTTAAAATGTTTCTAGACGATTCGTGATGCGCTGTTATTGGTTTAGCGCTACTCGATCGTTCCGGAATTGTCTAGAAGCTCCTCCTTTAGCTATAAAACCGGCGCATTTCCATGTTTATTTAAGTATTCAAATAATTGTGATACAAGTGATAACTTGAAGAATTATAAAACGTGTAGTAAGTAAATCTATACTTAAAGAGTTGAAAATGTCTCTTATTCCATTTTTGTTCGACGATTCGTACTTTGTAAGACCATCTAGAGTATTTGATCAACATTTTGGAATGGTTTTGGATCCAGAGGATTTGTTCCAGCCAGTTTCTAGACATTTTCTACGTTGTCCTGCTGGTTATATGAGAAATTGGAAATCTGCTGCATCTGAAAACGATTCAGGTTCCGTTGTAAATTACGGAAAAGATCAATTTATGGCCAATTTGGATGTGCAGCAATTCAAACCTGAGGAAATATCTGTAAAAGTCACCGGCGAAAACACTATTACAATCGAAGGTAAACATGAAGAGAAAGAAGACGAACACGGGCAAATTTTTAGACATTTTATCAGAAAGTATGTGCTACCGAAAAATTACGACATGAGCAAACTTGAATCAAAATTGTCTTCGGATGGAGTTCTTTCTATTTCTGCCCCAAGAATTGATGCAGGACAAATAACGCATAAAGTTATTCCGGTAGAACAAACGGGACAACCTGCCAAGACTATCGAAAAAGATGGAGATGGTGATAAAAAGTAAATTTTTTTACTAAATATTTTACAATATTAATTTTTTGTAGATTCTGATTCATAACTGGCATTTTTAATTTTATATTGGTATCAAAATGTAAGACTGTTTATGTATAATAAAAGATATTCTTAGAAATAATTCGAGTTTTAATTGCATATCCCAATTACCTATTTGATAATTATACTATACTTATAATTTACTGACAGGTATTTTTTGGGTCTTATACCATTGCTTTTATTTATGCATATTTTTATTTGGTACACTTTTTAGCCATAGATGAATAAGTGTAACCAATTCATCTCAAATGAGACTGAATAGGTGCTTTTTAGATACTTTCACCCAGTACTTGAAATAGCTTATAATATATTGATCAAAATGTATGTTTCGACTTAAATTTTAACTTGTTTTCATTTATGGTAACAAATAATTATATTTTAGGATAGATTGAATGTAGGCTCACCCAAGGAACTTCACATGGTTACATTTTAGCTTTCGACTTTGAACAGAATTTGTGCTGGTGTTGTCCTGATGCCAATGCAACAGATCAAGGAGCAGTTTCGGTCATGTCTTTTAATATGGAATCCACAAGACTCTTAGTTGGGTAAACATTGAAATATTTATACATTTATTTATATTTTTCAATGCAAACTTTTGATCAAGTGTCATAAAAATACCCTCGTACATTTCTTTGTAAATATTTTTTCCACGATTCACAATCCTTCTCTATCACCTGATTTATTTGTAGTTGCGAAAGGGGTTTCATATCAATGATAGATGCATCTACAGGATACGTACTCAGAAGATTGCCGGATGACTGAAGTACTATCACTAAGGTTTACATTTCTCGACAATTTAGCTTTATGTGAAGATTCTTCGGGATATGTGTTTTCACTTTCATTCAACTGAAGACTAGGAGTAAGAACGTGGAGTTCAAAGTGTTTGTCTTCTGGTTCTAAAGGCGAAGTTTGTGTATTCGAAGCACTTGTCAGAGGACATGTTTACGTTTTCTTAATAACATTGTTTTGGTAGCAATGGCAACACTATCTAAGGTAAGATTATTGTTTTTCTTGGTTCATTAACAAATTTTTACCGTTTTTGAAGTGAAAACTTCTTTAGGCGCGTTGAGCACTTTTTTGGGTGAAGAAAAAACAAGGATTTTTCGTCATCGTCACGCTTTTATGCAACACACAATACTTTTGGTTATGCAACACAATTAACAATGAAGCTTACATAGTGTTGCATAAATCATCGTCACGTACTTTTTTTTTGTAAAAAATTCCGTTTACGATGGGCTTACGATAAAATTTTTAAAAGGGATTCATTTATTGGTGTTTTCACTTCTGTCGGCAGTCCCATGACTAGATTCTACGTTTTTTATTATCACACAACTGTCAACAAAAGCCAAAAATCTTAATTGTTGCAATAAACTTGAAAACGATAATATTTTTGAATAGAGAATAAAGAGACCTTTCAAACGATATATCACAAGCCTATACTTCCCATTTACAAAAAAATTGGGGGTTGTACCTGTCATTCGAAGGGGGTTGAAGGTAGGGATTGCATTTTCACGTTGAAGAATGTCAATTTAAATTTGACGTGTTTATTCCGTTTGGCTTTTACACAAGTTTTTATGAAACATTTATACCTTGGCGAATATTATACTTGTCAGAAAGTATGCTTTCTAAGATGATGACTAATACTATCGAATTTAAACGATATTACAAAGATTAAAATAAAGGTTAAAAGTATTGTAAATAATGTATACTTACCACTCCTACAAAAACTTTTAGAAATAAGATTTGCCAGTAAGCCCACCAATCTGTGTAAGTGTTCAAATTTTTCAAAGTATTTTCGAAAAAAGTTGATTTTGCTACTCCAGGGTGATAACTATTGCAAGATATATTGTATTTTTTTAATTTTTTTGCGAATATATCGGAGCAGACAACGGTGCACAATTTTGCACAAGAATAATCATTCATTCTATACTTCGATAATTTTATGTTTTCGTCAGTAACATCATCTGGCGTCATAATATGCAAAAATGATGCTATCGAAGTGGTGAAAATTATCCTTGCATCAGAAGAATTCTTCAATAAATCTAAAAAAAATGTATTGCTCAATAAACTTATTTAAAAACTTATACGGAAAATGACTTTTAACATAACTTTAACACATAAATATTGTGTCTGAAGATCAAGTAAAATATTACAGAGACAATTTTGCTTCTAGGCTACCACTGCTTTGGAAGGAACACACATATATGGGAAGAAATGACGTAAGGATCACACAGGAAGTATGCTGCTGCCCCCTACACGCTACGCCACTGTTCAAGCTGGAAAGTAATTTTTGTAGTTGGGATAGCAGAAGGTTGCCGCATAAATGAATTACTAAATATGCTACTTACCTATAAGTAAATGAGTCAATAGAAAAGGGCTGTAATGATTAATTTGCATGGTTAAATTCAACCCATCTTCACTTGGACGTTCTGGAGCTTTACCAATTCCAACATTATTTATTAAAATATCCAACTTATCTTCATTGATTCTTAATTTTTCCACAAAATTTCTTATAGACTGAAACGAACCGAAATCTACATACTCCACTGTTATATTTGGATTTTGGGTTTCATTGATAATTGAACGTTTGATTTCTTCTCCGACAATTTTATCAGCTACGATAACTTTGCATCCTTTTGAAGCTAGTTGTAGAACTAGTTGATAGCCGATACCTAAAACAAATGTATAACTTAAATACAAAAATATTGTCCACTCTAAACTGCTTCGAGAAATCAATTTATACAGGGCGTGATACCAGGGGTTTGTAATCTTTTATTGTACCATATTCTTTAAACATCCTGTATTTTGAGCTAAAGAGTTTTGTTTACAACCCTTCTTCACTAAATTTTCTACATAAAAGACACTCTTTTACACTGTAAATTTTCTTAAACAATAAATTTATAGTAGCTGCATATATTTTCCAAATCATTTTTTATTGTTTTGTAATTCATAGTTCTACAATTAAAAAGAGTAATTTGAAATTTGTTCATTTAATTTCACAGTCAAATAACACTAGGTACCAAAATATTGTAAACGAAAAGCAAATCAACTCATGAATAAACTGATTATTGAAACCTTTTTGTATGTAGTAGTTAACTACATTAACAAACGTTAAAAAAGATGAATTGAATTGAATTCCCTTTCAAATGATACTTAGTTTGTCAAAATCCATAAAGCGGAACAAAAGTTATAAAAGTTTTATTGAGTCAGCTTTCTCACTCACCCTTAACAGTTATTTTACAAGATAGAGGAACAAGTGCTGGAACAAACTTACGTAAAATGATCTAATGATTACGAATATTCAAATTTTGTGGTATTATAATAGTAAATTTATTATAGAAAAATGATGTTTTTGTGTTATTATTGTGAACTACGCCCTCTAGCTGTGGAGTAGAAAACTTGAAAATAATTTCCAGCAGTTTCTCGCATGCGAGTTTGTAATACAGATTTTTTTTTCTAAGCTGTACGATAAACAGTTTCTGAGATACAGCGGGTTAACTCTCTGAATCAGACACCCGGTTCATGAACATAACTTGAAAATTACATTACATTTGGTGGGATAAAATTAAACACACTACTATGGCTAATTACTATTGATTTATTTATAGAAACACACAACGTATTAAACTTAATTTATTTACACACTTTACTTAATGCCGACTCATTTATTTACACTCGGTATAATAGTTCTAATTTATTTTTACCACTTGAATATTACACTATTTATCTTAAATGATTCACTATTTCATTCACTGTCTTCAAACTTTCTGTGAACTAACTCTGAAGTGTGCTGTTAACTAACTAACTGTCTAAGTAAACTCTCGTATATATAGTATTTCTCTATTCTCGAAGGTTCTAGAATTTACCACGCTCCTCGTATCCGTAAACACTGTCGTACCAGAAGACTCTAGAAAACAGACGCTTTGCATTCGCCAAAATTTATTGTTGAGTGACAGGGCCGGCTTTGAGTTGGTGATTTCGTAACAGTATTATTTGTCATCAATGTCAAAATAAAATCGCTCACCCTACCAACAATGTCTTTTTTATGGAAATTTTCAAAGGTGTCGCTTCTGGGTGATTGGGTTATTCCGTGGCAGTACTCCGGTAAATAATTACTCTGAAAATACATAAAATGTACTCACCCGAACTTCCTCCTGTCACCAATGCCGTTTTTCCTACTAGACATACATTACTATCACATTGCACATATCCGTATTTGAAAAATATTATTAGATATGCTATAAAAATGGATATTAAACTTAATAAAATTATTCCTAAAATTGTCATGACGTCTAACAAACACATTCTGTTTGAAATTAAAATTTTACTAGAAAATAAAATCTATTTTAATGCGTAAAGGTTATCTATCATCCAAAGTACATATTATTATAACAAACTAGTTATATATTGGGATTTGTTCAATAAATATTATACAGGGTGTCAATTTTAAACATTTTACAATGGGCTGTACCTCGTGAACGAAAAGAGATTTCAAAAAAATTTTAAAACCATTTCTAGGGTAGAGAGGGGGCACTAAAATGACGTGAGAGAGAACGCACCCCCATCAACCCCCTGTGCCCCACCTACCACTCAGTTTTTACGCGTCTGAGTGTACTGAATAACCTCTTAATTGTAGGCGTTGACCAAGCCAGTAAATTTCTAGTGCTGTTTTCACTTCTGGATAAAAATATTCTGCTTGTTGTTTAAATTTTGTTACCTCCAAATCCTTGAAGTGCACCATAGATCAGCTTCTGATGAGATCCATTCTATACATTTTCTCAATTTTGGAGCTGTAAGTGTATCAATAAAAGAGCAAACGCTAGTGATTGGTTTTTACCGAATCTTGCCTCTTCTAATGAGGTTAATAATAAATCCAAATAGGGCACGAACAGTGAGCGGCGAAAATACTCGCTTAACAAACCAGTTGGATGATTTGCTTCGAAGGCTTAGCAATTCCATTAGCTGATTTTAATAATTCTTCACTTCCTTCTTCGGCAAAATGCCTGTCTTCTGTAACTGCTATTATGGTTTGAATGAGCTCTACATAATTAATTACGTCCAAGGTTTTAGACTGCAATATGTTTGTATTTGTCTGTATTACATAAAGACAATATAAATGTGGTTTGCTCAACTGCGGATAATAACTGAAAAGCTACTATTCTTCTCTCCTAGAAAAAGCTTTTCCAAACCTCCCACAATTTCGACAAACTTCTTCTTAAACATAGAAAATTTCCAGGGCTGGCAGCTGCCCTCCCCTGCACCTCCCTGAGTACGCCAATTTTTCATCTAAACTTCAACAAATTATACATTTTCGGAAAGGGGAAGACTTCAGCATCAGTTCAGAATAAAAATATACAGGGTGTTTTCTAAGTAATCTAAAATATTGTAGTGGGCGCTTCGTCACTTCATTTTAAGACGAAAAGTTCTTATAAACATGTGTGATAAGTCTTGTCGTTAATGAGATGCAGGGTGTTGAATTGTTTGTAATAAATAGGGATGCGCGATACTATCCGATATTCCAGTGTATCGATACTTTTACTTCCGATACTCGATATTTTGTATCGATACTATGCTTTTCGATGCATTCCAAGTATCAATAAATTTGTAGTGTATCGATACCTTGCGATACGGGATTTTTAGTGGTAGCGGCGAGTGGCGTTATCTATAGTGATAAGCGATATCGTGATTTTTAAATCACGTTCTGAAATGATGTCGTGCTTTTTTTAACGAAACTAAAAATAAAAAACGAAAAATGCAGTTTTTTGCGTATTTCGAGCTAATTTTGAGGTTATGTGGAAAAGTCTTTGATGTAAAAGTTGTAGATTTTCTGAAGATCCACAGCTTTTATAATAAACTTTTGATTCTAGGAACTCAACTTTGGCCGGAAATCGCAATAATGTCTTTTTCCACCCCCCAAAAAAAGTGTTTTACCGAAAAAACGTTACAACTCAAAAAATTTCCAATATTTTAATTTGAAATTTTTTTTCATGGTTTGTGACTATCAAGACTACCTTCTACTAAATTTTCATCAAAATCGAACATTTTTTAACGAAACCAAAAATAAAAAACGAAAAATGCAGTTTTTTGCGTTTTTCGAGCTAATTTTGAGGTTATGTGGAAAAGTCACTGATTAAAAAGTTGTAGATTTTCCTAAGATCTACAACTTTTATGATCAACTTTTTATTCTAGGAACTCAACTTTGGCCGGAAATCGCAATAATGTCTTTTTCCACCACCCAAAAAAAAGTGTTTTACCGAAAAAACGTTACAACTCGAAAAATTTCCAATATTTTAATTTGAAATTTTTTTTCATGGTCTGTGACTATCAAAACTACCTTCTACTAAATTTTCATCAAAATCGAATATTTTTCAACGAAACCAAAAATAAAAAACGAAAAATGCAGTTTTTTGCGTTTTTCGAGCTAATTTTGAGGTTATGTGGAAAAGTCACTGATTAAAAAGTTGTAGATTTTCCTAAGATCTACAACTTTTATGATCAACTTTTTATTCTAGGAACTCAACTTTGGCCGGAAATCGCAATAATGTCTTTTTCCACCACCCAAAAAAAGTGTTTTACCGAAAAAACGTTACAACTCGAAAAATTTCCAATATTTTAATTTGAAATTTTTTTTCATGGTCTGTGACTATCAAAACTACCTTCTACTAAATTTTCATCAAAATCGAACATTTTTCAACGAAACCAAAAATAAAAAACGAAAAATGCAGTTTTTTGCGTTTTTCGAGCTAATTTTGAGGTTATGTGGAAAAGGCATTGATGTAAAAGTTGTAGATTTTCTCAAGATCTACAACTTTTATGATAAACTTTTTATTCTAGGAACTCAACTTTGGCCGGAAGTCGTAATAATGTCTTTTTCCACCCCCCAAAAAGTGTGTTTTACCGAAAAAATGTTATAACTCGAAAAATTTCCAATATTTCAATTTGAAATTTTTTTTCATAGTTTGTGACTATTAAAGCTACCTTCTACTAAATTTTCATCAAAATCGAACATTTTTTAACGAAACTAAAAATAAAAAAACGAAAAATGTAGTTTTTTTGCGTTTTTGGAGCTAATTTTGAGGTTATGTGGAAAAGTCACTGATGCAAAAGTTGTAAGTTTTCTCAAGATCTACAACTTTCATAATCAACTTTTTATTCTAGGAACACAACTTTGGCCGGAAATCGCAATAATGTCTTTTTCCACCCCCCCAAAAAAGTGTGTTTTACCGAAAAAACGTTATAACTCGAAAAATTTCCAATATTTCAATTTGAAATTTTTTTTCATGCCTTGTGACTATCAAAGCTACCTTCTACTAAATTTTCATCAAAATCGAACATTTTTTAATGAAACTAAAAATAAAAAACGAAAAATGCAGTTTTTTGCGTTTTTCGAGCTCATTTTGGAGTTATGTGGAAAAGTCACTGATGAAAAAGTTGTAGATTTTCTCAAGATCTACAACTTTTATAATCAACTTTTTATTCTAGGAACTCAACTTTGGACGGAAATCGCAATAATGTCTTTTTACACACAAACTCTCTACAAACAATATTATAACTACTGTAAGTGGCGCAAACTCTCCACAGTACAGCAAAATAATATTACACTGCAAGTGGCACAAACTCTCCACAGTACTGCAAAATAATAATAATACACTGCAAGTGGCTCAAACTCTCCACAATACAGGGGGGGGGGTGGAAGGAGATATGGGTGACGTGAGAAGTCACCCAGTATCAGGAATGGAGAAACCGCAAGTGGCGCAAACTCTCCACAATACAGTATAGGTATGTGAGTTAAACTGCAAGTGGCACAAACTCTCCACAGTACAGCAAAATAATACACTGCAAGTGGCACAAACTCTCCACAGTACAGCAACATAATAATACACTGCAAGTGGCACAAGCTCTCCACAATACAGGGGGGTGGAAGGAGATATGGGTGACGTGAGAAGTCACCCTGTATCAGGAATGGACAAACCGCAAGTAGCGCAAACTCTCCACAATATAGTATAGGTACGTGAGTTAAACTGCAAGTGGCACAAACTCTCCACAGTACAGTAGGATTGGATGAATAGGAAATGCAACAACAAATTAATGTTCTTAATAACGTTGAATATTAAAGAACTTTAAACAAAGTAATTATTAAAAATGATTAGCAAATATATATACTCTATGTGATACAATAACTTTTAAATTCAAATATCAAATAACAGGCAGAAATGAATTACTCTGTGAGATAGACTCACCTATTTAACTCCTGATATGCACCACAATACACACTATATTTTAATAGATTTATTTGGCTCAAGTGAACACTTTAGTTATTTTCTAGAAACTAAAACTCAAATCGTTCTTAAAATTTTCTTTCTCCTTTCGTGGCCTCGAAGACGTTATCGCCGACGTGACATTATGATACTTTACTTATCTGTTTCAGACAATTGGTTGTTTTGTCGAGAAATGCATTTCTGAAATATTAGGGTATATCTATGATTGAATTTATTTTACTTGAAACGAAAACTATTTTAAGAATAACAGGGTGAGAAAAAAAATTGTCTCACATTTATTCTAAAATTTCATATCTATACGGTAGATACTCATAAAAATAAAATAAGAATATTAAAAAAAATTACCATTATTCAAAAATGCATGCATGCAATTTATTCGACTTATTTGGATGCTTACAATGCAGTAAGTAACCCAATAAGTAACCTTAACTTTCATTTTTAACGTTTTTGAGATCCGGTCTCTGTTGAAGGTTATCAGATGATCTGTGAAGATCACTATAACCAGTCTAAGCAGAAAATTTCCAGATTGCATATTGTTTGACAAAAAAAAGCAATAATTTATGGAATTTGCAAAATAATAACAGTAAAATTAAACATGATGTTAATGCATAGGTACTTCAAATAATGTCCGCATACAATAGTTGATTATTGCCTATAAAGTAATAATTTGTTTATACATTTTCGCAGACAGAATTTTGGAAAAAAAACATACCTAAGATAGATACCAATTATGCAATCAGTAATAATTTTTATGTTCAGTTGTAAACACAAAAACAAAGTACTTATTAAATATATTTAATAGTTACGGAATAATTAGGAGTATTTGTTAATTTACTTTTTTAAAACTAAAACTCCACTTACTTAAGATTTTCTCGATTACATAATTGGAAGATCATAGTCCTACCGGTTCGTTAATTATTTGGTCCCTGTATAAATGTCGCCGCCGGGCAAAGGAAATATTTATGAACCGTAAATCACTTTCCACAACAGCGGCAAAATTAAAGAAAATCGTTGACAACTGTCTTGATGCAGATACGAAACCATCAGGAAAGAGAATCGTTCGGTGAGAGACAGACGTTGACAGATAACTTTGTAAATACACCGAGAAAATGATTAAATTTTTAAATATCGGCGATATAATTGGTCGACAAAGTGAAGTATGACAAGTACCTTATTATAAAAATGGCGCCTTTAAGACATGCGCATACAAAAAAAGCATAGGCAGCTTCGCTTCTTGTTTGCTGGTGTATTTTGTGCTATAATTCTAAGCAGATAAAAATGTGGCCGGAAGAAATAAAATAACCAATTGACTGGTTAAGAAAAATTTTGGTAGCTTATGGAAAATAAAATTGAATAGTTTGTTTATTACTAATAAACATTGGATATTTTTTATTGATATGCTATTAGAAGACTAAAATCTATTCAGATTATGATTGTTATAATAATAATAATAATAAATAAGTGTCCCACAATTTACCTTATTTGCATTATGAATAATTTATGATTTTTCATTTTATTTTTGCGGTAGTCGAGACAAAGCCTTGAAAAGTTGATACAATAATAAAGATTTCCTTCTTACGATTTATAACACTCCATAACTACATCGTGATGTCATATTTTTTTTAAATTAATAACAATACAGCTTGGGAAGCATTTTCTTAAAATAAATTAATTATAATAATGGGCGCGTTCAGACGGGCTCAACGGTTGATCTGCTGACTCAGGGGTTGCGTTCTGGGCAAAAATTATTGACGGTAATAGAATAGAACGTTCCCTAGGGATCATTCCTCGATTCTACTCTACTACTGTTCTCTTAAGATCATAAGTACGTATGGAGCATCAAAGGGGGAGCATGTACCAGGGAGCAAAGCCACGGCGATGCCAAATTTCTTGACCATTATCATCATCATCACCATATTCATCATCATCATAAAACCGAATTTTTTGATAAGATACAATGCGCGTATTTGAATATGTCATGTGAATTATTGTCATCGGTTTTTAATTTGATATTTGAAATCATTTGAAAATACAATGGTTCTGGTAGACTTCGCGACCCTCGGAATTTTATGTTAATTTTAAATTTGTTTGATAGCTACCCTTAAATAAAGTAGATTAGAACAAAAATTTCGTTGGATCATTCAGAAATTACTTTAAAAATCACAAATTTAGTTCAAAAAATGATACTTTTTCAACACTATTTAATGATATTTACGATGAATATTTTCACTTTAAACTTTAAAGGTTATTATCTTTAACTAAATTTAAGTCTGTTTCACAAAAAAACCGGAAGAAAATACTTTAATTTTGCCAATTTTCAGAAATATTTTGAAGTATATTATTTTCACTCGACACTTATAGGTTATAAACCAACACACTCAAATCTTATGTCTACGATCACAAATCATGATTGTTCTGTGATCAGGTGATAGCTAAGCGGCGTTGTCAAATGGTGTTTATTTTCTTTTAGTTGAAATAATTTTGCATTGTAATAGATTACAGGAATATATAAAAATATAAAATAATTTGCATTTATAATCATAAAAATTGAAATATTAAGCATCCTTAGAATATAATGTTTATCTTAGATTTGCTTGATTTCTTACATTAAATGTAAGAGTTTATAACAAACTTACTGCTGTGCCTAATACAGTTTTATAGCAATATAGTGAATAATATATTAATTTAATTTCTACATTATTCAATTATGTAGGTTAGGTTTAGTTAGGTTTGGTTAGGTTAGGTTAGGTTAGGTTTGGTTAGGTTAGGTTAGGTTAGGTTAGGTTAGGTTAGGTTAGGTTAGGTTAGGTTAGGTTAGGTTAGGTTAGGTTAGGTTAGGTTAGGTTAGGTTGGGTTAGGTTAGGTTAGGTTAGGTTAGGTTAGGTTAGGTTAGGTTAGGTTAGGTTAGGTTAGGTTAGGTTTGGTTTGGTTTGGTTTGGTTTCGTTTGGTTTGGTTTGGTTTGGTTTGGTTTGGTTTGGTTTGGTTTGGTTTGGTTTGGTTTGGTTTGGTTTGGTTTGGTTTGGTTTGGTTTGGTTTGGTTTGGTTTGGTTTGGTTTGGTTTGGTTTGGTTTGGTTTGGTTTGGTTTGGTTTGGTTTGGTTTGGTTTGGTTTGGTTTGGTTTGGTTTGGTTTGGTTTGGTTTGGTTTGGTTTGGTTTGGTTTCGTTAGGTTAGGTCTCAACACGTCATACTTTCTACTATCGTTAAGATTACATCAGCCATAATCAAAAGCTTAATCTATATAGGTACATACATATTTATTAGCTTCCCCTTCTCGAAAAAAATACATATAATTTGTATTTCACATGAATTTTGAAAATATTCATGTTGAATATAAAGTATTTAACTATTTTTCAAATAAAATATTGTGATATAGTGAAAAAATATTGTTTTTTGGATTTTTCTCTATAAATTCTGAATCTTCCACAATTTTTTTAGTAAAAAACCTTGTGTAAAGCATTTCCTAGCCGTAACGAGTTTCGGAAATGAGAACTGGCAACATTGTTCAATCCACCATCTGATATCTAGACATAATTGTCAAAAATTGTGAAAATTTAAGAAAAAATGGCGGATTTTTAGTACTTTCAATTGCGATTTTCTCTTTCAAAAGTACATGATCCAAGAATTTTTTTCTTCTAAAATGTTCTATAGAAATAGGGCTTTCTAATAAGAAAAAAATCGTTGCAAAATTCCGAGGGTCGCAAACCTTACCGGACCCAATTTTTATATTGTAATAAAAAATAACAACCCAGTGTTGAAGTTATTTCGGCCCGTGTAGTGTATACGACTTTTCTTCATAGCATTCTGACGCGCAGGGCCGAAAATTCAACTTTCGGCCCTTGTGGTGTAATATACACTATTTGTCATCTTTGGCGCTGTCAAAGTGTTGGGCTGGGTTTTTGGTAATAAACAGTAGTAATGGAAATAAACTTAAAAGATTATAGAATAAATGATTCTATCCAATGAAATTGGAAGAATATTATTAAAAAGTTAGGTTATGTTCCACCGCTAACTTGCAGCAATGCGTTTAGAAGGAACTCAGCCGCTGTCTGTCACCATACTCAACATGTTTTGTGCTTAGTTCCAACCGTTGAGCTTAAAACTGAACGCACTGTATATAAGACTTCTGATTCAATAATTTAATACATTATTATGATTACAACAGTACGAAAAAAATATTGTACAAAAAGGGACGAATGAAAAAACCGACTGAATATGTTTTTTTGTATTACACTGGTCTACAGTGGTTTTGTTGCCCTAGATATAAGATTGATTTTGGATATATTTATGCTCACAATTCATGAAACTATCAATGATTTTGTAAGGTTTGCTGTCGTTTTA
This sequence comes from Lochmaea crataegi, assembly GCA_947563755.1. Classification (NCBI taxonomy): domain Eukaryota; kingdom Metazoa; phylum Arthropoda; class Insecta; order Coleoptera; family Chrysomelidae; genus Lochmaea; species Lochmaea crataegi. The sequence goes on along the minus strand of OX387429.1, from coordinate 5,396,624 downwards.
TTTTAAATCTTTATTTTCATTTTACATTACAAAAATCGGAAAACAACAAACAAAATAATAGATATATTCATAATGTCAGTTTTGTTTTGAAAAAAAAATAGGGTAAATAGGGAGGAAAATGTCGAAAACATATGTTATATTTCCATGAAACGCCTTTTATGAGCTTTTCTTTTATAATTTTTCTTTTTAAATACCAGCAGAAATCTGCCATCATGTGACAATCCCATCGATCCTGATACCTTTCCTCCATCACTTTTAGATCCTGGTGGAATCACACTCCCTGTTCCTCGCTAGAATTTCCTAAATTATCCGGAAATTTATCCAGATGATTGCGGAGATAGTGAAACTTGATACTCATATTTGCTTCTAGAGTCTGAAAGTTTGTCAGCATATTTTGTACAATTTCTTCATAATTTGGTGCTTTATGTTTACCTAGGAAATTTTCGACTACCAACACAAAACTTTCCCAAGCTTTAGGTACATTTTCATAATCTTCTTTGAGTTTTGTTGAATGGGCAATTGGAATTGATGCCACTCAGTAGGTTTGTATTCTTTTAAACCAATGTCTAGAAGCAGCTTCGCAATAGCATTACAGTACACCAGTACTCCTTCATTTTCACAAAAAAATTGTAATAACTCACTTTCTCGCGTTCTGTGTGTTGTAATTGTTACTGTTGGTATCAATAAATTTTTTTCTTTCAATCTTGAGGCTAACAGTTCTGATCCTTGTTTTGATAAATTGAGATCACGTATTAAATAACTGAGTTCATTTTGAGAAAATAGCTTTGGCGTAGATGTTTCACCCTCCCACTCACTTCCACTGGTAGCCTGTCCTGATTTCTGTGAATTTGGCAACATCATCGTTTCTGAGGGCATGCGAATTACTTTTGAAATGTGAATAGGCCGAGGGAGATTTTCACTGTGTAGAACAGGACATTTTGTAGACTGTAAGTCTGGATATCTCCACGTTTGATTTCGATTAAAACCTTTAGCATCTACTACGCAAAAGTAACAATCATCGAAATGATTCTTAGGCTTCATCCAGATCATGGGAATACCAAAGTCTAATCCAGAACGTTCTCCTTTTTTCCACAACCGTAAAGACTCAACACAGGACCAAAGATTACAAAATATATATAAGATTGTTCACTCGTACGAATTCTATCGATCAAAGGATTCATACCGCTGGTTACTGTCTGGTGACTTATCGGTTGGCGCCATGCTACAGTATGTCGCTAAATCCTTACTTGCATTTAATTTTGCATATTATACGGGTTGTCGCCTATCGAGCGCTGGTATTTTAGAATTCGTTGTTCGTGTTTATGTTTTATAGATATTTTAAATTTATTAATTAATTATTGCAATAAGGAAAAAATAATATTCATATTTTCCTCTTCAATAGCAAAACTTATAAAATAAATATTTTGTGATATTTGTTAATAGTCTTAGTTGTATACATAATAAATGGTAGTTTATCACTTTCCCACGAATTCTGAATGCAGTCTTGATTTTAAGTACTAATAATGTAAACAATGATAAAAATATAGAGAAGCAATTAAGGGCCAGAAATGTGCCCACAATCTCTAGAAACTTTGTAGAAGTATTTCATTTAGTTTTTCGGGAAACGTTCCGGAAGTAAAATTTCTTGTTCGCATTATTTTAACTCCTGTCTTCCAAAAGTAACATTAATAATATTATAATTGTGGTTTTAAAATGCCTGTGTGTTGTGCTGTGATCGGTTGTTCCAGCAAGGTGGGAAAACCAGAAATATCCTTTTATCGTTGTCCCAAAGACGTTGAGAGGTGGGTATTAAATTAGTTATTATCAAATACGGAATTCAACTTTTTCAAACTATTGTAATAAAGATATTAGATAATAATAAATTAGTTAGTTATTTAGTACTTATAGATACTGGGTATTCATAGAAATTTGAAAATTCACATATCTAATTTATTAATAAATATATCCTGCAGCTGCATAATATGTTTTTACTGTTTTAACCTTGTGAATCTAAAAAATACGGAGTGTCTAATTTAAAGATCAAAATTGTTTTAGTGGTCCTATTATTCTGGTGGCCAATAAGTATGTATAATTTAATTTGTGATATTCTGTATAAATAACCGCTAGATCTTCAATAAGCATCACAAAATTACTAACATGTTGAATAAAATCTGTCAATTGATTCATTTTAAAAATTTTAATATATTTTTTTACTTATGCCTAAACTTTCCTTTTCAAATTCATATCCTGAACTTTTTTCGAAATAATTAACATTTAAAAACATTATATAAAAAAAACCTTTAATAAATCATCCTATTTGAATATATATTTCTCAAGTTACCCCTGTATAGCTTGGAATAAAATATACTCTTCTAATTCCCTGGTACCTAGCGGTGTCGTTATTTACAGCAAAGGGGAGCCGTAAATATGATTTATGAGTGCGGCGATCGTTTAAAACACTAAGAAGAATCAGACCGCCTTCAAGTGAACTATCTTATATATATTTTGTAATCTTTGACAGGACTTTCAGCCTTTTCTGCGGAGCAAGGGGTCTGAGAGTGAGGACAACGTGATGTTTGTATGCGCGAAAAAGTTGCGAAGAAGACTAATCATGACTGAGAAAATAAATTTTATTACTAACAAGCCGATAATTGCTCAAAATATAAGATATGTAAAAATCTTAGCAACAAAGAGCACATTCAGTACTTTCATGAATATATTCGTAATTTGGGCACTTGAAAACATAAAAATTTGCAAACATATCCAGGGAAACACAAAATTTTTTTTTTGAAGAGCTGTGTTATTGATACAGTGTAGACACGCTGTATAAAATCGTCGGTATCTATTAAAAAAAATTGGTGTGCATTATATTTTTATCGTTAATTTTTATTACGATAATAGTTAAAAATAATTTTTGATTTGCTAAATTCTAATCGCTCTTATAATCCGAGAGATTAATTTTTATTCGCCAGTCATATGTTTGTTTTTATGTAAGTTTAAATAAAATTTTTTTAAAAAGTATATTTTTTAGTTAAAAAATCTAACTCGCCTTACCGCAGCAGCTTTTCAACCGGTTACATTACCTGCGCTTTTCGCGGTTTTCAGTTAATTTAAACCCACATTTGCGACCAACAACTCTTATTTTACTTACCTATGCCAACAACATACAACCAATAAACAAGATGATTCTCTTTTTATTTTGTGCAGCAGTGATTATTGCTTTTTTCGTATGTATGGGTGCGAGAATTTATGCAAAATGGAATTGTGCTTGGTGTAGAAGTAACGTTTGTCTAAATGGAAAAACTGCTTTAGTGACAGGGGGTAGTTTAGGTAAGTTTATATATTCATTAATTATATTTTTTATTATCTCTATACGCAATTTAGTATTATATTCCAATTTAATTTATATTTTTATTGTACAATGATCTTAAAATGGGGATATATAAAAATTAGACATCGCTTTAAGAGTTGTGAATTTTGCTCTCACTTTGAGTATAAAGAAAAATATGGATTATTTGAAAATTACATTTAAATGTTAATTTTGAGGTAAAAGTTCCAGTATTTTTGATATAAGTTGATCTAAATTCTTTTTGTTAATTATTTTGGGAAATTAAACCAAAATATTTCTTAATTCAACGTTTCGGTAGCGTTCCAGCTACCGTTATCAAGAACAATTAAGTTTTTAAATTCTGGTACAATATTTTATAGTTAATGATATAATTATGTGAGCATTATCTGTGAATTTTTTAATGTACATGAGTGATCTCATATTCTTAGATGTTCTTTTAGTAGTAGTAGTTTCTTTTTAAATCCTTCAATTTTTACTAAAAATAGACATAATGTTTGCTCTTGAATTCAGTCGATTTTTCCAATTCCACCCTGAATGTCAGAATATTCTTTTTCTACAACTGCTATGAAAAGTGACGTATTTCTTATAGCTTACTTAATTTCAAAACCAAATATTGCTCATACTGTGAGAAATAATATTTCTCACGGCACTTTGCCCACGCCACATAAATTTAGACGGAGAATCAAATAAAATCGACAAAAACTTAGTAGGCTACTGTCATCTTTAAATACCTACTTAGTTGTCACAAAAATGTCAGATTATATTAGAAAATATGTTAAAAATTTTAAAAAATTGTCCAAAATTTTGAAATATGGTCAAAAATTGTCAAAAATTTGGAAAAATGGTCAATAATTGTCAGAAACTGTCAAAGTTTTGAAAAAATGGTTAATAATTGCCAAATATTTTCAAAAATTGTCAAAAATTTGGAAAAATGGTTTATAATCGTCAAAAATTGTCAAAAACTGTCAAAATTTTGAAAAAGTGGTCAATAATTATAAAAGACTGTCAAAAATGGTCGATAATTGTTAAAAATTGTCAAAGATTTGGAAAAATTGTCAAAAATGGTCAATAATTGTCAGAATCTGTCAAAAATTGTCAAATATTTTAAAAAATGGTCAAAAATAGTCAATAATTGTTAAAATGTTGAATGATGATCAAAGACTGTCAAAAATGGTCAATAATTGGCAGAAACTGTCAAAAATGGTCAATAATTGTTAAAATTTTGAAAAATGGTCGAAAATTGTTAAAATTTTGAAAAAATTGCTAACAATTATAAAAAAATGTCAAAAATGCTCAATAATTGTTGAAAATTGTCAAAATTGATGAATAATTGTCAAAAATGGTCAATAATTGTCAGAACCTGTCAAAAATGTTCAAAAATTGTCAAAAATGGTCAATAATTGTTAAAATTTGGAAAAATGGTCTAAAATGGTCCAAATTTTTGAAAAATTGTAAAAAATGATCAATAATTGTCAAAATTGGTCAATAATTGTTAAAATTTGAAAAAATAGTCAAAAATTGTCAAAATTTTTGAAAAATGGTCAATAATTATAAAAAACTGTCAAAAATGGTCAATAATTGTAAAAAATTGTCAAATTTTTTGAAAAATGGTCAAAGTTTTTAAAAATTGCCAAAAATGGTCAATAATTGTCAGAACCTGTCAAAAATGGTCAAAAATGGTCAATAATTTTTAAAATTTGGAAAAATGGTCTATAATTGTCAAAAATGGTCAATAATTGTTAAAATTTAAAAAAATAGTCAAAAATTTTGAAAAAATGGTCAAAAATGGTCAAAAATTTTGAAAAATGGTCATTCTATTGTACATAAGAAGCAAGCTTCTATCGGCGGTCCGACGACCGCTCACCTTTTCTTTTTGTTTTACTAACCATAAAAATAAATATTGAGTTACTTTACTTGTATTCTTTAAATTTGTGCAGTTGTAGAAAAAGTATAGTGTGCAACATGTGGGGAAAGTACGATTCATAATAAATGATGGAAATGACAGAATTTCAAGTTTCTAGCTTTACTGAAATTTTAGAAAAAAAAAAGAAAAATCAATTTTAGTCACAGGGGTGATACCTCGGAAAGGGGTGAGCTGAGGATATTTTGTTATAGGAGAGACCCATCTTAATTTAATACGAGCAATCACCTCCTGAATTTTGTCGCATGAATTTAAAAACACCCTGTATATGGATAAATAAAATAATTAACTGTTTAATTTAAATAATGTATGGGAATAGATATATAAAAATAACAACAACCGTATAATGAGGATATAGATACTGGGTACGATAGCAATAATTGTTAAAATGAACGAATTTAGTACGTTGTGGATGAGGTACAATAGTTACATAATATGAATATAATTAGTCTATGTCAATAAATGCACTCTTTAAATGTCAACTGATATGATGAATGCGCTGCAAAGTACATTTTTTAAGATTATGAGTTATTATTAAATACCCGTACATAATATAACATAATCTTCTTACTTGAATCACTTGAATTATTCAAGTATTCTTTCAAAACAAAATTAGTCGATTGACGATTGATTTGGTGAGGACTAACTAATGTTCTTTGACGTCAGGATCTTCCAAAATATAAATTGGAACACCTTCTACCAATCCTTAATATAAATAGTTAGTTAATCGACAAAGGTATGGTTTATTTATGTGAGGCATTTATGAAATTTTCATATTTGGCATATTTTTCATTTTATATGAATTTTTTTCGAATTTTTCATATTTTTAACTATTTTTTAATTTTTATCAATTCCTTCCTATACAATTTAACCAAAACATTTTATTATTCTTGCGGTGAGTAAAGTAAATTTAAAAGCTTTGTGTTGCTCGAGTGGGTTTGCATGTAGCAAGTTTAATTAAGAAAAGGTCAATTACTGGTAAATCCCAATAATATTGTTGTTGTTTAAAATTTTCACTTAATCCGAAAACTTTATGCAAATAAAAACCGTTGACAAGACAAGACAAGAATTGGGAGATGATTCTTCTCAGCCAAAGAATTGCTGACCAATCACATTTTATGTCAACAAGTTTCATTTATAAAAACCAATTATAATTTCATTTCAAACACTATTATCCAATTAGAGTTATCCAACTTATCTTTGTAGACCAGGCTAATTAGCTCATTTTTAGGGAAAAAAATTTGTTATCTAAAGTTTGGTTGGTGGAAGTTGTAGAGGGAGTTATAACAAACAAGGGAAAAATAAATGCAACAGCTGAAAAGTGGGAGGGATGATTTAGGGGGTGGAAAAGACATTATTGCGATTTCCGGCCAAAGTTGAGTTCCTGGAAAAAAATTAAATGTAAAAGTTGTAGATCTCAAAAAGATCTACAACTTTTGTATCAGTAACTTTTTCACATAACCTGAAAATTAGCTCGAAAAACGAAAAAACTGAATTTTTCGATTCTTATTTTTAGTTTCGGCAAAAATTGTAGCTTTTATAATCACAAACTATGAAAAAAATTTCAAATTAAAATATTGGAAAATTTTCGAGTTATGACGTTTTTTCTGGGGTAATATCCCTAGTGCATTTAATTTTTCCACAGGAAAAATTAGTTGCACAAGGGATATTTGGTAAGATTATTTCCTGAGTTAAATAAACATTTTATTTTAATACATTTTTTTTAATTAAAATATTTTTCCTGCAGTTTTTTGGCAACGATATTCCACATTACTTTTACACACAGTTCTTTGTAGTTTTCCCCATTAGCTTTACGCATGTTCCATGCCCAGTCCTTGAGGATTAAATTTAGCTCGCCTGTAGTTGTTGCCTGGAGTAATTGGTAATTTTTTGCTTGGCAAAATTCCATAAATTGCTTCCAGATCGATGTGTGAGTTTTCTGAGTATTTAGTGGAACACTATTTTCAACAGCCGCATTAATTTTACTTTCGGAAACATTTCCAAACCGATTCATTTTGAGTTTCAGTTGAAAAATTAATAAATTCGTAAGCGTTGTTTGTGATCTTTGTTGTTGGTAACGGTACATAGCAACACACCATAGAAACCATCAAGTTTGTTTTTACAAGGCAACTTGTCAAACTTGCATGAAATTTTTTCGATTTTTTTTTCCGGAAAAACTGCTGACAGCTAAGATGACAGTTGTTAAGTAATTTTTCCACTTAAAATTTATATTTAACATACCAATTCTTGATAGCTATTGGTCAAAATTAATCGGTAAAAAACACTTTTTTTCAAACGAAAATTCTCCTTTGGAAAATTCTCGAAACAAGTTCCGCGGGTGCTCATTTTTTTCGTTTTTACATCTACTTTTAATTGAAATAAAAAAAATAGTAGTCACAATAGAAGAACATGCTCAAAAAAAGGAAAAAGTACGATTTTCAAGTGCTCATTTTTGCTTAATTGTTAATAATTTGTTTTAATTTTTGAGAAAATCGAAAAACAAACTTCACCATTGAATTCTACGGGAAAAAATACAAAAGAAAACTGTGTATATTTATTTCAATAAAAGTTTTATTAGCATTCAGAAACGTTATAAAAGACAGATGTAGCAACCGTTTTGAACTGATATATATTATAAAGAGCATAGTTCGTGGTAGTTTCTACCAAATTTTCATCAAAATCGAACAATTTCTGCCGAAACTAAAAATTAAAATCGAAAAATTCAGTTTTTTGCGTTTTTCGAGCTAATTTTGAGGTTATGTGAAAAAGTCACTGATATACAACTGTTGCACTCAACTTTTTTTTCTAGGACCCCAACTTTCGCCGGAAATCGTAATAACGACCCCCCCAAATCGTCCCACCCACTTTTCAGCTGTTGCATTTATTTTTCCCTTGTTTGTGATAACCTCCTCTACAACTTCCATCAACCAAACTTCAGATAACATTTTTTTTTTCGAAAAAGTTAATTCGCCTTGACTATTGATAGAGGCGGTAAAATTAATAAAAGAATTCGAACAAAAATGTTCCGGGACATATCGGAAACCAAATATATAAAAAATTTAAAGCAGTAATTGATAAGAACCATGGCTACAAATTCCTTTTACAAGCAGCCAGTGCTTTAATTGGAGATTTCGATGAAACATTGACATTGGAACCAAAAATTTTTTTTTAAAAACGCCCCTATTACGTCTGGTGACGTAGAGAGAAGCTTTTCTGCATTTAAACATATGTATTGATAGAAGTCGAAACTTTTTGTTAGAGAATTTCGAGAAATATTTGATTGTATTGTTTTAATAATTAATTGAATTAATCGTGTGAAAATTGTTTCGGTAGATATATTTTTAAATAACAAAATATTGAAATATGTTTTGTTTTATTTCAAACTACCCCCTTAAAAAGAAATTGATTGTGTGAAAATTAAAATATTAATTTTCAAATAATTTCATATTTAAATTTTTTATTTCATATTTCAACTAAATTTCATACATATTTCCTACTTTTTTTTCTTCATATTTGCCTCACTTTAGTTATGAGAATACACAAAATTCAAGATATAATTAAAAAATGTAAACAGTGGCGTACTTGGTGATAAAGGGCGAGATCCTTCAAGGGCGCAATTTTTTTTAATGAATCTGACTTACACTACCACTACACCAACACTAACCCTAAAGACTTTCCACTATTTGCCAACTAAGGTAATCGAAACACGCGAAATTTTTACTACCTACTCATATTGGCAAACATTAAATTTTGCTGTGTTTTTTATTTTTATGCAACTTTATCGGTCTCATATCATTAAGGTACACATTGATTACATTTATAAAAGTTGTCTTGAGGCGAATCATAGGTATAATATTACCTAACTGAATTATCAGTTGTCACCATTTGTTAAATAAGTGAAAACCAATTTTATGTAAGTGACCTCATTTATTTAAATGCAGAAAGTTCGAGCGCTGTAGTTTTTTAATATATTTTGGCAATATTTCGTCAGAATTCATTTATTTTTCATTGATGTTGAACACGCGCTTCTTTGCTTATTTGTATATGCCATTTTCATTATTGAGGTTAGATTTTCGTCGCGGCATATTTTTTACGAAGGGATTAACACGCTTGTCAATTCACAATAATTAGATACTGTTTGCATTGAAACGTTTCAACATTTCTATTATATATAACTTATATGATCGGCATCGATAATAATAATAATATTCTTTGTTGTGTCATGCTATCAAAACTCATGTGATAATGGGTTCGTCTAGTAATGTCCCAGTTGTATCAGTCAGTCCTTCTCGAACATTGTTCAGGGAATATAAGTCTCCCGATTTCAGCCTAAGAATTGCCATCATTTCCTCCGCCCTTATAAAAAGTTCCAAAAGAGGAAGTCCAATAAGGGCGTCCATTGATGCCGTCCCCGTGCTGTTCATTGCCCCGGTAATTCCAAGAAGGGCTTGTCTTTGGATTGCAGTTAATATATTAACTGCAGAGGACACTCCACCAGTCTATTGTTCCTTAGGTGATCGTTTGTCTTATGACAGTTGTGTAAAGCCACTTAACCACCTCAGGTTGTATTCCCCAGGTTTTGCTTATACATTTCCAGAAAAGCCTAGTCGCCCTGGTAGTAATTTTTTCCAGGTGTGTCTTCCAATTCAGTGTGGAATCAAGGGTCACTGCCAGATATTTAACTTCTTTGGATATTTCTAGTTCTTCTCCGAACAACAGAACTCTACCCTGCTGAAGAACTCTTCTATTCGTAAAAGCAACTAGTTTTTTTTTTTGGTTTAACTGAAAGGTCCTCTTTAAGGCACCATTCCTCCACAATTCGCAGTGCTTCCTGTAGGACATTCATAACCACCTCTGGGAATTTCCCATTGGTGAAAATCACTATGTCGTCCGCAAAGTCCTGCGTCCATATGCAGATCAAGTCATCCACAATTAGGTTCCTTAAAAGTGGTAAAAGTACTATATAAATGCTATAAATTAATTAAAACGTCAGTTTCTTAGTTTTGACATTGACATGACATCGTATGCTTATATACAACAGCTTGATAAATTATTATAAATATCTCCGTAGCAGAATGACTTAAAGGTCTGAGTTCGTGAAATGAATAATTGACCGCATAAGGTTCGAATCTGGTTCGCGGTGAAATTTTTTAAAATATTATATTGTAACATTTGTATATAAATAAGCTTCAATATAGGTCCTATTTATCCGTGTAATGTGACCTGTTCATTATCCACACCTATTATTCACTACGTCATTATACAAAACATGTTTTAATCCTTTGAAGTTAATTAGAGGTCAAATTATTTTAATATTTTTCACAATAAAATACCGGATTTTTTCTTGTTTGTTACTTTTTGTAATGGTCTACCACTTATAAAAAATGTATTATGACGAGACCAACAATGAAAAAATATTTACAAATTGTTTTAAAATTATCCCTATCTTATAATTATTATGAATGTAACTACTGTGTAAAATAATTTTATTTGGCAATTGTTAGTCAAAAATGCTACTTTACCATCAAATTATATGCAATATTTTTTCTATTATTATAGGAATTTACATAATCTAACTAGTTATTTTAGACATAATTAAAAAAAGACTTTTTGCATAAGAAAAACGAAAATATAAAAAGTTAATATTAATATGAATGATTAATAAAAATTTATCATGCCAACAATAAATTTTGTATTTTGTGAAGTATTTTCCTTAACATGAAAGGCACCTTCAATACAATATTATTTTTTTATTTGTTTGATTAGTTAAGATATTTTTAGCCTAATTAAAAGTAAAATATTATTCAATAAATGCTGACGATTCATTTATTGTCTTTTTTCAGGAATAGGATATCATATAGTCCTTAACCTGGCCTCAAGAGGATGTAAAGTAATAGTAGCTGATAAAATAATTGACGAAGAAATAAGAAACCGCATGAGGAAAGAAACTGAAAATCCGGACATCCACTTTGAATACGTTGACTTAGCTTCTTTTAAATCAGTGAGAGCTTTCGCAGAAAAACTAAAATCTACTGAAGGAAAAATTGATATTTTAATTCATAATGCTGGAATTGGAAAAGGTTTTAGTAGTTTGTCTGATGATGGTCTAAACATACCCATGCAAGTGAATTATTATAGTCCGTTTTTATTAACACATTTACTTGTAGGTAAGTTTCATAAATCCATAAAGTATACAAATGACGAAAATTGAGATTTTTGTGCCATCTATTGGTTAACGCGTTTTCTATCCGATAAACTCAAAAGTTATGCTATATCATTGATTCCCAAAGTGGTCCAGGTGGATCCCCAGGGGTCCATGGGAGACTCCAGGGGGGTCTACGTTGACGTGACAAAAAAATGGGGGTTCACAATTCGTAAGCGGGGGTCCAGGAAAATGTATCTGTTTCGATAGTGAAGAACTAAAATGTTGGGTTGACTTCACCTATCAATGTAGGCAGATAATATTTTAAGAAAACTTTGAAGATGAATCAATATTTAAAAGTCGTGAGTGATTTTTTTAAGGAAAAATCGATTCCAGTCATAAACTTGATTTCGGTGGCAACAGATGGAGCTCCTGCCATGGTCGAGCGATATCGTGGGTTTATCCATACCAGAGGTAACTACCAGGGAGAACACCCGGCGAACTACAGAGGATGCCCACAGGCCCCAAACAACTTGAAGACAAGGAAAACAGCCTCAAAAAAAAGGAGCCAGGAGTCAGCTACGCCCAGCTAATCCCAGCTAATGGCATAAAGTCACTTGTAAGAAATCTCAAGAAAAGAAGACCCACCTACGAGAAATCCCGGCACATCCATAAAAAGATGAGTCGGGATTTCAACTAGGACAGCAAAAACAAGTGGATCCACTCTATAAGGTCGTCTTCAGCCGCAGTTCGTCGGCTAAGGATTCGCACATTGTGGAGGCAGCGCAAAAACACACACAACGGAAGACGAAAGCACGTTAGAAGGCAGCTGAAGAAATAACCACCGTGGCTACACAGCCAAGAAGAATACACCCTGACCCCAGCCAGCAGCCATTTGGCCGAGGATGGGGAGTACGCGTCGACGATGAGGACCCATCGGATGATATGGGGGGTTGGTGGAATATGCATTCCCATTAGAGGGATGCATTTTGGGAGGAACGGGCTCATCTCGCATGTTTGCGTGTGTATACCAGAGGTATTTGCAATTCACTGTGTCATCCACCGACAACATCTAGTAGCGAAAAATTTGAGTAATTGCACCAATGGCTCCAATTTGTGATTTATGCAGTTATTAAAAGAAGCAATGCATTGATTACGCGAAGTACCCTGGTTGTCGAAGGGTGCATGTTTAACAAGATTCTACTCACTTTGTGAATCAGTTTTACAGTTTCCGGAAAGTAAAGATTCATATTTAAAAGAAAACCTGATCAATTTGAAAGCAGACAGATTTGTTCAAAAAATCTAATGACATTAAGTTACAATTACAAGGGGACAGCCTCAATTTAATAAAAACAAAGAGTTTAATTTTAGCTTTTCCTGGAAAATTGAAATTTATGAATCAAAATATTAGTCGGCGCGAGTTTTCCCGGTTTTCAAACTTGTCACAGGTAGAATGCCTTGATGAGGATATTCAGTCATACGTTCAACATTTAATTGTCCTGTGTATTAAGAAACATGTTTTCGTAAGCGTTCGGTACACAAAAAATTGATTATAATAATACATTGCTAGAATTTTTGGTTAATAAATGAATAGTTTTGATTCTTTGACGTAATTAAGCTGAGTGAAAGCAATCTATATTTCCAGGTCTTATGAAGAAATCGTCAGCCGCTAGGTTGATATTTGCTAGTTCGGGATTTAGTTTCTTCAACCAGATAAGTATCAGTAGCAAAAACGAACATGAAGTCAGCCTAGGTACATCACAATTGGATTACCATACTTCCAAGTTTTGCTTAATTCCAGCTGCCGATATTTTTGCCAAAAAATTACAGAAGTATAATATAACGTCAAATTCTTATCACCCAGGAGTAGTTAAAACGAGAATGATCGATCAATTTAAAGGAGAACAGATGGGTATTTTGGAACATATTGTAAGAGTATTTCTGAAATTTGACGCATTTTTAGTTGGAAAAGTAAGTTTAAATTTTAAATTATAGAAATAGCTATTAAATAAAATCAATAAATAACAAAAATATAACATATATCATTCGACCGGTTTCACAAATTACATTTCCATTATCAGAAGTTTTTAACTTATAAAAATTGATATTTTTACGTCGGAGCTGTACTGAGGATATGTAGAGGTCCATTAAGAAAAAGAAGAAGACATACATCTAGAATCATCGAGAACTGTCATCGAAAAGTCTAGAACTGTCATCGAAAAGTCGAGAACTGTCATCGAAAAGTCGAGAACTGTCATCGAAAAGTCGAGAACTGTCTGGAACAGGTGAAAAGTATAAAAAGCGGGACGATTTACATTAGTTAGTGAGTTTTGAAGTATTAGAAATTTGAGTTCTGTGTTCTGATAGTGAAAACGTTATTTGTATTGAATTGGGATCGTTAAAGTCGTAGAAATAAAGAAAGTTTAAGAAGGCATAAGGAGTAACAATATAAACTCTAATAATACAGAAGCAAAGAGTAGTCTTGACGGCTAGTTAGAAAACAATCTACTATATTATTGGGGATTCCGCCACAATTTCGGCTGGTTAAGAAATTAAACTCTTTTTACTACTTCCAAGCTTTCGGATTTATTTGAATCCTTTCCCAAGGTTATATATTTTGCCGTAAGACACATCTTGATAGGTTTTATTTTTATTTTTAGACTCCTGAAGAGGGTGCTCAAACCGCACTACATTTGGCATGTTCTAATGAAGTGGAAGGTGTAACTGGAAAATTTTTTGGAGAAGCTACTCCAAGATTCAAACCATCAGCTGCTTATAATCAAAAACTTTGTAAAGCACTCTGGTACCATTCTGAGAAAGTTGTTGGACTTACTGAAGAAGAAAAGTTACTCTAGTAAAATATACTTATTTTTGTGAAGAAATGGTTTTATTAACAAAATGAAAAAAATAAACTCTGTGATAATTGTATATTTATTTACCTTCAACATGATAGGAACATTTAAAAACATATTTGCAGAAACTTGTTGATCAGTCTCTAATAAACTATCTTTATTCTAAAAATGATTTCATAACGTCTTGGGATATAGTAACTAGAGCTGCTGCTACTTGTTATTGACTATTTAAAATAATCCATTACAAAATAATATATTTGATATCATAAAATATGAAGCTACCCAAAATTTAACCCATACAAAAATTGGAAATCTATGCTGATGTTGCTGTAAAGATGAGATATGCTATGGAGAGTAGGAATGGAGGTTTTAGGGTAAACCAGCACGGGTTTGCGAAGGGAAAATCCTGTATCTCGGCGCTGGGCAGGGTAATGGGATTGGTGGAAAGGGCTAGGGAGGGCAGCTGGAGGAACAAGAAATTGGCCCTACTCGTGTTCTTCGACGTCGGGAACGCGTTCAACAGTGTCAGCAAACGGGCAGTGTTGAACGGGTTGCTGAGGCTTGGAGTGGGGGAGAGTTTGGTTTATCTGGTTGAGGACTACCTGACGGGACGTGTGGTATTAGACACTAGAGGCAGGAGGTAAGAGACGGTGCCTGGAGTGCCCCAGGGCTCGGTTCTTGGACGGACGCTATGGAAGTGTGAGATTACGGTGTATACGGACAATGTGTGTCTGGTATGTACGACAAAGGGAGAGGTGGAGATAGAAAGAAAGGCGGAGAGAATGTTTAGGAAGACTGTGGAGAAGATAGAGCGGTGCGGACTGGAAGTGGCGGAAGATAAGACTTTGGTGTTGCTAGTGAAGGGACGGAGGAAGACGAGGGAGGTGGTGGCGATGGTGAAGGGAAGGAGAATTCGGATGGAGGAGTCTGCGAAATACCTAGGGGTGTGGTTGGATGGTCAATTATTCTTCAGAACACACATCTTAAAGGCGGCAAAGAAGGGGAAAGTGAGGGCAGCATGACTGGGGAGATTGATGTGTAATGTGAAAGGGCCGGGAGAGTTGAAGAGGAGGGTAATTGGTAGGACGGTAGAGCAGAGTATGCGGAGGTGTTGGGCGGAAGTGAATGCGAGGGCTAGGCCACTCCTGCGGGTGCAGAGAGGGTTACTGCTGGGGGTGGTGCAGGGGTACAGGACAGTGGTGCTGGTAAGAACCTACCCATTGGACGTGATGGCTAGAGCCAAGAATAAACGCTGGAGGGGTGCGACCAGAGAGGAAGTACATGAATGGATGGAGGAGGAAATGGAGAGAAGCTGGGAGGAGTATGAGGGCGCGCTAGCACAGGTGTTCACTGGACATGGGTCGAGAGTAGGGTACCTCTACAAGATTGGGAAAAGAGAGACTGGAGTGTGCGAGAGGTGTGAAGAGGAGGATGATGTGGGGCATGTGTTTAGATGCTGGAGGAACGAGGAAGTGCTGAAGAAGTTGGAGTGGAAACTAGGGGAGGCGGTGTATTAGGAGAACATGGTGAAGAAAATGTTGAGGGGGAGGAGGAATAGATGGAGGTGAGTGGCGTAGTAGAGAGCATGGATAGGGGAGTGATAGTTAGGGAGGAGACGACGGTGTGAGCGGAGAGTGTGCGAGGGACCGCCGCCTGTCCCGAAGTATGCTAGGGAAGTGATTCCGAAGCGGGGGTAACGGCGACCCAACTAACAATTTGCTATTTTATAATAGTCGTAGGAATGTTTTGGCGATAAATATTATAAAACAATGTTAGTCTCAGAAACGTTTTTAAAATGTTAATAAAACATCTATAAACACAAAATGGGCACAATTTATAAAACATTTTGTTTATATAATATATTTTATAAGTACTCCAGCGACTACTATATAACAGATATACAATGTTAATAAAAATACAATAAAATTGTTTTATAAAAGATTTATAAGTGTTTAATAAACGTGCTAGAAAATTTCTTAAATTTTTTTATGCGATACTTATATAATGCTTAAAAAATTATTATATAAGGATTATATATATGTTTCATAATTGAATTATATGCCACTTTATTGCTATTGTAGTAGTATTAATAAATCAACTTTGTTTTATTAATATGTTCGTAAAAAGCTAAATTGTTTTCAAATAATTATATTTCAGAGTTGCTGGTGATAATATAAATGCAGCACCAGCTTTATAAAGAAAATAAATATGTCCGACTGTTGTCACTTAATTTTGATTTTTGTGTATGTAGGTAGTTTCCGACAGAAGAAAAATTTTGATGCAAAACAAATTTTATTGTGATTTATAGGGTATAAATGCAGTGAATTTTTCTTGCGCTCCAATTTTATCAAGGTTTTATAATAATTTTAGAAGTTGAATAATAAAAAAAATCAAGTTTTGGTAGTAATATTTGAAACTACCAGCTGCATTCTTCAAAATTTGTTTATACTCACTGTTATTTTCACATAAAACTATTTGTAGAAGTGAAATATATTTTTATCTTTAGAGATATTATTAAAATTTTATCTATATCTGATTATTAACATGGCTGCCAGTAATATAACAGTTTAGTGGACAAAGTAGGTTTTATAAAATAATTTACCAACATTTGTGATAATTTTAAAACATTTATAAAATATACTTCATTTTCAAAAGAACCCAACAAAACAGGACCATATTTTAAAAATATAATGAATAAAGGAATTGATAAACAAATTCAACACGATTATATTATTTATTGTCTATAGTTTTCAACAATGTTCTAAGGTCTTGAGGCAGTATACTGGGTAACCTTTTATTGATATTTTGAAATAATACTCGCAAGGCCTTATGTGAGATATTGTAATGAACTGCCCATGATCTGATGTTTCTAAATTCAGAATTTCTCTTTAAATCTAACATCAACAGATCACATTCGTTGTCAGGTTCTAACTGTACTAACCAATTGTCTCTTACCAAGTCATTATTATCACTTGTACCAATAAAATTTGGCACTTCTAATGATAAATTCTCATCTTTGGTTTCTTTTTCTGGCATAGTATCATTATTTCTAATTATTATTGAATGATTTATCATTACTTCTTGTGGATGCCAAGCCAAGCCTAATCTAATATATTTATTAGTTATTTTATAAAAGCTACATAACAGCTTCCAATGTAATAATTATATAATTATTTTATAGCTGTGTCTGTAACTACAATTTTCAATGGAAATAAAATTGCGGCATCTGCTGCTTTAATAAAATTATTTTATAAGCTGCTAAAAGTGTTTATAACAATAGTTTTATAATGTATTTATACCTGATTTATAAATGCTACCAAACTCTCTTAAAAAAGTGTTATAAAACAACTAAATTTTATAAACAATAAATGTTTTATAAATCTCTTACATAACACACGTATAAAATTGCTTTATAAATATTATATAATTTTGTTGCCAAATTGTTTTTGTGATAAATTTATAAAACAATTTTGTTACGAAAAGCAAAACTTGCTCTTATGGAACCTTTATATAATAAGTTGCATTCTTAACAGCAACAATAAATCAACATTAAAATATAATTAAATTGTTATATAAGCCAAAAATTATAAAACAACTTTGCTAGTTGGGGAGTTTGAGGTGGGTTTGGTTGGTAGGCATCCCCTTGGGGAAGAGTCCAACACTGTTTGGGTCCTGGACATGAGTTTCCCATCTCGACCCGAAAAAAAAGTACACACACCATGAAGTTACAATTTCATTATCAAAAAAATTTATTATTAATATGGATTATGGATGCCAACTAGGGTATCGAATTGTAGAGGTCGGTAGGGGCGGCAAAATTTGAATAGCCTACTGGCTGCAAATGTGCAAATCCGCCACTGATCTGTCCTCTAAAGTCCTTAACATTTTATAATAAAATATCTATGGTTCTTTTAATTTTTAAGGTTTCCTTCATACATCCTCGTATATCCAAATCTTTTTACGTCATAAATCAATCCTTCCTGATTTTTAGATTTCAAAATTATACCAATATTCCTACCTACCTTTTTACTTTTCTAAATTATTTTATATTAGGGATGGCGATCTGAAATCGATTAATCGAATAATCGATTCCTCGGACCGAATAAATCGATATTTTAAATCGATATGTTGTATTGAATCGATTCGGTGAATCGATATTTCACCCTTGAAAATCGACTTTCGATTTTTTTTTGTGTTTTTGGTAGACCGGTTTTTTTTTCAATTGCCCCGGCAACATCGCAAGTAGTGATGAGGCGGAACCGCTCGGATCCCAGTAGACTCGACAGACACTGTTGATTTTTTTTTCAAAAAAGCTTATAGGGAACTCTATAAGTAGGGATGTTTGAAAAATTAAACGATTTTTGTATAAATCGATTATTATTTTGTTACAATCGATTTTTAATTATCGATTTTTCAAGTAATATTAATCGATTTTGTATAAATTAGGTGTGTTTGAGGAGTGGATTTTCTGAAACGGCTCTCGTATTATTTATTGACTATTTTTCAAAATTTTGACACCTTTTGACGAATATTGAACATTTCTCAAAATTATTGACTATTTTTTAACAATGATTGACAGTTTTTGACAAAAATTGTCCATTTTTAACAGTTTTTGACCATAATTGACCAAATTTGACAGTTTTTCAACAATTACTGATCATTTTTTTTAAATTATTGACCAATTTTGACAGTTTTTCAACAATTTTCCAACCATTTTTCCAAACTTTTTGACAATTTTTGACCATTTTTTGGAAATTATTGACCATTTTTTTAACAATTATTGACCAATTTTGACAGTTTTGCAACAATTATTGACCATTTTTCCAAATTGTTTAACAATTTTTGATCATTTTTTAAAAATTATTGACCATTTTTTACAATTATTGACCAATTTTGACAGTTTTTCAATAATTATTGACCATTTTCTACAATTATTGAGCAATTTTGACAGTTTTGCAGCAATTACTGACCATTCTTCCAAATTTTTCAACAATTATTGATCATTTTTTAAAAATATTGACCATTTTTCAACAATTATTGACCAATTTTGACAGTTTTTCAACAATTATTGACCATTTTTTCAAATTTTTGACCATTTTTGAACATTTTTGGCCATTTTTCAAAATTTCAACAATTATTGAGCAATTTTGACAGTTTTGCAGCAATTACTGACCATTCTTCCAAATTTTTCAACAATTATTGATCATTTTTTAAAAATATTGACCAGTTTTCAACAATTATTGACCAATTTTGACAGTTTTGCAACAATTATTGACCATTTTTCCAAATTAACAATTTTTGATCATTTTTTAAAAATTATTGACCATTTTTTACAATAATTGACCAATTTTGACAGTTTTTTAATAATTATTGACCATTTTCTACAATTATTGAGCAATTTTGACAGTTTTGCAGCAATTACTGACCATTCTTCCAAATTTTTCAACAATTATTGATCATTTTTTAAAAATATTGACCATTTTTCAACAATTATTGACCAATTTTGACAGTTTTGCAGCAATTACTGACCATTCTTCCAAATTTTTCAACAATTATTGATCATTTTTTAAAAATATTGACCATTTTTCAACAATTATTGACCAATTTTGACAGTTTTTCAACAATTATTGACCATTTTTTCAAATTTTTGACCATTTTTGGCCATTTTTCAAAATTTCAACAATTATTGAGCAATTTTGACAGTTTTGCAGCAATTACTGACCATTCTTCCAAATTTTTCAACAATTATTGATCATCTTTTAAAAATATTGACCATTTTTCAACAATTATTGACCAATTTTGACAGTTTTTCAACAATTATTGACCATTTTTTCAAATTTTTGACCATTTTTGAACATTTTTGGCCATTTTTCAAAATTTCAACAATTATTGAGCAATTTTGACAGTTTTGCAGCAATTACTGACCATTCTTCCAAATTTTTCAACAATTATTGATCATTTTTTAAAAATATTGACCAGTTTTCAACAATTATTGACCAATTTTGACAGTTTTGCAACAATTATTGACCATTTTTCCAAATTAACAATTTTTGATCATTTTTTAAAAATTATTGACCATTTTTTACAATAATTGACCAATTTTGACAGTTTTTTAATAATTATTGACCATTTTCTACAATTATTGAGCAATTTTGACAGTTTTGCAGCAATTACTGACCATTCTTCCAAATTTTTCAACAATTATTGATCATTTTTTAAAAATATTGACCATTTTTCAACAATTATTGAGCAATTTTGACAGTTTTGCAGCAATTACTGACCATTCTTCCAAATTTTTCAACAATTATTGATCATTTTTTAAAAATATTGACCATTTTTCAACAATTATTGACCAATTTTGACAGTTTTTCAACAATTATTGACCATTTTTGGCCATTTTTCAAAATTTCAACAATTATTGACAATTTTCAACAGTTTTTGATAATAATTGACAATTTTCAACAGTTTTTGATAATAATTGACAATTATTGACCATATTTCAAAATTTTTGACAATTTTCATATAATTTTATTTGATTTTTTTCAATCCGATAAATATCGTTAACGAATAAATCTCTCAGGTATATTATCGAAATATATACGAAAAGCATGTCCATTTTTAAAACAATCCAAAAAAAAATCAACGATCTTTTCGCAGAAATCGATTAATTTTTTATTAAAATCGATTTTTTCGACAAACCCATTAATTTTGAATAAAGAAAAATCGATTTTTATTTTATCGATGATTCTTTTCCATTAATCTCACACATTCCTAATCCGATACTTTGTGATAATATTATGGTAATAAAGAAATAATTGTTATTATTATCGAATTTCCTGAACTTAAAAAAAATCCCCAATTTTACTGATAAGAGATCCCGGAGAGAGATTGTTTATTTAGGGGTACTTTTCTTGTTGTTTTTCAATAAAAAAGATCGATTTATATCTACATTGTAAAAAATACAAACTAGAAAAAAATCGATTTTTTCAAAATCGATCTTTTAGACCTCGATTTTTTTATGTATCGATTCATCAGGTTACGATTCGAATCGATTTAAAAATCGATCTTTTTTAGAAAGAATCGCCATCCCTATTTTATATCTTAAAAATAAAATATTTAAGTACGGCACTGTAGTAGACCTCGATCTCCAATGCAAGGAATGCCCCATAATTTTCTAGGAAGTTTGATGGGAGATGGGATGAAAAATATTTAATGCGACCCTGAAAACAGGGGAGGGGCAGTCTGGCGGCGCAAGACAGTGGATTCCCGGTCAATAATCGTCGTGTGTTATGAGCATTTTAAGGCAAGGAGTTCAATTTTATATAATATGTCCGGTCTTTTCGTACTCTTCTAAGAGGGAAGTGAAACGTTCAATAATTGTGAAAATTCATTTAAAATACAACTAAAATTCCTATAGCTGTTTAAAAAAGAAAGTAGTTCATTCATTATATTATATCGGTGCTTTAAACAGTGATATGTTTTATCCCACATAACAATAAATTACGCTTACGAAGTGTTCCTATTAATTAAACTATAGTTATTTTAAAGGATTTGACATGGATATCCTCAAAACATCTTAAAGTATGAAAGACGGAATACGTTTTTCAACTTGGGTATTTTTATTTACAATTGGTAAGTTCGATGACCTGTATTACTAATACCACATTGGTTTATTTTTGTTTATAATAGGTAGGTAGGTACCTGTATTTTTATTTACTATAAAGTATAATTAAAGTGCATTTAACCTCACTTTTAAGGCAGGTGTATAAATATAGGTTGTCATGTTGTCAACAATTATTGATAGGATAGAACCCTTCCTAGGGGAAAGTGGGGAGGGTTGATCTACTTAATAAACTTATTATAAATAACAAAATTATTTATTAGAAAAATATAATAGTCGAACTATTGGTTATGATTTTATATTTAGGTGTAGCCCTATAATCAATTGACTTTTTCAATACACAAATGGGTCAACCCTCCCAGTTGGGAAATGTGAACAGGGCATGAACAGATACAAAAATGTTGAGATTCTCAACTTGAGAAAAAGACTTGGAATAGGTCCAAATAATTTAATGTGAATTTGGTAAAAAATTAAAGGGTTTTGGGTTACTTTAACAAAAGTGATATGTATTTTCTGTACAAAATATTTTAATTACCTTTTTATTTATGGGTAGGTACATTTCTTAGACCCAACATTTACCTACCCTTTACCTAACTCTTTCTAAGCTAATATTTCAAGTTTCATGATTTTAATTTTAAACAAAACAAAGATTTAAGTACTTAATAGATTATTCTTTTAGATGTTTATATTAAAATAAATAACAATTGGCTGTTAATAATTAAAGATTTTTGACAAAAGCTTCAGCGTTTCTACTGTATGTTCTTAGATAGGTGTACCTATAATGCATAGTTACTGTAAATAAGCAACATGTACGGTTTATTTAGGATAAAAAGACGATGATGTTGCAGAACAATATTTTGTGATGTTACCAGAGATTTTTTCTTTATTCAAAGGAAAATGGAAAAGTCAATGTGACAGCTCTGATTTTTCATTCGCCAGTACTCCATAAGGCATAAATTGAATGGGTTTGTTCACAAATAAAAGGCTTGTATAATAGTCTCAGATTTATAATATGAGTATACATTTATGTGAAAAGTATGAATAAAATACAAGAAATAGTATTATATATCTCAATTAACATTTGTATTTATTATTTTACATTAAGTACACTTGATGCAAATTGAAATAATAAAATATCAACTCAAATTTTTGTTAATATATTCAAGACTCTGTTGGACAATTACGTTTAGTTTCTCGTTTACCTACCTTATTTTATATCGTATTTTAAGATGTCCGTTCAAAAGCAACAAATTTGAATTATTGATTTAGTTTTAAGTCTAGTTTTTAATTTTATTTTTAAGCAACCAGTCCCAAGAACAAGTAACTGTGCTTACCTCTGTGGAAATACACTGGAAAGTACTTGTACTACCTATGTGTTTTTTTTTATAAATGAAATGAATTTTTAAGAGAGTATTTTGAAAAGATATACCAGCACTGTGTATCAGATTTTTCAGTAGTTGTTGTTGTTGGCACTTCATTCACCATCGTACTATGATAACTTGCATTATACATAACTACTGTGGCCGGATCATTGTAAGATTAATTAAAAGATTCAAACGATTGATGGTTGTAATGCTTAGTTGCAAAGTTTCTGCAACTCTGTAAACTATAATAGTTTTTATAGTCTAACCTATCATTAAAAACATTCAACTTTATAAATTTAAATATATATCATCGGTATTGATAAATAATAATTAAATGGTATTACTTACTCAAGTCTCTTACAGCAGTAAGTGGGCCCTATTGTAGCATTCTCATCAATTATAACTTATCAAAGATGACCATTTTAATGCATTTAACAACACACAGCGGATTTGCCTAATTAATTAGTTATGAAAATAACTATATTTTTTTCAATTTTGAAGAAACAATGAATTCAGGAGCACCAGAAAAACTTGTAAATACTAAGACAATGATCGATGTCAATAACTGCTGAATTTTTCGAAGTTTTGCCAACCCGTAAGCTGTAAATTGCCCAGGCCGTTAAGTATAAATTGTATTTACGGCTGGTAAATTTATATTTATTCTAATAAGCAGGAAAGTATAAATTGTATTTACGGCTGGTAAATTTATATTTATTCTAATAAGCAGGAAAGTAACTAAAAATGACATCATAGTCTTTTTATCGTAAATAAACCATATAAATGCACATAAAGGAAACTTCAAAAGAAATATCTTATCTGGTGTGCTATTATTAATTAATAAGGTTATTTATTTAATAGCTCATGCAATTTGTTTGAACTTCAATTATTTCAAATGTAAACAAAGTAATTAATAAAAAAGTGTATTGAATATGCATTGTATATTAAAATATAAAACAATAAAATTTTAACACTTAAAGAAAACTACATTCTGAATACAAATTAAAATGTTGCTTTTATAATTTGCTACTGTATCTGACTTATTAGGTATAAATTTATGAATAATTTTTGATTTTCTTGTTATATTTTGTCAAAAACACCAGCAGACTGCATCTGAGACTGTAGATATTTAGCCAAAATAATAATAATAATTTATTCTTGAAAAGTATATCGATGCATCACATTACAATAAAATAAGAATAAATTTAGACTCAATAACTGCCAAGCACTTGTTTTGAGAATTAATCAAATCCAATAAATAAAATGGATAAAACAGATGAATAAATAAAATAAAATTGGTGAAAATACAAAAATAAAACATAATAACATTTAAGAAAGTATTGATATTAAAAAATATTGGATATAATTTCTTGGTACCAAGAAAAATAAACATTGGGTTTAAAAAAAGTAATATCACATTATTCTTTACAATAAACCTTAAGAGAGTGGAGAGCCATTGTGTCTTCAAATCTCATTCTACCAATTGATCTTCAAATAATAACAAATACACATTGGTTGTGTTTTATATATTGGAGTCTAATGATCATTGTATAGCAATCTTTTTCAAATTGAATGATTATAATATTTTAACAGAATGGTATAACAAATCTATTTGATCTCAATGTATCAATAAAGATCATGGATCTTTTTAATATTTCATAGACTACATTCATCGTTATAGTATGTTGTTTCTATATCTGAATTGAGTACTAAAATACTTAAAATACAGAGTTTCCCAAGTTCTTTACAATAATTGAAATCAAAAACTAAATTGTTGCAGAGTGTTATAAGTAGTATTCTATACATACAAGGTCTGGCAAACCTCTATCATACTTCTATAATTGTTATTCTGTAAAACTTACAAATTTACTTGTTTAAAAATGAACATTTTATATTCATTTTCATGTATACAGGGTCTTCCATTAGTAAACTGTATCAGATCAAATAACCTTCTAATAGGGAAGTTAGCAGAGACACTACATGTTGTCTTAAATTTGTTTTTCAGACAATAAACCCAAAGTTGTTATGTTGTTTACAGAAAGATGCAAAAAATAAAGCATGTGATTATATATCAGGTTTTAATTATTTATAGATGCATATTAATGAAAAACAAATGTATGACAAACAATAATATAAGGTTGAATGACAAATGAAGATAAAACTTGATTGTAATTGACTGGATTTTTTTTATTAAAATAGCCTGTTGTATTTATTGTTAAAACACAACAAATTGGAGATAATTTAGTGATTATTTTCATTCCCAGATATCTTATTAGAATATGCTTTTTCGTAAATTTCGTAGATTAATTAATTCCTGTTGTCTGGTTTGTGTTTTCGCTATTATTGTTTCATCCTTTATTCTGTCGATGATCCCATTATTAAACTGTAACACTGATCTAAATGTAGTAATCATTTTGTTTACAAGTTCTCTTACACAACACATAAAATATAAAAATGATTAAGATAGCCTAACTGATTAATCAGAAATAAATATTTATTTGTTGACATTTTAAAGAACATGTGAATTGTTAGTGTAAATTGTGCAATGCAACTTATTTTAAAGTGTTTTCTTTTAAATGATTTAATGAATAAAAATTTAAAAACATTCGTTTAGCACGTATATTAAGCTGCGGCAGCCATTTAATAGGGCACGATCCGAACTGGGTAATTTGTTGCCCAAAAATTAATTATGTTGCTTGTGCCGTTACCGAGATAACGCGTGGCCCCGTAGCCTAATATTAAGCTGCGGCCCCCGTAGCGTAATATTAAGCTGCGGCCCCCGTAGCGTAATATTAAGCTGCGGCCCCCGTAGCGTAATATTAAGCTGCGGCCCCAGTAGCGTAATATTAAGCTGAAAAAATCCCTAAAACAACCCTTGCCCGCCAAACTCGCCTCTTGCTTTTGAGACATTTAGCTGCCGCAGCCATTTTGCATATTTCGGCAACGAGAATAGTTACGAATACAGGTTTGACGGCATATTTTGTTGCTAATTTGTTGCTTTAAGATGGTATAATCCAAAAATCCCCAAAAAGCAAGGGGCGGAGTTTGGCGGACAGGGGCTGTTTTGGGGATTTTTGGATTAAACTATCTTAAAGCAACAAAATATGCCGTCAGGCCTGTAAATATGCAAAATGGCGGACAAGGGCTGTTTTGGGGATTTTTGGATTATACCATTCTAAAGCAACAAAAAATTGTCATCAGGCCTGTATTCGTGACTATTTTCGTTACTGAAATATACAAAATGGCTGTCGCAGCAGGGGTGAGCAGGGGCTGTTTTGGGGATTTTTGGATTATACCATCTTAAAGCAACAAATTAGCAACAAAATATGCCGTTAGGCCTGTATTCGTAACTATTTTCGTTACTGAAATATACAAAATGGCTGTCGCAGCAGGGGTGAGCAGGGGCTGTTTTGGGGATTTTTGGATTATACCATTCTAAAGCAACAAAAAATTGTCATTAGGCCTGTATTCGTGACTATTTTCGTTACTGAAATATACAAAATGGCTGTCGCAGCAGGGGTGAGCAGGGGCTGTTTTGGGGATTTTTGGATTATACCATCTTAAAGCAACAAAATATGCCGTTAGGCCTGTATTCGTAACTATTTTCCTTATCGCTGCTGCCGCAGCTTTAATTTTTGGGCAACAAATTATGGACCAAGTCCGGATCGTGCCCTATGAAATGGCTGCCGCAGCTTAATATAGGTACGTTCGATTGGCAGTTAAATTAATTTTCCACTTTATTTTAATTTATCAAAGATGTGCTCCTTGAACTGATTTAAACTTGAATCCAGCTAAATTATTTCTTTAATTTTTATAAATTGAGTATGCTTTCAAATAATTTTAGACTTTTAATAAAGCATAAAGTCTACCATTTATTTGCTTGAGCTTGACTATTTGCATACAGAATTGTGTATTAAAAAAAATAAACGAAACGCGTAGGAAATAAATAAATAGAGAAACCTTAAGAACAGTGCCAAATTGGATTTAAATTAAGTATAGTCGAAGAGCTGATATATCCTTCAGGCACCTTGGAATTATTTTAGTAGTTATAGGAATAATCTAGACATAAATAATAATCCATATCGTTTTTAGATAGGAGCAACTGTTACGAATTTGTTTTATTAATAACCGAAAGAATATGCGCAAATGTTTATACAGCAGATTTAATAAGTAGAGGTAACTATTTATTATTGAAAATATGGGCAAAACGCCAGACGACGGTTTCAAATAATTACCTGGCTAGTAATTATTTCAAATGAATTTCTCAAAAAAATGTTAAGCATAAAGCTGGATTTATAAACTCTGTTGTTCGTTATTCGTTGTTCGTGATTCCCGCTGCTCGAAAATAAAACATTGATATCACATGCTTCATGCGTTTATAAACCGTTGTTGTCGTGTTGTACATCGTTTTCAAGTCTTTCGTGGTTGCTCGCGAATAACCAAATTTTTTATCTTGTTATTCGTTCCACTAATGAAAACTGAAGTTAGTGCCATGTGACTGGATATCTGCCAATCGTGTCAAACTCCACCTATTATGATAATACATTTGCTGTTGAAGAACTCATCACTAACCTACCTACTTTCTTGATATTATATTGATACAAAAACGAGAAACAACAACAAAACATTGTAACATGTCTATCGACCTGTTTCGATTTTACAGAATAAATCCTTTTAATTAGCGCTCGTCGTCACTAGCCACATCCAATTATAGTTCTGTGATCCCAAACTCTTCTACCCTGACCGCAAGACAATTGACGTCTGCCAACGGACGCTTCCATTTTTTGCACAACGCCACGTGAAACACCCCTTTTTGTTATCGACCGTCTAAGGGGAAACATCATCTTTCGCTATCTTTCATCTCTTAAGTACCTATCTTATGAATTTTGCTGTGGTAAGCACAGCCCCTAGGCTAGGATATAACCCAAGAATATAACCCTAGGCTAGAATATAACGCCGAGGATATAAACCCAAGAATATAACCCTAGGCTAGGATATAACCCAAGAATTTTAACCCGAGAATATAACCCTAGGCTAGGATATAACCCAAGAATATTGCCTAGGATATAAAGCCAAAGATAGAACCCCAAAATACCGCCCTAGAACAGAACTCATCAGTCCAGATCAAGACCTGACTTCTTCTCCAGGAAACCACTTCATCTAAGCTAAGTACCTATAAAAGTACAAATTTCTCTATTAAATTCCGTTGTTCATTTCCTGTGGCAGAATAAATTTGTTTTAACTCGTATCTTTCATTTTTTTAAATCCTCAACTATAAAAGTTGAGGGAGATATCGCCCGGGGTGATTTTTAGTAACTTTTTTATTATTAACTTATTTAAATTTTGCAAGGCGTTTCTACCTTTTCCGCCTTAGTTTTTTGTAGTTTTTATCGTTAAAAAGGTAGTGGCGCCCTCAACTTTTACAACCCTTCTGTTATCCTTGTGTGACATAAACTTGGGGTCGAATCACCCTTGAGAGGAGTCTCTAGCCGGAGCCCTTCGAGCTGGTGCCCTTTGTGGGGTACACACATTTACCGTTACAAATTGGCGCCCAACTAAAAGCACACATTTACCGTTACAACATTAATAATCTCTCACGTCAATTTTTCTGTCGTATGACCAATAAAATTTCAACATCGCCAACAACGAAAAACCGATATAAATTAGTCGACTCGGGAACAACTCTGCAGCCTCAAAAACAACGAAGTCAGGAGTCAGCTACGCCCAAAAGCAGCAACTAACAACACCGACGAAGCAACAGATTCTCGAGCAGGTGACGATGCTATTAGCTCAGCTAATGGCCTAAAGTCACTTTGTAAGAAATGTCAAGAAAATAAGACCCACCTACAAGATGCCCGGCACATCCATAAAAAGATGAGTGGGGATTTCAACTAGGCCAACAAAAACAAGTGGTCGTCTTTAGCCACAATTCGTCGGCTAAGGATTCGCCCTTTGTAGAGGCAGTGCAAAAAAAACACACACAACAGAAGACAAAAGCCAGTTAGAAGACCGCTGAAGTGGTTACACAGCCAAGAAGAAGTCAGCCCGACCCCAGCCAGCAGCCATTTGGCGAAAAACGATGACGATGAGGACCCATCGGACGAGATGGGGGGTTGGTGGAAACCTAGGTGAAAGCTCTCCCCAAGATGTTGTAACGGTAAAGGTGTGCTTTTAGTTGGGCGCCAATTTGTAACGGTAAATGCCTGTACCCCACAGGGCACCAGCCCGAAGGGCTCCGGCTAGAGACTCCTCTCAAGGTTGATTCGACCCCAAGCTTATGTCACACAAGGATAACAGAAGGGTTGTAAAAATTGAGGGCGCCACTACCTTTTTTAACGATAAAAAGTACTAAAAACTAAGGCGGAAAAGGTAGAAACGCCTTGTAAAATTTAAATGAAAGTTAATAATTAAAGTGACCCCGGGCGGATCTCCCTCAACTTTTATAGTTGAGGATTTTTATAAAAAAAAGAATTAAAAACAAATTTTTAATTTATTCTGCCACAGGAAATGAATAACGGAATTTAATAGAGGAATTTGTACTTTTATAGGTACTTAGCTTAGATGAAGTGGTTTCCTGGAGAAGAAGTCAGGTCTTGATCCGAACTGATGAGTTCTGTTCTAGGGCGGTAGTTTGAGGGTTCTATCCTTGGCTTTATATTCTAGCCTAGGGTTATATTCTCGGCGTTAAATTCTTGGGTTATATCCTAGCCTAGGGTTATATTCTCGGGTTCTATCCTAGCCTAGGGTTATATTCTTGAGTTGTATCCTAGCCTAGGGGCTGTGCTTACCACAGCAAAATTCATAAGATAGGTACTTAAGATATGAAAGATAGCGAAAGATGATGTGTCCCCTTCGGCGGTCGTTAACAAAAAGGGGTGTTTAACGTGGCGTTGTGCAAAAAATGGAAGCGTCCGTTGGCAGACGTCAATTGTCTTACGGTCAGGGTAGAAGAGTTTGGGATCACAGAACTATAATTGAATGTGGCTAGTGACGACGAGCGCTAATTAAAAGGATTTATTCTGTAAAATCGAAACAGGTCGATAGACATGTTACAATGTATTGCGCTTAGAGCAATGCATTCTGGGAGGAACGGGCTCATCTCGCATGTGTGTGTACAATTCTGCATAAATCAGCTTAAACATGGTGAAAAAAACTTGCAGGGATGTCTTTATCTTAAACGAGTTCAGTTAATTTAACAATTTTTATTGGTTAACAGGTCGCTAAGCTTAGATCAGGGTAAGTTGGGCTTGAATAAATAAAAACTAAATACTTATTTAAATATAAACCAACTTATCCTGATCCAACCTTTCCTTAATTTAAGAACGTTGGAATATGGAATAGCAAATCATAATTGGTGAATCCATTAAATGAAGACATTGCATGCAACTCAGGCGGCTTTTTTATTTTAGGACCTGTCCAGGCGAAAGACTCGGTGGCGCCACTCAGTATTAATGAGCGTCAGAAAAAAAATTCCATGCATTTTCAGCTTCAAACCAACTTATCCTGAGCCAACCCTTCCTTAATTTAAGAATGTTGGAATATGGAATAACAAATCATAATTGGTGAATCCATTAAATGAAGACATTGCATGCAACTCAGGCGGCTTTTTTATTTTAGGGCCTGTCCAGACGAAAGACTCGGTGGCGCCACTCAGTATTAATGAGCGTCAGAAAAAAAATTCCATGCATATTCAGCTTCAGCATAAATACCGATTTTACTAATAGTTGTATGGGCGTGGTCATTTTAGATTCTTTAACTCTCAAGCTGTAGTCAATTTCTATAATCATTCGTATGATTGATTTTATATTTAATCCAATATCTCCTTGCTTCAATGGTACTGAAGTTTTTGGATTCGTTATTTACAGCATGTTAAACATTAACCAAGTTAAACTTTTTTTTGCAAAACTAATATCAATCATTCTCAAGCTCCACCTCTCCACTGAACAATGCACTAGGGGATTTGATTTGAAAGTTTTTAGGGTTTCGCTAAAACAACGCTTAAAGTTCACAGGAAAAATCGCAATGAAAAACGTTACCGAATCCATAGAGAATCTCACATCAAAAAGAATATAATCTTATTATATTTTTATTATCGAAAATGTTGAATGCTATCGAATACTAGTGAATATCGGGTTCACCAAAATGTTTGATCATTTTTCTATAAAAAAAGGCTTTTTAATTTTAGAATTAATTACGGTTTGTTAAAATGAATACTTATCATTTCACTTAATCATTATCGGGTTTTCCAGTATACTAAGCTTAGCGTGCAGCACGTTACTAGAAAACGTATTGTGAACAAAGTGGAACACTGTAGAATAAATTTATGTTACAATATATCCGTTCATATATTATATATAGTATATACCTTATTTTAGTTTGACCACCCTGTTTCTCCATAAGCCTGACCCTTTTTGGGTACATTAACAATACAATAATATTTAAATGAGGATTACATTTTGAAATCAATATAGGAGGAAGGAGTATTAATTATGCTGCGTGACGGCAGCACCCCCAAATTCGAATTTTGCAAAAAACCTTATGCCGTTGGATTGCCCAACGTTAGCCCACATTTGCCCAACCAATAAATTATTTTGCCCACCCTCCAAAAAAAAGTTATAGGCAAAACTAATTTTTCTAAAAAAAATTAGTTCCAGCACCCCCGTCTTTGAATTTGGCAAAAAGCTTGATGCAGTTGGATTGCCCAAGTTTTGCCCCCATTTGTCCATCCAATAAATTTTTTTGCCCACCCCCCCAAAAAAAGTTATGAACAAAACAAATTTTTCGAAAAAATTTTTTTTTCCGAATTCCACAGAAAACTGCACGCAGTTGGATTGCCCAATGTTAGTCCATATTTGCCAACAAATAACTTTTTTTGCACACCCTCCAAGAAAGAAGTTATGGGCAAAATAAATTTTTCAGAATTGGATTTTTCTTGGTACGCCATCAAATTTTAATTTTACGGAAAATTATACGCAGTTGGATTTTCGGGTACGGCCATTCCGAAAATGCAATCAGTTCCCGAAAAGGAAAACTCCTTCCCCGAGAAACTCGAAAAGAAGAAGGTGAAGAAGAAGAAGAGGAGGAGGAGGAAGAAAAAGAAAAAGAAGAGGAAGAAGAACGCATGCCCAACTTTTTCAAATCTAACTAGGGTTGGGGTTAGGTTAGATTTAACCTTTAATTTGTGAATTAATGTGAAAGGTCAAGAGCAACATTTTTTTGGTCTCCGATTCCGTTGAAACTTTGCATAAAGGGGTTTTCGGATACGGCCATTCCGAAAATGCAATCAGTTCCCGAAAAGGAAAACTCCTTCCCCGAGAAACTCGAAAAGAAGAAGAGGAGGAGGAGGAAGAAAAAGAAAAAGAAGAGGAAGAAGAAGAAGAAGAAGAGGAAGAAAAAAGAGGAAAAATTACGTAAAAAGTTTCTTTTTTTTTTTATAATTTTTTAGGAAAATTAGTTTTGCCCATAACTTATTTTCGGAGGGTGGGAAAAATAATTTTTTGGTTGGGCAAATATGGACTAACATTGGGCAATCCAACTGCGTGCAGTTTTCTGTGGAATTCGGAAAAAAAAATTTTTCGAAAAATTTGTTTTGTTCATAACTTTTTTTGGGGGGGTGGGCAAAAAAATTTATTGGATGGGCAAATGAGGGCAATCCAACTGCATCAAGCTTTTTGCCAAATTCAAAGACGGGGGTGCTGGAACTAATTTTTTTAGAAAAATTAGTTTTGCCTATAACTTTTTTTTGGAGGGTGGGCAAAATAATTTATTGGTTGGGCTAACGTTGGGCAATCCAACGGCATAAGGTTTTTTGCAAAATTCGAATTTGGGGGTGCTGCCGTCACGCACCTTATTAATTATTTGAGGTTGTAAAAGACGTTAGAAAATTCAAGTATTTTACAGGTACTTCTACTACAATTTTGGCTTTAAACCATGGTAAAAGTCGAAGATCTGTTGGAAGAATATTGAAAAGTAAGAAAGTACCATACGGATGCACATTTTGCATCTAATTTAGTATCTTCTGAAGAAGAAACTTTATGTTTAAATGGAAAAGTCAGTCGCCATAACTCGAAGTATTACTAAGAGTGGGTATTATAAACACTAAACAGTCTTGAAGTTATCTTTGAATTTAACACTCAAGTTAACTGTAGGTTTTAAAACGTCAGTTTTATAAGTTTCATTTTTAAAATAAAAAGAAGAAACGGGCAAAAGAAAAATGACATTTTGCAAAATTCAAAGAAAAAAAGTAAAAACACAATCAAAATATTCACAATATAATTAATTGAGGTTATAAATGCCAAATCGTTAACATAACCGACAGAACAGAACAACTATCAAAACTGGAAAACCAAGTTAACTTTAATCGATATCACTACCTCCCGACAAAGTTAACTCCGCCATTTTGAAGTTAACTATAACATGTGACGTCAATCTACAAGTTAACTTTTAGTTATGTGTCAAAATAGCTTTATAATACCCAACCTAATTACTACAGCATGACGGTGACAGTTAACATGATAACGTTGACAGGTGTCAGTTAAGCAGTATCGGTTACGCCACCAACCCATAAGGTTTATCCCTACCAAAAATTGTTCAACGGGGCTAAAGAAGTTTTCATGCGTTATTCTTCTTGCTTACAAGGTTTCATAAATATCATCCTTTTCGTTTTAGATATTTACTTGGTTCTATACTTTTGGGCAACTCTGTATACATTTTATATAAATAACGAAATTTAAACAAAAAAATAACAGTAAGTGAATAAGTACAAAAATTAGTAAACATAAATCAAAACAAAGAATCTGGTGTCATTCAAACAATACAAACCAGCTGGTAGGTAGGTACTTCAGAAGTACCAAACTTCAAACAGAGGCGCGGTAGTAAGTATATTTTGTTGTATAAATACTGGGTATAATAATCTATTTTTATCTTATAAATGAAAAAGGCTGAAAGACTTTTTAGCGCTTCTGAATAATGAACAAAAAGAAAATTGGTATTTTTTCATGGTATATAAATAACTTTATATTATTTTAGATTAAGCACTCGCCATATATATATAATGTGTCATCATCATCTTAAAAGTAAGTTATCGTGAGCTTTATTAACAAAACAGATACTTCTCTGGAAACGTAAACAAGAATACCTACATACATCACGAACACACTTACTTAAATCTTCTCTGGAGCTTTCCCGTAATTAAAAAGTCGCACTTTATTAATTATTATTATAAATTTTAAGAGTATTTTAGGAACAGTTAACACGAGTGATGACAGTTGGTTGTTATAAGGTTTGTTCCAACCGCAATCAGAAACTGTCGAAAGATGGCTGGAACTCAGTAGTAACAGAGATAAGAAATGAGTAACCTAACGTCTAATGGAAGATTTGGCAATGTAGTCACCATATATTAATTAGTCACATTATTCTGCTTCGTATACACTGTGTTCATTTGAAAAGGACCCACCCTTAATATTTCAAAAATGGGACATATTAGAAAGAATTGCCGAAACACGGCAACTTTTAACTTGAAGGGGACACCTTTTGGCGCTAATGTCATAAACGTTAGATTCACCCCCTCCCTACTGGAGACATCCCTTACATTTTTTCAAACGGCATTAGGTATCAAGTCACACCTCATTTAAAAGATCTGGTAAATCTCCATTCAATCATTTTGTTTTGCCTTTGATACCAGCCTTCCATTGTTATTTAATCGTTGTTTAAAATTGGCTCTCTTTCAACTTTTCGTATGCCCCCGTATTAGGCTATGACCGAAATGAGACTCTTTAAAGAATAAAAAATTTACAAACAGTGT
Organism: Lochmaea crataegi; assembly: GCA_947563755.1. Classification (NCBI taxonomy): domain Eukaryota; kingdom Metazoa; phylum Arthropoda; class Insecta; order Coleoptera; family Chrysomelidae; genus Lochmaea; species Lochmaea crataegi. The sequence continues at coordinate 5,361,575 of OX387429.1, read as the reverse complement.
GTTAACAAGAAAAAAACTCATGTGTCAAAGTGACCACCGTTAACATTCAGGCAATAAAAGTTGAAAAAGAGCCAATTTTAAACAACGATTAAATAATTTTCATAAATATCGTTCTTATACATTCTTGTATGTGTAGGACTGACTTGTATTTGCTTTTATTAGGCCTAATAGGATTTAATTTCACAATTGATTATCTGTCACGAAGTTACGTTCAATCATTTTTGGTATATTAAAAATATATTTATCAAAATTTAGTAAATGACTAAAGTTCATTGAGAACACCCCTATATGCTACCCTCCGAAGGACTTAACATAATTTTTATGACAACTAATAGGCCCTCATTTTCTTATCATACCATTTAGTCTTTATACTGTATCGTTTAACTCAACAATATGTTATTAACTATGCGAAAATCAAAATCATTTCCTGTAAACTTTGTGAAGAATAATCAACAGAAATTCGTTTATATTTAATAACTTAATTACATATTTTAAAGTAAATGAACGACGATGAACTTGTTGAATAAAAAAGGTCAACGCGGTTGGGATAAATCATGGAACCAAGTAAATATCTTTTAAACGAAAAGAACGATATTTATGAAAATTTGCAGGTAAGTGCAATGGAACAAAATGCATCTGATGTACATTTTTTTGTTAATAATATACTTCCGGTTTAACCGGAAATGCCATCAACTTCTTCAATTTAAATGGGACACCCTATATATTTTTACAGATTTTGAAAGATCTTGTTATTTTGAATTCATACATACTGGGTTTAGTGTAAAAAAATTTGTAAAAACGAGGAATATAGCACTTTAATCAACCTCCTTTGAGTTTTTTGCATTAGAGCAAAAAACTATTTAGATAAACTAATTGATGTTGTTTGTAAGCATAGTAATAAATAATCGGGAAAAAATCTAGTTTAGTGAACCAACGCGGATTTTGATGAAATATTTTTTTTTTAATTAATTCGAGGTCGCTGAACACGAAAATGAAAAAAGAAATCGGCGCTCTCTTACCAAAAACGAGTTATGAATTTTTGAAGATGAGTTCAGATCAGCACTGCACTGGTTTTATTGTCATATAATAACTGATTTAAATGATGCATTATAAAGTCTACACAATGTTAATTACACTATAATTACTTTTTACGATATTCCTCTCACACACACATTTAAAAAACACTGATATTGATATTCATTTCTTGTAAATTCTTTTTTTAATTCCTCAATTATTATATATTTTGACATTTTCATGTAACATGACTGACATATAAGTTTTGGTCTGTTTCTTCTTAGTCGTACAACTTGTACCTAATAGCATATTCAGCCATAAAAGATATTTAGCCACTTGAATTAGTTGCTGAGTATATTCGTTTTCATGATCGTGACCATATCGTGACATAGAAGATATAAACAAGATGAACATCATGAACATACACCTATTTTTCCGATAGCTAGCGCCGTATTACAGCTGAAACATTTTTTTTTCAAATTTTGAGAGATGTTGATTTTAGGAAGATGGTTAGTTTTGAGATAAGTTTGGTTGATATTTATCATTTATTTGAAGGATACTGAACCATTCAATTTGATCATTGAGGATGCTGAACAATTTTTTTTCTCTGAATTGCACTCATCAATTAATTCTTTAAAAAAATCACCTCCTCAGTTGTTCGGCCTCTATAAACACTGCTGACAACGAAAATAGTTGCTGCAGGTGTAATTCCAAATCAAATTTTTAACATACTGCTAATATTATAAGACTTTGGTTATCAGAAGCTGTTTCCCCTTTTTAGAAAATTTGAAAATTCTACTAATATCGCTTCCCGACCAACTAACACCGATCAAAGTGAAATCGCAATCGCTTCTTATCATCTTGATACATTTATTAGATTGGATTTCCGTTTGAAATAATGAAGTAGATTGATTATCGCGAGCGAAGCGAGCGCGCCGGATCGACGTTTCGCAATTCGCGCGCGCGAATTGCGAAACGTCGATCCGGCGCGCCTTTCTCACAGTATGTAGATGGCTGTTCATATAATTTCTCCATAACCGATTTCAGTTAAACGAAAGTTGAGCCAAATACAGCGCCAGCTATCGGAAAAATAGGTGTATGTTCATGATGTTCATCTTGTTTATATCTTCTATGTCACGATCATGAAATCGAAAGTATTCAGCAACTAATTCAAGTGGCTAAATATCTAATGGCTGGATTTGCTATTAGGTACAAGTTGTGCGACTGAGCGGAAACAGACCAAAACTTATATGTCAGTCATGTTACATGAAAATGTCAAAAGATATAATAATTGTGGAATTAAAAAACGAATTTGCAAGAAATGAATATCAATATCAGTGTTTTTTAAATGTGTGTGTGAGAGGAATATCGTAAAAAGTAATTATAGTGTAATTAACATTGTGTAGACTTTATAATGCATCATTTAAATCAGTTGTTATATGACAATAAAACCAGTGCAGTGCTGATCTGAACTCATCTTCAAAAATTCATAACTCGTTTTTGGTAAGAGAGCGCCGATTTCTTTTTTCATTTTCGTGTTCAGCGACCTCGAATTAATTTAAAAAAAATATTTCGTCAAAATCCGCGTTGGTTCACTAAACTAGACTTTTACCAATAATCGAGTACTGTTTAGTACGTCTTTTGTTCTCCAAGTGTCAAATTCTAATTGACGGAAATAAATTTTCCAATTTAGAATGGTTCAATTAAGTGAAAAAGAGCGTATTGAAATTTTAATGATGATCGGTAATGGTGATCGTGTTAGAACTCATGAAGAAGTGTGTCATATTTCTAATAATTTGCATCCGGAGAGAAATCCTATATCACGCTCAACAGTAACTAAAACATTACAACGTTTTATTACAACTGGGATGATAAAAAATTTGCTAAAACCTGGAAGACCGAGGACTGCAACGAACGAAACTGTTAAACAAAATATTGCAATCGATTTAGAAGAATTACATCAATCTTCCACCACAAATTTGGCACTAAACCATGGTATCAGTCGACGTTCTGTAGGAAAGATATTAAAAAATGAAAAGTATCATCCGTATAAGGTACAATTGGTTCAAAAATTGTTAGACGATGATTTTGACCGACGGCTAGAATTTTGCGAACGGCTAATGGACATCTGTAATGTAGACGAAAATTTTGCTTCTAACATAGTTTTTTCCGATGAGGCAACTTTTTGTTTAAATGGAACAGTTTATCGCCATAACTCAAGGTGTTGGTCAAATGAGAATCCTCATTGGATTCATGAAGCACATACCCAGCATCCACAGAAGTTGAATGTTTGGATGGGAATTGTCGAAAATAGGCTTATCGACGGAAACTTGAATGGTGACAAGTATTTGGATCTACTAAATAACGAAATTATTCCTGCACTTCAACAGAATGGGCAATTACCACCTCCCCACTATGATAGACGGGTTAGGGATTTTCTAGATTCGAATTTTCCAAATCGATGGATTGGACGTAGAGGATTCATAGAGTGGCGTGCTCGTTCTCCGGATCTGAGCCCGTTAGATTTTCATTTTCTCTTTGGGGTTATCTAAAATCACGTGTTTACGTTAGATGACCAACAAACTTACAGGAATTGAGACAAAGAATTATTGATGAATGTGAACTAATGCGTGGAGAAGTCTTGGAAAGAGTGACTCAAGAATTTGTTAATAGGATGGCATATTGTCAGCAAGTAAACGCCGAGCATTTTGAACATTTGAAGTAATTTTGTTTCTCATTATTCTAAAATATTGAAATGTACACCTATTGTACAACTAACAGTGAGTTATTCCTCGTTTTTACAAATTTTTTTATACTAAACTCAGTATGTATGAATTCAAAATAACAAGCTCTTTCAAAATCTGTAAAAATATATAGGGTGTCCCATTTAAATTAAAGAAAGTGATGGCATTTCCGGTTAAACCGGAAGTATATTATTAACAAAAAAATGTACATCAGATGCATTTTGTACCATTGCATTTACCTGCAAATTTTCATAAATATCGTTCTTTTCGTTTAAAAGATATTTACTTGGTTCCATACTTTATCCCAACCCTGTATAATGTAAAAAGAATTATTAATGTGATTTCTAAAGATGTGATATTGAAAGCAGGTGAGGAAGGTTAAGAGCTGTTACTGCTGATTGGTACATATCGATTTGTTTGCCGTAAGTAATTGGTGAGTTTCGAAAAACCAACACCCAACGACGAATGATCCTCCACCAAGACAATCCAAGTTCCCACAGAGCTCGAAAAACATCGAATTGTTGGACCATCCTCCATAAAATATTAAACCTATCTAAAAATGAGTTACAAATATTTGAGATCCACAAGTTAATAATAAGAGAGGGAACTCGGCAGAATAATTGGTTATTTGTCAAGCAAGAATGTGGCATGTGGCGTAGATGCGCAAATAGCGATCGCAAATATTTGTCCTCTTTGATTCGACCAACTGCGGATTGGAAAACGTATCTCGATATTAGCCAATAACGATTATTTGTTATTCCAGACTCCCCGAATAATAGTCTGTGTCCGGCTTGAACTCAACCAGTTGCATTGGTCGAACTATTGTAGGGGGATAACTCGATCCAAATATAATGAAACCATTAATTATTAACAAAGAAAGAAGCATACTTATGCTAAATCTAAAAGAAAATATTCTCCAACATATGTTATAAAAGCTACCCGCTTCGAAAAGATTTAATACCAGAAGTTACTTCTACAAGCACTGTATTTCCTTTTCAACGTGACATTTTTCATTTTTAAAAGTAAAAGTCTTCTCCGGCGAATACTTGAAAACATTAGGTAATATGTTTTGAGTTTGCATTTTTCTCGTCACACTTTCACTTTTCACTACTAATTTTCAAAAACCATGCTGTTACTTTTTTTAAAGGACTATGCTTCCAGCTTATGGAAAATAAAAGACCACTCAAATGCGGATATTTTGATACCAACTTATTCGTCTTGAAAAATAGAATATTTGATAACATTGCGCCAATGTTGTGACTTTTATAATTAACTCACAATTAATGATATTATTTTTAAAATCGCTTACGGAGATTGTATGAGTAAGACAGAGAGAAAATACGTAAATAGACATGTATTACAGATTCCACGAAGTAAGGATATCAGCGGTGATAAGAAATGAATAAATAAAACCAGACAGGGTTGAACTGATCTAATTTTATCAGTTAATTTTTATATTTTGTTTTTTCTTTGTAGTATTTTGTAGTGTATTTGTTGGCATCGGTAACTCTTTAAAAAAAATAGGATAGGGATGCGGAAAAGATTTTTTTATATGGAAGATGTTAAATGTTAATACAAAAATGCTTGTGAAATGTGTGAAGGTAATGAACCCGACGTAAAGGGTGATACTAAAAGATAATGTATAATTCTTAGAGTATCCCCTTTTACGCGCTCCACCTTCCCCCCACAGGCAGTGCTTGAGGACCTCATTACCTTCTATCCGCGAAGTGTAGCTGAAAAAAAAAATTGTATTGGCCTAAGCCGGTTATTATATTTTTTTGGTAGCTAAAGTTGCCTTTTTGCTTTATTAAATTTTTTTGATGGCCGAAGCCGGGTTTTGTTTAATTTTTGTATTTTTTTGATACCCGAAGCCGGGTTTTGTTTAATTTTTGTATTTTTTTGATAGCCGAAGCCGGTTTTTGTGTTTTATATATTTTGATGGCGATGAGTGTTTTCCATTGCGTGACATAAAAAGCACTGTTAACTGAAATCTAATTTGCATCATTATATTTCTTCATGATTAGGTATAGTTCGATCAGCAGCGTCAACTACAGTCAACCAGTCTACCTGTTCCATAATTAGGATACGTTAAGCCGTCACTCGAGTTCCCGTCAGGGTGAAAACTGACCTGTCTAAAAGGTGTTTATGGTAATTACGGTAAATTCTCTGAATCATCTGATATCTAGCTATGTATTTATTGCAAATTGTAATAAGTGAACAGTAAAAGTTTTAAGGGAGGTCCGTTTTCAGATGTATGAAATAAGAAATAGTTATAAATGTCTTATGTTTGGCACTATTACACGATCTTATTTTATATGATATCATTATTGGAATAAAATACGGAATTTTAATTCTACAATTTTATTGCGTACTACTACTGAACTGAGTCATAAATACATACACGTAAAGAAGCTAACCTAACCAGAAAGGGTTTACCCTTTTCACTTAGTATATTACTTCAAGCATTTTGTGTGTCACTATAGTGTACGACAACAAACGTTCGGAAATATGTATATTAATAAACTGCCGTTTCGAAAATGACAACTTAATATAATAGAAAAATATATTCATAGCAATTAGTACTGACAGACCCCCTAGCCACCCCAATAGGTTATTCAACTTTTTCATTAGAATTCAGGATTACGAATAGGTATTACGATTTACTGGAATTTTCATAACTATTTAGTTTACCTGTAAGCAGATTAAATAAACTGGACGGCAATTCAAGTGCGGGATTAAGCAAGTGTCGGACGGGAACTCATGTGTATTTTATAGTCATTAAGAATCCTGACGGGAATTCGTTTGTACCGGAATTGTTTGCGAAATACGTGTCGGTCAGTGTTATTAAATGTACCTATTATAATTTTACTATTATAATATAGAAAACGTTATAATAAACTGCTATTACAAAATGACAAACTTATGTAAAGATGTTAGATTGTCAATTGAGAGATGTACCTTTTTTACATAATTTGATTGCAATCTATCATATCTTTATACAACTGAAAAATATAATCTTATTATTTTGTTTCAACGCAACTGGTATTCATCGTATGTACAACTATATTCACAAGTCCGACTCTGTTTCACCGCAGCAGGTGGAGTCCTCTTGAATGGTTAGATTTTGTAATCGAATCGAAAATTTCTGACAAATGAACTGATTTTGTGGGTTTATTAATTAAATTACAACATTGGCGCAATGTTATCAAATGTTCTATTTTTCAAGACGAATAAGTTGGTATCAAAATATCCGCATTTGAGTGGTCTTTTATTTTCCATAAGATGGAAGCATAGTCCTTTGAAATACTCTACCAGTCGAGAAAGATTTTTTTCTTTCAATAATAGGTAGTCTGTACACAGGTATAAAGAAAAAATTATTGACGAAAGAAACATGATATACCTACATACAGTAATATTGTTTTAAAAATTCAAAGGCGTTTCTTGACTGGAGTGAAAGATCGATATTTCATGCGTGATAAGTGTATCAAAAAATCTTTATTTTATCAGCACGTAACTTGGAAAAATTGTGTTCCTGGAAGTTTGTAAGCGACGGGAAACCCCCTTTGTAATAACTTTTAGCCAGACATTTGCGAGTTTTTTGCTGGTTCAATTACTAACAAATAGTTGTTAGCAAACTAGACTTACTAAAGAAGGGTTATCCTTATTTATTCTCCCTTCGACTAACTTAGACACATCTCCTTCATCAATTTGGTTTTTTTCAGATCACTAACATCCTTTTGAGGTGAGAGTATTCTTTTTCGCAATAAAGCTTTTAGTATACAACGAGGAATCTCCTAATATATTGTAATGTTTTTGTTATTTATTTAAATAGTTTTTACGGGTGGGATAAAATAATTATACACACTACTGTGGCTAATTCCTATTGATTTATTTATAAAAACACACACTGTATTAAACTTAATTTATATACACACTTTACTTAATGTCCACTAATTTTTTTACACTCTGTATAATAGTTCTAATTTATTTTTACCACTTGAATATTACACTATTTATCTTAAATGATTCACTCTTTAATTCACTATCTTAAAACTTTCTGTGAACTAACTCTGTACTGTTTACTAACTAACTGTCTAAGTCAAAAACTCTCGAATATACCTATAGTCTTTCTCAATTCTCGAAGGTTCTTGAATTTACCACGCTCCTCGTATCCGTAAACACGGTCGTACCAGAAGACTATAGAAAACAGACGCTTCGCATTCGTCAAAATTTATAGTTGAGTGACAGGGCCGGTTTTGAGTTGGTGACTTCGTAACAGTATTTTCTGTAATAATGTATCTATTCCTTGGTTCTATTGAATCGTGGATACTCCTGTACATCTTATAAATTGTTTGAATTTACTATATCAATTTTAAAAAATTACCAAAAATTAGACAATTCTGACAAGTAGGTAATAACGGAAAAGGAAAAATGGGTTGTAACAAAAAAAAGTAATAAATTTAAGAAACGGAAAAGTAACCAGATATAACTGGGTTGTGTTATATATCTTTCAAGATCGTTTGATATGCAAAAAAACGATTTCAATAGCAATCGTATATTATGTTTGTTTGGAATTTGCTTCACGAGTTTATGAACCTTAATTGGAAGATATTTTAAGCTCAATTGGTGATTCATTCTGTTTAAATTACTTGTTGAAATATTTTAATAGCATTATTGTTGTAGTACAGTATCGGATTTTAACAGTTTTTACTTGATTCGTATTTTTTTTTGTAATCTTTGGTATGGATCAGTAATCAATTGAGGAACGCTTCTTTCTTGGGCCGAAACATCAATCCTCCTCACCCATTGTTGCGAAATTTTAATGAAAATTTATGAAAGGATATTATATCCGTTTTATTATTACTACCACAACCAACTACTGAACAAAATCTAGTCATTTAAATCTTACTGTTTATAATAAAATGGATAATTAAAACAATACAAAACAACCAAATAATTGTTCCTCCTAAGGACGTCTGTCATTAGTGTCAACTTGTCAGTTAAACTGTTAAACTCTGTGTGTTTTAACTCAGATTACTGCTTTGGTAATCTTTCTTCGCAAATATTGAATTACACTTCATTGGAGACTGTTACTGATTATGGACCAGTTCTATACTAATAGTTTTTTCTTTTTCAGGTTATTCATCATGTGTCAATGTTCATTTCGAAAACAAAGATGGTGGTTTTTTCATAAAACAACAAACACGTCAACATTTCTTAACTCCGGAAACCGCAAATAATGCAGCTGCAACTGGAGGAGTTCCCTTATCGATCGATAAATTTACAGTATTCCAAAGATCTCAACCAATTTCGGTTAGAGCTACTTATGGCCCGTTTAGTACAAAACAAACGGTACCGGCCAAATATATTGTTCCGGATCCCTTACCGGTGAATACGTCAGGTAAGGTTTTCACTAATTATAGTTAATGTTTTTTATATAATTCTAAACAAATAATTAAAGAAAAGATGTAACATGTCATTAGTGTTAATTTTTATATAACTCTATAGACCAATCCAGAACACCTGACTTTGATAGGTCGGCCATATTGTTCTGGAGGACAACCGATCAGAGGTCGTATTCTTGACTGAGGGAGTAGAGCTTCCCAAGAGAACACATATTTTGTCTTTATTTTGCTTGGTTACTCTGTCACTGCAGTGACAAAGACAAAATATCTGTTCTCTTGAGAAGCTTCACTCGTTCAGTCAAGAATACGGCACCAGTTGGAGTTGAAGCTTGTGTGTTTTGACATAGGCTGTAAGTTAGTTGGTTGTCAGACAGACTTTGAAGAACAATGTCAATGTAATATATATTTTATTTAAATAATAAAAACTTTACAAATAACACATGGCGCAGTCAGTAAACTGTCTCTGAATTAAATTAAATAATACTTAAAATGTCAGACGGCGAAAAAAGCAATCAACAGAGGAGATATGTGATTGCAACGAAAGTCATGGGCAACAGATTCAGGAGGAAACCCTTATTTTTAAATATTGTACCTACCTCTATGGCAACTTTTTTCCGTTTTCTTCTTTCAAATCTCTCATATCTTGAAGCTGCAGACTCTTACCACTTTCCTATTCTCTGAGAGGTTTAACGACGGAATTCCTGTCTGCCAAATTGGAATTAGTTTTTTATATTGTTAAAATGGCACGATGTTAACAACAACAGAAATGTCTAAAAACGTTACAGTTACTTTCGGGGAAAAATGTAGAAAATGATGATAAAAACGTCTTAACATAATTTTAATGCGCACAGGTAAACGCAACGGTTCCCAGGTACCAGATGAACGGTGACTCTATCTAACTCTATCGTCAATCTTAGACTAAATCAATACATTTACTTTGTAGGTCCAAGTATTGATTTACAAGACCAAGCAACTCATCATCTTGATATGTCTGCTCATATTGTTCGGGACGAAATACCTAGAGACTCTCCAGTACTAAGAGTTCTATTTCATACTGGTACTGATCCTGGAGGAAGGCGACAAGTTTTGTTAGCACGACATCATCAGAGGGTTTGCATCGTCCTTCATGCTACTATGGGCAATAGGACACCTTTACATGCAGCTTGCAGTCCAGATGGGGAAGACGGAGTATGCTTAGCTCAGGTGAATATTATATTAGAAATACTCAGCTTGTCCCTTAAAAAAAATACAAATTTTGTAATATTTGTTATTTTGTATTAGGTTTATAAGATTTTTTTAATTTTTATGTCGCGATTTGCGGATTTAATTGTGTAATATAGACGCACCGTATAGAGAGATAAGAAATAAATTTTTAAAAAGATTTTAAATGTTGCTCCCATGTAGACTCTCCATGGTTGCTCCCATAAAATGTTCACATGATAACTTATTGAAGTTGTAAATGAAAATGGAAATCAGAAGAAAGATATTTGTGCCCCATCTCTACTTCTAAAACCGTCTACACAACACATTTGGGGCATTTGAATTTTAATAAATATCCTGTAATAATAATTAAATAGTTCACTCCAAAGACAGTCCAGCCTGTATACTAACTACGTTCGTACCTTTAAACTACAAAAGACACTTGGATTCTGTCTATTGTTCAATTGGAACCAGTGATGACAACTCTCAAAAAAATTTCACCCCAAAGCTTAAATCAAAAACGCATAAAATCATAACATTTACATGGAAATCCCCCTAAAAAAATAATTTTATTACAAAAATTATAAATCAGAATTATGAAACTGAAATCAGTTGACAACTGAAAATTTTTAGAATTCTTTCCAGCAAATTAATTGTTATTAAGAAATTTTAAAAAAATGGCATCTATATTTTAGCGCTAACCCGCTAGTTCAATAAATAAATGTCAAAATTTTATCCCTAAAAATACCCCCAAAAATTATGAAACTGAAATCAGTAGACAACTGAAAATTTTTAGAATTCTTTCCAGCAAATTAATTGTTATTAAGAAATTTAAAAAAAAATGGCATCTATAATTTAGCGCTAACTTGCCAAAAAATTCTTCCCCATAAAATCTCCCGGTATAGATTTTTTTCCCTAAATTTAGGGAGAAAACCCCCCAAGTTGGCATCACTGGTTGGAACTTAAAAATCCCGAAAAAGAGTAGCATCGGATACCGAATAGACATTGTGCTGGGAGGAGGTTAGAGTGAATCTACTATTCATTGTTTTTGTACGGTGAATATACTAGAATCGCGTTCGAAACGGAGTATTATACCAAAATTTGAGGTAGATGTACAGTACAGGTGGCCCAAACAAATGTTAAAAATGTTGAGAATTTAATAATGTTACCAGTGCCGACCGGTATTATGGAAATAAAGGTGTTCCTTGTAATACCCTACGTAAAACAATAAGAACTAGATGTTTTGTAATAATTTCCATTAAACGAACATATGACCTCTATTTATAACCTTAACACCTCAAAAATATTTTAAACAGTTAATGTATGTAAATCGATTCTCAGTTTTAGTATTCCTATTTTACATTTTTGTCGACTAACAATATGTAATTCATCAAATCTAACAAAGGTTTTGATAAATACATATACATCTAATCAATTGCCTAAAATAACTCTGTATAAAATTTCCAAGAAAAATGTTCATCACTGTATACACTTTTAAATTATGTTAGTGAACAAGTATATTTATAGCTTTTACGTGTTAACGAAAGACGTAAATTTCAAAACGCAAACAGTTATTTTCTTTTGATTGGATTTGGGAGGATGATTTGTGGTTTTGCATTTTCATTAGTTTACGAGAATGTTCCACAAATTCTCATAAATCTTTGTATTTAAATACATTTTTTAATGAAAAACGTACAGTGGGTATACTTCGTTGTGACAGTTTGACGAAAAGTTGAAGTACTATTTGTATGTTTTATTTTATTTTTCCTACCATAAAAGTACTACTGGTGCACGCTTTCACTTGAAATACAAAGGAATTTGGGGAAAGCTTGACTTCCCTTGTCAGTTCTGAGAAGCCGCCACTGCATAGATAAAGACCGGGGCACATATTCAGTAAAGTTTGTCCAAAATATATTTTAGAAGTTGAAGCACGTGCCTTGCCGACTTTTTCCTTTGAATAGGCATATGCAGATCAAATGAAAAAGTCGACAAGGGAGACGAACTGGTGCTTTAACTGCTGCATTTAACAGCAGGCGCGCTTGACTTCCAGCTCTTTTCGGGTAGTTCGAGTTGACACAACAGACGTACCACGTCCTAAGCCTGAAGCATTCCTGTTTGACGTTTCAGCTAATGTATAAAAATGGATTTACCAGAATAATTATAAGAAATTTGATGATAAGAATATTATTAGATGTAATTTAATATCAAAAGTTGATATTGGGTGTAAGTTTTGGTCTTGAAATAGGTAATCAGTTAAAATAAAATAGTGAATTTTGAAGCATTCTTAAGGGAGCTTCATTTCATTCCATTTTTCGTACCGAGAAGAATTGAGCTCACAATGAACAAAAATATTTTAAGCTTAAAAACTGTTTAGTCGACAAGTATGCGCACATTCATGATCCACCATGCTGATAACGCTGTCGAACAATAGTTGTTAAACTTTTAAATTAAAGGGAAATTGCACTGCTGATTGACTTTTTAATTGAGTCGCTACCGTATCGAGAGCTGGGCATATTTGCATTTTCTTTTATGTCTACTGAAATATCGATTAAATTGTCGAACGACCAAAAGCCGATGGTATATATGACTTTGTACCTTATATAAATCCGTCTTTTGACACTATTAACACATAGTATACATTCATAATAAATACCCTCATGAATATTCCATCATTTTCCTAATATTCTTAAATTTGGGACTATAACAAGATAAATAATAGAAAATATTATCAGCAGGCGCTCTAGTCTACGCAGAGCTGTACCTTTCCTAGCCATTAAATTTTGTTTTATAGGTAGGTATAATGATATTGTGTTATTTATTCTAAACAAAGCAAGTCACCAAAAGTATAATCATAACCGTAATAATAAACTAAATGTGCAAAGTATTCACCGTCAACATCATTGCAATTCTGCAGTCTTTCCTTTATTAGACATTTATTAGTTTGTCACAAGTCAGATGAGTCTACCCAACTTTTGATTGGAATTTCGTGTGTATCGAACCAATTTTCATCCAAATACACTGCTGTTCTACCATATTCTATAAATTCGTTTATTGCCAATAAATATTCAAATCTCCACTTCTTAAGGCGCACAGATTCCATCATGATTTTTCCGCTACTAATTAGTTTTTTAAATTTTGTAAAAGAGACTTCCTTAGAGTCTCTTTGCAACACTCGATACCAGTTTCATTCTTTTTAAGCCGTTGCCAAAAATAATATTATTAAAATTCCAAACTATCTCATGAGATATTTTAATCCGGACCTGGGAATCTTTTAAGAGACACTCACTTTTATTGCTTATCTATATTTCGAACAAAAGGTAATAATGAGGGTCGTTGATTCTTAGATCTCTGGTCGCACTTTAACTCTATTTTTATATGTTGTCAAATTAACTAAATGTCAGCTCAATAGTTTAGAAAAATACAGAGCTTGCGCTATTGCCAATTTTTCTCTACCAATTTTAGCTGATTATATGAACAGTATTTATTCTTTAACCCTATAACATAAACTATATCTTATTTATTTTTATGTATTACATATTAAAACATAGTGTACCTATATAATATAACTTTTTAAGGTTACCATCCCAGCCTCCTGGTGGCCACCCCTACCATCACCTGATAAAGATGGCAGACCAGGAAAACTTACCAAAACACCTCCTAGATTAGTACAAGTCGCCTATTCCGTACTAGAACCTTGGCCAGATGAAGGAGAAGGTTGCCATCCGAAAATGCAAGTGCAACCATCAGCAATACTAGGTAATATTCAATTGGTACCTGCTAAAGGAGCTTATAAGGAATTGAAACTTACCGATGCCGTCACTATATTGGTGCCTCATCCACCTTTGTTTCCTATGGCAAGAATTTATTTGCCTGTTTTTGTCGATAGAGAGAAAGCTAAATTGATGACAGCGATTGTTGTTAAGTAAGTATTGAAATTACTTTTGTACGAACAGAATTATATTTAACTGTCAAAACAGAGCCTACGTCTTGAGTTGCATTTGTTGATAACCTCAAAATCCAGCCGGTTTTACAGAAATAGGATGACATTAACGTCTTTTTCTAATACTATTAAATACAACTGTTCTTCAATGTACTAATGCTGCACCCTGTATTTGAGTGTTTCGCTATTATACTTTTTTCTATATTTACTTCATGTTCACAATTTTTACAATTCACTTATCATATACTATAATTAATATTAATTAGTTTTAGTTTTTAGTTTTTTTATGTACCCCAGCTACTGAACCACAACCTTCCCAGGTTGTGGTTCAAAACTATTTATAATTTGTAGTTTTATATTACATTCCAACTTTTTATTTTCTAATCTCGTCCCCATTTCCTATATTTTCTTTTCTATTTTGTTTTGTCCTTGTTCCGATTTGCTTTGTCCTTGTTCGAATATGTTCATTAATTCTTCTTGCCCTTGTTTCATTATGATTCTTAATTCATCATATCCTTGTTTCATTTTGTTCATCATCATAATCATCATTTTCATTAACTTGTCTTCTCTATGCTTTTTTTTTGTCTAACATCTCTTCCGATATCTTTGTCTAATTTTTCTTCTTCTCCCTTCATATAATCTATTCTTATCATTTTATTTTTTTCCATTGGTTGACTATCTTCTTTTGTTTTGTCCATTTCCTTTCTTTTCTATTTAACTAGTATATTAGAATATTATTTACTTAATGATTTTATGGGAAACCTCTAGATAGATTAAAATATAATAAAATTTTCAAAAAATATTTTTCTTTGAACCATTAAAATTCCCATAAACTATTATTATCAATGCTATTTTGAATGCCCCACGTTGGGCGCCAATTATATTTAATTTAATTAATATTGATTTGTTCTAGTTTTTAGGTTTTTATGTGCCCTATTCTTTTCAAATTTGAATTTTTCAATTTGACATGAGTTAACATTACGAATTAGACTTTATCTTCTTTTTTTAAATAATTGACAAAAAACTTCATCATCTGTCATATCTATACAATACAAAATGCCTAATGCAGAAACAGGCAGTCAATATATTTAAAATTAAACTTCAAGTACGTTTTAAAATATTTCAATTTCCTCGATAATTAAAACTCGATACTTTCTATTTTTATCAGAATGAGTGGGTTTAAAAATATCCACATAATGTCGATGCGATATTTCGAAGAGAGGGTTATTTATTTTACAATTATTTATATGAAGAGATGAAAAGCAGGTAAAAACTGTAGATTTGAATGAAATTGAAGATTTTAATCTTGAAAAATGTATAAAAAGGGTGAAAAATTTAAATAAAAAACATAGAATACTGTTTTGCATTGGACAATTACTATTAAACGTTCCCAACATGCATAGCAAACCATGGTTGAGTTATCCACTCAATAGCTATATTTTAAGACTGCGAACAAGTTAACCAGTTGATTTCATCATCAGGAATCATTCACGTAACGCCCCCTTTAAGAAAATGTAAAATAATACATAAAATAATATTCCTAAAGTTATGCCTTCTGCAATTGATAAATATACAGCGAAATTATTATAAAAACATGAAAAAAAATTAAATTTAACGCCCTGTATCTTTTTCCACATCGATATTTTATCAAGACATATTTGGTCCTATGTTCCAATAGTTCCCAAAAATATCCTGTGGTCAGAATATAATTCAATTATATCTTAGAGCAGAATTCCAATAATATAATATTTTCAACAAAAAAAAGAAAAATACTCTTTTATGTTTTACAAAGGAAGTAACAATAAAATTTTTGTAACACATAGTGTAGCATATTGTAGAACTTTAAAAATGAGCGAGGAAATGGCTTTTCCGTTTTCGGAACATTGATAAATGTTGTCACTCATTTAAATATAATATAGATGTTACGAACGAGAGAATCGCTTTTCCGTTTTACGAACATTAATAAATTTTATCGCCCTCGTCGTTAAATAAATCTTTTGATTGTGCGACTGCACGTATTTGATAGAACGATCCACTCCATCCCATGCATTCGTACAACTAAATTCCTTTTAGTGTTTCAGGTAGTAATAAAGTCACTAATTATATTTAAGGTAGTTCACTCGTAAAACGACTTTTCTGAAGAATTAAATGATATTTGAATATAATATTAATAAAAGTGTTATTTATGTAACTAAAAAAAAATTTATCGTCTGTGAAACGAGATAATAACAATTAAAATGTGTATAATTAACATGTCATGTATGAAAGCCATGCATTGATTTCGGAATATCTCCAAAACTATTCTTACCATATTTATTAAAAACTGATACAATACAAACCAGTGCTAGAAAATTTTTGAAAAAAAAACCCTTAATTTTTGGACCGATTTGTTTAACAGATATAGATTTTTATAGCTGTATGAAAGTGTATTATATTGATTTCTTAAACTGCTCTCGTGCATGATAAATATTCTAAATTGTTTTATTAATTTTCTGTAATTATATATATAATTTTTTATTTAATTTTAATTGTTAATTTATTTCAAAAATTCTTATCTCAGGGTTGGGTTCAATACTAAATTTTTTTTAAATCAAATTCTGTTTCAAACATCCTTATTTATTAGACAATTTGACTAAAAAATTACAAACTTCAAATTTATAAATTAATTATTATTTTTTGTTTTAAAGAATTGACTTTCAGTTAGAATTATTTAATCAACTAACTTATTAATATAAAATTTCTAATGGTCTAAAATTTATGGTGAATTTTTATGTTTCTTCGGTCTTCAAATATTGTCTATTCTTAATATTTTCAAATGCCAATTCAATTATTTATTCAAATTTACTTATTATTGAAATAATTGGAATATTACTTCCCTGTTCTGGATACTGTCAACTCTTCAATTTAGTATCACTGCCAAATACGTCTTTTGTGTCCTATGTATAAGATTTGCATGATTACTTCTTTCTATTTTCCAGTTAAATATATTTTAAAATATTCAATGGGTTATTTTAATTTTGATTCTATTTTTTTCTCCTGTCAAAATCTATTTCAAAAATCTTTTTCAGAATCCCATCATCGTTACCCATGACCGTTACCATCAACACCCATATTCAAGTTATATCCTTTTCCCTGATAGCTCTGTTTTTCAAAATTGCTTCCAAAATTAATAATTCATCTTTAATATCGACATTAACCATACTTACAAATGACGTATTTTTACACATATCAAATTTCATAGATCTATACAGTATATATAGATATAAGCTTACATGTGTTGTGTATAGTCTCCTACAAAAATAATATTTTCAAGCATTGAGAACTGCTAACTTTTGGTACTTACTATAAGGCGATATTTTTGTCTCCGACTCTCGCGACTACCTTTAAATACCTTACCGTTATTTAACTCGTTTAGTTCCTTTAATTCATATTCTCGAATTAGCAAAGAATATAAAATAGTGTCTGATTACTTCCTCCGAATGTATTCCACGAAATTCTTTTAAAGCATATTTTAGTTTATTGGGCGGCATTTACCATCAATGGGATTAAAAATCTCTCTCTTCACATTGACTTGAGAAGAAGAAAACATTTTAAATTTAACGCCTTGTATCTTTTTCCACAGCAATATTTACTAAGGCATATTTGGTTCTATCTCCATATTTTGGTCAAAATAAGCCGCCCTTAGTATATGTTCCAATACTTATGAATCACCCCGTATAGTATATAGTAAACACTTTCAAACTTCAGTAACTATTTTCATCTGTCTTGAAAACATCAGAATTGGTTAATTATTCGTGAATAAGTGGTAGTGTTATTATTGGTTATAAAATTATAAATACATATTGATAAACTTCTTTGGGGAGATCAAATAAGTAGTGAAATAACTCTTATATTTGAATTTACGGTTTGGACCCTTCATTTGTAGTGGAACTAACTGTTTCTAATCAATTCCACTATTTAATGAAAAAATAGGAAAATTCTAAGATATTGACAATTATTTATATGTCAATATCTTAGAATTTTCGTATTTTTTCATTAAATGGTGAAATTAATTAGAAACAGTTAATTTCATTTATAACAGTAACTCTAATATATTTTTCAGAGCAAGAATGAAAAGTGGTGTTCGTTTTTTGGAAGCGGTGCCAACAGAAGGCATTCCTTGGAATGTTACTATTGATATTAATCCTCGACATACTAGTGCAACTGTAACTTTGGTAAGAAAAGAGCCTCCAGATACAGATCCAGCAATAATTCCAGGAGAGTAAGTACTTCAATAATTATAAATTGAATGGAGAGAGGTTTATTTCTAAAAGTAATTTGAAAATAATTCCCATTTTTTAAGTAGATGCGTCCTTTCTATGATGTTTGTCATTAGATTTTATCGACGGGTTTGTTATTTTTATAAAAGGTATCATTTACCCCATAATTCAAGATAGGAAGACTTTTTGCTTGGCTCTCTAGTTATATGTTCCAATTTATTCAAGTTTTTTTACCTTTCCTCACACTCAATTTTTGATAGTCTTCTATTGTCTAGAAATGTTTCTTTTTCAAGGTTATTGCAGGTATTTTTTCTTTCTTTATTTTTTCCACATGCTTTTTAACATAGAATTAAAAATTTTTATTTTCACAGTTTTTAGAAAATATATTAAAACATTTGGAGTAAAATTTATTACTTACGAACTTTTGATATATATTTATTTTGTTTCATCAGTGTCATGGAATTGTTTTCTTGGCTAATTGAAATATCTGAAGATGCTACAGAAAATTATGATGGTAGCAAAGTGGTTTGGTCGGCACGATACGAGCCTCATCAGGAACAAGAAACTGAAAGCGATATTCGCAAAGATCTCAGGAAGCTAATCTCTCGTTTTGAGATACAGAAAGACGATATACAAGCAGTTGTTCCCATCAGCAAAGTGAGTGTTATTCAAATTTACAAATTTTCTAATGATTTCAAGTCGATTAAAAACTAATGTATTACTTGCTCCAGTATTTTTTCCTTTATCTTTTAAAATAACTCGTAGGGGTGAGTGAGAAAGCTGACTCAATAAAACTGTTTATAACTTTTGTTCCACTTTATGGATTTTGACAAACTTAGTATCATTTGAAAGGAAATTCAATGCCTAATAAAATATTATATTATCGATTCATTCCAGTGGTTTTAACGGTCGCTAGGTGGCGAGGTTTGAACAATTTTTTTGTTTTCAACTTTTTTTGGGAATCTTCAAATGCGTTGCTACATTTTTTAATCATTTACTTGAAAAAGGATGGAATTTTAAAAAAAATGGTAAAAACCGCATCTCAATATCTATTTTCTAAGCGAAGATACGAGAAAAGATAGGTATACGTTCCAGGGGATCCAGTTTTATACTGAAGTAAATTGAAAATTGTTCAATCACTACCACCTAGCGACCGTTAAAACCACTGGAATAAAACGATAATATAATACTTTATTAGGCTTTAAATTCTCTTTCAAATGATAGTAAGTTTGTCAAAATCCATAAAGCGGAACAAAAGTTATAACAGTTTTATTGAGTCAGCTTTCCCACTCACCCCTACCAGTTATTTTGCAAGATAGAGGAAAAAGTACTGGAACAAACTTACGTAAAATGATCTAACGATTATTTAAATATTGTGGTACTATAACGGTACATTTTTCATAGAAAAATGATGTTTTTGTGATATTATTGTGAACTACGCTCTCTAGCGGTGGAGTAGCAAACTTGAAAATAATTTCCAGCAGTTTCTCGTATGCGAGTTTGTAATGCAGATTTTTTTCTCTAAGCTGTACGATAAATAGTTTCTGAGATACAGCAGGTAACCTTTCTTAAACAAATAAATATTGGGATTGGATATGCACGTATCGTATGAAAACTGGTTCATCATTAAATAATAATATGTAAAAATTTATTTTCAGAATTGGGAAGTATTAAACACCGCAGTATTGACTGGTCTTCAAGTATCTCAAGCTATGAAAGTATTTATTGTATCACAAGCTGGAAAGGCTGCTGATGTAACGTTTCAATCATCCTGTCATTCGGAAGATGAAAGTGTGTTGAAGGTAACTAAAATATTTCGAATAATTTATAATTCAACTTCTTTGTTTTCTTTTGATCCACTCTCGTATACATCCTCGGCTGGTAGATTTGGTAACTCCGAGTGCAAGTTCTGAGCCAATACATGGAGTTGTCTGGCTAGTTGAACAACTTTTTCGTTGCTCTCGATGGCTGTCTGCGCATATTTTGAACCGTGCATTGCGCTTTTCTCTCATATTCATTTATCTCGCACAGTGCAAGAAAACGTACATTTCCGTCTGGAATATGGAAGTGTTTGTTCCTAGTGAGACCTTTATTTGTGAATTTCTCCCCCCACTGTATATTCCTGCACCAGTTCTTTCCTTGGTCTTTCCGCCTGTATACCTGATCCAGGTAAGTATCTAGGAGTCATGTAGTCCGTTGGTGTTATGTCAAATGAGGGAGAAAGTTCAGCATTTCTTCCATGGCTGATATTGATGTTGTTTTCATAGCCCTCGTTATGTAAAGCTCACTCAACTCAACCGTGGCTCTTTTTTGGGTTATCTCTACCATACAAACTTGCTTAGATACTTTTTACAAAATTACATTTGATTTATTGTTATTTGGTAGGTTTCGTCTTCTTGTGGTTCAGTTTATGTCGACGGCAGTGAAGCTAGAGGTTCTGTAAATGGATCTGTTATTGTAAAATACGGTACTTATACAGGAATTGCTCAATTCACAGTGTGGATGCCGGAATTTCCTTTGGATTTATCTGTAGCCGACACAAGACTATCGCAGCTTAAATCATGGAGGGTACCTGATTACCACCCCAGGTAAGTACTACAGTTGAAACAACTACAACTTGCCAAACGTAGGAAGATTCGCGTGCTTTTAAATCTAACCACGTCATCCTAGTGTGCAATGCTGAATTTTTGAATTATTGTGATTATATGAAAATGAAAAACTGGTACTGGAATGATCTTTTAATGTAAAAAATGACAACTATATAACTGTCTTATTTGACAACATGAAAATACAAGTGAATGTTACAAACTTAAACAAAACAATACCTGCAGACAACGCTTTACTAAATTCAATACTCCCACTTTTTGTTACAAGTCAATGTCAACATTCACTTTGACAATACATTCAACATTTGACAAAAATGTTGATGTTTCAATTTTGATAATGCCTTTGTCATGATATCGGCTGCCTGGTCATCTGTTTGAACATATTGTAATTCAAAAAAAATTCATCTTTGAATTTCTCTCGGATAAAATGGTAACGTACGTCAATATGCTCAGTTCTCTCATGAAACTCTGGATTCTTCACAAGTCGTATTGCGCTTTGATTAGCCATAAATAAAACTGGTACATCCAATTTAACTTGTCGAAGATCACATAAGAGATTCTTCAACCAGACAAGTTCTTTTATAGCTTGTGACGCTGCCACATACTCGGATTCTGTTGTGGATAGTGCGACGGATTTTTGTCGTTCTGATCCCCAGCTAATTACACTTCCTCCAAGCATGAAAACATAACCTGATGTTGATCTTCGTGTTTGCGTGTCTCCAGCATAGTCGGCATCACTATACCCGCAAAAGTCTAAATTGTTTCCGCTTGCGAAACGTATTCCTTTGTTCATCGTACCTTTGATATATTTCATAATGTGTTTTACTGCATTCACATGTGCAGTAGCTGGTTTTTCCAAATATCGACTGACACTTCCAACTGCGAAACTAATATCTGGTCTGGTTGCAACGGCCAGATACATCAAGCTCCCGACTGCCTCTCGATAAGGAAAATCGATTTTTTTATCAGCTTCAAAATCTCCGAGGTTTTGTGAACTAGCTAATGGAGTTGTCACTGTCTTACGATATGTCATATCAAAACGATCAAGAACCTTTCTTGCATATCCTTGTTGATGAACATGAATCGATCCATCCAAAAGCTGATCAATTTCGAGTCCCAAAAAACATTTCAGCTCAAAAATTTTGATCTCAAATTCTCTCTGTAAGTGTCTAATGACCGGCTTAATGGCTTCTTGTTTTTCTGCTGCAATCAATCCATCGTCAACGTAAATTGCCAAAATTAACATTCCATCTTTTCCGTTGCTAACAAAAACGCATGGATCGGATCCACTCTCTTTGAAACCAAAACTGTTAAGGAAAGAAGTAAGCTTCTTATTCCAACAGCGCGAAGCCTGCTTCAAACCATATAAACTTTTGTATAGTTTACACACTCGGCCACTGTTGTCATTATATCCAATTGGCTGGCTCATATAAACATTTTCTTTTAAATCGCCATTTAGAAAAGCCGTTTTCACATCAAACTGTTTTAGTGTCATACGCTTTGCCGCAGCCAATGCTAGGATCGCTCTGATTGATGTAAACTTCACCACTGGACTAAATGTTTCCTGGTAATCGATTCCGTACTCTTGTGTAAAGCCTCGTACTACCAATCGTGCCTTATACCGATTAACACTCCCATCCGGATTTTCTTTGACCTTGTAGACCCAGCGATTGTCAATCACTTTTTGATCAACTGGCGCATCGACCAAAATCCAAGTATGATTTTTCATAAGTGAATCGTACTCTTCATCCATTGCTCGCTCCCACTGCTTGTAATCAATCGACTGAATTGCCTGCTCATACGTTCTTGGCTCATCACTGACTGCCAACATTGCAGAATGTTCACCAGTTACCAGATGTGTTAATGTGTTACGATCACGTAGACGCCTATTGACAATATTTCTGCTATCAAGATCGCAGGTCATACCACGATTTTTCTGTTGATCTAGTGACGCACATTCATTTGTGTCCTTATCTTCGTCATTTTCATTTTCTGCACCTTTGTCAATACCATAATTGTCTTCGTTTTCGTTATTTTCATTCTTACTGACTACACTAGCATTTTCTTCAACACAAATATCGAGTGCTCCCATTGAATTTTCTAACAAAAAAACGACTTCTCGTGAGATCTCGATTTTACTAGTTTTCGAATTCCAAACTCGATATCCCTTTGAATTATTGTCATAACCAACAAACATACATTTTTCTGCCTTCGCGTCGAGCTTCTGACGTTTTTCTTTTGGAATGTGAATAAATACTTCCGAACCAAAAATCCGTAGATGGTCTAGCTTCGCCTCCTTGTTATGCCATAATTCATACGGTGATTTGTTGTCAACTGTGCTTGTTCCAGTTTGATTTAGCACATGAACTGCTGTATTTACTGCTTCCGCCCAGAATTTCCTATCAATCTTCTTTGCCTCAAGCATTGTCCTTGCTGATTCAACGATAGTTCGTATTTCCCTTTCTGCACAACCATTCTGCTCTGGTGTATATGGCACAGTTCGTTGATGATGAATTCCAGCTGCTTCAAAGAAAACTTTCAGCTTTTCATTGACAAACTCTGTGCCGTTGTCAGATCTGATATTGCGAACACTGTGACCATGCTTCTTCTGAATCAGTTTAACACATTTTTCGATAATACTCGCTACTTCTGATTTTTGTTTCATGAAATATACGAAACGAAAATGAGAATAATCATCTTTGAGCAACAAAAAATATCTGGATCCACCAATTGAATTCGTCTGAAACGGACCACACACGTCAGTATGAATGATTTCGCCACACATCTTTGACTTTTCTTCGCGACTCTTAAAAGTGCTTCGATGATGCCTTCCATAGACACAAGCTTCACATGCAAATTCCTCATCAATGAAATCTATACCCCGACTTAGTAGAAACTTCTTCACATGTGTCGAATTCTGATGTCCTAGACGTTCGTGCCATGAACGAAGTGTAGCGTTTCTGATTGCTACACTCGTTGTAGTTTCAATCTTTGATGGTTGTATTGTTCTGAACAACATTTGAAACAAACCTTTTCTGCGAATTCTCACTGCAACAATGTTTCCATCTTTCAGCAATTTGCAACCTTCGTTGTTCATGTTCAATTGATGCCCGCGATCTAACACCTTTCCCAATGAAAACAAATTTTTCTTAAGTTCCGGCACGAACAAGACTCCCATGACTCGTTTGCGAATCCATTCATCTCCATTAAAAGCAAAAATGTTGATATCGCCTTTGCCCAGAGCCATTATCTTGTCACCATTACCAACTGTAATTGGTTCAGCTATTTCCGTATAGTTTTCGAACCATTCTCGGCGATGACTCATGTGATCAGTTGCACCTGAGTCCAAAATCCAAGTATCTTGGTCTCTATTTGTTGTTTTGTAACAAATAAAAGCATCATTTGAATTTTCTTCTTTTCTCCCGTTGAAGTTAGTCTTCTTTTCCGAGCATTCCCTTTTCCAGTGGCCCTTTTTTCCACATTTGAAGCATTTGCCTTTCGGTTTGTCATTTTTATCTGTCGCTTTGTTATTATTCCATGAATTTCCTTTCTTGTAATTATTGATTTGTTTCTTCGGGAAGATTCTCTTGGCCATTAGCGCCTCTACTTCTTGAACTTGACCCTGCGACTTCAAACGAAATTCTTCTGCCATCAAACGAGCCCGCAAATTTGCCAAAGTTTGACTATCTGCGTTTGCAGATTCCCATGCACTATGGAAATGATTAAACTCGGACGGTAGTGACATTAAAATCTTCGAAATTACCATGGACTCAGAAATAATTTCTTTTTGATCACGTAATTGCTGCACTATTTCCATTAATTTTGATAAAAATGTCGCAATGTCATCTTCCGGTTGTTTTGTGTAGCCATAATAATTTTGTTGTAAAAATAAAATATTTGCCTTTGATGTTTGCTCATACGTACTTTTGAGCGTCTCCCACATCTCTTGAGCTGTTTCACAATTCATAATCTGCAGTAATGCCTGTTTCATACAAGTCGTGGAAATTGCTCGTCTGGCCATAGCATCCGCCTTCTTCCAAGTCACAATTTCCTTCGCATAATTTGTACATTCAGATGTCGGTTTGACGTTTGTTCCATCGACGTAGTCAAAAAGATCGTTAGCTTCTAAAATCTGACGCATTTGAAACTTCCATGTTAGCCAGTTGCTGCCGCTTTCCAGCTTTTCAATATTAACGCGATCGCCTTCCATTTATTTTGTCTTTTAATAATTATCGGCTTCAAAACTTCAAAAATAAATTGCTTTCCAATTTTCTTTTTTTGAGTTCACAAATAATTCTTGCACAAAATAAATAACGATATTTACTGCAGTTAATCTTCCTTTACAATTTCACGTAATCTGGGCCCATAACCTTTTGAATTATTGTGATTATATGAAAATGAAAAACTGGTACTGGAATGATCTTTTAATGTAAAAATGACAACTATATAACTGTCTTATTTGACAACATGAAAATACAAGTGAATGTTACAAACTTAAACAAAACAATACCTGCAGACAACGCTTTACTAAATTCAATATGAATTAATCAGTTGTTAGAGGTATATCGACGAATAAAGATCGCAGAGTACAGTCAGTGAAAGTATAGTTTAGATAAACATTTCCGCAGTGCATACCGCCTATCTGTCTTTCTCCGAATACTTTTTCTTTCTCTCTTGTACGCAGCACTTCACATTTCCATGTTTCTTCCTACGTTTGACGATAAAATGTATTCCTTCATTTGCACCATACTGTATATTTTAGTTAGTAGTTAATTTAACCATTATGTTATTTTCTGAATCATCAAATAAGGCTAATAATAATTTGATCTTGTTGTAGTATGACGAAATCTAGAAAAAGAAGAAAACGATCTTTGGATAGTAACTGGGGTGTGTCGTCTATCGACGAAACCGGCAACGTCGTGGATAAACCAATTTGCCGATTACGTTACCAACAAACTTCTGTCGATGTATATGCGCATTTTTTGGCATCCGATCATTCTTCAGGACGTATAAGTTATTTAATAAACAGAAGAACTTTTCTAAGAGTTACCGACTTGGTTTTACCTTGGCTCCGAGTAAGTGATCCCAGGATCGCTAGTTTACACGGGAGGATTTTACAAGGCAGAAGTGTAGGAAGGACTGAAGTTCAGGTATTCAATATTTTTTATTATTATTTCCTATTGACTTACAAAATCATTTCAGGTGCTGTCTCCGATAACCAGTAGAGTGTATGGTTCGAAAGAGGTTAGAGTGGGTAATGACAAAGTAGGCTTAACAAAACTTTATGTACAAGTAGTATCTGGTCTGCAGCTTAATATATCTCCGGATAGTTCTTTGGAGAATGTGTATGTAGCCGAAACTGGTATAACTAGAAAATTAACCGCTCAGTATCAGGTAAATGAATTTTATTTTCACAAGCTACAAAATGTTTGAAATAATTCTAATATTATTAAAGTAGGAACAAACGAATATAAATTTATCTTAACTCAATTTATATGAGAATGCTCACGAATAATACAATCCCTTATAAAACAGAAAACTCAAATAACTATTAAGGATTTTTTAGGAAGGATTATTGGACATTGAACTGGAATTCTCCGATGGACAAAAAACTCCTCTCAGGGACATTGCAGATACTGATTATCATCTAGTCGTGGAAAGTCTCGATCCCGAAGTCGTTGCTTTTGCTCCAATGGTTGCTTCTCATCATCCAAGAGTAATAGCTGTTGGAGAAGGCAGTGGCGATCTTTTACAGGTATAATCTTTTCATCTAAAGCTTCGGTATTTTGAACAACAACTTTTAGAAAACAAACACTACAGATTCCTCTAACACAAGGTTGGGTACGTATTTTTTCGCCTACCTTACCGGAAAACCAATCTTATGAATTAACACCAAAAATAGGGCGGAAAGTATTGTTTAGCAGCCCAAGGGTGGAAAATTCTTAACGCTACATATTTTGACGTTTTTCACCATCTGTCACTTGAGTACTTTGACGTTTCACGTAAATTTTTTTAATTAAACGTCAGTGTATGTTAACATTTTTAGTGTATATTTTTTGGTTTAATCGGTAGGCGAAAAACAGTTGTGTGTCACACATGCAGGAAACTCTTTAGCAGCCCTTAACTATAGTAGAATTAATACCTATTTAGAGGTACCAGCCGTTTTAGTAACTTAACGTATGCGGCTTCTTGAACCATCTGAACCCGCATGAAAAAAATTAGGTTATGACCTTTGTCATGTCAAATGCTTGACATATTTCTTATTGCATTGGCGTAGTGACTTGAAATTTCATATTATCAGTGGCGGTTTGTAATAATACAAATTAATTTTATGAAATTCATAAAATTCTAAAGATGTTGACATAATAAAAGAATATAAAAGAAGCGCACTAATTTTAAAAACATTGTTTTATTAACTAGATACATAGTTTTCTTAAAAAAATATGGCAATTCAGAGTTCGATTAAGTACAAATTCTAGATTTTAAAAAAATGACAACGTGATCTTCAAGGCAAAGTTTAATTAGTTTCTAAATCAGAATAACTTTCGGAAAGTGATAGTTCATCATCGGATTCATTGGATACAGAGATCACCATAGGTTCGATGTTTAGTAGGTCCAGTTTGTTTTCTACTTCCCATGCTTCAGAAATAATTTTCTCTGTATGATTTATGTAATTCTGCCAGTGTTGGTCCGGTACATTTTTTACAACGTCATTCCATACTTTTAAGACTTCAGTAGGTGACCTTGCAGTTTTCGTAATAGCTTGGTCATAATGCCTTTTAGTTTCTGACCATACCATTTCGATGGCATTAAAATGGCAATGATAGGGTGGTAGCCTGAGAACACAATGACCATGCTCGGCAGCGTATTTGTCTAAATGATAATTTTTTTCTGGCAAAACTTGCTTCTCAATTATATTCCAAACAGCATCCTTTAAAATGTGATCTGGAAAAGGAATATTCTTTTTTTTTGAGCCATTCTAACATGCGTGTTTTACTCCAACTTTTTCTTGGGATTTCTTCATCCAGGCGACTGTGATACGTTGCGTTGTCCATTATAATTAACGATGGTTCTTCCAAGTTTACAATTAGTTGCTGTTTAAACCAATTTTCAAAATTTTCGGTGTTCATGTTATCATGGTAATCGCCTGTTTTTTTATTGCATTTAAAAATAAGGGATGCATTTGCCACAAAACCTTTTTTATTACCGGCATGAACAATTACATATCGTGTCCCACTTCCAGTTATTTTTAAATCACTGTGTTTAGTACCATCTTGCTACATTCTTCTGTCCCCGCTTTTACTAAAAACCCATGTCTCATCCAGAAAAACAGGTGTAAAGAGCTTTTCGCTTTTAGCAGCATGGTATTTGTTCAAAAATAATATTCTTTTTAATCTGACTGCAGGCATTTCCAATAAATGTTTTCTTCCATCCTGTTTTTTGAAATGAAAACCCATTTTTTTAATTCCCAAATATAACGAACCTTTGGAAATCTTAGTTTCTGGAGACTCTTCGATAAATTGCCGTAAAATAGTTTCTACTGTGATTTTATCCTTTCGCGCATACATTTTATAAATTACTTCCCTCAAACAATGCAGGGTATTTTTTGTAATTCGGGTTTTGCTCCGGGAAACGCTTGCAGACATATTTCTTCTAAATTCGAAATCTGTAGCTCTGTTTGGTTTTTCAAGATTATATAATGTGCTTTCTGGAACTTTTAGTGCTTCGGACGCTTTTTGAATTGCCTTAAATCGAGATCCTAAATCGTTTTGAAAATAGTTTACTACATTAAGCATTAGTTTTTTGGATTCATCAGAATATCGCATTTTTATATCTTATTTTGCGTTATGACATTAACATGAAATCAAAATTTGACGTAACTTCAAAAACGTGACATCTAATAAATTAGTTACGACGTTCATTTTTGTTGGTAATTTTTTGTTTCAACCGATTTATTAATAATAAATAAGGATGGTCTTATTCTAAATGGGTATTAAATTTACTATATCTAGTCTCGACCCATTTTCTGCCTTTGTGACACAATATACAATTTTGTAGCCATGTCAACCAGAGACCGGATTAGAGATGCCCTTTTTTCATCAATTAGATCATTTGTAAATCTGCTTCCCGAAACTATTTTTTCTAGATTCTTATATACAGGGTGTTCCCGGAGTTCGTAACAAAACTGTGCAGGTTCTCTTCATGAACTATCCGTTAAGACTATCCAAATTTAACTAATTTGGAAAAAGTAATGCATAAAAATATTGTATGAACTTTACATTTATTTAATTTATTTATTTAATTGCTACTTATCATTAAGACAAATTTATATTTTAGGTGACATTGCTTTTAGCAGAAGAATGTAGAAATAGTGGTAGGCCAAAAACTAAAGCAATGGGACCTTTAGCTTCAGCAGCAGCTACTATTAACGTTGATTTTAGTTCTATTGATCTTCACCGACCGGACATTTTACAAAATGATGGAGGTAGTTACGGATCATCAAAGGTTAGAGAGTTTTCAGATCTTCAGGATATCCTGAAAGGTAACAACATTAAATATTGATTGATGCTTTAATCATAGATTATAACATGGAAGCAAAATAATAATTGTTGATGCAATTTATCTTGAAACTCCGTGGACAAAATTATAAAATTAGTCAACTATTTTGATGTAATCCAGGGTGGGTTTCCCTCAGCTATTTATAAGGCATTATGTAAATCAAAATAAATCTTTTGTAACTATGAATACTATAAATTGAAAACGATTGGCCATTCATTCATTCGTTTAGGTTGTGCTCAACAGCCCAGGCTCTTGAACTGAATTTTTGTACCATTTCCCATGTTATCTACTTCCATTCCAGAAGCTTCGTGTCTTCTATAAAGGCCACTAGTTTGACTGGAGGGATTTTCAGTAGTTGTAATGGTTGTATTAATTCCTCTCCGAAGTCAAAGTTCCTTGTAAGTTCTCGCAGAAGCAGAGTATGTGAGTAGGTGTTTCATCATCAAGTTCACATTTTCTGCACATAGGTTCACTTACTTTGCCCATTTTGTGCATATGTTTCCTCGGGGTCGGTGCAGTGTCCACTCACCGGGTCGGTAACTGTCTTCAAATGTCTCTTACCCAGTTTCAATAGCCTGGTTGAGAGTTCTTTATCTACTTTGTTCAGTAAACTCTTTATATGGAGGTGCCCTTGTGACAACCTCCATTTGAGTTGGTGTTCCCTATCTAGCCAGTTCCCGATTTCCTTTGTTATGCACAAAACGGTTCCGGAACTTTGAAGTCTCCTTTAGAGCCTTCTTTAGCTAACTGGTCCGCCATTTCATTACCTGCAATCCCCTCATGTGCCGGCACCCAAACGATTGGCATGACATTTTACGTAAAAATAGACAAGAAATAACAGGGAGTATGTCGAATAAACACAGGTAAAGCCTAGAAAATTTTAATTATAATTTTGAGATAGGAACTTGAATAAGAGTATTAAATGTTTAAAAAATTATTGTCCTTACCAATGTTTTTCACTTTTTATTTCAAATCAAATTAAACAAATGTATGATACAATTTTTACTAAATGTTTTTAAAGGTTCTCCGATCCATGTAGAAAATTCAGATGAGCCTAGTGTGCAAGCCAGACAGTTTCAAGGAAATAATAAAGGAATTCCTCGACAATTATCACCTCATCATTCCACGCCATTAGAAATTAGCATGTATGTTTTGCTTGCTGCATTTTGTTGTGCCATTTTGGTAAGTATTGACATTACTATGTATACTCTCCCCCATGCATTGAAAAGCTTTAAAACTTAGATGTGGGACGATTTATAATCACACTTGCACTATTTATCATTTTCAGGTTTTTGTTGTATCTTGTGTTGTATACGCATCCAAGTTCAAACCGATGAATCCTAATATTGCCCCGGGGATACATGCTACTCCGGGTCATCCTACAAATTTTATCATCCAGCATGAAATTAACCAAAAACCGAAAGAATCTACAACAAACGCTCACGACTGGGTTTGGTTAGGTAGAGCGACGATAGAGCCACCTAACAACTACGTAAACAACACTACAGATATGCGTATCATTACAAATCCTTTAAATTTGAATTATTGTGAGCCGGACGATTCTCTTACTGGCAACAGTTTCAGTAACCCCACACATATAGAACTTCCTGCTGCTGATAACGTCAATTCCATTAATTCAAACAGGCAAATCGATACAAGAACTTATTCTAAAGGGAAAGAAAACGGCCAAAAAGTTGAGGTTTTGAATGACAATGACGCAGATATACAAGTTTGGTATGTATACAATATTATAACTTTTATTTCAGTTCAAAGTTTCGTAATCTATTAAAGCATTGCTCTCGTCAATGATTCCAGTAGTCCATTCAGTATTGCCTTTACAAAATATTCGGGTCTAAAACGACTGACATTTTCTAGGCCTTTTTGGGTCGAGACATAAATAATTTTTGATTTCAAAGATTTCTAGATGTTCCCGAATATCTGAACCGAACTATTAATGTTGTTATTGTAAAATACAAAATAACCTAGGGGACTTGAATTTTTACGTTTGCTGCATGGACGAAACCTGCCAATTCAATGTCATATGTTGATTTGACAGATTTCGTCCATGCAGTAAACGTAAAGATTCAAGTCTCCTAGGTTATTTGATTTTTTCCAGTATCAACATTTATAGCCCGGTTCAGATAATCGGGAACATTTAGAAATCTTTTAAATCAAAAATTATTTCTGTCTCGATTTTGAATCGTACCCAAAAAGGCCTAGAAATTATCAGTCGCTTTAGACCCGAAAATTTTGTAGTGCAATACTGAATGGACTTATGGAATCATCCATTCACACCACTTATATTATTTAAAAACTGTATATTATATTTTTAGGAACAAGCCAACTCCTCCGCCACCACTGCCTGCACATTCTCCGAACAACAATCAGAAGAACAACTCGAATGATGATTACAAACCGCCCGTTCCGCCACACCGTAATTTAAGTATTTCTACATCATCTTCTGATTCTCCTCCTAAAAAATCTCATCATCACCACCATCACAGAAACAAGAATCAAGAAAAAACAAGCCAACACAGGTATGCCGTCACTTTTTTGTATTTCTAGCATCAGTATAAAATGTATGTTTTATTTCATTAGGTTGTCGGATGATATACCACTTTCAAAAACTCAAATACCTCCAGTTAACGTTCCAAAGAAAAATTCAGAAAATTGTACAGAAAGAGATATGTTCGCATTTGATGATGAACCACAAGAACCTCGAAGAAATAATGACAACGTTGAATTTGTACAGTATTCCAATAGTCCTAGTAAGTATCCTTAATTTAGATGAAATTGTTTACGGAATTGAGCGTCCTTTCGTAGAGCGTAATTTACATCCAAAACTAGAAAAATACATTTCATTCTTAACGTATAACAACTCCAAGATTAAAAAATTATTAACAGTATACGTCTCGGGAAATCGAACAGAAACATGTTGCAGCACTGGACCCCAGAAAAGTGAAACAATTTTAGCGGTAAATTCAAACGTACAGAGAGTAAACAAGAACGACGTTGCCAGACTGCAACTTTTGGAAACTGATATGGGTACAGTCTGTGATGGAAGCTCCTCTACTGCCACCATGAACACAGAATATACAAGATGTATTATTTGCCATGGATATAAACCTAAACTTTTCGAAGATTTTGTACTACGACAATTACCTTCAAGTAAATATGTAATTTTAATATTGCAGGTAACAGAAATAGTGCAGAAGTAAAAACAGCTACAATAGTGGGAAATCCAATGTTTAACGTTGATCCATCAGTTAAATCCATGGAGCTACCAGGTTTGGATGATTTGCAGCTAGACATGGATTATGATCAAATCATGCATTATTTTGAAAATCTCAAGGTAAGTGCTGAACATTCTTATCCATACAAATATTTAAATTAGATTTTACCCTTCTCAGTTTGATACAAACCTTTCGTAATGTTAGCAAGTAAAATGGGTTGCATGACTTAGTAATCAGTTTCGGCAAAATTGTACCATCATGTTGATAATTTAATATTTATTGCAGGAGTCAAACGCCTGAGTAGAAGAGATCATTGCAAAGATCCGTGGTATTTTGCTTTCATTTAGCGAGCAATACAAAGCTACGGCTCTAAACGAACATCCTTACATCCCCGCCACGAATCCGACCTGTAGTCTCGACTATTTTTTCGATTTCGTCAGCGAGTCGTACGCTTAAATCGCCATTGTGTACCTTTAACATTTGCACAAGACTGACTTAACTGATGATTACATTGAATTTCAGGATTAATATGCCAATATCCAATTAGTCATACTTATTCAAATATACGCACTTTGAGGTTTTACATAATAAAGTTTATCAAATATTGCTTTGCAATAATTGTTGCTCATAAATATAAAAACTTTGAAAAATAGTATGTTGCAGAAAGTAAGCATGCTGCGTACCTTCTATAGTACTTTCGACGTTTTCATTAGTCACTAGCATACTTGTTAGCAAAGCTAACTCTAATTAGTTTTATAAAGAACCCAATTTTATTTAAAATGAAAATAATATGGAATATAATATCGAAGATAAGCCGTGACCGCCGACGTTCAACTTTAAAAAACTGTTCGAATAGCTTTGCTTGCAGAAGTAACTGACATAATTTATTGGTTGCACATTACTTATAAACCACCTGATTATATCGATGTGGAGTGGAAGATACTGTAACTGGAAATATTGTTCCGAGTCGGAGCTAAGATGATGACTATATTTTTCGAGACGTTAATCATTTATTTTTTGGATGCAAACATAAAACACAGGCAATAGGTTTCTTATTACGAGATCTTCTGAAATATAAAATACGATTACCAGTTTGTAACACATATTAGTTAACTTTGTTATCCAACTAATTATTGTTCCTTAACAGATAGCAAATAGCGAGAGCTGATGCCATTTTCACCTTCACACGTACACATGATTTCATCGTGGCGTAACTCAAATATATATTTTAGTTGACTGTTTAAAACTTACTTTCTGTCAGATATTATTCGAGCATTGTTGTGTGCTTATATTTTTTGGGTAACCAATGAACAATTTAACGTAAAACTATTGCCTAGCAAAAAGTAAAACAATATAATTGAAAAAATATGCATGTGGATACTGGCTATTAATTGTAGAATCAAATCGCCTTTTTAATTTATTTTTGGCTAAAATATTTTATAATATAAATTCAGCATTTAATCTGTTACATAAATTCAGTACTCTCTCAGTTAGCTCTATTTTCAAATTTTACATTAAGTTCAATGATTTAAAACATCAGCTGCAGCTAGAAGTAAAAGCTCATGTTCATATTAAGTTATACGAACAAAATATTAATAAATAATGAAAGTCGATGCAAACTGAATTTGCGCAACATTGCAAGTTCCACATTTCATTCAGGACAAAACAGAACGACGCACACTGCATAAAACATTGTCTCGAAACGTTGCGTTGGCGATGCAGCTTTGCCGAAGACCAAAGCAACTGTTCCTTCCCAACAATCCTGAAGAGCACACGTTTGTCACTGTCCCTTGTTGACTGATAAATTTGAAATAAACGCTATTCGCGAAAACGAGCAAAGGGTGCGACACCTACCGTCAAAATTGTATAATCTTGGACTGGGGAACACAAACCAAATCGCTATTAGAGTATGTGTATAGTGATAAAAGTATTAATATCGTTTTCTGTCCTCCGGTCGGAAAGTGTCAACTTTCAGGTCGCTGCGCTAAACGAAGCTGCTCCTGTCCGGCTCCGTCGAGAAAAATAATATACTCTCATTGGCCAGTAAATAAGAAAGCCTCAGATCACATGTTTGTGGACCTCAGCTTTTCTTCGGCCGACAATTACATGTGATCTGAGACATTTCTTACTTTACTGGCCTAGGTACGTAATATACTATTTCTTGATTTCTAGAAGAGTTTGGTGAAGTTTGTTGTATCAGAACACTCATTTAGACTCTAATAATGACCAGCAAGTGCAAGAGGTATGTAATCAGTATTAATTAAGATGCAATATCCAAAATTATGCAGTGTGGCAAAACATTTTAAAAATTGGGAAACCTATGTCCAAATACACGCCAATGTGTAGCAGGCACTTCTTAGAGTTCTTAGGAACAGATTATAAAGGTAATTTCACTCATTTCCATCATAAAATATTTTGATGTTCAGCGTTATTTAATGCTTTGAATACCTGTTTACCTTCCACCATCGGCCGGTTTCTGTCGCCAATCTATTTAAAAATATCCACCAAACTAATTTTAACAAGCACCATCTCTCACAAAACACCTTTATCGCTCAAAATTCAAAAGGCAATCAGAAATGGATGTGTTTATTGTTTTCCCCATGCCACTGACAGCTTTGACATATACTGCAGCGCCCACTACCGTAAAAATGTCCGCGACTTATAATTTTAATGTGTTCACTCAATAACACTTGTCGTTTACATTGTTTTGTGTCGGTGCGTTTCCATTTTTTTTGTGTCTTAACAAAAATTTTCCTGCCTTGAATGTGCATTTAAGTGGCGACAAGATTGTAACAAAAGGACAGATATAGTAAATTTTATACCCATTTAGAATAAGACCATCCTTATTTATTATTAATAAATCGGTTGAAACAAAAAATTACCAACAAAAATGAACGTCGTAACTTATTTATTAGATGTCACGTTTTTAAAGTTACGTCAAATTTTGATTTCATGTTAATGTCAGATGGTTCAAGAAGCCGCATACGTTAAGTTACTAAAACGGCTGGTACCTCTAAATAGGTATTAATTTTACTATAAATAATAATGCTTATATGGAAAACGAAATGAAGCGAATATCCGGTAGCAATCGTAGCAATAAAATTAAAAATGTATAAAAATATGGAAAGTGGGGAGCGAACCAGAATTATGTACAACGTTTGTTGGAATTGCGATCAGAAGAAAATAAAAAGGGTGAATGAATAGTTTTCATCTGATCACAAATTTTGGAAAATTCATGTGTAAGGCTTTTAAGCAACATCAGCCAAACACTTGGTATACTGAGTAAGTACTGAATTTGTTAATACGGCGTTTTTTATTGTTTTTATAACCAAATAAAATTTAATGTCAACGCGTTTTAGATTGTCGAAGAGTTCAATATACACTGTGTCCGTAAAGTATGGAACAAATTCATTTTTAGCTAAACAGACCATTTTAAGAAATAATCCTGAAACACGTCGATTTTTGATTTTAATTTACCGTATTTTAAAATAATAATCTAATATACAGGGTGAATTACTTTCGAGTAATGACGTCACCGTCATTTTTTTTAAATGGAACACCCCCATTTTGTTTCAATTTTCGGATTACTCTAGCTGAGCTGATTCCAAAAATGTATCACATGTTGATTCCAATTGGTACAGGGTGAACAAAAATACAATAGTTTTGTGTGTGCTCATAAAGTAACGCGTAACATTCTTTATTAGTTAAATTAACAATATTATCAAAAATACTTATGAAATACATGACTTTATAAATGTTCGAACTGCAGCCCTTGCTGTATTTGACAGTAACCCAAACGGTGTACAAATTCTTGTTGAACCTTGTTTATTGTGTCTTGAGAAATATTGTTTATTGCTGTCCGAATTCTCTCTTTTAATTCTTGAATATTTGCTGGTTTCGTTTGATACACAACATTCTTCAGATGGCCCCACATAAAATAATCCAAAGGATTGAAATCTGTTGACCTCGCTGGCCATTCAATAGGTCCACGTCTACCAATCCACCTGTTCGGAAAAATTTCATCTAGGTACCTTCTAACATCTACAGCATAATGTGGAGGTGCACCATCCTGTTGAAACCATAAACTTTCATCAAAACCTCCAGGATTACGTCTGCTGGGAAACAAATTACGTAAAGTAGGTACGAATACCCCCTTAAAAACTCAAGGTACGTTGCCCCGTTTAAATTACCTTCGATAAAGTAGGGTCCGATGATTCGATTTCTTACAATTCCAGCCCATACATTTACCTTTTGCGGGTATTGTCTATGATGCTCACGCATCCATTGGAGGTTTTCTTTTGCCCAGTATCTACAATTCTGACGGTTAACCTCGCCATTTAACGTGAAAGTGGCCTCATCAGAAAAAATAATGTTTTGTATCAAGAGAGGGTCTCGGTGACATTTATCCATCATTTTTTCGCAAAATTGGATTCTTCTATCGGGATCATCTTCGTTTAATTCCTGCACAAGTTTGATTTTATAAGGATGCCATTTTTCAAGCTTTAATAGTTTGTGTACCGTTGTTTTGCTAACACCGATATCGCGACTAACTTTACGCACAGAAGTGTGCGCATCTTCTTCAAAACTAAGTAAAACTTCTAATGCTGTATCAGCATTTGCAGAGGGACGACCTGATTTGCGTACATTTTCAACCGTACCAGTTTCTCGAAATTTCTTTTCAATCTTACTGACTGTTGAACGCGTTATAGGTCTTTCTGGATATTTACCATTAAACAAATTGCACACTTCCATCTGAGTTCGCGATCTGTCTCCATACACAATCATCATAAGTATTTCAATTTTTTGTTTTACACTTAACTCCATTTCTACTTCTAATTAAATCTAAGCAATAATTGAAACATTCACGAATACCAAAAATTTTGTAGTACTTAACTGTCACTGAACATCAATAAATTACTAAACAAATAATGACATTTCACAAAAAATTAGACGACTATGTTTTTTTTAAATTGATAAGAAATAATTTCTTTCATATTCTGTCTGATAGACCACAAGTACAACTTCAGGGTGTTACATTTAAACCAATTGCCGCTAGACAGAAAGTATTTTTGATAATATTGTTAATTTAACTAATAAAGAATGTTACGCGTTACTTTATGAGCACACACAAAACTATTGTATTTTTGTCCACCCTGTACCAATTGGAATCAACATGTGATACATTTTTGGAATCAGCTCAGCTAGAGTAATCCGAAAATTGGGACAAAATGGGGGTGTTCCATTTAAATAAAATGACGGTGACGTCATTACTCGAAAGTAATTCACCCTGTATATTAGATTATTATTTTAAAATACGGTAAATTAAAATCAAAAATCGACGTGTTTCAGGATTATTTCTTAAAATGGTCTGTTTAGCTAAAAATGAATTTGTTCCATACTTTACGGACACAGTGTATGTAAGTAAATTAGTTTTTAAGTGTTATCAATATTCATTTGGTGTATAATCTAACAACAGTTATGTATTCTTTTATATAAAGGTAGGAAATAGCTGGAAATATTTATCACACCTCTTGGAAAAAGAAAACAAACCAAAGCAAAAACTTGAGTCTTCCAAATACCTTTTTTTACACATTTGCATAAAAGTATTGTGTTTTAAAATTCATATTAGTTCGTTTCACTACTGTTCAATATTGTAGGAGTGGTTTTTGTGGCCCCTGCAATACACAGGCAAGCAAGTCTTTGTATGCTACTTAACAGCCTTATCACTCTCACTTGCTGTGTCTTTGTCCACCACTCTACTGATCCGTAGATCTAACAACCACTGGCTCATTTGTGGGATTTTTTTTCCCACACATTCTAAGACGTAGGCTCTATGTTGACAACCTATGACATTTGAAAACCTCAAACTCCTGCCGGTTTCATGCAAATAAGATGTCTAATACTTGTACTGTACAATATTTCTAACCATTTTATTCATATTGAAAAAACAGCTCGATACCTGAATTAATTATAAAATGACAAACCCAGAGTTGTGCTGAATGTTTCACTTTCCTCAATATTTAACCAATAACTTGTAAAACTATTGAATACTTTTTTAAAGGGCGGTAAGACAAGAAGAAAGTCGGAACGATTTTAAGAGGATTTTTGCAGTGATCAAAAAAATAACGTAGCCATTAGTGTTTTTCTAGTCAAAATAATAAAGCTTTATTTGAAAAAAAATATACTCATGTTTTGTACTGAGTTTTCACTAGTATATTAATGCACAAATAGTTATGAACAATCCTAAAACGCTTTCCAGCTTCCAAAATGCTATATTGTTAAAAAAAAAGGTAGACTAGTAAGAATAAACTTGAAATCAATGTGCATGATAGGATTTTTGCAGTGAGAGTTGTAGTTATCTCTAATGTTGAATAATTTATTTTGGAAGAGATATTAATAATTTTTTTAAAAGCTTGTTAATATTATTACTGTAAGAATATAAGGATCATAATCGTCCTAAGTCACTTTTGTTTCCCAAAAAAGAATTTTAATGAAACAATTAAAAAATTCTGGTTATTATTATCACTTAAAAAATCCAACATACTTTTAAAAGTATTTCCCAAGTTTTTAACATTTTTAGTAATAATAATAAACCTTAATGTTTAATACAAAGCCAATATTAAACTTGTCGTTAGAAAATTGAATGACGTTTGGCATTAATAGTAAAGGTAGATAATGTAACCAGGGCAAATAAGGTACCAGAAGTATTTTACAAAAAGCATTCAGGTATTGGTGCAATTTAAAAAAAAATCTCAATATTCTGAACAAAGCACTGACAGCTAATGAGAGGGTATGGGTCTTCCCTTTCCCCGACATTGAAAATAAAATAATTTTTAATATATAATTTTACCAATTTTGCAATTATTTGGGAATTATGAGGTTCTCGCGGCAAAAACGTGTTGGAATATTATTATCGTCAGTAGTTTTGAAATCATTAATGATGGCTCGAAAGAGGAGACGGTGTCAGACCTTTTCTTAAAAATAATAAAAAAACATGGCCAATATGAAAGACTGGTGAAGCACATGCTGAATAACAACTAAGAAGAGTTTTTCAGCTATACTAGGATATACTGGGAATGACAATTGACAAATGCGATTTCATGGTTTTCACTAAGAATATAATGTAATTATAATTTATAGTTGAAAGTAAACCAACTTCTTAATGCAATGGTGTAATTGAGATTTAATTATGTGGTTGCATGAACATCCTATAGAAAACTATAGTAATTATATTATATTGGACATCGAATTCTCTTCCAAACTTGTAACATACTAATTTCACAAAATAACAGTTAAATCTACAACTTACTGTAACTCAATATACATCTCTATGCAAAAACACCATAAAAAATATTTTGCTATTATTTTTACTAGTCTATGAACATACTTATACATGCACAGAGAGTCTCAAATTTGAGGATATAATTTGATAAAAAAATTTATTTCTTTTTAAAATGGTATGTAGCACTTTTTATTTATAACTTAGTAAAATTGTATTGCTTAGTCACTTGTAGTTAAACAAGAGCATATCATGTTAGATATTTTGGATACAATGTAATAATTGAAAGCAATTTGGATTGATGTTATTAGTATTATTGAAATCAACATTTTTCTAACTTCACTATGGTTGAATGTATTCTTTGATATTATGAATTTGAGTATTTCTGTGTCTATTCTTTGATGAATAGAAATACGGGTTTTTTGCAGAGTATTTAGGATTTTTTTAACATTCCATACCGTATGCCTTAATATAGATATAGGTACTTTAAATAATGTTTATAGTCGTATTTAAGTTTTAAAGCTCTTATAACATTCCATATAAAGTTAATCCCTTACCACTGATAAAATATACGCAAGTTTTGTTTCTTCTCGGCTGTTGAAATTATAAAACAAACATTTTAAATGGTCGAGAACTAGTCTATATAAAATAATTATACACAACTAAATAGAAATAATATTCTCAACCCACGTGATAAATATACAATTTCGGTGAATAATAAGACTTTCCAAATTGAAATGTCGTCTTGAGTAAAAATTTTAAATACTATGGGCCACTTATTCAATCTGTGGTTCCATTAGATCAACTTTGACCGATTGGTTAAGTCTTAAGTAGATTACGCACTGGATCGACTCGGCACCTTTTAGGACCCACGCATGGACTTGGATCAGCAAACATTCGTCAGTTGACAACTGACTTACCGATCCGAAGCAGTGCGTGTGCTCCAAATAATTTGTGTAGGAATCAAAAAGTTTTATTGAGCCGAGTCGTGCCGACCCGAGTCGATCCAGAGCGTGTCCTGCTTTAAGTGACTTTTTATGTCATGACATTAAAAATATGTCACTTTTTTCCTCAAAATAAGTTTAGGTGAACAAAAGACGTTTTTAAAAACAAGTGCAAAATTTCAGCTATACCTCTTAGGTGTAATTGATTATAAATTCAGTTGCAAGATTTGCCGGAATGTCTTTGTATTCGCCACATATATACTCGTACAACATAATAAAATATGTTAAATGAGCCTATTATGTTATTGAATCAGTTTTAAAGTATCGCTTTTAGTTTGAGAGTCCATTTAAATAAATACACTTCACAAAATCCTAAATATTTTGCAGATGAATTTCCATAATTTGTCTGTTTCCCTCAAATAAATTCATACTCTAAAAATAAGTAAACGTGTCTGCTGTCTGCTAATTGCAAGGACGCTTGATATATTATTTTCGATGTGGAGTTAAAAAAATTATTAACAAAATATTTTAATGCTTGAACGTACATTGTCAAATATTTGTTGTCTTTTTTAAGGTTTAACAAGAATAATATTACTATTCATTATTAGATATATTCAGTTGTAGTGATCGTGAAACGAAAAAACAACAAATCGAAATGTGTTTTGAAAATATCGAAAAGATATTTTTAAATTATAGCAAAGTTCAAATAAAAACAGAAATCAACAGAATCAATGTTTATTATGAATACATTTTTAAAAAACTCAACAAATATTAGACATGTACTTTATAATAAGAGATAAGTGTGTTTGCAGTAATATCTATTTTAGTTTATTTGTAAATTTTTGTATAATATTATGGTGTAAATAACTACATTCTGTGTATTCCCCCGACTGAAGAATATTTAAGTTGTATAAGATTTGTGTTTTAAATAATGTATTATTATATAGTGTTTATGTAAATTTCTTTGTATATAAACTCGCCTAAGTAGAACAAAGTACTTTATTTTTTTTATTTAACTAAATTCCTTCTTTCGAAAATCCGTAATTGCAGTAACAACATAAACACCTTTCTACCTTTCACTACACAGGGAGCCGATGGGATTTTCCCAGCAATGCTCCAGTATGGAAAAGACGAAATTCTACCACATTTGGTTAGCATTAGTCGAAGCAGCTTA
This sequence comes from Lochmaea crataegi, assembly GCA_947563755.1. Taxonomy (NCBI): domain Eukaryota; kingdom Metazoa; phylum Arthropoda; class Insecta; order Coleoptera; family Chrysomelidae; genus Lochmaea; species Lochmaea crataegi. Next base: position 5,319,218 of record OX387429.1, on the reverse strand, counting down.
GAACTGGGTTATATACCAGAAACATGGAGAAAGGCAATTATAGTCACCTTCATTCCAAAAGCTGGAAAAAGGGACACAACAAACCCCAAAAGCTATTGATAATTATATACGAAAATCCTAGATAGACTACCTATCCAGCCACATCAGCATGCTTACCGGGCAGGCTGATCTACGGAAACTGCACAGGTACAACTGACGGAGGATATCTGAGATACCTTAGACAACTAAGAAACTATGCTTTCCAAGCGGAAGTGACGGCGATTTACCACTGCGTTGAAGAAATTAAAAGGCTGGAAAGGACATGTTCAGTTGCCATCTTCACCGACAACGAATTGGCGGATGAAACGGCCAGGCTCATCAATGCCATTCATTGGACTGGAACCCTTCTGTAGCCTCGCAAAGTCGACAATAAATATGGCCACAAAGAACTGGGTGGCAATTATAGTCACCTTCATTCCAAAAGCTGGAAAAAAGGGACACAACAATCCCCAAAAGCTATTGATAATTATATACGGAAATCCTAGATAGACTACCTATCCAGCCACATCACTATGCTTACCGGACAGGCTGATCTACGGAAACTGCACAGGTACAACTGACGGAGGATATCTGAGGTACCTTAGACAACTAAGAAACTATACTTTCCAAGCGGAAGTGACGGCGATTTACCACTGCGTTGAAGAAATTAAAAGGCTGGAAAGGACATGTTCAGTTGCCATCTTCACCGACAACGAATTGGCGGATGAAACGGCCAGACTAGGCTCATCAATGCCATCAATTGGACTGGAACCCTTCTGCAGCGTCGCAAAGTCGACAATAAATATGGCCACAAAGAACTGGGTGGCAATTATAGTCACCTTCATTCCAAAAGCTGGAAAAAAGGGACACAACAATCCCCAAAAGCTATTGATAATTATATACGGAAATCCTAGATAGACTACCTATCCAGCCACATCACTATGCTTACCGGGCAGGCTGATCTACGGAAACTGCACAGGTACAACTGACGGAGGATATCGGAGGTACCTTAGACAACTAAGAAACTATACTTTCCAAGCGGAAGTGACGGCGATTTACCACTGCGTTGAAGAAATTAAAAGGCTGGAAAGGACATGTTCAGTTGCCATCTTCACCGACAACGAATTGGCGGATGAAACGGCCAGACTAGGCTCATCAATGCCATCCATTGGACTGGAACCCTTCTGTAGCGTCGCAAAGTCGACAATAAATATGGCCACAAAGAACTGGGTGGCAATTATAGTCACCTTCATTCCAAAAGCTGGAAAAAGGGACACAACAAACCCCAAAAGCTATTGATAATTATATACGAAAATCCTAGATAGACTACCTATCCAGCCACATCAGCATGCTTACCGGGCAGGCTGATCTACGGAAACTGCACAGGTACAACTGACGGAGGATATCTGAGGTACCTTAGACAACTAAGAAACTATGCTTTCCAAGCGGAAGTGACGGCGATTTACCACTGCGTTGAAGAAATTAAAAGGCTGGAAAGGACATACCGTTCAGTTGCCATCTTCACCGACAACGAATTGGCGGATGAAACGGCCAGACTAGGCTCATCAATGCCATCCATTGGACTGGAACCCTTCTGCAGCGTCGCAAAGTCGACAATAAATATGGCCACAAAGAACTGGGTGGCAATTATAGTCACCTTCATTCCAAAAGCTGGAAAAAAGGGACACAACAATCCCCAAATGCTATTGATAATTATATACGGAAATCCTAGATAGACTACCTATCCAGCCACATCACTATGCTTACCGGGCAGGCTGATCTACGGAAACTGCACAGGTACAACTGACGGAGGATATCGGAGGTACCTTAGACAACTAAGAAACTATACTTTCCAAGCGGAAGTGACAGCGATTTACCACTGCGTTGAAGAAATTAAAAGGCTGGAAAGGACATGTTCAGTTGCCATCTTCACCGACAACGAATTGGCGGATGAAACGGCCAGACTAGGCTCATCAATGCCATCCATTGGACTGGAACCCTTCTGTAGCGTCGCAAAGTCGACAATAAATATGGCCACAAAGAACTGGGTGGCAATTATAGTCACCTTCATTCCAAAAGCTGGAAAAAGGGACACAACAAACCCCAAAAGCTATTGATAATTATATACGAAAATCCTAGATAGACTACCTATCCAGCCACATCAGCATGCTTACCGGGCAGGCTGATCTACGGAAACTGCACAGGTACAACTGACGGAGGATATCTGAGGTACCTTAGACAACTAAGAAACTATGCTTTCCAAGCGGAAGTGACGGCGATTTACCACTGCGTTGAAGAAATTAAAAGGCTGGAAAGGACATGTTCAGTTGCCATCTTCACCGACAACGAATTGGCGGATGAAACGGCCAGACTAGGCTCATCAATGCCATCCATTGGACTGGAACCCTTCTGCAGCGTCGCAAAGTCGACAATAAATATGGCCACAAAGAACTGGGTGGCAATTATAGTCACCTTCATTCCAAAAGCTGGAAAAAGGGACACAACAATCCCCAAAAGCTATTGATAATTATATACGGAAATCCTAGATAGACTACCTATCCAGCCACATCACTATGCTTACCGGGCAGGCTGATCTACGGAAACTGCACAGGTACAACTGACGGAGGATATCGGAGGTACCTTAGACAACTAAGAAACTATACTTTCCAAGCGGAAGTGACGGCGATTTACCACTGCGTTGAAGAAATTAAAAGGCTGGAAAGGACATACCGTTCAGTTGCCATCTTCACCGACAACGAATTGGCGGATGAAACGGCCAGACTAGGCTCATCAATGCCATCCATTGGACTGGAACCCTTCTGCAGCGTCGCAAAGTCGACAATAAATATGGCCACAAAGAACTGGGTGGCAATTATAGTCACCTTCATTCCAAAAGCTGGAAAAGGGACACAACAAACCCCAAAAGCTATTGATAATTATATACGAAAATCCTAGATAGACTACCTGTCCAGCCACATCAGCATGCTTACCGGGCAGGCTGATCTACGGAAACTGCACAGGTACAACTGACGGAGGATATCTGAGGTACCTTAGACAACTAAGAAACTATGCTTTCCAAGCGGAAGTGACGGCGATTTACCACTGCGTTGAAGAAATTAAAAGGCTGGAAAGGACATACCGTTCAGTTGCCATCTTCACCGACAACGAATTGGCGGATGAAACGGCCAGACTAGGCTCATCAATGCCATCCATTGGACTGGAACCCTTCTGCAGCGTCGCAAAGTCGACAATAAATATGGCCACAAAGAACTGGGTGGCAATTATAGTCACCTTCATTCCAAAAGCTGGAAAAAAGGGACACAACAATCCCCAAAAGCTATTGATAATTATATACGGAAATCCTAGATAGACTACCTATCCAGCCACATCACTATGCTTACCGGGCAGGCTGATCTACGGAAACTGCACAGGTACAACTGACGGAGGATATCTGAGGTACCTTAGACAACTAAGAAACTATACTTTCCAAGCGGAAGTGACGGCGATTTACCACTGCGTTGAAGAAATTAAAAGGCTGGAAAGGACATGTTCAGTTGCCATCTTCACCGACAACGAATTGGCGGATGAAACGGCCAGACTAGGCTCATCAATGCCATCCATTGGACTGGAACCCTTCTGCAGCGTCGCAGAGTCGACAATAAATATGGCCACAAAGAACTGGGTGGCAATTATAGTCACCTTCATTCCAAAAGCTGGAAAAAGGGACACAACAATCCCCAAAAGCTATTGATAATTATATACGGAAATCCTAGATAGACTACCTATCCAGCCACATCAGCATGCTTACCGGGCAGGCTGATCTACGGAAACTGCACAGGTACAACTGACGGAGGATATCTGAGGTACCTTAGACAACTAAGAAACTATGCTTTCCAAGCGGAAGTGACGGCGATTTACCACTGCGTTGAAGAAATTAAAAGGCTGGAAAGGACATACCGTTCAGTTGCCATCTTCACCGACAACGAATTGGCGGATGAAACGGCCAGACTAGGCTCATCAATGCCATCCATTGGACTGGAACCCTTCTGTAGCGTCGCAAAGTCGACAATAAATATGGCCACAAAGAACTGGGTGGCAATTATAGTCACCTTCATTCCAAAAGCTGGAAAAAGGGACACAACAAACCCCAAAAGCTATTGATAATTATATACGAAAATCCTAGATAGACTACCTATCCAGCCACATCAGCATGCTTACCGGGCAGGCTGATCTACGGAAACTGCACAGGTACAACTGACGGAGGATATCTGAGATACCTTAGACAACTAAGAAACTATGCTTTCCAAGCGGAAGTGACGGCGATTTACCACTGCGTTGAAGAAATTAAAAGGCTGGAAAGGACATGTTCAGTTGCCATCTTCACCGACAACGAATTGGCGGATGAAACGGCCAGGCTCATCAATGCCATTCATTGGACTGGAACCCTTCTGTAGCCTCGCAAAGTCGACAATAAATATGGCCACAAAGAACTGGGTGGCAATTATAGTCACCTTCATTCCAAAAGCTGGAAAAAGGGACACAACAAACCCCAAAAGCTATTGATAATTATATACGAAAATCCTAGATAGACTACCTATCCAGCCACATCAGCATGCTTACCGGGCAGGCTGATCTACGGAAACTGCACAGGTACAACTGACGGAGGATATCTGAGGTACCTTAGACAACTAAGAAACTATGCTTTCCAAGCGGAAGTGACGGCGATTTACCACTGCGTTGAAGAAATTAAAAGGCTGGAAAGGACATACCGTTCAGTTGCCATCTTCACCGACAACGAATTGGCGGATGAAACGGCCAGACTAGGCTCATCAATGCCATCCATTGGACTGGAACCCTTCTGTATCGTCACAAAGTCGACAATAAATATGGCCACAAAGAAGTGGGTGGCACAGAAATCTCTAGAATGGTGGGTAACCTCACGAGAACAGAGACAGGCGAAACAGTTCATTAGAGGACATTCGCCAACTTTTACGGCAGAACTAATAAGCAAAGATAGGAAAACTGTCAAAAGCCGTAGTAGGTAGTTAACAGGGCACTGCAAGCTTAACAGGCACGCAAAGCTAATGGGGTTGACAGACGAAGCCATGTGCAGATTTTGTCACCTAGAAGAGGAAACTGCAGAGCACATCCTATGCCAGTGCGACTGCCTGGCGAATGTGCAGTTTCTTGTGGCGATGAGAAGCCACCGGCAAGAAATTGCATGAAAGATTCAGTCTCGAGGCTGATTGGCTACTTAAAAAGAGTCGGACTAGATAATGAAATTTAGATTCAGAGTACCACAATAGATCTGAAAAGTTCGCAGTGGAATAGGCCGATTAGCCACCTCATCAAATCTAATATATTATTAAATTAAAGGAAGAACGAATTTAACCAGGCGTACGTACAATGAACAGTTGTTTGCGGCACTCCTTCTAGAGTGGATCCTTTTCGCTAGGCTGCACGTTTTAATAAAATATGGAACTGTTGTGTAAAAAAGAAAACACATAATTTTTAGCTACATTATTTAATAGTATATGGTACAATTAAAAGTTTTAAATAGCAAAACAGTAACAAAACAATTGTATACTTCATTTCTCTAATATATCAACAAAATAAATAAATAACACAATATGACTAGAATAAGTGTGTCTACTAAACCGAGCGACGGGTAATTACTTCTAGAATAAAGGCATGCAATTTTGCAACGTTGAAGGATAATCAGAAGTTTGCTGAGTTGAAGACTGATTTTGTTGAGTTGACTGAACAGCCGCCATTGCCATAGATACTGGAGTATTGGGAGGATATGGTACCTAAAATATTTTATGAATAATTTAAATTTATTTGTAAGCTGAAAACAATATATACTTTTGTCTATAAGAATATAATAAAGTGCTAAAGAGAGCTCCAGATAAATTGTACTTTCCTTTTACTTCAATTACAATTCCGTGAGCTATACAAACTTAATCAACTTGTTACTTACTCCAGAATTATGATGGAATCGTGGGTCTAACATCATGGCAGCCGCTACCGCCGCAGCTGTAGAAGTTGCTGTTGTAGGATTCGAACGTACAGCGGCCGCAGCTGTCAACATGTGATGATTGACGAGGTTGTTATTGGCATGTTGTGTATTATTGCTTGCCGATCTTTGATTATGACCCGTGGTAGTTCCTAATATTTGGTTATGAATGTTATGGGTATGAACGGCGTGAGCGTGATGGAAATCGGGAGATTCGCCAGCGCTAAAGTGGTGATAGGTCGAGTTCAGGACGGTTAAATTAGTTGCTGAAAAAATAAATATTAATAGTTCTTTTTTGGCCTTTAGAATTATTCTACAACGTACCTGATGGTGTGGTGTGATTCTGATGATGCATAATCAACTCTTGAATTTCGGAGCCTAGCGTTGACGGTGCTGTGGTTGCACTGTTGGACTGAGTAAAATTTGTATTTGTAGTTGTTGTAGGCAAATCCGGAGTATTCTATTTAAATTAAGATACAAAAATTTAACTATTATACAATGCTTGTGTGTTGTATAAGACTATACTATATACTTGGATTTAATTATTTACTTTGGTTCGAATAGGTAGCGTTTATAATTACGGCAATTACTATGACCGGGTATTTGATTAAGAGAGGTTGAAGAGCGGCTGTATCTCAGAAGGTATTTACTTGAACAAAATTAGTGTCATTTGAAAGGGAATTAAGCATTTAGTAAGATATTATGTATTTGTTGTAATCTAGTATAGTATATATAATGAAGAGTCTGAATATACTAAGAAAATAACACAGCCGTCATCGACTTCTAATTTGAACCATGCAAAAGTCGTGCATTGCTGCCATGTCATTCAAAGAAACAATTCCTATATAACAAGACACGACACTGAAGCATAAATGCGATCGACATAAGAGAGGAGAAAATTATTGCGGTCTTTGACGGGTATGACGTCTGTGTTTTTTTCTTAGTTGATTCGTACTCTAGAAGTTTATTCATAGCTTTAAACTCACCTGAGGTTTTGATTTAGAAGTTCCTCCATTATTCCTCAATGGTCTCGCTTTATACGGTACTTTTGCAGAAGCGTTTTCTCCGTGATGTCTAGTGTAATGTTCCTTAAGTTTATCCCTTCTGGAACTTGCATAATCGCAATGAGAACATTTGAAAGGTTTTTCCTCTAAATGGATGCGTTCGTGACGTACTAGATGAGATTTTTCCATGAAGCTTCTACCACATACACCGCATACATGGGGCCTCACACCATTGTGGCTTTTAGCATGACTGGCTAATTGAGTTTTCTTTGATGTGGTGTATTTACAATGAGGATATGAACAGCGATATATGTCAGCTGAAATGTAACAGTACAGAATAGTTACTAGACCATAGACGGTAAATATTCAGCGTTTTAACTATATCTCTAGATGTTGGTGCTTACCTGCATGTATTCTTTTGTGGGCAATCATGTGACTAATAAATTTAGTATGAAATCCACATAGATCACAAGACAAATTCTTCTCGGATGAATGGCTTAGAAGATGCGCTTCGAGATTTTGACCAAACCGGAAGGTCTTTGAACAATGATCACATTTAAACATCTCCGGAGTGTGCATTTTCATATGAGAGATGTAGTTTTGTTTAAGGCGGCATTTGAACGTGCAGAATGTACACTGGTAGATAGATTCGTCCAAGTGATGGGCACGATGGGTGATTAGTTTAGATATTTGTTCCACGCTGAAGTTACCTTAAATTACAAATGAAATATTGGTTGGTTCCCATCATTATATTGAAGTAACTTTTATAATCAAAATTTTTTATTTAAGCAATTTGTAAATAATCTTAATAATAAATTATACCACTAAATTATGCAAAAGAAAAAATCATTTTAATTCAGTTACAAAGATAGAAATACAACTAATTTGTGAACTTTTTCTTGAAATACTTTATCAAACATAATAATGTTTTAAAAAATATTCAAACTTACAGAAATCACATTTGAAAGGTGGTCCATTGAAATGAGTTTTCATATGATTCAAATAATCTCCATGATACTGACAAACAAATGAACACAGACCACACTTGTAAGTAACGTTCTTGGCATGACTTAATGCTAGATGCTGTTCTAGAAGCAAGCTGTCATTAATCGTAGTAAAACATATTGGGCATTTGATACCAACTTTTTCATCTGAATCTGCAGCAACTAAAAAAATTTGTATATTAATAGAGGTTTGTACAGGGTGTCTCACATTGGATGATAAGAGTAGGTAGAAACAAAGTTATAGACCAACCAGATTCATCGGTTAGTTGTTTCAATTTCAGGATATGTGGAGATTTTCCAAAATTGAACCAACATATATATCGTCAAAATAAAATCACTGAAAAAACCCAAATTCTGAAACCAAACGGTTCACATAACACTAAATGAACAGTTAGAACGTTCTAATCACCACCAATCGATTCAGGGGAGAATTTTACATATGCAAGTGAATTTTGAGTCGATATTTCCAAGCATTAATTGTTCAAAATTTTATACAAAGAAAATGAAAAATGCCAAAAATTTGTAATAAGGGGTTTTTGGGGACGGGGAATCGACTGCCACAGTCTGTTTTTAGATAAAATCATTATTTCGCCTTCAAATAGAGTCATGAAATTTTCGAAAATCCACTTTTCAAAACAAAAATTACTCATAACTCGACAAATAGGAAAGATAGAACGTTCTAGTCTTCACCAATCGATAGAGGGGACAATTTTACATATGTAAGTGAATTTTGAGTCCATATTTCCAAGGATTATGGGAGTTAGAAAAAATCAATTTGTATCGCAAAATATTTCCATTTCCCCCTTTGTTCTAAATTTTCGACAAAAAAATTATAAAAAATGCCAAAAATTCGTAAAGAGGGGTTTTTTGGCCAAAAAATCGACTGGCACAATCAGTTTTGTGATATAATCATTATTTCGCCTTCAAATAGAGTCATGAAATTTTCGAAAATCCACTTTTCAAAACAAAAATTACTCATAACTCGACAAATAGGAAAGATAGAACGTTCTAGTCTTCACCAATCGATTCAGGGAAAATTTTACAGATATGACTGAATTTTGAGTTGATATTTCCAAGCATTAAGGGAGTTAGGAAACAGCAATTTATATCACGAAATATTTCCATTTCAATTTTCGACAAAAAAAAATGAAAAATGCTAAAAGTTTGTGATGAGTGGTTTTTTGGGTTGAGGAATTGACTGCCACAGTCTGTTTTTTGATCAAATCATTATTTCACCTTCAAAAAGTTTCATTAAATTTTCGAAAAAACGCATTTTCAAAATAAACCAAAAGGTAATCATAACATTCTTACCAATTGATTCAGGGGAAAATTTTACATATTTGAGTGAATTTTGTGAGTGAGTGTATGAGGTTGGCTACAGTTTTCACAATTTAAAAAAATATTTGTTCTAAAGTCTGTCTCTCTACATTTACTACAGTATTAAGAGAGCTTCATGAAACAAAGTTAAGGAATAAATTAAAATTGCATACATCTCTCATTAATACTAAAGTAGAGATACACAATTTTTAATTGTACCCTCATGAAAAAAATTGTATACATATCATTATCATTACTCTTAAGCATACCTTCATATTCTTCTTTTTCTTCATCGTCTAGTAATAATGACTTTTTCTTGCAAATAAGCATTTTCAAAGCTGCCATTCTCACACTAGGCTGTAGTCCAAAAAGCATTAACTTCTTTAAAATGTTTTGTTTTCTATTTCTTAATTTTGCTTTAACTATTACAGAATTCCTAATGCTTGTCTCTGATTTTTCTGAAACTATAATTTTCTTCTGCTTTATATCGGTGTCCATAACTTTATCTTGTGAAATCTAACAACAAATACATTATCATTGTCATCGGTTTTTTACTTCAGTTTTAGTTAGGTATTATAATTGTGATGAAATACATAAAAATAAGGTACACCTACCCACACATCTACAGCATTATATTATGTGTAATATTTATTGAAATTCATCAAATACAAGAATGACCATAATATAAGAAATCAATGAATAAATCTATTTGCTGGATGCAATACATTATTGGCATACAATAACAGAAGAAACATTAGATGCTTTTGAAATATGTTGGAAACTCCCCTAATTATTTCATAAAGACAGGCTTAATTATATTAGACAATAACAAATTTGTCATGATGTATGTATATCATTTACTTACCTGACCATATTTTACATGTAAAACATCATATCTGGTCTTGAAATTTGAAAGCATCCAATTATTTACTATTAAATAGTCCAAAATTATATATAAACAAAACTCACTCTTGATATACAAATTATTTGTTTCTAAATGTTTAAAAACTTCTATAGGTTCTAAATCATTTGTAGGAAAACATCTGATGAGCTGGTCAAAATCTTTTTCTCTTTTCTCTAAATCCTTCTGAATCCATAGGGATAACAAGTTAAGTGCTGTTGTAGTTGTTAAAACAAAATTCTGAAAATAAAATAACCTCAATAATATGAAAACATGAATTTATAAATAAATTCAGATTTAACCCTTTCTTTACCGACCATTAAAATTAAACATAACAAACAAAAATAAAATCTTAAACATAATAAAACATAAAAAAGTAAAGATTTATTTAATTCACACTTCTAGTAACACGTCTTGTCGCTCCTGGCATCACGCACTATACCTCACCACAAATTGAGCAGTGACGAATAAATATGGTGTTGGGTCTGAAGACTTATACAAACTTATTGAAACGTCAAATTATGGCGTCAGTGGGTTCACAGGCACTAAAAAAGTGTTGTATCAATACGGCAGTGTGATTTAGAGATTTTTCATAGGTGAGTGTATCTATATGGCAGTAGGAACAGTGACACTTTTGCTCCTGTCGCATTTAATCGGTGTTGGTAAAGAAAGGGTTAAATAGTATGGGGTTAGGCAAACCTTGTTGGTAAAAAAATCTTGGAGTTGCTTTCGGTCTAGTCTAAGAATTTCCTCTCCCTTGCATATATCATCAATATGTTTTGCCACCCAGCCTTCTATAACATCATTTAAATGCTTCAACTTATATTGCTTTGAAAGAAAAAATGTAAAAAGGCAATTGTTCACATTTAGTTTGGATCCTAAAAAGTCGATACAGTATTCTACGATTGTTGTTAGTATAAAGTGGTCGGCCAGTCTCAGTAATTCTTCTATTATTGAATGATTTATACTTATTTCTCCCGTGTACATAAAATTAAGCACAGCATTGAAAATAGTACTATCAGTACATGAAATTTCTAATTTCTCCCGTTGAATTTTATGGTTCTTCAAAATTGAATCAAAATAAGGAGAGCTGCAAGCAAGAACATTTCTATGTGCTTTTATTATTCTGTTATTAACGAAAAGGGTAATATCACAGAATTTGCTAGCTTTCTTTTGTTCAAATAACTTTTGAAATATAGTCGCTGGAAAATTTGAGTTTTGGAATGTTATAGTTGGATATTCTTCAACGGCAATCATCTAAAACGAATTACTGTATTAATTATATGCACTAAGAAGTATTTTTAAACTCGCCTTTATTTAGAAAACTCTATAATATTCTACATTTTATTAAAAATTTTTTACTAAAGGAGAATATTTAATAATAAAGTTTAATTAAACGTCACTGTCAAGTGTCAGAACTGTCAATTTGAATCACGTGACTGATTAGAACCATAGAGTAGCTAGCTATTCGTGTATTTCGAGCGGAAAGTGCTAGTTTGAATTTGAGATAAAAATTTGTATATACCGCAATGCGTCAACAAGAACGAGATGTGACTGTAATCATTAAATGAGAGCTTCATCTGTTCAAGCTTTCAACCCTTCTTTTTATCTCATTATTTATTATTTTATATGTGGCTATTTATTCTTGTCTGACAGGACTGATTCTGTTTCTTACTTTCTGTGCATTCTAAGAAGAAGAGCACACTTAGGTTAGGAGAACAGTCATTTTTTACACTTCAACAGAGACTTCAAGAAGGAAATATTTAAATATTTGGACAATTTAATGAAAATCCAACTCTTCAAATAGCTAGATGGCTACTAGAAGTCTTTTACCAATAAATAGTGTGCATAAGGTATCAAAATCAATTAAGGTACAGCAACAATCATTTATCATGTATTTCTTGTCTTTACTTTCATACTTGTTTTAGATTATTCGACGAATTAAATCATCTAATGCCTTTGGATTAAATGAAAAACATTCAGAAACACCAATTATAGTAATGCGAGAACAAGACCAAGTTGAAGTTATAGGTCCACCAGATGTAGATTCCAATCTGAGACCTATAATAAGAAAACGACAATTTAATGAAACACCTTTACAAAAAAAACTAAGAGAAACACAAAATGATACTCAGAGTTGGAACCAACGTTTCTGGAGTAATCACAATAAGAAGTTTCTAAAAGTAATAAAGAATAGTTGAATTATGTATCAGTGTTATTTATTATGTAATGTTTTAGGAGAAACAGGATTTTATTAATAACTTATTGAGCGACGATAAAGACAAACAAATTACTGCTGATGAAATGAGTGGATTCTACAAGAAATTTTTAAATGACAATTGGAAAACTCATGTTACGTACAACAAAGAGTGGTATATTAAAAACTTGACCATTTTAATTTATTCAATAGGTGTTACATTGGAGAAAAATGCTTTATATGTACTAACAAAATTTAAATAGTGTAATTTACGACATATTTACAATGTCCATGGTGTGATATCTTACAAAACGCATATATTATCATTTACAGTTTATATTCATAATTAATTTAATGGTATAGGTGGAATTTGAAACCATTTATACATTCACTTAGATGCCATAGTAAATTGCTTACAATTTTGTATATAATGTAAATATTTGTTATTTAATATTATGCAGAAAAAACATTGTTTTGAAATACAGATTTTTTTTACCTATTTACATTTCTAATGGCTTATAAATGGGATTAATATTGATTTTGATTTGTGTATTAATTCGTTGCAAAGGTTGTATTGGACCTTTAGTTATCTAGATATTAAATATCAAATTAAAACAATCTGAAAACCCATAAAATCCCTGATTGTTTGCAGAAACATTACAGGAAAAATTCGGGATGAGAAATATACAGTGTGGAACAGCCAAATGGAATAAATTCGATAACGAATAAATGAGGGTGTGATGGGAAAAACGCTTGGACACGTCGATTTGTATTTTTAAATGCGCATTTAAAAAAAAATACATATATAGGGTGTGTGTCATGTGACAGTGGCCAATACCAACTTTCTTATTTTAAATGCAACCCCCTGTATATTATTTATTTTTTGGATTGTTAGGAAAATTCTAGACATAATTCATGTACAATGTCCTATACCTATCTTCAACTCTTTCGGAAATATTAAGTGTTTTCAGATTTATTACAAACATTAACAAACATTATTTTATTTCACAAATTCGCTACATTACACTCAATACTTTTTTCCCATTTAGCTCTTGATATTGAGAAAGTAAGAAAAGTAAAACTATTCCTGCATTCCTTTTTACTGGTATAAAATATAAAAACAGTTTTGTTTATTTTCGTATAAAACTCATAGCTTTAGCAACTTGTCTGCCTGCATGTTAGAAGTGATCAGTGTCAGTGCTATTGTCGTTTGAATTTCGTTAACTGTACGTAATAATATCAGAAAAATGGTTCAGTTAACAGAAATGCACAAAATGACCATTCTACAAATGATTTGTTATGGAGATAACACACGGATACAAATGGAAGTTTCTCGCTTATTACACGAAAAATTTCCAAATTTGCCACCTATATCCCAAGGAACTATTAGCAAAATAGAAAAGCAGTTTCGCGAGCTTGCACATGTAAGACAGATAAAAAAAGTAGCTGCCAATGCAGTAAGTGATGATACGAAATTGGATATTATGCTTGAGTTTAAAAAAAAACCCACATAATTCTGGTCGAAAAGCAGCCCTGCTGTTCAACATTAGCCACACATCAATTTTTCGAATATTAAAGGAAAGTAAAATGCATCCCTATAAAATGATGCCAACTCAGGAGCTCATGGAAGACGATTTCGATAGGAGAAGGTATTTTTGTGAACAAATGATGGCAAAGTTAGATAACAATGTGATCCAATTAGAAGATGTTTTGTTTTCTGATGAGAGAACATTTACACTTCACGGTCATGTTAATCGTCAAAATTGCCGCTATTGATCTAAATGAGAATGCTCACTGGATGAGAGAAAAACATACGCAATATCCTGAAAAAGTTAATGTTTGGGCAGGAATTCTTGGAAATCCAACAATTCCTGTTGGATTGGTCCTTTAAAACTATAGATATAATTACAGCTCAATTAAAGAATCGAAGTTCTGGCGTTTACAAATTTTGTTCATATTTTCGCTTTTTGTTCCCCAACGTTTTACGAGATACTTCTCTTTCTGATGAAGATAGGTATTTACGAAATGAGTCAAGCCCTGCATCTTCAATATCTAGAAGATATTGCGGATACAATTTCATCCCAAGTCATTTAGAGAATGATTTGGATAATTTAACTTCTATTTATGATTTATTAGATTTTATTTTGGTAAAAATTTATTATTCGTCTTCCAGTTTTAATGAAATTGTAACTGCCTTTTTTGATTTGTACTTGCACACATATTTTTCTATATACAGGAAAATAAATACTTATCAGTATAACAATTGCTCTTTTTGTAGCCAAAATATTCGTACCTAAATTAATATTATTGTTATCAATACTCCGTATATCATAATGGGGGTCTGGCAAAAATTTCGAACACAGGTGTGTGGCTGCGTTGTTCCGCCACTGCTTGTTGGAATATTATTTTACAACGAAAGTTTTTTATCAAATATGATAACCTTGAAAATTTGTATCGTACGCCCATGGTCAATGGAATTCTCAAGAAATAAATAAACCCTTTTGAGAACTTTGATCATACGCTTATGATATAAACATTTTTACAAATGACACACATTTTAGTTTTTTGTCTATACGGCCAGAGACCGTCTCTGATACGGCAAGCAAACACTTGTCTCCCTGCTTGTCTTGTTAAGTCATGACACACTTCTTCTTTTTCAAAGTGTGTAAAACCCATACTTTTTAGCCTGAGGAAATTGTCGGCAACTACATGAAGTGGTTGATAAAGACCTTGGGCTCTTATCGCGTGAAAATTTACACTTATAATATAAAAACGACGAAACATAATTTTTACTTTTAAAAAAGTTTGCACCAGATACAATGTCGAAAACCGAGCAGTTTTCATAAAAGTATTTGTCATCATTAACAGTCAAAAGTGTTGCGTGCGAATAAGTGAAGAAGAAAATTTTAGCAATTAAATTTACAATGCGAAATGCCACGGAGATTTTCCTAAGTGATGAATTTCAGACCTATGCACCGGAGGGATTATGAGCTTGGGGATGATTTGGATTTGATTTCCCCGGTCCTATCCATTTGGGTTTAACGCTCATTCTCCTATATGAGGAATTAAATCATAATAAAATTTCTTTGCTAGTTACTAATTAGTAAAGTATTTTTTTTTATTTTAATCCATTTGCTAGTCAAAAATATGTTTTTTAATTAGACACTCCGTAAACATCTAAAACCAGATTAAAAATGTTTCCTCTGTGATTTGCTTTTTTTATAATAATAAAGTTTTTACCTGTTTTTCCAAATCACCATATCTCGTAAAAATACTAAAGACATTGTTTAATTACAAATAATACTTCGGGCATTGAAATATAGGCTCTAGTATGCGATGTAGCAGCCCACTAATAATTTTCTGAAAACTCCAAACCCTATATCCCAGTGATTGATTTTATTTTCTACATAAGCATCAGATAAAAATATACGTACAAGTCGGGTATATAGAATAAGTTTAATAATAGTTAAATAACTAGTTATAAATTCGAAATATACAGGGTGTTTCTAAATTCATACGACAAAATTCAGGAGGTGATTGCTCGTATGAAATTAAGATGGGTCTCCCCTATAACAAAATTTCCTCAGCTCACACCTTTCCGAGAGTGACTAAAATTGATTTTTTATTTATTTTTCAAAAATGTCAGTAAAGCTAGAAACTTGAAATTCTGTCATTTCCAGCATTTATTATGAATCGTATTACATTTTACATCTTTACTGTTTTCCACTCAATTTATTAAAAAAATTATAAATTATGGTGTTTATTTTTTTTTCTCTGCAGCTATTGGTTTTGGGAAAAAAATTTAAGAATAAAAAAAGTTTTTAAATAAAACAAGGATTTTAAGTTAAATTTTATTTCATAAAACTTCATCTCGAAAAAAATTTTTGATATGAAATGAAGTAAGGGTTGCTAATTTTACCCCCGTATAATGTAACAGAAATATTGAAAAAATACCCGTGGTTAGTCCTTGGCAAGTGCACGAAAATGACAGAATTTCAAGTTTCTAGCTTTACTGAAATTTTAGAAAAAAAAATAAAAAATCAATTTTAGTCACCACCTCTTAAGGGTGATATCTCGGAAAGGGGTGGGCTGAGGAAATTTTGTTATAGAAAAGACCCATCTTAATTTCATACGAGCTGAATTTTGTCGCATGAATTTAGAAACACCCTGTATAATTTACCAATACTCACATCTTTCTTGACATCAATTATTATACTGAAGTTTTTCAATTATTACGCTTCAATAATGCGTCAAGATGTATAAACAATGACTAAGATGTTATTTATCCATAGTGATGAAAATACTATATAAAACTGAAAATTTGGGTGCCTCTGATGCTGTCAAATATTCTAAAATGCCATAAAACAAGGTTAAAAAAAATATGATGGTACCATCCGTTTTCTACTAGAATTTTTATCAAAAATATCTACCTATTGCTTGGCCTATTTATACACTCTACGTATTATAACATTTTTCAGATTCGATGTGGAATTTTTGAGTCACTTTGTGTATATTAATTGAAATGTATACTTTTGGAGACATATTTTTTTGATAAAGAAATTTACTCACGCATCCAATCGTGTTTTTTTTTTCGAATTTATCACAGAAATTGTAAAATCACAATCCCTTATAATTTGAATACAATTAAGTACTTCGCTAATGTCGCAAGCAACGTGAACTTTTTGTTGTTGTATAAATCAAAACAAAAATACACGTGACATTCATCAACTATATTATAATATAAAAATGAATGTTTGTTCGCATTTTATACGCTGCCGTACCGCTCAACTGAATGCGAGAAAACTTTGACAACTTATTGCTTGCACTTGCGCAAAGGTTATAGGACAGTTTTTATCCCAGTGGCGTATCATAGTTAAGGGGTTCATAAAATATTTAAAAAAATTTAATGCGGAACACCCTGTGTTGTATATAATATAAAATTTCCAGTGCAAAAGTTGCAAAACAAAATTGTGCAAGTGTAATGTTGGCAGCATGTAGATTTTTTCTTTCTTCAAAGGAAACTAAAAAAGACAATGTAACAGTTCTTCTTTTTTATTCGCCTGTACCTCGTAAGGCATAAATCGAAGTTCTTGTATAATATGGTCTCAGATTTATTTAATATAATACCTATATATTTATGTGAAAAGCGTGGATAAAATACAAGAAACAGTAACCAATCATTCTATATCTCAATTAACATTTATTTTGATTATTTATTATTTTACATAGAGGGTTAAATGACGAACTCTAGAACCATTTTCAAGAACACTGAAAGAAATAAATCAAAGCATCATCCAAACTGTGGCAGGTTTTTTCAGGTTCATTAATGCTTAGTTGCAAAGCTTCTGCAATAAGTCTCTAAAATATAATCATTACCATGTCCTTTACAGCAGTAAGCGGGCCCCATTGTAGCATTCTCATTCAAAATAACGTACCAAAGGTGTAACAATCTCTTGGCATTTACTGTTCCACTGCTGGGGCATTTTAAAGCGTTTAACTACACACCTGGTTGCCTATTACTAGAACCGCCCTTGATTGAAGATGTAACATGAGTATTGTAATAAATACCAAATAAAGAAATATAGGGAACATCACCCTGTATAATAAATTACATTTAATTTATAATAGATCAAACATGCTGATATGCAAAAATACAAAGGTCAAAAAATAAACAGTTACATATTGAAAAAATAAAGGTAGACGGGAAGCAAATTGCAAAATAACGATTTCGCTGAGCCCGGAAAAAAACACGCGCTTGGGAAAAAATACCCGATTTAGCGATACCGCGAAAAGGGGTAGACCAATCACAAAGCAACATGTGAAAGAAAGTAAAAAAGCTGACTTTGCGAAATTGCTCAGCCAAGGAAACAAGAAAAAACTTTCGAGGAGTTGAACGGAAGTCACGGTTGCCTCTGGTTGCGAGTTTGGGTTCTCTCAGTTTGGAATAATTTTTATACTATAAAGTCTGGTTGTAAGAAACAATAAATCCAGGATGACCCCAGAAAAACTTGTAAATACTTAGACGATGATCGAATGTCAATAGGGCATGTCCACCAACTGACAAGTTGACACTAATGACAGTCGCCCTGAGGATAAGCAATTATTTGGATAGATTTGTAATTTGGTTGTTTTGTATTGATTTTGGATCCTTTTTATTATAAACAGTCAGATATAGCTTTTAAAATACCTAAGCAACGTAAACAACTTCGTAAAAAGCACTTAATCAAAATTAAATGAACTCAAACAAGATCAAAATAACTATTAAGAACCACGTGTTATGCAAAGAAGCTTGTATATCATCATTGCGACTGTCGCATGACGTGACGTGGACCTATAAACTACAAACTAAACATAACCTCAATTATAAAAACTGCTGAATTTTTCCAATTAATCTGACAACGTTTCATTTTTAAGAGGTGTTGTACTTTAAATTAATTAAGATTTCTTTTTGCAAATATAGTATAAATATCGAAAAAAATCGTGGACTATCATTATGTCTGTATACTCCATCTAAATGCAATAAGGGGTTGGTGAAGTGGAAGGGAGGGGGTTGAAATGTGTCTCCCTTAGAACAAAAATCGAAGTGTTTCCTAGTTTCCTTAAAATCTAAGGAATACTGCCAAATATCGGGGTGGACTGTTTTCTGTGGCCCACTCTGTATACATATACTGTCTAGCCGGTATATCTATACACTGTGTTCATTTGAAAAGGACCCACCCTTAATATTTATAAAATGGGACGTATTAGAAAGAAACGCCGAAACACGTCAACTTTTAACTTGAGGGGGACACTTTTTGGCGCTAATATCATAAACGTCAGATTCACCCCCTCCCTACTGGAGACACCCCTTACATTTTTTCAAATGGTACGTATCAAGTCACACCTCATTTAAAAGGTCTGGTAAATCTCTATTCAATCATTTTGTTTTGCCTTTGATACCAGCCTTCCATTGTTATTTAATCGTTGTTTAAAATTGGTTCAATTTTTCTTATGCTCCCGTATTGTGTTATGATAGAAAGACTCTTTAAAGATTAAAAAATTTACAAATAGTAAAAAGACAACTGTTAAGAAGAAAAAACTGCTATTTAATCATGTGTTCAAAGTGACCACCGTTAACATTCAGGCAGCTATATATGAAATAAGGCACACATTATAAACTGACTAGGCATTATATAAAACGCGCGTAAAAAGTTGGTCAGTTTATTTTGTTCATTGTTTTAAACCGCCAGGAGATTTTATAGTTGTAGTTTTTATCGAGAAGGGCAAGGAAAATCATTGAAGAAGTTATACAGTGTTAAAAAAAATGGCTTCTTCAATGATTTTCCTTACACCCTTCTCGATAAATTAATCAATGATCTGTTTTAACCAAGACAGAAATTCTAAATAGTGGGGGACATAGAAATAATTATTTAATTTGCCATAGATTAATAATATTTGGGTATAGTTCAAAATTCTATTACGGTCCTGTTTGTAGATGTAAATATTGAATTGTTTCACATACTGCCTAGAAATAAGTATAATACTGCCGACGCTGTTTATATAATGACTAGGCGATTTATATTTTTTATATAAACGGTCTGCGCGGTATATATATACGGCGTATTTTCACAAATTGGCTGTAACCTATACATTTTTTCTTTTTATGATTAGAATTTCACTGGAATAATTGAAAAATTAAAATTTCTTAAAATTAATCCTGTTAGAGAAAGCTGTGTATAACCCAGTCTTCGTAATTTTCCAAGTTTATGGAAAACGCGTGTCATCCCCTTTTGTAAGCTAAGTGATTCGAATGGTTTCCCAAGGGTCTAATTTTAATTCGAATTCCAAGTAGCAGATCTTAATTATCTTTAGAAAGTTCATACATAACACTGTACTAAAACAATCCACTACTAACAACTTGTATTCAGGCAACAGATGTCAGAAGTGCTTACGTCGTTTTCGCAAATTAGTTACATACAAGTTATGGAGATCATCCCTGCACAATACAGCACAGTTGCTTTTAATCATAATTCATCTTGTAGAGGATAAGGTCTTGCCCGAGCCCACGTTACGCAATTAATTTTCTTGTTATCTTGGATTATTCTCTGAACATATTAATTCCATTGTGCATATGTTTAGTTTTGGTTTGTACATATGTCAGATAGTAAATCGCATTTCATCCAAAAATATGTTTGCTAGAGTTGAGATGTGACATGGTTATGATTAAATGTCATTTAACCCAGTGGCGGCTCGTGGTTAATTTGATAGGGGGGTCATAGGTGATGTGACCAAAATCTTAAAAAACGGAACGCCACTGACCAGCCGCCCGGAGGCCTATCCGTCGTAGGCAGAAATTTTTCGAAAAACCACTCCCAATATCTGCCTAGAAGTCGTTAAAAAAGCAAAATTTGTGGAGTTCCTTTCCAAAGCCCCAGAGGCAAAAAAATTTTTTGGGCCACGCTTGTTTTATATAAAAATAATGCTCTCTTAAAAAACAACCATATTTTATTAATTTATATACATATTAAATACGACAAACTTAAATTAAATGATAATTAGTCTAAATCTTTCTAAAATTTAAGTAAAGCCTTCAATCTTTTGTATTTGCAACAACTTATTACGTCAAAACACAGCTCATTATTCTCATTATTTCGCTTCAAATGCTCTCCTTTCAATCAAAATATAGCGCGGACTGCTAACTAGGAATGTTAAAAAATAATCGATTATTATTTTCTTGTAATCGATTTTTAGTTATCGATTTTTATAGTAATATTAATCGATTTTTAGTAAATCGATTTTATAAATTACGTGTTTAAATCGATTTTCAGAAACGGCTCGTATTATTTATTGACCATTTCTCCAAATTTTGACAATTATTGACCATTTCTCAAAATTTTAACAATTATTGACCATTTTTCAAAATTTTAACAATTATTGACCATTTTTCAAAATTTTAACGATATTGACCATTTTTAACAATTATTGACCATTTTGACTTTTTTTCAAAATTAGTGACTATTTTTCCAAATGATGACAATTTTTAACCATTTTTGACAGTTTTTCACCATAATTGTCAATTTTTAACAGTTTTTAACAATAATTGACAATTTTTGATAGTTTTTGACCATTTTTGACCATTTTTCAAAATTATTGACCATATTTCAAAATTTTTGACAATTTTTCAAAAACTTCAACAATTTTTGACAATTATCAACTATTTTTCAAAATTTTGACAATTTTTAAAAATAATTGTTCGTTTTTGACAGTTTTTGACAATTATCAACTATTTTTCAAAATTTTGACAATTTTTAAAAATAATTGTTCGTTTTTGACAATTTTTGACAATTTTTGACCATCTTTGATAGTTTTTGAGAATCATTGGCCATTTTTTAGAAATATTCAAAATTTTTGACAATTTTTCAAAAATTTCAACAATTTTTCAAAATTTTTGACAATTTTTCAAAAATTTTAACAATTTTTCAAAAATTTTGACCATTTTTACAAAATTATTGACCATTTTTGATAGTTTTTGACAATTATCGACCATTTTCCAAAATTTCAACAATTTTTGACAATTATTGACCATTTTTAACAATTATTGACCATTTTTGACAATTTTTGAAAATTTTTGAAAATTTTTGACCATTTAAAATTTTTTTTTAAATTCTTGACCATTTTTCAAAATTTTTATATACTTTTTGACAATTATTATCGTCCATTTTTGACAATTATTGACAATTTTTGACAATTTTGGATAATTATTGACCATTTTTGACAAAAATAGTCCATTTTTAACAGTTTTTGACAATAATTGACAATTATTGACCATTTTTCAAAATTTTTGACAATTTTCATATAATTTTATTTGATTTTCAGTCTAATAAATTGTTAATGAATGAATCTCTAAGGTTTATTATCGGAATATGAAAAGCATGTACTTTTTAAAATAATTTTTAAAAAATCGCAGAAATCGATTTATTTTTATTAAAATCGATTAATTTTGAATAAAGAAAAATCGATTCTTTTCCATTAATCTCACATCCCTACTGCCAACCCCTCTACTCATCTCTTTTCTAAGCGTGTATTAATCAACCGACGTAAGTCGATTCATCGTCGATATTGACCCATCACATGTAAGCATGGGGCGTGTTTCTCTCACGCCGCAAAGATCGTCAGCGCTCGGCAAATTCCATTCCCATATAACACCTTGAGGTCAACGGTGGACACCAGCCCGCTTTCCAATTTTGGTTTTCGCCGAGTACTTGATGCTTGACGCGGAATAACGTTTGCACGGGGTCTTGAAACGTTTTATTCAAGAGGAATACTATACTATATGCATAGTAGGTATATTTTATTTTTTTAAATGCCTATTTAATTATTTTTTTAAATTATTTTTTAATGGGAGGTCATTGACCCAATGACGTAATGGAGGAGCCGCCACTGATTTAACCTAAGTCCTCGTTGAACTTTGAATAAATAGGTGGTTTGTTTTATACTTGAAAATAATAATTTTATATACTTATATTCCTTACATTACATTAGGCCGAATTATATTTATTTGATAAAATATCAACTGGTTTTGCTCTTGATTTATTAAGCCTTTTTTACATACATTTACATTGTAGTATTTCAATGAACCGATTTAGGCAAAACATGCGGATTGTACAGGAAATTTATTAATTCGCTTGACGTCAATAAGCAGTCCAGTCTGCCTGGTATTTTTTATATTTCGTATTCCGCTGAGTTGTAACGGTTATATTGAAATGTATCTTTCAAATTTTGTTGCTTTAAAAAACAGTATCTTTAAAAAGCGTTTGTTTAACTAGGCAGAGAAGTAACAGATTTACTGCCGCAGCTAGCATTTCATTGTCGAGGCGAAGCCGAGGCAATGAAACTAGCCAAGGCAGTAAATCTGATTCTCTGCCGTGTAAAACATATTATTTTTTCTCCGATTGTTTGTACAATGTGTTTAGAAAAATCAAATTAAAATGAAAACTTTCTTATGACGGATATAACAGTACAAGTGAATTATTAACTAACAGTTAATTTTATTTGCGCCATGTTTATGAGGGTCCCACAGAATGTTCCTCAATACACTTCAAAAAAGTACGACCACCTAAAATTTAACACATTTTCAAAAGTGATTGTCTCATGAACTAGTCATTTCATTATGATTATTTTTCTGTGAATTGTATGCCAATTCCTTTGTATCAATACTGTGGTTAAAATTGCAATGTAGAGTTAAATTTAATAATATACGGGGTGCATAAGTGGAGGAACATATAATGATATAACTTTATTTATGTTTGAAATGGAAAAATGTAAGTCAAAATTACTAATAAATGTTTTCACATTTGCTTAAGACCTTCAATGCTGGAAGATTAATAAATAGTATGGCCTTCTTAATGTGCACTGGTGAAAATACATATCCCAGTTATAGGTAATCTGCTTGATGTTTGAACCAAAATTAATCATTCATTTCACATATTTATTGCACGTTCTTCAATACTTCATTCATAGTTTTTTTGTTGAAATTTACGAATCTGGTTTACTCAAGGTTATCGACACGAGAACAATAAACAATTGAAATCAAGTGTTACAATATTGACACATGTAGGTACATTACCTTGAAGAAAATTAATTAAGTAAGAGAATATTATGAAATATTTGCATGAGGGGTAATTCAGGAGCAATGGCAAAAAGTTAAAGTCGTATACTTGTCCAAGGGCGATAAGGTTAGGCTAGGTTTGTAGCGAGTGGGTCCAGGGCCTATTTTACCACTAGGCCCGTGCCTAGGGCCCAATGATCAGAGGGCCCGAAACGGCGAGCATAAAATCATAAAAAAATGAATAGTACCTACTACTATAAGTACCTGTCAAAGTCAATAGAATACAAAGATATAGCAGTGGCCACCTTCTTAGATATTTAGGAAGATTACACTGACGTTAAGTAAGTAGTAAGTGGTAGGTACACCTCATCAACAAACTTTTTCTGTCTAAGACATGCATATGATATAACCAGCAACTCTGAATTTACTGTAAAAGCTTAGCAAGGTTACGGTTGCTTGGGTTCCAGGGTCATAAGAGCAACCAATAAGCAGATAAAACGGCCAGATTAAACTCCTCAATGCTCTTCGTAAGACTTGAGCCCTTCTGCGGCGTTCAAAACGACAATAAAAAGAAGCTATATAAAAGTGGGTAGCCCACAAATCAATGGAATGGACAAATTCACCAGGACAAGGACAGTTCATAACATTTGCTAAGGTTTGCAAAAAAACTTAATGAGGAATACTGTCAAATCTGTGGTGCTAACTGAATACTGTAAGCTCAATATAAGCACTTAAAGCTGATTGGATTGATAGACGAAGCCATGTGCAAAAGCTGTCAAGCTGGTGGACTTCATTAAAGGAGTCGGGCTGGGGAGAGTAATATAGATAAAGAGGATCACAATAGATCTGAAAAGGTCGCAGTGGAATATTCCAGTAGCCACCTCTTAACCCCTAATCTAATCTAATGTAACACATGTACACTATATTGTATGCTAATTTTTAAAAATGTCGCGGTAATAGTTATTTACGATATAAATGGTATAAAAAATAAATTAACGTAGGTACGTAAGCGAAATTTGCGTAGTACGCTTTATCACACGTATATTGTACACATTTTTAACTACGTCTCTAAAAAGTGAAAATAAACGGGAATTATAATTTAAAATGTGTCATGAATTATTGAGAAATTCGGACGTTACTACAAATGACGTAGCGGTTAATCTTTCAAGCAATTTCTCTCAATTATCCTCCTCTCCAGGAATTTTATTAAATAACTGTTAATAATATTCACAATAAATATTTAAATTATTGTGAATATATTTAGTAACTTGTTATTAGTTTAGATTGTAAAATTGACAGTGACAGTTTGAAATAGATTTTGACATATTTAAAATATCTATTTAATGCTTCTTTTTGTAAGCTAATTTGATTGATTGATGTGCTACCTCACACACACTCAGTGAAACAAAAAATATAGTTCCACGAATAATTCTTTATTAAATAACTTTTTCACTATCTGTCATTCCCCATGCACGGTCGTCCCAATTTCCTCTCTTACTTCAACAGACTTCTCATAACCATTTGATTGGGGTGATTTGTCTGCCTTTGAGACAGGAGGCGATAACTAGAGGACCATATTCCGTCATCTGCGCATGCGACGAGGGTCGCAGCTCGCGGCTCTTACTTTTTCAAGAAGGGGAAGGAAAAATAACCATTCCTTTCACCCTTTCCCTTGAAGGTTCTTGTAGTAAGATTGGAGTAATATCTAAACTTTTTATCTCACGCAAAATGAGAGGAATAAGAAATTTGTATCTCACGGGCATAGATAAATATTGTTCATTGTAGATTTTAATCAAGATCTCAAAAATAAGTCAAAACTAAGTTGGGAATTTTGGAACTTTTGGCGATACTCAACACTGAACACTGTTTACACTACCACTACGTAAACACTTTACACTATCTTACGCGCGTTTCGTTAACCAAGTTATCTTCTTCAGAAACTGAAGGTAAATATAGTGTAAAGTGTTGGTGTAGTGGCAGTGTAAACAATGTTTAGTGAATAAGTCAAAAAAGCTAATCCATATACATCATGAATCTGATATGAAAATAACCGTAATTTTCCCGTCCAAACCCCCAGGAATTTATATAACGTTTCTATTAGCCATTTTCTATGACTAGTGGTCAAGGATTTTTGAGCATACTCCCAACAGGTGTCTATAAAATAATTATACAAGAATTTCATTGTTTCGAGACTAATGTAATATTTATACAATGTACGTAAAGCATATATTAATTATTCCTAAATTTGTGTAAATTAACAATTATAATGTTGTTTCGTATCTAACACATCAGCCTCTACGATAATTTTATAATCACCTGATTTTATTTTTACGTGAATAAATAATGCAAAAAGTACGTCAACTGCATTTTGATAAGAAATATGTAAAATATAATATTGTTAATTAATAATAGATATACCTCTTTTTTCATATATGGTTTCCCATATAGGTGGACAATCATCTCTTTAGCCCAATAAAGCCTCTTCAGAGGAATAGGAACAACACTAGGTTAGGTTAGGTTTGTGGTGAGTATTGTCATTCTTGTTATTCTTGATAACGGTAGCTGGAACGCTACCGAAACGTAGAATTAAAAATATTTTAAAAAAGGGTTGTGGTTCAAATAAACTTATTATTAAAACTATTTTGTATGTAGAAAATATCATTGTATAAAGATTTATACAATGATAATATGGATTTAGTATACAAGGATACAGGGGGAATGGGAGTTGTTTAAGGATGGGAAAAGGTAGGGAGTTTCGACTTATGTAACAGTATAATGTTGTAAATATAAAGAAAAATGATTTTCTCAAAAACTTTAAATGAAGTTCGCTAGTTAATTAAAAATTGAAAATAAATGGCAAAATAAAAAAAACTTTTGTCCGAGGGGTAGGTAAACAACAAGGATAATTCGAGGAATTTCGGGGTATTTTAAGGGTATTTCGAGTAATTGTGTAGTTATTTGGTTGTCATGTGAAGAACTTCGAGGTACTGCGCGGTATTTTCAAGTTACTGTGAGGTAATATTAGGTTACTGTGAGGTAATTTCGGCAGTGGGGACTTTTTTACTTTTTCTATTTTTGGATCCCATCCTCATGGCGGGAGCACTGCAGCATATTTAGCATCCACCCAGTGATCCCTAGTGTTGATTAGACGATATAGATTCATTGGATATATGTATGGTGGGGTCACTCACTGGGACCTAAAATATCTAGTGTCCCCCTTTTCTTCTAATAGTTCCTGAGGAGAGTCTCAGAGACTAGAAAACCTATGTCCCGAAGGAATCTTAAGATATCCGCAGGCTTCAGTTTAGGTAAGTGCCCCTCTTCTATCCAGTAGTATTCAGAAAATATGTTAATAGAAGTTTCTTCTTCCATTCCACAGAATCTTCATTCTTCTTGCTCCACTGAGCTTTTTTAGGTGCCTTTCGAGCGGCAGTGTCCTGTCACTTGTCAGGATACCTTTTCGCAGTCATACTCTTACCCAGGAGTATCTTTGTTTGTAGGTCCATTGAATTTGTGCCATATGTTTCAGGTGGCACATAAATTGTTTGTCTACTTGAGTCCAATGTCGCACAGTCAAATAAGATGAGGTTTATTGATGTTCCTCTTCTGTAGTCTATGACTCGCGAAATCTATTTTCGACCCAGATGAAAATAGTTCCGTGCGAGTGCAACAAACAATGACCAATCCACCGATAAGAACGCAAAATGTCTGCCACTAGAGCTGTTGTCAGGGATAATTTATTTGAGAATTGCCTTTTCCTACCTCCGTTACTTTTGTCTTCTCCTCATTTATCTTTCAACTTCACATCCAAAATATCCAAATTTCTGTGTAGATCTTTGTAACGTTAATTTCGTTCACTTTACTTTCCTCTATTAAATTAATAAATTATCGCATGGGCGGCGAATAGCCAGTCCTTTCTCATACCCAACACCGAGAAATGTTTCAAGGCTGAATATATTTGCTGTGGACGAGAGTCGAAATCAACGTTTCTATGCGGGCCGATCGAGGTCCGTCTGTAGTGAAAATAGTCACTTCTATTTTGAGATTCCCACTTCGACCTCGTGTCTCTTCTTCTACCAATTATAAAGTAAATATGAAGCAAGAATTCACTACTGAAACGGTCGTATGCAAAAGCGCATTCGCGAAGAAAGATGGATCTTTCATACGAAAACATAACCAAACGAAATACGAGACTTACATGGAAAAATATATGTTCAAATATGTATTATAAATTAATGCAATGTTTGTTAAATTTACAATATATTCCAAGCTACTCTAGAATTCACATTAACTTGTATTATTTATATGTTAATCACTTCAAACAAATATAAAATATTTTTCCCAGGAAGATTAATTATCCTAAATAAAATACTGAAACTTCAATAGCAAAATATTGTTTTATTAAGGGCTGCATACATATTTAATGGCAAAACCTTTAGATAGTTCAAACCTATTATTACAATATGTTTCAGATGATTTATGGTCATATAGAAAAAAGAAAAACATTAAATTTCCTGTGTACAAATTTTCCTTATACCAATTACAGTATTTTATTTGATAATTTTGTTGATATATTTTTAAGTAAAAATTACTCGATATTTTCATTATGTAGGTACAAGGATTTTTCAAAATATTTTATGTTAAGCAATTGAAGTAATTAAGAAATTACAGTACAACAATTACAATGTCATTAGATAACATATCTAAGAGCTCGTACCATGACAAAACATTTTTAAATCGCCGAACATTAATTGCTGTGGGGGACGTTTTATTTTCGGATGAGACGTTTTATTTGAACGGGCATGAAAACACCCGATATTGGTCTAATGGAAATCCAAATTGGATGCAAGAATGCCATACACAATGACCACAAAAAATGATGGTATTGTGATAAATACTATTGGTACATATTTTTTTAATTAAAATTCTACAGGAGAATTGTAGCTGGATTTTCAGCAAAATACATTAATTCCTGATTTGACACAGCTTTTTCCTGCATCCAAATTGCCAGCACTGTAAACCGTAAATAATGAACGTGCTTATGCGTTACTTTATGGAAGCACTGTATTTCTCTACTGCTAGTGTATATAATAAAACTGTAACTCTTTTGTTTTTTCCGGATTGTAAAAATTTGTCATTAATAAAATAATCAAAAATATAACTTATTAAATTTTATTATTTTTGCATGAATTTCGAATAGATTTATAAATATACCTAAACTTTGTAATTTTTGTAATTCCAGCATGACAGTTGTAAAATCACAATAGGCTATCGTATACAATGACAATAATGAAATTATAATAATTAAATATTAGTGATTGTATTAATTTTAATTAACTTCTGCACATTATGTACAAGTAATGTAAGGGTGTGCAATGGTGAGTGCCAATCAACTCGTCACGGGCCAACTGGTTAAGTTACGGCTAACCAGAGATCTAAGAAGGTCGTAAATCAATATAAACCGACGACCCTCATTATTAAATAAATAATAAAATAAATAAATCATTAAATTGTTTGGCATTTTAATAATAGAATAGAATTAAACTGGTATCCAGTGTTGCAAAGAGACTTTAAGAAAGTCTCTTTTACAAAACGGATTTAATTTTAAAAAACTCACTAGTAGCAGAAAAATCATAATGGAATCTGTGCGCCTTAAGAAGTGGATATTTGAATATTTATTGGCAATAAACGAATTTAGAGAATATGGTAGAACAGTAGTGTATTTGGATGAAACTTGGTTCGATACACACTATATTCCAAACAAAAGTTGGGTAGACTCATCTTACTTGTGCCAAAAACTAATCTTCGTGAGTAATTTTGCTTATAAATACCTTTAACTTAAATACGTTATCTTTATGCAAGAAACAGCAACTTTACTAGTAATAATACCTAAGCTTTAATATTTGTAAAATCATATCTTCTTCTTTTCTCTATTCATATATATTAAGTCAATCACAAGATAGGTCACTTACTATTTGGTCTAGCCAAAATATTAAACATCAAGTAGGTATCACATAAAATGTAACTTCTGTCATTCTGACGATGATATGTCAATATCGAAATAATTATCAATATCCTTTAATAATTTTCATAAATCTTTCAATTAAATAGTGGAATTAATTAGAAACAGTTAGTTTCATTTATAACATTAATATGAGTAGATTCCACAAAGTAAGGGTCCAAACAGTAAATTCAACTTTACTAGTGTTTGTATATTAAATTTAATTCTAAACAACTTAAACATTATAAACTTTCTGAACTATAATCGCATTTATTATCATGATGTTTATAAATGCTTTTGTGTTATATATCATATATTATATATACCTACATATAAACAATTCTCAATAATTATAATCAAGCGATTTTTCTTAATAATTATCTTCAACCAATATTATCATCATAAAACAAAATTTAATGGCTAGGGCAGGTACAACTCTGCGTAGGATCGACCGCCTGGTGATAACTCAAGTGGTTGGTGATTTATGATCTTATATTTCTGATCGTATTTCACCTTTTGTGCTGAATAATGGTTAATTCATTGTTTACAACAAATCGTGGTTATTAAGATTAGCTCCTGGTCCTAAATATGAGGTAGAGGTACTTCACAGAGAGATCTGGAAAAACACGAGCAGACTGATGCTTCCCGAAAACAGAACACTTCTGTCGTGTTCAAAGAGAAGTTGCGGACGTTTTCCAAATCAGTGAAAGTGTCATTTCGCGGTTTCTCCGTAGATATCGAGCAACTGGAAACGCCAGAGAAATACCTAGAAGTAGACGACTTAGGGTTACCACCCCCGTACAAGATCGTTAGTCATGACGACTTTTGAGAAGAGTTCCATTAACACAAATTCATAAGTTTGCTTGATTGACATGGGCTAATAAACATGTGAATTGGAATGCTGAATGGAGGTCCGCATTGTTCACATATGATTCGAGGTATGGTCGGTTTTCTGATAGTCGGCGTGTTCGTGTATGGACTCTTCCTCTGGTGACCAGAAATCGAAGAGCAGTGCAGGAAGTTCATCCTTTCAGAGGTGGTATAGTTGCTGTTTGGGGAGGCATTTGTTTTAATGGGCGAACAGAATTGTTAGTGCTTGATGGGAACATGAGCTATTAACAATGTTATACATTTGTTTCATGCTCCTCTTTTTAGACGATAATGCTCAATCCCATCGAACATGCTTGCAGCCAGCTACAAAGAACCTTGATTTTCCATGAACCACCCCCATAGATTCACCAAGAACTTAGACAGCTTTTACTCCAACTTTGGAAAGAAATCGATCAAGGCTATTTCAACGACCTTATTGAAAGTATGAAGAGGCAATGTTTGGCTGTAATTGATATTAGAAGAAACTATACTGATCAAAAATCGTAATTTGTTAAAACACAATCTACAAATTCATGAACTCCCTTAACTTTTCTGGAATTCTTCAATAAAATAATATTTATTCCAGTGTTTAAATATCATTGGCACTACGTTCTTTCCTAATTGCTATAGGCATCTAGCTGGCGATCGATCTGTGTTTTCAATTTTCAAGTTTCTATAAAACTTTGTCTCGGCTTCTAACCTTAACAGTTTCAAGCTTTATCGTGAGTTCACACCTTTACACTTTGTCTATACAAGAGCGGTGCCAAAATACCCGATAGATTAGTTTTTAAAGTTTGACATGAATCATTATTTATTGCTACAGGCACTAATGCTCTTCACGTTTGTATTTTATTTTATGAAAAACGGTCGTAACTTATTCAATCAGATTATTATATATACGGTGAGAAGAAATACTTTACATGTTTCTACTATTTGTAATGTTCGAATGACCATTAAAATGTATATATACTCCTCTTTTTAATTAATGAGATTAGTTAATTTGGACAAAAAATCTTTTAGCTATATCTACATGAAGTATTTTAGTTTTCTAAGAAAGATCGAATTAAATAGTCCACAATCGACCATATTACACAGTGGCAGAATTCTACATTGTAAAGTTTGTCCAAAATCATGTTCGTTTTCCTTGTAGACTTTTTCCGTTGATTAGGCATATTAGATTAGATTAGATTTGATTTCAAATCTATTGTGGTCCTCTGAATCTAGATTACAGTCTTCAGCCCGACTCTTTTTAAGTAGCCAACTAGCCTCGAGCCGGTGGCTTCGCATCGTCTAATACAAGAAGTCGCACTGGCATAGGAAGTGACAGAATCTGCTCCTGGCTTCGTCTGTCAACCCCATTAGCTTTGCGTGCCTATTAAGCTTACAGTGCCCTGTTAACATACTTACACCTTTCTTCCAGTCTTCCGCTTTTAGCTCCTCGATAAGCTATCGATAGTCAGCACCATAAGTTTGGCTTATATGTGGTTATCTTTGCAATAATCTGTGCGTTACAGATCTGGCTTCGCCTTGTATAAAAATGTGTAGTGGATGCAGACTCACCAAGACTTGTGGGAGTGGTTATTATGGCAAGCAAACCTTTGTGTGCTACTCAACAGCCTTACAGCTCCCACTTGCAGAGTCTTTGTCCACCACACTACTGATCCATAGGCTATTATTGGTCTAACAACCCTTGGGTCATTTTTGGAGTAAGTCCCCAGTTTTTTCCACACATTCTTCTGCATCTGCCGAGGGCTTTCTGTGTGGTCTTCTGAAGGTGAGTGTTCCATGAAAGCCTTTGATCAAAATGTACTCCTTGGTACTTTGTTTCTTTGGCAAATGGAATCACCTCTCCTCCTAGCATTGGCTTTAGGCCTTCTAATGCCGTATTTTTCGTGAAATTGATAATCTGTGTTTTCTGAGCATTAACGGTCAGTCTCTCTTGTAAGCATCAATTACCAACTATATTTAAGGCC
Organism: Lochmaea crataegi; assembly: GCA_947563755.1. Taxonomy (NCBI): domain Eukaryota; kingdom Metazoa; phylum Arthropoda; class Insecta; order Coleoptera; family Chrysomelidae; genus Lochmaea; species Lochmaea crataegi. The sequence goes on along the minus strand of OX387429.1, from coordinate 5,286,330 downwards.
GTTTTGCATTCTTCCCGATATCACCCCCGCAAACTTGCCCCTGACTACAATACCGATGTCGTCGTCTGCGTATCCAATAAAGTAAAAGTCTGCTGTGGACAGTTTTGTAAGGAGGTCGTCTAATAAGGTTGCCCATAGTAGTGGTGATAGCACTTCTCCTTGTGGACATCCTCCACCCGTCCTTGCCTTGATGGTGACTTGCCCCAGGGTGGAGATTATTATCCTATCCTTCAGAGTTACCTTTATCCATCGGCATATTGTTGTTGATGTCCTCCGTCTATTCATTGCATTAACCACATTCGTGGTAACATTATTAAATGCTCCTTCGATATCTAAGAAAGTGGCCATCGCTATCTCTTTGTCTTCTAATGACTTTGAGATAAGCCTGTTTATATCATCCAGCGCTAGATCCGTAGATTTGTCTGGTTGACGATATGCCATATTGACGATTGCGTAGGGATTTATCCCTTAACACTTCGTCACTTATGTACCTGTCCGATAACCTTTCTAACGTTTTTAGTAGAAATGATGATAGGCGTGTATGACTTTTGTGTTAAGTCAGATACTTTACCTACCTTGGGTATGTAAATGACTTTAACCTTTTTGCCATACTTCCGGTATGTAGCTTTGGGGATCATAGTTACGTGTGATATTGACACATCGATTCCCATTTGTAGTTGAATGGAATATATACCATATGTTTAAATGGAAATAAAGTACACAAAAAGTGCCTAAATACGGAATTCTACGAATGTTACAAAGGTATTGAAAAAGTTTTACCTGGAAAATTTATCCACAACCATTTGGCTTTAATATTCTGGGGCCTGCAGAATGTATGTATGTAGAATGGATGAGTTAGTCCGAATGACTACACGATGTAGAAGACCTAGAATCTAAGCTTTTAATTAGCATACCTGATTCGAAGTCCAACGAACCAAGATCAGTTGTAATTAATCAGATGTACTTGAATGTTTATCGAAAGTATGTTTCGTTAAGACCAGAAAATATGAACAGTGACCGATTTTTCTTTAAATATCAAAGCGGAAAGGGTTGTAGACAAGTGGTAGGGATTCAACAGTTTAGAAAAATGCCTAAAATAGTTGCTACTTATTTGAACATGGTAAATCCGACAGAATATACTGGTCACTGCTTTCGTCGGTCTTCTGCAACAATATTGGTGACTCTGGTGCCGACATAACTAGTTTAAAGAGGCATGGCGGATGGAAGTCATCAAACGTTGCTGAAGGATATATCGAAGAATCTCTTAACAATAAGGTTGAGGTGGCAAATAAAATTTTCACAGTACAAAATATTCAACAAAATAACCCTACCACCCCGCATGTTGTCCAAAATGTTTCTCATAGTTCTAATAATGTTCCTCCAATGTTCAATAATTGTACCAACTGTCAAATAACTGTAAATATAAGAAATTACTTTTAAAACGTATTCTGCAATGTATTGATGTTTTCAAAATATAAATTAATTCCTTATAAACAATCATTTATGTAGAACACTAACATATCATTTCCTTACAGTAAGGAAGTGAATAGGAAATCTTGAAATTTTGTCTGGAATGTCAACACTAATATTCTAATAAATTGTTCGGTTTTTTTACAACTTCCTAGTAGTCAGAGTACAATTTAAATGTCTTGCTGTTAAAACTACTTTTAAATATAAAAAAGGAAAAACCAAAGAAGAAAATTTTCCAGCCCAAGTGTATTTTGCTCATTAGTACATCATTTATTATTTATTGTGTCGTAAATTAAACGGAAAGTATTCAAATAATGAGTGGAATAGTTCAACAAACATATTATATAAAGTACGTTTTGTACAATACATAAGTTGATAGGTACTATTGATTTCCATTAATTCGAAGTTACATTGTTAATATTCTATTTCAATATTCAAAATAATTGCTCTGAATCCCATCAGCTTATTGGAACAATGAATCTTTTCAATGCGAGCTTGGAGTATTATATAGGAAAAGTAAGATGAATCTAAGCGGTGATGTCAGAAAAGATGCGATTTTTTCATGATTACTATTATTGTCAGAAATAAATAGGGTATCCCAGGAGTTCCCACCGAAAACGGTGGAGGTGATAGAGGGGCTAAAAATAAAGATTCTAAAATCTAAAATTAGAGATTCTTTTTTACAAACAAGTCGCATCTATTTTTGTATAGATATTTAAAAAAAATTTGGGTATTACAGAGTTCTCAAGTACTAGTTATTATTGTGACTAAGGTTATTGTCCAAGTCTTGATCGTTGAAAATTTGGTCATTCGGTTATTAAATGTTTTCTTTAGTAATTAAGTAACTGTTAGTGTTTCTAGACTATGTGCATAGACGGATGCTGCGAATTTCATGGGTACAAAGGATCACCAACGATGAAGCCTCATAATAGAGGGCAGAGTTCAGGGGAAAAGATCAGTAAGAAGACGCCAGAACTCATGGCTAAAAGATTTAAGGAGATGGTTCGAACGCTCGTCTGCAGAAATTCTTCGTGCTGCAGTTTCCAGAGCTACAATTGCCATTTGGATCGCCACCCTTGGAAGGAGAGGGCGTGATAAGAAAAAGAAGATTGTTTCTAGTGTGACCTATTTGTATCCTATATTCTATATGTTCCTTGAGGTATATTCATCTTTCCTTTTGTAATTTTTTGGGAAATTAAACCACAATCTTTGTTTTATATATTTATTTCAATGTTTCGGTAGTTGGAACGCTATATTCTGCAACTGCAAGAATCTTTGATTATTAAACAGACTAGACTATATAAATAACCCGCTAGACTGACAACACTTGTTTGTAACCAACATCTAAATCGATTCTTTCATTCCAAAACAACGATAGCAATCAGCACAGCAAAGCGCAGCCTCCAACAACAATGCCGTGTTGTGTGAGGAAGGGTTTAATTTGACTGAATAATCATATTAAAGTAAATATAAAATATCGCGATATATCTCAAAAACGGTTGGTTGTATAAAAAATTATAAGATACAAAATTTATAGACAATTTCATACTCTACAACTTTTATAACGAAGGAAAATACGATTTTAGACAAAGGAAGCGAGATATTTCCAAAAAACTGATTTTTAGGGCCTTTGATATTTAATGTCTAAGGACTCTCACACGTGACTTTATGAGACTTTCGGGACAACATTTAAAATGCCAAAATAAAGCTTTTTACAAATACAAAAATAACCCTTATTTTAGCTTATTACAATAGGTTTATTCCAACAAGCTTGAGAATTAGTTCGGAATTGGACGGAGTTTGCGTAGATTGAGAGTAGCGTTCTAACTCGTCGAGAATTAGTTCTGAACTAATCCGTAAATCGTTCCAACAAATAAAAGAAATAATTCAAGAACGGTGAATGTAATTCCGTGTCCTGAGTAAATACGATAGTCGGGACTGGAACACAGAACCAGTCCCGAACTATGGTTTGCTAACGCCTGCGCAAGAAATAATTCGTTACCAATTCGGGAACTATACGAAAACTGTAGTATGACAGTTGGGCCAACAAATCAGGTAGTTCCTAATCCTATCATTCAGTGTGGCATAGAATATGAAATCAAGAGATAAACTACATGCAAGACTTAATAATCTCTTAATGCAATGTTAGGTTTTAACAAATTGATAACAATAATTATTTCTAGTTTAGAAATCAATTCTTATTAATTCTTTCTTTGATTAAGATGGTATTAAAGAGAGTTCCTTAAAGTCTCTTTGCAACACTGGATACCAGTTTCATTCTTTTTAAGCCGTTACCAAAAATAATGGCGAGCCTACTACTACTTATTATTAAAATGCCAAACTATTTCATAAGATATTTTAATCCGGACCTGGGAATCTTCTAAGGAACACACACTTTTATTGTTTATCTATATTTCGAACAATAGGAAATAATGAAGGTCGTCGGCTTATATTGATTTACGGCCTTCTTAGATTTCTGGTAGCACTTTACCTCAAAAAATAACAAACTTAAAGGGTATATCAAAAAAGGCAAGATTTTATTAATGATACAATTATAAAATTTAAGAGTAACTGTTTGTCTCGTTTCAATTTTATTAAATGTTTGTCGAATAAATATTTACCTACTTCTTTGGAATAAATAATTTCTAACTATTTTGTTGATTTGTATTATTTTTTATCTGTTCCAAAATTGGACCAACAGACCTATATGATTATATTGACCCATTTTCAGCTAAGGATTATAGAAAAAATTTTGGCCCAACTGAATGGTTGGAATGTTGGAAACAACCTAATAATATTTAGATCTGTTAATGCCCCCATTGATAATCTATGCTCTACAGCGGATTGTGTATAAATAAAAGTTTTGTCGCCCGGCAATCAATAAAAAACGAGTTTACTTAAAATTGTTAAATACCTTCATTGTAAAATATGTAACAATAATGTGGTTTTTATTTTGTTGTGTTACTTGTACAATTCTCAGAAGTTAATTTTTTACCATTTACAAGACCATAATTTGTTTGCAAACATTTTGATTTAAAATGACGCAATTTTTATTGACTTAATTGAAAACACTTGTTCTGATAGAAGTTGTTTACAATTTTACAAACTGCGAGGTTCTACGTAGTGACATTGGCAGGACACACCGACAAAAACACCCAATAAACATGTAGTTACAATTATAATTATAAATATAGAAAATGTTTGCACAACATAAACGGAATATTTTGCCAAGAGATCGGGTCAACAGAATATTACAGGAGTAGAAAAAATGTTAAAAAAATAATGCAGAGAGCCAAGGAATAGAGTATGGCGATAAAATACTCTGAATATAGTATAATTTTTAATGAATTAATTTATTAAATACGCAGTAGATTAATTACTGTTTAATACAATTACTACTACCTAATATGAAGCTCTTGTAAATCCCTATTCAATTTTTCTTCAGATACGATATCATATAACATATGCCTAAACATTAATGTAACTCCATTGGTAAGAAAGTACCGTAATCCAAGAGATACAAACTGGATAGGATATAAAACGTCCCTCAGTAGAATTCTCGAGGATGGTACTGTACCGATTGATAGCATTTAAGCTATAGACGCGGGAGTAGGAAAAGTAAGGGACGCGATTATGGCAGCTTACCAAGAAAAATGTCCGGAGAAAACAAAAATGAATACGGGTAACACAGTTTGATGGAACAACGGCCTAAAGAGACTTATGGCGGAGGTCCGCGATCTTGTTAACAAGGCCAAAAGCAACCAAGACTGGGATACCTACCTGGTATATAGCTCTCGCAATACAACAAAGAAATTCGTGAAGCCAAAAGGAACTCATGGAGGAAATTTTGCGAGGATGCCCCCACATGCTTTCGAATCCACAAATTCCTAGCAACCAGAAAATAAGTAGGCTTCATTAGGAAAGCGAACGGCACCTATACAGAAACTAAAGAGAAGAGTTTAAAGGAACCAATAAACGTCCACTTTCTAGCCTCATCAATTCTAGCCACCGACGGAGTTAGGCCTACCATATGAGAACGAAAGCCAACAGGCCAAGTTCCACGGATTGGAAAATAGCCACTGAAGTCACAAGACCAAATAAAATTAGATGGGCCGTAAACAAATTTCAACCATTTAAATCCCCAGGGACATTTATTATAATTAATTTTGTCAATATCTTAGAATTCCGTATTAGGGCACTATATAAATTAAAAGTTTTTCATTGTATCTTCACTAGTTTGAAAAAGCTACTGTGTAGCGAAACGCGTCACTAATTTTAAATTGAACTTCAGTTCAAAATAAAATGGAGATTTAAACAAATTAAATTGTTTTATTTCATCATTTAGTATGGATCTTCATCAAGTAAAAGCCTCATCTATTCAATTATTAAAGCCACCTAAAAAATAAATGTGTAATATAAATAGAAATTAAATGCTTGTAAATTACCTTAATCATTAAATTTTCTTTATCTGGAGCTTCCTGGATAAATTTTTAAATTTCTCCACTATTAACTGATTTTCACTCATATGTTTTTACAAACGAAAACGAAATCAACCTTTCTCGTCGACTTGTAGCGAAGTACTGCAAATTATTTTCGACACTGCCACCATGTGAACGCCTAACAACGTTCGCAGATATTCGCAGCTCAGATTTCCTTTTGATCTTTTCTATTTTACCGACAGACGATGGAAAACGTTCGTTCGCTCTGCTGGCCCTTCGAACCAAAAGTTATTCGTTGCAAATGACTGCAAATTACCATCTACACTTCACGAACGAAGGCAAAATAATGCGAATGAATGGCAACGTTTCTCAGATGTATTCCCGGCTTAAAATACAAAAACTGGTTTCGATATTAGATCAAATATACCTTTTTAATAGGGAACTTTCCAATTTTTTTTATTCAATATTATCATTAAGTGGCTAAAATTCCGAATCCTCGAGGCTTTTTTTATAAATCAATATTAACTTGGAAAACTTAGTTTAAAGTTCCGTGTTATTTAAAATCATTTCAAACGACCTCCATAGCGCGCCAAAGCGAGTGACGTAGAACAGTAGTATGCCCAGTTGTGTATGCCCAGTAGGCCACAACAGTGATGCTAATTCAAGGGATTTTCGGGGTTTCTTAGGGACAATTTTTGGAAGGATTTTTTAAACTGCATTATAAAATTATAGGCGTTTTTATCTATCACCAACGATTTCATGTGTGTTATTCGGAATAATTTACATCTAAATAATAAAACGTATCTCAATTATCCTATGCCACAAAACAAAAGCTGTTGAAACTACCTACACACAATTTTGTATATTTATGAAAAGTTTCTTTAAATATTCAATTGTTTTTTTACTACGACGTAATATACGTATATACGTATCATTTTCGTTCTGCTGTGTTTTTGTTTTTCTGTTAGTTCATTTGTGACATTTAGAAATTTTAAAATAATAATATGTTTAATAATTGACTGAACCTGTAAAATGTTTTCGGTATTCTCATAATTTTAAATTGAAAATAACAATATCAAAACTAGCAGCATTATTTTAAGAACATTTAAATTAAAATCTATTTTTTAAAAACCAAAGTACATATTTTCCTATTTGCTTCAACACCTCGAACAGCCAAGAGAAAAAATTTCACTGTTTTTGAGAAAATTTTCTACCATAATCATATCAAGGCAGATTGCCGGAGTGGTACTTGTACTATCCTTCTTCAGTCATGTTAAAAATATTATGGACGCAAACAAAATTTCAAAAAAGTCTAATAAATCAGAATGAGCCGAAAAAACAAAAAAAAAAAAGTGGAAAGAATGGAATAAACAAAACAGTAAACAAATCAATAGTGGCTGTTTTAATGGTAAGCGACAAGCGTTCGTTCCTTGTCTCATGGACGCACGCGCAGTAACGAATTATACTGTTCTACGTCACAATCAATTACAATGCGTTTACAAAAGCTTCAATTAATTTGAATTTTTCGGCATAGTGGTTGTTCGTGACAAAAAAAATAGTTTTTTCATGCCAGTCGTTTTCTTCTTACGATTTATAGCACATTTTTGCTAAAGAAAATTTTAGTCAAGTTCCCGCAATAATCTAGTTACGTATTTTAATGGATTAATATACAAATGAATTAAAATTTTGTTGCAAAATTAACCACTTATAATAATTAGCAAAATTAATAATTCGTAATAATATCAGTTGATATTGAGCTATAATTCTAACTAAATTAAAAATGTCTGGTTTTCTATAGACTCTGCATAATTATTGATATTGAGCATCCCAAGCTTATTGTAATAAATTAAAAATTTTGTTTTACTTTTTCTCTAGAGAAGAGTGTTTTTTATATTATTTAATTTTGAATTTTCAGTCTTCAAGCATATTAAAATTCAGTAGTTTTCATACTTAAAAAAAATATCGAACGTGAGTTGAAATTGAACCTCAGATTCCCTTATGACATATAAATAGAACTTTCAAGACACTGAAGACTTCACAAAGAACAGGAAAAGTCCACAATTTATGAGCTGTTCATCAAACTTGGAATCCGTCATTTGTGACATTTCATTTATGTCAAAAACGAAGTAAACTAAAATAAACACAGATAGTACGATAGAGAGAGCCGGTGACGTCACAATGGTGCACTCGATTTTAGCGTTATGCGCGAGTTGTACCAACATTGTTAAAACTAGTACTGGCTTAAATAAAATGGGTGTTGTGCCAGATTGGATCAGAGGGTAACCAGAGTTTTACTAACGGGTTTGTTAACAATTATCCTAGTTTTCTAATCTAAAAAGTTTGTTCAAAAGAGAAAAATACAGTCTGTGGATTCTGTAATTTTTTTATTTTTCCAAAAATTCTAATGGAATATCTTGATTTAACAAATTTTAGTGGTGATGAAGATTTTAATGAACGCCCATAGAACCGTTTTACAGAATGGAATGATAAGGAATTTTGGGATAGATTTAGACTATCTAAAATACTGTTAACATGTTGATATTACAGGTAAAGGCTGATATAGAGTCTGTTACAAATAGGTATGTAATAAATTTTATTTGAAAGTAATGGTACAAATGTTCCAAATTGTCAATATTTTTTTAATCAGTAGAAAATGGACCTTAAGGACCTGAGGGTTAGAACTGCATTAAAAATTCTTCTTTTAAATTTTCTCTCCGGGAAAACTAAATTATTTACATAAATGTAGTTAATTTGTCTCAAATTCGTTGATACCAGCCTTTCAAAATGATTGATTAACAAAACTGCACTAAAACACCACTGGTACAACAAGCACCGGTTTAAACTTTTGTTAATTTTAACCCTATGGTTAAATTAAACCAGGTTTAGCCGGCTGTTGGTACAACTCGCCCTTTACGAAGATTCGTAATGGATGAGGATGAGAAGGGCAAGGATTCAGAGAAAGAAACAATGTGAGGTAAGGTGAAGTGAAATTAAGTAAAATGAGGTGAAGAAGTATTTGTATATTTGTAAGGTCATGTCTGATTGGGTAAAAAGGTTTAGGAGTGAATACTTGGGACAGATGAAACTGTCATCCAAGAAAAATCTTCAGAGAGCGATTAATGTTGGTGATGTAGTTTTGATAGGGTCAGACAATTCCAAACGATTGGACTGGCCTCTAATTTATGTTGAAGAGTTACTGCCTGGTCATGACCATAAAATAAGACTGGTCAAATTGAAAACGGCGAAAGGGACCATTCTGAGACCTCTTCAGAGGGTGTATCCTTTGGAATTAAACTGCTCTCAGGATTTGGATCTATCATCATTACCAAAAGGATTGCCTGAAAAAATTTCTCAAAGGGAGGAAACTAAAATTCAAGATGAAAAGAGTCATGTAGAGAATTCTGGTAAATCCGAACCACTTCCGATTACCACAAGATATGGAAGGAAAGTCAAACCTATCCATAGTCAATTAGATCAATGAGTAGCTTCTTTATTGCCTAATTTACTACAAAGAAAAAATTAAGTCTAAGCACTCACTCACTAGCATTTTTTTCTGATAACTTAATACTATACTTCTTACTCTCTGTGTTTGCAATGATACAATATACAAGCTCGTAATGTTTGATCCTCTTGAGTCTTCTCGTCTGGTTGGTATTAACAATAAAATGGCAGACGATTATTTGCTAAGAAATCGAACTTGAAATTTATTAAGAAATAAAGCTTAGTTGAAAAAAAATCACTTGTCTACTGTCATTCATTCTGCATAATATATTTTTATGTCACTGTTGTCAGTTGTTTTCATTCCTCATTCCTCTATTTTGGCATGTGCTGCAAGTCAGTTGATTGTCAGACAGACCCTGTAGAAAAATGTCAATGTAATATATATTTTATTTAAATAATAAAAACTTTTCAAATAACACATGGCGCAGTCAGTAAACTGTATCTGAGTTGTATTAAATAATAATTAAAATATCAGACGACGAAAAAAGCAATCAAATGTGACTCCAACGAAGTCAAGAGCAACAAATTCAGGTACACAGAGAGATCAATTAAATATTAAATAGTCACCTCGCTTGGTTAAAGCAGCCGGAAATCGAAAAAAAGATACCTTATCTCCTGCTCCCCGCATTTTAACAACACTTCAAAACGATGGCATTTTAGATACCTTTAAGAACTAATGGTTAATTGAAGTCTAACTATTATCCGTTGTTTACCAGTAAACAATGAAAACTAAAAAGAATAGGTATGATATGTGCCCTCCAGGATGATATGGCCAATCTGTCAGTGACGTCATTCTGGAATGGTCTATTAGTAAATAATGAAAAATTGTACTTATCTTTCTGACTCGAACACGGTATAAATAATCATATCTTCTGATACTAATAACGGAAAAAATGCTTTTAGTAATGTTACATATTGAAGACAATTTTTTGTTTGGTAGTTATGGTTCCTTTTTATACGAAGGTATTGTTTGCTAATTATTAAGATTGTACAAAAATATACCTTTTTAAATATTCATACTTGCTTTGGAATGTTGAATAAATTTTGGTTAATTTTCCATTACAGGTAGTCATACTATTCAAATCATAACATAATCATATATTATCATATTCGCACAAACACATCAACCTCGAAAGTTTGATTTATTATCCCAAATTTATTGTTTAAATTGCGTATCGTAATATGTACTTATACGATACACCGTGAGTTCATTAATTGTGAATTACTATTCAATTTACTGTAGACCAGTAATATATGCATTGATATAATACTAATATGATATGTCCATTCTACCTGAAAGACACCATTCGTTTTTATTCAAAACGGATGCACACACGTAATTATATTTTATACTGGGTGTTTCGGAGTATTTTAGACAATAAAGAATACAAACGAAATAAGCTATCTAGGAATTAATATCAACAACAGAAATGATGAATCAGAAGAAATTAACCAAAGACCAACAAAAGGAAACAGGAGCTCAGAGGGAACTATTTATATTTTACTTTTAAAAACTATTGTTTTTCAAAGTATTGTCTACGAAGAGAAATGAATTTTTGCATCCCTTGGAACCAATTCTGGAAGCAGTTATTCAATTCGCTTCATTCATTCATTCATTTGGATTGTGTTCAACAGCCCAGGCACTTGAACTGAATCTTTGTACAATTTACCATGTTATCTACTTCCATTCCGGAAGCTTCGTGTCTTCTATAAAGGCCTCCAGTTTGACTGGAGGGATTTTCTAATTTCTCTCCAAAGTGGTTCCGTCTAAGTACTTGTAAGTTCTCGCAGAAGCATAGTATGTGAGTAGGTGTTTCATCATCAAGTTCACTATCTTTGCCCATTTTGTGCAGATGTTTCCTCAGGTTGCAGTGTCCAGTCACCATGTCGGTGACTCTCTTCAAAAGTCTCTTACCCAGTCTCAATAGCCTGGTTGAGAGTTCCACTCGCTTGTTAGTAATTCAAAATCTTCTGGGGACTGGAACCTTTGACCACAAAGTCAAAGGTCACATTGAAATTTAACATGTCCATAAGCAACAACGAGTAGGAAACAGAAATACTTGGTAGGGATACGAATGAACCAACGCTTGGTTTAACAAATGAACATAACATGCCGAAGGGGTTACGAGAACATTTCACTGAGAATATTTCCAGCCCTATGTTCTTTAGAATTCGTTATTTTACGCAGTTTTTTATTGTGTTAGTTATATTTATCGATTGTCTTCGTATTATGATTGCATATTTTCATTTCATATACGTTTACATTCCCAATATTTGTATAACGATTTGGTAGGCATTCACGTTGTTTGTTTTTTATTAATTTTATTTTGAATATAACTTTTATTTACTGATAAAATCAATGTGTCCTATTGTAAAAAACACACATGGGAATCATTATTATTTTTTAGGGAAATTCTGGAATCTGATGAATACCGTAAGAATTTTTTTTTCTTTTAAAAATAAAAAATATATACCTACATAATCATCAGTATCATCGACCAGAATCATCAATTTTTCAAAAAAATTTATATTTGATCCAAGAATGGACTACAATTTCTATAAATGTAAATATGCTTTTCAAGACACCAGGACCTGACGGTATAAGTGGGGAGTGGATATCCTTATGCCACACCTGGTTGGAATATTGAGAGCCTCTATAGCTCTGAGGTATGTTCTCAAAAAATGGAGAGATGTACGAGTGGTATTCATACCCAAACCAGGAAGGATGGATTACACCTTACCAAAAGCATTCCGACCAATTAGTCTCACATCTATCTTTTTAAAAACAATGGAGAGGCTATGTGAGAGGTATATAAGAGATGAAGTGCTAGTTCACAACCCACTTCATCCAAACCAGCATTCATATACTCCGGGAAGGTCTACTGATTCGGCCCTTCACCAAGCGGTTGGCCGAATTGAAAGATTATTGGATAATAAAGAATCCACCCTGGGTACATTCATAGATATTTAGGTAGCGTTTGATAAAACAACCTTTCCAACAATTACCCAGCAACTCAACTCTAGGAATGTACCCCTGGTAGTGGAAGAATGGATACTCAAGATGCTCTCTAGTAGAGCAAAAAGTATCAATGTAGAAGAAATCATAGTGAGAGGACTGGTCATGAGCGGATGTCCACAAGGAGGGGTCTTATCAACAACTCCTCGGGAGGATGTACAATGGGTCACATGTGACCAAAGTTCTGTGGGCTAAACTCACTTTCCCTACCCTACAGATACAGATGCTGAAATTTAAGCAGGATACTCCTACAGGACTAAACTAAAAGGAAAATAAAAAAGACGGAAAACTGATTACTCAAAAAATCGAAGTAACCTGATTGTTATAAACTGCTCCACAAAAATTATCAATTGTTTTATTCCCCAAGGTTTTGTCTGTAATTATTGAATGTTTACTAGCTTATTTGACTAGTTTTTTTGTTTCTAAGTTGATTAGTTTTTAAGTTTAAGGCAAGCTGTTTTCTTTTGTATTTTCAAGAATTTTATTGTTTTTCCACTTTATTCAGTCAACTGTCATTTAAAATTTAGAATTTTTTTAGGTTAGGTTAGGTTGGGTTAGATGTAAACTTGGTGCAGATGAATCTAGTAGAGCTATTGGTATGATTGTGGCGGGTCGTCTTCAGAGAGGAGTTGCGGACGTTTTCTAAGTCAGTGAAAGAGTCATTTCGCGCTTTCTCCGTAGATATCAAGCAACTGGAAACGTGACAGAAAAACCTAGAAGAGGACGAGTAACACCCGTTTCAGAAGGGTTAGGTTTTTGATGAGTGGGTCTATAAGGCTCTCCACTGCGACTCGCAAGAGTCTATTGTGGCTCACACCTATTCAGATTTCACCAAACAAATTCAGCTTCTTAACAAAGCCAATTAGTTTATTTGGTGAATGATATTTCAGGTCCGAGGGCGAGAGAGAATCCCTGCCAAACATCAGATACCTGATTCGAGCCGCGGCGGGGCAGGCACAAATTATATGCTCTGCTGATTCATCATCTTCCAGACAAAGACGGCAGGTCGGATCTTCCGACAGTCCAAGTTTTAGCATATGATGATTCAGATGACAGTGGCCTGTTAAAAGACCTGTTAGACAACGTAGGTCATGCCTGCTATAGTCCAACATTTTTTTGGAGATATTCTTCGAAGGATGTATGAAAGCCTTCGAATGAACCAATCCTGGTAAATTATACCAGAAGTCTAAAGCTCTTCTTGCCGTCCAGGTATTCAGTGTTTGTTTGGCAATTGGATGCCAATTATTGGTTCTGGTCCGATAGAAACACGTACGGCACCCTCCCTTGCAAGAGAGTCTGCCTTCTCGTTTCCTTCCATGCCAGAATGGCCAGGGATCCAAACCAGCAATACTTTATTGAGTTCTCCGATTAAGGAGAGTCTTCTTTGGCAGTCTAAAACCAATTTCGACGTTACACGGTGAGAGCTAAGTGCTTTCAAAGCCGCTTGGCTGTCCGAGAAAATTTTTATTGTTCTATGTATGAGATTGGCTTGCTCCTATCTCTCCACACATGAAACAATGGCGTAAATTTCCGCCTGGAATACGGTTTCATAGGATCCTAGAGAGGTTGAGATTTCTGTCCTAGGTCTGCGCCCGTATACACCTGCACCAGAACCTGAGGGTGTTTTTGAACCGTCTGTGTACCAACAGCTGTCTGCTCTTAATAGTTCATCCTTACGGAGGACCCATTCATCTCTATTTGGAATTAGGACGGTATAAGGCAGGTCGTAGTTTACTGTTGGAGGCATTATGTCAGAGGTCATTCCCAGAATACTGTGACTTTCAGTGTCCACTAGCATTCTGCTTCGTTCTGTATAAGCCTGATTTGTGCATTTAGAAATATGCACAATTCTGTAAGTTGTCCATCTAGCCTCTCTTTCCAAAAATATATTGAGAGGAGGTAGGTCCAGAAGGATTTCCATGGCTGCTGACGGTGTGGAGCTGATAGCACCAGTAATTGCCAGGCAAGCCTGTCTCTGTAAACCAGAGAGCTTTGCTTGGGCCGTTCGCTGTAAAGCTTTTGGCCACCAGGCAATAGCTTTATATGTGATCATTGTATTGATCATCACATATATCCAATAGATTTGTTTGGGTCCCAAGCCCCAAGATTTTCCACAGATCCTACGACATGTCCACAAGGATAGTCTGGCCTTATGGATAACTTTTTCCAAGTGAGCGTTCCAAGTAAGTTTCATATCTAGGATAATTCCCAAATATTTTACTTCCGCTGCAAATGGAATAACCTCACCATTGTAGGAAAGTGGTGGAATATCCTCCAACTTTCTTGTCCTAGTGAAAGGAACTATTACAGTTTTACCAGGGTTAACAGACATCTGTTCCCTCTGACACCAACTGTGGACATCGTCCAACGTCTTTTGGAGGGTATTATATGCTACCCTTCCTGACTTGGTCCTTGCCAAGATGACAAGGTCGTCTGCATACGCTTGCAGTTCTACCCCTCTTCTTTCGAGAGCGCTAAGCAAGTTATCCATCAAGAGTGACCATAGTAGGGGAGATAGTACTCCGCCTTGTGGGCAGCCCCTGGAAACCTTAAAGCTAATGGTCTCGTCCTGAAGAGATGTAGTGAGCATGGCATATATCCAACCGGTAATGGTTGGTTTGATGCCCTTTTCAGTCAAAGCTGAACCAATGGAGGTCGGTAGTGCATTGTCAAATGCTCCTTCAATGTCAAGAAATATGGCCACCGCAATCTCCTTGTTGTTAAGGGATTGTGTGATTTTCCCAACGAAGTTGTGTAATGCTAAATCTGTTGATTTGCCAGTTTGATAAGCATATTGGTGGATGAAGGGACTGATGATATGGACTGACGTTCGGTCGTGATTCATTGTTTTACATTGCTTTATATGTGACCGATGATACGAGGACATGTGAATGATACCTACATATAAAACAATGGATCAGACTGATCGTCAGTACTGATCATGAGTCCTTTCTGAAACGGGCCTAAGGGTTACCACTCCCGACTGACTGTGTATTCGTAACATAACAAGTTTTTAACAATGTTATTTTTTTGTTTCATGCTGTTATTGGACCAACTTTTCTCTTTTTAGATGATAATGCTCGACCGCATCATGCAAGAGTAGTGGAAGACGCTTTGGACTTTCATGGTATCTCGCATATCTCCATCGAGCATACTTGGCGCCAGCTACAAAGAGCATTGCATTCCCACAGATACTCCAAGAACTTAGACATCTTTTACTCCAGCTTTTTGGCTGTAATTGATATTAGAGGAAACCATATACTCGTTATTAACGAATGTACTTTAATTTTAAATAAAGTTGAAAATGTCAAAAGGGCAAACAAACGCTTACCTACATAAAATTATTGTTTGAACGATCTAGGTTTGGGTTTTGTTTACATCTGGTGGCTCTGGTGCATCTTGAAACTGAATTCACAGTAGACATGGAATACAAAAAATCAAGCACCACTCATTTACATAGAATTAGTTTTATTGAAATCAACAAGTCTATAATGTGAGCGAACACCAAAACATTCGATCAACCCATCAATCAAATTCGTTAATTTATACGAGATTACTAATACTATTCGTTGTATTGTTCGGTTATACAAATAAACACAGATAAAAAATCTTCAAAACAGCGAAACGACAACACCAAACGAATAAAATAATAGTGACGCTAAATGATCATACCATACTATAAAAAACATGACGTCGTATGTAATTCACACTTCGGTTGCTTTTATTGGGTGGCGTGACTATGTTTTTGTAATTTAAAAAAATTTATAAAAATTGTTTACTTCGCAGATAATGAAGCTTTATCTATAATACAAAACATTAAATTATACAACATAATAATTATCTGAATCGTAATTAATAATTACCTACAGGTATTGGGTAGAGTGTAAATCAACTGAGAAAAACACTCAGCCATCATCAATTAGTCTTCTCACTTTAACATATTCACATCTCGTTGCGTTGGTCTTTGTCGAGTATGACGCCTGTGTGGTTTTCTTACTACTCTACTCGTATTGATTTAAATTATTTATTCAAATTTCTATCTAATGTTTGTTGAATTTTTTTTTATTATGGTAGGAAAAACTAGGTACTTATAAAAAAAGGAATAGGAAGTCATGGACATATGAACAAAATAATTGATCCCTTATAAAAATTGTGAGCCTAATTTTTATTTTATATGCTTCAATCACTTTTATATGAGTCGCTCAGCGAAAACACAGTTTTGAGTAAAATGCAATTTAAAAAATGCTTTGGGAACAAGGCGACGTTTTTCAATAACTAAAAACTTTTTGTTTGATTTATTGAAATGAAAAAATAATCTGGAAACACGTCAAACAGAAATCAACTAATCTGGTTGAAAAATAACAAGTTTCGACAATAGACAAAACAGTTGGGCCATTATGGCAACAATAAATATATAATAAAGTAAACTTTCAGTTGGGCTGCTCCTAATTCTCATTTTCTTCCATGATTTCTTCATCCTGCACAGTGTTGTTGCCAAATTTTGATAAAATTCATGAAATATTTGTGGTACATAGGGAATAAGTCCTTGAAGATCCTTGAACTTCAGTTTATCAATAGGCCTTCCTGTAGAGTAAAAAAGCTTAAGTTGAACATTTCCTTGAAACTGTATATTTCCTTAAAGCTGTTTGGGGTCTATTCCTCTCTTGGCTACGTCATTGCGTCATTGTTCGAATACTTGTAATATATATATTGAAGGATTCTTCAGCCTTGTATCTCAACCACCGAATTTTTAGCCATTCTGCTTTTACTGCTCCTTCCCCTTTTTTTCTATTGTAATCAACCTTTCTAAATTTTTTGTGCTCCTTCCCACTTCCCCATTTTTATGATCCCAAACTTTTCTTGCAGATGAAATTACTTGAATCCAATCCATCGGAACACAAATTTCACTGAAAAATCGCAGGGCAGGGCAAGTAGGAATGCCCTGACATCAAAAAATGTATGATCCATTACTTTTGGACAAAAATGCCAGATGTAGTTGCTTATCATTCAGACGTTTACTCGTAATTCAGCAATTTTTTCCGGTGCCATTTCAACCCTTGCTTCTGATCGTTTCACCCGCCAAATGCGAACTTGGCTTTTCATCTGGTTTGGAAGTTAGGAATTATTTTAAAATGTCGGAATTACTTTGCAGCTTCGTTCTCGCTTGTAAATAAATTTATTTAATATGCTCGTTGTACACATTGTTGTAGGACTACATTTTTGCATTTTGTACGCCCGCCACTGAAACCACAAACCCGGCAAATCCCAACATTTATATAGGGAAACATAAAACACTATGAAATAGAAGGTAATTAAAATGCCCCAAGGATGGAGTAAGCTGAATATATTATGGTGTATTTATAACAAACAAGAAATTTTAATGTGGTACAATAAGAAAATATAATATTGCAAACACAGTTTAGAATTTCAAAATATTAATATTACTGATCAAATAGGTAAACACTCGATGTAATTACAAAACGGTTTTTCCCACTTATACTTCATTTGATGAACAAATTTTATAGAGCTGCCCAAAAATTAAAATTAAACTATAGTGACACAAATATCACGTCCCTAAAGGTTCTGTCTTTTATTAAATGCAAGAGGGATCGACTCTGAAAGGCGAGCCGCAGACACCTGTTCGTTGCCTGGCTAAATTATTTCTCATTTTTACAATAACAGACTGAATATTTTTTCGGCAAATGTTTGTGTTACTATGTAGTGCTCCTCGTATAATGAAAGTAAATGTAGGTTATTAATGAAATACTAGAGTCAGCTATTACTTATAAAATACTTTAAACTCCGATCAGGCCTTAGTGGAGTTCAAGTTATAATTAATACTTTTCTAATAATCATATATCATGTAATTTCATCAATATCAAAACTAAATATATTTATGCTTACGAATACTTTTGTATGTATATCTATCCAATATTATAAAATATATATAAATGTATATTGTATGTGAAAATATTATGAAGATATATAATATACAAGTTACTTTTAACGACAAACTAATTCTTCCTTTACCTTTACCTTTATGTTATGAGTCAGCCTGTAGGAAAACCTTTTGTTGGTATAACACTGTATTATCAAGTTTTATAAAAAACCATCTTAGTTATACAATAATTAACATGCCATGCAACACTTTGCACAAATATAATAGAAATCTACTTAATAACTCAGCTTTTCACAAAATTGGTTTTTTTAGTGGTGATACTTAAAAATTAGTTCGGCCTGCTACTTGTGAGTCACCCTGTAAACATTTGCATATAGCTCATCATATAATTTTCACAAAATATTTAGACACAAAACCGAAACTTAAATAATATAATATAGGTATGTAGATGTCATATTAGCTTGTTTTGTAGGTAGTGAACGATAATTAAATTAAATTTACGCTAGAAGTTGAAGAAAATAACTCAATTAATTTTCTTGATTTAAAAATTCAGAGTCAATAATATACTTAATTATTCAATTTACAGAAAAGCAATACATACTGATGTGACTATAGCATATACTTTCAATAGTGATGAGCAAAATTGGTCTTGGTCTTGCAGTCTTGGTCTTGCAATCTCGAAGACCAAGACTGCAAGACCAAGACCAATTTTGCTCATCACTATTGACCACCACCACCAAGACCAAGATTATCATTAGACTAGCAAGACCAAGACCGAATGAACAAGAACAAGACCAAGACGAAATACACAAGACTGAACTAAAAATTCTCACTTCAGAGCGTATAGTCCTCTTTCTACGAAAACTTCGTAACTACATTTTTTTGGAATTGAGATTATTAGTGAAATACACTCGTCAACACTTCTAATAGATGTTTTTGATAAAATAAAGTATTTTGTTAGTTAATAATAAATTGTAAATTATTTTAAATTTATAATTATGACCATCTTTAAAAAAAATAAGACAGATAAAATGACTCAGACCAAGACCAAGACTAAATAAGCAAGACCAAGACCAGATATATTTGAGCAAGACCAAGACCAAGACTGGATCAGCAAGACCAAGACCAAGATAGTCCAGGTCTTGGTCTACTAACTTCCAATCAATCCATGTCACATAAATTAGCAGCATATTCAATGATACATAGAGCATTTTCAGTTTCTAAAAACAATATAGTATATTTAGCATAAAATACAACAATTTCTATTAAAACAGAAAGCAAAAATATCCCCCTTTAAAAAGTCTGGAATATATAAACATGTCCAGAATGTAATGCTGTCTATATTGGTCAAACCAGTAGAAATTTTGAAATTAGACACAATGAAAACAGCCAGATAAATCCCATTATGCAAAACATCTTGACACCAAACTTTCATTTGTAACACAGAACTAGAAGTACTACATATTTGTGATAAGAAAGAAGAACTTGATTTCCTTGAAGAATTAGAAATTAGAAGACACTAAAGAGACCCACAATATGAAGTCGTCAATGAACAGATAAATCTAGAGAGCTTTCCACTATTAAACTGTCTAACAATTATAAAGATTAGCAGATATAGTTTTCATTGGTTTCCTATATCATTGCTCAGTTATATTGATCTTAAATGGGAAAAAGATATCCAGGATATCCCCATAGGGCTAACAATACCTAATCTTAAATATTTGTAATATCATATCAAAACAAGTCAAAAATAAGAAAAACCAAATAGTTTCAGAGGATATAGGAATAATGCAGTGCTGGCAACAATATTTTCAAGAACTCTTAAACCAGCAAACCCGGGAAGTATCAATAGAGGTGATAGAAACAGAAATAAAAATAGATAATGAACGAAATGAAGAACTCGAGCAGGCAATTAAAAATACAAAAAGGGGAAAATCTGGAGGACATGATAAAATCACGCCAGAAATGATCATTTACTTAGGAAAACAAGGAATACAGCTACTATTAAAAATGCTTATAAATCTTGGAAAACCGCTCAGGTGCCTAACGACTGAACATAGGAGTAATAATGCCTATAAATAAAAAAGGTGAGACGACAGAATGTACTAATTATCGAGGTATTACATTATTGAGCGTAGTTTCCAAATTATATGAAAGCATATTGGAGAATAGATCAATAATAAATCTGGATGGTTCACAAAGTGGATTTAGGAAAGGGTTCAGTACTCAAGATCACATTTTCACGATAAAACAAATGATGGAAAAAACACAAACAAAAGAAGTTTAAATGGCTTTCTTGGACCTTTAAAAAGCATCCGATAGCGTAGCACAAAAAACAGTTTGGAGTAGCCTAGACCAAAGATCGGTTCCAAAGAGCCTAACCACACGAATAAGGAGCCTGTACAACCACAATTACAGCTACATCAGGAGACATAACCTTGAAACCGATACATTCAGAGTCAAAGATGGACTTAGACAAGGTGGAGTACTGAGTCCTCTATTGTTTATAATTGTAATGGAAGACATCATTAGGGCAACGAAAACGTACACTAAAAAGATATAGGTTACAACAGGTTAAAACCAATCACCCTGACTAAGTGTGCGTTTGCAGATGATCTAATGATTTGTGCACCCAGCGAAGAGGAATTGCAGAAAAATCTAATGATATGGGAAAACGAACTAAAGAAGAAAAACTTGAAAATAAACATACAGGGAACAAAAGTAATGTCCACTGGATCAAATGATAAAGAAATTAATTTAAGGATACAAGAGGAAGAAATCGAGCAGGTAGTCGAATTTAAATACCTTGGTATAAAGATAAATAAAAATGGAAATGAAGATATGGAAATAAACGAAAGGATCATCAATGCATCAAAACTTAATCATTCATTATCAAGATCATTTATAAGAAAAAAGGAATTTGGTACCAAAAACAAAATTACAGTATATAAAACAGTTTACCAATCCTCACTTATGGAAGTGAAAGCTGGATACTGTCACAGAAATCCAAAAGTCGAATCCAAGCAATGGAAATGAAATATCTGAGGAGAGTGAATGATAAAACACGAAGAGATCTGATAAGAAACGAGGATGTGAGAAAGGAACTGGAAGAAGAACCAAGTATTAGATAACCAAAAGCTTCGGACACTTAACAAGAATGAACAACATACCAGTCAGAGATGTGTGGGAAGCCCGAGTTAATACGAAAAGGGAGAGAGGAAGACCTAAGAAAACTTGAAACCAAGAAGTGGCAGAAATACTGGAAAGAAGACATATAAAATGGGGAGAAGCAAAAAAGATGGTAAAAAATAAAAAGGAATGGACCAATTTCATCTACGAAAAAAAATGTAGATATAGATACCTACCCTTACACTAGGGATGGCGATTTGAAATAGATTAATCGAAGAATCGATTCATCGGACCAAATAAATCGATTTTTTAAATCGATATATTGTAATGAATCGATTCAGTGAATCGATATTTCATCCTGGAAAATCGACATTCGATTTTTTCTGGTTTGGTTTTGGGAACTATAAGCTATATTATCTATTTTCTTAACTTTTTAAAGTAGCAAATACATTTAGAAAATAAATGTCCTCTTTTATATCTGATCTGATACTTTGATATGGTAATAAAAATAATTGTTATTATCGAATTCCCTGAACTAAAAAATCCCCGATTTTACTGATAAGAGATCCCAGAGATTGTTTATTATGGTATTTTTCTTGTTTTTCATAAAATGGATTTATATTTACATAGTAAATACAAACTTGAAAAAAATCGATTTTTTGGAAATCGATCTTTTAGACCTCGATTTTTTTATGAATCGATTCATCAGGTTACAATTCCAATCGATTTAAAAATCGATCTTTTTTGGAAAGAATCGCCATCCCTACCTTACACCTTCGGGTATAAAAAGGCTTTTTGATTACATACATATAGGTAATCAAATCTTCTCCTTTTTTCTATTCATATATTAAGTCAATCACAAGATAGGTCACTATTTGGTCTAGCCGAAATAATAAACATCAGGTATAGACATCACATTAAATATCTTCTGTCATTCTGATGATGATATATCAATATCAATATCTTAGAAATTTCATAATTTTTTCATTAAATAGTGGAATTAATTAGAAACAGTTAGTTTCATTTAAATAATATTTACTAGAAAGATAATAAATCATCAGTTAAAAATTGTTTGTTGTTCTTAACATTCCTAAAAGAATCATTACGTCAATAGAGGAAAACACGAACTATATATATAAAGATAGTATATGACCCTGGAAAATTTTTCTAGTAAACAACTCTTAATTTTATAAAAATTCACGAATACTATTGACAATAAATACGCTTGGCAACGCTGTCACCTTTTTGCGATCCTCGTCTGCTTAAAATAGTTGAATTAAACTTGGAATATTCAGTCATTCACGAAGCAGTTGAGGAGTGTGGTTGTTTCCGAAGTAATACAACTGCCACGTGATTGCCGTAACTTCAAGTTCCTTTTAATTATTTTAAATAATAAATTATTTATTTACTTGTGTGAAGTTTAGTGAAAAATATCAAAATGTATACAATTGTTAATGACATCAAATGCAAATTTACCGTCTTCTCAGCTTTAATTATAACATGTAAGTTTTTTATTTTTAGCTAGAAAATATTTTGTTGTTTATATTTTTTTTTACAAATTAATTAATTTTATTTAAAAAATTTAAATATTTAACGTATTCTACCTACATTTTTAGATGCAAAATATTTAATTAACTATTTATTGAAATTAAAATAATATAAAATTCATTATTTATTTATTTTACGCTGAAAATGAATTATTAAGGTCACTTTCTGCAGCACACAAGTTCAATTCTATTTTAGAAAAGTTACAATGCTTTTACTATTTATAATTTGGAGGACGATGCATGCTTTACTATTTTTTATAACAATTTTTTATTTACGATGAATAATTTATTTTCAATGGTTAGTTTATTACTGCAAACTCTTTTCTAATTATCTGTTAAGTAATATTTCAATTTATTTTTAAATAACGCACCACAGCCGAATAATACTTTTTAAAAAAATAATAGGTAAAAACATATTTACAGGAAATTTTTTTAAGAATAAATTGAGATTGTTTTAATAATGTTTTTTTAAGTAATTACAAATAACGATATTTATATTGTGTTTTTATTTACTGGCATTAGTTTATTCTAAATTAATTCAATGTTAATTATGGAATATTTTCCTACTAAGTCGAATTAAATCACATTTCCATATTAATTTGACAATCTCCAACTCACCAAATAATCTTAATTCTCATAGGATCACACCACTTTTTCGTAGCTGTTACGTCACCAAACGGTACTACCTACACCTACCTGAATAACATGACTAATCCAAATAGTAAATATTTTTATTCATCTCTTATTATGTAGGAAGACCTATGATTCAAAAAAGTAACGCGACATTAAAATTAAAACCGTTCATGAACTCCTCGAGACAAATCTGTAGTAGGTAAAATTATTTTTCTGATGTCCAAGGAAAACAGGTTGCGATAAAACTTCTTAAATGCTACATGACAGTTCATTGAGTTGTGCTTTTCTTTCGTCACTTGGCTTATCTCGTTTTTAATTTATTCTCTTCACATTGTAGTTTTTGATTTTTCTTTAGTATACCTTGAAGACATTGGCGGAACTACAATGCCGCAAACCATGTAGTGCGGGGGGCCATACAAGCAAGGGGGCCCACAAGTCCCCGTTTTTCTTAATTTTTTTTCATAAAATGCTTCATTCATTCATTCGTTTGGTTTGTGCTCAACAGCCCAGGCACTTTAACTGAATCTTTGAAACCATTTCCATTGTTATCTACTTCCATTCCAGAAGCTTCGTGTCTTCTATAAAAAGGCCACCAGTTTGACTAGAGGGATTTTCAGTAGTTGTAATGGTTGTATTAATTCCTCTCCAAAGTGCTTCTGTCTGAGACCTTGTAAGTTCTCGAAAAAGCAGAGTAGGTGTTTCATCATGAAGTTCACATTTTCTGCACTAGGTTCACTAACTTTGCCCATTTTGTGCAGATGTTTCCTCAGGGTGCAGTCCAGTCGGTAACTGTCTTCAAATGTCTCTTACCCAGTTTCAATAGCCTAGTTGAGAGTTCCTTGTCTACCTTGATCAGTAAACTCTTTGTATGGAGGTGCCCTTGTGTTAACCTCCATTTGAGTTCGTGTTCCCTATCTAGCCAGTTCCAGATTTCCCCTCTTATGCAATCTTTTGTGATTCCACAAAACGGTTCCGGACCTCCTTTAGAGCCTTCTTTAGCTAGCTTAGGTTAGGTTAAGTTTTTGGTGAGTGGGTCTATAAGGCCCTCCACTGCGACTCGCAAGAGTCTATTGTGGCTCACGCCTATTCAGATTTCACCAAACAAATTCAGCTTCTTAACAAAGCCAATTAGTTTATTTGGTGAATGATATTTCAGGTCCGAGGGCGAGAGAGAATCCCTGCCAAACATCAGATACCTGATTCGAGCCGCGGCAGGGCAGGCACAAATTATATGCTCTGCTGATTCATCATCTTCCAGACAAAGACGGCAGGTCGGATCTTCCGACAGTCCAAGTTTTAGCATATGATGATTCAGATGACAGTGGCCTGTTAAAAGACCTGTTAGACAACGTAGGTCATGCCTGCTATAGTCTAACATTTTTTTGGAGACATTCTTCGAAGGATGTATGAAAGCCTTCGAATGAACCAATCCTGGTAAATTATACCAGAAGTCTAAAGCTCTTCTTGCCGTCCAGGTATTCAGTGTTTGTTTGGCAATTGGATGCCAATTATTGGTTCTGTTCCGATAGAAACACGTACGGCACCCTCCCTTGCAAGAGAGTCTGCCTTCTCGTTTCCTTCCATGCCAGAATGGCCAGGGATCCAGACCAGCAATACTTTATTGAGTTCTCCGATTAAGAAGAGTCTTCTTTGGCAGTCTAAAACCAATTTCGACGTTACACGGTGAGAGCTAAGTACTTTCAAAGCTGTCCGAGAAAATTTTTATTGTTCTATGTATGAGATTGGCTTGCTCCAATCTCTCCACACATGAAACAATGGCGTAAATTTCCGCCTGGAATACGGTTTCATAGGATCCTAGAGAGGTTGAGATTTCTGTCCTAGGTCTGCGCCCGTATACACCTGCACCAGAGCCTGAGGGTGTTTTTGAACCGTCTGTGTACCAACAGATGTCTGCTCTTAATAGTTCATCCTTACGGAGGACCCATTCATCTCTATTTGGAATTAGGACGGTATAAGGCAGGTCGTAGTTTACTGTTGGAGGCATTATGTCAGAGGTCATTCCCAGAATACTGTGACTTTCAGTGTCCACTAGCATTCTGCTTCGTTCTGTATAAGCCTGATTTGTGCATTTAGAAATATGCACAATTCTGTAAGTTGTCCATCTAGCCTCTCTTTCCAAAAATATATGGAGAGGAGGTAGGTCCAGAAGGATTTCCATGGCTGCCGACGGTGTGGAGCTGATAGCACCAGTGATTGCCAGGCAAGCCTGTCTCTGTAAACCAGAGAGCTTTGCTTGGGCCGTTCGCTGTAAAGCTTTTGGCCATCAGGCAATAGCTCCATATGTGATCATTGGTCTAACGATCATCACATATATCCAATAGATTTGTTTGGGTCCCAAGCCCCAAGATTTTCCACAGATCCTACGACATGTCCACAAGGATAGTCTGGCCTTATGGATAACTTTTTCCAAGTGAGCGTTCCAAGTAAGTTTCATATCTAGGATAATCCCCAAATATTTTACTTCCGCTGCAAATGGAATAACCTCACCATTGTAGGAAAGTGGTGGAATATCCTCCAACTTTCTTTTCCTAGTGAAGGGAACTATTACAGTTTTACCAGGGTTAACAGACATCTGTTCCCTCTGACACCAACTGTGGACATCGTCCAACGTCTTTTGGAGGGTATTATATGCTACCCTTCCTGACTTGGTCCTTGCCAAGATGACAAGGTCGTCTGCATACGCTTGCATTTCTACCCCTCTTCTTTCGAGAGCGCTAATCAAGTTATCCATCAAGAGTGACCATAGTAGGGGAGATAGTACTCCGCCTTGTGGGCAGCCCCTGGAAACCTTAAAGCTAATGGTCTCGTCCTGAAGAGATGTAGTGGCTGTCCTATTAGTGAGCATGGTATATATCCAACCTTTAGCTAACTGGCCCGCCATTTCATTACCTGCATGAGCCGGCACCCATCTTGCAAATCTGTTAAGGGATTCTTTGCATTCTTACCAGTCTAGACCTAGTTGTCTTTAAGCAGAGCCTAGCTGTCAGTGAATATTTTTATTTTTTGTCCGGTATATCCTCTTATGCTGTTTTCGTCATTACAGGCTATAGCGGCAATCGTCTAGGCCAAGGCTAAAGAACATTCTCTTTCTAGATCCTTTTATACCAGCCCCAGTGCCTTGGTTTGTTTTGGAGTACCAGGCGAACCAGATATATGATTTCTCCAGAATTACCTGGGTGCATCACCTGTTCCCTAGATGGGTTGATGATGTTCATTCGCTCAGTGAATATATTCTCGTGTGAAATATGGGTTCATCTAGTATTGTTCCAGTTGTATCAGTCTGTAGTTCTCGGGAACCATAAGTCTCCCGATTTCAGCCTAAGAATTGGAGGAAGGAAGTCCAATAAGGCTTCCATTGATGCCGTCTCCGTGCTGTTCATTGCCCCGGTAATACCAAGAAGGGCTTTTCTTTGGATTGCAGTTAATATATTAACTGCAGAGGACACTTCTGTCCTCCTTCACCAGACTATCGTTCCATTGCCTTATCGCAAATGCTTTCATCAACGATACTGTCAACAGTAGTAATGAAGATGCATTTTTTGAAATTCTAGAAAGTTTTTATACATTTTTTGGAATCGCATAAATAGATTAGGGTTGCGCGATACACTAGAAAGTATCGATATTAGGTATCGATACGGATCGGAACGTAAAGTATCGATACAGTAGAATATCGAATATTAATTGAACGATACTCGAAGTATCGATACGTTAACGATCCGAGATCTAATTTTGACGTTTTTTCGGTAAAAAACACCTTTTTGGGGGGTGGAAAAAGACATTATTGCGATTTCCGGCCAAAGTTGAGGTTCTAGAATAAAAAGTTGATTATAAAAGTTGTAGATCTTGGGAAAATCTACAACTTTTACATCAGTGACTTTTTTTACAAAACAAAAAACTGCATTTTTCTTTTTTATTTTTGGTTTCGTTAAAAAATTTTGATTTTGATGAAAATTCAGTAGAAGGTATTTCAGATTAAAATAAATAACCTTTTTTCGGTAAATAACACTTTTTTGGGGGGTATAAAAAGACATTATTGCGATTTCCGGCAAAAGTTAGAATCCTAGGAAAAAAGTTGATCATAAAAGTTGTAGATCTTGAGAAAATCTACAACTTTTACACCAGTCACTTTTCCACATAACATCAAAATTAGCTCGAAAAACGCAAAAAACTGCATTTTTCGTTTTTTATTTTTGGTTTCGTTAAAAAATGTTCGATTTTGACGAAAATTTAGTAGAAGATATTTCAGATTAAAATAAATAACGTTTTTTCGGTAAAAAACACTTTTTTTGGGGGGTAGAAAAAGACTTTATTGCGATTTCCGTCCAAAGTTGAGTTCCTAGAATAAAAAGTTGATTATAAAAGTTGTAGATCATGAGAAAATCTACAACTTTTTCATCAGTGACTTTTTCACATAACCTCAAAATTAGCTCGAAAAACGCAAAAAACTACATTTTTCGATTTTTACTTTTGGTTTCGTTGAAAAATGTTCGATTTTGATGACAATTTAGTAGAAGGTAGCTTTGATAGTCACAAACCATGAAAAAAAATTTCAAATTAAAATATTGGAAATTTTTCGAGTTATAACGTTTTTTCGGTAAAATACATCTTTTTGGGGGGGTAAAAAAAGACATTATTGCGATTTCCGGCAAAAGTTAGAATCCTAGGAAAAAAAGTTGATTATCAAAGTTGTAGATCTTGAGAAAATCTACAACTTTTACACCAGTCACTTTTCCATATAATCTCAAAATTAGCTCGAAAAACGCAAAAAACTGCACATTTTTCGATTTTTATTTTTAGTTTCGTTAAAAAAAGCACATCATTTCACAACGTGATTAAAAAATCACGATATCGCTCATCACTATATATAACGCCACTTAGCGCTACCACTAAAAATCCCGTATCACAACGTATCGATACACTACAATTTCATCGATACTTGGAATGAATCGAAAAGCATAGTATCGATACAAAATATCGAGTATCGGAAGTAAAAGTATCGATACACTGGAATATCGGATAGTATCGCGCATCTCTAAAATAGATAGATCCTACTATCAAAATCTACAAGCGAGTCACCGATTTTATTTCTACAAAAACATTTTTTTAATGGTGGGGCCCAAATGTTATTTTGCGGGAAGGCCGAAAAGTTCCGCCACTGAAAGAACACTATTTATTATTAACTAATAACAAAGAAGGTGAATGCTATTTTCGAACATGAAAACAAAGTTGTTTTTCAGAGGAAAATCTTCCTTACATTATTTTGAACCGCTCCTTTTTCCTTAAATGTTTCTGGATACCAAGTTGACTATTTTTGTAAGATGAAAATTGTTCAAAACGATTAATTATAGTATTATTAATTGATAAAAACCCACGCCCAAAATATTGAATAATTACTTGAAACTAACAACTGTACTATTTCCCAAGAAAAATATATTAAAGACATAAAGAAAAAGTGGGTATTTATCGATAAGTCTGCTGCAAATGTTTCCCAACATGGAAAAATAAAAAAGTTGACGCTGTATCTACGAACATGAGTTCGCAAGTCAGGTAGCTTCATCAAATTGATTTAAAAGGCCTATTGGAATGTTGCAATTAACTGGAGTTGGCAGACTAAAATATTCAATAAAAGTACCGTACAAAAAGCATAAAGTAGTAGTACCTCTTTAGTCAAACTACGATGATTGATCATTGAGATGAATATGGTTTGAAAAAGTTAGACGCATTCGGGAATCGAATATCCTCAATATAATAACGTATTAGGTCAAATGTAAGCCAATAAGATTGTAAACGTTGAAATAATTATTAAAATTGATCAAATTCTTGGATGCTTTCAATGAAACTACCAACCTGAGTATATATATATAATCAGAACCTTAATGTACCCTAAGGTGTTTTTAATTATGTACAAAATTAGCCCATTCCCGTTTATTTCCAGCTTTTAACTTCGCCTCGTGCCAATTTAGTCCACGTTCTTTCAGGATTTACTGCATCATCCCAGGTTTTTCGTGGTCTGCCCCTTGGTCGCCTTCCACATGTTTTTGTTTGCCATGTCACTTTTGCTTGTTGTTTATTTTTCATGGCCAAACCACCTTAACTGATTCCTTTCTATGCTTCTTCCTAGGGGTTCTACTTCTAGCTGTTCTCTTATATAATCATTTCGAATTTTGTCCCTTCTTGTAATTCACAATACTGCTCTCGGATACTTCATCTCAACCGCTTGTAATTTTCTTTTTGTCTTTCACTTTCGCTGCCATAAGTTAAAATAGGTTTAAAAACGGTTTTATAGGCTGTCATTTTTGTTCTCTTTGACACTTCTTTCTTGCGAATGAAAGTATTACTTAATGCATAATATAGCTTGAGGGCACTCTCAATGCGTCCATTAATCTCAGCGTTATTTTTCCCTTCTTTATGTATTTTTATTCCCAAATATTTAAATGTATCCACTTGCTGTACTTGTTCTTCGTTTAGCTGTATTTCGAGATTCTTGTTTTCTTGCCCTATTACTATTACTTTTGTTTTCTCTGCATTTATTTTTAGATTTCTACTTTAAAGAGCTCTTTTCCATACGTCTAGATTTTTTTGAAGATCCTTTTCGTTTTTAGCATATACCTCTAAATCGTCAGCAAAGGCGCATTCAGAAATCTGTATAAGTTCCATATTTCTATAACCCACCGTAAATTACTTGATCTTTTACCTCTATTATTATATCGTCCATTATCACATTGAACAGTGTAGGACTTAAGAAACAATTCCTCGTATTTTTGTACATACTTTTTATACCCTCGATTACACTCTGGTTTACTCCTCTCTTCTTTAAACTAGCCCATATTTGCAGTCTGGGGACACTGTCAAATGCTTTCTCTATATCCAAAAAAGCAACATATATATTGTTTCTACCATTTTTTTTTCAATTAACTGTCTCACTGTAAAGATGTGCTCCTTAACACCTCTGCCATTACGAAAAGCACTCTGTGATTCTTCTAGTTGATGTTCTATTGTATTATTTAGTCTTCTTTCAAGAATCCTTTCATAAACTTTCAACACTGTACTCAATATCGTATAATGCCTCTATAGTTTGAACAGTCTCTATTATCTCCTTTCTTATATAGAGGTAATAATATTCCCAATTCCCATTTATTCGGTATTCTTCTTTCGGTATAGATTTTATTCAGTAAAAGAGTTAATTTTTCTATTTCTCTTATTCCTAGGTTTTTTAGCATTTCCGATGTAATTCCATCGTGTCCTACAGCTTTTCCTCGTTTTAGTAAGTTTACTGCTGCTTCAACTTCTAGGTTAGTAATTTCTTCAATCTCATTTATTTCATATTGAATGTCTTCATCATATATTTCCTAAGGCTGTTGGGTCGTTATTTCTGAGTTCAGAATCTCCTCAAAATATACTTTCCATCTTTTCATAATATTTTCTTCCACTATTATTATTCCATCTTTTGTTTTTATATGTTTAACGCTATATTGTTTTCCTTTTCTGAGTGTTTTGAGAACTCTATAAAACAATTTTTGATTTCCTAAACTGTCTCTTTCCAATTTTTCTCCGAATTCTGTCCAAGATTTTTCTTTTGCTTGTTTTACCATATCTTTCACTTTTGTTCTTTGTCTTTTATATTCTTCATAATTTGCTGTAGTTTTATTTCCTATATAGTTTTTCCATTTTTGTTTTTTAATTTCTTGGTTCCACCACTTTGTTTGTTTTTTATTTTTTGTTACTCTTACTGTTCCCCATGTTTCTTTTGCAGCATTAATTATTGTATCCTCAAATATTTTCCATAGGTCATCAATATTATTGTTGTTTATGTCTTTAAAAATAGTACATACCTACCAACCAGTCACACCATTGATTTAAAGGCAGGTTTCTAAGAAAAGGTTTCGCCCAAAACATTTTGGGTAAATTTTAATCAAGTATAGGTACCTATAGTAGACTAAATTACAGAATTATTAGGGATAATATTGTAAAAAAAGTTTATAACATTGGCCGATAATATTATTAATAACTCTAAAATGGGTACCTACTCGATGTGAATAAACCGCCAAAAAAAATTAATAATTGTGTCATATACAAGTAAACATTCCATGAAAGCTGCCCACTTAAAATCACCATAATAATTGTTTCTAATCACCAGTTTGTGATCTCTCTTCGAGCAGACGGAATTATTTTCCCATCAAATTAAATCTATAAATAGCCTTGTAAGTCTGGCAACGCCGCGTTCATTAAAGTAGTCGTATTAATTTAGGTATGTCCCCTACTACTCAGCAAAGTATCGTACCATACTATTCGACCAATGAGAACACATCAGGCGAGGGCTCGCCACTCGCTCTACGTCATGGTTCTGGCGACACGTAATTCTAGTAATTTAATAGTCGACCGAAACGGATGCCCAAAATGCGATATCATTGGTTATAAAATCGTTTATGTAGATTTTTCCGATACCGTACTTGATTTTTATGTCTACCCACTTGTAATCTGGTGATATGTGTCGCCTTATTATCACCTGATCTTAGGTAGAGATGCGCGATACTATCCGATATTCCAGTGTATCGATACTTTTACTTCCGATACTCGATATTTTGTATCGATACTATGCTTTTCGATTCATTCCAAGTATCGATGAAATTGTAGTGTATCGATACGTTGTGATACGGGATTTTTAGTGGTAGCGCTAAGTGGCGTTATATATAGTGATGAGCGATATCGTGATTTTTTAATCACGTTGTGAAATGATGTCGTGCTTTTTTTAACGAAACTAAAAATAAAAATCGAAAAATGTGCAGTTTTTTGCGTTTTTCGAGCTAATTTTGAGATTATATGGAAAAGTGACTGGTGTAAAAGTTGTAGATTTTCTCAAGATCTACAACTTTGATAATCAACTTTTTTTCCTAGGATTCTAACTTTTGCCGGAAATCGCAATAATGTCTTTTTTTACCCCCCCAAAAAGATGTATTTTACCGAAAAAACGTTATAACTCGAAAAATTTCCAATATTTTAATTTGAAATTTTTTTTCATGGTTTGTGACTATCAAAGCTACCTTCTACTAAATTGTCATCAAAATCGAACATTTTTCAACGAAACCAAAAGTAAAAATCGAAAAATGTAGTTTTTTGCGTTTTTCGAGCCAATTTTGAAATTATGTGAAAAAGTCACTGATGAAAAAGTTGTAGATTTTCTCATGATCTACAACTTTTATAATCAACTTTTTATTCTAGGAACTCAACTTTGGACGGAAATCGCAATAATGTCTTTTTCTACCCCCCAAAAAAAGTGTTTTTTACCGAAAAAAGGTTATTTATTTTAATCTGAAATACTTTCTACTAAATTTTCATCAAAATCGAACATTTTTTAACGACACCAAAAATAAAAAAGAGGTTATGTGAAAAAGTCACTGATGTAAAAGTTGTAGATTTTCCCAAGATCTACAACTTTTATAATCAACTTTTTATTCTAGGAACTCAACTTTGGACGAAAATCGCAATAATGTCTTTTTCCACCCCCCAAAAAGGTGTTTTTTACCGAAAAAACGTCAAAATTAGATCTCGGATCGTTAACGTATCGATACTACGAGTATCGATAAATTAATATTCGTTATTCTACTGTATCGATACTTTACGTTCTGATCCGTATCGATACCTAATATCGATACTTTCTAGTGTATCGCGCAACCCTAATCTTACTTCTTAACTTCTGAAAAAAGTTTAAAACAGGAAAATATTCTTAACAGACAGATGTCGAAGAATAAAAATATATTATTCTACGCTTCACAACTAGTTTTGAAAAATATTTTTCAAAAACAGTGACCGTTCAACGAAGAAGAAACAACTACTTCCCGGGCTACATGCCCCGACAGATATTGAATTACACTTCTAAGTCAAAAGGGGTTGGTAAATCTACAAGATTTAAACCAACCATTCTGGTTTGCAGCTAGAAGGGATAACACAACTTGTAGACCGGTTTCGGCGTATTGCGCCTCATCAGTACAAGGTATATGTTATCGTCCGAGAGTTAATCTCGGACTGAAATGTGACTATAATCAACAACGGTACATATTGTCCAGTTACGGAAATATTTTTGTTGCGAAAATAGCGACATCTCACCTCTAAGTCACAAACCAAAATTCGAACGAGACAACAAATCACGTGGATTTCTTCTTATCCGAAATTGTTAAAAGATAACCGTGGTCGTAGGCCACTTTGTCTTAAAGCTTATGATCCCTAACAACTGTTATAGTTTATTTCAGAAAGGTATAGAGTAATAAAACCTCATTAGGTATGCAAAGGGAGCACAGAGTGACCCAACGAATATTTAAGCCACTTTCACAGTTTGGCATTGATTTCATTGTAAAATTCTTTCTTTTTATCAAGTGCAGGTAGTACCACCAGGGTTGGGGTCAATATATGGGTTTAGCCTATTGTTATCCATTCACAAACACTGAAAATAGTGTGCCAAAGGCGTTCCGGTAGGATACTCGTGAAAAGGAAAGAATTTTTTTTAACAGAATAAAAATTAGGCATTATGTACATAGTATTAGGTACACTTATTTTTTCTTGAACATTATACAAAAAATACATTATACAGAAATTAAATTATAAAAAATCATAATATTCTTCGTCATCTGAAATTTTAATATTACAAACAATACTATTTCAAGACCTACGCCTATGGCCGACACCGAAATTGAGCGGAACTGGACGGAATTCCCCATTTTATTACTCTATACCTTTCTGAAATAGACTATAGAAAGTATTGTTTTGTTAGGATAGGTGATATAATTTAGGCAAATTTTAAGTAAATCACTTAAATGACAACTTTTACAAGATTTCCTAGGCAGCTAATCAATTTTCAAATAAAAAAAAATTTATAGTCATTTTTACGGCTTTTTTTAAATATATATGTATGTTTGGTTGCCTATACCAAGATCGTTTATCAATAGAAAATCGTTCATTAATGAATGTACATTAATATAGCTCAAAAACGCACGGACGACTGGAATAGTAAATTAATTAAAACCACCACTTTCTTTTCTCTATAACTAGATATCTCTAAATTATTTAATTAAATATATTAACTTATATGAGATAATCTACAATATTATTGCAGATAACTTTATGTGACCTTACTTTTTTAGATGAGAATAAAATTTTTTTCGAACATCTGAAAAAACTTTTATATCAAGATTTATTTTAATAAGATAAAAGATATGATGTTATTAAATTATATAATAAAGTAAATAATTGAAAAATAAATAATTAACAATATATAATACGCATGCGGGGCCAGAATAATGTTCCAAATAAATGTGGGGGGCCATCCATAAATTAAGTCACACATTGTGTGACAAGGGACAGGGGGGTCAAAAGCTTTTTGACGTCACATAAAATACACACTAAAATAATTGACTTTATGTTGATTTTATTAAAGATTATTTAATAAAAATAAGAAAAAGATGATTATTAGTTAAATATATGCATAAAATTGAAACATGTGTGACGTCCCATCCAGGGGGGTGCAAAAAATTACAAGGACGGGGGAGGGGTTAAAAAGTCCTAAAATTCGTGTGACATAATTTATGTATTGCCCCCAAAAAGTAATCTTGACTAAATATTTTAACTTTAAACATAATAATATGATTCAATAGTACATCTTCAATATAATTCTCGTATTTTGGGCGTAGTCGATCTTGCAATAATTCCACTTAAAATTCTGAAATATTAGGAATTTTATCTTCCAAATCCACTCTCAATGAAAAAATCATTCATTTTAATTATTACAGTAATAATAATATACGTACGCAAAAACAAATATAACACAACCAAAGTTACTAAAAAGTACAAAAACAAGATGTCAAAGATAAATAGTTCAATACTATTATAACGCTTTACAAATTTTTCAAAGAACACTTAAAAGCAACAACTACTTATCGGGATATATGCCCCGTCAGACATTGAATTACACTTCTAAGTTAAACGGGGTTGGTATATCTGCAAGACATAACCAACCATTGTGGTTTGTAATTAGAAGGGAAAACATCACTTGTAGACTGGTTTCGGCGTATTTGTACAAGGGAGGTGCTATCCGTCCAGAAGCCCTGAGAGCATAACCCTGAACTGGAGATGTCGCTGTTATCGCATTCGTAGCATTTCTATTACTGAGGTTAATGTATTGATGTGGTTTCAACGTTGTCTCCAGTCTAAGGTTATGCTCTCAAGGCTTCTGGACGGATAGCATCTACCTTGTACTGATGAGGTGCAAATACGAAGGAAACCGGTCTACAAGTAGTGATTACAAACCAGAATGGATGGTTATATCTGGCCGTACACTTAGAAGTATAATTAATTGTCTGTCGGGGCATATAGCCCGAGAAGTAGTTGTTGTTTGAACAATATTTTTCAAAAACTCTGCAAGGCTTTATAAAAGTATTAAACTATTACCTTTGACATCTAATTGATAACACGCTTTACTAAAATATGACATTTTTTTACAGGTAACTATAATTAAGTAAACAAAATTTTAAAAAATAAAAAAGCATGCGCGAAATTGAAAGTTTTGTTTTTATTCGAGAATAAATTTAATTTGCTTAGAAAACTCTACTGTAAAATAGTTAGGAACTCGGTTCATACTTAAATAATATTTTTTACAACAGCAGAGTTTTTGGATTTATCCCCCCGTCCTAACAATGTCGTATTTGATACTTTTTATTGTGCAGTAATCTAATCAGTAAATTGAATAATACCGTATAAAAAGAACACTCATACGGTTTCATGATACTATTTTCAGTAATGTAACAGCTTTTACTTTTCCAAGGTTAATTAATAATGGTGGTACACATAAATATTTTATATTGGAGACGATAAATTCTAGTACATATAGTACATAAGGCCAAGGAAAAACTAATATTGTTATATAAGAAATTTGCAAAGTCTGCAATAATTTTTTTAGATTGTGTTAACCGCATTTAATTTAGTTTTTAATATTATTTTTGAGAACTGGTCTAATTAAATTAATGCTGGCCCTAGATCTAGAAAAGTAATAAGCAAATTCCTAACTGGCATTAATTTATCCTGTCCCAAGGGAAACAACATTCTCAGTTAAAGATGGTTTCTCTCGGACAAGAAACCAGAAGAGCTCCCAAAAGACCTATATTTTACTTACAATACATTTTCACAGATTTTACGAAATTTAACATGAGAACTAGGTCCTTGTTAATTAGTACAAATGTGTTATACAGTAACTCAAAATAATGGTTTTGTATTTCACTAGTTAGTATTAAACAAATGTACATATTTCTATATTTTGTGTGTGTACATAAATGTAACCGTCGTTTCTTTTTATTAAAAAAAATTGCAAAAAACTGTTTCAGTCCAATATTCAGTGTTGTTGAAAATGTAGGTGTAGGCACAGGAAGCATGTGTATCAAACGAATGTTATTTTTAACCGATTTTTTCGGTTATATATGATTATAGTACAGTCGTTTGGTAGTTTTACTTGGAAAGTTTTCCGGGAGTCTCGAAAATGGGGAAGACCACTAATAGATGAAATCCTTTCAAATATATTTCAATCAATGAATAATGATGTTGGCTCAGTGTCTAACGCGTATTAAATAGATTTCCTGGCGTTTTAAAATCAACATATTAATTCAAAACTGAAAAATGTCCGAAACAAGTGGGCGGTGCTATGACGTACTAACCCCTAACATTGTCTGTCTTTGTCGGCTTCTATTTTATATTCTGTGGACACCGTAGTGCAGTGTTGTCAAAGTTACTCATCATAGGCTTTTGTATATCTGAGCTGTTTTTTACCTACAATACAACGTATCAACTACTTAATGATAAAAATGTCATTTCCCAACAAAGTAATTTGTTGGAATGATTATATTTTGTTTGTATTCTTTTTTTATCTCGCGAACAAGTTTGGCCATTTTAGACATTTGTTCACAGAAACACTCTCAGTGTAATTGACTTGTAGTTCTGTGATCTGTGACCTTAGTCGTATTTGGCTGTACATCCTGTTTTTTTGTCCGTTTGTCGTCTCTTTGTAAGGTTATTGTTGCCTTTTTTGTGTTGTATTTTCAATATTTTTAAAAAAACTTGAAAACGGCATACAAATAGACTCCGTTTCACGTAAGAAGAACCCACCTGAAGTTGCAGTCGTATGCGCGAACTTGTTTTCTAAACCAGCGCCATATTGTAAAATTGACATTCGACTTCAAATCAGTAGCGTAACGTTTTCACATTTTCGGACTCGATAAAAGTTGCAACGTTTTTAAGAATCTGTCGGCCTTGACTGTGGATAATTTTTCCTTCAACACCAACACGTATTTTTAGGAGGCACGGTTTTAGATCAAACACTCACAGATAATCTAGCTAAACGTCTTAAAATATTCAAAAATCAAAAATACTCGACAGTAAATGATTGCTTCAAACACAACCTCAAATGTCAATAATAAAATGGCTGTCGGTATGAAAATTGTTAGTAACGCCAATGGCATGAAACGGTCGTTACGAGGCGACCTAGATAAACAAGACCGATTTTGGTTTCTGCGCAAGTCAGTTGGCAAACTTCAAGTGGCTTCTTCTTATGTGAAACGGAGTGTACAATGAAGCATAACCTCAAATTTGATTGACTTTTGTTTTGTCGTACACGGAACAACAGTTATACGGATTTACTATGATAGAACTAATATGATTGGTTGGTTTAAGGTCGATAGGCGTGTAGGGGCTAGTACGTCACACTGTATGACACCAATCAGAGCGGCCTTTACAAATGGCGCGAAAAATTGTTTGAAATGAAAATGATGTAATTTATTGCATTATTCATTTTGTAAAACAAAAATATATAGGTAATTACTTCATATAGTAGTTTTTAGGCATGGAGATCACAATTATACTGTTTTTGAAAATTGGTGGTCTTTCCCATTGATGATTTTATAAATTTGTACATGCTCTTTCTGAATCTCTACTTTGCCACCTCGTTCCCAATTTTTTTGCACCAAATAACTGTACTATTAATACTAGATACTACAAAGAACAGAAATAGTAGGTACTCAATATTATACGTAGTAACGATATTTCTTAAAAATAAAATAATAATATTGTATCAAAAATTATTTATAGATATACTTGAACTTCATTTTTATTGTACAATTACCCTTGAACTAGCATATCAAAATAATATGTTATTTACAATCACAAGATAGACAAAATATTAAGATCAAGTACCTACATAAAACATCTGCTCCTTACTTTGTTGATGTTTATAGAAAGTGGTATCATTGTTTAAATTTCCAATACGGAACTTAAATGTATACATATTTAATTATTGTTTTTCATTTCAGTATTTACAACAATAGTCAAAGCACAGGATAGATGCAGTTTCCAGAATTTCATAGAATGTGCAAAGCCTTTATCAGTATTAACGGATTCTGGATTAACATTCTTCAACAGCAAGCAAGATTTAGAGAAAGTTTGCCCGTAAGTTTTTTATTCATTTAAATTTACGCCCTAATCAGTACAACGATATTTTCATCTTTCGCAAAAATTTGTTTTTTCGTTTTATATGAAAAAAATTAATCAAAAAATCCATATAACAATTATAGTCAGATACTCGACAGCCTTGTTTTTTATTTTAACATTTTAATTGAGTATAAAAGTTTCTTGAAGAACTTATGGTTTTAAAGGAGGCCATTTTGCAGGGTAACAGATCGTGACGCTATCTAGCAGTATGTGTCGAAAGTAAGTCTACAGTGGAATAAGTAGGAACCGTGAAAAAGTACTAACTAGAACAGCTGATATCTAAATGTGAAGTTTCGTCATAATTTGTATGGTTTTTTATATATATATATATAGAAACTGGCAAACATTTTATATTGCTTGTGATCATTAAAACCAGTATGAAAATTTTGACGATCAAAGTTTTCTGCAATCAGTTCGGGTTTATAGATCTACTTTTGGCACTTTCCGCTAGATCGCACCACACCACGATACACTCCCCCGCAAGATGGTCACCTTTAAAACCATCAATTGTTTCATAATAAAATGGTTGAAGTAAATTTATCCCAAATAATAATTGCACAAGTAAAATTCAAAGAGGAAAAGAACAATTTCCTTTTATTTTGCGATATTTTTCGATCAGGTGATATTATCTGCAAATATTTATCAACTGCTTGATTAATGGATATGGTTCGATAAAAAAATATTGAGATAAATTTCAGGAAATTTTCTTTACGTTATAGAAATAACTTAGGAAAATATTTATATATTCTACTTTATATTGTTTTAGAAAGCACTTTATTTTGAATGGGTTTACTTACTTAAATATATTATCTAATTATTAAATTTTTATTTACTTTGAAATAAAAAAAGACGTATAAAATTGTTGAAATTAGTTTGTAAAAACACTATTTGATCACGAAAATTCAAATCATTCTTGTGCTGTGCTTGATCTTACTAAATATATTCCACCCTACGAATATTAAATAGAAATTGTATAAGGAAGTATTATCCTGTTGAAAAAAAGATTATATAAAGCTTTTTGATTATTCTAATTGACTATAATAGAATAGTGTCTGTCTTTGTGTCTAAACGAAGATTATAATAAATCATTCCAGTAAGATCTATTTTACATTCAAGTGCGACACTCATTTCCGTTTTTTTGACTCTACTACCCCCTTAGCGAAGGGTACGATTCACTACCAACTATTTTAATGGTCAAGTTGCCTTTTTTTGATAATATCCTTACAACAGGTATATCTTTATTTTTGAATATACCTCCTAGAACTATTAAAATACAGGAAACTTTTAATTACTACAACATTAATGTAATGTGTCTTTTGTAAGCTTTAAATTTTCTCCAATTTTCAATACACTGTGCATAGAAAGATAGTTTTAAAGATTTTTGTTTTGTTTTCAGGAACTTAAAGGATGCGATCAGGTGCATTCACGGTTTTACAAGGCACTGCATGAATAAGGAAGACAGACTACATTTTAAGGAATTGTTTCGTGGAACGGGCTCAATGGTGCATGAACTCTGCAGAGAAGGAAATTATCAACGAGGTTAGCATTTTTTTATAATTTTTTTGTCGAAAATTTAGAACAAAGGGGGTAGCTATGGAAATATTTTGCGATACAAATTGATTTTTTCTAAAACCCATAATCCTTGGAAATATGTACTCAAAATTCACTATCATATGTAAAATTGTCCCCTCTATCGATTGGTGAAGACTAGAACGTTCTATCTTTCCTATTTGTGGAGTTATGAGTAATTTTTGTTTCGAAAAGTGGATTTTCGAAAATTTCATGACTTTATTTGAAGGCGAAATAATGATTTTATCAAAAAACTGATTGTGCCAGTCGATTTTTTGGCCAAAAAAACCCCTCTTTACGAATTTTTAGCATTTTTTATAATTTTTTTGTCGAAAATTTAGAACAAAGGGGGTAGCTATGGAAATATTTTGCGATACAAATTGATTTTTTCTAACTCCCTTAATCCTTGGAAATATGGACTCACAATTCACTAAAATATGTAAAATTGTCCCCTCTATCGATTGGTGAAGACTAGAACGTTCTATCTTTCCTATTTGTGGAGTTATGAGTAATTTTTGTTTCGAAAAGTGGATTTTCGAAAATTTCATGACTCTATTTGAAGGCGAAATAATGATTTTATCACAAAACTGATTGTGCCAGTCGATTTTTTGGCCAAAAAAACCCCTCTTTACGAATTTTTAGCATTTTTTATAATTTTTTTGTCGAAAATTTAGAACAAAGGGGGTAGCTATGGAAATATTTTGCGATACAAATTGATTTTTTCTAACTCCCTTAATCCTTGGAAATATGGACTCACAATTCACTAAAAGATGTAAATTTGTCCTCTCTATCGATTGGTGAAGACTAGAACGTTCTATCTTTCCTATTTGTCGAGTTATGAGTATTTTTTGTTTTGAAAAGTGGATTTTCGGAAATTTCATGACTCTATTTGAAGGCGAAATAATGATTTTATCACAAAACTGATTGTGCCAGTCGATTTTTTGGCCAAAAAAACCCCTCTTTACGAATTTTTAGCATTTTTTATAATTTTTTTGTCGAAAATTTAGAACAGAGGGGGTAATATTTTGCGATACAAATTGATTTTTTCTAACTCCCATAATCCTTGGAAATATGGACTTAAAATTCACTAAAATATGTAAAATTGTCCCCCGTCTAGATATATTGTGTATTAACATTAATTACAATTTTGTTCTATTGTTCTTTCAAAATGTCTAAGTTAGAAATTCATTATACATATTTTTTGTACAAAAATTTAAATTTTTAATAACTATAGTTCATGTTATATTTTCAATAAGAATTTCCAGAATCGGCTTTCAAGATACTAAAATATCGCCCAGTATAATATTTCTTTAGTGATTCATTAGTATTGTAATTTTATCGAATTCGCAGAAAATTATTTCAAAAAAAAATACAGTATGAGCTTTTTAAATTAAAGAAAATCCAAAAATCTATGGTTCATTTGGATCAACCTTTAATTATAGAAAACACTCTTTGATTAAAAATTGAGTTATACTGTGAGGAAAAGAATGAATACGCCTTTTTGTTATCTATATAAATATTTTCTTGAGTCTTGATTACGGTTTCCAAAAATCATTTACAGGGTGAAATTTTTTGTATGAATAAAACGATTTAATTTTTAAAGACCGGCTCTGATTTTTTCTAGTATTAATGAATCAATTAATAATTATTAGGTTTAGGGGCACTTGGGCCATCCCCCCTCCACTTTCCAGTGGCTGTCACTCTTATCAACTCTTACTAACGCTCTTATCAACTCTTACTACCTCTCTTATCAGCTCTTCCGGCAGCTCAGTTTAAAAGTAACATGTAATATTTATCGTGCATGTACAGAGGTATGTCAAAAATATGTCAAACCAAATGTTGAATGTGACAGATCGTGGATGTAGGTATGTCACAAAGTAGGATATCAAAAGGACCCGAATGCTGACATGTGACGTCACTCACATAGTTTTGAATGTAGTACAGGGGTATGTCACAAAGTCAAAAGGACCCGAATGTTGGCATGTGACACATCGATTCGTGTATGTACGGGGCTCGTCAAAAGCAAAGTGTTTCCTCCTCAAACTGTATTCCATTCTGTGTTGCCTCAAAAAAAAAACTAAAAGTAAGTTACACTCTCTTATCAGTCAGCTCTTATCAGTTGCGATCGATAAACTGTTGATTTGTGGGGACAAAAAGGATCGCAATTTGAATAACTATAGCAGTTTAGGAAACGGTCCTG
Organism: Lochmaea crataegi; assembly: GCA_947563755.1. Taxonomy (NCBI): domain Eukaryota; kingdom Metazoa; phylum Arthropoda; class Insecta; order Coleoptera; family Chrysomelidae; genus Lochmaea; species Lochmaea crataegi. The sequence continues at coordinate 5,243,387 of OX387429.1, read as the reverse complement.
GCAGTACCGCATTTGTAAAAAGAATCGAAGAATATATTAATAACTATAGTAGTGTAACATTTTACCAAAATATGAGACAAATCCAACCTACCTTTCAAAAGTTATGATCGAAAAAACTTCCAGTCAAAATTCACTTTTCGCCCTATATATTGGTAGCGGACAGTTTTTAATGCTCATTTGATATTGCCCAGGGGAGCCTCAATACCAGTACAAGTATGTACAGTTCCTCATGGTTATATACTTAATGTTTTTTGAATATTAATTTTTCATTACTCTAAAATTATATTTTCCATTCTTTTCTTTTTCAAAATATAATGGACTATAAATAAAATAGGTTTTTCTTTTGTCAAAGACCAGTTTATTTTTTGACCATATTAATCTATAACCTCCTACAGTGAGCGGCAATCGTAGCTATCAATTTACAACCACCAAATGATTTTGTACCAAACGCGAAATATATGTAATACTTAGGACTGTATATTGGCATTTATATCATTTTTATAGCTTTTAAAACTTATTATTTCTCGTGAATCAAGAGCCGGTGATTTACGTTTTTGATTTTTGTTACAGAATATCTTAAACATGCTCCTTGCATGACAGAAATTTCAATTGAAAATGAACGGTGCTTCGAAAATTATACAATGGCCATGGATAAATTAAAATCGAACACCATGCACGTTGATTCCACACTAATAGATGTAACTAGCGAGTTGAAGAAAAAGAGAGCAATTGCTGATGAGGGAATAAGAAATGTTTGCTGGTAAGTTAAATAATTCTACTTGGCACATTAAAATGTAAATGTCGCCGCTACTGATTATAACACTAATGCTAATAAATATGTCAATAAATGTCGTACATGAATCTGTTTATTAACGAATTATTTTTTGTTTCAGTGCATTCCAAGAATATATTGAGTGTTCGACCACAGCTGTTAGAAATAAATGTGGCGACAATACAGCTGAATTTAGTAAAAATTTTTTGAATAGAATGTCCTCTTCAATGTTAAATGTAAGTAACATTGAACAACGCAAACATAATAAAATGTAGAACAAACAGTCACTGATAACTTTACCAGCGGTGGTAAACTAAGATAAGATAAATATGGGACTTAAGTGCTTCTGGGAGCCTCTCCACTACGATCTTTGCAGATCTATTGTGTATGCCCTCCTGTTATTCTAGAGTTCCTTGTCTAAACCCGTCTTTATTACTAGACGGATGGCATACCTCAGGTCCTCCATATATTGGGAGGGTTGTGGTTTTTCCTCCCCTATCGTTGAAAACCTCAGCCTAGTCAGGCCTTCGCAGTAGCACAGTATGTGTACTGGGGTTTCCTCATCTTCTTGGCAAAACCTACATATGGTTGTTTCTGCCAATCCGATGTTGTTCATGTGTTTGTTAAGTCTACAATGCCCTGTAAGGAGCCCAACCAGAATCCTGATTGTTTTCCTATTCTGGCTCAGAAGATACTCCGTGAATTTTGGCGAGGGTTCCTTGCTGAACTCTTTGGGCCTGCCTCATTGGTGGTAAACTATTATAGGTACCAGAATTTTAAAGAAGATTCTTTAATCCTCTAGGTAAATTAAGCGGAATCAAATAAACGAAAAGTTGAAAGCAAAATAATGATTTCTGTAAAAAGGTCATTTGAGGTTGTGGGTATTTTCATTCTCAATTACCGTTTATAACTATTGATGAGGATTACCAATCAGAATTATATTATAATTATTTTATTATTTTCGGTTGGTTTTCCCATTGTGTAGTTTACCATTTCAAGGCGTGTGATTTTCCTTAAAATAACAGTCTGCACTCAGCCTCAAGAAAAGTTTACAGTGTACTTCAATCTAATAGTAGCAATTTTGTTGTATTTCGAAACGCTTCTACCAAAATAATATGTATATTTTCTTGTTACAGGTGCATTGTATAGAGTATGGCAAAAGACAATGTGGATTAGCGGAAGCTATGCAATTACCATCAAGTTCATCAGGAGTTCAAGCAATCTTAGGTTTAATAACAACAGTAATAAGTTTGCAGTTTTTACTAAGGTAGTACCTCAAATAGCATTAAATTGTAAAATGCTTAAATTGTGATTTTGAATAGTACTGAATTAAAAAGCGTATTTGTAAGTAGGAAATGAAACTATCGAATTCCAAAAATGACTGTAATGTTATTAATTTACCAATTCTCATTGTATCATAGGAAATATTTATATTTATTTTCGTGTAACAATGTAATACACAAATACCAAAGCCAGAATATGTACAGAAGAAAATGAAAAATGAGAAAAAAAGATATTTAAATAGAATAGGTAGTTTTAAATTAACATTGTTATTACTAGAATATGAGAATTTAGCCCAGATTCTAATTTTCTTTACAATGGCTCAGTTTATTCTCAAAAAAAACGAATAAGGGTAAAGAAAATTATTTGAGTATACTACAATAGACACAAATTATCAACAAGCGTCTACAAATAGAATTTTTAAGTACTTCCCAATCAATCAATTCATGATAAATGTCTTGTGTTATAGAGAACAAAAAAGTCCACCATAAATTTGACTTTATTATAGTGAACAAAGTAAAGTTTGATTAATGTTTTGAATACACATTTGATTAAAAAAGTGACAATTCATCTTTTATTATATTAATAAGAAGTTTGCACTAGGTGGTGTTTAGACTAATAACAAAAAAAAGTATATGAGCATAAATTTCCAAAATTGTGTCACATGTCTTCGCCTTTATATGTAACTGTCAGGAACTATGTCAATTATCAAAAAATGAAAACTGCATAGAAATTGTTGGAAATTAAGGTTTGATAATAAAATTTTCAAACTCAAACTTTTCTGACCTACGAAAGTGAAATGTAAAAATTCTAGCCAAAGTAATTTGTGTTTACGGTAGCTGCAAAATATTATCGATTTTAAATAGAAAAGTTTTCTTTTCTAAGCTCTCTATTTTGTTATTTATACAACTAATACTTTTTCAGTAATTGCCATTGAATTTAGTTAATTTAACAATGTGAACTACAAGTTGTCTTATGTTAAGACCTTTGAACAATCGAAATTGAATGCTCTGGGGTAAACCTCATATTTATTAGGTAAATGTTTCTTGTTATTTATTATGTCATTTTAGATTAAACATATCAAAGAATGGAAGTGTGTAAATATGGATGGGTAACAGTAGTGTGTAGTATTTATTGTCTATATGCCAATGTATGTCACTGAAAGAATGAATCATTTGGTGTCTGTAGATGCCATTTCCATGAAATAGTGTTTTAATATGTGCATATAGTAGTAGTAGTATATAATTGTATTATATTGAGTATTTTAATACCACTAGGATCTTATTTTGTACTTCAGTTAAAAAATATCACAAAAATTAATGTTATTGTAGGTAATTTTAAATTGTTTTTATTTGAAGTGCAGAACACAAGTTCAATTCTTAAAGTATACATTTCTCAAATATAACCTTCCCATTTTAGTAATCTAATAGTTGTAGTTAGTAATTGTAAGTCTTTTGTATCTCGAAATCTCATGTGAATTTTTTTAGAAATTTTATAATTTTATTGTTGATATTATGATATCAAAAAATAGATTACTTCAAATGGGTCTTGATTTTTGTCCGATCTGTTTTATTCAAGTAGTTCTTGAGAAATATATACTTTTAGAATTGTTAAATTTTTGGCGATATTGTCAATACAAACTTTTGTTATTTTTTAAATACAAAAATAAAACAAACACTTATAATAATGGATTTTTGTAACCCTTTTCCCAGTAAAAGTGGGTGGATTGAAAACACATAAAACATCAAAAATAATTTGAACCAAATAAATAAGCAAATATCATTTTACAATTAACTTTTTCCTAATTTTCCAGTTTATTAGAAGTTATCCGGTTATTAGGCCCTACACTACCTTTTAGACGAACAAAAAAATAAATTTAAATAAAAGAATACAACTAACGTGAAAAAGATACACACCTTATAGAACTTGAATGAAGATAGTAATAAGAAAAAGTTAAAAACTTACATTTTCCCGGATTCGTTCCCCTACAGCTCTTATAGCCCGGTAAATAAGAAATTAAAATCAAAATAAATCAAAACGTCAAGTAATTTTATTGCTACCAGGTCAACGGCTCGTGATTCAAATGAAGCCTGTACTTTAAGGTGCTAATACTTAATTTTCTTCCTCCTGGAAGGGTGGACTGGCTCGGAAGAAAAGTTGCGATATACTTGTCCTGGAGGTATCCCAGTGATGAGTCGTCGTAATATAATTCTAGATGTGTCCTCTAGGAGCTGTGCTTACCACAGCAATTGATTAAAAAATTCAAAAAAGATGAGCATTGAAATATGGATCATTAAAAATGTAGGTCTTACCTTTAAGACAGTCGCTAGCGAAAAAGGGCTTTGCTTTGGGCGGCCACAGGAAGTTCGGAGTTGACGTTGCCAAAAAGGAGGCGGCCGTTGTCTTAGCCCTCTTTCACACTTTCGGCTTTCTTAACGTGACCGTGTACGGCAACGGTGCCGGTTTGATGCCGGAATAGTACACTTCTGCCGTCGCAAAATACATACGGCACCGTGTAAGTGTAAAAGAGGGCTTATGGTCAGGGCTGAGGAGTTGGAAGAGGCTCATGAGACGTCGAGCGGGAATTAAAGGATTTACTATATAAATTTTAGAAAAGTCGAAACAGGAAACAGACCTGTTACAAATTTTGATAATAACTATACATTGCGGTCCATATGTGTTGAATGAATTCATTCGTAGTGTTGTGAAAAACTCATCGATTTTCACAATTTATTGGAAATGGAACATTCCCCCTTCTCCTCTGAATCTTAACAATATAAATTTTTATAACTTCTATTCAGAAATATAAACCAATTTGATTTATAACAGAAAATGAATTTTTAAAATGAAACAATTGGGTTTAAATTAACACATCATCGGTTTTGTTGAAAAACCGTTTGGTGATAATGATTTTTGGAGAATTCATGTCCCAATTCATTTAGTAAACAATTTAGATTATCGAGTTTTCCCACGAAGATAAAAAAAATGCACTTTTTAAATTCAGATTCAATTTTTGCGCTTTAAATGTAAATGCACTCGTGCCGAAAGTCACTTTCGCCACAGATCATAGATAATCTATTTTCCGTGGTATAGTTCATCTAAAGTCAGTGTAACATCAAAAAATAGCTGCCATAAGCATATCTACAACTTTTGTGCAGCGCATCCTCCGTAAGAGTTCACGTTTCTATTTACTAAAATCGCAAAAAAACATTTCCCAATTTCCCTATCTCGTTTAACTTCTGGTTTTTCTCTTAATTACATTTTTCCTCTGTCCGTTTTATATATTTTCCCACAAAATTCAATTTGGCACTAGGTCAATTGTGTGAGTGATTGTTAACTCCAAACAAATCGATTAATCTGACATCCGTCAAGTTAAAAGGGTCACTTCTACTTCGAATAAATCTACTTTTATTCTCGATAAAGGCGTAATTGATATTTACGTTCAACGGCATTAAAATCGCAATATTAGCTAGCAACATTAGTGCTGATGAAAACAAACAAACAGTGTTTGACAAGTAAATTTATACAATGTGATTTTTTTTCTTTGAAACTTCGAACAAATAAATTTATCAACGCTCTCAACATTGTTTGGTTTCGCATAGTAATATAGCAATAGCTAAATAACGAACTCGATTAAAGGTATGCTTCCACTAGCCGGATCGGGCCGGGTCGCATGACAAAAAATAGACAATTGCGTTTATCATCGACGGATTTGTCATCCAACGCAGAATTCGAAATTTGTTCCCTCTTGATGGTTCTGAAACTGCGAGATGGATAATTCTGACGAAAAACGACTTCTTTCTATATATTTAATCGCTCATCATGATATCTATGTGAACCACATTATCGTACAGTTCTTTGTATTGTGACACTGATCGGAACTTGTCGTTCCGTCGCGACCCGTGTAACTCCTGCCCGATCCGTCTAGTGGAAACTTACCTTAAGAGTTTAACTAAGATACAAAACCTGCACCCTTCTTATTTCAAATTAGGCTACGAATACACTGGCACTTTTTCACGAAGCGTTGCAGGACGCTCGTGTAAAAAGTAAAATTTTAAAATCTACATAGTGTTACGAAATCACCAACTCAATGTCGGCCCTGTCACTAAACTATAATTTTTGGCGAATGCACATTCTAACTGGAAACCATGAGAATTGATTACGTCCATTCCCGGAATCACGTCTTCTCCCCCAATTCCCAAGTGGATTTATATCTCTCCGTGAACATTTGCACACTCACCTGTTGCGGTCCGGAGTCGCATGGTGTAAGAAAAGGGATGAAGTAGACCAGGACAACGGCGTTGCATCCACAGTTAGATGGAATGGTCGAGAGAATGAACAGGACCATTGGAAAATACCTGTCCAAAGTAGTTTACATCCACCAGAGAGATTGGGACCAGAATATTTCCCTATTTGCATTGGCTTATCGATTCTCCATCAATGAGTCCACAGGTCAAACACCTGCCAAAATTCTATTTGGACGAGGAATGAGGCTTCCTTGTGACCTGGAATTTGGTTGACGACCTGGAGAAGATCTAGCGGGAGAAGATTACGTGATCCAGTTGAGAAAAAGGATGGACCATGTGCACGAATTGGTTCGAACGAATCTTCAAGTTGCCAGCGACAGAATGAAAAAATGGTACGACACGCAGGCCACAGAAGGCAGTTTCAAGAAGAGGATCAATGACGTCATCTATTGCTTAAGTAAGGTTCCCAATGGAAAACCGAAAGTAGTCCACCAAAACCGACTACCGCCATTCGAAGGAGACCATGACAAAGACGAAGGAGTGACCCATATCCGGTAAGATCCTGACGCTGCCTTCGAAGAATATATGGGCGCATATCGAGGTACCGGTAAAGCTGGATTTCGAAAGAAGTTTGGGCATATAGAAAAACTTGTAGAACAGATTCCAGCCCCTGGCAAGAAACTGAGACTCAAACACAATTCACAGTACGTCTTCTACCTGGTAATCAAGAACGAATTTCAAGATAGATCCTCCTACCAGAATGTGTGGATAACGGAAGCCTTCGAGATTATGATAGACAGCAACCACTTGGATTGGCGAGTCATCAGGAATATGATGGAAGTGATCTTCAAAGATACCGGTGTCCACATATTAATCTGCAGCTATACCCCCCGTTATCAGTATCCTATGAAGACAGTGACCTGTTATTTCGGTACGACCGGAAAGTGTATAAATGGGCCCAGTTGCCGATTCAAACATCCAGTCCCGGCTACTCAGGAGTTCCAGGAAGAATTTCCTATTAAGAAGGGGGCAATATTACGAAGCCACCAACTCAAAGACGGCCCTATCACTCAACTATAAATTTTGGCCAAATGCGAATTCTAGAATCTTTTGGTTACGGCAGTGTTTACGCATATGAGGAGCGTGGTAAATTCAAGAACCTTCGAGAATCGAGAAAGACTATAATATACGTGAGTATTTTAGTGAGTTAACAGAGTTAGTTAACAATACAGTACAGAAGTAGTTCACAGAAAGTTTTAAGACAGTGAATCAAAGAGTGAATCATTTAAGATAAATAGTGTAATATTCAAGTGGTAAAAATAAATTAGAACTATTATACCGAGTGTAAATAAATTAGTAGACATTAAGTAAAGTTTGTATATAAATTAAGTTCAATACAGTGTGTGTTTCTATAAATAAATCAATTGTAATTAGCCATAGTATAGTGTGTATAATTTTATCCCAGTCGTAAAAACTATTTAAATAAATAAGAAAAACATAACATTATAAATAGATCTATAAAGCTATTATTTAGTCAGGACCGTTTCACGTGAAAAGAACTTCACAAGATTTTAGGATATTGCTTAAATATAAAACTCACAATTATAGAGATTTTTAAACTCACAAGCAGGTACGCCCTTGGGATGGACATTTTACAAAGGTTTATTGCTCTCTGCCTTTTTCAAATAGAGTAGACTTACTAAAATCATGGTCATAGTGTTGGCACTTGAGTGGCTTGCACTGTGGAAGCAGTTTATTTCAGAAAGGTATAGAGTAATAAAACCTCATTAGGTATGCAAAGGGAGCACAGAGTGACCCAACGAATATTTAAGCCACTTTCATAGTTTGGCATTGATTTCATTGTAAAATTCTTTCTTTTTATCAAGTGCAGGTAGTACCACCCGGGTTGGGGTCAATATATGGGCTTAGCCTATTGTTATCCATTCACAAACACTGAAAATAGTGTGCCAAAGGCGTGCCGGTAAGATACTCGTAAAAAGGAAAGAATTTTATTTTAACAGAATAAAAATTAGGCATTATGTACATAGTATTATTCACTGATAGTGGATAATTATTGGAACATCTTTTCGTTGGTGTAAATGTCGCCTTTTTATTACTAATCTTATAATACTGTGAACACTATTTACGGCTTAACAGCAAATACTGATGGGTTAAACTAAACAAATATACTTATAAAGGTCTAAAAATTTTGGGTAAGGCACCTTGCGGCGCATGGTTGAGCCGAATCTGAAACAGGGTTGGAATTAGGCAGAGGCACTAATAGAAGGTTAAACGGTACCTGTTAAACGCAAAACGTAACTGTATAATCTACTACCTAAGTAATCCCTACACAATATTTCGATATTGACACTTCAGGCCAGAAAACATACTTTTCCTAATTCTCTTATGCAATTACTTGAAATTTTAATATTACAAACAATACTATTTCAAGACCTACGCCTATGGCCGACACCGAAATTGAGCCGAACTGGACGGAATTCCCCATTTTATTACTCTAAACCTTTCTGAAATAGACTATAGTAGAATCAATAGGTTTGTTCCAACTGGGCATTGGGAACTGTTCTGGAATCGTATCGAGTACTGTATAGTGCGCAAACTCGAATTAGGGATGGACTCATCAACTTTATCACCCATTCCAGAAGGTAGTTTTTGTACCGTCCCAAGAACGATACTTCAGTCAGTTGGAACGCGAAAGAAATACAGTACTTGCGCGAACGATTCCTAGAACGGTTCTATCGCTAGTTGAAACGAAATAGGGATGGCGATTCTTTCTAAAAAAGATCGATTTTTAAATCGATTCGAATCGTAACCTGATGAATCGATACATGAAAAAATCGAGGTCTAAAAGATCGATTTAAGAAAAATCGATTTTTTTCAAGTTTGTATTTTTTACAATGTAAATATAAATCGATCTTTTTTATTGAAAAACAACAAGAAAGGTACCCCTAAATAAACAATCTCTTTCCGGGATCTCTTATTTTTATTAAGTTCAGGGAATTCGATAATAATAACAATTATTTTTTTATTACCATATTATTACCACAAAGTATCGGATTAGGAATGTGTGAGATTAATGGAAAATAATAATCGATAAAATAAAAATCGATTTTTCTTCATTCAAAATTAATGGATATGTCGAAAAAATCGATTTTAATAAAAAATAAATCGATTTCTGCGAAAAGATCGTTGATTTTTTCTTGGATTGTTTTAAAAATGGACATGCTTTTCGTATATATTCCGATAATAAACCTAAGAGATTTATTCGTTAACGATATTTATCGGATTGAAAAAAAATCAAATAAAATTATACGAAAATTGTCAAAAATTTTAAAATATGGTCAATAATTGTCAATTATTGTCAAAAACTGTTGAAAATTGTCAATAATTGTTAAAATTTTGAAAAATGTCCAAAAATGGTCAAAAAATTTGGAAAAATGGTCAATAATTGTTGAAAAACTGTGAAAATTGGTCAATAATTGTTGAAAAATGGTCAATAATTAAAAAAAAATGATCAATAATTGTTGAAAAATTTAGAAAAATGGTCAGTAATTGTTGCAAAACTGTCAAAATTGGTCAATAATTGTTGAAAAATGGTCAATAATTTTTAAAAAATGATCAATAATTGTTAAAAAATTTGGAAAAATGGACAATAATTGTTGCAAAACTGTCAAAATTGGTCAATAATGGCCAAAAACTGTCAAATAATTGTTAAAAAATGGTCAATAATTAGCAATTATTGTCAAAAACTGCTGAAAATTGTCAATAATTGTCAAAAACTGTTGAAAATTGTCAATAATTGTCAAAAATTTTGAAAAGTGGTCGATAATTATCGAAAATTTAAAAAAAAATTTAAAAATGGTCAATAATTGTCTATTATTGTCTAAAACTGTTGAAAAGTGTCAATAATTGTTGAAATTTTGAAAAATGGCCAGTAATTGTTGCAGAACTGTCAAAATTGGTCAATAATTTTTAAAAAAATGGTCAATATTTGTTGAAAACCTGCCAAAATTGGTAAATAATTGTAAAAAATGGTCAATAATTTAAAAAAAATGGTCAATAATTAAAAAAAAATGGTCAATAATTTAAAAAAAATGGTCAATAATTGTTGAAAAACTGTAAAAATTGGCCAATAATTGTAAAAAATGGTCAATAATTTCAAAAAATGGTCAAAAATTCTCAAAAAGTTTGGAAAAATGGTCAATAATTGTTGAAAAACTGTCAAAATTGGTCGATAATAAAAAATGATCAGTAATTGTTGCAAAACTGTTAAAATTGGTCAATAATTGTTGAAAAATGGTCAATAATTTTTAAAAAATGATCAATAATTGTTGAAAAATTTGGAAAAATGTTCAGTAATTGTTGCAAAACTGTTAAAATTGGTCAATAATTGTAACAAATGGTCAATAATTGTTGAAAAATGATCAATAATTGTTAAAAAATTTCGAAAAATGGTCAATAATTAAAAAAAAATGGTCAATAATTTTAAAAAAATGGTCAATAATTGTTGAAAAACTGTAAAAATTGGCCAATAATTGTAAAAAATGGTCAATAATTTCAAAAAATGGTCAAAAATTCTCAAAAAGTTTGGAAAAATGGTCAATAATTGTTGAAAAACTGTCAAAATTGGTCGATAATAAAAAATGGTCAGTAATTGTTGCAAAACTGTCAAAATTGGTCAATAATTGTTGAAAAATGGTCAATAATTTTTAAAAAATGATCAATAATTGTTAAAAAATTTGGAAAAATGGACAATAATTGTTGCAAAACTGTCAAAATTGGTCAATAATGGCCAAAAACTGTCAAATAATTGTTAAAAAATGGTCAATAATTAGCAATTATTGTCAAAAACTGCTGAAAATTGTCAATAATTGTCAAAAACTGCTGAAAATTGTCAATAATTGTCAAAAATTTTGAAAAGTGGTCGATAATTATCGAAAATTTAAAAAAAAATTTTAAAATGGTCAATAATTGTCTATTATTGTCTAAAACTGTTGAAAAGTGTCAATAATTGTTGAAATTTTGAAAAATGGTCAGTAATTGTTGCAGAACTGTCAAAATTGGTCAATAATTTTTTAAAAAATGGTCAATATTTGTTGAAAACCTGCCAAAATTGGTCAATAATTGTAAAAAATGGTCAATAATTTAAAAAAAATGGTCAATAATTAAAAAAAAATGGTCAATAATTGTTGAAAAACTGTAAAAATTGGCTAATAATTGTAAAAAATGGTCAATAATTTCAAAAAATGGTCAAAAATTGTCAAAAAGTTTGGAAAAATGGTCAATAATTGTTGAAAAACTGTCAAAATTGGTCGATAATAAAAAATGATCAGTAATTGTTGCAAAACTGTTAAAATTGGTAAATAATTTTTAAAAAATGATCAGTAATTATTGAAAAACTGTCAAAATTGGTCAATAATTGTCAATTAATTGTTAAAAATGGACGATTTTTGTCAAAAACTGTCAATAATTGTTAAAAAATGAATTTACTGTTTGGACCCTTACTTTGTGGAATCTACTCATATTACTTTTTTAAATGAAACTAAGTGTTTCTAATTAATTCCACTATTTAATGAAAAAATTATGAAAACTCGTGAGATATTGATAATTAATGTTAAAAAATGGTCAATAATTTTGAGAAATGGCCAATAATCGTCAAAAGGTGTCAAAATTTTGAAAAATAGTCAATAAATATTACGAGAGCCGTTTTCGAAAATCCTTTCCTTAAACACACGTAATTTATACAAAATCGATTAATATTACTCGAAAAATCGATTATAACAAAATAATAATTGATTTATATAAAAATCGTTTAATTTTTCAAACATCCCTACTTATAGAGGTCCCTATAAGCTTTTTAAAAAAAAAAGTGCCTGTCGAGTCTACTGGGATCCGAGCGGTTCCACACTCATCACTACTTGCGATGTTAAAAGCCGCTCTACCAAAAACACAAAAAAAAATCGAAAGTCGATTTTCAAGGGTGAAATATCGATTCACTGAATCGATTCAATACAACATATCGATTTAAAAAATCGATTTATTCGGTACGAGGAATCGATTATCCGATTAATCGATTTCAGATCGCCATTCCTAGAACGAAACTATTTAGTGTTCGTGGAACAATTACAAACGGTTGGAAACTGAACGACTCAATAAAGAGCATAAGTTGTCCAGTTTCCAACCATTTGTGATCGCTCTACGAACAAGCATATTATTTGGCTACGGTGGGGTCCTAGGTTAACCTTCTATGATTGCGGAGGTTACGTGACCTTTAATATGCTTAGCTACGATTACAATAGTCTGCGTTATATGAAGAAATTCACAAATTATTCAATTTTTTTTCCGCAACAGCACTGCGTTTACTGATCACCTCTTATTGTCTAAATCATATTGAGTTACGTTAACATTTTTACAAATAAGCAATACTCAAGTAATATTTTTTTTACTTTGTAGTTTAAAACTCAAAACGTAACTTCTGATGCGCTGCGTATCCTAGAGGATGAACAAGATCACGCCCCTTTTGCGCGATCGATCCACTATGGATAGTCACCACAACTATGTCTGCCTCGTGAAATTTTAACCTCCGGCAATGTTACCGTTTTGCTCTCCCATCCCTTTATTATGTTACTTTTCCGGTCTTTTTGTTAAATTCACCTCTAAGTGAATTCCAATTTCTGGATTATAGAATGGTAAGTGGATGTATTTTAACTGAGCATGTATCTTCAAACATAGATTTATGGCACAAATACTGTTTGGACTTTTTAGGATTATTGTCCTATCTATTGGCATATTTATTGCTATAAATTTCTATAGTTTGCTAACTTAACAATGAATAATTCAATTATTAATAAAAACAATTATTTTGATAGAAATAGTGGTCATGATATTTTTCTATTTATTTATATATACATATGGATATTTAAAACAAATTTTTTGTAAAGGTTAAAAAACCATCGCTATAAGTTAATTATGTAATTCGTGTAATCGTATAAGTCGGCTTTATTTATTTAGATTTATTCAGACCGAAAAACCAGTAAATTTTGCTTAAGAAATATGTAAATTTATGTCAAATGAAAGCTCAAAGCACTCAAAGTTTATTTTGTAAGATCACTTTTCTTCTACATCGATGATAATTGTTTTTCAAGTGATTAATATTGTAATCAACACAAAAATTTTCTTTGAAGCTCTGACAGCTTAGAACGACGAGGTTCTGTTTGACCTAAATTTTGTTGTTTGTTATGATCATGTTGGATAGTAGATTTTTATGAAAATTTTTAAACCGCAAATTACATCCTGAAGGAAAAATATTATTGATTAAAATTCCATTTTATTGGATCATTAATTGTATCAAATCAGTTCATAACAATCACAAGAAATAAAAATATAATGGGATTTAATTTGAAACTCCATATGGTGAGAAATATTTTAATACCAAATGGCTTATTGTATTTTTGGTCGTGTACGGTACGATCCGGATTGGTATGGTATGATATTGTACGGTATATATAGGTTATTGATTGATTGATTGAATGATTAGTTCGGCACCACCAGTCAGAGGCTTAGAGACCCTCAGCCTTTAGGATTTTTGTGCTCTTGATTATACCGTTTATGTGAAGAGACCAGTAGCCCTTATCAGGCTCAACAGTCTTTTCGCTAGTTCCTTCTTGGAGAAATCCTCCCTTAGATTCTTTAGTCCTAGGAGTCTATATCTCCAATGAAACAGTGCTTCACATTCGAAGATAATGTGAGAGGTTGTTTCCTCCTCTTCAATGCACAACCGACATATAGGTTCCTATATATATGCCAATTATATGCATGTGCTTCCTTAGGGTACAGTGACCGGTGTGTAATCCCCTTACTTTCCTTATCTGGCCCCTGCTGAGGTTTAATATTTCGTTAGTCAGCGACTCCGGGGGTTTTTTTGACCAGGAGTTAGCTGGGTTCCTGTTTTGGCACATGTCTCCAGTATGTCTGAGCTTTAGTGTGAATCCACCGAGATTCTGCAGATTTTGATATTGCAAATACTGGGTCAGGACCAGTGAATGCAGTTTCAGACCCTAGGGTGTCTGCCTTTTCATTGCCAACAATACTCTTGTGCCCTGGGACCCACTTAAAAGTTACCTATTATGGTTTGCCAGTGTTAAAAGTTTTTGTAGGCAGTCCTCCCAGACCAGTCTAGATCTGATCTGGGGACATGCTAAAGATTTCAGACTATCTGAGAGTATGCGGATCTTTTGGCCTCTATAGGGGGTCTCTATACCCCCTTTCGATGTTCATTTGCAAAAACGTGTCGATAGCGTAGATTTCTTCCTGGAATACAGATGCAAACTTCCCCAACGATGCGTGGACATTGCACCTGGGTCTGGCACCATGGACTATAGCTCCTGTACCAATGTCAGCTTTAGACATTGCACCTGGGTCTGGCACCATGGACTATAGCTCCTGAACCTATATCAGTTTTAGATACGTCTGTGTACCACACCAATGTTCCTTTCTGTTATCACTTCTCATTTCAAGAAGCGAGTTTTTGATAACATCTGTGATTCTGGAATAACTATGGGTGTTGGTTACTTCGTGCCAATTCCCATTGCATTCCAGCCTGTATGCAGCCATTTTCGTTTCCGCCTTAACATGCAGAGTAAGAGGCGAAAGATTGAGAATGCTTCCATTGCAGCTGTCGGACTGCTTCTCATCGCATCCGTTATGCACAGACAGGCAAGCCTCTGAAGTTTTGATAGCTTCATTTCGGCTTTCCTCTGATCTGTTTTTCGCAACCAAACTAAGGCTCCATAGGTAATCATGGGTCTCACCACAGTTGTGTACAGCCAGTGAACAATCCGTGGATTTAGTCCCCATGTGTTTCCTATCGCCAGTTTGGCAGCCATTAGGACCATTTTCCCTTTATTGGTTTTGTCATGTAGGTGTGAATCCCAGTTTAGTTTTGCGTCTATAGAATTATGCTCAGATACTTGACCTCCTGGCTAAGACACAGCTGCATGTTGAAGAGGCTTGGCAGTTTTAGTCTCTCAAGCTTCCTTTTTCTAGTGAAGGGAATGAGCGCAGTTTTTGCAGGGTTCACCCTTGGTCATTTCCTCCTACACCAAATCTCCACCGGTTAGGTTAAGCTAGATACGTTTTATTGTCACAATATAGGTTGTAGCTCTCTTGCCCGACACGGCACGAAATGGATAAAATACATGTAAATATCTTATACGATTCTTGTCCGGCGACGGACGGGATTTTGAGCATTCGATCATTTCCGGCAAACGACGTGTCGTGCCGTATGGGAATGGTCTAGTCGTCGCGTCTAGTCTAGTTATCTTTGTCTTTCCAATTCCTTCTGTCAATAATAAGGTTATTACAGCAAGTTCCTCATCTGAACTGCTACTATCGTCGTCTTGTTATGTTGCAAGACACCAAGTGTGATGAATGTCTTGGCGAATCCATGGAGAATCTGGCAGTTGTCGGACACGGATACGGATACGTTGGAAATGCCTAATCCGGTGCCGCGTCATGCCGGGCAAGTGTGCGACACTTTACTTCTTTATTTATATTATTAGTATTTCTATTTAACTCAAATTTTGGAAAACACGATATTTTTGTTGAAGGTTATTTTGCTGCTATGCGTTGTAATCATCCTGAACCCTGAATATGATATAATTGGCAAAGAAATACTTATATCATCTAATAGATTACTGATTAGGTAACGTTTATTCATTAAAGCGTCAGCGTTGCAAAACCAACATTTCTGTGTCGGGCTGGTAGCTTTACCCCGTATCAGGAAGAGTTGCGGGTCTTTTCTATTAGTGACGTGGGCTGAGAATGAAATAAATATTTTGAACGTTTTGAATAAATAAATTTTGTACGCATTTTAAATTGGAACAATTCATTCTTAAACACATATTAAGTTCTCTTATCGAATTTGGCCAATTGATTGATTTATTGCTCCGCCGGATTTATGAATAAACTATAAAGTTTGTCCGAAATAAATTGCAAAAACTAAAACACGTGTTCGTCACACTTGCCGACTTTTTCCTTTGATCGGTATATGTCGACCATGGAAAGAGTCGGCAAGGGAGACCAACACGTGTTTAAGCTTTTATAATTGATTTTGGACAAACTTCACCATGAAACTCATATTTGGGCCAAAGAAAATCCCAAATTTATAAAAGTTTGATATAAAATTATGTTTCAACAATA
Source organism: Lochmaea crataegi (assembly GCA_947563755.1). Taxonomy (NCBI): domain Eukaryota; kingdom Metazoa; phylum Arthropoda; class Insecta; order Coleoptera; family Chrysomelidae; genus Lochmaea; species Lochmaea crataegi. The sequence goes on along the minus strand of OX387429.1, from coordinate 5,226,869 downwards.
TAAGTGGACCCTATTATTTATAATTTTTTTACTATTCGCCGATTTGCTGAAAAGATTAACTGCTTTACTATACTTTAATGGTAGCGTTTTATTTTTAGAATATCAATCACCTTCTTTTTGGGCGTATTTTGTGGAAATAGCCAGCGAAAAACAATTAGGATATAGAATTATACAAACAGCTAACGAGCTTCGGCACAAATTCGATTCAAAACATGTGTTATTCTCTGTTAAATCGATGTAAAGCTTGTATTTTGATTTATTGTGTTTATAAAAGTTACACTACCAAAAAATCTTAGGAAACATGCGACTGAACATAATAAAACTAGAAATCCTCCAATCGCCGAATTTTTTTGACGGTCAGTGTATATTTTAATTTTCTAAAGTACCTACAATCTCGTCTGTGCCTTCAATAACTAGCTAAAATGAAAATATAAAAGATAATCCTGAATAACTATCATTGTTTATCGGCAATCGGTATTCTTAAAGAGAGTGAAATAATGAAACAGAAGGGATGGTCAATGTTTATTTCTTAGATAAATGTCAATCAATTTTAGATAGACACTGCCGAGTAAAAAATTTAGGTCACTTTAAATACCTTGAAAAATTGTAAAGAATTTTTAAAATTAAATTTTTTTTTTTTTATGATTTATTCTTGAAAACCCGTAATAAAGTTCGAATATTGTTATTGGGAACGAAATGAAGGAATAAAACTTAGCATTATTGAAAAATTGATAATGATAACGATAACTAATAATGTGTAGCTATTACCCCCTCTTGTATTATTGACTGCTTGCATTCGACGAGGCATACTCTGAATTAAATTAAGGATTACGTTCTGATCCATATTATTCCACTCCTGCAAGAGCAACTCTCTCAGCTCCTGGGCAGTTCTTGGGGCTGGTGTATGCCTTCGGATACTCATCCCAGACATGTTCGATGGGATTCATACCTGGACTGCACGCTGGCCAATTAAACCGCCTAATTCCTACTTCATCTAGATATGCACTTACAATCCTGGCAGCGTGTGGACTTGCATTTTCATGCATGAAAATGCCTTGCTCGCCCTTTGTAACTACGAAAGGCACAACATGATCTTCCAAGACCTCCGTTACATATCTGTGAGCTGTTAGAGAGCCAACAGTCCCACCACCAAATTTACGTCTATGGTCAATAAAAGCGGGGGCGTATCTTTCTCCGGGCCTTCTCCATACTCGTCGACGTCCGTCTGGTCCATTGAGGCAAAAACGCGACTCATTTATAAAGAGTACCTTGCCCCAGTCATCATCGTTCCATGCCAAGTGATTTCGAGCAAAATCCAATCTTGCAATTCGATGCAGGCGGTTAAATGTCGGCCCTCTGTAGCCATCCTTCTGCAACACAATCCATTAGCACGAAGCCTTCTTCTCTCTGACCATTCGCTAACATTAACATTTCTAACCTCTTGAAGCTGATTTCGCATCAAAACCGCAGAAGCTGTTCTATTTCGACATCAACAAAAACCGATCATCTCTTTAACTGGTGACTCTTTTTCGCCGCCCAGTTCCAGATCGTCTGGTTTTAAGACCATTCTCCTTAAAGCGTTGGTAGGTACCCATTTTGTACATCACAGAGGCTCTTACCAACAATTCTGGCGGTTTCACGTTGTCCTCTACCATCTTGTATCAACGCTACAATTCGGGCAACGACAATAGGATCTAGAGGCATTGTGGCGTAGTAAATAAACACTAAAAACAATGAAACGTCACTATACACAATAAACCATACAACAAATAGGTTTTGGAGAAAAAAACACATGTAATTAAAAACTAAGCAACGAAATATTAATGTTATATAGGACTAATTTTTGTTGTTTAACAAAGGTTGCAAAATAAGGTGTCAAAATGTGACATCCATCCAACAATATAACCTTCATCGCCTACTAGAGCTATGATCATTGGGGTTGAAAACCACAAAATTATCTACGTTAAGGTAGCCCACCAACTACTATCCATTTGTTGTATTTCAGCACCTTGTAGAATTTGTGAACATTTTCATTTAAATCATCTCATTTTGTACAGAATGAACTTCCAAAATACACCGTTTAAAACCAACTTCGATAGTGCTCTAATGGCATGCTTAGATACAACTATTGTCTCCAGAAATGCATGCAATTTCAAAGTTTTACAATCTAGTTTTGTGTAATGACTTTTACCAATACCAGAATTACGTTACAATTAGTGGACATAGTTTGGAAAGGTTCCATGACATCAAGTAATAAATTGCGAAAACCATTGCAAACTTGATTTATTAAAGTAATATTACCTATTGAATAAGTTAAACTTACAGTTTGGCAAACCAATCTGAAGCTGAAAGTACCAGTGGCGTTCGGTATTTTATAAGAGTCAATTTCAATTTTCAATTCAATTTACTTCCATACGTAAATACAAAATTCATCATTAAAAAAAAAGGCAAAAGCTGATAAGCACTTGAGAAGCTGACACTACCCTAAGCAACCAAATGCTTGTTCGGTAATGACAGGCTAATCTAGTACTTTACATGAATGTGTAATATAGTTATTTTATGATAAGCAGTAAGAAAATATATATATATATATATATATATATATATATAGCCCGTTCAGTACAAAAACCGTTGCACGTCATCAAAGTGTCGAAAAAGAGACGTTCGTTAATATCATGTCATTCGATTGCTGCTGTCAATCCTCTGTCAATCACTATGTTAAGCCTCTCTAAACTCAATAAATATTGAAATTTGTAGGTCGCATTGTATTAAAGAATATAAATATATGTTTAAAGAAAGGTTTCGTAATTAATTTCATATCAAATACAGCTCGTAGGTTAATTAAATATTAAACTCAAACTAACGTCAGTCTTAATAAAAACTTTTTATGTTGGCAAAAATGCGCGCAGTTGCCGCGATTAAAATGGTTTATTTCAGGTTCAGTTGACGTCTTGACATTTTTGGGGTTATGTTGTGACAGAAACTGCAAAGAACTGTGAGTAATTTTTCGCAAGCAGTAATGAGTTATCAAAGTTAAAGTCACATCCAAAAAAACGTATAAATGAAACTTAATAATACTGCAATAGTTGATGCATTTACTCCTGATACTATTTACAGCGTTTATGAAGCAAGTAAGTATAAGTTTAATATTATACCCAATCAACTGTATTTATTATATTTACATTATTCTTAATACTTGGCAATTATACATGGACATTTTTTTATAGATAACTTTAGGAATGTTACTGCACTAATTGAAGGAAACACAATAATTTTTCAATGTAGAATGTTCCTGAGTAGTTTACTAAAATATGATACACATCCACAAAGAGGACTTATGGAACTTTCAACAAAAATAAACCACTGTATAAATTTGTTTTTATTAATGAATCCTGAATTTTCCAAAATGGTGCTGTAGGCTGTGTTCATGTCAAAAGGTATGTTACAATGATAATGTAAAATTTTAGAATGCAAAATTGTTTTTATTCTAGTTATTTTGTATTACATGCTGAGAATGAAAATGGTTATATTGATGGAGCAGAAAGTATATTTTTATATGAATCTCAGTTGAGTTATTATCATGGGAAAATGAATGAAGAACATGTTTTTAAATGGTTTGAAAACCAATTACTTACTATTGAATCTTTCTGAACCTTTAATAAATTATGGCCAATGCTTTTCGATAATATTAGGTTAATGACACAATATAGAATTCAATCAACAAATGTTGAAGCTGAGCTTATTTATATTACAGCCTAGTAAGTAGATACAAACTGTATTTGAACAGTGATATAGCAAATTATATGTTAGAATTCAGAAGACCACACAACTAGTTTAATACATTCAAAATTCTTACTTCAAATTATACCTAATAGACAATAAATGCTGTTTTACTTTTATTTTTCCAAAAATAATAATATAGGTTATTTGAATACTGCCCTTTCAATAAATGTTTTTTTCAGAAACAAACCCCCCAACAAAATAGATTGTGGATTTGATAGAACAGTATAGTCACAAAGTATTACCTACCTACTTTTTAAAAATCCTATTGAGTTAATACTGGCTACTGCCAAGTAAGCCGATAGATGCATTCCAGAAGTTGCGGGTTGGAATTGGTTTGTCCGTGAACCTCTCAAATTTGACAGATTTCTATTTGACAATTATTGTTCTACCTTATTTAAAAAAATAGTATTACAAACTTTTCGGTGTAGTAACTAATTTATAAATTTGCAATGTTTCTTTTTAATAAAACAATTCCATAAAAATTGGGGTGGCATTATTTATCATTTTATTTTAATCATGATATTCAAAATAAGTAATTCAGGCAGCATTTTCTAAAGGTACATTTGTACCCCTGTTTTATAAAAACTACAAAGAATTAATTTAATAGTTTTTATTGAATTGAAAGGTCTCATTCGATCAATCATTTATTAGCAATACTTTCAGTTGCGGTAGATGCTGGAGAGCTAAAACAAAATGGTAAATATAAATTTGGATTGATTAGAAGATGATGGAGTGATAAATAATTCACCAATATACTAATAATTATAATATGTATTGATTTCAGTGCTACGATTTAGTCAATCATTTGCATATACCTTCACTCGGAGAATAGAATGGATTTGCTCTACTTTTCTGAGCTGTGGTGGTGCTTGCTGCACAATTTTCTTTTGCTATGATCATATATCTCAGGATGATTTTCCTTGTTGAGAATGACCTACACACTAAAGATTCACATCCCGGCTTTTCTAAAAAAAATTTAAGATTTATTTCAACAAAATATAAAATAAAATTGCCTACCTTTAAAAAGGAGGTAGATCCAGGTTATCAGAACTTTTTTATTTATAATTTGTCTGTAAACCTTACATCAATCTTTCATATTGTAGTGACAACATTTTAGAAGCCAACATGTACTTGGGTAATTGTAACCTAAAAATTATATTAGAGAATATTTTTTCCTTGATACTATTTATACATACATGCATTTTAAATACTAGAATAGTTCCATAACTTCTAACTAATTAAGTGTGTGGTATAAACATACAAATAAAAGTGTTAACTATTCCATACATACCTTTTTAGTGCTAAAAATAATTACATAGTTTATAAAATAAGAATTTCTTAGTGCTGTACGGTTAACATACAAATTAAAATTTTATATGTAACATCTCTGTATGTAACTGAAATAAGTCGAAGTTTCTTTGCACGCAATAACCATCAATAACTAAACCTAACCTAGAATATTTGATAAACTTCATTTGACATATACTAGATTCTCATATTATTTCAATGGCTTGGCAACATAGTACAGTTATGTTATGACAGATGTGACGTGCAACGGTTTTAATACTGAACGGGCTATAGGTATGCAATTAACAAATGTGTGAAATAAATTATTAACATTTATAATAATAATTACAATAATAATAATGATAATAGCAATGACATCGAATGTTCAGCATAGGAAACCATAACTTATAATATGTTTAATATTTCAGGATGACTTACAAGATACTGTTTGACTTCTTTTTTATATACTTTATATGTTTTTATTGTTTTCAAATATGGAGGCAATTGGTTATTTAATCTTGGTGCATAATATATAAATGAGTTTTTTGCGTCCGATTTTTTAATTAATGCAGTTCTAACGTTTAAATTTGTATTGTTTGTTTATTTTTTTCATGGTATAATTGAAGTAAGCATTGATATGTATACATAGTTTGAATATTTGAAATTTTGGATTCTCTGTATAATAGAAGAGTAGAGTAGAGTAGAGAGTTAAAAACATTTTATAATTAGAAAAATGAACAAAAACAAATCACAAAATACAAAAGTTTGGGATGCCACATAAAACTGGAAATACAATGATAAACATTGTTAAAACCAATGGATAATCAATATCGATCGATAGTCGAAGTGAGGAGTGAAAACACACGCACGCGCCTGTCAATAGCTAGTTAGTTGGTTGCATAGCAACGATTCGTACGATGGATCTTCACCAATTGAGTTCGTTCCTTTGAAAAATGTTTACCTTTTAATATTCAGTAACTGAAAAAAAATTTCATTAACAAAAACCACTAAAACAATCACATTAACACAGCACTTTAACGTAAATACAATGTATACTTAATGGATAGGGCAATTACAGTCTACGGGTTGTCAGATCAATAGAAGAGTTCTATATAAGGTCAATTTAGCTAACACAATAAAATAAAATGACATATGAAATGGGTCACTTATTGACTTAATTTGTCAGTTTTTCAGATATAAACTATGTTTTATGCAATATTTTGTACCCGAATGATAAAAAGCTCGTTTTAATTTAGGGTGTTTTGCTTTCTAATGTTTACCACAAATGTCACAGGTAGGTAACTATCAACATTGTCAGTGCAAGCAACATAGCTTTAGCTTGGTATTTGTTTTGTGTCCAATTTTAATTTATTGTGTTGGCTACATTGACCTTATACAGAACTCTTCTATTGGTAAAATTCTTCAGTTTAGTTTATTTTTATTGTCATTCGATCATCGTTTTTTGGTGCTTTTGAATTAATAGTTTCTTTCGGATTTGAAGAAAAAACAGTTATTTTCATACCTAATTATTCAGACAAAGCTGCAGTTTAACGCAGCAGTTAAACAGTAAATGTCGAGAGATAGTAACATCTTTGGTAAGTTATTTTGAACGAAAATGCCAAAGTGCCGCTTTGCTGTAAGAGTAAGTTATACTATTTACATTCATTATTATTAATATTGTTATATATTTAAACGTAGAGACATTGAAAGTTTTTAATGTTAGGTTAGGTTGATGAAACTTGATATATTTTTATATAGATTGTTTGGTTATTGTTTCTTGTATCTTATCCACACTTTTCACATAAATAAATATTTATATTGAATAAATCTGAGACTATTATTATACAAGCCTTTTATTTGTTTATAAACACTTTCGATTCATGCATTACGAGGCAGATGCCATTAAAAAAGAAGAAATGCCAGATTGACATTTCGTCGTCGCAAAGTCAAATCCTCGTATCCCATTTTTTTGCGCTTTTGAGTTACAAGCTTGAGAAAGTTGTTATAAAATTTTTGAGCATTTATCAATGTTCGAGGGTTATTCGAATAGAAATTTTTTTGCTAATTATAGAAAAAAAACAGAGTATATTTATATATATTATGACAGAATCGTGACATTTTGAAACGTCAAAATCGAAATAAATCAAAATGTATCCATGGCAACGTATATCCTAGTAGATATCCAATGAAATCAGTTAATTTGAGGTCATTTGATTGAACACAACCAATCAGAACAACATTATACTGATAACAGCCCATGGTCTGTTATCTACTAGAGCAAAAACTTTTCGTAATATTTTATGGGCATCTGTTTTCGAAAAAAGTCTAAAAAACACGTTGCTAAGTAACAGATTATTCTGCATATACATAGCTTATAAAATATTGTAATTTTTGGTGACAACAGCTGTCAAGTTTTGCCGCGGGTAAACTCGAAAAAACTGCTGACAGGTGCTGTCAACAGTTTTTTAATCTAGTAACCATTTGTAATTCAAAATTGCGCGTTTGTGATTGGTATAAAAATTATCTATTATTTTGGCAGTTTAACTTGACACAAAACCATTTCTAATATTCGTAATGAGTATTCGGGAGCGCCTAAAAACAGCTTATGAAAATGTTGCCTTCGACGCCGATAATACCTGGAGTAACGAATTCAGCAGCTATCAAGAAGCCAACATGAATCTCCTGCTGCGAGAAAAAAGTCTACAAGAACCAAAATATGAGTTTAGGCCAAGGACAGTTAGAGACAGCATTCCAAACAGTAAACTTGCAAAATATGGTAATTATGAATACAACGATTCTAGGGAACTATCATATACTCCAGAAGATTTTAGACCGAGTTCAAATATTGAAAATAATTTCAGTGCGGAGACCGAAAGAGAACCGTGGATGTTGGATGAAGTCGACACTCTTTTTAAGCTATATACAGATTTTGACAAGTGTTCAGTAGACAGTAAAGAAGAACAAAATAGATTGAAAAATGAAACTACTTTTGAATCGCCCTTCATGAAGTGCAATTCTTTACAAGAATATCTTCTTAAACTTCAAATCACTAAGGATTCTGTTAAAAAATTGTGGGACACCGAATCATCAGAATCTGAAATGTTTATGTCCAACTCTCTCAAGTCTGATGTTAAGGATACAAGTATACCTGAAAACCAATCAGAATCTTTGCAAAGTCGTCGACTATACTCGGCAGTTTTACAAGGCTCTGCTTCGAATAAAATCAGCCAGCCAGTAGAAAACCAAATGACAGTATTAAGAAGAAACGTCTCATCCTCAAGTGAGAATGTAATGGAAAAATTGGGTAGCAATAAAAACTTTGGAAAAATAAAAGTAGATGCAGAGGAATCCGGTAAAAATCAATTGTTACCTAATAATATTCCTAAGCTTTTTCCGAATGTAACAAACTCTCGTAGTGTACAAACTACAGCAGGCGATGGAGTAGAAATGTACAGTAGTACCAGAGGGCAAAGTGACGATAAACATTCATTCTTCCCTTTGAGACCACAATCAGTAAGATACCGTCAAAATTATACTCCAAGTAACTACCAGTACCCGTCCGTTCAACAAAACCATTTACAGCCATTCTATAATCCCATATTTTTTCAAAGAACTCACCCTATTAGTATGGATAGAAATATTCTTCAAACTAACTGTCAATCATATGTTCATTCGCAGTATAACCATCCTTCAAATGTTAAATCATATTTTTCTTCAAATATCCCTAAATCTGATACCAACACTGTTAAACGGAAGACAAGAAAAAAACGCGATTATCTGCAAAAAAATGAAAATGTTTTATTAAATGATAATAACATTCCTGTAGATGAGAAGAAAACAAATAAAACAGCTTCAACATCGAACTTGAGCAACTCTGATCGTCCAATAGACGATATTTACAAAGACTTGGACGAATTGGTCACCAAATGCGTAAATTTTGTTTTAGAAGAATCAAGTCTGGATTGTATTGTGCCAATTACTGGAAGTCATTCCGACGAACTGGAAACACAAGCTTTGGAACAATACACTAGCTTCAGCGACAATGTTTTTGAAGATTTAGAGCGGCAGGCAGCAGAAGAATATGAAGATAGTTCGGAAAACTACAACGGCCCCCCGAATCATAAATTGTTCGGGGGGTTTTTTCAAATTATTAAATATTGCCTATTTTAAAGGACAATATTCTTGAACACTGAGGTTTGCAAGGCATTACATTTAGACAAATTTTGTAAATTACAAAAAAAATTGCCAATGATATAAATTATGTTAAAATAAAATGAGTTGTAATATTTAATAAAAACACTTTTTCTTTGTGGTTATTTAATGTTTGAATGAGATAGGGGGCGTCCATTAATTACGTGAGATTTTTCAAAATTTGTGTTTTTTGGTGTAAAAGCGTTGGATTTATTAAAAAAAAAATTCTTGATTACTTTCATTTAAGACTAGCAAAGACTAGTAATTGGGAATATTACCGTAATCTAAAATCAAAGTGATAAAATTAGATCATAAATACACGTTTTCTCCAAGTGAGATTTGGTAAGATTCGGCTCGATCCCCTCCCTCCCCCCTGAACACCTCAAGTAAATAATGGACGCTCCCATAGGTATATAGGTTTAACACTTGAAAAATAACACTCGTATGGGTCAATATTAACTGCCCCCGGAACTACCTGGACACATGAATCCCAATCCTGCAAGAAAGTTGGGGATTAAGTTTTAATGGCGGAAAAGTCAAAAACAAATATATTTAAATATTTCTAATTGGTCGGTATTTAGGAACTGGTCCATAAAAATGTTTGGATTAGCCATCCCTATACTCGACTGACTCTAATGTTTTTAGTGCGATCGCGCCAGCAGTAAACGGAAGGGGGAAATGAGTACCCTGTGATGAGTACCACAGAGGAGTACAAGATGATACAAGCTTGCTGGAGCTTGCAGAAGCATCGTTCAAGGTTAAATTAAAAGGCAAATAAAGCACTTTGCAACACTCTGCAAGATAGAATTGAAATTGTAGGATTATACTACGAAAACAATAAATCTGCAAGAGCCACAGCTAGACTGTTTAATGCTGCTCATCCCTGAAGAACTGCCACACATAAATACTGTAACATATTCAAATATAAATAACGGTATTTTATTTAATACTGGTCAGGATCAGGAGAAGCGACCCATATCTATCAAGTCACCCTTTATACATAGTGGCCTTAATTATATGTTACAATAGTTGTGTAATGAAGTGAACAGCAGACATCACATATCTCACCCCCAAGCTTTAGACAACCTTTAAAAATTTAAACGATTTGGAGGTTTAACATTACGGCGAGGTCTGCTCTTCACGTTGGGACTACCAATATCTGACTCTAACTCACTAATATCATCTTCATCAGCACTACAGTTATTATCAGGATATAATAAAACGTTCTCTGTTTTTCGTACAGTCGACACTTTGAGAAACCCTCCTGGACCCACTCTCCGAATTCACAGAATTTTCGGACACAACACATGGTACCTCTTTATAATTTAATTCTGTACAGTTAAAGGAAGAGACATTCTGCTCAACACTACTATCTTTAGGTATACATACTTTTGGATTGTAAATCTGTTTCCGATGTATCTAGCCCCTCGTAAAATCGACCCAATTTAATGAGTTGATTTGAATGTCTCATCCACATTAATCTACCATCCTCTATAGGACTACGCATCCGTAATTCTCCCGCCCCCCGTATTTCATTTATAACCGCCTTCGTCCATCCGGGTTTATTTCTGTAGTCTCTGACATAAACTAGTTCCCCTAACGAAAACTCTACATTTCTATTACCATGATGATACTTACTCGATTTGTCTTTGAATATTTTTCTCTGAAACTGGTCGAGCTAAAAAATCAAGTCGTGCTCTAATTTTACGCGAAAACATTAATTTGGAAGGAGCTTCTCCTGTTAAACAATGTGGAGTATTCCTATATGATAACAAATATTTATTTACAAGAGTTTCCAAAGTCTGACATTTATTTGTATCATCTGCTAGCAGTTTCCTTAAAGCACTTTTAAAAGATTTCGCTCCGTTTTCAGCAACATCGTTAGTTGCTGAATGATAGGGAGGTGATTTAACATGATTAATACCGTTTTTGACACAAAATTCCTCAAATTCAACACTAACCAGTTGAGGACCATTATCTGAAACAAGAGTATTGGGAAGTCCAAAACGAGCAAAACATTCCCTTAATTTTTCCAAAGTACTTGGAGTGTCCATTTTTTTTCATTTTACAAACCTCTGGGAGCCTTAAGACGGTTTTTAAACGATTCATTTCCTGCTCGGTGGATAGGTAGACGGGGCCCAATGTTGGAATGGCCACCTAGGTCACCCGATTTAACCACCCTAGACTTTTCTATAGGGATATTTGAAAACCAAAATTTATGCCTATAGATGATTTACGTCAGCGAATTATTCAAGAATGTCGACAAATAACCTCAGAAATGTTTGTGCATCTTATAAAATAATTTGGTATTGTTTTGCTGATTTAAATGTTTCTATTAGTAAATTGGGATTATCCGTAATTCCCAAATGATTGACTTTTCACTTATGTATCATACATTTTTGTAATCCTCTTGTAGAGGAGAATCCAACAATGCAATAATGTATAGGATGTTTGGATCAGCCATCCCTAGTGTCAATAGAGGAGTTCAGTTTAAGGTCAGTGTGACCAACAAAAAGTGGTTTTTATGACAAGAATGACCGTTAATGTCTACCATTCAAAACATAAGATGTTTGCAGGTTTTTTATCATTACGAACATCTATATTGCTAATGATGAAATAAAACAATTTAATTTGTTTAAATCTTCATTTTTTATTTTGAACTAACGTTCAAATTAAAATTAGTGACGCTTTTCGCTAAACAGTAGCTTTTTCAAACTAGTGTCAAATTAAAATTAGTGACGCGTTTCGCTACACAGTAGCTTTTTCAAACTAGTTCAACTTTGTTCAAAATAAAAAATGAAGATTTAAACAAATTAAATTGTTTTTTATTTCATCATTAGCATGGATCTTCATCAAGTAAAAGCCTCATCTATTCAGTTTTAGCTGAATTCTCAATGCATCGGTGGCCAGTAATTCTAGAAACTTTCGGCAAATCACCAATTCTCTTCTATTATGTCACTAGTTATGTCAGTAGGACTGAACTCCTCGTAAAATTCATAAAATTCAATGATAAAAATATTTTGCCGAGTCGGTGCCTTGCCTGAGCCGAGCACGTGCCTTGCACGAAAGTGAGAATCGGCCTTAAAGACATACCACAAAATTTCCAGATTTAATTTTTCCCGAATAAAACGTATCGAAACATTATTTGCAAAACCGTATAATGTGATTGGTTTGAATTCAGTTTTTATGTCAATTTTTTCATTTATTTTTTGAGATTATATTGGTATAAAATGAACAAATGATATTCATTTAAAGTTGTTCGATTACTTTTAAGAAGATTTATCAATGTCATTAAAATTGATCGGTCGCAGTGATTAATTAATTCGGTCCATGCTATTTCATTATATGTGCTTCCGGTAAGGTTTCTTATAAATAATATGCTGCTTTCAGTTTTTGATGAGATGAAAATATTAAATGCAGCAGCTCTAACTGGATAACATAAAAATCAGTTTTTATCGGGGTCGATAGGATTTATTTGGGAAATCAGAATAGACAGTTATTAATTTGAAATTTAAAAAAACGAGATGTATTCTTAAAAGTTTTAAATTATTTGATTGATTTAGTTTAACCAATATCAATAAGTAGTTATAATGGTGTGCTTCTGATAACAATACACGATTGGTATTTTATTTAATAAAGTACTTATCTTTAATACCGGGTGTCCTAGAAGTCTTTTATATTGCTGTAGCTTAAAGGCCGAAACTCACTTAACAGCACAGCATCGTCACAGCAGCGTCGAGTGGTCAACTTGTCGGTTGTGTATGGATTCACTTAACTCATCGACACGGGATCAGCACCGCCGCTTCACTTTATATTGTCAGAGATATTCTATTGTACTGTACTAACCGAAATGAGCTGATATGTGAGCGTACGAAGTCGGCAAAGGATCAGCACACCACAAGCACGCCGTCCGCAATATATTCTCTCTGAGAAATGTGTTGTGGTTGAGGCGTTGACGTGCCTTGTCGGTGCTGTGCTGATGTTGTTAGGTAGGCGCGCTTACACATAAGAAATAAAATCTGCTGGTGATGATCAGTCGCTGTTCCTATGAGGTGCTGATAAGTGAGTTTCGACCTTAAACCATTATCTTCGACATTTCTCTGTTCACCTTAAGTCGACGATTAGACAGGACTTAAACAACTTCGTCCAACAAAATTGTGAATGATATTATCTGAATTATCTATTTCAGATATCTGTTGCTAATAACGCTTCCCACAAAATATGGATAAAAAGAAGCGGCAATCACTTAGTATTGATCGAGCAGCCTTTATTTTACTTAGAATTAAAAAGGTTTTCAGGAAAAAGAAGGTACAATTAAATGAAAGGTGAGTAAAAAGATGCATATATAGGAACAGAAAACTTTTTCTATTTTCACAAATTGGCTAAATGAGCAAAATCTGTCTTAGTCTTGCAGTCTTGGTCTTGGTATTGCGATTTTGCAAGACCAAGACCAAGATCATACATACACTAGCAAACCGAATGAACAAGAACAAGACCAAAACAAAGACTGAGAATCCAAGACCAAAGTGCAAGACTGAACTAAAAATTACAACTTTGGTTTTAAATAGGATATATGAGAATGTTTGCCTTAATATGTTTTCGTCGAAACAAAACATTTTGTGTGTTTAAGATTTCTAGATATGAATTGTTGATCATTTATAATCTATACCTATCGAAAGACTCGAACATTTTCCAAAACGACGTAAGTAGGGAGTAAATAACAAACTATTTGAGCAAGACCAAGACCAAGACTGAGTACGCAAGACCAAGACCAAGACTACAAGTATTTTAGCAAGACCAAGAACGGACTAGCAAGACCGAGACCGTTACCAAGACTGTCTTAGTATTGGTCTTGGTTCTTGCTTTGCTCATCACTAATTGGCTCTCGAGCAAATTTTCTCAACTTAGTAATAATGATGTATTTAACCTTTTTAGGTCTTATATGACGATACTCTGCCGAACGGATCAAAGAGCTGCTTCTGTTAGCTATGAAGGAACCAGACGGACAGGCAGGAAATGTCCACCATTACAACGTTCAAAGACGCTGCCAGACATTTTTACTCCATCTGGAAACATACTTGCAGAACAACTGAGCAATCAAGTTCGAGGTATTTATTAGCAAACTTATACAAAAAAACGTAGAGTCCAGTCATGGGACTGCCGACAGAAGGGAAAACACCAATAAATGAATCCCTTTTCAAAATTTTATCGTAACACCATCGTACATGGATTTTTTTACAAAAAATGTACACATATATAACACAGTATACATATATTGCTCATGGAAAGCGTGACGATGATTTATGCAACATACGCTTCATTGTTAATTGTGTTGCATAACCAAAAGTATTGTGTGTTGCATAAAAGCGTGACGATGACGAAAAATCCATGTTTTTTCTTCACCCAAAAAAAGTGCTCAACGCGCCTAAAGAAGTTTTCACTTCAACAAAAACTATTACAGCTCAGTTCATATAAAAAGTAGCAATTACAAAGTTAAGGGAACAATTAATTTTTGTTAAACCTCCAGCTTTTCATCCCTCAGAACCTTGTATGTTCTAATTTATTTTTATAAAGCCATGAACTCAATAAAATTGTAATTCAAATCAGATTTAAAATAAAGTTAAGCTGGGAATTCTGGAACTGTTGGCGATACTTGACACTGTACACTGTTTACACTACCACTATACCAACACTAACACTTTACACTATCTTAAGCGCGTTTCGATAACCAAGTTATCTTCTTCAGAGACTGTGTAGTTTACCTTCCCGCAGGATAGTGTAAAGTGTTGGTGTAGTGGTAGTGTAAACGGTGTTCAATGTTTAAGAGAAAGAGAAACATTTCTCTATTTAGCAACAATAAACATGCAGGCAAAATTAAAGAAAGCAAAATAAGTACGAGTATACTTTTAAAACTTTTTTGGCGGAATTTTCATGAAAATCAAAATGCATACAAAAGGTGTCTTCTATATTGTTTAATAGCTGTTAAATAAATATGCCGCCATTCCCAAACGTTTGGATTCCATTATGATTTGCCGTACTCCTCACTATCGGTTACCTCTGTATATAAAATATCGTATATACGGTTTTGCTGATTTTTTTCCATATTTGTTTATTATCTGGTGGTGTGTCCCTAAAATTTCAGCTCAAAATTTCCATCATTACATCTCCGACACGTTTTTATATATGAAAATCTATTAATTCGACCCCATAGATTCCGAAAATGTCCAAAAACATCATTAATAAAAAAAATTATATTTTTGGCGATTTCGAATGGTTTTTTTAATTGGTTAATGGTTAACCGGTCGGTTGATGAACGATGACGTCAGTTGCAGCCCTCTTATATTAATCTGTTGATTCATCGAATATTAAATAATTTCAAAGTTGCTTCATTACCCATATTATGAATTACTTTTTCATTAATTTCGAAGCCTTCTGCACCTAGAGATTCCGTCATCATTTCCAAAAAACGCGAGCACACTTCTGTATAAAAAACTTTAACCTCAAAACGAATGTAAAGAAAACAGTAATGCTGGGAGAATCAGAGATAAGAAAGAGATAGAACAAATAACGCAGTGAGCGACGAGAGCTTATTTTCCCGACTCGGCACCCCCCACTATTTAGAAGCTCTCGTAATTTATCGAGAAGGGCAAGGAAAATCATTGAAGAAGGTATACAGTGTTGAAAAAATTGCAGTTGAATAGCTTTTTCAATCATTTTCCTTGCCCTTCTCGATAAATTAACCAAGAAGAAATAAGGTTATTAGAATAGTTATTATTTTGAAGAAATTGACAGAAATTCTGAATAGTGGGGGGTGTCGAGTCGGGAAAATAAGCTCTCGTAGAGAGCGGACCGTACTCCAGAGCACGGTTCAAGTTCCGCTTAACCAACCTTGAACCAGGCGATTTTTGACGTCATAAATTTGTCATTCGAATGTGGTTGGTCCAAATATGAACCAACCAAGAACCAGCATCATTCGAAATCGCCTTTTGTATAGAAAGAACTGATTCCAACATTACATTATGCAGGACTAAATTTCATTGTTGCCAGGTTGTCCAAAAGTTTCAAATTTGACAATTTGAATTTTTCTCGAATCACTTATAAAATGCATGATAGTATTTTCACCGCGTACAGAAACCAGAAACACCTACTCAATGTTTGTAACTAAAAGAAATAGAAAGAGAACACTGCTCTTTTGATATTTGATAAACCGCAACGCTCGTTACACATTCATGTGTACACACTTCCGAACACACCTCAGTTTGCCGTTATATATGTCAAAAGTCAAAACTACTTTGTAGGTTATGTATCTATTGTTATTGTTTTGTGTGTTTTTACTTATTTCCAGTTTTCTATTCTGTATAAAAACCTAATTTATTAATCATGAAATTGAAAAGCTTTGTAGCTGTTACATAAAAGAAGATTTTGGGGTAAGTTCTTAAACTCTGATATAATCAGCGACCCCCAAAACAAACAGTAAACTAATTATTTGTGGCATTGTTAATCACAATGAGCAATTAAAATTTAAATAACCCCAATTTCTTAATTACGAATGACCTTAAAACAATTTCAATTGTAATTAAAAGTGACCATTTACAGTAATGTATCTTGTCATATAAATGTTGTTAAAAGAAAAACCAACAAAAAATTTAATACTTCTAAATAGAATATATAAAAAATGCACGTTTAAAATATTCAAAGTATATAATTGAAGCTATTGTGATAGTTACTTATGAAAATTGAAAATATTAACTGTAATATTTTGGTTATTTATCAATATCTGTATCTGGGGAAGAAACACTAATACTAGTTCTCATGTCATAAACTAACATAGATTATTATTACCTCGTAATGGTAATCCTGTAGGGTGAATATTGTGAAACACATATGCTAAGGTCAGATAGCTTTTTCATTTTTAAATAAACGATCTAACTACTAAAACTACTCTTAGCACACTAACTAATTGCAGTTTATGAGAATTTTATGGGTATAAATTGAATATAAATGTACCTATATTATCTTATAAATGAAAATTACAAAACCTAAGTAGGTAACTAAACTAAAACTTCTAACAGCTACTAGGTTTTTAATTCTCATAAACTGCAAAATGAACATAAAGTTTAGGTAGTAAAATTGTCTGGCTATAATTAAAGACGTATATAGGATCTTGTGCTTGAATAATTTGAGACTTTTTATGAGTTAAACCGACATTTTCTTTGAGTTCAATGATTTACATCTTTAAAAAGGTGTGTATGACATATATGTCAAGCATTAAAAACACACAGAGAGATACTCAAGTTATAAGAAAGGAAAGAACTGGAGAACATTGATAAAACTTGTTTTAAATAATCAAAGCTGAACTGGAGCTATCAAATCTTCGTTTACATAACATCAATTCTAAACTATATATCTTACATATTCAGAAGTGTATAATGGGTACTCAACCTTTTTTGGCACAAGCTGACATCAAATTCAGATCAATAATAATCGTAGACCCAATTTCTTGTCTTAACCAAAACTTTTATTCTGCTCACTCATGCTTAGACTTGCATATTTAATATAGTGCGAGTGATTTGTAACTATTTGTTGATTCTAATATTTAATTAATTAACCTAAATTTTAATGTTTAACAACTGAAAGACTAGTTTGATCTAGGGGGTGTTACAATTGTAATATCTTTTCCTTGAAAATTCTAGGCGTGCTAAAAACCTTGCCAGACATCACATTTACTTATGTTTACGTTTCAAGGGGCCAATTGTAAAGGTGACATTCTTGGATGGTGGATGTTACTTGTTGATGCAATATTATATGAAATCAATAAATTATATGAACTTTAGAATAAAAATCTGAAAAATAAAATAGATAAAATGTATGCATTATTATTGTTGAATCAGTATATGTGAAATATTATATTCCATATCAGATTTATGAGTAATTTACAGGAAATTGAAAATTGTGGTTTCATTTGTTTTGTGTCAGTTTCCTTTCTGGTTAGTTTTCTTCAATTAATATGAGTAGGTTGAAAAAAGAAATATTCAATACCTTGAAGGTTAATCATTCTGCATCCAAATCAAATGTAGACGATATAAAAAAACGGCACATATTTGAATCAGTAACTCAAAATTTACAAAACTTTGTGCTATCCAATGGATACAAAGAGCTTGAAAAACCAGTAAGTACATTTTTTTACACATGAATCTGATACATGATTCTATTGAAAATATTTTAAAAAGTAGGTATTCGTTTTTTTGATATTTGAATTTGCTTTTTTTGCTTAAAATATTTTCGACATAACCTTGACGTAGTTTGAATCCATCATATCGGTTGATTTTTCGCCAATTTAAAAGGCAAACTTGTAATGTGACATATGATTTTTATGACGGCCGGTATATATGAAATAAATATTTTTTTATGTTTTTATGATTTTTACTAACAGCAATATTTTTGTTAACATTATTTTTTTATTTTTGTTTGTTTTTATTTATTTTTAGCTAGATAGTTTGATGGGTAATTACGATATGGAAGTAGCAAAACTCCAAACCGAAAGAGCCTTACCTCTTGTTGGGTACAAAATCAAAAAGAAAAAATCAAAAATTTTACGAAAAGGAGCCACAAAAATTCCGAATCATGTACCTGGTAAGATTGACTTTGAAAATATAATTAAAATACAATATTTTAATAATCCAAACTTGCTTAATGGAAGGAGAATTAATGCCACTATACAAAATGCGAAAATAACGCTCTTAATTACGAAGAGTGTTTGCGTGTCATTATGTTTTTTACGTGATAATGGAGAATAAAAACCCAACCCGGAAACGTAATTACCAATACTTGTTTTTTTCGACTATAAGATCATTCCAAATGTTTCTAATATTACTTTTGCAAAAAAGAAAGGGCCGTATATCGGAATCCGTAGGTAATTCCTAGAATTTGGGGGAAAAATTCTTATAAGAAAATTGGCCCCAAAAGAATGATTACAAATGTTTTTGAGACTATAGTTTTTCGCTAGGTGGCAGTTTTACAAAAGTCACTCGAATTTTATGTATTTTCAATCACATTTATTACCATAAGTTTTGAAAAATACACATTTCGATATGTTTTGCTTTTATTTTCTGTTTAAAAAAAAGGTCTTTATTACATTTTTTATTTCCTTTCTTCAATTATCTCGATTTCGATTTATGTTAGTAATTCCAGCAAGTAAAAGACAACCCGAAAATGCTTTATTGTCAAAACTAATGAAAAGAGTTAATCTTGTTTAGTTATTTGATCAAATATATACTAGTTTGTCAAAAATCAATCACCAAAGCTTAAACACGTGTTCATCGCCCTTACTGACTTTTCTCTTTGATCGGAATATTTTTTCCTTTGCTCAGCATATGCCGATCAAAGGAAAAAGTCATCAAGGGCGACGAACATATGTTTTAGCTTGTGCAATTGATTTTGGACAAACATCAGTTTTTTTATTTAATTACCTAATAGTTTTATTATGAATATATGAAGCAATAATAATTGAGTACTGTACATCGGGAGCTTCATTTTAAAAAATTTTTATTTGATTAGGGTGTAAAATTTTTGATTTTTTGTTTTTAAAACCTTCTGATTGAAAATTAACATTATTTTTCAAAGTTATGACACTTCTTAACATATAGAATATATTGTCCATAATGATGGTTTAAATGTCTTAGTAATTTCTCCAAAATAAGCCAAGAGTACGTTTTCAGAAAATGAATTTACATTATTTGTTGTACGCCAACCCATAAATTGCTTATATACCTTTTCATATCTTCCTCTTGATATTTCTGGTAAAATAGGTTCTCGGTAGTTTTCGCAGCTAACTGCAAATATTGGGTAGTGTGCTACTAAATTTATCTTCACTATTCGATGAACTCATTTTATTTTTTTGTATTTAAATTCACTATATTTACAGTTACAGATTATCGATTTAAATCTGTCAAAATTTCTTTTCCATGTTAACTCGACCAACTGACTTACAAGGCTTATATTATATATTACACATTTTATAGAACTGAAATGTAATTTTTTTTATTACCTGCTAGGCAATACGTGACTGTAGCTGTTATGATATATTTTCTTAGCATCCAAATAGTACGTAATATGCAATTTACTAGTAAGAGAGTAGAAAAAATGTATCATTTAATACTTATATGATAGCTAAAAACTGATGCATAAAACATTCATTTCAATTTCACCATAATAATTCAGCACTTCGACTTATTTCCACTTTTATATTTCAGCACTTTACAATAACACTCAACAGGGTCAATTGGATAAGACAAAGATATCTTTAGATAATAATGTAAATAGGTAAGTTTAATTTATCATATAATACACAAAATGGTACTGAGGTCTAATGACAAAACAATAAAACCTAAAAAGGTATTTTAGCTAAAACACTAGTTATTGTACTAGTCCACATTTGACGGATACCATTTCTTTCATAAATAACATAGGTATAGGTACACATAGAGTGGTTTGTTAGAAACACTGCGCCATATTCAAACTGTTGCACTCGGTGGGATAGATTGTAACTTGTTACAAAAGAAATCCATGGGTTTTAGAAAATATTTGTGAACAGCAAATATTTCCTAATGCCATAAAATTCAAATAAATATTTCTCATAATTTTAACATATTTCTTTTTTGTAACATCCTAAAACGAAAGTAATGCATCAAGTAGGTAGATTGTGCCGATAGTAAGCCATGGCCAAAATTATATGTCAATACCATCTGTCACATATTGTTGATTGCAAGAAGGCTTAAGTTTTGTGTAGTAATACTAGAAAAAAGGAAATTGGTGGAATATTTGTATAGAAAAGGTGTTGAAAACGTTGAAGAATTAGTGGTATTGACCGAACTCGGAAAAAGTGCAGTATATGAGACAATAAAGAGGATAAAAAATGGAAGAGATATGAGGCATGGACCAGTTTCGGGAAGACCGCGTTATATTAGCGGGAACCGTTTAAACGATTTAGTGGCATTGGGACGACAAAATTTGCGCCTAGGGTTTCGAAAATTGGCAAACAGATTTAAAAATCAACGAAGAATAAACGTGTATCCAGAAACTGTCCGCAAGTCTCTGAAAAGACAAGGAAACCAAAGAAAGTCCCTGCAATGACACATTTACAAAGACAACGAAGAATAGAGTTTTGTCAATGTTTTCGAGAAGATAACTTTGGTACTTAATGTTTTTATATCCGACGAAAGTTGTTTTCAGCTTGGTGCAAATCGCCTAAAAATCATATCAAGAGAACAAGTTACTGTTCAAATTTCCCACTAAAATAATGATTTGGGGAGTAATATCTGTGCGTGGTGCTACACCTCCTTGTACAGATGTTGGTACCGTTAATAGTGAAAAATATTGTGAAATTCTAAATGGTTTCCTTCTTGAAACGACTCATGCTTTATATCCAGAGAGCTGGCGGTTACAGCAGGATAATGCAAGATGCCATACTTCTGCATTTACTGTAGCTTGGATTCAAGAACAAAACTTGACAATAATTCTATGGCCAGCAGCTTCACCAGATCTTAGTTCCATTGAAAACATATGGAGTCTAATGAAGATTGAAGTGGAACGAGCAGCGCCACGAAATAAAAAAGATTTGATTCGGTCAGTGGACCACCATCACCTAACATTATAGCGTTGGCCTAGTTTCGGGATTGGCTGAACGTTTAATTAATTGTTTAGAGTTAAATGGAGGTTGTATAAGTAAATGAGAAGAATTGTATGTTATAATTATTGTGTTAATTTAAGTAATAAAAATATATACCGAAAAATTATAATTATGCTTTCTGTTTTCCGGATACTTTCTAGACGGACTATACATTTATTTTTTCTAGATTCACCGCTCAACTTGATAAGTTAGATCAATTAATGGAAGAGGTAAGGCAGTATAGGCCTGGAAATGAAATTTTGGAATCTCATGGACCCCTCCGAAAAATACAAAAGAGGAAAACTACAATAAAACAATTATTCTCAGCCGCTAGTAAATTTCAGAGAAATTTGCATAGGTTTGTGGTATCTTCTATATTAAGTGCATAATTGTAATACAATTATTCCAAATGAACCATGCTCGACCAACAAAAAATATAATTTGAAAATATTAAAAGGAAAACTTCAACATTTTACAAATATTTCCCACAATATTACTATTTCATAGTAGTGGGACCATAACGTACAATTATAGACTTTGGCAACATTGCTAGTTGTTCTCCCATATAGAAAGCAAACCATCTAAATATGAATATGGTGTTAAAAAAAAATGAAAACAAAAATGTACTAAAACTATGCAACTTATAATGCAGATACGTCACTAGTTTAAATCTGAAGTTGTCGATAGTCTTCCTTTGCTGTTCCATGTTTCAGCATCTTCTTTTCCTCCATTGGGATGTTTGAGCTTGTTCAGGACAAAAATGTTGACATCTGACATCTATCACTCTGCTGTTTACCTTGTTCAATTTGAATTTGAAGCATTTTATTAATAAAAGGTATAAAGCTAAAACTCGAACTAATCAAAAACACATGCGAATGCAAACAACTCACTGCCACTCTAACCTAAACTTTTCTTCTTCAATTTGGGTAATTACCCTCTCTTACGATTATTTTGTTCCATGTCAAAATATGTGACTAACTTCAACTTATACTAATGACGTCAAAATCTAAAAGGCGGATTTTAAGAAATTTTTAAAATAGAATTTTCTAAATTGAGATAAAAACAACACTATTAATTTTGATTAAATACGGTGCGACGTTGTTTGTTCCCTTAAAATTAACGATATGCTAATCATTAACAAGAAACTATTTTTAGTAACCCTATTGCACTATAGTCCTACTCGGGTATATAGTATATCGATTATATACTTATATATTTACACACCTACCTAATCCATACGGGCACGATTTAATTTTAGAAAATGTTTCCCGTATATTAACTTTTCAAGGCAATCGAGAAATTTCCCGTAATAATTCAAGCATCTGGAAGATTACTAGGAAAATTATACTCG
This sequence comes from Lochmaea crataegi, assembly GCA_947563755.1. Classification (NCBI taxonomy): domain Eukaryota; kingdom Metazoa; phylum Arthropoda; class Insecta; order Coleoptera; family Chrysomelidae; genus Lochmaea; species Lochmaea crataegi. The sequence continues at coordinate 5,203,590 of OX387429.1, read as the reverse complement.
AAACTTAAAATTTCATCAAGAAACACATGGATAATTTAGATAACATACAGTGGGAAACGAGTGTACCACAACGTATTCATTTAAATATATAAATTATAAAACATTTCAAAACAAGAGCTCGTTGAAATTTCCCTAGAATTGTTTAATTAAGTGCATTGATGCTGAAAATGATAACCTGTTGGTATTTGGAATGAAGTATATTTTAAATTGAGTGGTCCGAATTAGGTAACAAATTCTTGAAAACGAACGAGTTTTTGAATAAATCCTGACAGTCTCTTCATACATACATATTTTGAAAGGTATTTTAATCCTTGTTCAGATATGTACAATGTGAAAAAGATTTAATAATTCAAAAGCATTGTAAATAATGGACACAAAAAGGAAAATTATATATGAACGAGTATTTTGGCTTTTAAACAAAAAATCTTTATTCTGACCTTTGTAATAATGTTTAACAGCAAATTGTAATTTGATTTACGCTAACACATTAAAAAAACAAGAGTCTATTGAATAACTTTATTAGGAATGACATTTTTTTATAAAAATAAGAATAAAAAAGGTCCTCTTCATCTTGTGAACATAATTGTGCAAAATAGTGAATTATTCTTCCCATCGTTTTTAATTTCTTACTTTTCTCAAAGAAACGTCTAATGAATATATAATTTCAGAGGTATATACCTGGCCTGCATCCTCTATCACGAAGATAGAGTACTACTAACAAATGAAGACTTTTTGCCTGTGATCGAAATTGATGAAATATTTCCTAGTTGTATCCACACTGATTTGTATTGGTTGATGAAAGTTGCTTGTATATGGAATGAAACGAAGGTACTACGGTTTGAAATGGAAAAACATATCTCTTCAAGGATACACTTTCGAAAGAAAATACTTTCGGCTGCCATACAAATGCAATCCTTGCTTTGTCTGCAGGATTTGGGACAAATTTATCACAAACCTTTGAAGGATTCTCGGGGCACTATGGTTTTAAGTGTCGTTAATTATGTAAAATCCCCAAGGAATGTTTCGCTACTAAATTCTAGGTACGTTTTAACATCTCAATCATAGAAGACATAAATATTGTTTACTTCCAGTATATCCAATATAAATATCAATCTACATTTAAATTGTGCTAATAGTTTCCAATAAATATAATTATCTAACAATATATTGTAGATGGTTACCGATGAGTAAGGTATTCAAGAAGATAGTGCTGAGTGACGATCACAACTTGTCAGAAATGCTCATGGCAAGTATAAAGCAGCAAATTCACTATCATCAAGTTTCAAGTTTAAAACTTAATAGAGGATTATACTTGGCGTATTTGAAAATGCAAAGTTCGGTGGATACTATCGAAGTGATTGTAAGTTCCAAATCGCCCAATATACTACCTCATTGCAAAATTAGGGATAATCCTCATGTTACTTCGTAAGTATTTTGTATATTTTTTAAAATGTCTATTCAACCGTTGATATAAAATGTTTATAGAAACCAAAACCACAATAAACATTACAGTCTACTCTCTATTTAGTATAAATGTACAGAATTGGCCGATGGTGGAAGGTATTGAAAGCATTAAATAACACTAAACATCAAAATAATTAGAAACAGTTAGTTTCATTTATAACATTAATATGAGTAGTAGATTCCACAAAGTAAGGGTCCAAACAGTAAATTCTTTATTTTAGAGAAGAATGGGCTTATTTAAAACAACTCAACTGTCCGGAGGTCGTTAATAACGCATCAGAGCAACAGAAAAACTTCTTAGATTTAGTAACAAGTGCATCGAAACGTCTATTTAACTACATGGATGTAAACAGTGATGATATTTTTAGTCATAGAATTTACGAATCAAATATTATCGAATTAAATGACGAAGTTAGTTTTATAGTTATTTGTCCGTCTGCAGAATTATCATGTGCCGTACCTGGACAAAGAGAATTACTTTTACAGAGAGGAGATTTACTAAGTTTACCAATTAAGGTATGTATAGTTGTTTTTATAGTATAATTGCCGAATCTTATCCGCATTATATATTATTACATGTTTGATATAAAAAAAAAATGCTGTTTCTTGAGACAAGAAAAATGAAAAAAATTGTCACTGGCACCAGGGGTTGACCGGCAGTGAACGTGTTAATTTATAAAAATAAGGTTGCTTTTACCACATTTCTCTTCAATGATGAACTGATTTTCTTGATGCATTTATCAAAAATTTTCCTCTAGCCATGAAATTTGTACAAATAATGAAGTCGTTATTTTTTTAGGTATTTGAAATGATACATCTCAACACTTACAGGCCAAGTATAACTAAAAAATATGCTAAACTCAGTTGCAGTCTAGAGCTCGACATTGCATCCGCAGATCATCTTCATAGAGAAGCATTTTCAAATACTGAAATCGCTTTAGCGAAAGCAAAGCTTCTTAAGCTTCAAGACTTGCAAACAAAAATGAATGTAATTTGGAATAGTGTTAGATGGTTGATGAGCGTAATTACTTTTGCCAGAGATCGAGTAACACTTGGTATATCCGTAAGGTAAGGAACATTTTGGCACAGTGATATCAAATCTCGTTTGTAATTGTAATAAAGGAGTTCACTCTAAGGTCACTAAAAAAAGTGGTTTTTATGACAAGAATGACAGTTAATGTCTACCATTCAAAACATAAGATTTTTGCAGGTTTTTTATCATTGCGAATATCTAAATTGCTTTATTAAAACAATCAATACACCCCCGAAGCTTCAATCTTAAAATTTAAAATAATGTTTTAGCTGAATTTTCAACGCATCGGTGGCCAATCATTCTAGGAACTTTTTTCAAGTCACTTCTGTCATTAAATCACTTGTTATGTCAGATGTCAGTATTATTTGTTTTTGTTGATATTCGTTTAATGGTTTATGTTTTTTTTTTCATACTTTTGTAGTAGTTCTAGTTAGTTGTATCACTTTATTCTTCTGACTGCTTTTTCCACTGACATCTGACATAACTAGTGACATAATGACAGAAATGAAATGGCGACTAGCTAAAAGTTCCCAGGAGTTATTCACTAATAATATTTGCTTTCCGCCGCCCTTTCCGCCGCCCAACGGCGGATTAAAGTTTATTTTTGTAAGAATTCCGTCCGCAATTTGGTTTAGTATTATTTCTTTATTTGACAATTTTAATCTACGCAAATGACGCTTTGGGTCTTCCTCTTTTTGTAATCGCCTCAGGCATCTTAATACTTGATATATCATTTGGAATAATAATGTCAGCCGTCCGCCGCTGGAGCCCTAAGGACGGCGGCAAGTAGGTATGTAATGTAACGTTCTCGCTTGCGCAAGTTATAGCATTTTCGGCGGATTTCTGTATATTTGGTATAAACTTCCGCCCCAAGGCGGAATTCTAATTTTATATCCATAGTTCCGCCGGCGGACCTCTAGTCACACCATTTTAATAAAGCAATGTAGATGTTCGCAATGATAAAAAACATGCAAATATTTTATTTTTTGAATGGTATACCTTAACTGTCATTCTTGTCATAAAAACCACTTTTTGTTGGCTACACTGTCGTTAAACTATTGTTTTTATTTACAACCATATATGTAAAGGTCGTACTAGCGTCTTGGAATTGCGCTTGACATTTGATACGACTTATAGTTATTTTGTTTTACTCTTCTCGGGCAATAAACTTTGTCCAGCTTTTGCTGCACATTCTCGCTCTACACATAACTGAATCTCTTTCCACCTGGGAATAAAATCTATTATTGTTATTTCCTACTTTCCCAAACCTTTCTTTGTCAAAATCAGTAATTTAGCTTCTGGTAGGTCCAATTTGTATGTAATCCTTAGAGAAATGGATATTTCACTGGTAATCATGGTATACCTTAACTGTCATTCTTGTCATAAAAACCACTTTTTGTTGGCTACACTGTCGTTAAACTATTGTTTTTATTTACAACCATATATGTAAAAATGTAAAGGTTGTACTAGCGTCTTTGAATTGCGCTTGACATTTGATACGACTTATAGTTATTTTGTTTTACTCTTCTCGGGCAATAAACTTTGTCCAGCTTTTGCTGCACATTCTCGCTCTACACATATCTGAATCTCTTTCCACCTGGGAATAAAATCTATTATTGTTATTTCCTACTTTCCCAAACCTTTCTTTGTCAAAATCAGTATTTTAGCTTCTGGTAGGTCCAATTTGTATGTAATCCTTAGAGAAATGGATATTTCACTGGTAATCATGGTATACCTTAACTGTCATTCTTGTCATAAAAACCACTTTTTGTTGGCTACACTGTCGTTAAACTATTGTTTTTATTTACAACCATATATGTAAAAATGTAAAGGTCGTACTAGCGTCTTTGAATTGCGCTTGACATTTGATACGACTTATAGTTATTTTGTTTTACTCTTCTCGGGCAATAAACTTTGTCCAGCTTTTGCTGCACATTCTCGCTCTACACATAACTGAATCTCTTTCCACCTGGGAATAAAATCTATTATTGTTATTTCCTACTTTCCCAAACCTTTCTTTGTCAAAATCAGTAATTTAGCTTCTGGTAGGTCCAATTTGTATGTAATCCTTAGAGAAATGGATATTTCACTGGTAATCATGGTATACCTTAACTGTCATTCTTGTCATAAAAACCACTTTTTGTTGGCTACACTGTCGTTAAACTATTGTTTTTGTTTACAACCATATATGTAAAGGTCGTACTAGCGTCTTTGAATTGCGCTTGACATTTGATACGACTTATAGTTATTTTGTTTTACTCTTCTCGGGCAATAAACTTTGTCCAGCTTTTGCTGCACATTCTCGCTCTACACATATCTGAATCTCTTTCCACCTGGGAATAAAATCTATTATTGTTATTTCCTACTTTCCCAAACCTTTCTTTGTCAAAATCAGTATTTTAGCTTCTGGTAGGTCCAATTTGTATGTAATCCTTAGAGAAATGGATATTTCACTGGTAATCATGGTATACCTTAACTGTCATTCTTGTCATAAAAACCACTTTTTGTTGGCTACACTGTCGTTAAACTATTGTTTTTGTTTACAACCATATATGTAAAGGTCGTACTAGCGTCTTTGAATTGCGCTTGACATTTGATACGACTTATAGTTATTTTGTTTTACTCTTCTCGGGCAATAAACTTTGTCCAGCTTTTGCTGCACATTCTCGCTCTACACATAACTGAATCTCTTTCCACCTGGGAATAAAATCTATTATTGTTATTTCCTACTTTCCCAAACCTTTCTTTGTCAAAATCAGTAATTTAGCTTCTGGTAGGTCCAATTTGTATGTAATCCTTAGAGAAATGGATATTTCACTGGTAATCATGGTATACCTTAACTGTCATTCTTGTCATAAAAACCACTTTTTGTTGGCTACACTGTCGTTAAACTATTGTTTTTGTTTACAACCATATATGTAAAGGTCGTACTAGCGTCTTTGAATTGCGCTTGACATTTGATACGACTTATAGTTATTTTGTTTTACTCTTCTCGGGCAATAAACTTTGTCCAGCTTTTGCTGCACATTCTCGCTCTACACATATCTGAATCTCTTTCCACCTGGGAATAAAATCTATTATTGTTATTTCCTACTTTCCCAAACCTTTCTTTGTCAAAATCAGTATTTTAGCTTCTGGTAGGTCCAATTTGTATGTAATCCTTAGAGAAATGGATATTTCACTGGTAATCATGGTATACCTTAACTGTCATTCTTGTCATAAAAACCACTTTTTGTTGGCTACACTGTCGTTAAACTATTGTTTTTATTTACAACCATATATGTAAAGGTCGTACTAGCGTCTTTGAATTGCGCTTGACATTTGATACGACTTATAGTTATTTTGTTTTACTCTTCTCGGGCAATAAACTTTGTCCAGCTTTTGCTGCACATTCTCGCTCTACACATAACTGAATCTCTTTCCACCTTGGAATAAAATCTATTATCGTTATTTCCTACTTCCCCAAACCTGTCTTTCTTTGTCAAAATCAGTATTTTAGCTTCTGGTAGGTCCAATTTGTATGTAATCCTTAGAGAAATGGACATTTCACTGGTAATAACAAACCTAACCAATTTTTGCAACAAGATGAAAATATTGAAATAAAGGTTTTAAAAACAGTACCGGTGCAGATATTTGTGACTTAGTGTTTACAACTATTGATTAATTACTTATTTGATTATTTTAAGGTGTCTTATGCAAACCGAACAAGAAAATTTCGCAACGACGGACCTCTTACAAATACCGCCAGAAGAAAAATTGTTAAAACATTCACTTGGTAGAGGATCTTGGCCAGGACCGGGTCACGTAATCTCTCCAACAAATCTTATGACTGAATTTAGTAAAAGTGAACAGAATCTTAACGTCATAGATTTCAGTACAAATAATTATACTGAAACTATTGAAAAAGTAGAAGAAAGAAGGACTAGTGTTACTCCAGCTAAGAGTGAAAATATGCTTTGTACTCAGCAACGCATCAGAGCGAATACAATATGCAATATGTCCTCAGGTGACATCCCAATACTGTCAATAAAACAATCGAATAGTTTGGCCAGCGTGAACACTATTAACGTAACAGATACCTCGAATAGTATTAACAGCGTTAGCTCTGACAGCGAAAGTAGTGCACAACCTTTTTTAGGTTCGTTCAATAAAAGACGCAAATCTAAGATGGTTACTTCGAAAAGTATGACAAATGTTAAACAAAGTATAAAATTGGACAAAGCGAAATCACCAAATAAAGCATTCTTGCATCCAGATTTAAATTCCACTTTATCGAGGAGTTTAACTAACTTTAATACTTATATCGATGGCGATTCAACGAAATGTTTACAGGGCGTCAAAGATTTAGACAAGAAGAGTGCATCGTCGACGGTACTGTGTCAACAAAATGGGTCGAAAAATGAAAACGGAATTTTGCAAGTCTTCGCCGCTTATGAAACTGGATTAGCAAGTGGTATGTATTTTTATAACTTGAACTTTTCATTTATTATATTGCATTTAAAATTGAGACTATTTTATACATGAGATCGGAGCGTGTTATGTCGACACAACGATGCCAAAGCATTTCAAGTCCTATGGTCGGTAAAAAAAGTAACCAGATCTGTATGTGTAACTGAACATTAATTTATTTTAGGAACTAGTCTTAAATTGCACGTAACACCGCAAACGACAGCCAGAGAAGTAGTGGATCTCGTAGTAAAACAACTGAATATGGCCGTAATTCTTAAAGGAAAAGACGGCCCAGTATACGATGTAGACAAGTTAAATAACTTTTGTCTAGTAGCAGTGATAGGTGCTAGAGAGCGCTGCCTTAGGGATGATTTTAAACCGTTACATCTTCAAAATCCTTGGAGACAAGGCAGATTGTACGTAAGACAAAAACAAGACGTACTTGCGGCACTTGAACACAGTAGTAAACACACTTTAATCATTTAACAACAATTTAATAAATACATACATGTTTAGTAGATTCCTACCTTATAATAGAAAAAAATTGTAAAATTTTGAGATTTTATTGTTTTGAAGTCAAAATCTTAAAAACAAATTTTTAAAACATTTATTAAACATTTATCCAGCGCTTTGTCCAAAATGAATTTATGTGGATTGCTCCATAGCTGAATATAAGCTTGAAGAAGGTAGTTCCGGTGACTAGGCAGGTAACGGTACAAAATGATCGCTCATCTCTACTCTTCCTCCCGTATGAGTTTGTTTTTGATTGAACATTAACTTAGGAACCGAAAATGGCATTAACGGCCGTATTCACCGTTTAGACTTATAATTTTTAGTATTGTTCAGCAGCCCAAGAGCGGAAAATTCTTAACGCTACGGTTTTTGAAGTTTTTCTGCATCTGTCACTTGAGTACTTTGACGTTTCAAGTAAATTTTTTAATTAAACGTCAGTGAATGTCAAAGTATTTTGTTATATTTTTCTATTTTGTGGTTTATTCGGTAGGCGAAAAACAATTGTGTGTCACTCTTGCAGGAAACGCTTTAGCAGCCCGAGACTATTAGATGCACGAGCCTGCGTAGCGAAGCGCTTTTCTGCCCTTGTGACACAATATATTATTGAGTTGGTATTCACCATACATTCTATAGAGGTGAAACCACTTTAAACTTAAACGCCCAATATTGGTGATTTAACTTTAAACTGTTCTTTTTGACACCCAAGTGTTAGGTCTTATGTCAATGTCTCATAAAAGGTTGATTAGATTTGATGAGGTGACTATCAAGAGTAGGTTGTTGATTCTAATTATTTAAACTGTTGCGCGTTTTATTAAATAAATACGTCCAAACTACATGTAATTCGGAATTCAACAGTAAACGAGAGTACTTAAAACTGAAATAACGTCAAGCATTGTCACCTTGAACGGGGTTAGTACTATAAACGGTGCGTACGGCCATAAATAAGGTTTCATGTGAAATTAGTTGAATCTAAGGACTAAGGATGTTTTTTATAAAGTTGGGTACCATTACACGCAAAGAACTGTTTTATAAGTATTTTTCCGATTTAGTAGGGTTTTAATATTTAAAACTGATCCTATTTCAAATAATTTTTAGATGTTACGGATGTTCCATATAAATTCAAAGCAAAGCTCAAATCTGTAGATAATTTTAAAATTAGAAATTTTAAAGAAAAATCGTTTTAAAATAAGATAATTATGACTGTATATAGCATGGTTTTTAATGTTCCTATAATCAGAATAATAAAATCTCGAAATTAAGCTTGTAGCTCTTCGACACTAATTCTCGAACTATTCAAATAATCAAGATAATGGGATTGTTATTGTTTTAAATAAAACATGAGTTATTGATCTGAATCAGAAAATGCTCAACCATTTGAGATATAAAACATTGTGAGGGTAGTTTGACATGTTTGTATTTAAAATAAAAACCCGAGCCAACGGATTACAGTGGTGATGTGTAATAAATAAGTCAAATATATTACTTATTAAGGACAATAACAAATGCTATAGAAATTAGTAACAGGCTGAGGTATTAGCGTCGTAAAATGTGTATTATTTTCTCTATTTACATATTATTATTTGAGTATGTAGAAGAATATTACATTTCAGACGAAAGATGTACTTATGAATTAATCCTTATATAAGCATGGTTTGTTACATTTATTAACATTGTCGGGACTTAATATATTGGACAGAAACTTATACCTAAATATCATTTTTAGTCCAATAAACTAATTAAAAAAAAAGAAATATACGTTTAAAATTATAGACACCTGTCAAAATTATAAATGGACGTGTTGTGTGCCTCAAAATCCTAATGTTAATTGATGTAGCGAAACGTCCATAATCGATTTTTTTACCGATAATTACTATTTTACAAAATAATTATGTCTACATTCCATATTCAGAAGTGATATATTTTTTATATTGTAAATATTTTTATATTTCGTATTTATTTATTGATGAGTAATTTACATTGAATTCTCAGCGGCGGATAATTTTTATAGGGTAAATATTTAGATTATAAACACATTTGTACACTTAAAGGCGTCCTCTAGTGCTTCTACTCGAAAGAATTCTCACATTATGGAGTCATAGCAAACAAAAAATATATTTAAATTATATTTATATGTTTTGTATTAAAACTTTTTTTCTTGTTCCTATATAAGTGTTTTTGAAGTTTATATTTTTGATTTGCATTTTTTGCACCCTCTATTACAGGAATTTTTAACTGGGAAAAACAAATAATTTTCGAAGAAATTGATGTTGAATATTAAATATTATGCAACTATTCAACACTTGAGAAAAATTTTGAAATGTTTATAAATTAAAACCAAATAGTTAATTATATTAATATATCTATAAACTTTGTAGCCAACATCGCAATAGAAATACCTCCAATAGCAGTGCCCTGCTGCTTTTGGGTTTTTTATCAAAAATATTGATTTTGTCCATCATTGACCTGAGTGATTTTTATATTATGGTTACTGAGCGTAATTATTGTTCTCTTTACTATCAGCCTACGTTTCTTTTACTTTACAGTGCCTTTATTCGACGCCAATCAAGCCATAAATAAAGCAGTTATGGTCCTTCCGTCCTGTTACCGACAACACGTTTTCATCAAAAAAATGAAATTCGATAGCAATGAAAGTATAGTACAAGCAATAGGTATAGTGATGCAAAAGATGTTGTTGAGGAAATCGAGAAGGGATCCACTCCGAAAGGAGTGTCTATTATACAATACCGCTGCAACACAGATCCGGATTTAACAGCTATGTTCGCTCTTTTACCTTTTTGCCTAGTTATAGTATTCAAATTAGCTTAATATAAATACAGAGTGAGTTTTAAGTTTGGAACGCCTCAATTATCTCGGAAACGGATCAAACGATTTTTATAGATTTTTGTGTGCAAGGGTCTTGTGAATAATAATGAACTTTGTTATTTCAAATGGATCATCCATATATTTTTTTCCTTTTGAAATCCTTAAGAAATACTGAATATTTTTCATGTAATGTTATCTTCGCCGAAGTTGAAATAATACATTTAGATGGCTATCATTTAATAAACTCGTTTAATTTGAATAATCTAATAATATCCGAATAAAAATATAACAAGGTCTACTGTAAGTATCCCCACTTCTGATATTTTTCTTCAATTTACACCAAATTAATTCAATCGGATTAAACATACAGAAATATGGCGGTAATCTCAGCACTTTGTCCCAAGTTACTTGCTACTGACTACATGGACCGTAACTAAAGAACTTGTGAAATATCTTCTATTTCGATTCAACTCAGACTGAACTGGTAAGGTTTTTATATAGGACTCATCTTATATTGGGGTAAAAAATGGGACGGGAGGGCAAATGGAGCACTTTGTCTAAGGCCCCCTAAAAAATAATTAAATTATTTGTTGGTCATTGAGGCCTTGTTTAAAAATCCAATGAGAACCAACCTTAACATACATAAATGACAGAATAATCATTCTTGCTGGATTGGTTACTTTGCTTACACCGTACAGAGAGTAGTATATTTCATTAAATGTAGGAGGGCCGCAGGCTCCCAAATGTATGGAGACGAGTACCTGCTCAACTAGGCAAAAAAAAGATTAGAGAGTTGAAGCAGTCAAAAAAATGTAAAAATAGCGAGTGGCTCGCTTGATAATATGAAAATATAAAATACTGTGGAACTATTTGAAATTAGTACTGAAAATTCAATTTTCATTATTTAATATTTGGGTACCTATCATATTTTTAGTGCTGATGGTATTTTTGCTAATCATAATAATAATAGTCTTAAAGAATTATTAAAGGTAAAATTCAACAAATAGCATATATAAATTCATAATTAAATGACACAAGGGGTACCTTAATGCACATGCTGGGCTGCCTTTTATTTCTAAATAATAAGCTCCGAATTTTCCGAAATGCACTATCAAATTATTTTAGTTGTTTTGGATAGATATACTCTTTATATTTTACGAGTAGGTATATAGATGTTTTTCATATTTTCAATTTAATTTAATAAATTGTCTAAGAAACAATAGTATATGTCTTTAAATTTGAGTTTGCAACACATGTGATAATTCTAATTAAATGTGTAGGAAGTTTACATTTTTTAAATGTATTTGATGTATAAATTTATAGAGGTATCTATACCAAAGTGTGATAGAAATTCAATTTTGATTAGAACACAAATATATTGTTGTTTTTGTTTAAATTCTAAATATATATGATAAATATAATGTCAATATTGTAAATAGAATAAATGTTTGTAAATAAATTGAAAAAATCACCTGTACTATTTTAATTGAAAATACAAATTAGGCCATAGATATTTCTAAAAGAACAATCGAGTTAAAAATTCATAGACGGTATATAAAAAAACGGAGACATTCAGCTGGTACTTATGTGACTGCCAGAGACAATGAAATCAATAAATAACAAAATTTAAGTTATGTTTCTGTTGTGGAATTATTTATTGATTTTAATTGATAATTATGGAAAGATTCCACGTAGTAAGGGCTAAGACAATCAATTTACTATGTATTTTGATTTATCCCGAAAAGCTTAGCAGATAAGGAAAGGAAGTAATAATAAAAATACCGTGATTAGCTTAGACTTCTACTACAAGATTATCTACAACCAGTAGAATGGACCGGGGACGATCATTTTTAGTAGAGTATGAGGAAAGGCGAGATAAAATAGGCAAAGTTGGATGAAGATGCACGAAAAGGTGTTAATGGGCTATAAAGAATCTGGATCTTTTTATTTGCAAACGATTCAGTTGTTTAAGCAAAGACAGATGATGAAATTGACAGGAAGGATAAGATATTTCTATGTTTAGGTATTTTTATATGCTGAAATTAGACATCTCAGAAAGATAGATCGCTAAAAGTTTGATAAAAGATAGGTAGCAGTAACAGGGAAGAGGTTAAGCTAGGTTTTAAAATGCTGCTCCACATATTTATGGACACAACCCATAAGGCACCATCAGCTTCTGGTAAGTTTCTACAATTTTTTCTGATTCTAAAATAAAGTAGGGTGTTTTATTTATAACTTTATTAATAACTTTATTAATTTATGTATAACTTGTATGTATGTATTTTGGTGTGAGGAAAATCTCGGAGACTAGTAGTTCCTTTAGTCCTATTTCCTGGTGAAGTTTTAGGATATCTGCAGGCTTCAGATTATCAACACAAATGAAAAGTTTTAATAATATCATATTTTAACAGAATCTTTTTTTTGCTTCAAATATTTAAAATATAAATAACAATAAATTAAAAACATTTTTCACTAATAAAATTTACTGGTGTCAGCTTTTTGAAGGATTCAGTATATAAACAGGTACCGAAGGCTCGCCATATCTTCTAGCTGTTTCTTTTAAGAAAGCATTTTCCATTTGTTGAACTAATTTATCGAAGAAAATTGAAGCTACATGTGAATACAACACAGATTTAAAACTGAACTTTATCGAAAAATCTATAATACATGTATTTGAATTGCTTTGAAGTCCAGGATTAAATATCCACTTTGTTTCCAAGTGGTCAAAAAGCTTTCCATCAAAACATCTTGCTTGTACAAAATGAGGCTTGTCTAAAATTACATGGGAAGTATAATTTTCCACAATTGGAGGAAACCCTATTTCCAAATTAGCACGAAGTTCTTTTGGATCACATTTCAGGATTGTAGATTTGGTACAGAATGGTAAAAAGGTTTCATAATTCTTCACATCTGAAATCACTTCATAAATATCTTGTCTAGCAAAACTAAAAAAACATTAATCATTGAAAACGGACTATCATGTAATCTTCAAACTTACCCCACTAATTTTCTAGCAATATACCTTTTTTCCTTATTTGATGCATGAAAGTGAGATCTAACTGCATATTGTATATTTTGAACAACTATGAAATTTCTAATGTGTAAAAATTGCATTTCTTCATCTTCACCTGAGATTAAATTTATTATTTTTTATTAAAACCAAATCTTTGTCACTACGTCATAACCTCAAAAATTTAGTCTAAGAACAGAAAAATACTAGAAAACGGAACTAATAAATTTCCATCATAGATGTCTCCATGATCTCATGTTGTGACAAGAACAGTTATCTATGATCCAAGTCACAGATCATCTACCGTGAAGAACATAAATGAATATACCACTGAACTCTACCATAGTCATAGAAATAAATAACTCCTATTTATGTGGCTATTGTTTTCTACTCCACTGACGCACAAAGATCCAATTGACACATACAAAATTGAAAACTCTTCTACAACACAACTTCCATTTAAAAAATTGAAAGTCTATTAAAGACAAAGGCATAGTTTATATAAAAATATCCAAGCACCAACTTTATTGTTAACAGAATTATCCTATATTTTTTTTAAAATGGCTATGGCTATGCAGAGAAAAGCAAACGTAAGTATATTTTAATACTAAACTACAACAGGCCGATATGTATTAGCATTAGTAGAATTACAATGAACATAATTTAACCTACAAAGATCCATCAGTTTTAAGTTGTGTTTTAGTTTCTCTTGAGAATAAAATTGTTTTAGGTACGTTTGCCACCTGAAATAAACAGAATTTTGTATGTTAGGAACTTGCCATATAAAATAACAGGTGAAGAAATGTATGATATATTTGGTAAATATGGAGCAATTAGACAAATTCGTGTAGGAAACACTCCTGAAACTAGAGGAACAGCTTTTGTGGTATTTGAGGACATTTTTGATGCAAAGAACGCTTGTGATCATTTATCAGGTTTCAATGTATGTAATAGATACCTTGTTGTTTTATACTACCAAGCTAATAAGGCATTTAAAAAGACAGACATTGATAAGAAACAAGAAGAAATTGACAAGATGAAATCTAAGTATGGTATTAACACATAAGATATCATTATATAGGCATTGAATATATTTTTGTTTATTTGAAAATGGTGATTAGCTGTAAAATACTATATTGTATGATTAAATTAATGTGTAACCGAAGTATACTTTTTGACAAAGGAAATCACAATATTTCATGTTTTAATGAAATATGGTGCAGTCAATGAAATTTGTAAGTACCTATTTGTAAATAAATGTAACATTTTTCACTTCCATTCAACTATTCTATCTTTCATAATTAAAATGGTATTATTTCTTTAGCCACGTTTTGAAATTATCTTATTGTATAAAGCTATGGTAAAAGTAAACACTATTAGGCAATAATGATAAACAAATTCGATGAAATAAAACAATATAATTTGTTTAAAACTTCATTATATTTGAACTAAAGTTCAATTTAAACTTGTGATGCGTTAGGCTAACATTGTAGCTTTATCAAACTCGTTTGAAACGCGTCAGAAGTTTAAATTGAGCGTTAGTTCAAATATAATAAAATTTTAAACAAATTATATTGTTTTATTTAATCGTTCAGTATGGATCTTCATCAAGTAAAAGCCTCATCTATTCAATTAATAAACAAATTCATTAATAACTCCATAAGCTGATGTTTTAGGTTAAGGAGAATAATAACCAACAGATGCAACATTAAAATATTTTATTCAGAAACATGTTTATAAAAAAAATATAGTAAAAAATTCAAAACAATTGTATAAAATGTAAACTGGAATAGTAAAATCAGTACAAAAATATCAAACAAACAAATTTTTACGACGATAGAGATTCAACCTTAAATAAAAATAATATTTGAGTTTTGCCTTGGTCCATATTCGATCAGGTTAGTCTATGTGTATAAATCTTCAGTTCAGACGGGATTCACATCAGTCTGATGATTTTTTGTCTCGAGCTTCAGCAAACTGCCAGTCTGAGGTACATCTTTTCCAGAGGTCCATTGTACAAACAAACTAAAAAAAAATTTGGTTGATTCATATTAAGTAAACCCTTGCAAATTTCAAGATCAGCTGAAAAATAATATGAGAAAAATGCAAATACATACTCTGCAATAAATTCTAGAGAAGTCCATGTAGAAAAATCCGCATTTGGCATCCATTTTCTGTTCATGGGAGTGTCCAAAGTAACTGGAAGAATAGCTACAGCAATAGCATTATTTGGAAGACCACTGTCTTTTTGGCCGAGTGATTTTGTCAAGTGATGAACTGCAGCTTTGGCTAAACCATAACCAATCATACCTTGAAAAATTTAAGTTAAATATACAACATTAAAATACTAAAATTGGGTAATGATCTCAGTCCATCATATTTTTATCTCTACTTCGCAGATAAGAAATATTTTTACTAATAGAGAGTATAGATTCTGCGGTATAGAAGATGAAACATACTGTTTTTTTTAACACGTAGCCAAGGTATTACACCTAGTAGCTTATAAACTCATCCCATTTCCTAAATTTTTTAGAGGGGTAAATTGGAAAACAAGCTATGAAATATAAGGTAGCATGATTAAAAAATAGATACAATATATGTAGCAATCTGTAGGATCCTGGGCAAGTTCTAGTATTCAAAATTTAAATAATATGTTGAGACACTTTTTGCAGCTTTTTAAACATAATGAATTCATTTTATATCCTGGAAACAAGTATTTTAATGAGTAGCAAGTAATGGTGACTCACAAGAAAATCCATTATCACTATAATTATATGATTTTATTACATCATTTGGGAAATTCTTTGTGGTATTATCAAAGGAAGTGAATAATTGATTTCTTACATTTTAAATTAATATACTCATCATGAATGTCTATGAATATATTATTTTATTTGGAAACCTTTGGAAACAATCGCCTACCTCCAGCTTAATACTAACAAAGTTTATTTTAAAAAAAATCTACCTGGAGTTCCTTCTAAAGCAGCTTTAGCTCCAGTTAACTGAATAATTCCTCCTTCTTTCAAATGTTGGGCAGCTAGAGAAGCAGCAATCAAAGAACTGCAAACACTTTGGCTCCACATAAGTTCAGTGTTTTTGATTAAATCTAAAAATTATCATTTTCAGTATTAGCTAGATTATGTAAAACTTAATTCACCTTTCGAAGCATTTCCTCCGGCCCAGCCTCCAGCAACACAAAAGATTCCATCTAGTTTTGAGCCATTTAAAGATGACTCAACAAGGGAGAGAATAGAAGTTTCCTTGAAAAAAAACAATATCTATATCACTTCATCTCCGTATAAGAACAAAATGCCGATGTGAACATAAAAAAATTACTTACCTGTTCTTGCAAGGTATTCTCTTTTTTCACCAATATATTTAAATCAGCTTCAGAATTCTCCCCTAAATCTATAGATCCTACCCACTAAAACATAACATATGTTTCATTTTTTTATCAACATTTATATCTAGGACCACTTACGAAATTATTAGCTTTAAAATGGGAAATACATTTAGCTCCTAGAGCTCCTCTTCCTCCATAAACAATTACTCGACCAGCATAAGTCATATTTTTTACTATATTCTAGTAAAATCGAATACTTATAAATCTGTAAATTACAATTACTTTTTTATTTGCCAAGGTGATTACAACACACACACACCTTCACGTCAAATCTCAAATTGAAAACGTGAAAAATTAAATGAAATTTGACTGATGACAGGCAACTGACGCGTCTAGACGTCACAGGCAACAAATCCTCAACGAAGCGCGCGCATTGAGAGAGAGACAATAATTTTTATATGCATCTTTCTCCTTTATATTTGTTATCTTTATCTATGCCCCGGCCACGGAACATAATTTGTTGTTTTTATGTTCCGTGCCCCGGCTAAGCAACTGCCACAGAACCATAGATATTACTCTTAAGCTGGTGCTACACGATGTGCCGAAAACTGGCTAACGTGTGCACCAATCGTTTGTAATTATCAATGATTTATTACAAGTTTTAGTAATTTTTTTTAGGATCCTAAATATCCTAAACTTTGAAACTATAAAATCAAATGTATGGAACAGTAAATTTAATAATTTATTTAGGATGTGATCATGAGCACTGCAAGTGGCGGGAGCCTCTTTAATTTTTAAATGTAGGGTAGTATTTTTATCCTTTACAGTCTACAGTTCTAGATAGAAATATGGATGCTGAATTTTTATTATTAACAGCAGCAGCTTTTTTTAAGCATCAGCTTATTTTTATATTGTGCACTTTTGACTTTATAGAGGCAGGGCCTTTCTCTATAAAATTTGATCAGTGAGACTACTTGAAGAGTTCGCAATCAATAACAGTTATATCCACTTTCTCCACAAAATCAGGCTTTGACGGTTTCTAATCACATTTCTTAGTTATATCGACTCTCATGCTCATTTTGGATCAAAACAGAGTATAAAGTATTTAAATCAGTACCTAAAGTTGAAGTTTTGCATCAAAAGTAGATATATCCACAAGCACGTTTTAACAATTTCAAAGGCGTTGGACACATCCTAAAGTGGCTATACCAAATGCTATTTGTGAGTTGTTTCCAGCATTGGCTACTCCTTTGAATATTGACATTTCTCCTTCCTCAAATAATTGCTTTCCTCAGGGCGGCAGTCATTAGTGTCAACTTGTCAGTTGATAGACATGCCCCCCCTAATCTATGACATGCCCAAAGAATACCGAACTGTTGTGTATTCTTTGACATGCCCTATTGCTGGAACTGCTACAGAAAACTCAACTACATCAGTAAATACTATGTTCTATAATAAGAAATATTGTCAAGTAAAACAGTAAACTTGCTTATTGAAATATTTTAATGTTCTGATATCACGGGTAATATAAATGTGGATATTCTAGTATACAATGGATAGAATTTATCACTATGTAATTCACTCCAAAGTTCCCTCAGTCTTTTTTCGGCAAATTTATAAGTATTTTCAGGAAACTCATCAACTTTTAGTGTAAATAAAAACAAAACGTTTTCTTTTACTGGGTTGTATTCATCACACAAACTATGAAAGGCTTGAGCTGAAGAACCAGGCACTTCATCCAAGTTGTTAATGATTACTACACATTTTGTATTTAATTCATTTCTTACCTCCGCTATAAATTTACCATAGTCCTCTAGAATTTCTTTACTTTGTAAATAACCTCCAGATAAATTTAAGGGTTTTTCTGAATCACATATTAGTGATGAAGCATACTTGGATACTTCTTCGAGAAGCTTAGTTGTAGTGTTTACATCTTTGTATAAAAATATTATAGTTTTTGGTTGATCTCGGTGAATAATATCATTGATTGCCACCTTAATACTCAACCAAAAATCTTCTTGTTGAGGAGGAAATAATTTTTCCAAATTTGCAAAATCTAATATCTGACCATTTACATTGTTTCCTACAGGAGGAATAAAATATAATCCACTCAAAAGTATTGCAACCAGAGTGATTATACCCAAATAAAACTTTCCACTTATTTGTTGTTTTTCTTTATCAATTATTTGCTTTTTGTCTGGAGTTACTTCGTATGAGTAAGAACTGCTCCTACCTCTCAACTTATTTAATTTATTTGCCCTTCTCTGTAACCGATTTTCTTCAATTACAATTTGTGATCCACTCCCTTCAAGCAGGTCTTCTTGCTCAGACTCTGGTGAAGTATCTTGCTCGGAATTTGAACTACTTTCAATAGGGCTTTGAATGAACGCTGAGGTTCTAATACTTGGCCTTCCTTTTATTGTTTTTGGTGTACTGGAAGCTTTAGGACTGCTCGCCTAAAAATAAAGTGCTTTTCAAAACTGTTTCCTGGATCTTTTCATTGAATTAAAAAAACATGCACCTACAAAATTACTTGTGTGGTACTAAAATGTTAAACTTACCATTTTATTAAGAGGTAATAAAATGTATTTGAGATACCTACATATTCTAGACGTTTTGATTTGTAATGTGATTATTCATCACTCAAAATATTTATGTATAATAGATAAGTCGTACTGTAGGTTATGATAATAATCACAGATTATGATAATAATCTTCTTCTTTCTATTTGTCAATTTTTTGCAGTCTTAAACCTGCTTAAGCTTTGTCCAGTTTTATCTATGGTCTAGTTGTCAAATTTTTGTGTCGGGGTAAACATTTTTAAGAAAATGATTTTGTTGCATTTTATTATAGTAACTTCGGAGATTGTTTGTGTTTTTGTCTTCTACTATAAGGTTTGTTCGTAGTGCGATCATAAATGGTTGGAAACTGGACGACTCACGCGCAGTGAATGAAAACCGTTCAAATAGAGACTCTGCGCATGAGTCGTCCAGTTTGCAACCATTTGTGATCGCTCTACGAGAAAACGTCAGAGAAGCGTCAACATAAAATGTCAACCGTCTAAGTCACACCATAGACTAAAGATTAGTATCGAAAGTGCACTCTTGCACCTGTTCGAGCGCATCGAACATTTTATGAGGAAGGAATGATTGGGGCTGCCGTTGCTGTTGAAAGATGTCCCCAACCGGTGAAGGATGTCACTACCGATAAAACATATATCCAACCGGTAAGAGATGTCCCCCAGCGGCGGAGGACCGTCTTCTCGGCTGGTGGATCCCCCACTTGGTTGGAAGGTGTCCCTCGCTGCTGGAAGCCGTAAATGGAACATAGTTAGACTTGCTGTGGATAAAAGTAAAATTAATTACAAACAAAAATAAACAATAAAAACAACTCGATAAATTCAATACATATGGAAAATAAAAACAATTGCAATTGGAAGAAAACATGCGGTTGAAATATGTTCCTCGCGGTTGGAAGATATACCGAAACGGTAAAAAATATAAAAAATATATTCAATGACAAAGTATGTTTCTCACCGGTTGAAGACGATCCTCCTGGCTGGAAGATGACCTTCTCGGATGGATGATGTTTCTCTCGATTGGACGATAACTCGCATCCCTCTGCTGGATGATATCCCTTTCGGTTGGAAGATGCCCTCTAGACTCGGTGAGGTTCCTCTTGGTTGGGTGATATCCCTCTCGGTTGGAAGATGCCCTCTAAGCAGAATGATACCCTTCTGGTTGGAAAATTATCTTTAGGCTGGATAATGTCCCTCTCAGTTGGGTGAAACCACTCTACAAGGCAACAATATTACCAAAACATACCACTACCACCTTCGGCAAATATAATAATCCCCTACTAGGCAACAACAATACAAAAAATTACCACTACCACCTTCGGCAAATAAAATAATCCCCTACTAGGCAATAACAATACAAAAAATTACAACCACCACCTTTACCAGCAAAGATAATAATCCTCTACAAGGCCCATGGTGATGTGGAATATTGGAAAGGTTTCTGAAACAAAAAATCAAATGAAACTGAAAAATTTAACAAAAATATCATTTGTATAAAAAAATAATGTAAATTACAAACCAAGTGGCGAAAACGGGAAAGACTTGGAATTTACAGGTGTACAGTTGACGATCCTCCTGACCGGAAGATGACTCTCTCGGCTGGATGAAGTTCCTCTCTGTTAGAAAATGTCCCTCTAGGTTGGATGAAACACCCCCCCCCCCGGTTGGAAGAAGCTAAAAAAAATTCTGGAATAGAAAATCAAACAAAATTGAAAACATTCAACAAAAACATCGTTGGAACCTATGAACCCTGTAAATAAATGTATGCAAATTACAAACCAAATGGCGAAAACAGGAGAGACACCTGGAATTTACAGATGTACAGTTGACGATCCTCCTGGCTGGAAGATGACCATCTCGGCTGGATGATAACCCTTTAGGTTGGAAGAAATCTCCTTCGGCTGGATGAAATCCCTCTGGGTTAGAAGATGTCCCTATAGGTTGGATGATACATCCCCCAGTTGGAAGAATCTAAAAAAAAATCCTGGAACAGAAAATCAAAAAAAATTGAAAAAATTCAACAAAAACATCGTAGGAACCTATGAACCCTGTAAAATAATATATAAACAAATTACAAACCAAATGACGGAAATAGGGGAGACACCTGGAATTTACAGGTGTGCAGATGAGGACTTTCTCGGCTAGATGAAATTTCTCTCCGTTAGAAGATGTCCCTTTAGGTTGGATCATACACTCGCGGTTGGAAAAACGTAAAAAAATTTCTGGAACAGAAAATCAAACAAAATTGCACCTGGAATTTACAGGTGTACAGTTGTTTAAAAAAAAGAACAAAAGATACAAGATTATTATAAATTATGCGCCATCCTACCTTTTTTTGTCAAAGCTATGGTCGAGTTATTCCTTCTTCGAATGTGCGATGAAAAATTGGTAATTAAATTCATTGTTGTTTGTCTATCCAAACCGAACAATTGCTTAAGCTGGAAATCCGGTATTTCATAAGGATCCATCTCATCCCTTAAAACTCTCCGCTGAAATTTCAAATGATTTCTAAAATAATATATATGTAGATACCACAACATATACCTATGATATAGGACCATATCTTACCTGTCACGCTCTTCTATCATTGGAAATACCAATTTTTTATTTTTTTTTTCACCGAAGAATGTAGCTTCACCAATAAATACACAACACAAAAACAAACTGTAAGACGCACCGATTTCCGAAAAGCCGATCGAAAATATTCACAATTCTATAAGATTTTCTGTGACTTACACGGGATGCGCGGAATTTTATATACTTATAGCCTGAAAAGTTATAAATTTTCGCAGAATTTTATATATATAGCCTGAAAAGTTATAAATTTGCATATAATTGACCTCGAAGACATGAAATGAAATTACATTTTTATAACATTTGGTTGAAAGGAATAATTAATATAGGTACATACGCGTTTAGGGTAGTTCCTCTCCGTTACCTTAAACAAAAAAATTAAATAAATATCGATCCATTGATCATCTAACCTTCACCAATGTCCCAAAAGTTTCTGATCAATTTTCTATTCATTCTCTCTATTACTTGTGAGTTTGGAGATATTTGCAGTTAAAATAGGTCTGAAACTTCTGGGACACCCGGTATTTTATCTAATATTTCTCCATATCTATTCTAAATAAACGTAGAAATATTTCCAGAAAAATAAATTAACGTCAAAAACTGACACAAATAGACATGGGAAAATATTGAGTAGATTTAATGGGAAATAGTATAGATATATAAAAAGAATATAATATAAAAGATGTTCTATTTTAAAAAAGCAAAAGTTTTCTAGTAATCACCCTGTAAATAGAATTTAAAAAAACATATTGAAAATCGTATAAATTTTTATTGAAATATTTCTAGGTTTATCACAAGAAATGGAACTTTTTTAAAATTATTGTTATTTTAAATTAAAATCAATAAAAGTCCAAAAATAACGAAAAAATAATTCACATTAACCGATTTTCAATTCAAATATTCTTAATTCATGTGTCCAAGATTCAATCAAAAGTAAAAAAAATTATTTGCACGTGATAAAAAATATTATAATAAAACATAAACTTACCCTAAACCTAAAATATTATAAACTAGAACTCCAGATCCATTCCAATTTTGTGAATTTGAGTTCCAATTCCTACAAAATTCAGTCATAAGTAATGAGTCAATGCGTTATATAATCCCAATTAGTCATGCTGGCCGGTCTTTTTTGGTAGAATATGGAAATTTTTAGTTAAAAAAGACTCAAAAGTTGATTATAAACAATTATAAAATTTCATTATTGATAACCAGGATATTCGGAAGAAGTTCGAAATAAATAATTATTGAAAATTTTATTTTTTAAAGTCCGGAAAATTTCTGTTTTTAGATAAAATATATTCGATAACGTTCTAAGCGATTTCAAAATCGGTTAAACAATTAGTAACATTATTCTTTGCAAAAATTATAAAAAATAAATATTTTTGGGATCAAAAATAGTATGGAAACTTTTATAATTACTAGTAAAAACCGTTAAATAAAAGAAAAGCTTACCATATTCATTCCATTTCCATATATGATTCCAATTCATGGCACTCCACTTTCACTACACTACACAAAATTTCGAAAACGGCACTTTCGACACTACATTACACGTAATACCGAAAAGGTCACTCACGATGCTTCGCAAAATTTCGAAAACGCCACTCCCGTCACTTCACTATACAAAATTTCGAAACCGACAGATCCGTACTACACGACGGTTCGCGCGGTACTGAATGAGAATGTTGAATGTAACCTGTGCTATTAACAAATATTTTTAACGGTATTGATTTTATTTAAATTTAAAAATGTGTAAAGTTTGTGAATTTTGTTTTCTACATAACTCCCAATATCTAGGGAACCAATCGAAATAATTGCACAAACTGTTTTTTATTCGATGAGGGAGCTTAGCAGTGCTAATTCAGTTTTCTTTAAATATTATAGTTTCTTAACAAATTGGAGGGAGACTTTTCAAAAGACATAGGTAAGCTATGTCATTCCTCATATTTTCTAAATACTATGCCTTTCGTTAATAAGTTGGTACTTTTCAAAATACATAGGTAAGCTATGTCAATCCGAACATTCTCTAAATACTGTTCCTTTCGTTAATAAATTGGTACTTTTCAAAAGACATGGGAAAGCTATGTCAATCCGAAAATTTTCTAAATACACTATGCCTTTTGTTAATAAGTTGTTACTTTTCAAAAGACATAGAGGTAAGCTATGTCATTCCTCATATTTTCTAAATACTATGCCTTTCGTTAATAAGTTGGTACTTTTCAAAATACATAGAGGTAAGCTATGTCAATCCGAATATTTCCTAAATACTATGCCTTTCGTTAATAAGTTGGTACTTTTCAAAATACATAGGTAAGCTATGACGTTCCTCATATTCTCTAAAAACCATCCAACCCTTTTTTCACAAAGGGTACTTTTTTCAAAAGAAATAGGTAAGCTATGACGTTCCTCATATTTTCTAAAAACTATCCTTTTTGTACAAGTCGTAATTTTTTCAAAATACATAGAAACATTTTCTAAATACTATGCCTTTCGTTAATAAGTTGGTACTTTTCAAAAGACATAGGTAAGATATGTCAATCCGAAAATTTTCTAAATACAGTATGCCTTTCGTTAACAAGTTGGTACTTTTCAAAATACATAGGTAAGCTATGTCATTCCTCATATTTTCTAAAAAACTATCCAACCCCTTTTTTTAAAAGTGGTACTTTTTTCAAAATACATAGAAAAATATTCTAAATACTATGCCTTTCGTTGATAAGTTGGTACCTCTCAGTGAGAGGTGCGTACTGACCCAGCATTCGCCTATTGCTACTAGGGATGGCTGATCCAAACATTTTTATGGATCCGTTCCAACCTGATCCAGTCCAGAGTGATAACTATTGCAAAGAGCAGTTCCAGTTGCCAGTCCAGCCGGCCTTCTTGCGAGGCGTAGGTACGATTTTACAGCAGTAGGTAAACAACTGTAAACGAGTACATACTAGACTTGAACCGCTCGCGTTCAGCGTTTCGTTAATGTTGAACGAGTGAGAGTTACGAATTTGAGAATTTTCATTTGTATGTTAGTTCAGTTCACTTGATTTGAGTAATTGAATCAAGGCAGAACAGTCGTGGGCCGTGCCACGCTACAATGATTGGACTAATACTCGTACCTGAATAAATTGTCGGTTCGGATCAGTTCCATTAGTCCAACCCGCCGGAGCAGTTCCAGTACAGGTTGGCCATCCCTAATTGCTACGAGAAAACCTCTGAAAAAACTTATAGCAGGTCAGGCGGATCTGGGATATGAACCCCGGTCCTTCCGAATGCAAGCCGAGAGCGTAACCAT
Organism: Lochmaea crataegi; assembly: GCA_947563755.1. Lineage (NCBI taxonomy): Eukaryota > Metazoa > Arthropoda > Insecta > Coleoptera > Chrysomelidae > Lochmaea > Lochmaea crataegi. The sequence goes on along the minus strand of OX387429.1, from coordinate 5,178,517 downwards.
TCCACCACTTGCTCGGTAACTGCTGCTACGTCAACCACACGCACCTTATATGTATAGAACGTAGATCCTCTGAGGGTGTGGTTAATGCATACATGTATCTAATTAACCAGGCATAGTAGCCTGGTCTAAACTCAAGGAAGCTAAAAAATACCATGAAGTTTTATAATAAAAAATCAACTAAAAAATATGTGAACCATGGAGGACATAGAAATTTAATAATGTCTATCAAAAGCTGCATTTATTACAATACTCTAGGAGAGAACAATTACATAATGTCGGAGAAGAGTAATACTCCCCAATATTTTAATCTCAAGTAACTATAATTAAAAAATCTAAACAATATTGGGGCAGTACTATAACACACAATTATCTAGTTCATTTCAATATAACACGTAATCTCTAAATTCAAATTTATTTACAAGATTTTTTAACAAACGGCCTTCGTTCCCAATTGTTCTTACTCGTTAACCGCATCTTAGCATTCCATAGAGCATTTACTTGTTTTTCGAGAGGCCTAACGTAAGTCTCGATCCATTCTTCCACAGTGTATTCGTCATAAATCTCCGATAAGGCTGATTTTAACAAAGTATTTATTTCATTCAAATCTTGTTTTATTTTTCCTAGCGGTGCTGTAACTGTTTCAACATAATAAACGTTGGTAAAACAGTTATCAACGTTATAATCAGTCATCCAGCCTTTTACTTTCGAGTTGTCAATTATAGATTCGAACTCTTGTTTCAATTGTTGAAAGCGCATAATATTTTCAATTATTTCTCCACCAGGAAAAGTACATTTTGGACTGCCGAAAACTGGACCAATCAATGCGTAAGGTTGTCTGCATTTTAAAAGTTTGGCTATCTCTGTTGGCGGGCTCAAAGGTGAATCGTTGTAGCCTACAAGTAACAAAAGTAGATGATCAATATAACATTTGTAATCGATCTGAGTTTTTTCTCTAAAAGTAAGTTTTGTTGCAAGTATCATTGTTGCCTTAAGGTTTTCAATTATAAATTGGGAAATAGTTGGAAGATAAAACTCACCAAGTATTATTCGAAGACTCATAGCTAGAATAGGCAACCCAACTGGTAACAATTCGCACAAAACAGCAAAGTGGTCATATCTTTGCCATCCTGTTATTATAATTCCCTGAAAATTAATCTGATTGGAATACTCTGCAACAACAGACATCCAACTGTGATGGTTTTGCAGATAGTGAGTTGTTGATGGAAGAACTTCATTGCTTCCTAAAAAATAATAATAAATAGAAATAAAAAAACCTGTGTAGTAATTTTGTTACATTACCTGTAGCTCCTTTGAAAGCACTAGCAATCCATACATTTTTAAAATACTTTTTGTAACTATTCCATAAAGAGGGTCCTAATTCATCATAAACATCTTTGGAATATTTCCATATCACAGGTTCAATGTAACTACTTATATTACTATATCTAAATTCAGTATTGGTAAAAGATCTAAACTGGTCATCCCACATTAAAACTGTTATATTAGGATAAAGCCTCTTGATTATGCCAACAATATTTTTAATATATTGTGCATATAATAAATTTTTCGATAAATTATTTTGCATCATAGAATCAGTGCATTTGTTACATACTCCTAAATAAAACACTTCATCAGCTCCTATGTGTATATACTGCATATTTGGATGGGATTTAACGATTTGTTTTATAATTGTTTCCATTAATTTAACAGTCTTTTTATTTGTAGGACATATCACTTGTGGGTATTCTGAGACTTCCCTTAATTCTTCATAACCATTTAATTTCAAGATAAACTCTAAATGCCCAAATGTTTGAATTAATGGTATAATTTTTAAATTATGTTCAATTGCTAATTTATTTATTTGTTTAATATTTTCTGATGAATATGCATTTCTAGCAGATATATTCACTAAACTTCCAGTGTAAGGAAACATGTCTTCGTATTCTAAAAGAATTCCAGTAGCTCCTAATTTTGATAGTAATGGAAGTAAGTACTTATAAAAACTTATTTTAGGAGGAGCACCTTTTAAATCTATGTGTACAATTTTTTCTCCTTTCATAGGCATTCTTAAATTTTTATTTATTTCTGGATTTATATCTTCATTCCACTGGATCTTAATTTTATTTTTAATGCGTCTTGAATCCCACTCAAAATAGTATAAAACATAAATAACACTAATAAACACTATAAAAATAATAAATATTGTATAAAATTTTGTTAATTTCATTTTTAAAATAAGAGTTTAATTGCAGAACTTTATTTTATTTTCATTGTTTACATTTTTGATCTTTTAAAGGTTATCTAGCCCATATCAAAAAAAGATTACTTATCGATTTCTTTTTTAGACAATGATTTAAGTGTTAAGACATTCGGTTTATTTTTGTATTATTAAAACTCGTCATCAGTACTTAATAAAATTATTTATATTTTAATTCATATTGATTTTTTTAATAAAGCAATAAAGGAACAAAATTGGATCCTCCGACACAGACATAAAATACTTCAGTACACACACAGCACAGAAATTAGTTTAGTATCTTATTTATTTATTTCTGTGATCTTCCTCGATCACATAGAACAAGTTTTCCAATTACAGCATTAAAGCGCATTATGCGGCATAGTGCTCAATGGCGAATGTTCCAACTACAGCATCGCTTCGCACAATCGAGCACTTTGAAAAGTACTGCTTTGGGGTAATGCGCGCATTGATACCAACTCAGGAGCAGAAAATATGAGAATTGTTTTTCTTTAAGTTGGCGTTGATAAGAATTTTGTTTACACTATTAGTAATAATATTGTTTATTGTTGAAATAATTTCTAAAACTTTCGACGTAATTTTTGTAAAATATTAAAAACCGAATTTAGATTGTGTTAAAGAGTAAATCTAAATATTGGTGAAGGTACACAACTTCTTGTTTTTTGGTATTATGTTTAAAGCGTAAATAATTTTCATTTGAATAATCAAATAGAAAATTGTCAATACAAATTTATTTTACTTTTGTCAGCACTGCAATGGTTGGCTAAGTCTATGAATGTTTTTTGCTCACAACACTGAACCTTGTGCACTCTGCCGGTGAACTTGCAAACTAATGGACGTTCCAATTAAGCATTAACACATCTCAGCATTGTGCGCCACTGAGTCGCATTATGCGCTGTAATTGGAAAACTACCTTAAATAAACGTGTTTCCATTATCGGTGGTCTTTAGGTGTAGTGTATAATGTCTTTGTGTAGGTTCTGTTAGGTCGTATGTGTGTTATCTATGGTTAGGTCTATCAATTGTCACTTGTCAGTGTCACTCGTTAGCTTTATAATTTTTGTTTATACTTAATATTAACAAAAATATTTTTGCTAAAAATGGCTCAAAGATTTCCAGGTCCTGTGCCAAATCAGGGCCCTGGTGGACCACCCCCGCAAAGATACCAGCAACAACCTCCAAATCAAGGAATTCGGCAATATGCACAGCCAAACTTTCCGGTATGTACCTACTTAATTTACTGTTGAAACAGATTATTGAATAATATTGTTTTTAGCAACGGCCTGGGTATAATCCTCCACCTCCAAATATTCCATCAAGTGGTGGTACAATGATACAAAGATCTAGTGGTCCTCCATATTCACCTATGCGAGGAGGGCCTATGCCTCCTCAGCAAGGAAACAAACGTCCTGCTGATAATAGAAATCCAGTGCAACAAAAGAAGTAAGTAGCAAATAGATCACAAAAATTGATCAGTACTAATTTTTTACTATTTTAGCACTGATTACAGCCACAGTACAAGTAAAAAAAAGAAAAAGCTTGCAGATAAAATTTTACCACAAAAAGTACGAGATCTTGTACCAGAAAGTCAGGCATATATGGATTTACTGGCATTTGAAAGAAAACTAGATTCTACTATTATGAGAAAAAGATTGGATATTCAAGAAGCTCTCAAACGCCCTATGAAACAAAAAAGAAAGTTGAGAATTTTCATTTCAAACACTTTCTATCCTGCTAAGGAACCTCAACCAGAAGGACCTGATGGTCCATGTCAGGAAGGGTAAGTAATAGATTAACTATTAAAATGTTAATCTCATTATAGCCAATAGTTATGTTTATGTGTTTTTCATAAATATTAATTATTTGTGACATTCTTCTAGTTCTGTTGCCTCTTGGGAGTTAAGAGTAGAAGGCAGACTTTTAGAGGATTCAAAAAATGATCCTAATAAAGTCAAGAGAAAGTTTTCATCATTTTTCAAGTCACTTGTTATTGAACTTGATAAAGATCTATATGGACCTGACAATCATCTGGTGGAGTGGCATAGAACACTGACTACTCAAGAAACTGATGGATTTCAGGTTAGTTGATATAATATAAGAAAAATATTTCTTTGTGGTCCCAAGAACTGGTTCTAGACCAACATGTATTGTCACAGATCCTCTTCTCGCAAGGATATTATGCTTAGGAGTAAATAACAAGTTTTACAAACCAGAATTTTCAAAAATAGAAAAATAATTCTTAATCATTTAATTTTGGTAATAAGTTTATCAATATAGGTAAATTAGAGACCGTAATTTTACTGTAAGAAATTAAAATGAATTCTGTAGAGATAGAGACAGTACATATAAAATAGTTATTCTGTTTTTGTAGGTCAAGCGTCCTGGGGATAAAAATGTAAGATGTACAATTTTATTGCTTCTTGATTATCAACCTTTGCAGTTTAAACTTGATCCTAGACTTGCTCGTCTTCTAGGAGTTCATACTCAAACAAGACCGGTGATTATTTCAGCTTTATGGCAGTATATTAAAACACATCGGTAGGTAAATATTGACAATATAATATTGTCTTTCTGTACAATCAAGCTATCTGACGTTTGCGGTGATGATGGCATATATTCTCTTTTTTGCATTATCTCTTTATTATGTTAATCTAGAAATTTTGTTTGCATAATATTTTAGCCTCCAAGATGCTCACGAACGTGAATTCATAGTATGTGACAAGTATTTAGAACAGATCTTCAACTGTTCTCGTATGAAGTTTGCCGAGATTCCACAACGTTTAAATCCATTATTGCACCCTCCAGATCCAATTGTTATTAATCATGTGATATCTGTTGAAGGAGGAGCTGAAAGCAAACAAACTGCTTGTTATGACATTGATGTTGAGGTGAGTTTTAGACTTGTCAATTGTCTTTACCTAAAATACTTACATGATATTATACATCATTGAAAGTTATTTTAAGATAACTGTATTTTATTTTAAATTAGTTTCATTTCAATGTTGGATTAAACATATTTTTTATAGGTTGATGACACATTGAAAACTCAGATGAATAATTTCTTGTTGAGCACTGCTAGTCAACAAGAAATTCAAGGATTAGATGCCAAAATCCATGAAACAGTTGATACAATCAATCAACTTAAGACTAACAGGGAATTTTTCCTTAGTTTTGCAAAAGATCCACAGCAGTTTATTCACAAGTGGATTGTTTCTCAGACTCGAGATCTCAAAGTAAGTTTGGTTTTTGTATTGAGTAGAGATATTGCAACCTGGTGTACCTTCTACTTATGTGAAAGGTAGTATGGCAAATTATAGATTGATGACACACCAACCAGAATAAAATATTGAAAATTTTTTGACAGTTCTAACAACCAATCAAATTTTGTCATTTTGTGTCATATAAAACAATTTCATCCAATCATGTCAACATTACACTGACTTATCAATCACTATGACAACACTATTGAGTTTGACAAGTTCATTCCAAATAAATTTAAAAATATCAGAAATACAACCTACAGTCCCAAATATATTTGGGGAATATTTATGGAATTTTGCTGTGAACGAGAATATGAATTAAATGAACATAGAAGCTTAGAAGAAGTGGCGTTGATACTAAAAGATTGGGCGGTCAATATGAGAAAGACGGGACCGAATTTAAAGAAGCAACTGTGAAGACAATGTGGAACATTTCATGCAATCTTTTACAAGAAAAGTATGATATTATGTTTGACCTGTTGAACAGTATAGAATTTAAACCAGCCCGAGATGCAATCAGGAAGAAACTACAAGCAGATCCATGTAAATATACAGTTCAGTTTTGTTAAGTTTGTCTGAAGTTAACAAAATAATATGGCTATGGGATGAAAATACTCCTGAAGGTCTTATGCGTAAATTTTACCATATTGCTGCTGTAGAATTAGCGTGGCGAGGAGGAGAGGCAGTTACTTGTCTGGTGAATTTTTTTCAAATCAAGAAAAATAATGATGACTCTCCAAAAATCGCATTTAATACAATCTGGTGTTCAAGTAAAACGTGCCCAAAGCTGCCCTGTACATCTTTTTCATAAACTGATATGAAAACAAGGGGACAATTGGCCTGAATGTAAAGGACAAAAAGATACAAATCACTCGAATGCCGCTGAATATCCCTCGGACATTGACAAATGCCTCATAATTTTATGATAAATTTTTCAGGCTCGTTGCTTGGTAACAGCCCTTAGCTTTCGGGCTACCAAAGAACAAGGGATATTACTAATGATAATGTTGTGCAATTTATGAACAACGTAGAAATAGTAATACTTTTGCAAACATTTCTCTTACTTTTGTATCATTTTAGACAATGACGGATGTAGTCGGAAATCCAGAAGAAGAACGAAGATCCGATTTCTTCTATCAACCCTGGGCACAAGAAGCAGTTTGCAGATATTTCTATACAAAAGTTCAACAAAAGCGTGCCGAACTCGAGCAAGCTCTTGGTATACGTAATAACTGAAATTTCAAATATTTTTATTGTCAAATTAAGAATGAAATCATTTTTGTATTTATTTTAGTACAATACTATAATTGGTGTATGTAATTTTTGGAAATTGACTAATAAACATGTATACTCTTTTCTAGTTGTTTTTCTTGATTAAAAACCAATTAGTATAAAGAATCCTGCAAATTGACCTTCATATTCTTTAAAGATGACAACATTATATTAATAAAGCAACCTTTACGAAGTCAATAACTTTTAATAAGAAAAAAGTAACAATTTATTCAAAAATACAACAGAATTTAATTATTATTTTACAGTAATATGTCTGCCATTCATCTCAATACATTTATCATTATGTTTCATGAAAATTCGTGTAATATTGAATAATGCCATTGGTGTAAAAATATTTCTTGCCAAAATTGGGCTTGACTATTTCTTTCATGCATATATATTGAAATCCAAGAGGTTGTATTGTGGTGGCAAAGGAACCACCACCAATGCAGTGTTCCGGAAACAGGGGTTTTAAATACTTTTATAATTCAAGGATGTAATATGCAGGAGCCACATCCTGCATCAACATGTTATATCTCAAATGGGTCAATGATTCATATATACCCTGATTTGGATAATTTACTTCTTTTCTGGGTTAAGCTCATATATCTCTGGAAGATTTTCCTTTTTTCCATGTCGAAAATGGCAGCTGCATACTCTAGCTCCAGAACCTGGTTCATTATCTCTTCTACAACATTTTGAAGGTTCAACATAATTATAGAATTAAATAACAAAAAATTACCTTAAAAGAGTAAGCCAAGTGTTCAGGACTTTTTTATCTATAGGGAATCTGTAGAACTTACATGAATCTCTCATATTGTTGTGACAACAATCAGGAGCCCAGCATGTTATCGCCATCCTAACCGGAAAGTTGTATCAAAAATATTTAATATCAATCAAACATTTTAGTAACAAATAATTTTACCATTATATATTTTTTCCGTAAAACTATTCCATACATACCTTTTTAGTACTTAAATAGTTCCCATAGGTAACATAACAAACAACATAATAGAATAATAGAGAATATAGGCAAAGACAAACTTAAAAACTCAAACAACACCCTTCAGCAGCTACCATAGATTAACAACAATAAAAATTAGAGTGATACTACGTCATATGTCAAATGGTCATGCTCTCAAGAGAAATATCATAGACAAGCAATAGAGGAGTTCAGTTTAAGGTCAGTGTGACCAACAAAAAGTGGTTTTTATGACAAGAATGACAGTTAATGTCTACCATTCAAAACATAAGATTTTTGCAGGTTTTTTATCATTACGAACATCCATATTGCTTTATTAAAACAATGAATACACACCCGAAGCGTAAATCTTAAAATTTAAAATGACGTTTTAGCTGAATTCTCAATGCATCGGTGGCCAGTAATTCTAGGAACTTTCGGCAAATTACCAATTCTCTTCTGTCATTATGTCACTAGTTATGTCAGATGTCAGAGGAAAAAGCAATCAGAAGAATAAAGTGATACAACTAACTAGAACTACTACAAAAGTATGGAAAATAAACATAAACGATTAAACGAATATCAACAAAAATAAATAACACTGACATCTGACATAACTAGTGACATAATGACAGAAGAGAATTGGTGATTCGCCGAAAGTTCCTAGAATTACTGGCCACCGATGCATTGAGAATTCAGCTAAAACGTCATTTTAAATTTTAAGATTTATGCTTCCGGAGTGTATTAATTGTTTTAATAAGGTAATATAGATGTTCGTAATGATAAAAAACCTGCAAAATCTTATGTTTTGAATGGTAGACATTAACTGTCATTCTTGTCATAAAAACCACTTTTTGTTGGTCACACTGACCTTAAACTAAACTATAGAGGAGTTCGTTTGTTTAGGTTTGTTCACGTGCTCAGAACCAGTTGAGGGTCTATTCGCATGCGCATTTAAAAAAGTGGTGTTAGCGGTTAAATAATTCTGAATTTTTAATATAGTTTGCTGTTCGCAGATCATATCGGATTGGTTCATTATCGATTCGGAATTAGTCCTAGCGGTTCTCTGAGCTAGGAGCTAAGCAAACATCAAAAAAGCTTACAGTTACTTGTTTTGTTTTCGTTCAGGTTTTCTAGGTATGCGCTCTAGTTAATTCAGAGTTAGTTCCGAGCTGGTGCTAGGTTATATATTTTTATGAATTCTTCTTCTTTAAAGTGTTCTGTGGAAAGAATTGTCAGTGTCAGGTGCATGTCATTCTCAGAATATTAAATATTATTAATTTGTAGATAAATATAAATAAATAGATATGAAAATGATAATAAAAGTCTCTTGTTACTTGTGATAACACTATAATAATAACCTTTTATTTTATATATGTACTATATTTTGTTTCAAAATTAGTCGTATGAAATGTCTTTCAATCAAGGTTATTGGATATCTGGCTCATTATGGTATAGTTTCGATTATTGTAGTTGATAACGTATTACCAATTTAAACGTATTCAGGTAATTAATAAGTGTTTCTATTTTAGCTAAAGCTGATGTCGGTTGCTATAACTACATCGCCACCGATACAGAAATCTAATAATGCTGAACAATTATTAAAGCAACTCTTAGAATGTGTCCAGGATTGTCAAAAACGATTCGGTGGCAAAACTGAGCTTGCTACAGAGTTTGAAAGTTGCGTAGCGGGTCTTTGTGTTACTTTAGAAACTGTTTTACTTTTTGGTTTAAAACATAAAAGTCCCCTTAATCAAAGTTCCACTATCAAACAAGTTTCTGAAATTGTTGCAAATACTTTAAATATTGGATCCGAAAGTCCTTGTAAGTAATTCTGTATACATTTTTTGCTCTCTTTGTTTATTAATGTAGTTGATATGCTAGAAATACTAAAAGAAAACAATTTTTCCAATTGTCAAACCATAACTTCTTTGTTCCTCAATCAATAATTTCTACAAAAACTTATTTAATCCTTTGTTTATTAGCATTCTGGCCTTTTATATACCACCATTTAACTAGACATGAACAAGAACGTTATGATGTACTGAAACATATTTGGACTGATACTGGTAGAGCAAGAGCTTGGATACGATCATCCCTGAATGAAAGATCTTTAGAAAGGTGTGATTTTTTTGTGTGTTACTTGATAGATATGGGTATATCTTTACAAATTATTCCTTTGTATTTTTCTTTTAGGAATTTTCATACGATCTTGAGTAATCCCAATATTTTAAAAGAGTATTATGAGCCTTGGTCTATACTTAGAGATGAAGAGAAAAATAGCATGTTGCCTAATATGGCAGCAGGTTAGTAATAAATGATATTCTAAGTTTTTTCAATTTATCTACTTTTATTCTTCAGGATTAAATTCTATATTGTTTGCTGTAAATATTGATAAAGCTGATCTTAACAGTGGTGTAAGTCTAAGAAGAGAAACTTTCAAGTGCAAAGCTGAACCAATTATAGAAGCTCCTGTACCAGGTAAATGTTTTAATGGAAAAATGGAGTTTTAATTTTTTATGACCTCATTTTTGAATATTTAAAGATTTATGAATAGCAGAACATAATGATGACATTTTTTTTCGCTTTTATTTAGTCTATTTCAGTTTTGTGGAATATATTGTTATTGTAATTAACAAGATATAATTTAGGTTAGGTATACACATTGCATGAATCGATAAAACTGTATTTTCAAGTCAACAAATGTATTATGCATCAAACAAAATGCAACAAGTGGTCTTAATATGCATAAACAACCATTTTGAACGAAATTTGACAATATGTTGAAAAAATTTGATGTATATATACGTTTCTAAGCTAGTTTTATGTTATAATACAAAATGCTTCTTGAATGGAGATGGTTCCTTGATAAATTATTATTTCATTAAATCCTTGAGGCTCTACCATATAAACTACTGACTGAGTTAGTTACAAATTTTGTTTTATAGTTATAGCAGTCAGTTCTATTGAATTTACTTATAAATTGATTGGCAGTTAATCTATAAGTCTATTTAAATATCAAAAATTCTATGTTGACGAAAATATTTTTATGTATTTAGTAACTTCAATATCATCCACTTTTGTTGATGTATTAGCAGATTATGATAATATGCATTTTTTAGAGAATAAAGGAAAAACTCAACAAAAACGAAAGAAAAAGGTAGCTCGACAATTCATATCTTTTGAAGACGATGACAGCTATCTTTCAACAAGCGTACCTTCTAGTTGTAGCAGTAGCACCTCAGACTCTACATCACTAGGCGATAGTGCGTCTTCAAAAACCAAACAAACTAAAAACTCTTTAAATCAAATAGACGAAGAAAAATTCAACAAATCTCCGATTAAAATGGAGAACAATCTAGAAGTACAAAAACCTAAGATGTTAAGGAACTTGTCGATAGAAAATAGCGGTTCTAGGGAGAAATACTCAACAGTCGTACCAGAAAGTTTAACACCTGTTACCCAACAAGAAATAGGGGAACTCACTCCTGTATCTGTTGAAATAAACAAAAATTTTGATTCGCCAAATAACTCTGATGAAATTTTAGAGGTATAGTATAGGATATATTTTCAAAAGTTAAAATAAATTGATAAATGTATTCCTTTTAAGCTTCCAACTGATATAAGTGCTGTGTTATGTGCAGTCGAAATTAAAAATAAAGAAGAAATAGAAAAAAGAGAAGACAAAATTCATTTACTGTCAAAAGAAAATGAGTCACTTAAAGGACAAGTGAAAAAATATATAAGTGCTATTCAAATGCTTAGGAATGATGATGATGAAATTAGTGATATCCTGGATGAATTGGAAATTGAAGCTCAGCCAAACTATAAAGTAGAAGCTAAAATGTTTGAACAGAAGTTAGTTCAGGTATGTATCTTAATTGCTATTTTGTTATCTATCGACTAATGACACAAGACTCATCCTATGACAACTACCTTAAATTACATTGTTGTAGGTTGCAGAAATGCATGCAGAACTAATGGACTTTAACGTAATGCTCCAGCAAAATCTCTGCCAGAAAGAGATGTTGTTAGAGAGGCTCAAAGGTGAGTTAGGAACATTAAGAGGACCAATGCCTTCAGATGAGATGAATAATGAAGAAAATGTTGGTAGTGTTAATGTCTGGATCCCTTCAGCTTTTTTAACGGGTAAGCAGAATTTATTTTTAATATTTAGTGACCCAAACGGTGTTGGACTCATCCCCAAAGGGATGCCTACCAACCAAACTCGCCGTTACCCCCGCCTCCGAATCACTACCCTAGCATACTTCGAGACGGGCGACGGTCCCTCGCACACTCCGCTCACACCGTCGTCTTCTCCCTAACTTTCACTCCTACCTCTCATGCCATATCGAGTCGTTCTCTCCCCCTAACCATGCTCTCTACTACGCCACTTACCTCCATCCATTCCTCCTCCTCTCTCAACATTATCTCTACCATCCCTACCTCCCCCAGTTTCCTCTCCAACTACTTCAGCACTTCCTTGTTCCTCCAGCATCTAAACACATGCCCCACATCATCCTCCACTTCACACCTCTCGCACACTCCAGTCTCTCTTTTTCCAATCTTGTGGAGGTACTCTACTCTCGACCCATGTCCAGTGAACACCTGCGTCAAGAAGTAGTTCACCTCCCCGAATTTCCGGTCCATCCAATCTCTCCTATTTCCAATCGCTCACTCACTCACATGACACACATACTTTGAAATAATGGCATATTAAAATTAGCTATTAATAAATTGTATGAGTTGCCTAGTGATTATTTTTTTTATTACAGGTAGTGGTTCAAATGCTCATCATGTTTATCAAATATTTTTAAGAGCTGGTAATGATGAGTGGAACATTTATAGGCGATATGCCCAATTTTATGCCTTACATTCAGATCTGAAAAAGTTAGATCCTGCCGTAGGCACATTCGACTTTCCTCCAAAGAGAAGTCTTAGGAAAAGGGTAAATATATTGGCTTCTGTTGTGAATGTAAAGAATTGTTTACAAAAGTATTTTTTTAAAGGCCGTGTCTAAAAATGTTGAACAAACTACTTGGAATACTAATCACATAGAATAAAATAATATTGTTTATTAAATTCAATATGGTCCACAACAATTTCCCAATGTGTTTTAGGATTCTGCCTTGGTGGAAGATAGAAGAAAACGATTACAGATCTATTTAAGACGAGTAATAGCTCATTGGCCAGAACTAGCATATTGTAACAATAGATTTTTACTAGAACAGCATTTATCTTTTTTTAAGTAAGTTATATTCATTAGGTATTTAGAAAATAATTACTCATACAATAGAGGATGAATAAGTGTTGACGATAGATGAGAATCATATTTTTAATGAAATAACAGTCCATTTGAAATCACTCGAGGTCTCGAAATAGGTATGAGAGACTCGACAATGACTAGTCTCGAGACCAACACAATTCCGTGTTGACAGATATCTTAGTAAATACACTGAGAAAATGATAAAATTTTTAAATATCGGCGATATAATTGGATGTCAAGTATCTTATTAGAAAAATGGCGTTTCGGATATGCGCATACAAAAAAAGATCTTGTTTGTTGGTGTATTCTTTGGTATAAATAATGAATTGACTTAGGAGCTGGTTCAACTCTCGGAAATGAATTGCGACTAACGTATCGAGTTCTGTACCTTTTTTTGATTTGCAAATAAACTTTTCAAACAATCGATCACAACTTTGCGAAAAGTACTTCATTCTGTTCCTGCAGAGTACAAACGTCTGATCTTTTGCGGTATTTTATGCTATATTCTAAGTATGATCCTGGTCAGGGACATTGGAACAAACTTATTAAATTATTGTATTATCATTGGTCCTTGATGAGTGTGCAGAGTTTCAATTTAATCTGAATGTTTGAAGCCAATGAAAATTACGTTTAAAGATTCCGTTACAGGTGAAGCTAATAAAAATCACTATCACTATTAAATATTTTATGCCCGTTCACTTTAAGATAGTCTTAAAATAAAGTAATCTTGAAAAGACTAGTTTGCGTTGCACCGCTCTCTATGTACTCCTTAAACTAGTTCAGGAGGACTTAATATTAAGTTCCCAATTGGGTCAACTTAAGTTCGACTTAGTTTAAAATCGCGGTTGACAGCTGATTTAATCTGAAAAACTTTTCTTTATGGATGACATTTTCGTAGATCATTCCTCGAAATAATAGACTTCGACCCGAGATGGTTTCCACTCGATCTGATAATTTCAACGACATAAAGGAATTTGCATTTCATCAAAGATTTCGAGTGACAAAGCAATGTGGTTTACGGGTTTCAGGATTGATAGAGGAAGCTCTGAAATTTCGAATTTATTTTTAAATAAAATATTACCTAATAAGGAAACCTACAAGACCAAATGATCAACTATTATTACAGAATCAGCAGCGTGTCTCTCATGAATCAGTTGCTAGCAGCATTTCGGTTTTATGTCTGCGCTGGTCATTTGATAACCATTGCTGATTTCTGAAGTTTGTTTTTGTATTTATAGGTTATCAGTTCACATTTGATACGGGTGAAAGCTGACTGTCACTCGATACAAAGCCAAATCTGAAAAGTTACTAGATTTCCTCAGTGTCATGTACGCAATACGTTAAGCAGTTCTTTACTAAGTCATGTTGAAGCTGCAGTGGTGCAACAAGCGAAAAACTTAAGTGCTTCAAAGTTAAGAGCAACTTACGAAAGGCGTACTTAAGGTCAAAACGGGCATTAGTCTCCTACATCAGTTCTTCTGTTACTGCACAAGCAATATATTTTTCCTTATTAATATTTGATATTGTAATTTCTATTTTTTAGGGACAAACGGGAGGATATACATAATCAAAATGCGAATCCCTCTGGAAGAAATACTGTATCACAAATCAATAATCATTCTGGACTTTAATGTTTTATATTTTAGCTTTAATATTTTTTACTTATTTTGAGATTAACTATTAACATAAGTGCTAAAACTGGATAAGTAAGTTGTATTATTATAAGGGTAAAAAAATCCGTAAATCTGAGATGAATACATATTTTTGTGATATTGAAAATGTTCAATTTATAGTTTGTTTGTAATTTATATCCATATATTTAAAGTAGGAATATTATTTAGTGTACAACTTTAAAACACATTGATATTTACAGTATATAAGTTAATCGTTTGAAAAATTAATTCGGTGGTTTTCATTTATCCCATTTTTTGACTTAATGCTTAAAAAATAATTTATTTATTATATATTAAAATATTTATTTTAAATTTTGTTTAAATTGATAAAATATACACATGGTGTCATTTAAGAAATATGACCCAATATTAATTTTTTTATAAATAAAGAGACCTAGGTGTTGTTTCAATACGCTCTGCGAAAGAGTTGAGCGGATTGAATAACAGTACTATTGCAAAAAAAACAGGAAAACTACACAACTTGAATGAAAAAAGTAGAGTGATACCACGTGGAACACTTTATTAGTGATGTAACGGAGGTCCGGCTCACCTACTGACTCCGGCCACATCCGGCCTGAAGCCGGAGTTCCCGACTTCGGCATTATTGGCACCGGAGATAGGCCGGAGGAATTATTTTTTAAACTTGAATAAAAAATAAGAAAAAATGTAAAAAAAAACGTTTTATTTTAAATCTGATTCAAAAAATGACAAAACTAAAATAGGTATATTCTCTAGTACTCAAAATTTAGACGGGGAAGATTATGGTGAATAAACAATAATTTCTCAGCATTTCGTGGAGTAAGTCTATTACGTTTATCTTCATATATGTTTCCCGCTTCCGAAAAACTTCGTTCTGAGTAAATACTGCTAGGTGGAGAGGATAAATATTTTATTGCCAATTTCACCAAATCAGGAAAAGCATGTTGGTTATCTTTCCAAAATGAAATGGGATTCGATTGTCTATCATTGAGTGGGAGTAATAGATAGGCAGAAATTTGCTTTGACAGATCCTTGTTTTTCTTTAACCTAGGTGTGGCTGCGCTTATATTGGTTTTGATTTTGATATTCGATGCAGATTGGGCAATTTCTTTGTAACAGTCAAAAATTGAATCACGTTTCCGCTTTGAAGAAGGGGGAGAATCCCCAATGCTGAGGCTGTTACTGGAAGATTCACTTGAATATCCATCATTATTAGATATTTCATCTTGTTGAAGTTTAAGTGCCTTCACTAATAACAACCGTTTAACATTTTCACCTCTTTCATCATCAGCACTATCTGCAGTAGAAAAAAAGGCCACTTTGTAGCGCGGATCTAAAATTGTTGCCAACGAACAGTTTTCGTTTTTCTCGTATTCTCCAAACCTTTTGTGAATTTCTTCCACTGAAGTTTGTAGTAAAGTGCCCAGACCAAATGGGTGAACTTTTGATAAATATTTATTGAGCATTACAATAGAAGGAATCACATCAGATAAATATGAGTCTGTACTGCTAAGCTGTCTTGTAAGTTCCTCGAATGGTGCTAACAAAGTTAGCAGAGAACCAATTAAATCCCATTGTGTTTTGGTCAAATTACCAATGTTATTTTCATTAGCATAAATTGATAAGCATCTTTTTTGTTCATAAAGGCGCTCTAGCATATAGAATGATGAATTCCATCTGGTTTGGACGTCTTGAATTAATTTTTTATTTGGTAGGTTAAGGTCATTTTGAATTTGTTTAAGTTTGTCACGCTAAAGACGAATGACAAAAATGACCCACAATTTTTCTAGCCACTGCCAACGTGTCAATGACTGCTCTTTGCGATTTTAAGGATGATATAACCACTAATTGTAAGGAATGTATAAAACATGAAAAATTTTCAACTCCTAATTCATTGCAACCTTTAACCATTTTGGATCCCCCATCTCTAATTATAAAATGTATCTGAGACTTTGTTAAATTCCATGATCCTAGCAAATTTTCAAATTTGGCACAAATATTTACACCTGTGTGGGATCCAGAAAAATGTTCGCAATTCAAAACAGCATTGTATTTTATGAAGGAAATTGGATCTATCCAGTGACCAGTCAAACTTATAAAGCTTTCATTGTTTTCTTGGCAAGTCCAAATATCCGAGGTTAATGAAATGTGCTCAGCTTTTTCTAACAGTACACTTATTTTATTTCTCAAGCTGCCATAAATATCGGGAATTATGTTGTTGGAAAAATAAATTCTTGAAGGAAGGTTATACTGTGGTAAAGCATGAGACATTAGTCTTGTAAAACCCTCATTAGTAACAATTGAGTAGGGTTGATTATCTAAACATATCATTTCAGCTATTTTATAATGAACTTTAACTGCACGACTGTCCATAATGTCCCATATTTTTTTTTATCTATTACTTTTTCTAATGATAATTGAATTTTGCTTCCTTTTTGTTCATTGTTTTCAGTTTCTTTAACTTTGTCTTTTTCTTCAGTTAGATAAGTTAGATTATTAAATTCCTCTTGATGAATGCTTTTTAAATGTCCAAAAAGAGGTGTAGTAGAAGCTGCTTTGCTACTACCACCTCTTGAAATTAACTTTTTGCAATAATTGCACTCTGCTTTAGTTTTATCACTTTTACTGATTTTGAAATGTTTCCAGATCACACTATTTTTTTGTTTCGAGCGTTTCAACATTTTTAATCACTATTTTTACTAATTTTTAGTATTGTTATGTTATAGTTTTTTTATGTAAAAAATGTACTAATCTAATAAGCTAACAACACCGAAGTTTCAAACAAACAATATTAATTTGAACTTTTAAGGTTATGTTATTCACAGGGATGCAAGATGCAAGTTTGTTTTGCGCATGTTTTTGTGATTTTTTGACAATTGACAACCTCCGGCTAAATATTGCCGAAGTTACTGACTTCGGCCTTCGGTAAAATCTTACCTCCGTTACATCACTAAATTCAATTGATCTTTACTTATGCAACGATACGTGGCAAGTGGCGTTGGTTGTCTACTTTATACAGAGCAACTTTAAACAGTTATATTACAGTATCAGCACTTAATCATAGAGGCCTTACAAGAACAAAGCTGTCGCTTACGTGCGAGTAGAATATTCTGTGCTGTGTATGTGAACCTGACAGTCAATATAATTCCGATATAGGAATGCTACGAGCGTACGGGGCGGAATCTATGTCAGCATACATAACACCAATGGTACTAAATAACTCTTCAGCGCTGACGTTACGTTCCATGTCACGAGTGGAAGGTGACGGAAATGACCGAAAGTAGAAAATATAGTAACGCACCACTTTGTTTATTTCTATCCGATCAAAAAATATAACAACTGTAAAATTATGTGTTTTTTAAAGAAATCATTCTACATTTCGTTTTGACTTACTGGCCAGAAGCCCTTCCTGTAACTCACCATTCTTTCATACTACTAACAATTTTTTATACATATAGCCACGCGGACTTTTTTTAGTATATTTTATGTATGATCAATAGTTTTAGCGATCTCTAAAAAATTAAAATCTATTACATTAATATTGATTTATCTTGAAATGGCAATAACTTTTAAAGTATGTTATCTTTGATATTGTATTAATTTATTATTACACGCATTTATATACTTTTGTTTATTGTATTGTTGAAGAAAACATGCCAAATATACTTATAAAGTAAGGTTTGATGCTTTTTTATACACCAATCAATCAACCAAAATTTTGTTATTCATTCATTCCTTTGGGTTGTGCTCAACAGCCCAGGCACTGGAATTGAAACTTTTTTACCATTTCAAATGTTTTCTACTTCCATTCCAGAAGCTTCGTGTCCTCTAAACTTGTTCAACTGGTGGACTTTTGAGTCGTTCTAAGGTTATATTATTTCCTCTTCAAAGTGCTTCTGTCCGAGTCCTTGCAAGTTCTCACAGAAGCAGATCATGTTACATTTTCTGCACATAGGTCCACTGATTTTTCCCATTTTGTATAAACGCTTCCTCAGGATACAGTGACCAGGTTGGTAACTGTGTCTTCAAACGTCTCTTGCTCAGTTTCAATTACCTGGTTAAGAGTTTCTTGTCTAACTTGTTCAGTAAACTCTGTGTATGAAGGTGACTATTTGAATTGGTGTTCTTTCTCTAGCCAGTTACGGATTTCCTCTCTTATGGAATCCTTTGTGATTCCACAGACCGTTCCAATGAACGCCGATTCTGAAAATCTAGAACCGGAATTGACAGTTCAATTCGACGAAAATGACTGGACGAACGCGATAGCCATTCCCATTGAACTAAACTGTCTATTCCGCTTGCAGCCTCTACTTCTTAATTAGTGTAATGTTCGTATCGTTTGCAAACGGTATGCAACGACCAGGATTCCTAACCAACTGATCGTGTGGATATCTATAGTAAAATTAATACCTATTTAGAGGTACCAGCCGTTTTAGTAACTTAACGTATGCGGCTTCTTGAACCATCTGAACCCGCATGAAAAAAATTAGGTTATGACCTTTGTCATGTCAAATGCTTGACATATTTCTTATTGCATTGGCGTAGTGACTTGAAATTTCATATTATCAGTGGCGGTTTGTAATAATACAAATTAATTTTATGAAATTCATAAAATTCTAAAGATGTTGACATAATAAAAGAATATAAAAGAAGCTCACTAATTTTAAAAACATTGTTTTATTAACTAGATACATAGTTTTCTTAAAAAAATATGGCAATTCAGAGTTCGATTAAGTACAAATTCTAGATTTTAAAAAAATGACAACGTGATCTTCAAGGCAAAGTTTAATTAGTTTCTAAATCAGAATAACTTTCGGAAAGTGATAGTTCATCATGAGATTCATTGGATACAGAGATCACCATAGGTTCGATGTTTAGTAGGTCCAGTTTGTTTTCTACTTCCCATGCTTCAGAAATAATTTTCTCTGTATGATTTATGTAATTCTGCCAGTGTTGCTCCGGTACATTTTTTACAACGTCATTCCATACTTTTAAGACTTCAGTAGGTGACCTTGCAGTTTTCGTAATAGCTTGGTCATAATGCCTTTTAGTTTCTGACCATACCATTTCGATGGCATTAAAATGGCAATGATAGGGTGATAGCCTGAGAACACAATGACCATGCTCGGCAGCGTATTTGTCTAAATGATAATTTTTTTCTGGCAAAACTTGCTTTTCAATTATATTCCAAACAGCATCCTTTAAAATGTGATCTGGAAAAGGAATATTCTTTTTTTTGAGCCATTCTAACATGCGTGTTTTACTCCAACTTTTTCTTGGGATTTCTTCATCCAGGCGACTGTGATACGTTGCGTTATCCATTATAATTAACGATGGTTCTTCCAAGTTTACAATTAGTTGCTGTTTAAACCAATTTTCAAAATTTTCGGTGTTCATGTTATCATGGTAATCGCCTGTTTTTTTATTGCATTTAAAAATGAGCGATGCATTTGCCACAAAACCTTTTTTATTACCGGCATGAACAATTACATATCGTTTCCCACTTCCAGTTATTTTTAAATCACTGTGTTTAGCCACATTCTTCTGTCCCCGCTTTTACTAAAAACCCATGTCTCATCCAGAAAAACAGGTGTAAAGAGCTTTTCGCTTTTAGCAGCATGGTATTTGTTCAAAAATAATATTCTTTTTAATCTGACTGCAGGCATTTCCAATAAATGTTTTCTTCCATCCTGTTTTTTGAAATGAAAACCCATTTTTTTAATTCCCAAATATAACGAACCTTTGGAAATCTTAGTTTCTGGAGACTCTTCGATAAATTGCCGTAAAATAGTTTCTACTGTGATTTTATCCTTTCGCGCATACATTTTATAAATTACTTCCCTCAAACAATGCAGGGTATTTTTTGTAATTCGGGTTTTGCTCCGGGAAACGCTTGCAGACATATTTCTTCTAAATTCGAAATCTGTAGCTCTGTTTGGTTTTTCAAGATTATATAATGTGCTTTCTGGAACTTTTAGTGCTTCGGACGCTTTTTGAATTGCCTTAAATCGAGATCCTAAATCGTTTTGAAAATAGTTTACTACATTAAGCATAAGTTTTTTGGATTCATCAGAATATCGCATTTTTATATCTTATTTTGCGTTATGACATTAACATGAAATCAAAATTTGACGTAACTTCAAAAACGTGACATCTAATAAATTAGTTGCGACGTTCATTTTTGTTGGTAATTTTTTGTTTCAACCGATTCATTAATAATAAATAAGGATGGTCTTATTCTAAATGGGTATAAAATTTACTATACTAACGCTTTTATAGTGATTGGCATGCGACTAATAGTTGCCGATGGTTCTTGTTGTTCTTCGATCCATGAAATATACCCGTTACTTATTCATACCACCTTATTTCAAGTACACTTTTACCTTACTTAATTACTCTTTTTGCAGGTATTTGAATGTAACAGACACTGGATAAAAATAAATGAGTAAGTTACACGCTAAGGTCATTGGTAATATCAAAGGTAATATTAGCTAACAAAAAAAACACAATTTTTAGTACTTTATTAGAATATAATTTCCATCAGTTTAATAAATAAATAAATTGCGGCATGACCAAGAAAGCTTATACTAAAATAACATAAACATGTCACAAAGACATTTGGATTTATAGTTGTTATTGATTGTATTTGTGCAAGGTAAAAAAATAGAATAAATAAATTTTAATGAAGATGATTACTCTTGGTCTATCACAATTACTAAGTTATACAGAGTGCCACATATACAAACTTTTGCTGAAAGGTAAGTGAAAAAACAACAAGAGTTCATTCCAAGACTTTTTTCGACAAATTCACTAACCTTTATTAACAAAAACAAGAATGTACTGGTTTTTTTATTTGTAGTGTTTTAAACCCATCTTTGTGGAATCTGTCCTTAATAAATCAAAAGCTTAACTTATAACTCCACTATATTTTTAATGTATGATTGAACATTCTTTCAGGGAACAATTTGTTTGATTTAGGTTATATCAGTATAAATCTCTACAAAAGGTTGCAAACTATTTTTAGTTCAATCAAAACTCCCCTGTTACAAAAACTATTTAGTTATAAAGGAAAAAAGAAATATTTTTCCACAATAGATGTTTGAAGGATTAATCAAATTGTGAATAAACTGCAATTTTGAATTAAAATGTTCAATAATCAGTGCAAGATCCCAGGGACGTCAGACTCTAAGTATTAAATATAAAAATGAAGACATAACTTTATTTTTTTTGCGAAAGTGTTTTGCAACATAAAAATATGCAGTCAGAATTTAAAAAAACTAAGCAACGATATTATCTTCCTTTTGCACCTGGTCTGGAAGGTGACAACATGCTGGCTAAAATCAAGGACAACCATACAACAACCAGCTAAACTGGAATGGAACTCTGGTGTGCTACACCGACCGATGCAAAACTGACAGACGAACAGGAGCTGGAGTCGATGGTGCTAAATCCATGTGCAGCTCTTACGCATCCTTGGAAAAGTTCGCGTCTGTTTTCCAGGCGGAAAACTACGCAAGTGAACTTTGAAAGGAAGTGTAGAGATCAAAAGATCCTTATATTCTTAGATCAGATTCAGGCTGGTCTGGAACTACCTACGAAACTCTTAACCCTAACCAATCAAGATAAGGTAACTAATAAGTGGATTTCGGGACACAAATTTATAGTAAGCAATCAAATGACACATACCCTTGTAAGGAAAGAGTGTACATCTCGGTGGATTAAAAATGTACTAAAGCCACGTGCCTAAGCAGGAACACAGCAAACTCCTGGTCAGAAAACCATCGCAGTCGCTGAACTACGAAATACTTAACCTGTGTAGAGTGTAAATAACGAAGGTGACAGGATACTCACTCGTCTCTGCACCCTAAGGAAGCAAATGCATACCATGGGCATATATAGGGAGGAGCATATCTGTCGGTTGTGCATGGAAGAGGAAGAAATAGCATCACGCGTAATCTTCGAATGCCAAGCACTGACTCATTGGGGATATAAACTAATGGGACTAGAACAGTTACTTTAAGAAGGATCTAGTGAAAAGATTGTTAAGCCTCCTATAAAACCGGTACAACCAAGAGTATAAAAAGCCTAAAGGCTGAGGTTCCAATGACTTGAAACTTCGACTGGATGTACTATAATAATCAATCAACCGGGTACGGCGGCTCTGGGATCTTGCTCTAAATGATTTACTATAAATACATTATATTTTTATGGTTCTTGAAATTTTTACCTTCGCCGAAACGATTAAATCAAAACTATCAACTGTAGTTATCATTTGAGTGTGTATTTTCACAACATTGAAATTTGTAGCCATTTCTTTTCTTCAAATATTTGTCACTATATTTATCATCGTATTGGTTCTTGTTATTGGTAAATATTTATCTGTATGTTAATAATTTCTTCGACATGAAAAATATGACTCTTGCGATTCTTTTCTACTTTTTTCGTCTTAAAAACCCCATGCACTGTTTAACTTGAAATTGAACGAATCACATAAAAACTGGTATTAAAAATGTAATAATCCTTAGAGTAACCAGACCACTTGAACCAGTCAAGCCCGCACTCAAGAGATTAATAAATAAAAGAGGGTAATTAAAAATAAGTTAAACATTTAATAAAGCCTTCGTCATAAAAAAACAAACATAGACTAGTACTGCTACATTGAAATTAACAGAAATGATTATAATTTAGATATTTAAAAATTCAATAGTTCCAAAATATTTAGACCGATAAAAAAGGAAATGTCACTTCAATTAGACCAACAAAGGTAAAATGATACCATATATCATTAAAGCAATAAACTGAATACTGGAAAAAAAAATAGAAAGCTCTAGATTTTTATTTTTTTCCTCAAAAAAAGTAGAGTAATCATTCTGCTATTATTTTAGGTAAACCATTCAATAACAATTCCGATAGTTGCTCAATGTACAGTAAAAACTGTATTTATACATAGTAAAAAACAACAAAAATGTATCAAAGTTGTCTATTGAAATGAAATAGAAAAGACATGGAAATCTAATAAAAATTAACTATAATCTGACTACAATCAAATTCCACAAAAAACGTATGAAAGGAGTAATAATTGCTAAGCTAGAACAAGAAAAATAAATTTAGAGCCACTAACGATATATACTTATGTAGTGTAGAGTTACCAGTCTGACCATTTGTTACAGTTTTAGTATGTGAAGAGGTCAAATTGATACAAAAAAATCAACATACTGCATATAAAACTGCGAAAATTATTGTTCAGTAAATATTTGCAAACTAAACTATTGAAACTGTATCTATCGTCATAAAATTCAGGAAAATTTACTAGTTTATATGAAGACCGTCAACCACAACTATCAAAATTAACATCAACTATTATTAGTAGAACCCCATAATCTAAATTTAAATTTGAGAGGTTTTAAAAGAAAATTCCACTTTCATCAATTTCTATTTAAAATTAATCAAAAATATATTTCCTACGAATTCGTTTTAAATATTTTGAATCGAAATTTAAACGAAAAACAATTTTTTTTTGTAGTAGTACTTGCCTGAAATGAATGTACACAAAATATAAAAATCATATCAAAATACAGAATTATTTGCAATTAACGTTTAAAAAACTTTTTACAATTTGTCTAACAATTTATTTTAACTAAGTGACACAAAAGAACTGCTCTGCTAGAAGTGCCAACATACTATCAGTTAGAAAACAAACTAGTACAATTATATTTCATAGGACCAACCAAAAAGTCGTCTTTCAAAGTTAAAAAAGCCCAAACAAGGATTCCAAATATCTTACTTGACAATTCCAATATTTTTTATATAGACGAACGTCACTACAATACAAAAAAATAACAATCCTCCCCGCCATCTTAGCTCAAACACCGATCAGAAGTGCGTGACGTCACCCTTTTGTAAACATCATTTGACATTTTATATATCTCAGTTTTGTATTACCAAAAGTACGACAGAAAAACGGTAGCTATGGAACAGGATTCCATCAAGGCAAATAGTTCATATTGCCAAGAATCCACTTGCTGATGTTGGGAGTATATTTTTTGTCTAATAATGACTTTTGTTTGGCTGAATAACCAAATGCTAAAACTTCCATGTAAGTATTGTATACGACATAATCTATAGCTCAAATCATGAGATACAGTTGCTATATCTTTCCTTGCAAGATTTAGATTTTTTTGTAAAATTGACAAGTAAGATGCAAAGAACTTTTCAAGTCTTTTGGAAGTTCCATCCACCTTACTACTGCTGTCAGTGTAAATTTTAAGACCATATCACTATCTGATAAGATAGCAATTGCAGAAATTTAGTAACTATACAACTAGAAAAAAAGAACAAACAAGAGCATGATAGTTTGATATTGACTTTAGATTTTATAAAATGTTTGAAGCACCAGTTGAATATCCAAAATTGATGTAAATCGGTATTTTTTGAGAGATAAAAAAGTGCAAACCGTAATTATACTAATTATTTTAATCAGTAGTAAGAGAAGCAGCGACAGTAAGGTGGAGTTTTTAATTAGGGAGATATCTAAACCAAATTGTAAAATATTTTTACACAATACAAGGCTGTTTCTAAACTTAATTTGAGTTCTTAAAAAAAATGACCTTATTTTGGAATTTAATATGTATAATCACAATTTATATAGGGCAAGTCCACGTGACAGTCGGCCTGTGGATAAACAAGCGTTCTTTGCACAACAGGTGGCTCTCAATAGTTATTTTGATCGTGTTCGAGTCCATTTGTGTTTGATTTAGTGCCTTTTTCGACGTTGTTTCAATAGCTTTGAGCTTCCTTGCTTTTATAAATAGTGTGCCAATGTGTATATTTTATACTGCTGCCGAAGTGATTTTTTGGCTGCTTTTCGACTTCTCTATTTTATATTATTAGGCGATTATCTACTACCTGTAAATTGATGTTCCCTTCTTTTTTGAGCCAAAACATCGACCCTTATTTCCCATTATTGCTGTAAAATATTGATGATAATTCATGAAAGGATATTTCATCCCTTGCATTATTATAACCACAACCAACTACTGAAGAAGATCTAGGCATTTAAAAAGCAATATCTGACTGTTTATAATGAAAAGGATAATTAAAACAATACAAAACAACCAAATTACAAATCTAAAATCTAACCAAATAATTATTTTTCCTCAGGACGACTGTCATTAGTATCAACATGTCCACCACATGCCCAAGTGAATATTTCAGGAAAAATGCCAGATGATAATTGATAAATTACACTTTTTTTGAATTTTGGTTTAGATATGACTTTTTCTTTGTATTGATAATTTTATTAAAACTTTATTTGACTTGATATCACAATAAAATATAAAAGAAAGATTGGTCCTTCAAGAAAATTAACTAATTCCATAAAAATCGCCGGCTAGCACACAAGCACATTGTTTTCCTTAGTGTTAACACTTACGTCGAGAGAAGCAATAAGTGATATTTAAAAAAATATATAAAAAGAAAGTTGTTTAAACAATTTGCCAAAAATCTGTTACATTACTCGATAATTATTTTTTTCATTTTCAATGCAATGTTTAAGTGCACCTTATACTACAGAAATATCTAAGCTGTAAGCACATTGAAGGGCGAGTCTAAACTAGCAATTTTTTCAACCTATTTTTCAAAAACTGCTGGCGACAGACTCGCGCAAAGAATCGGCAATATTTTTGGTATTACAGTTTAAGGATTTTTTGCTTACTAAAAATATCTCAAGCACCTGCCTTTAGATGACCGACAACTCAATCTGAAAAATAAAAATTATAAGTAGATATTTTTTTACGAAGAAATATTTGCCAACTATTTGTAAATAAAAGGAATCTTTGTGGGGATGTGGCAATAATACCAGAATAATGTATCTTTACCATATATCAAAACAATCGCACCTAAACTTTCCGGAATCTTCAAACAACCTAATATAAAAATTGCAAATAAACAACATCTTACAATCCATTCACTTTTTAGTAAAATCAAAGATAAAACACCTTAACATGGATTGTTAAGAATTCAAGATAATTCTTAACAGACTTGCTTGGCTAAATAAATTGTGCATTTTCTTCGTTAATAACATTATTTATTTCTGAGTAAATTATCATTGATGACTGAACATCTAAAAGTTTCTCTATATATCTATATAAAAAAAGAAATAATGTACTTAGCAACCGTTGTTAAAATAGAGATGTCATTGTAATTTTTATATACGAATTGTCAATATAATCGTAAATTTCTAAAAAAGCGTATAATTATCCATTGTACTTCAACAATAAAGCAAATAATCAACGAAGGTTTTCCGCGAGGGACCAGAGAGCAAAGGAGGGAAGTAAGAAAAAAGAAATACAGTCCACTTAAAATAAAATAATTCCTTCCCAAGCCTCGAATCCTTGCCCAAGTCTGTTAAGAATTATCTTGAATTCTTAACATGGATTATGAAATTCCTTGCAAAAATTGTGATAAGAAATACATTAGTCAGTCAGAAAGGTCTCTTACTAATAGAATAACATCCCATAAAAGTGACAGCAAACTTCATCCAGAGAAATGTACACTTGCTGAACACGTATTTTCTGAAGGCAACACCATGAATTAGGAACATTACAAAATCCTATCGACAGATCTTTTTAGAAACCGCTTATATAGCTCAAGAAGATTTAGAGAAACAAAATTTCAAAAATTAAAAAAAAAAAACGAATTACTATGGAGAATTTTTAAACAATTGAATTAAATTTATACATCAATCAAATATATATCAAATTTTATATTGTTTTTTAGTTTTTATATACCAATGTTCCAATTTATTACATTTTTCGAAATAATTTACCTATAATCTCACTTAAATATGTAAGTATTATTTAATTTTATCTGCTATATAATTTATTTGATCTTTTACATTTTTTAGTCCTTGAAAATTAATACATAGTTATTCGAGAGCTCGGAAATAAATTCTTAAAAGAGTACACTCTGGTATTATTGCCACATCCCCACAAAAATCCCTTTCATTTATTTACTATATAGTAGGAGCTACTAGTCTCTGAGACTTTCCTCAGGAACTAAGTAGATAGAAGTAAGGGGGCACAATAGATCTTTTAGGTCTCAGTGAATGTCACCCCAATTTACATACATACATACATATAGTAAAATTAATACCTATTTAGAGGTACCAGCCGTTTTAGTAACTTAACGTATGCGGCTTCTTGAACCATCTGAACCCGCATGAAAAAAATTAGGTTATGACCTTTGTCATGTCAAATGCTTGACATATTTCTTATTGCATTGGCGTAGTGACTTGAAATTTCATATTATCAGTGGCGGTTTGTAATAATACAAATTAATTTTATGAAATTCATAAAATTCTAAAGATGTTGACATAATAAAATAATATAAAAGAAGCTCACTAATTTTAAAAACATTGTTTTATTAACTAGATACATAGTTTTGTTAAAAAAATATGGCAATTCAGAGTTCGATTAAGTACAAATTCTAGATTTTAAACTAAAGATAACGTGATCTTCAAGGCAAAGTTTAATTAGTTTCTAAATCAGAATAACTTTCGGAAAGTGATAGTTCATCATCGGATTCATTGGATACAGAGATCACCATAGGTTCGATGTTCAGTAGGTCCAGTTTGTTTTCTACTTCCCATGCTTCAGAAATAATTTTCTCTGTATGATTTATGTAATTCTGCCAGTGTTGCTCCGGTACATTTTTTACTACGTCATTCCATACTTTTAAGACTTCAGTAGGTGACCTTGCAGTTTTCGTAATAGCTTGGTCATAATGCCTTTTAGTTTCTGACCATACCATTTCGATGGCATTAAAATGGCAATGATAGGGTGGTAGCCTGAGAACACAATGACCATGCTCGGCAGCGTATTTGTCTAAATGATAATTTTTTTCTGGCAAAACTTGCTTTTCAATTATATTCCAAACAGCATCCTTTAAAATGTGATCTGGAAAAGGAATATTCTTTTTTTTGAGCCATTCTAACATGCGTGTTTTACTCCAACTTTTTCTTGGGATTTCTTCATCCAGGCGACTGTGATACGTTGCGTTATCCATTATAATTAACGATGGTTCTTCCAAGTTTACAATTAGTTGCTGTTTAAACCAATTTTCAAAATTTTCGGTGTTCATGTTATCATGGTAATCGCCTGTTTTTTTATTGCATTTAAAAATGAGCGATGCATTTGCCACAAAACCTTTTTTATTACCGGCATGAACAATTACATATCGTTTCCCACTTCCAGTTATTTTTAAATCACTGTGTTTAGCCACATTCTTCTGTCCCCGCTTTTACTAAAAACCCATGTCTCATCCAGAAAAACAGGTGTAAAGAGCTTTTCGCTTTTAGCAGCATGGTATTTGTTCAAAAATAATATTCTTTTTAATCTGACTGCAGGCATTTCCAATAAATGTTTTCTTCCATCCTGTTTTTTGAAATGAAAACCCATTTTTTTAATTCCCAAATATAACGAACCTTTGGAAATCTTAGTTTCTGGAGACTCTTCGATAAATTGCCGTAAAATAGTTTCTACTGTGATTTTATCCTTTCGCGCATACATTTTATAAATTACTTCCCTCAAACAATGCAGGGTATTTTTTGTAATTCGGGTTTTGCTCCGGGAAACGCTTGCAGACATATTTCTTCTAAATTCGAAATCTGTAGCTCTGTTTGGTTTTTCAAGATTATATAATGTGCTTTCTGGAACTTTTAGTGCTTCGGACGCTTTTTGAATTGCCTTAAATCGAGATCCTAAATCGTTTTGAAAATAGTTTACTACATTAAGCATAAGTTTTTTGGATTCATCAGAATATCGCATTTTTATATCTTATTTTGCGTTATGACATTAACATGAAATCAAAATTTGACGTAACTTCAAAAACGTGACATCTAATAAATTAGTTGCGACGTTCATTTTTGTTGGTAATTTTTTGTTTCAACCGATTCATTAATAATAAATAAGGATGGTCTTATTCTAAATGGGTATAAAATTTACTATACTATATAGTTGTACAGAAAAGAATAAAAAATTATTTGAGAACATAAATCGAGTAATTAATAAACCAACCGGACATGCGCACTCTTTTCAATCATTTGTCAAAACTTCCAATAGTAAGCGAGCTGTCAGATAACTGAAGATAAATATTAAACGTAAACCAACTTGTTTACGAAAAATAAAGTTGTAAATTATAAAATGTTTTAAACATTCAACACACGCTCATGTAAACACTAACTCAACATAAATGTTGGCTGTTCGGCAAGTTCAGAACCAGTAGGTGATCTATGGCCAGGAATTCATGGAAGAAATTAATTTCTTAGTTTCTTGCATGAACATCTACATTACATTAAACGGTTTTATGTTCTTAGTTTTAGTTTTAAATTAATGTAATTTTTAATTTTTGCTTGCATGAATCTACCTTTAGAGGCTGCTTTTTTAAAAGCAAAACAAATGAATCTTTTATCTACTGACCTTTATCTCCGCCAATAACAGACCTACGTTTCTGGGATTCGTCATTCGGCCTGTTTGCTAAGTTCGCCCCTCCTGTTCTAATAACAGAATTGCTAGCAGTATGCTGTCCGGCTCTAATTGGTTTGGCAATGGTGGCTGCTGGACCTCTTCTTGCAAGGTTCTTCTGTCTCACAGCCTCTTTGATGCGATCAACTTCATATTGATATCTAAAAATATAACTTTTCATCATATTCAAAAGAAATATTTGAACTTTTCGTTGACCTACGCACAAATGGCGTAAATTAGAAAAAAAATCGAAAAAGAATAAAAGTTAGTACTGAAAAGATGAAGGTACGGGTAGGCGTGGTCTAAAAAAACATGTCGGCTTACACTTTTGAAATGGTAGCGAGAATAAACAAAATGCAATTAAACATTATTGAAATTCGAATAACTACCCCTTTGGTCAAAAAATCGAAGCGCCAAATATCCCAATTACTATGATCGCGCTCATTCTATGGTTAATAAGGAAAAAGTTGAAAATATAACCTTTTGCGGTCTCTCATGGCGCCCTCTTTAGCTTCTTTAAGAGCAGTTTCCAGCGCTTTGACTCTCTCCATTGTGGCTCGTAATCTTTTTTCCAACTTCGGAAGTTCGCAACGCAAATCGGCGTTATCTCGTACCAGCTGTTTGTGTACTTTTGTTAACTGATCGAGGTTGTTCTCCAGGAAGGAAATCTTCTGCTTTTGAGCCAGAGATCCACCATCCTCTTCATTCTCTTCAGATGATAGATTCTTCTTCATTCGAGCCTAAAATAGAATTTTGGAATAATTAGTAGGTAATAATGCCAGCTTAATATATGTTGGGGACAGGTTCACCAACATAAAAATCTATAGTCTGGACGGTCCCAAGATAAACAAAGACCACGCGTGATATATTCTAAGTCGGCTGCGTATTGGACGACTCGCATTGAAATGTTAGCAGAATACGCTCCTGTTCAACCTTATCCACTTGCTTAGGTCATTCAATATGCACGTGATTTCATTTACGTGCGATTTTTCTTGAGAACGATCCGACTGTATATCGTTAAATCATATAACTCACCTGTAAGTCTTGCACGAATAATTTTCTTAGGTTATGCAGCGTTTGCAATTCTTTGGCGACGGTGTCTTCTAATCCCTTGAGATCTTTCCTGGCCTGATCTCGTCTCTCGTTCGTAGCGCTGTAGAATTATATCCGTTTGTGAGTCACTGCTGCTGCCACACCACGTGCACAAGCACATGGATAAAAGTTTGGTTAGGTTTCATTTTATCAATGCGATTTACGATTTTTTTTTATTTAAATTTTGTTATCGACTATAAGAAACCCAAAAATATTACTGATTGGTTTAACTCAAAGTACTAATATTGTGCACAACTGTCGATTTTATTTGATACTTTTATTGTGGATTGACTCGCCACAGAAGAATTCGTTAGTTTTTCAAAACTACAAGTATATATTATTGAAAGTATAAAAAACAATCATTATAACCGAGAAGTGTAGTGAAATTTTGTTGTTGTTTAGTAAAGGATGTTTTTGCATATAAAGAAAAATGCCTTTTTGATGAATTTACAACTAGACATTCTAGTTTAGTTATCGAATTTTTCGTAAGTGTATGATAAGGAAAACATTTTTCAGGAAAATCAATTATTCTTGATTTCCAGCTACCGAAACGTTGAAATACAAAATAACAAAAAGAATAATGAATATACTAGAAGGAACACACTCAAGACATATTATAGACCGGTAGCCCATGACACATGTTGGCTTTATTATTTCGAATGGATGCCGTTTTCATCATCGAGTTTCATGTGAAAAACAAGTAGAGCTATTCTCCCAGACCCAAGCTAGATAATCGACGCTACAGTGGTCATGGAAAATATTAGAATTTTCACCAAACTAGAACAATTAACTGATGGTTGCATTCCTTGGGTACTATGTTTCATTCGAAAACAACATGGCATAAAATCCAAGTGATAAGCGAGGTTAAAAAATTGAAAAAAACTTATGTGTGCCGAAGAGAGTTTAGATTTTGTTATCTTAGTAGATGTTAAAAACATTAGTGGCATACATTTTGCGGCGATACTTTATTCGTTAATAATTTTCCAAATGCTGGCAGCTGATCATGGACAACCTTCAGAAAGATGGATGGAAATAGCATTTTTTACTGATTTAAATATAAATCGAGAACAAAAGTTAATTGGTTTTGGTAAATTTGTGTACTAATGTGTATTAGTTGGATTATATAATAATTTAAAAGTGTAAAAAAGCAATTGTTATGAGTTTTATCGTGTTGTATTATTCGGTTTGAGGTTATATTATCATTTAGAGTTAGTGACAGAAATACGTCATATGACGTTACGAACTCTAAACACGTGTATGTATTTGTATGCCATATTGTTTTCGGATGAAAAGCAGAACCCAAGGAATGTATCCAAATACACGGCATCCATAAGTTGTTCTAATTTCGTGAAAATTCTAACATTTTCAATGTCCACTATAAATTCGATTATCCAGTTGGGGCATTGGGAAATAGCCTTATTCTACTTGTTTTTTACATGAAACTCGATGATGAAAACGGCTTCCATTCGAAATAATGAAGCCTACATGTGACATGGGCTACCGGCCTATTATTCTTACAATGTAATCTTTAAAATCGATAGTAAGAATTATACTTTAAATAAAATAATTTTTTCCATTTAATATTGAAAAGTACTACCTATATTTTTTTAATTATTCATTCTTGGCCATAAACATATTCGGCAAATAATTATGGTATTCCTCTCTCTGGAGAGTGTATCGAGTCTGAGTGTTTCATGGATGGTAAGTATTCTGTTCTCCCTTGAACATATATAATTTTATGTTTAAGTGCTCTCTGTTGCTTCTAAATTACAAACACTTTTAATTTGTTAAAAAACTAACGAAACAACTTCTCATGACAGTCGAAACGTAATTCACATGGGCTGCTATTTTTATAACGAAAATCTAACTGTTCGCACTAAGCGCAATGACAAAATTACTTTCATTTTATCTAGCACATACCAACATTGGAATTCGTTTTTTCATTCTCCATAAATTACTAAACTTCGCCAAGCAAAATTTTTGTTATTAAACAGAAATATTAATGTATTCTATGTAAAGGAATAAAAAAACGCATTCAAAATGCGGATGTAATTTTTACCCGCTTAGGAACAGAAACAACCTATGTGCAGTACTTGAGAGGCACTTTCTACAATTAACAATAACTTAATTATTGTCTAAACTCTTAAATAAAAATATATTATATATACACTCTAACCTCTTCTTTACACAGTATTTACACGTTTTTTTTTACAAAATATGTTTAAAGCACAACAACGACGTTAGTATCACAAGATTCTTTTGTAAATTTTCATTTTCCGGTAAGGCCCATAACCATACATCGAAAGAAATAATAGTTTATCCAATATCGTTCTAGAAGTAACTGGAAATTTTTGAACAATAAAAAGGAGAACTCCTTCAGAACCTTATTGGTATGCTGAGTTCATATACTTAACATAAATTGATTATTTCCTGAATAAACTCCTCATACTAGAGGGAATATCGAAACTTCCATTCTTATATATTTGTGATTACTACCGTATGATCAGAGCGAAGTGGGATTTGATTATATCTCAACTTTTAGGATTGCTGATTGATGTATCCCATAATAATTAACATGACATCGGAGTTGATACTCCACAGCACAAAAGTGTATATCAATAATCTATCTCGATGCAGAAAAAATTATTGTAAAAAATGCATTTATACATTTTATTAGCTTTTGAATAGCGACGAAAATTATTTTCAATTTAAGTTCTTCAAAAGTAAGTCAAGATAATGATGAAAATATCGAAAAATACAGAGCCCATAGAAAATCAGAAAGCGATTTATATTGAAAAGTACAGTCGACAGAAGCAAACAAGAGCCCTGGGTGGGCGTGTCCATATCGTTGTAGTTGCATTTTTGTAGTAACAATCGATAATTTGAATCGAAAACCAATTATCGAAACCATACGTGTCAATTGTCAAAAGATATGTGAACAAAGTCGAATCTGTATACACATCAGGATCTTTTGGAGTAGAGCCGTTCCAGTGTTCGTTGTGTTGTTAAAATTTATCAAAGACATGAACAGATAGTCTCTTTTGAGTGATACAGGTGCTGTCTTAATTAAAATAATGTTTTTTATTTTTTGAATTATTTATTAGTAAGATTATTAGAAATTAATTTAAATGTGGGAGTTGGGTCCAAGTTGCCAACCCAAGAATTTTGGAATTTTCTACCACTGGGGAAGGGAAATTTCAGAACGTATTTGTCATATTAGGGTTCGCAATATTTATAAATATCCGTAAACTCAGCTTCATTTCTTCAAAACAGGTCATTGGATGCCCCAGCATAAATTTCAGACAATTACACAAGATTTTTACAAATATCGATATTTGAATGCAATTACCAGGTTTGAAGAGCCGAGGCTCAGTTTACGGATATTTATAAACAACGCGAACCTAAACATGATAAATTCGTTCTCAAATTTCCCTTCCCCAGACCCCCAGTGGTAGAAACTTCTAAAATTTTTGGGTTGGCGGCTTAGACCAAAGTCCCCCATTCTAAGTGAATTTGTATCTACATGGATATATTAACGTAGTTAAATCAGTTTTCTCTTTCAGTCTAGTAAAGATCTGCATACAAGAAGTTAAAGATATGTTAAATCTCAAGAAACCTAAATTTCTAAACATATTATTTTAATCACCTAAAAAAAACTAACACGCCAATACGTTAGATTCAGTGTTAGTAGTAATTGCAGAATTTAGATAAGTTGCTGAAATATAAGAAGCAACAGCAGTTTAAACAGAGCTATCAACAAAAAAATGGAATATTAGTAAAGCTAAGATCAGCAGAGATTCAAAATACTTTAAAGAAGCATTTAAAAATATGTTACGGAAAGGCATGGAATATCTAGCAGCACTGGATTGGCATAAATACTCAGTGTGGGTGTTACAATTTATAAAACAATCTCAATAGCATTCAAAACAAATTTGTAAAATGGAGTATCAAATCGGATGTGAACAAAGCAATTAATGTTATGTCAACGAATCTGTTAATAATCTACTTCATAGATTAATTTTCGTATACGGCTAT
Source organism: Lochmaea crataegi (assembly GCA_947563755.1). Taxonomy (NCBI): domain Eukaryota; kingdom Metazoa; phylum Arthropoda; class Insecta; order Coleoptera; family Chrysomelidae; genus Lochmaea; species Lochmaea crataegi. Next base: position 5,143,202 of record OX387429.1, on the reverse strand, counting down.
AACTCCCGAAAAGTTATAATATACGCAGCATTTCAATGGAAACTATTCACCCTATATAAATCTGAAGGCGTCACTTTTATGATGAACCAACAATGAAAAAACTAATTAGTACACTATGGCGAGTATACCATAATTATATTGTATGCTTTTTGTTTAGTCAATTAACGGTACAGACACGTCATTAATCTATGCGCTCGTTTCCAACAGATTAAGTCGAACATAACTATCTTATCACGAAATTATTAAACGTAGAATAATATAGTAAATTTTATACCCATTTAGAATAAGACCATCCTTATTTATTATTAATAAATCGGTTGAAACAAAAAATTACCAACAAAAATGAACGTCGTAACTAATTTATTAGATGTCACGTTTTTGAAGTTACGTCAAATTTTGATTTCATATTTCATGTCATAACGCAAAATAAGATATAAAAATGCGATATTCTGATGAATCCAAAAAACTTATGCTTAATGTAGTAAACTATTTTCAAAACGATTTAGGATCTCGATTTAAGGCAATTCAAAAAGCGTCCGAAGCACTAAAAGTTCCAGAAAGCACATTATATAATCTTGAAAAACCAAACAGAGCTACAGATTTCGAATTTAGAAGAAATATGTCTGCAAGCGTTTCCCGGAGCAAAACCCGAATTACAAAAAATACCCTGCATTGTTTGAGGGAAGTAATTTATAAAATGTATGCGCGAAAGGATAAAATCACAGTAGAAACTATTTTACGGCAATTTATCGAAGAGTCTCCAGAAACTAAGATTTCCAAAGGTTCGTTATATTTGGGAATTAAAAAAATGGGTTTTCATTTCAAAAAACAGGATGGAAGAAAACATTTATTGGAAATGCCTGCAGTCAGATTAAAAAGAATATTATTTTTGAACAAATACCATGCTGCTAAAAGCGAAAAGCTCTTTACACCTGTTTTTCTGGATGAGACATGGGTTTTTAGTAAAAGCGGGGACAGAAGAATGTAGCAAGATGGTACTAAACACAGTGATTTAAAAATAACTGGAAGTGGGACACGATATGTAATTGTTCATGCCGGTAATAAAAAAGGTTTTGTGGCAAATGCATCGCTTATTTTTAAATGCAATAAAAAAACAGGCGATTACCATGATAACATGAACACCGAAAATTTTGAAAATTGGTTTAAACAGCAACTAATTGTAAACTTGGAAGAACCATCGTTAATTATAATGGATAACGCAACGTATCACAGTCGCCTGGATGAAGAAATCCCAAGAAAAAGTTGGAGTAAAACACGCATGTTAGAATGGCTCAAAAAAAAGAATATTTCTTTTCCAGATCACATTTCAAAGGATGCTGTTTGGAATATAATTGAAAAGCAAGTTTTGCCAGAAAAAAATTATCATTTAGACAAATACGCTGCCGAGCATGGTCATTGTGTTCTCAGGCTACCACCCTAACATTGCCATTTTAATGCCATCGAAATGGTATGGTCAGAAACTAAAAGGCATTATGACCAAGCTATTACGAAAACTGCAAGGTCACCTACTGAAGTCTTAAAAGTATGGAATGACGTTGTAAAAAATGTACCGGAGCAACACTGGCAGAATTACATAAATCATACAGAGAAAATTATTTCTGAAGCATGGGAAGTAGAAAACAAACTGGACCTACTAAACATCGAACCTATGGTGATCTCTGTATCCAATGAATCCGATGATGAACTATCACTTTCCGAAAGTTATTCTGATTTAGAAACTAATTAAACTTTGCCTTGAAGATCACGTTGTCATTTTTTTAAAATCTAGAATTTGTACTTAATCGAATCGAATCTGAATTGCCATATTTTTTTAAGAAAACTATGTATCTAGTTAATAAAACAATGTTTTTAAAATTAGTGCGCTTCTTTTATATTCTTTTATTATGTCAACATCTTTAGAATTTTATGAATTTCATAAAATTAATTTGTATTATTACAAACCGCCACTGATAATATGAAATTTCAAGTCACTACGCCAATGCAATAAGAAATATGTCAAGCATTTGACATGACAAAGGTCATAACCTAATTTTTTTCATGCGGGATCAGATGGTTCAAGAAGCCGCATACGTTAAGTTACTAAAACGGCTGGTACCTCTAAATAGGTATTAATTTTACTATACATGAAAGCTCTTCATTTACATATGAACAACCCGTCATTCAACAACAATCAGAACAAGAATAAGCTTTCGCTTAGAAACGATGTTTACTGGACGCCTCTGAGACTAAAGATGTGATCAGTTGCCAAGCAATCGGACGTTTTCGGTGATGACGGCCTGTACTGTTCTCTATTTGCTTCAACTCTATAGATATCAAAAAAAGACGTCCCCCTTTATATGATTTTTGATATATTATTGTATTTTTTCATAAAATTGAATCCTTCAGATTTACTTAGAGTGGATATTTTTTATTGAAATACTTTGTATACTAAAGACTAAAGTTTTTTATCTCGACTCTTGTGTGTTACGTTTGCAACAATTAATTGTGGTATAGTTTGAATGAAACTGAATAAACGACTGTGTATTCGATGTATACTTTGGACCTAACAACTAAAAACAATCACATATAAATCAAAATAAAAAAAAATAAATACTTTTTTAAATATCGTGCTCACTACTAGAAAAATAAAATGAAAAAAACTTACTTGTAAATACAGTTCTTTGGTTTTATCACGTTAATAAAATAAAACTCAACCAAACAGTGGTGTGACAATGCAATGCCAAAAAATAAAATTTAAAATATTGTTAGGATTGATATTAGAGGACAGGAGAACTGGAAGTTAGTAGGTATTATCTTAGCATCTCAACGTTACAGCATTTCTGTAATTATTGTTTAAACTACATTTGATTCTTATTGTTTTAATAAAATATTCACAGATGTTTTTAAAAATGAAAAAAAAATTGTTCATTTTGAATTTGAAGCCAAAGGTTTTGACAAACAATCAATTGATTAAGCTAATCAATTTAGAAATTATCCCAGTTTTGTCAAAAAATTGAAATTACTTAAGATTTACTCAACAACAATGCCTAGTTTTCGAATTTCTTCTTTCAACTTTTGGTAACCAATTACCATCAGATAATATTTAATTTTACTGGAGGATATGTATTGATTGTGATTTCAGCATCGTCTTTAGTCCGGGATTAAGCACACAGAGTTCTCGGACGGAGAATATCTACCTTGTACTGATAAGGCGCAAATAAGCCCAAACAGACAAGTGATATTGTCCCTTCTAATTGCAAACTTGAATGGTTGGTTAAATCTTGTAGATCATACCGACCCCGTTTAACTTAGAAGGGTAATGCAATGACTGTCGGGGCAAATAGCCCGAGAAACTTTGTAGTATAAAACTATTATTCGATATCTATCAAAACATAACTGTTATTTTTAAAAACATTCATGAAAACAATAAAAGATCTAATGTAGATTGTAAATGATTACTAGTACATGCTGTTTTTGGAGATCTTTTAGATTTTTATTTTTTAAACCAATAATGGGACAAAATAAATTCATTAAATTTTTTTAAAAAATAATACTGATAATTAGACTTTCATCATTTTTAAATGATAGGAGAGTGGGAAGAATTGCAAATAAAAATAATACTGTCTTGAACAAAATCACAATAATAAAATTGGGTTCTCACCAAAATCCACATAATTTATTATATGTATATTGCTTTTTAAGGCGATAAATAAAAAACATAAGTTACGCGATTTTACTAAAACAAATACTAAAGGATGGAATGTGAAACATATCCATCATTGAGGCACTAAAAGAAAAGGAGAATGGCTAATATTTTAACTTTAAAATCCTGTCTGACAATATAAATAAATAATATACTTAGAATTAATTAAATCATGTAATAGCAGGACATCAACAAAAATGGATGACCAAGGATGACATTAAGTCGTGAATTTTTATTTCATTGAATTTCATTATTCAGCAAAATTTCCGGTTAGGGGTAGAGTGCTCCCTGCGTCGGTTATTAGCCTCAGTTGCAGAAATAGACCGACGTTAAAAAATCGAATATACTCCCTACAAAATCTATGATTAGAGCTTATTCACAATAATTTCAACGATACTTTTCGATATCAGCAATTACATGATCATATATATTCATATATCACTACACTTCAAGACCGAAAAGATAAAGACAAAGCGTAATTGACGTATTTATAAGGATCGATTTGCCTATGAATTCAAAAATTTGTTTATGTGCTGTAGAATCGTCGAAATTTCATTTTTCTAGACGTTATTCTGAAATCAGATGAGCTATCGCTTATATTTTTAGGAGCTTTGAACTAATTTGAACTTGTTGATCAGACTAAATGATTATAAACAACTAAAAACAGTTTTGTGGTTAAAATAATAAGAACAATGGAACACGCGGTGAATTATTTTGAACTAGTTCTGGTCCCAAGACAAATAAACATATACTTTTGTTTTTTATTATTAGCCTAAGCGTTTATTCTTCATATTGTCTTTTTACTTAAAAAAAATAAGTTAAGCATTAGTCAATGTCCAACAGACATTCAAATTGAGATATTGTGGACATCGGTGAGTTACCAAAAGCAACGTCAAAGATACGATAAGATGAAGGTGAAAAGTGTGCATGTGAAAGATGGAATCAGTGCAATGCCCCTTCAACTTTGCAATATTATTCATAGTTTCTTTGTCTAACTTATTCATAGTATCTTTTTGTAATTTAGACATTTTTGATTTTTCAGCGTTAATTTCGTTCTTGAAAGGTATAAACTCTTCCCAAGAAGGAGATTTGGAACGCTTTTTAAGATAAGGGGACTTTGGAGAGGAAAGGTATTTATTATCTGTTCGAGATTGGGATTTTTTATCGAAAAAGTTTACTGACATGAGTTCCTGCAGCTTATGGGACTTCTCGACCTCTTCGGATTTAATTTTCTCGTAATCTGATTGCAGCTGTTGTTGAGCCAAGGTAAGTTTTTGGTTTGAGCTGGAAATAGAAAAAGAAAAATATCAATATAAGAATTCCCCTGTTCTATTTTTTAATAGTTATTATTAATAACCACATGTTTTTAAAATCATAAGACCTATTAGTATCGTATATACTTACTCTTTGATATCGTTGATTAAACTTTGTTTTTCAGCGATTTCGTCCCTTAAAGCAGCTACTTGTTTCTGATGGACGACTCTCAACTGATCCATTTGCTGTTCCAATGCAACACGAAGTTCATTGGCCTCTTTCTTTTCACTCTCGCTTGCACTTTGTACCTAAGAAAACACAAGAAAAAAACATCAGTTTATCAGTGGAAGTGCAAATAATTTTAACGTCTCTATACAAAGTTATACTTAAATTAATGTTTGACTTACAGCAAAGCCATTGATTTATGTCTAGAGAGATTGGAGGAAATCAGTCGCATACAAAGAACAATAACAATTTTCTTGGACAAGCGGCTTTAAAAACTTTTATTGTGTAACATCGAACAGGGAGACTCAACAAAGTGTCTCTAGCCTGGATAGCTGGCTATTCTGGTAGGTATTGCAATGAAAAGGTACTCTCCCTTGCAAGGGAGGATGGTTTTATTGGACAAGAATCTTCAATTGGCATCTCATAAAGTTTTGCCAAACAAACAAACATAAATACTTGAACTGCAAGAAGAGTTTTAGACTTCTAGACTTGAATCCAAATTATATAATCAACTGCGACTAATTAACTTTTGGACACTCCCTTGCAAGGGAGGATGGTTTTATTGGACAAGAACCTTCAATTGGCATCTTATAAAGTTTTTCCAAACAAACAAACATAAATACTTGAACTACAAGAAGAATTTTAGACTTCTAGACTAGAATCCAAATTATATAATCAACTGTGACTAATTAACTTTTGGATGTACAAATTATGCAAATGAATTCACATCATTGTAGCAATTCTTCTTATTTCATGGCTTCAAAGGCTTGACCATGCAATGTTTCATAGGAAGTAGGAAGTCTAAAGAGACTTTTTGGGCCCGTATTTTTGACTGATGGAGTGAAGCTTCCCGAGATAACAGATATTTTGTCTTTATCACTGCAGTGACAGAGTAACCAAGCAAAATAAAGACAAAATATGTGTTCTATCGAGAAGCTCCACTTCCTCAGTCAAGAATAAGGCCCTTGGAAGTAAGTGTTCCGAATAACATGAAATATATAAACAGGCACAAACACACGGTTTATTTACTTGTGGCTACCTACTGAGCTGGTAATAGATTGGTCATCATCTAATTTCCTTTGTAGAGATTAAAATTGAAGCAGAATTTGTAACAGAACCATTTAATTTTAACTATCGAATTAATTAAATAAGCAAGTTTATAATAAAAGGATATTCTTACCTGTTCTGCAGCTTTTAGCTTAGCACACTCTTCTCTTAAAGAATCAATGCTTTCTTCTAGCATCCTCTTCTTGTTTTCCGCTTCTCTCATGGATTCTTGAAGGCTCTTCATTCTAGCTTCGTGTTGAGATATCAATAAACGACATTCAGCCAATTCCTTTTCGTATTCGGTTACTTTCTTGTTGCTATCTTGTTCTTTATTTTCTATGTCTTGCAACCTTTGAGTGAGACTGGTAACTTCGCTCTTCATACGCGATATATATAGCCGAGCCACCTAATCAAAAATAAAACAATATTAATTAATGTGTATGGTGGAATTTAGTATATTACTCACCGTAAACTCTTCTTCTAACTTTGCAACATCATTTGAAATCTTAATATCTTGACCATCGCCTCCTCCAAGACTACTACCAATTTCTCCTAATTCTTTCAGGAGATTGCTCAACATTTCAGCTATTCTCTTTTTCTGGTGACTACTCATATCTTTCAATTGTTGTAATTCGGTAGTAGTAGAATTCAAGCTAGTTTGTTTCTGCATCAATTCTTCAGAAAGAGATTCCATTTCTTTGTTTTTAGCTTCGACTTCTTGGCTCTTTTGGTCATAGTTGACGGCAAGCTCTTCGAGTGCCTGAAGCACCTCCTTGACTTCCTCTTTGGCGCTTTCATTCTCTTGCTGAATCCTATTACAAAATATAATTTTAATCTAATACCATCAAATTTCAAAAACTACCTTTGCCTGTTTGAATTTTATCGAATTTACCTGTTCATCTCAGCTTGTAGAGCTTCATAATCCTTCCTAGTGCCTGCAATGAGCTCATCTTGTTCCAGCATTTGCTCTTTAAGTTTCTCGACGTATTGACTCTGTTGATTAATTTCTTCGTCTTTTTCATCAAGTTGTTGATATAATCTTTCTCTTTCTAATTCTAATTTATTTCTTTCTTCTAAGCCTAAAGTCGATCCAATCATTAGAGCTGGAGTAGCTGGGAGAGGACCGGATGGTTTTTCCGCTATAACACTTTCTTCCATACCAGAAACAGGGGTAGCAGCATCTGACAATTCGTTGAGATTGATTTGTTCTTCTACTTTTACCTAAAGCGAAACAAACAAGTTGTAAATTAAGCGTATATTATTATTAATCATATCGAAACCAAGACAGTTCATTTTATCATCATTATTGGGTAAAAGTTGGTAAAATATACATAATTTCATGAAGTCTCAAATAAGTTAGACTTAGACAATAAAATTATTCAGAAGTCAAAACTGTTAAAGCCGTAATAGGTATGTTAACAGGGCACTGGGCTACTTCAGGCTGGAAAATGTAATCTAGATAAAGAGTACCAAAATATATCTGAAAAGGTTGCAGTGGAACAGGCCGATTAGCTACCTCATCAAATCTAATCTAATTAACATTAACTGATATTAAGGAAAATTGAGGCCAGCAACAGTAACTAATATTATGGTACAAATTGCTCTAAACTAATGATCTTGTAGAGCAAGTAGAAAAGAAGAAGCATGAAAGAGGAGCTCCTAAAACTTTTGCGGACGTTTTTGATTCCAGAAACTTGAAAAATACATACCGTTTCTCCACTTCGCCATCTGTTCAGTTCTTCTTCTAGTTTTTCCAATTTTCCCTTCAATCTTGCAACCTTCTCCTTTTCCCTTTCGTATCGTCTCTTCCATTCTTCGGCTGTCAGTTCCTCGTTGACGCAGACTACGTTCTTTACAGTTTTAGCTCTAAAAGGTAAAGTTGAATTATGAAAATAGACAAACGTGAATAGTGTCAAATTATGATAGATCGCGGAAAACGTCAACTTCCCAGTTAGATTGGGATGTAGAAAAAATACAATTACAAAGCAATTTTAAGGTACTCATAAGAACCAAATTGTGCGTCGACTCGGCACTGTAGTGGAACGCATCTGATGCGATAATTACGGTGAAGCAGTGTCGAACGCGGATAGTACTTGGATAGGTGAACTCTGGGGAAACACCGTCGTAGAGCAGATTTATCTCCAATAGGGCGAGCCAAAAAAACCTTCTTATCGAATTTATGGTTTAGAACGGACTTATATATCGAGAAAAAAGTTCTCCCAATTTTTATAAAGTCAAAAATTCGTAAATTTAGGAGCCATGAAAATCGAAAAAAAAAAGCCTTAAAACTGCATATTTTCGTTTCGTTTTATTAGTTACCTTCCTTATTGCTTTTAACAATTTTATACATTATTTATTCATATAAAAATTATACTAAGGGGGTAGCTATGGAAATATTTTGCGATACAAATTGATTTTTTCTAACTCCCATAATCCTTGGAAATATGGACTCAAAATTCACTAACATATGTAAAATTGTCCCCTCTATCGATTGGTGAAGACTAGAACGTTCTATCTTTCCTATTTGTCGAGTTATGAGTATTTTTTGTTTTGAAAAGTGGATTTTCGAAAATTTCATGACTCTATTTGAAGGCGAAATAATGATTTTATCACAAAACTGATTGTGCCAGTCGATTTTTTGGCCAAAAAAACCCCTCTTTACGAATTTTTAGCATTTTTTATAATTTTTTTGTCGAAAATTTAGAACAAAGGGGGTAGCTATGGAAATATTTTGCGATACAAATTGATTTTTTCTAACTCCCATAATCCTTGGAAATATGGACTCAAAATTCACTAAAATATGTAAAATTGTCCCCTCTATCTATTGGTGAAGACTAGAACGTTCTATCTTTCCTATTTGTCGAGTTATGAATATTTTTTGTTTTGAAAAGTGGATTTTCGAAAATTTCATGACTCTATTTGAAGGCGAAATAATGATTTTATCACAAAACTGATTGTGCCAGTCGATTTTTTGGCCAAAAAAAACCCCTCTTTACGAATTTTTAGCATTTTTTATAAATTTTTTGTCGAAAATTTAGAACAAAGGGGGTAGCTATGGAAATATTTTGCGATACAAATTGATTTTTTCTAACTCCCATAATCCTTGGAAATATGGACTCAAAATTCACTAACATATGTAAAATTGTCCCCTCTATCGATTGGTGAAGACTAGAACGTTCTATCTTTCCTATTTGTCGAGTTATGAGTATTTTTTGTTTTGAAAAGTGGATTTTTGAAAATTTCATGACTCTATTTGAAGGCGAAATAATGATTTTATCACAAAACTGATTGTGCCAGTCGATTTTTTGGCCAAAAAAACCCCTCTTTACGAATTTTTAGCATTTTTTATAATTTTTTTGTCGAAAATTTAGAACAAAGGGGGTAGCTATGGAAATATTTTGCGATACAAATTGATTTTTTCTAACTCCCATAATCCTTGGAAATATGGACTCAAAATTCACTAAAACATGTAAAATTGTCCCCTCTATCTATTGGTGAAGACTAGAACGTTCTATCTTTCCTATTTGTCGAGTTATGAATATTTTTTGTTTTGAAAAGTGGATTTTCGAAAATTTCATGACTCTATTTGAAGGCGAAATAATGATTTTATCACAAAACTGATTGTGCCAGTCGATTTTTTGGCCAAAAAAAACCCCTCTTTACGAATTTTTAGCATTTTTTATAAATTTTTTGTCGAAAATTTAGAACAAAGGGGGTAGCTATGGAAATATTTTGCGATACAAATTGATTTTTTCTAACTCCCATAATCCTTGGAAATATGGACTCAAAATTCACTAACATATGTAAAATTGTCCCCTCTATCGATTGGTGAAGACTAGAACGTTCTATCTTTCCTATTTGTCGAGTTATGAGTATTTTTTGTTTTGAAAAGTGGATTTTTGAAAATTTCATGACTCTATTTGAAGGCGAAATAATGATTTTATCACAAAACTGATTGTGCCAGTCGATTTTTTGGCCAAAAAAACCCCTCTTTACGAATTTTTAGCATTTTTTATAATTTTTTTGTCGAAAATTTAGAACATGGAAATATTTTGCGATACAAATTGATTTTTTCTAACTCCCATAATCCTTGGAAATATAGACTCAAAATTCACTAAAATATGTAAAGTTGTCCCCTCTATCGATTGGTGAAGACTAGAACGTTCTATCTTTCCTATTTGTCGAGTTATGAGTATTTTTTGTTTTGAAAAGTGGATTTTCGAAAATTTCATGACTCTATTTGAAGGCGAAATAATGATTTTATCACAAAACTGATTGTGCCAGTCGATTTTTTGGCCAAAAAAACCCCTCTTTACGAATTTTTAGCATTTTTTATAATTTTTTTGTCGAAAATTTAGAACAAAGCTATGGAAATATTTTGCGATACAAATTGATTTTTTCTAACTCCCATAATCCTTGGAAATATGGACTCAAAATTCACTAACATATGTAAAATTGTCCCCTCTATCGATTGGTGAAGACTAGAACGTTCTATCTTTCCTATTTGTCGAGTTATGAGTATTTTTTGTTTTGAAAAGTGGATTTTTGAAAATTTCATGACTCTATTTGAAGGCGAAATAATGATTTTATCACAAAACTGATTGTGCCAGTCGATTTTTTGGCCAAAAAAACCCCTCTTTACGAATTTTTAGCATTTTTTATAATTTTTTTGTCGAAAATTTAGAACAAAGGGGGTAGCTATGGAAATATTTTGCGATACAAATTGATTTTTTCTAACTCCCATAATCCTTGGAAATATGGACTCAAAATTCACTAAAACATGTAAAATTGTCCCCTCTATCTATTGGTGAAGACTAGAACGTTCTATCTTTCCTATTTGTCGAGTTATGAATATTTTTTGTTTTGAAAAGTGGATTTTCGAAAATTTCATGACTCTATTTGAAGGCGAAATAATGATTTTATCACAAAACTGATTGTGCCAGTCGATTTTTTGGCCAAAAAAAACCCCTCTTTACGAATTTTTAGCATTTTTTATAAATTTTTTGTCGAAAATTTAGAACAAAGGGGGTAGCTATGGAAATATTTTGCGATACAAATTGATTTTTTCTAACTCCCATAATCCTTGGAAATATGGACTCAAAATTCACTAACATATGTAAAATTGTCCCCTCTATCGATTGGTGAAGACTAGAACGTTCTATCTTTCCTATTTGTCGAGTTATGAGTATTTTTTGTTTTGAAAAGTGGATTTTTGAAAATTTCATGACTCTATTTGAAGGCGAAATAATGATTTTATCACAAAACTGATTGTGCCAGTCGATTTTTTGGCCAAAAAAACCCCTCTTTACGAATTTTTAGCATTTTTTATAATTTTTTTGTCGAAAATTTAGAACATGGAAATATTTTGCGATACAAATTGATTTTTTCTAACTCCCATAATCCTTGGAAATATAGACTCAAAATTCACTAAAATATGTAAAGTTGTCCCCTCTATCGATTGGTGAAGACTAGAACGTTCTATCTTTCCTATTTGTCGAGTTATGAGTATTTTTTGTTTTGAAAAGTGGATTTTCGAAAATTTCATGACTCTATTTGAAGGCGAAATAATGATTTTATCACAAAACTGATTGTGCCAGTCGATTTTTTGGCCAAAAAAACCCCTCTTTACGAATTTTTAGCATTTTTTATAATTTTTTTGTCGAAAATTTAGAACAAAGCTATGGAAATATTTTGCGATACAAATTGATTTTTTCTAACTCCCATAATCCTTGGAAATATGGACTCAAAATTCACTAAAATATGTAAAATTGTCCCCTCTATCGATTGGTCAAGACTAGAACGTTCTATCTTTCCTATTTGTCGAGTTATGGGTATTTTTTGTTTTGAAAAGTGGATTTTCGAAAATTTCATGACTATTTGAAGGCGAAATAATGATTTTATCACAAAACTGATTGTGCCAGTCAATTTTTTGGCCAAAAAAACCCCTCTTTACGAATTTTTAGCATTTGTTATAATTTTTTTGTCGAAAATTTAGAACAAAGGGGGTAGCTATGGAAATATTTTGCGATACAAATTGATTTTTTCTAACTCCCATAATCCTTGGAAATATAGACTCAAAATTCACTAAAATATGTAAAATTGCCCCCTCTATCGATTGGTGAAGACTAGAACGTTCTATCTGTCCTATTTGTCGAGTTATGAGGCACTTTGGCTTTGTTCAAAATTGCACATGGGCGCCTCTTTGTTAAAAGGTTGCCGACCCCTGTTCTATAGGTTTGTTTTCTTGGCTCACCCTAATCTCCAACGTTTCAATGTCAGTAAAAAGCTGTATATTATGCCAGACTAAAAATACACATCTGAATGGTTTCTTTACGTACCTTTTGCCAAATTCTAATGTGGATTTTGTTTCAGATTCGTTAAAACTAGCTGGAGAACAACAAATAACAATGGTCGTTCTGGCGTTACCTCCAAGAGATTCTTGAAGTATTCTCGTTAGTTTTGAATCTCTGTAAGGAATGTGAGTTTTATTGCCATCAGCTAAAGCACTAATTACGTTTCCTAAGGCTGAAAGAGACTTATTTATATTTTTTGCTTCGTCCAAGACCGTACCTAAAAAATAAAGCGCATAAACAAAAATTTTAAAAAAAATGAATTTACGTAGTAAAAGGATTCGGTATAAAAGCAGTTAAATAAAAAGGTCCAAGTTTGTCCAAAATCAATAATTGCAAAAGCTTAAACTCAACTCAACCGATTTCTAAACTGTCGGTTTTATTCCACGGACAACGATTACTAAACAATAATATTTATTTTTATATTCATCCCTTTCTACGTTTAAAAATTGTTAAAATATAAAATAAATGTTTTACCTTCCGCTCCAGTTTTTGAGACCTTTTCTGAACCAGCCAAATCTACTAAGTATAGTTTTCCAGATAGTTTCTTTTGGTTTTCCAAGTTTTCTTGTTTAACGTTTATTAAAAATACTGAATGCGACCTAGACGAATGTTCATTCATATCTAAAAACAAATAGATATGTATTACGATTACATTAAAATAATTATCTTATGTATCAAGACTTTATTGTGGATATTTGTGTTTAACAAGAGTTGGAACGGTAGGTAACATCCAGACTGGTAGAGTAATGCCAGAAAGGACTCAATGAACTGGCAGACCGAGACATAACAATTTTTCTGGAAATGTACCTACAAGATGATGAATTCCCAAGAAGAGATTCAGCAAGAATATATATTGGACAAGAAATAGTCCTTGTGACCACAAATAAGTGTTCCGAGGACAAATACAAAAATGGGTACAAAACCATTTTAAGACTACAGTGGAGGAACACTCCAAAGCAGGTACATAGTAAGAACTTTATAAAGGATACATGTGTTAAATGACCCAAGAAACACAAAACTTTAGTAAGAATCGGCTAAGTTATCTAACATGTAATGTCCTATAGTAAAATGAAGATGTCAGCTATTAACGAAACCTTAGCCCACATCTTATCTGACTGTGAATCAATGGACTCAAGGAAACAAGCAATAAGGCACACATCTAATGGACCAAAATCATCTACTCGACTGTACGAGGATAACTGGATGGGTGGACTGAAAAGTTTATAATGAGTAAAAAATACATTACTTGTTACAGCTATGTGTCTATTGGATTTTCCTTCTTCTATAGATTCGAAGACTTCTTCGGGACTCGAAACGAACCTTTCTGTAGCTCCTTTTACGAATGGTACACGATTCTTATCTTCGTGAACACTTAAATTTACTTTAGAAACTAAAAAATGAACAGGTTTGAGAATAAATACAACTTTTTGGAAGTACCAGCGTTACCATCTAATAAATCTCTAATTTTATCCATGTAGATTTCAAAATACGAAACTTTAATGTGAAATTCTAAATTTTCTTCCATAGCGTAAATGTGATTAAATATGTCATTAACTATTCTTGGAATTATCCCTTGTTTTTGTGGATCCCCTACAAACAAAAATAAGATAATTAAAAAATGTTAAAACAATGCATCCCACAATCAAAATGTAAAAACATTTTACAACCAAGGGTCGGTATTTATATTTTAAGTGTGGATCAAAAATATTTGTAAAGATACAGTTGAAAGTTCTTTACTTCTATTTTATTCAGTGATAAATCTACGAACTGTTTCGCAAAACGCGTTCACACTGTTCAGATTAATAAATTGACAAACTGTTTTATTGGACAGAGCAAGACCAGTTAGAATAAGACGATACTAGAAACATCTACGTCTCCCTCTCACAAAGTAGGCCAGTTAAGTTGTAAAAACAAACTAAAAATTAACATTGAGTTGCTCGTCTCATTGGTTGTCTATGCATAAACTGTTCGGTATTCCAACTTTATTTCAAAACTAATTACAACTATTTACTGCAAGTTGTATAAGATTAACCGTTAATGTAACATCGTTTTAGTGGATTTGAAAAATATGGCTCACCTAAGACACCTTCCATTGTATGAGTCTTTCCAGAAGACGTCTGTCCATAGGCAAATATGGTTCCGTTGAAACCAGAGAGAACATCAGTGACAATACTTTTCGCCGCTTCATTGTATACTTTTTCTTGAGTTGCATTTGGTTTAAATACTTTGTCGAATAAATAAACTTTACCCTGCAAAGAATAAAACAAATTAATTATAAAGAAAATAACAAGAGAACCTATCAGGAGGTGTCATACTCAATGTTTATGGAATCTGTCCACAATAATTAATAAAATTATGTTTTTTCCATTGGCTTTGCATTTCAAGGGTCAGGGGGAAAATCATTTGCAAATTTTCTGCAGGAGGTATTAATATTTGAAACAGGATGTACTATCATAGTCATAGTACTTCCGCGACCGCCAGCTCTCCGTCTATAAGTTTGAGAAATAGAAAAATAATGGTAGGTGCTAACTAAGACGCCTTTTGCCTATGATAATATGAGCCCACGTTTATGAATAAGAGTTGCTATTGAAAAGTTATTTAGGTCGAACTACTTGCGATCACCGGTTTCATTGTAAGTGTTAATAAACCGTCAAGTCAAGGTCAATTAAAATATTTTCATGTGGACGAAACTAACGAATAAAACAAATATTATTTTCAATTATTTGTTTATTTATGTATACAAGACATGCAAGCACATTGTCAAATAACTTTTTAGGTACACTACAAAAAGTACAACACATTTACTAAGATGTATTATGTTATAATTTATATCTTCATGTTTTAAAGATCTATTCCATCTACCACCATCACTTTTTCCCGTACATTCAAGATTTGAAATACAGGTTGTCCCACTATAAAGTAACACATTTTGACGGCTTATTAGTCGAGAATGGAAAAATATATCGACGTACAGTTTTCGCTAAACTTCTTATATTTCCTTCAAGTTTTTGTTGACATAGTTGCCGAATGTATATTTTTTCCCAAAAACGCCGAAAAAAATGACCTTTTTTGAAGCGAAATTATCGGTTTATTTTAAATAAAACACCCTATATTTTTTAATACCATCTGAAAGTCCCTTTCCAAAAATGTATACGTTATCGACATATACTCAAGTTTTTAGGGAAATATTAAATTTTTTATGAAACCATATCAAGAGCTTCCAAACGTAAATTATCACATTTTTAGAATATCTGTAAGAAAAATATCCCAAATTACAAAATTTTCAAAAAGTAAGGTTCACCGGCTCTTAAAAATTATTAAATTTAAACCATATGAAATACAAACTTTCCAAAAAATAGAGAATCATTCATTCAAACAACGATTTTTCATGTCAGAAACATTGTTGGATCTGGTAACACATCAGCCTAATTTGAACCTAATAATGTCAGACGAAGCCACATTTCATATTAATGGAATAGTAAATAAGCATACTTGCAGGATTTGGGGAGATGAAAATCCAAGAGCGTTCAACGAATTTGAAAAGGATGCTCCTAAAGTAAATGTCTGGTGTGGTGTATCTAAAACTAAAATCTATGGCCCCTTTTTTTCATGAAGCAACAGTTAACGGAAACACTTACACCGACATGTTGGAGGAGTTTTTGTATCCCCAATTACAACAAGATGAAATTATAAACTCTGTATATTTTCAACAAGACGACATACATTGTCCTATCCTATCCTTTTTTTTAAGGAATGTATGTCATGAAAATAAATTTTGAAACTTCAATCCAGTATAACTTTGTCAACTTTAAAATCTAAAAAATTAAATATTGCTGATAATTTTGGGTCATTATTCCTCTATCGAATGGTATGAAAATGATACTTATAGCTGGGCATGTCAAAGATTTTTAGATAATTTTATAGTTTTTTAACCAAGATCGTACAACATGGTCTACAACAAGTTGCAAGGTCTGTGGGCCATTTCTAATTAGTCAGTAATTTTATTTGTTGGCATTCCTGTTATTTATAATGAGGTAGTTTTCCAATAACAGCATTAAAGCGCATTATGCGGCAAAGTGCTCCACGGTGAATGTTCCAAGGAAGCGATATTCCGTCATCTGCGCATGCGACTTTCTCGCTACGAGGGTTGGACTTTTTCAAGAAGGGGAAGGAAAAATAACCATTCCATACACCCTTCACCTTAAAGAACCTTCAAGGGGAAGGTAAAAAAAGTAAAAAAAAATAAATATTCGATGTTGAAAAAACCCTTAAAAAATACCATTTCACTTTTAAACCCCCTAAATTTGGGGGGGAAACCCCTAAGTCGGCAACGCTGCCTCGGCATTGTGCGCCACTGAGCTACATTATGCGCTCTAATTGGAAAACTACCTATATTGCACGAGTCTGAAATGTACAGAACAAACAAGCGAGTGCGATAAAATTAAGATATAAGCGAAAGCGAGTGTGATAAAATTAAGATATGGCACGAATAATTTACAAGATTTAATCTACGATCAATTCATGAATTTTCATTATATTTATAATTACTCGATTTTGATAAGCTAACGACTTGTACCACTAATAGTTTTTCTAGATGTATATTATTTTAATTAAATTAGCCGTATCAGCGAATACATACAAAAATTATATTTTTGCAGGAAATACCTTTACTCCAAAATCTTGTCAAAAACGTAATATTCATTTTCATTGATATCGATAAGAAAAGAAGGAGAAAAATAGTAATCAATAAGCACACTCTCTGATGCCCTTGACCGTTTCTCTTTGTCTCGTTTATATTGGATCGTCGCCGTCGTGTGTCGTTGCAAAGGAGCGCGATTTAGAGCGATACAGTGGCCAAAATATAGAGCCCATGTTCGGAGACTAACATTTTTAAAGTCTATACTAGAATGCAGTTCAGCGGATGATATTTATTGCTTATAGAGCAATGAATAGTTTTTTTTTCAATACAATTTTTTGTCATTTTTGTGTGAAAATGTTTTATAGAATTGCATTTTTAGTGATGACTCTTGTTTTTTTTTCAACCAAATTGTATTTTAATATTGCGGAATCTTCAGATCACTTCCTTTTACTTCACCAGTTCAAAAATGTGTTAATTCTTGCAATAGCTCCTAAAAATATGACTTATGAGTTGTAACATGTCTATGGACCTGTTTCGACTTTTAAATTAATATCGCAAATCCTTCTTTAATTCCCGCTCGTCGTCTCATTAGCCACTTCCTATTCCCAACCCTGGCCATAAGACAATTGACATCTGCCAAC
The DNA here is from genome assembly GCA_947563755.1 of Lochmaea crataegi. Taxonomy (NCBI): domain Eukaryota; kingdom Metazoa; phylum Arthropoda; class Insecta; order Coleoptera; family Chrysomelidae; genus Lochmaea; species Lochmaea crataegi. The sequence continues at coordinate 5,125,340 of OX387429.1, read as the reverse complement.
GGCCGCCTCCATTTTTGCAACGCAACGAGCAAAGCTCCTTTTCGCTATCGACTTTCTACAATGCAAGACATACCCTTTTTGAACTATCTTTTATTGCTTCTCTTCTATATCTTTTTTACCTACTTTTTTCCCGAAATATATTAGGGGATGTCCTAGTTGGTGTCTTGATGTTTCAATGGTATCTTTGAGGCAGTGGTGTTCACCACAGAAATTTAGATTTAAAAAAAAATTAGGTAAAAAAGATATAGAAGATAGGCAATAAAAGATAATTCAAAAAGGGTATGTCTTGCCTTGTAGACAGTCGATAGCGAAAAGGAGCTTTGCTCGTAGCGTTGCAAAAATGGAGGCGGCCGTTGGCAGATGTCAATTGTCTTATGGTCAGGGTTGGGGATTGGAAGTGGCTAATGAGACGACGAGCGGGATTAAAAAAGGATTTGCGATAGACATGTTACAGAGTTATAACTCATTGTATTCGGAATGTATTAGGAAACGAGCGAAGGCATTGAATCTTCTTTTCTGCCACGTGAAACATAATTTCTTCTCCAAATTCGTTCCAATTTCACGCAAAATTCAAAACTCCATCATTTTGTCTTCACCCAATGTCATTGTCAATTTTGATCACCAATTTGATTCAAATTATTACTTGGAACGGTGCATAGAAACAAAATTTTTCTGTCTAGACAGAAAAAGTCCACCTCTTATGCCTGTTAAGTAGTGATGAGCAAAATTGGTCTTGGTCTTGCAGTCTCGGTCCTGACCATTTCAAACATGGGACATTTCAAAAATCACTTTTACTGCCTAGGCAGTAAAAGTGTTACTTCTATGATCGATAAATGTCACTAAAACTGACGTTTAATGTCAATCGGAGAAAAATATATTTACAATTTTGTTTTCTTGAAAATATTACTATTTTTAATTGTTTATAATAGTTTTTGTATATTTCCAATGTTTAAAGAATTAGTAGGAATTTTTTTTTAAACAATTTCATTTGTAAATTAAAATTATTAGCAATAGAGATAGAGTTACGGGTGTAGGACTTTTTTGATTGGAAATTTCTTCCTTTCAAAGAATCCTTTTTCAGATTTCGATTATCTCTCATAGTTTCTGAGTGATTCGCGAAAAACTAAATGACTCTTTTATTTATAACTTTTGCAATTTTTTATGGATGCATTTTTGTAGATGTCATTCCTTATCCAATGAGCTATCGCTCATATTTTTATGAGTAAATTATACATTTGTGGTATGACTGACTGACTTTATGGATGAACTCTTAGAGTTAATAAAATAAATTTCGTTTTAGTCCATTTGTTAATAACATTGGTGTACCGTTATCTTACATTTTATCCAACAAACCATGTCTATATGAAAAATGTAGGTAATGCATCGAAATAATAATTCCGTGTAAACTTACGAACTGATGAATGATTCAGATAGTTAAAAGTATTTCCTAGTGATGCGTCAAACATGTTTCAAATATATGAATGAGTTCATTATCATTCTCCGTTATGTACGATGTTGCGCGTTATTTTAATTCTATTTTGATAACCGTGTACTAAAAAATTAAAAGTTTTCTATTTAGATTATATTTAAAGATTTCATCAGTAATCATCGCGATTTTGTTAAACTACATTCAAAATTTAAACAATAATTATTTATTTGATAAAAAATGAAACACATGAAGATTGCATGTAACAGTTGAATTCCGGAAAAAATAGATTTAGAATGAATATTCCAAAAAAAAAATATTTTATGTGGAACAGAGCTAATTTTTTTGTAAATCTATTAATATTTGTACAGTTTGTCTCAAATTCGAGACGTATCATTGGGATCTCGAAAACGGTAGAGATAGAGAAACGGTTAAATTGTGACAAAAGTTGCGCATTTAAGGGAACAATCATTAGACGCGATCAGATTTCAAATATTTCCTTTTGTTTTTGAGATAATTGAAAACAAGTAATTTCTCGGATGTTATTTTTCAATTTTTTTGTAGAGCCATTTAAAAACATGTCAAAAAACAGTTGACACATCTTCATTGTCTTTAACATCATCTCATCTACATATTCATCTGATGTTTTGTATTCCTACATTCATCATCAACTCAATCTTTTTAAATACGGCCCTGGATTTTTGTAACTTTACAAATAACTCATTTCATTGTGGTTACCATAACATATATCAAGTTAGGTTGGAGTATTTGTTTCGTTCCCAAACAGCCATCATCAAGCTCCTAATATGATTAGGAGGAACTTTTGGATAGAGTAAATTAGAGTAAAATAAAATCACATCTAGTAAGTATAGCAAAACCGCTCTTAGTTTACCACTTTCGGATTAGGTGTTCTGTTCGTCGGAAAATTCAGCAGTACTCAAACGTTATTTTTAATTATTAATAAGATAGAAGTAATTGCCATACTAGCGGAAAAACTAGCAGAACTAACCTTATCGCTGTAAGCTTCTAATCCGAAAGTGGTAAACTAAGAGCGGCTTTGCTTTATCTGTAGTTTGCAGGAAAGTTTCTGGACACCCTGTATAAGGTACCGACCACTACACTGCAAGTGCATCATCGTCACCAAAAGTTCAACAACGTTGCAAGCCGTAAGGTATGTTGGAACAAGTTTGGGAAATATTGAAAAATGTTCCTGGTTTTGACTTAGACTTTATTTTCCGTTATCGAAATTTTTCATTATTCATTGTTTAAACATCATTGACCAAAATCATTCGGGTGTTCAATTTTTGTTTATACATAACAAATAGTTAATTCTAAAAAAACAATATAATATTCAATCAAATTTAATAGTGTAGTTGTTTTTATTCCTAAATAAAAAAATCGTATTTTCAAAATTTTTCAAATTCCTCCTTTTAGATTATTACGTCACTAGTATAAATTGAAGTTAGGCACAAATTTTGACATGGAACATAATTATCATTTAAAAGTGTAGTCACCAAAATTAAAGTAGAAAAGAAGAAGTTTAGGATATATTGACAACGTGTTGTTTGCATTTAGATTTGGTTTATGGAAAAAGACAATAGGTTTAATAAATATATATTTGAAATAATAAGTAATTTTCCTTATTTGTATATTTTATTTAAATTAAAATGATCTTGACAACAAAAATAATTTGTTGAAGTTTATTGATTGTTTCATAGTTCTTATATGAGTTGAACGACCCTATTCGTAATTGGAAAATCAATAATGCAATGAAATTGTAATGTCAGTAACATTTTCCCAGAAAATAGTGCGCAATCTTTAATTTTATGTCAACGCAAAATAAATATTGCTTTAATAATATAATAGGTACTTCAATGGAGGATTTTATCTAGCAATCTCCTAATATTTTAATAACTCGTGAATAATTCAGTTAATTAAATTTTCAACTAATCGTATGACGAGAAAAAATAATCTTTATCAACAAGCATATACACTTATATTTCACCCACGTTGAGTTTTTATACATAATTTATATACCTTTCTCATTGAACAAAAAAGTACCTACAATAATTGAAGAGAAAAGCAAGGAATTTTTTTGCAATGCCATTTTATTTAATTCTGACTCATTCTAAACGTATTTGATTTGAAAAATTCCTTGTGTGTGTAGTTTCAACAATTCTTTTTCCCTTAACCAACTTAACCTGAACTCTTCCTTTCCTGCATTTCCCTCTGTTTTCGTGTTTTATCCAGATTTTTTTCCTTGAAATTTAGTGCTATTCTATGCAGTTTCCTGTCGATCATACACGCCTCGCTTAATTCATTCATTCGTTTGGGTTGTGCTTGACAGCCCAGGCGCTTGAACTGAATCTTTGTACCATTTCCCATGTTATCTACTTCCATTCCAGAAGCTTCGTGTCTTCTATAAAGGCCACTAGTTTGACTGGAGGGATTTTCAGTAGTTGTAATGGTTGTATCAATTCCTCTCCAAAGTGCTTCCGTCTAAGTACTTGTAAGTTCTCGCAGAAGCAGAGTATGTGTGTAGGTGTTCCATCATCAAGTTTACATTTTCTGCACATAGTTTCTCTAGCTTTGCCGATTTTGTGCAGATGTTTCCTCAGGGTGCAGTGTCCAGTGCTTTTGTGTCAACCTCCATTTGAGTTGGTATTCCCTATCTAGCCAGTTCCCGATTTCCCCTCTTAAGCAATCTTTTGTGATTCCACAAAACGGTTCCGGACCTATGAAGTCTCTTTTAGAGCCTTCTTTAGCTAACTGGTCCACCATTTCATTACCTGCAATCCCCTCATGTTTCGGCACCCATATTAGACACTTTGTTGTCTCTTGCCAGCCTGTTAATGGATTCTTTGCAGTTTTTCACCAGTCTAGACCTAGTTGTTCGATTACTAATAGCTTTAAGCAGAGCCTGGCAGTCAGTGAATATTTTAAGTTTTTGTCCGGTATATCATCTTCTGATGTTTTCATCAATACAGGCTATAACGGCAATCGTCCCTGCTTGAAACACAGTCGTATATCGACCAAGGCTAAAGAACATTCTCTTTCTAGGTCCTTTTATACCAGCCCCAGTGACATGGTTTGCTTTAGAGCCATCAGTCACCCAGATGATTTCTCCAGAATTACCTGGGTGCATTACCTGTTCCCTAGATGGGATGATGATGTTCACTCGCTCAGTGAATATATTCTCGGGTGTCATGCTATCAAATCTAGTATTGTTCCAGTTGTGTGTGTCCTTCTCGAACACTCACGACTCACTTAATCTGTGTAATAATCTTTCACATAGTATGTTCTTATACAGATCTGGTCACTTTTTACCGAACATATAGCAGATAATCATAGCTTTTCTAATTCACTTGATAGCTCGCTTTGTCAAATACCGCTTGTTTCTAAATCTAAAACCAAAATCACAGAAGCAGAACACAAAACAGAATCCACGATCAGTTCTGTGATCCATAGTAAATTTTGGTATAGATGGCAGAGATTATTTTGGCTTATTAGTGAAGCTTATGCCCAAATTCAAAAAAGAAGAAAAAAATCTGCTCTCTAATGCTTACCGTGTTTTTACTAGGTTATTGTTTTTAATTTTAAAAATTTTTGTTGTTATATTGAGGATAAAGGAGCAACCAACGAACCAATTTTCGAGTACCAGTTCCTTCCCCCCTCCCCTATTCATGTCATTATTCTGTATAGTTGAGGGATAAAAAGCATAAAAAAAGTAACACCCAAATAGTGTATGAAAATTATAAGTTTTCTAAACACCTAACGAAACTGTCTGGAGGTGCATCAAACCGCCTAAATGTAAGGTTAATGTGTATACCATTGGAGAATCAGCTAGTTTTGTTGTAACATTAAAAAAATCAACATAATCACCAAACCGAAGAAAGAATTGCTATACAATTTCTTAGCATTTCCTGCAAAATAAAAGCGAAAGATGAACCTACAGAGAGGCCAACTAAAACATTGCATAAAGGATTAGCTTCAAATGGTCTTCCTTCAGAAACATTGACTTCCTGGGACTTAAAATGCGTCAAAGAAAATATGTAAAATAGACGTCGCAAAACATTGCCAACTTTGCCTCACTCTGCCAACTAAGTTCACCTTTATCTGCAAGAACATTCGTACAAAACGTCAAGAGAAGAAAATTTTGTTCTAGATAATGGTTTCTAAAATGGAACCAAACAAATTGAAATTTGTAAGTCGGATTTTATATACATGGGATTCCTAAGCAAACTTCTTTCTTCTTTTCAATATATTTACTATACTGTATACTGTATCTGTATTTGTGACTATACAGAAAATTTTAATCCATTAAAAAACGTTCTATTTAGTGAATAAATTGTTTCACGATGACTCGACGTGGTAGAATGATTTAGTCAAACGAAACAATGTTGTATTATAAAAAAAGTATTAATAATTATTGTTCATTGCTACCTGTTAAATACATCTAACACAATAGCGTAGACGGCGGTGTATACAGAAAAACTGTAATTAAACCATTGCAATGAACGCTTTGATGATTTCGTCTATACAACTGTTGAATTTCTTCAACAAAGTTCTCATTAAAATGTTCCAAATGACTTGGCTTACTAGAAAACTACACTTTGGAAGATATAATTATTGCGAGAGAAAACATGTCGATTTCATATTTTTTATCAATAAATAACTTCTGTATGTTCCTTGTGGTATATTCATTATTTTTTTTGTTATTTTGGGAAATTAAACCACAATATTTTTTTTATATTGTTGTTTGTGTTTTGATATCGTTGTTGTCTGACACATACGAAAATTCGAGAACGAGACAATCAATGATAACATTTTTACTGATGATCAAACAAGAACTTCATCATCTTCAATCGATAGGTAAAAACATACATTTCCTGTGGGTTCCTGCACACATAGGAATAAAAGGCAATGAGATAGCCAATCAATTCGCCAAAAAAGCAGCACAACTTAATACCACACCAATTATTAAGCCTTTATACATTGACCTAAAACTATTTATTAACAATAAAGCATACAATACATACAATGGAATGACACGTGAAGGAGCTCACACGCAAATCTTAGAGGAATCAAACCCTGGTTCACTTTTACCGAAAATAGAAGACATCAAACCATCATCACAAGGTTACGTCTAGGTCATACTCGAGCTACTCACGAATACTTACCCAAGCACCAAGACCACAATGTGTCATTTATGAGCAGCAGTTAGCAGTGAAACATTTCTTAGTTGAGTGTCCGCTTTATCATATCAACAGACTAGCATGCAACATAACTGACTTTCCTTGGAAAATACTTTAAACAACAGCAGTAATGTTAAGAATCTTATTAAATATCTACATATTTCAAACTTATACCATAAAATGTAATAATGTTAAACACACATATATTATTTTATGTAACAGGAATGATAACATATAGCTACAGACCGCTAATAACCCTTGAGATTGATGCGGTTTGGAAAAAAAGATATCATTTTGAAGCAAATAATGTCTAATTTTCAACACCTCACTTATGAAAACCCTATTTTTTGTGTTCATTTATTCTGATTCTGTTTCACCTAAATAAAATTCTTCACCTATTAGACGAGAGCTTGATTTTTACTGTCAAACTCGATATTATTTTAAAAACTCTTAAATCAAACCACTATGAAAATCTATTTTTAAAATCTACTTTTGATAAACTTTATTGTTAAAAAAGGTTGAAATAAACAAATGATTTTAGTTAAAGTGAAAACTTTATCATTTAATTAATTAAAATTGTTGTAATTATATTAGTTCAACTTTTATATTATTTAAAAATTAAATCAGTATTTACATAAGTAAAAAACGTAGAATAAAAAATAGTAAATGTTTAGTAGATAGAACTTCAATTTTTTTGTTTACGAAATTTTATGTTGAAAAAATTGGTAGGTACCGGAATGAGCAAGAGTTCCTTTCTTTGTAAAACGGATACCCGAAATGTGTTCAAATATAATTATATTCTAAGCTAATCAACTCCTCTTGTCAAAACGTAACATATAATTAATAGAAATATATAGCATAACACAAAAAATTGTGTACGACACAATAAAGAAGCATTCTTCATACCGCGATGACGTAAAGGGAGTAGCAGTAACCTTCTCATTGCCAAATTGTAATATTTCAATATTTATACTTGAAAACTTACCGCTATAGAAATGCAATTTTCATCTGCTCCTTGGGGAAATTTTACTACGAATTTTGACCCAGCCTTTTCCTCCGAGTCATTTAAGGGTCGAAATCTGCACACGACTTTAATACTATCCTCCGCGGGTATTTCCCGATCGACCGACATTTTTCCTAAGGTTAAATTACTCACAGCACTGATTACGTTAAATCATAACTTAATAAATATATATTTGCACTGAAAAAATGTCTTTTTGCCCAAAACTGTCTTACACGAAATGGACAGACATCTTTGTTCATGGATTCAGCTGTCATCGGGAAAACTTCGAATTAATCCGATTTAATCTGTCATGTGTCAAAAATTCTTGTTCATTTCGCTGATATGCACAAAAATCAATTTCTGTGGTATTAGCCCACTTTTAAGGTAGAAAAATAGTGTAAAAATTGTAAAATGACAAAACAAAACGATTGACTGAAGATGGACTAAAGCTTTGGCGCGGACAGTGTAAGTATAGGTGCTTTGTGGTCTGTACTGTTCTAGTTCACGATGGTGAAATGAACTAAAGTTGAGAAAACAATGGAACTCCGTGGACTATGGAATTCCATAGCGACACGTCGCTTTCGATATTTCGTATACCGTCTAGATACCGTTCTCTACACGACTTACCCCTTTCCCCGCCTGGTAACAAAGACTAAAGAGGTATCTGGTAATACCAAAGAATACACCATGTATCCTGTGGTTATACCATTCATGTGAAGAGAGCACAGAACTAAAAAACCTTTAGTTCTGTGGAAGAGACCAGTAGACCTCACAAGACTGGGATTCCGTGTACTATGGACGCGACACGTCGCTTTCGATATTTCGTATTCCGTTCTCTTTCTCTACACGACTTACCCCTTTCCCCGCACGGTAACAAAGACAACACCTAAAGTGGTATCCACAAGACTTGCGACCACGAAACGTAAAATTTTCACGGGCTGTGGAATGAAGATTGAATGTTAACCTTACTTCTTGTTTAAAGCAGAAAGTAAACAAACATTACATACATAGTAAATATTGAATAATAAAAACTATAGAAAGATTAAAAACTGAAAATAGGCAAGTTGTGTTTAATTAAAAATTGAAATATTGGTTGGTGGTGCAGCTAATTTAAGACTGAGACGTGAGTTTACTTCAAGAAAATGATGAATTTTTCAGGTACCTACCAGAGGTACCAAATTTAAAATATTCTAGGATAAAGTAGGAATCAAAATTTCACATAAGTTTGAAATTACATTACCTGTGAGAAGTCTAGAGAAAGCACAATTTCACGCAAAATTTTACTTCAGCAAATAAAAATATTATTTAAAATCTCAAGTGTCTTGAAAAACTTTTTTACTCTTGAAGTTTTTTTCTAGATCCAATAGATTCGGAGAAAAAAAATTTCTAAATCTATTGGATCTAGGAAAAAACTTCAAGAGTAAATAAATTACAAAATTTCAACTTTACTTAAACTTGAGAAAAAAAAATAAAAACTCTATTTCACTCAGCCTCTTTTTAGGGAGTGGAATGAGGAAATTTTTTCATATGAAAGACCTATTATAATTTTATACGTACAATCACCACCTGAATTTTTTGCATACATTTAGAAACACCCTGTATGTAGTATAAAATATTATAGAAACTTCTGTTATATATAAGGTGAGTCATGAGGAACTGTACATATTCCTACCTCGTAATGATTCTCCTACGGGGTATGTCAAATATAAAATTTCAACTTGTATTTGGTTTTCGAAAACCTTTATCAAGATTTAAGAAAGTATTCAAATAGATAATAAATTATAAGTTTTCCTTTAGTTATTAAGGTTGGACGGGTGGTACTATACAATTCCAAAAGTTTATATTCCAAATTGCATAGTATTGTCAATTTATCGAGTTCTCAGAATATTGTTTTGACAAAAAAATACAGTTTGATTTTTTTTAAATTAAAGAAAATAACATAGAAACATTAAAAAAAAGAATCAGATGTTTAAATTGAGAAAATACAAGAGTATATAGCTTATCTGTTTTTTGAAAAAAAAAGTATCTGTAGTACACTGTAGGTTTTTATTTTGAGTAAAAGTATAAGAAAAGTCTGAGAATTCGATAAAATGCAAGTATTTAATATTTCCTATAGGTGCCCCAATACGAGGTAGAAGTATCTACAGTTTATCATGACTAACCACTTATATCAGAACAAATTGTCATATCTAGGAATATACCGGCGGGTTTTTTAATATTTTAAATATTTTGGTAACAAAAAATAGTAAAAGAAAGAAAAAATGGATCATAAATAAACAAATTTATGTACTAATTGTGATTACCAAATTAATTTTTCAAGATTAAGCAAAACCTCTGTACTAATCATTTATAAAAAAAAGTTCGTCTATACAATGACCAAAAAGTTTTTATCAAAAAAAGTTCTAGGCAAATTTAAAATCTAATAAACAATAGACCGTTTTAACGGAAGACATCTTGTGGTAGCGGCGACCATTGTCCACCTATAGATTTATATAGTTATTAATAGAAGCTAAATGTAATTCTAAAAGGAGACTGTAATTTGGATCTTGGACAAATGTCTCTAAGATTACGGCAACGGTATATTTCTTCGCTTTTTTTAGGGACTCGACGAGAGAACGAGGACACAAATAGGTCTCGTATACTATATATACAATTGTTTATTGCAATAAAGTTGTTCGTATTTAAATAAAATGAAAACTTACCATAAATGTATTAGATTGTAATCTCAGTAATCCATAAAGGCACTATTCACTACACTACACGATACACTAACACGTTACCGAAAATAAATTTTTAAGTTTTAGTAACATAATCACTCAAAATAAACAGACATCTTTCCTAATTCGAAGTGAAAAATTAAAATGATGATATTAAAAAATTATCAAATTAGATATAATAATGTATATTTAAAAGATACAGGTTCCTTGTAAATGCTATATTAACAATAAAATATATTTCTAAAACAATAACAATTTTTTCTTATATTTGTAGATCTTCTAACGTTTTGCATGCATCTAAAAGAAGGGATGCTAGTTTGTAATCACTATCTTCTTCAGTCAAACAATGTAGAGTATGGGTTGCTAATACAGTTATATCCTTTAGAGGAGTGGGTGCACACCAATCATCACCCTACAACAAAATAAATAAAGTACTTCATAGACGTCAAAAAATAATAGTTTGATATTATTATAACGCTTTACAAAATTTGAAAAATAACCAACCATTCTGGTTTGTGATTAGAAGGAATAACATCACTTGTAGACCGGTTTCGGCGTATTTGCGCCTCCTGGACTGGAGACTACGTTGATACCACACCAATACATTAACCTCAGTAAAGGAAATGCTAGGAGTGCGATATCAGCGACATCCCCACATCTAATCACAAACCAAAATTCTATATCGACAAAAAACCATTTCGGTTTTACCTAATTGCAGTTACCTGTAAAAATTGTCATGGTTGATTCTATCTTGCAGATATACCAACCCCGTTTACTTTAGAAGTGTAATTCAATGTCTGTCGGGGCATATAGCTCGAGAAGTAGTTGTTGCTTCTTTGAAAATTATTTTTCAAATTTTGTAAAGCGTTATAATAGTATTAAACTATTATTTTTTGACGACTATTGATCACGCTTTACTAAAATATGACAATTTTTTACAGGTAACTATAATAAAGAAAATAAAAGTACTTCATAGTTCAAGATCATTGCTGAGGATATTTCTTGGTATATCTAGTGAGTTACCAGCTATTGTAATAAGCTACTATTTTTTAAATATAGCTGTAGTGCCTCTCGTATAATTAAAGTAAATGTAAGTTATTAATGAAATACTAGAGTCAGCTATTACTTATGAAATATTTTAATAATATTGGATATATATGTTTATCAACGAACATATAAAAGTATTCGTAAGCATAAATATATTTAGTTTTGATATTGATGATATGACATGACATTATTATGAGAAGAATTAATAAAAACAAAAAACCCAATAATTAGCCTGTTTCCTTTGAATATTTAAAATTAAACATTATATTTCATGTGATTACTCACCAAGGATTCCATAAATTTAGTTAAAACAGTACTAAGGGCAGATATATTTTCACCAATTTGTGGAGAGGCTACCAAAAACTGGGATACTCTTCTGGCAGCAACTCTTAGTAGACATTTTCCAAGCTCTTTGGAACCATTCACTGCTGGAATTAGTTCGTCGGCTATACTGTCATAACCAGATGAATATAATTGAATGATCTGATATCTTCTTAATTCATCAACGTCCAAATTCCAAATTTTACCTAAATTCAAACATTTAGCCATCCAATAAACATGTTCTGTTGAGTAGATTTTTCCCGAATCATTTATAGTAACGCTTTCTAAGCTGGCTGATATTATTTTAAATAGGAATTGGGTTCTAGATGAATTTAATCTAATGTCAGATTTGTTGCAAGATATTTGCAACTTTTTCTGCATATCTGTAAAGAATAAGTTTATGACTGAAGCCTCGAAAAGATTGTTTATCGGTTTGGAATGTTTAATAGAAAATGTATTTATCATCAATAAAACTAAACTTAGTTGGTAATGTAAATGTAAAAGTTCAAAATCCACTATTTTTTGGTGTACCGCTAGTTCTACTAAAGGCTTTCCTCCGTTTTCCCAAATATTTTCAAAACTTAAGTTTGGTTTGGAAGCGTTATAAGATTCTTTTACGGTTTCCATGAAGAAGTCTAAGAATTCGGTTGATATGCTTAGAAAAAGTGACATTTGGTAATCAGTTAAACCTGTGTCTTGTCTGCATAGGCGCTCTTTTGGAACTTTTCCCACTTTATTTATTAGTTTACAGGCACTTTCATTTACAATTTTCAAATGTGTGTTCCATAAAAGTTGATAAAGACCTAAAAAATAAAAAAGTTTTTAAACAGACAGTTAACGTGTTAAATGGGCTTCTAATGTGCAGAATTATTTAAAAAAACATTCATTATTTATGCATAATGATTATGAGGTTGAAACTGGCAGCCGGAACTAGCAGCCGAACGTTACTTTTTGAATTAGGGAACCACAAGAAGCAATTTTAGTATATCACAGACTTAGGCCAGTAAAGTAAGAGGACAAACATGTGATCTGAGGCTTTCTTATTTACTGGCCGAGGTGTGTATACTATTTTTCTGTTCGACGGAGCCGGAAAGTGGCAACTTCGTTTAGCGCAGCTGCCCGAAAGTTGTCGCTTTCCGGCCGGAGGATAGAAATAATTATTTTCCGCAGAAAATGTTTTATTTTCTATACGCATAAAAATAATTTGATAAAACATTAGTGAATAAAGAAAGAATAATTATAAATGTGTTGTCTTGTGTAATATTTATGTTGTTTTGTTAGAATCTTTTTTTTAACACTGTAGATGGCGGCGGCTTTAGCAGCCGTTGATACGGAATGCTTGTTTTGGTAATTAAAGTACTCAAAAAAAGTTTTATCAAATTTCCATGATGCGTATAGAATCTACAACCTTTTTTGTGAAATTTTATATTGCTATTTTTTTAACTGTGTAGATGGCGGAGACTTTAGCAGCTGTTAATACCGCAAGTTTGTTTTGATTATTAAAGTACTCAAAAAAAAATTTATCAATTTTCTTTCATGCATATAGAAAATAAAACATTTTTTTTGAAAATAATTGCTTCCTGCGGATACTTAATTCAAAAGGTAACGACGATGGCGTTCGGCTGCCCTGCCACTTTCAGCCTCATATAATGATTTCTTACCTTGTCTCATATGCACATCTCGAATGCAATTCAAACAACTAATTGCAGCTTGTAATAAATTTAAATTTTGCATATCCTTCTGCCAAGCCGTTGCATATTCCCAGGCCATGTTTGTCAATAAACAACTGGCTTCGACACTGTAGGGAAACTGTTTTCTCAACAAATTAATATGTATAAATGTATTTTCTTCTCTTATAGAATTACTTTCATCAAAACCTTCATTCTGTAAAATGTCGATTTAATTTTACCTTGCGAAACAAACATAAACAACATTCAAATTATTATAAGTACAAAATATGGTAAATATGTAGAAGCAGAAGCTCAAAACTGGTCCAAATTTTTTTGTAGGCCTTTCTATCATCAACAAATGGAATAAGCTATAAAACCCCATAAAAATAATAATATCATATTACCTCTAGATTATCAGTATTTCTTTCAAGTTCTTCGTTTAAATTGACATTTTTGGGATTGATTCCTGCTTTAGTTAACCACTGTGCTACCAGTTCGCTTACAGATCCTTTTCCTTTTTGCAATACATATTTCAGACTAACAACGGGATCTTCATGTTTAAGTTTCGGCAATGGACAATCTTTAGCATTCGGTTTTGTTGATAAGATTATGTTTAGAAGAGAAATATCCTCTAGTTTACCTATAAATTAAAATTGCAATGTTGCATACAACTTACATAATAAATGGAACGGATTAATATCGTTACCAAAATTAGAATGAAAATGATTATGAAGCCTTACAGAGTACAAGTCATCAAATCTAGCTAGCGACTTGAACTTTGGATGCGAGATGGTCAGGCGGGTATTACGACATATAAGACGTAATTACGAGATGGAAGACATAATTATGAGATAAAAGTCGTATTTATTAAATTTCGACTTACTAAGACGTTATTACGAGACAGAAGACATAATGGGGTGTTAAACTTAACAAAAATATGAAGTTTTCTCAATGTTAATAGTTAGTGGTGGACAAAATCATAATGGAGAATCAATTATTTTTATTCTCACAAGGTTTTTATGTCGATTTGAAAATTCAACTTTTGAAAGATTTAAATAGTTCGCCATTTATGCTGTGACGTACATTACTTAAAAGAGAAGTTAGCTACATAAGGGTTGACATAAGACCACAATTCTGTCGTCTTCTTTTTTAAAATCGTGATGAAGTATAGGTTATGCTTATGTTATATTGCTAGGAGTTGTTTAAATTTATTTCCGATTTATTTATTTATTTTACCATTATAAGTTTTCCTTAACGTATTTACAGTTTTTATTTTTGTTAGTGTTGGATATTTTTCGTAAATTATTAGAATGAGTGGGTTCGTACAGGCAAATTCCAATAATTTACCACATTTAGACATTTTTATGGTGCATGAGTTTTTAAAAAAGTACGATTTTTTCATAAAAATGAAGATTTAAACAAATTAAATTGTTTTATTTCATCATTAGTATGGATCTTCATCAAGTAAAAGCCTCATCTATTCATAGAGAGAGTCTTATGGTGATAATGCCATTGGCTTCGTAGAAGTCAAACGAGAAAATAACATTTGCACAGTTCGGGGAAAAGTATGTCCAGAACATAATGTTAGAAAGAGAAACTGCACTGTGGCGTTATTGTTACAGGAAGAAGAAACTATTCAAGATCTTCATTGTAATACATGTCCAGCATCTGAAGCTCATATAAACAGTAAACAAAAACAAAACACTCATGTATATTATAGTCTTTGACAGTTCTTCAAACTTAAAATTCGAATAGCCTTTTTGTAAGTGACTATTAGTTCAAACATTAAAATCAGAAAGTGGCTAACTTCATTTTTAAGCATGTGACGTATCTGTAGTCAAAGTTACAAACACTTAGGAATTATTAATTTCCAGTTTTCTTCTTAAATATTCGGTTTAAAAAATGTTTTAATTAATTTTTGCAGAGTAGTACTAATATACTTTAAAAAAATACCAAAAGCCGGATATCGGTTTAACACCCCATTATGAGATAAAAATCGTATTTATTAAATTTCGACTTACTAACTCGTTATTTTCACTTACTAAGACGTAATTTTTTTATTTTTCGTTCGCCGTCCTGCTTCATCGTTCTCGCATTTGAAGTCGGTAGCTAGATTTCTAATAAAAATAAATCGTTTATTCAAATAATAAAATTCTTACCTATTAACAAAGACCATTCTACATTTTCTTGTGTGAGCACTTCCATATCATCTAAGCTAGTACCCAACTCCTCCATTTGTACCGCTACTTCAAATTTATGAGCCACATTTTTACATAAAATTGCTGCCATTAGAGCGGGAAAAGGCCTCGAAGAATTTGCCAAAAATTCCCTAATTTGAGACCAAAAAGTAGAAACTTCTCCATATTCCGGATTAATATCTTCATTTGATACTTTTAATAGTAAGTATAGTAAATTTGACAATCGTTGTATTTCTTTTTCAAGGTTAAGACCGATATGAAGTGACCTATTTACCCAATAATTGACTAGTAAATCAAACAAATTTTTGGTTGTTATTTTGAGACCCAATAATCTTTCTTGTAGTTCCGAAATATTTCCGAATGTACCTTCTATATAAGGCTTAAATAATACTTCTGAAGCTTTGAATTTCAAATCGTCTTCTACATTAGGCTTAAGGATGATTAAATCTGACTTAGTACAATCAAAGATAGAGAGAAATTGAGAAGCAGTAAATTTCAAGTGATCCGAAAATTTCACATGAACTTCTGGCAAGATTATGTTTTCATTTATGACGCTTAAATCTAGTAATTTTTGTAGATTAGACATTTCTTTTACATCTGTTTTAACAGAAAATTCATTATATTCAGTATTTCCATTTTCTTTATCTACGGAATTTGATATGAAAAGAAACAATTCTAATAAAAGACTAGAATTTTGACACAAAATTTTTAAATTCGCCGCATCTTCATCTTCAAAACTTTCCATGAAATATTGAATGCAGCAAAGACTAACCTCAGGAGGTACGTGTTTGTTTCCTAACAGTAATTCTACAATTTGCGTTTTACCTTCTATAGTTTTCAACTCCGTACAAGTGTTTAAAGCTTCGTTTAACAATCTATCACTGTCAGTTTCGGTTTTTAATAAATGCCGAAATTTTTTGTACAAATGAATATCTCTAGCCCTTTTATTATGTTTTTCGGCTAAAGCAAAATGAAAAGGTATGAAAATTTCTTTAACTAAGCCGTCACCATCTATAAATAATGTATTATATTGACAAACAAATCGACTTTTTAAAGTGGTTGTAAATCCTACTAATCCATAATTAATATACAAGAGTTTACTATTTTTAGCTGCCGAAAAAATTGCAATTCTAGTTCCCTGTTGAACAGAAAACACTTCCAAAGTTCCTTTCCTTGGAGAGTAAACCACTAAAAAGTGGGCGACTTTGTTTCCTGTTCTATGTTTTGATTTTCTTTCATCCGCTACTTGTATAAATGAACACTGGGCTTCCCTATACCCCTTAAACATTCTAATAACGATCCCTTTGAAAGAATCTACTAACAAAATGCGGCCTAAAGTATCACAAACTGCAGCTATTCTGTGGTCGGCAGAAAGAATAATGTCAGTGGTCGCACGTCTCAAGTCACAGAGTCCAAATCTGCAATGCATTGCATCAGCAGGTTGTACTGGCACGGACATTTGTTTTTCTTGAATATACTTGTTTCCCGTGAGCCAGTTTCTACAAAATTAAAAATACTTTTTGACAAGCAAAAGTACCTCAAGAAAATACTTACGGTAGAGTAGATTTTATTTTCATAGCAACAGCTTTAGCTACATCACTCAAAACAGGCATACCTCCTCCTTCTAAAGCAAAATGGTAACCCAAAAATGGTTTAGATCCAGCTGCCATAACTAAAGTATTATTCGGTGGCACAGTATTATATTTTGAATTGAAACCGTTGCAAGTTGAAGCTACTAATAAATGATCAAACGTATTAGAGAGATTTAACCCTACCACAGCACTGTCATTTATAACTGATTGGTCAAGAAAGCCCCACTTTTTGGGCACCACTGGTGTTACATTATTACTACCTGGTTGGGAACGGCAATTTCTTAAAATGGAAAATAGTTGAGGTCCATTTAGAACACATAAAGTACTTTGGTATTGTATGTATATTTCTTCAGGATGTAAATTAGGAGATAAATCAGGTCGTGGATTATGCTGAGATCGGCATTTTATGGTTGTGATATTTTCAGCATGAAACTGTTCTTCAAAAAGCAAATCACAATTTTCTGTATAAAATCTTACATGTCCAGAATCAAATCCAACAATAATGCAAGTCCAGTCCGGACCTATATGGAAAACAATTAATTACAATAATATTTATTTAAATTTTAATTTGGGTACAGCATGTATTCATTACATGACTTATTGTTACTTACCAAGACGTGTGTTTTCATTCTGGCCTACTACACACAAACATAAAACAGCTTTTACTTTGTCATAATCATGGATAGATCCAGAATAAATTATTTGAAAATTATTCATACAGGATTGAGTATCCCATTTTGGAGTAAGAACCACAATTTTTCTTTCATTTCCAATAACAAGCAAATCACCCGTGGGGGCTACAGATATTTTGCAAGAATGCAACCAGCTGTCAGTACCTAAAATAGTATTTTATTAAAATACCGATTATTTATTAATAATTACCTTACCTCTTTGGTCATCAGTTGGAAATAAACACTTTCTTATTTTATCTATTTCTTGTATACATGCTGTCACACGAATTTCGCAGGACATTTTAAAAATAGAAAATACAGCATACCTACTATTATCCCTTGTTTATATTTTCAGTTTGACAATGACAATTGACAGCACATAGACAGCATTGACAGCATTACTTGACAATAACAATGGGTGCGTTCCAAGATCACAACCCTTGAGAGCGACGTGAGCGTAACGTTCCAAATGCCGCAACCCCTAACGCTCAGTCTCAGCGGCTGGCTATTTTGCTGAGCCAGGAAATTTTACGCTCACCGCCGTCGAAACGGCTGTCGTAACAACCGACAAGTAAAAGCGGAAATTAAGCGTTCCAAGTGCTCGCAAGTGTTGAGTGTGAGCCTTCTTCTGCTTAGTTCAGCAGTTAGGTTACTTGGAACGCGCCCAATGATGATGATGACAGATTTATGAGCAGCGTATCGCTAAATAATTCCACAGAACACGGAGTGTAAATTTTTGGGCTGCATCCACAGAATGTCCTTTGACAACGCAATGCCTTAAACAAGAATAGAAGAATTTTGTGTTGTGCACTTTGACGTTTAATTTATTCAATTGTCTGTCACTATTTTGTAAATATAAACAATAACAAGAATAAGCAATATTGTATTTGAATAAAATGGCTAATCGAAAAAAGGTATACATAAAAGAGGAGGTTTATCTTCACGGGAATGTTATTGTTAATTTTTTATTTTTAGAGTGCCAGTTCAACCGAATCCAGTTCAGGTACATCAACATCAAATTCTTCCAGCTCAAGCTCCTCGTCTAGTGGTTCAGAATCATCATCTTCAAGTGAATCCGATAGCTCAACCTCTCAAGACTCCAGCAAACCCCAATCTGATACTGATACCAATAAAAAAACAGCAGCTCAGAAACATATTAGAAAAAGTACGGAAACAAAAACTTCTGCCAGCAAAGCTTCAGATGCAAAACCTGCACCAAAAAAAGTTCCAACCCCAAAAGTTCAAGCTTCAAAAACAAGTAAAACATCAAAGCAATATTCAACAGATGAAGATGAGGATATCAAAAAACAGGCTTCAAAAAGGAAAAGTAATGTAAAACCAAAAAGTAGTGCGACAATTACTCCCAAATCTACTGCTTCACCGCCAAAACCTTTAGCAAAACTAGCAGGAAAAATATCTGCAGCAAAGCCTAAACCAGTGCAGAAGCAAGTGCCAATAAGAGGTAAAATTCAATTAGTAGTAATCAGTACAATATTAAATTCGCTGCTGGCAATAATTATTTAATGTAAACTTATCTCATTTTTTAATATCTATCTAGGTAAGGAGCCACCTAAAATACGAGCTCAAAAAGTTGCTGCAAAGAACAATGTTGAGGTTAACAAGAAAAAAAGCATTTTTTCACCAGAAAATAGTTCAGAATCTGATTCTACAAAGGAAAAAACTCACAAAGATGTTCACCAATCAAAAGTAAAACCTGAACCTAGGGCTAAAGCTAGAACAGTAGAAAAAGTGAGAAATGACAAAAGAGAAGAAAAACATAAACCTAAAGAGATTGTTGGTAAGGAAATAAAAAAGTTTTTATTTAAATTCAATTTTATACCAAAGAAAAGAAAGATCATTTAGCCTATGTAAAGCGAGAACAAATTTAGCTGGGCATACAACAAACAAGTGTCCCAGGGAGGAATTTAGTTTAGTAGAGGGCATCACTATATCTTTTGCTTGCACTATACCTACTTTATATCTTTTTATTAGAAAATGTATTTCGTAATGTTTCTTATATATTAAGTCTGTCTACTTATATTAATTTAATTTTTTTAAATATAATTATTAATTATATTGATTATAGAATCATCGGCAAGTTCAGCATCCACAGCATCACATACTGGAAGTAGTAGCTCGGAAAGTGAAAGTAGTGCTGAATCCTCAGCAAATAATAGAAAAGTTATAAAGAAACCTGTAAAAAAGCCATCAGTAGTTCATAAAGAGAATGCGAATACAGACTCAGAAAATGACAGTCCTGGAAAAACTAAAACTCCTAAGAAACTCACCAGATCAGCAAGTGTAAGAAAATCAAAACATACTGGGAAGAATGTTTATTCTGATACTGACTCAGATACCGAGAGTACTAAAAGATCCTCATCTAGATCTCCTGTTAAAAAAGCACCTGTTGTAGGAAAAGGAAAAACTAAAAAGAAAGGAGAAGGTAAACACAAAAATAGTGAATCTCCAGTGGAAGAAGAAGAAAGAACTTGTCCTCTTGAATGTTGTGACAGCATTGGACATTTAAGTGGCAAATATGAAAAACATTTTACTTTGGAAGCTTGTCCAAGATATCACAATTTGACACCAGAAAAATGTAAAGAGGTAAGTAATTTTATATGTGGTTTGTAATAATTCAACTTCTGTTTATGTCTATAAACTGACTTAAACGTTATAACAGTTCGGTCATAATTCATAGGTCTCTTGTACAATTTAATTAAAAGAAGATCATGATGATCTTAAAAATATTGCCCATATCTACTCAGCTGGATTCATTTCATGGTACCTGTAAGAAGTTTTAGATTAGCTACACGAGCATAGGCCAATGACCTATTAAATATTTAATACGTCATTGGCATAGGCTATCGTTTTTATATTTTCAGATCACATTTGGCAAATGGCTTACCAGGATTCCTTCGATAATTATGAACGTTTTACAAGGTCACTTTGTAGTATAAAATAGAATAGGGATGCTGGACAGGTGCAAAGAATTAAGTTTTCGTAAAAAAAACTTTAAATGTGACCATAAAGGCAGCTGCATGGGATAGCATAAATAGAACTTTTTCGGTAATATTTTGTAAAGTTAATCTTTCATCTGACCAGAGTTCCCTACTCGTACTGTATATACAGTTAAAATAATTCTGAATGATTTTCTTCTTTAAATTGCATTGTTACAGATTCTCGAGGATAGAAAAAAACGGGAAGAATCAAGAAAGAAAGCTTTGGAATTTCACAAAAAAACTCCAAGACCTCACGCCAGTTCGGAACAGAGACAGTTCTTACAAAAAGTAAGGGATATGAGAGCAAAATTCAAACTTGAACCTATGGATGATATCAAACCATGTGTTGATAAAACTAAAGAACCGGATGTGACGAATTTTGTTTCTGAGTATGACTTGAAGTTGTTTCAGGATGCTCAGGCTATCGCTAGTGATATGATAGAAGAGGATTTGAAAAATCTTCCAAGTTCTAAAGGTAAATGACTTGATAAAAAATTGAATAATGCTAAATACGATAAGGTAGTTGTCGTGGTAAAATATCGTCGAAAGTTTTGGTGCAAATCTATGTTAACAGTAGAGGTTTTTATATACAATCAGTTTGCAATAGATTTCACTTTACGAATTTTTAACTTTTTACAGGTACTAAATATATAGAAATGGGAAAATTCGAAATGGAAGTATGGTATCAAAGCCCATATCCCGAGGATTATGCTCGTCTTCCAAAACTGTACATTTGTGAATTTTGTTTGCGATATATGAAATCGTATACAATCTTACAACGTCATATTGTTAAGTGTGTGTGGCGCCATCCTCCGGGCGAAGAAGTTTATCGTAAAGACAAAATTTCGGTGTGGGAAGTGGACGGTAAACGATACAAACAATATTGTCAAAATTTGTGCCTTCTTGCAAAATTTTTTTTGGACCATAAGACATTATATTACGATGTGGAACCTTTTTTATTCTATGTGATGACTATGGTGGATAATGAGGGATGCCATACTGTTGGGTACTTCAGCAAGGTTAGTGTTTTTTTTTGTGTGACGACATAAAAAGCTATACTTTTCCCACGGGCACGTGCCGCAAATCAAGTGAGTGGGAAAAGTAACATTGTACACAATACTCTTTCTACAACGACACTTTTTAAAAATAAAAAAGTTTTTTCCACCAACTCAACCATTGCTTTTGAAATATCAGATATGTGGCTCTACTAGCCTTTTCTGGAATATACGGCAATGTATTTTCCATATCAGTTTCAGATGATGATGGATTTTGATTCATTTTTTTTTACTGCTTCTGTATAAATTTGTTTGAGTTGGATACATTTAGCAATGACATTACTATAAAGAATAGATAATAATATATCACTTAAATTTATATATAGCTTAAGTTATCATTTTAGAAAACAAATGAATTTTGACAGAAAGGGAAACCGCCATTTCGGTTGATTATACTACTGAATTATTTTGACATAAGTGTGTACAAAGTAAGTGCTTTGCATACACTAACGTCATTTTATTATTGATGTATGGACAATTGTATACTTTGCGAATCAAATTTTGTGGTTGTAGAAAAACTAAGTATTTTATATATACAGACATTTTCAGGTCACAAATATATATTAATGGTTCAATGAAAATATTTTTCTCGTAAAAAATGATGATAGTTTATCCTATTAGTATTCAGTCCTGTATTTGTTAATTCTGACACATTGTAAGATAGCATAAATCTCCGCCTGAAATACAGAGGTATGTTTTCCTAGTGAGAAGGAACACCTTGTGCTCCTCATTTCACTATACTCCCCTGCTCCCCAGTCTTTGACCCGTTCCAGGTCTCACCTCAGGGAAACTAGGGATGGCGATTCTTTTTAAAAAAGATCGATTTTTAAATCGATTCGAATCGTAACCTGATGAATCGATACATAAAAAATCGAGGTCTAAAAGATCGATTTCAAAAAAATCGATTTTTTTCAAGTTTGTATTTTTTACAATGTAAATATAAATCGATTTTTTTTATTGAAAAACAACAAGAAAGGTACCCCTAAATAAACAATCTCTCTCCGGGATCTCTTATCAGTAAAATTGGGGATTTTTTTTTAAGTTCAGGGAATTTGATAATAATAACAATTATTTTTTTATTACCATATTATTATGGCAACAAAGTATCGGATTAGGAATGTGTGAGATTAATAGAAAAGAATCATCGATGAAATAAAAATCTATTTTTCTTTATTCAAAATTAATGGATTTGTCGGAAAAATCGATTTTAATAAAAAATAAATCGATTTCTGCGAAAAGATCGTTGATTTTTTTTGGATTGTTTTAAAAATGGAGATGCTTTTCGTATATATTCCGATAATAAACCTAAGAGATTTATTCGTTAACGATATTTATCGGATTGAAAAAAAATCAAATAAAATTATATGAAAGTTGTCAAAATTTTTGAAATATGGTCAATAATTGTCAAAAACTGTTGAAAATTGTCAATAATTGTTAAAATTTTGAAAAATGGTCAAAAAATTTGGCAAAAAGGGTCAATAATTGTTGAAAAACTTTCAAAATTTGTCAATAATTGTTGAAAAATGGTCAATAATTTTTAAAAAATGATCAATAATTGTTGAAAAATTTGGAAAAATGTTCAGTAATTGTTGCAAAACTGTTAAAATTGGTCAATAATTGTAACAAATGGTCAATAATTGTTGAAAAATGATCAATAATTGTTAAAAATTTTCGAAAAATGGTCAATAATTGTTGCAAAACTGTCAAAATTGGTCAATAATTGTTAAAAAATGGTCAATAATTAAAAAAAAACATCAGTAATTGTTGCAAAACTGTCAAAATTGGTCAATAATTGTTAAAAATGGACGATTTTTGTCAAAAACTGTCAATAATTATTAAAAAATGTTCAATAATTGTCAAAAACTTCTGAAAATTATCAATAATTGTCAAAAACTGTTGAAAATTGTCAATAATAGTTAAAATTTTGAAAAAGGTCAGTAATTGTTGCAAAACTGTCAAAATTGGTCGATAATTTTTTAAAAAATGGTCAATAATTGTTGAAAAACTCAAAATTGTTCAATAATTGTATAAAATGGTCAATAATTAAAAAAAATGGTCAAAAAGTTTGGAAAAATGGTCAATAATTGTTGAAAAACTGTCAAAATTGGTCAATAATTGTTAAAAAATGGTCAATAATTTTTAAAAAATGATCAGTAATTGTTGAAAAACTGTCAAAATTGGTCAATAATTGTCAATTAATTGTTAAAAATGGACGATTTTTGTCAAAAACTGTCAATAATTGTTAAAAAATGGTCAATAATTTTGAGAAATGGTCAATAATCGTGAAAAGGTGTCAAAATTTTGAAAAATAGTCAATAAATATTACGAAAGCCGTTTCTGAAAATCCACTCCTCAAACACACGTAATCTATACAAAATCGATTAATATTACTCGAAAAATCGATAATTAAAAATCGATTATAACAAAATAATGATCGATTTTTATAAAAATCAAACATCTCTAATTATAGAGTTCCCTATAAGCTTTTTTGAAAAAAAAAGCAACAGGGCAATTGAAAAAAGAGCCGCTCTACCAAAAATACAAAAAAAATCGAAAGTCGATTTTCAAGGGTGAACTATCGATTCACTGAATCGATTCAATACAACATCGATTTAAAAAATCGATTTATTCGGTCCGAGGTATCGATTATTCGATTAATCGATTTCAGATCGCCATCCCTAAGGGAAACTCCAGTCTGCTTGGGTCTTGCCAGTCCTTCCTGTGAGGTATCTCTACCTCCTATTTAGGGCCGGGGAGAAGTTTAGTGGCCATATAGTCTGTTTTCATATCTAAAATGGCTTCACTTACAATGACCTTGATGGATATGTGTCCTGATCTAACTGTTTTGCTGCTCAGGTTATTTTGCAGCCTAAATAACCCAATTCTTGCTTCTCCCATTTTCACGAGGTGTACTGGAGGAAAGCTAAATAATTAAGGCTTCTAGTGTTGCCGTTGGCGTGCTTCTCATGCTCCCTGCAATACTGACACAAGCCATTCTTTGCACCTTGCCTAGTCTAATCATTGCATTCTTTTGTGTCGTGTTTGTCCACCAGACCAAAGACGCATATGTTATTATGGGTTTAACCACTACACTGTATATCCAATGTATCATGTGCGGACTTAACCCCCATGTTTTCCCACAAGTTCGCCTTGCCATCATTAATGTGGTCTCCGATCTTGCTGCTACTTTTTCCAATTGTTTGGCATGTTAATCTCGAGTCAATAGAGAAAAAGAAAAAGTGAATCCATCCGGGACCCCTCGGTTAGAAAACCCTTAGTTGTTGTTCTTTTCGGTATTATAAGCTACCACTAACCGCGACTGCGACTTACAGATATGAAGGCGATAATACAAAATGAATTTCCATTAATTGTTACTACAGAATTACCAATTTTTGACTTGGCACTTGTAGGTGTCGCTAGGCTTCAGTTAATTATTTACTTTAATCTAATTTCAACTAGCTTTATAGTCCGACTCTGTTTTCGATCACGATATACAACGTCGTCACAGAGTGGTGATGAATGCAGAAAAAAAACCGCATGATTTCGGCACACGCGTCGCCGTCGACCGGTCGTCGAACTTTTCGAAATATTTGCGAATTAGTAATGTCCGGCGATGGATGAAGGCGAGGGGATCAATTTGGGGGACGGCAGACGACGACGGTGTTAACAAAAGGGGCCTCGTATGGGACACTGGTGGGTCATGCATTTAATGTTTTGGAAATGATAGGTACCTATAAGGGATCCAAGTTAAGACATGCTAGGACGGATTTTCGAATTTCTGAAGGAAATTTTCACTGGAATATACAGGGTGTCTGTCTCAGTGGCTCGTACCAAAAACATTGGGAGATGGTAGAGGGGCTAAAAATAATATAAAATTTGTGCCTCACGTTAACGAATTAAAGGCGTATAAAGTTAAAAATTGAATATTTAAACGACGTATCTGTTTGTAACGCCAGCAAGTCTGCATTTATGGTGTTTATAAATGGTTAAATTTGTAACGGTAAATGTTTGCTTTTAGTTGGGCGCCAATTTGTAACGGTAAATGCCTGTACCCCACAGGGCACCAGCTCGAAGGGCTCCGGCTAGAGACTCCTCTCAAGGGTGATTCGACCCCAAGTTTATGTCACACAAGGATAACAGAAGGGTTGTAAAAGTTGAGGGCGCCACTACCTTTTTAACGATAAAAACTACAAAAAACTAAGGCGGAAAAGGTAGAAACGCCTTGTAAAATTTAAATGAAAGTTAATAATTAAAGTGACCCCGGGCGGATCTCCCTCAACTTTTATAGTTGAGGATTTTAATAAAAAAAAAAGAATTAAAAACAAATTTTTAATTTATTCTGCCACAGGAAATGAATAACGGAATTTAATAGAGGAATTTGTACTTTTATAGGTACTTAGCTTAGATGAAGTGGTTTCCTGGAGAAGAAGTCAGGTCTTGATCTGAACTGATGAGTTCTGTTCTAGGGCGGTATTTTGAGCTAGGGCTGTAACCTTGGCTATATTCTTGGGGTTATATTCTCGGGGTTATATTCTCCGGTTAAATTCTTCGGTTATATCCTAGCCTAGGGTTATATTCTCGGGTTAAATTCTTGGGTTATATCCTAGCCTAGGGTTATATCCTCGCCTAGGGGCTGTGCTTACCTAGAAGTACAAGTGGATCAGGGATATGTAGGAACTTGAATGTAATGGCACATTATGTTGGTCAGCTTTTCAGGTTAAAGAAAAGGAAGGCAGTTATTTGAAAGTCAAAAAATTGATTTAATTTACTGAAAGCTTTCCAACATTATATGTTCCATGTTAAAACAGTAAAAATAGCAATTATCGACTAAATTAAAAAAAAAATGTACTAATGATCCGAAAGAAACTAATAGTAGCAAAAAGTTATTGATTTAGTTATATGAAAAAATATCGTGATTAGGAAATATATGAAACCGACACTGGCGTTACGAAAGAATATTTTATAGGTTGACGGTAATTTATAAAAATGTTATTTTATAATTAAAAGGGTTATTTCGCAACTGAAAACGCTTGAAAATGTTTGTATAAAAGTAAAACAGTGAATTATAAAAGAATATTTGGTTTAAAACTACCATATTAGTATAAAAGAACAGTTTATGACCACGTGTTCATTTAATTTCGTCTATCTCTGTAAAAAAATAAAGAATGCATACGAAAATTATATCAGACAGTACTTTAGAAGAAGCTTATTAATTATAAATTATGATTTTGAACTTACCACAGCAAAATGCTTAAGATAGGTACTTAAGATATGAAAGATAGCGAAAGATGATCTGTCCCCTTAGGCGGTCGATAACAGAAAGAGGTGTTTTTCGTGGCGTTGTGCAAAAAATGGAAGCGTCCGTTGGCAGACGTCAATTGTCTAACGATCAGGGTTGAAGAGTTTGGGATCGCAGAACTATAATTGGATGTGGCTAGTGACGACGAGCGCTAATTAAAAGGATTTATTCTGTAAAATCGAAACAGGTCGATAGACATGTTACAAATTTAGGGAATTTCTCAATAAGTATTTAAATAATTATAAAAAATAGAAAACTATCTTTAATTTCTTTAGAAGTCTATATCTCGTAAGTAAGGCACACATTTTATATGAAGTAGTATCATTATTATTAACCCTTCTATCATCTCCCAAGTTTTAGGTAAATCCAGTCCACTTTTTTGATATACGAACTTGGAATATATGATATAATTGTTAGTTATTATGGTATACATTGCAAAATAAGTTATATAGTCATGGGACAATCGATTAATCGAAAAAATCGATTAATCGAAAATAATCGATTAATCGAAAAAATCGATTAATCGAAAATAATCAATTTTCGATGATTCGAAAATTTATTATTTTTCATTATTCTTGATAACGGCAGCTGGACCGCTACCGAAACTTTAAAAATAGAGTTTCAACAAACATCGTGATCAAGAACTATTATATTTAACTAATTTTTTCCCTAACTCACGCCTTTAAAAAGATTGACAATTTGGAACTTACGAAAATATTTTGAAGTTTAAGACTTAAAAAAATTGTCAAGATTTGCCAGTCGATTTTCCGGTCCAAAAAACCCCTCTTTACGAATTTTTAGCATTTTTTAAAATTTTTTGTCGAAAATTTAGAACAAAACAAATTGCTTTTTTCTAACTCCCTTAATCCTTGGCAATATCGACTCAAAATTCACTAAAATATGTAAAATTGTCCCCTCTATCGATTGATGAAGAATAGAACGTTCTATCTTTCCTATTTGTCGAGTTATGAGTATTTTTTTTTTGAATAGTGGATTTTCGAAAATTTCATGACTCTATTTGAAGGCGAAATAATGATTTTATCACAAAACTGATTGTGCCAGTCGATTTTTTGGCCAAAAAAACCCCTCTTTACGAATTTTTAGCATTTTTTATAATTTTTTTGTCGAAAATTTAGAACAAAGGGGGTAGCTATGGAAATATTTTGCGATACAAATTGATTTTTTCTAACTCCCATAATCCTTGGAAATATGGACTCAAAATTCACTAAAATATGTAAAATTGTCCCCTCTATCGATTGGTGAAGACTAGAACGTTCTATCTTTCCTATTTGTCGAGTTATGAGTATTTTTTGTTTTGAAAAGTGGATTTTCGAAAATTTCATGACTCTATTTGAACGCGAAATAATGATTTTATCACAAAACTGATTGTGCCAGTCGATTTTTTGGCCAAAAAAACCCCTCTTTACGAATTTTTAGCATTTTTTATAATTTTTTTGTCGAAAATTTAGAACAAAGGGGGTAGTCATGGGAATATTTTGCGATACAAATTGATTTTTTCTAACTCCCATAATCCTTGGAAATATAGACTCAAAATTCACTAAAATATGTAAAATGGTCCCCTCTATCGATTGGTGAAGACTAGAACGTTCTATCTTTCCTATTTGTCGAGTTATGAGTATTTTTTGTTTTGAAAAGTGGATTTTCGAAAATTTCATGACTCTATTTGAAGGCGAAATAATGATTTTATCACAAAACTGATTGTGCCAGTCGATTTTTTGGCCAAAAAAACCCCTCTTTACGAATTTTTAGCATTTTTTATAATTTTTTTGTCGAAAATTTAGAACAAAGGGGGTAGTCATGGAAATATTTTGCGATACAAATTGATTTTTTCTAACTCCCATAATCCTTGGAAATATAGACTCAAAATTCACTAAAATATGTAAAATTGTCCCCTCTATCGATTGGTGAAGACTAGAACGTTCTATCTTTCCTATTTGTCGAGTTATGAGTATTTTTTGTTTTGAAAAGTGGATTTTCGAAAATTTCATGACTCTATTTGAAGGCGAAATAATGATTTTATCACAAAACTGATTGTGCCAGTCGATTTTTTGGCCAAAAAAACCCCTCTTTACGAATTTTTAGCATTTTTTATAATTTTTTTGTCGAAAATTTAGAACAAAGGGGGTAGTCATGGAAATATTTTGCGATACAAATTGATTTTTTCTAACTTCCATAATCCTTGGAAATATAGACTCAAAATTCACTAAAATATGTAAAATGGTCCCCTCTATCGATTGGTGAAGACTAGAACGTTCTATCTTTCCTATTTGTCGAGTTATGAGTATTTTTTGTTTTGAAAAGTGGATTTTCGAAAATTTCATGACTCTATTTGAAGGCGAAATAATGATTTTATCACAAAACTGATTGTGCCAGTCGATTTTTTGGCCAAAAAAACCCCTCTTTACGAATTTTTAGCATTTTTTATAATTTTTTTGTCGAAAATTTAGAACAAAGGGGGTAGTCATGGAAATATTTTGCGATACAAATTGATTTTTTCTAACTCCCATAATCCTTGGAAATATAGACTCAAAATTCACTAAAATATGTAAAATTGTCCCCTCTATCGATTGGTGAAGACTAGAACGTTCTATCTTTCCTATTTGTCGAGTTATGAGTATTTTTTGTTTTGAAAAGTGGATTTTCGAAAATTTCATGACTCTATTTGAAGGCGAAATAATGATTTTATCACAAAACTGATTGTGCCAGTCGATTTTTTGCCCAAAAAAACCCCTCTTTACGAATGTTTAGCATTTTTTATAATTTTTTTGTCGAAAATTTAGAACAAAGAGGGTAGCTATGGAAATATTTTGCGATACAAATTGATTTTTTCTAACTCCCATAATCCTTGGAAATATGGACTCAAAATTCACTAAAATATGTAAAAATGTCCCCTCTATCGATTGGTGAAGACTAGAACGTTCTATCTTTCCTATTTGTCGAGTTATGAGTATTTTTTGTTTTGAAAAGTGGATTTTCGAAAATTTCATGACTCTATTTGAAGGCGAAATAATGATTTTATCACAAAACTTATTGTGCCAGTCGATTTTTTGGCCAAAAAAACCCCTCTTTACGAATTTTTAGCATTTTTTATAATTTTTTTGTCGAAAATTTAGAACATGGAAATATTTTGCGATACAAATTGATTTTTTCTAACTCCCTTAATCCTTGGAAATATGGACTCAAAATTCACTAAAATATGTAAAATGGTCCCCTCTATCGATTGGTGAAGACTAGAACGTTCTATCTTTCCTATTTATCGAGTTATGAGTATTTTTTGTTTTGAAAAGTGGATTTTCGAAAATTTCATGACTCTATTTGAAGGCGAAATAATGATTTTATCACAAAACTGATTGTGCCAGTCGATTTTTTGGCCAAAAAAACCCCTCTTTACGAATTTTTAGCATTTTTTATAATTTTTTTGTCGAAAATTTAGAACAAAGGGGGTAGTCATGGAAATATTTTGCGATACAAATTGATTTTTTCTAACTCCCATAATCCTTGGAAATATAGACTCAAAATTCACTAAAATATGTAAAATTGTCCCCTCTATCGATTGGTGAAGACTAGAACGTTCTATCTTTCCTATTTGTCGAGTTATGAGTATTTTTTGTTTTGAAAAGTGGATTTTCGAAAATTTCATGACTCTATTTGAAGGCGAAATAATGATTTTATCACAAAACTGATTGTGCCAGTCGATTTTTTGCCCAAAAAAACCCCTCTTTACGAATGTTTAGCATTTTTTATAATTTTTTTGTCGAAAATTTAGAACAAAGAGGGTAGCTATGGAAATATTTTGCGATACAAATTGATTTTTTCTAACTCCCATAATCCTTGGAAATATGGACTCAAAATTCACTAAAATATGTAAAATTGTCCCCTCTATCGATTGGTGAAGACTAGAACGTTCTATCTTTCCTATTTGTCGAGTTATGAGTATTTTTTGTTTTGAAAAGTGGATTTTCGAAAATTTCATGACTCTATTTGAAGGCGAAATAATGATTTTATCACAAAACTGATTGTGCCAGTCGATTTTTTGGCCAAAAAAACCCCTCTTTACGAATTTTTAGCATTTTTTATAATTTTTTTGTCGAAAATTTAGAACAAAGGGGGTAGTCATGGAAATATTTTGCGATACAAATTGATTTTTTCTAACTCCCATAATCCTTGGAAATATAGACTCAAAATTCACTAAAATATGTAAAATTGTCCCCTCTATCGATTGGTGAAGACTAGAACGTTCTATCTTTCCTATTTGTCGAGTTATGAGTATTTTTTGTTTTGAAAAGTGGATTTTCGAAAATTTCATGACTCTATTTGAAGGCGAAATAATGATTTTATCACAAAACTGATTGTGCCAGTCGATTTTTTGGCCAAAAAAACCCCTCTTTACGAATTTTTAGCATTTTTTATAATTTTTTTGTCGAAAATTTAGAACATAGGGGGTAGCTATGGAAATATTTTGCGATACAAATTGATTTTTTCTAACTCCCATAATCCTTGGAAATATGGACTCAAAATTCACTAAAATATGTAAAATTGTCCCCTCTATCGATTGGTGAAGACTAGAACGTTATATCTTTCCTATTTGTCGAGTTATGAGTATTTTTTGTTTTGAAAAGTGGATTTTCGAAAATTTCATGACTCTATTTGAAGGCGAAATAATGATTTTATCACAAAACTGATTGTGCCAGTCGATTTTTTGGCCAAAAAAACCCCTCTTTACGAATTTTTAGCATTTTTTATAATTTTTTTGTCGAAAATTTAGAACAAAGGGGGTAGTCATGGAAATATTTTGCGATACAAATTGATTTTTTCTAACTCCCATAATCCTTGGAAATATAGACTCAAAATTCACTAAAATATGTAAAATTGTCCCCTCTATCGATTGGTGAAGACTAGAACGTTCTATCTTTCCTATTTGTCGAGTTATGAGTATTTTTTGTTTTGAAAAGTGGATTTTCGAAAATTTCATGACTCTATTTGAAGGCGAAATAATGATTTTATCACAAAACTGATTGTGCCAGTCGATTTTTTGGCCAAAAAAACCCCTCTTTACGAATTTTTAGCATTTTTTATAATTTTTTTGTCGAAAATTTAGAACATAGGGGGTAGCTATGGAAATATTTTGCGATACAAATTGATTTTTTCTAACTCCCATAATCCTTGGAAATATGGACTCAAAATTCACTAAAATATGTAAAATTGTCCCCTCTATCGATTGGTGAAGACTAGAACGTTATATCTTTCCTATTTGTCGAGTTATGAGTATTTTTTGTTTTGAAAAGTGGATTTTCGAAAATTTCATGACTCTATTTGAAGGCGAAATAATGATTTTATCACAAAACTGATTGTGCCAGTCGATTTTTTGGCCAAAAAAACCCCTCTTTACGAATTTTTAGCATTTTTTATAATTTTTTTGTCGAAAATTTAGAACATGGAAATATTTTGCGATACAAATTGATTTTTTCTAACTCCCTTAATCCTTGGAAATATGGACTCAAAATTCACTAAAATATGTAAAATGGTCCCCTCTATCGATTGGTGAAGACTAGAACGTTCTATCTTTCCTATTTGTCGAGTTATGAGTATTTTTTGTTTTGAAAAGTGGATTTTCGAAAATTTCATGACTCTATTTGAACGCGAAATAATGATTTTATCACAAAACTGATTGTGCCAGTCGATTTTTTGGCCAAAAAAACCCCTCTTTACGAATTTTTAGCATTTTTTATAATTTTTTTGTCGAAAATTTAGAACAAAGGGGGTAGTCATGGGAATATTTTGCGATACAAATTGATTTTTTCTAACTCCCATAATCCTTGGAAATATAGACTCAAAATTCACTAAAATATGTAAAATGGTCCCCTCTATCGATTGGTGAAGACTAGAACGTTCTATCTTTCCTATTTGTCGAGTTATGAGTATTTTTTGTTTTGAAAAGTGGATTTTCGAAAATTTCATGACTCTATTTGAAGGCGAAATAATGATTTTATCACAAAACTGATTGTGCCAGTCGATTTTTTGGCCAAAAAAACCCCTCTTTACGAATTTTTAGCATTTTTTATAATTTTTTTGTCGAAAATTTAGAACAAAGGGGGTAGTCATGGAAATATTTTGCGATACAAATTGATTTTTTCTAACTCCCATAATCCTTGGAAATATAGACTCAAAATTCACTAAAATATGTAAAATTGTCCCCTCTATCGATTGGTGAAGACTAGAACGTTCTATCTTTCCTATTTGTCGAGTTATGAGTATTTTTTGTTTTGAAAAGTGGATTTTCGAAAATTTCATGACTCTATTTGAAGGCGAAATAATGATTTTATCACAAAACTGATTGTGCCAGTCGATTTTTTGGCCAAAAAAACCCCTCTTTACGAATTTTTAGCATTTTTTATAATTTTTTTGTCGAAAATTTAGAACAAAGGGGGTAGTCATGGAAATATTTTGCGATACAAATTGATTTTTTCTAACTTCCATAATCCTTGGAAATATAGACTCAAAATTCACTAAAATATGTAAAATGGTCCCCTCTATCGATTGGTGAAGACTAGAACGTTCTATCTTTCCTATTTGTCGAGTTATGAGTATTTTTTGTTTTGAAAAGTGGATTTTCGAAAATTTCATGACTCTATTTGAAGGCGAAATAATGATTTTATCACAAAACTGATTGTGCCAGTCGATTTTTTGGCCAAAAAAACCCCTCTTTACGAATTTTTAGCATTTTTTATAATTTTTTTGTCGAAAATTTAGAACAAAGGGGGTAGTCATGGAAATATTTTGCGATACAAATTGATTTTTTCTAACTCCCATAATCCTTGGAAATATAGACTCAAAATTCACTAAAATATGTAAAATTGTCCCCTCTATCGATTGGTGAAGACTAGAACGTTCTATCTTTCCTATTTGTCGAGTTATGAGTATTTTTTGTTTTGAAAAGTGGATTTTCGAAAATTTCATGACTCTATTTGAAGGCGAAATAATGATTTTATCACAAAACTGATTGTGCCAGTCGATTTTTTGCCCAAAAAAACCCCTCTTTACGAATGTTTAGCATTTTTTATAATTTTTTTGTCGAAAATTTAGAACAAAGAGGGTAGCTATGGAAATATTTTGCGATACAAATTGATTTTTTCTAACTCCCATAATCCTTGGAAATATGGACTCAAAATTCACTAAAATATGTAAAAATGTCCCCTCTATCGATTGGTGAAGACTAGAACGTTCTATCTTTCCTATTTGTCGAGTTATGAGTATTTTTTGTTTTGAAAAGTGGATTTTCGAAAATTTCATGACTCTATTTGAAGGCGAAATAATGATTTTATCACAAAACTTATTGTGCCAGTCGATTTTTTGGCCAAAAAAACCCCTCTTTACGAATTTTTAGCATTTTTTATAATTTTTTTGTCGAAAATTTAGAACATGGAAATATTTTGCGATACAAATTGATTTTTTCTAACTCCCTTAATCCTTGGAAATATGGACTCAAAATTCACTAAAATATGTAAAATGGTCCCCTCTATCGATTGGTGAAGACTAGAACGTTCTATCTTTCCTATTTATCGAGTTATGAGTATTTTTTGTTTTGAAAAGTGGATTTTCGAAAATTTCATGACTCTATTTGAAGGCGAAATAATGATTTTATCACAAAACTGATTGTGCCAGTCGATTTTTTGGCCAAAAAAACCCCTCTTTACGAATTTTTAGCATTTTTTATAATTTTTTTGTCGAAAATTTAGAACAAAGGGGGTAGTCATGGAAATATTTTGCGATACAAATTGATTTTTTCTAACTCCCATAATCCTTGGAAATATAGACTCAAAATTCACTAAAATATGTAAAATTGTCCCCTCTATCGATTGGTGAAGACTAGAACGTTCTATCTTTCCTATTTGTCGAGTTATGAGTATTTTTTGTTTTGAAAAGTGGATTTTCGAAAATTTCATGACTCTATTTGAAGGCGAAATAATGATTTTATCACAAAACTGATTGTGCCAGTCGATTTTTTGCCCAAAAAAACCCCTCTTTACGAATGTTTAGCATTTTTTATAATTTTTTTGTCGAAAATTTAGAACAAAGAGGGTAGCTATGGAAATATTTTGCGATACAAATTGATTTTTTCTAACTCCCATAATCCTTGGAAATATGGACTCAAAATTCACTAAAATATGTAAAATTGTCCCCTCTATCGATTGGTGAAGACTAGAACGTTCTATCTTTCCTATTTGTCGAGTTATGAGTATTTTTTGTTTTGAAAAGTGGATTTTCGAAAATTTCATGACTCTATTTGAAGGCGAAATAATGATTTTATCACAAAACTGATTGTGCCAGTCGATTTTTTGGCCAAAAAAACCCCTCTTTACGAATTTTTAGCATTTTTTATAATTTTTTTGTCGAAAATTTAGAACAAAGGGGGTAGTCATGGAAATATTTTGCGATACAAATTGATTTTTTCTAACTCCCATAATCCTTGGAAATATAGACTCAAAATTCACTAAAATATGTAAAATTGTCCCCTCTATCGATTGGTGAAGACTAGAACGTTCTATCTTTCCTATTTGTCGAGTTATGAGTATTTTTTGTTTTGAAAAGTGGATTTTCGAAAATTTCATGACTCTATTTGAAGGCGAAATAATGATTTTATCACAAAACTGATTGTGCCAGTCGATTTTTTGGCCAAAAAAACCCCTCTTTACGAATTTTTAGCATTTTTTATAATTTTTTTGTCGAAAATTTAGAACATAGGGGGTAGCTATGGAAATATTTTGCGATACAAATTGATTTTTTCTAACTCCCATAATCCTTGGAA
Organism: Lochmaea crataegi; assembly: GCA_947563755.1. Lineage (NCBI taxonomy): Eukaryota > Metazoa > Arthropoda > Insecta > Coleoptera > Chrysomelidae > Lochmaea > Lochmaea crataegi. Next base: position 5,089,320 of record OX387429.1, on the reverse strand, counting down.
ATATGGACTCAAAATTCACTAAAATATGTAAAATTGTCCCCTCTATCGATTGGTGAAGACTAGAACGTTATATCTTTCCTATTTGTCGAGTTATGAGTATTTTTTGTTTTGAAAAGTGGATTTTCGAAAATTTCATGACTCTATTTGAAGGCGAAATAATGATTTTATCACAAAACTGATTGTGCCAGTCGATTTTTTGGCCAAAAAAACCCCTCTTTACGAATTTTTAGCATTTTTTATAATTTTTTTGTCGAAAATTTAGAACAAAGGGGGTAGTCATGGAAATATTTTGCGATACAAATTGATTTTTTCTAACTCCCATAATCCTTGGAAATATAGACTCAAAATTCACTAAAATATGTAAAATTGTCCCCTCTATCGATTGGTGAAGACTAGAACGTTCTATCTTTCCTATTTGTCGAGTTATGAGTATTTTTTGTTTTGAAAAGTGGATTTTCGAAAATTTCATGACTCTATTTGAAGGCGAAATAATGATTTTATCACAAAACTGATTGTGCCAGTCGATTTTTTGGCCAAAAAAACCCCTCTTTACGAATTTTTAGCATTTTTTATAATTTTTTTGTCGAAAATTTAGAACATAGGGGGTAGCTATGGAAATATTTTGCGATACAAATTGATTTTTTCTAACTCCCATAATCCTTGGAAATATGGACTCAAAATTCACTAAAATATGTAAAATTGTCCCCTCTATCGATTGGTGAAGACTAGAACGTTATATCTTTCCTATTTGTCGAGTTATGAGTATTTTTTGTTTTGAAAAGTGGATTTTCGAAAATTTCATGACTCTATTTGAAGGCGAAATAATGATTTTATCACAAAACTGATTGTGCCAGTCGATTTTTTGGCCAAAAAAACCCCTCTTTACGAATTTTTAGCATTTTTTATAATTTTTTTGTCGAAAATTTAGAACATGGAAATATTTTGCGATACAAATTGATTTTTTCTAACTCCCTTAATCCTTGGAAATATGGACTCAAAATTCACTAAAATATGTAAAATGGTCCCCTCTATCGATTGGTGAAGACTAGAACGTTCTATCTTTCCTATTTGTCGAGTTATGAGTATTTTTTGTTTTGAAAAGTGGATTTTCGAAAATTTCATGACTCTATTTGAAGGCGAAATAATGATTTTATCACAAAACTGATTGTGCCAGTCGATTTTTTGGCCAAAAAAACCCCACTTTACGAATTTTTAGCATTTTTTATAATTTTTTTGTCGAAAATTTAGAACAAAGGGGGTAGTCATGGAAATATTTTGCGATACAAATTGATTTTTTCTAACTCCCATAATCCTTGGAAATATAGACTCAAAATTCACTAAAATATGTAAAATTGTCCCCTCTATCGATTGGTGAAGACTAGAACGTTCTATCTTTCCTATTTGTCGAGTTATGAGTATTTTTTGTTTTGAAAAGTGGATTTTCGAAAATTTCATGACTCTATTTGAAGGCGAAATAATGATTTTATCACAAAACTGATTGTGCCAGTCGATTTTTTGGCCAAAAAAACCCCTCTTTACGAATTTTTAGCATTTTTTATAATTTTTTTGTCGAAAATTTAGAACATAGGGGGTAGCTATGGAAATATTTTGCGATACAAATTGATTTTTTCTAACTCCCATAATCCTTGGAAATATAGACTCAAAATTCACTAAAATATGTAAAATTGTCCCCTCTATCGATTGGTGAAGACTAGAATGTTATATCTTTCCTATTTGTCGAGTTATGAGTATTTTTTGTTTTGAAAAGTGGATTTTCCGAAAATTTCATGACTCTATTTGAAGGCGAAATAATGATTTTATCACAAAACTGATTGTGCCAGTCGATTTTTTGGCCAAAAAAACCCCTCTTTACGAATTTTTAGCATTTTTTATAATTTTTTTGTCGAAAATTTAGAACATGGAAATATTTTGCGATACAAATTGATTTTTTCTAACTCCCTTAATCCTTGGAAATATGGACTCAAAATTCACTAAAATATGTAAAATGGTCCCCTCTATCGATTGGTGAAGACTAGAACGTTCTATCTTTCCTATTTGTCGAGTTATGAGTATTTTTTGTTTTGAAAAGTGGATTTTCGAAAATTTCATGACTCTATTTGAAGGCGAAATAATGATTTTATCACAAAACTGATTGTGCCAGTCGATTTTTTGGCCAAAAAAACCCCTCTTTACGAATTTTTAGCATTTTTTATAATTTTTTTGTCGAAAATTTAGAACATAGGGGGTAGCTATGGAAATATTTTGCGATACAAATTGATTTTTTCTAACTCCCTTAATCCTTGGAAATATGGACTCAAAATTCACTAAAATATGTAAAATGGTCCCCTCTATCGATTGGTGAAGACTAGAACGTTCTATCTTTCCTATTTGTCGAGTTATGAGTATTTTTTGTTTTGAAAAGTGGATTTTCGAAAATTTCATGACTCTATTTGAAGGCGAAATAATGATTTTATCACAAAACTGATTGTGCCAGTCGATTTTTTGGCCAAAAAAACCCCTCTTTACGAATGTTTAGCATTTTTTATAATTTTTTTGTCAAAATTTAGAACATGGAAATATTTTGCGATACAAATTGATTTTTTCTAACTCCCTTAATCCTTGGAAATATGGACTCAAAATTCACTAAAATATGTAAAATTGTCCCCTCTATCGATTGGTGAAGACTAGAACGTTCTATCTTTCCTATTTGTCGAGTTATGAGTATTTTTTGTTTTGAAAAGTGGATTTTCGAAAATTTCATGACTCTATTTGAAGGCGAAATAATGATTTTATCACAAAACTGATGTGCCAGTCGATTTTTTGGCCAAAAAAAACCCTCTTTACGAATGTTTAGCATTTTTTATAATTTTTTTGTCGAAAATTTAGAACATAGGGGGTAGCTATGGAAATATTTTGCGATACAAATTGATTTTTTCTAACTCCCTTAATCCTTGGAAATATGGACTCAAAATTCACTAAAATATGTAAAATGGTCCCCTCTATCGATTGGTGAAGACTAGAACGTTCTATCTTTCCTATTTGTCGAGTTATGAGTATTTTTTGTTTTGAAAAGTGGATTTTCGAAAATTTCATGACTCTATTTGAAGGCGAAATAATGATTTTATCACAAAACTGATTGTGCCAGTCGATTTTTTGGCGAAAAAAAACCCCTCTTTACGAATGTTTAGCATTTTTTATAATTTTTTTGTCAAAAATTTAGAACATGGAAATATTTTGCGATACAAATTGATTTTTTCTAACTCCCTTAATCCTTGGAAATATGGACTCAAAATTCACTAAAATATGTAAAATTGTCCCCTCTATCGATTGGTGAAGACTAGAACGTTCTATCTTTCCTATTTGTCGAGTTATGAGTATTTTTTGTTTTGAAAAGTGGATTTTCGAAAATTTCATGACTCTATTTGAAGGCGAAATAATGATTTTATCACAAAACTGATGTGCCAGTCGATTTTTTGGCCAAAAAAAACCCTCTTTACGAATGTTTAGCATTTTTTATAATTTTTTTGTCGAAAATTTAGAACATAGGGGGTAGCTATGGAAATATTTTGCGAATCAAATTGCTTTTTTCTAACTCCCTTAATCCTTGGCAATATCGACTCAAAATTCACTAAAATATGTAAAATTGTCCCCTCTATCGATTGGTGAAGACTAGAACGTTCTATCTTTCCTATTAGTCGAATTATGAGTATTTTTTGTTTTGAAAAGTGGATTTTCGAAAATTTCATGACTCTATTTGAAGGCGAAATAATGATTTTATCACAAAACTGATTGTGCCAGTCGATTTTTTGGCCAAAAAAACCCCTCTTTACGAATTTTTAGCATTTTTTATAATTTTTTTGTCGAAAATTTAGAACATATGGAAATATTTTGCGATACAAATTGATTTTTTCTAACTCCCTTAATCCTTGGAAATATGGACTCAAAATTCACTAAAATATGTAAAATGGTCCCCTCTAGCGATTGGTGAAGACTAGAACGTTCTATCTTTCCTATTTGTCGAGTTATGAGTATTTTTTGTTTTGAAAAGTGGATTTTCGAAAATTCATGACTCTATTTGAAGGCGAAATAATGATTTTATCACAAAACTGATTGTGCCAGTCGATTTTTTGGCCAAAAAAACCACTCTTTACGAATTTTTAGCATTTTTTATAATTTTTTTGTCGAAAATTTAGAACATAGGGGGTAGCTATGGAAATATTTTGCGATGCAAATTGATTTTTTCTAACTCCCTTATCCTTGGAAATATGGACTCAAAATTCACTAAAATATGTAAAATGGTCCCCTCTATCGATTGGTGAAGACTAGAACGTTCTATCTTTCCTATTTATCGAGTTATGAGTATTTTTTGTTTTGAAAAGTGGATTTTCGAAAATTTCATGACTCTATTTGAAGGCGAAATAATGATTTTATCACAAAACTGATTGTGCCAGTCGATTTTTTGGCCAAAAAAACCCCTCTTTACGAATTTTTAGCATTTTTTATAATTTTTTTGTCGAAAATTTAGAACAAAGGGGGTAGTCATGGAAATATTTTGCGATACAAATTGATTTTTTCTAACTCCCATAATCCTTGGAAATATAGACTCAAAATTCACTAAAATATGTAAAATTGTCCCCTCTATCGATTGGTGAAGAGTAGAACGTTCTATCTTTCCTATTTTTCGAGTTATGAGTATTTTTTGTTTTGAAAAGTGGATTTTCGAAAATTTCATGACTCTATTTGAAGGCGAAATAATGATTTTATCACAAAACTGATTGTGCCAGTCGATTTTTTGGCCAAAAAAACCCCTCTTTACGAATTTTTAGCATTTTTTATAATTTTTTTGTCGAAAATTTAGAACATAGGGGGTAGCTATGGAAATATTTTGCGATACAAATTGATTTTTTCTAACTCCCTTAATCCGTGGAAATATGGACTCAAAATTCACTAAAATATGTAAAATTGTCCCCTCTATCGATTGGTGAAGACTAGAACGTTATATCTTTCCTATTTGTCGAGTTATGAGTATTTTTTGTTTTGAAAAGTGGATTTTCGAAAATTTCATGACTCTATTTGAAGGCGAAATAATGATTTTATCGCAAAACTGATTGTGCCAGTCGATTTTTTGGCCAAAAAAACCCCTCTTTACGAATTTTTAGCATTTTTTATAATTTTTTTGTCGAAAATTTAGAACAAAGGGGGTAGTCATGGAAATATTTTGCGATACAAATTGATTTTTTCTAACTCCCATAATCCTTGGAAATATAGACTCAAAATTCACTAAAATATGTAAAATGGGTCCCCTCTATCGATTGGTGAAGACTAGAACGTTCTATCTTTCCTATTTATCGAGTTATGAGTATTTTTTGTTTTGAAAAGTGGATTTTCGAAAATTTCATGACTCTATTTGAAGGCGAAATAATGATTTTATCACAAAACTGATTGTGCCAGTCGATTTTTTGGCCAAAAAAACCCCTCTTTACGAATTTTTAGCATTTTTTATAATTTTTTTTGTCGAAAATTTAGAACAAAGGGGGTAGTCATGGAAATATTTTGCGATACAAATTGATTTTTTCTAACTCCATAATCCTTGGAAATATAGACTCAAAATTCACTAAAAATATGTAAAATTGTCCCCTCTATCGATTGGTGAAGACTAGAACGTTCTATCTTTCCTATTTGTCGAGTTATGAGTATTTTTTGTTTTGAAAAGTGGATTTTCGAAAATTTCATGACTCTATTTGAAGGCGAAATAATGATTTTATCACAAAACTGATTGTGCCAGTCGATTTTTTGGCCAAAAAAACCCCTCTTACGAATGTTTAGCATTTTTTATAATTTTTTTGTCGAAAATTTAGAACATAGGGGGTAGCTATGGAAATATTTTGCGATACAAATTGATTTTTTCTAACTCCCATAATCCTTGGAAATATAGACTCAAAATTCACTAAAATATGTAAAATTGTCCCCTCTATCGATTGGTGAAGACTAGAACGTTCTATCTTTCCTATTTGTCGAGTTATGAGTATTTTTTGTTTTGAAAAGTGGATTTTCGAAAATTTCATGACTCTATTTGAAGGCGAAATAATGATTTTATCACAAAACTGATTGTGCCAGTCGATTTTTTGGCCAAAAAAACCCCTCTTTACGAATGTTTAGCATTTTTTATAATTTTTTTGTCGAAAATTTAGAACATAGGGGGTAGCTATGGAAATATTTTGCGATACAAATTGATTTTTTCTAACTCCCTTAATCCGTGGAAATATGGACTCAAAATTCACTAAAATATGTAAAATTGTCCCCTCTATCGATTGGTGAAGACTAGAACGTTATATCTTTCCTATTTGTCGAGTTATGAGTATTTTTTGTTTTGAAAAGTGGATTTTCGAAAATTTCATGACTCTATTTGAAGGCGAAATAATGATTTTATCACAAAACTGATTGTGCCAGTCGATTTTTTGGCCAAAAAAACCCCTCTTTACGAATTTTTAGCATTTTTTATAATTTTTTTGTCGAAAATTTAGAACAAAGGGGGTAGTCATGGAAATATTTTGCGATACAAATTGATTTTTTCTAACTCCCATAATCCTTGGAAATATAGACTCAAAATTCACTAAAATATGTAAAATGGTCCCCTCTATCGATTGGTGAAGACTAGAACGTTCTATCTTTCCTATTTATCGAGTTATGAGTATTTTTTGTTTTGAAAAGTGGATTTTCGAAAATTTCATGACTCTATTTGAAGGCGAAATAATGATTTTATCACAAAACTGATTGTGCCAGTCGATTTTTTGGCCAAAAAAACCCCTCTTTACGAATTTTTAGCATTTTTTATAATTTTTTTGTCGAAAATTAGAACAAAGGGGGTAGTCATGGAAATATTTTGCGATACAAATTGATTTTTTCTAACTCCCATAATCCTTGGAAATATAGACTCAAAATTCACTAAAATATGTAAAATTGTCCCCTCTATCGATTGGTGAAGACTAGAACGTTCTATCTTTCCTATTTGTCGAGTTATGAGTATTTTTTGTTTTGAAAAGTGGATTTTCGAAAATTTCATGACTCTATTTGAAGGCGAAATAATGATTTTATCACAAAACTGATTGTGCCAGTCGATTTTTTGGCCAAAAAAACCCCTCTTTACGAATTTTTAGCATTTTTTATAATTTTTTTGTCGAAAATTTAGAACAAAGGGGGTAGCTATGGAAATATTTTGCAATACAAATTGATTTTTTCTAACTCCCATAATCCTTGGAAATATGGACTCAAAATTCACTAAAATATGTAAAATTGTCCCCTCTATCGATTGGTGAAGACTAGAACGTTCTATCTTTCCTATTTGTCGAGTTATGAGTATTTTTTGTTTTGAAAAGTGGATTTTCGAAAATTTCATGACTCCATTTGAAGGCGAAATAATGATTTTATCACAAAACTGATTGTGCCAGTCGATTTTTTGGCCAAAAAAACCCCTCTTTACGAATTTTTAGCATTTTTTATAATTTTTTTGTCGAAAATTTAGAACAAAGGGGGTAGTCATGGAAATATTTTGCGATACAAATTGATTTTTTCTAACTCCCATAATCCTTGGAAATATAGACTCAAAATTCACTAAAATATGTAAAATTGTCCCCTCTATCGATTGGCGAAGACTAGAACGTTCTATCTTTCCTATTTGTCGAGTTATGAGTATTTTTTGTTTTGAAAAGTGGATTTTCGAAAATTTCATGACTCTATTTGAAGGCGAAATAATGATTTTATCACAAAACTGATTGTGCCAGTCGATTTTTTGGCCAAAAAAACCCCTCTTTACGAATTTTTAGCATTTTTTATAATTTTTTTGTCGAAAATTTAGAACAAAGGGGGTAGTCATGGAAATATTTTGCGATACAAATTGATTTTTTCTAACTCCCATAATCCTTGGAAATATAGACTCAAAATTCACTAAAATATGTAAAATTGTCCCCTCTATCGATTGGCGAAGACTAGAACGTTCTATCTTTCCTATTTGTCGAGTTATGAGTATTTTTTGTTTTGAAAAGTGGATTTTCGAAAATTTCATGACTCTATTTGAAGGCGAAATAATGATTTTATCACAAAACTGATTGTGCCAGTCGATTTTTTGGCCAAAAAAACCCCTCTTTACGAATTTTTAGCATTTTTTATAATTTTTTTGTCGAAAATTTAGAACAAAGGGGGTGGAAATATTTTGCGATACAAATTAATTTTTTCTAACTCCCATAATCCTTGGAAATATGGACTCAAAATTCACTAAAATATGTAAAATTGTCCCCTCTATCGATTGGTGAAGACTAGAACGTTCTATCTTTCCTATTTGTCGAGTTATGAGTATTTTTTGTTTTGAAAAGTGGATTTTCGAAAATTTCATGACTCTATTTGAAGGCGAAATAATGATTTTATCACAAAACTGATTGTGCCAGTCGATTTTTTGGCCAAAAAAAACCCCTCTTTACGAATTTTTAGCATTTTTTATAATTTTTTTGTCGAAAATTTAGAACAAAGGGGGTAGTCATGGAAATATTTTGCGATACAAATTGATTTTTTCTAACTCCCATAATCCTTGGAAATATAGACTCAAAATTCACTAAAATATGTAAAATGGTCCCCTCTATCGATTGGTGAAGACTAGAACGTTCTATCTTTCCTATTTGTCGAGTTATGAGTATTTTTTGTTTTGAAAAGTGGATTTTCGAAAATTTCATGACTCTATTTGAAGGCGAAATAATGATTTTATCACAAAACTGATTGTGCCAGTCGATTTTTTGGCCAAAAAAACCCCTCTTTACGAATTTTTAGCATTTTTTATAATTTTTTTGTCGAAAATTTAGAACAAAGGGGGTAGTCATGGAAATATTTTGCGATACAAATTGATTTTTTCTAACTCCCATAATCCTTGGAAATATGGACTCAAAATTCACTAAAATATGTAAAATGGTCCCCTCTATCGATTGGTGAAGACTAGAGCGTTATATCTTTCCTATTTGTCGAGTTATGAGTATTTTTTGTTTTGAAAAGTGGATTTTCGAAAATTTCATGACTCTATTTGAAGGCGAAATAATGATTTTATCACAAAACTGATTGTGCCAGTCGATTTTTTGGCCAAAAAAACCCCTCTTTACGAATTTTTAGCATTTTTTATAATTTTTTTGTCGAAAATTTAGAACAAAGGGGGTAGTCATGGAAATATTTTGCGATACAAATTGATTTTTTCTAACTCCCATAATCCTTGGAAATATAGACTCAAAATTCACTAAAATATGTAAAATGGTCCCCTCTATCGATTGGTGAAGACTAGAACGTTCTATCTTTCCTATTTATCGAGTTATGAGTATTTTTTGTTTTGAAAAGTGGATTTTCGAAAATTTCATGACTCTATTTGAAGGCGAAATAATGATTTTATCACAAAACTGATTGTGCCAGTCGATTTTTTGGCCAAAAAAACCCCTCTTTACGAATTTTTAGCATTTTTTATAATTTTTTTGTCGAAAATTTAGAACAAAGGGGGTAGTCATGGAAATATTTTGCGATACAAATTGATTTTTTCTAACTCCCATAATCCTTGGAAATATAGACTCAAAATTCACTAAAATATGTAAAATTGTCCCCTCTATCGATTGGCGAAGACTAGAACGTTCTATCTTTCCTATTTGTCGAGTTATGAGTATTTTTTGTTTTGAAAAGTGGATTTTCGAAAATTTCATGACTCTATTTGAAGGCGAAATAATGATTTTATCACAAAACTGATTGTGCCAGTCGATTTTTTGGCCAAAAAAACCCCTCTTTACGAATTTTTAGCATTTTTTATAATTTTTTTGTCGAAAATTTAGAACAAAGAGGGTAGCTATGGAAATATTTTGCGATACAAATTGATTTTTTCTAACTCCCATAATCCTTGGAAATATAGACTCAAAATTCACTAAAATATGTAAAATTGTCCCCTCTATCGATTGGTGAAGACTAGAACGTTCTATCTTTCCTATTTGTCGAGTTATGAGTATTTTTTGTTTTGAAAAGTGGATTTTCGAAAATTTCATGACTCTATTTGAAGGCGAAATAATGATTTTATCACAAAACTGATTGTGCCAGTCGATTTTTTGCCCAAAAAAACCCCTCTTTACGAATGTTTAGCATTTTTTATAATTTTTTTGTCGAAAATTTAGAACAAAGAGGGTAGCTATGGAAATATTTTGCGATACAAATTGATTTTTTCTAACTCCCATAATCCTTGGAAATATAGACTCAAAATTCACTAAAATATGTAAAATTGTCCCCTCTATCGATTGGTGAAGACTAGAACGTTCTATCTTTCCTATTTGTCGAGTTATGAGTATTTTTTGTTTTGAAAAGTGGATTTTCGCAAATTTCATGACTCTATTTGAAGGCGAAATAATGATTTTATCACAAAACTGATTGTGCCAGTCGATTTTTTGGCCAAAAAAACCCCTCTTTACGAATTTTTAGCATTTTTTATAATTTTTTTGTCGAAAATTTAGAACATAGGGGGTAGCTATGGAAATATTTTGCGATACAAATTGATTTTTTCTAACTCCCATAATCCTTGGAAATATGGACTCAAAATTCACTAAAATATGTAAAATTGTCCCCTCTATCGATTGGTGAAGACTAGAACGTTATATCTTTCCTATTTGTCGAGTTATGAGTATTTTTTGTTTTGAAAAGTGGATTTTCGAAAATTTCATGACTCTATTTGAAGGCGAAATAATGATTTTATCACAAAACTGATTGTGCCAGTCGATTTTTTGGCCAAAAAAACCCCTCTTTACGAATTTTTAGCATTTTTTATAATTTTTTTGTCGAAAATTTAGAACATGGAAATATTTTGCGATACAAATTGATTTTTTCTAACTCCCTTAATCCTTGGAAATATGGACTCAAAATTCACTAAAATATGTAAAATGGTCCCCTCTATCGATTGGTGAAGACTAGAACGTTCTATCTTTCCTATTTGTCGAGTTATGAGTATTTTTTGTTTTGAAAAGTGGATTTTCGAAAATTTCATGACTCTATTTGAAGGCGAAATAATGATTTTATCACAAAACTGATTGTGCCAGTCGATTTTTTGCCCAAAAAAACCCCTCTTTACGAATTTTTAGCATTTTTTATAATTTTTTTGTCGAAAATTTAGAACATAGGGGGTAGCTATGGAAATATTTTGCGATACAAATTGATTTTTTCTAACTCCCTTAATCCTTGGAAATATGGACTCAAAATTCACTAAAATATGTAAAATGGTCCCCTCTATCGATTGGTGAAGACTGGAACGTTCTATCTTTCCTATTTGTCGAGTTATGAGTATTTTTTGTTTTGAAAAGTGGATTTTCGAAAATTTCATGACTCTATTTGAAGGCGAAATAATGATTTTATCACAAAACTGATTGTGCCAGTCGATTTTTTGGTCAAAAAAACCCCTCTTTACGAATTTTTAGCATTTTTTATAATTTTTTTGTCGAAAATTTAGAACATGGAAATATTTTGCGATACAAATTGATTTTTTCTAACTCCCATAATCCTTGGAAATATGGACTCAAAATTCACTAAAATATGTAAAATTGTCCCCTCTATCGATTGGTGGAGACTAGAACGTTCTATCTTTCCTATTTGTCGAGTTATGAGTATTTTTTGTTTTGAAAAGTGGATTTTCGAAAATTTCATGACTCTATTTGAAGGCGAAATAATGATTTTATCACAAAACTGATTGTGCCAGTCGATTTTTTGGCCAAAAAAACCCCTCTTTACGAATGTTTAGCATTTTTTATAATTTTTTTGTCGAAAATTTAGAACATGGAAATATTTTGCGATACAAATTGATTTTTTCTAACTCCCATAATCCTTGGAAATATGGACTCAAAATTCACTAAAATATGTAAAATTGTCCCCTCTATCGATTGGTGGAGACTAGAACGTTCTATCTTTCCTATTTGTCGAGTTATGAGTATTTTTTGTTTTGAAAAGTGGATTTTCGAAAATTTCATGGATCTATTTGAAGGCGAAATAATGATTTTATCACAAAACTGATTGTGCCAGTCGATTTTTTGGCCAAAAAACCCCTCTTTACGAATTTTTAGCATTTTTTATAATTTTTTTGTCGAAAATTTAGAACATAGGGGGTAGCTATGGAAATATTTTGCGATACAAATTGATTTTTTCTAACTCCCTTAATCCTTGGAAATATGGACTCAAAATTCACTAAAATATGTAAAATGGTCCCCTCTATCGATTGGTGAAGACTAGAACGTTCTATCTTTCCTATTTGTCGAGTTATGAGTATTTTTTGTTTTGAAAAGTGGATTTTCGAAAATTTCATGACTCTATTTGAAGGCGAAATAATGATTTTATCACAAAACTGATTGTGCCAGTCGATTTTTTGGCCAAAAAAACCACTCTTTACGAATTTTTAGCATTTTTTATAATTTTTTTGTCGAAAATTTAGAACAAAGGGGTAGGTATGGAAATATTTTGCGAATTAAATTGCTTTTTTCTAACTCCCTTAATCCTTGGCAATATCGACTCAAAATTCACTAAAATATGTAAAATTGTCCCCTCTATCGATTGGTGAAGACGAGAACGTTCTATCTTTCCTATTTGTCGAGTTATGAGTATTTTTTGTTTTGAAAAGTGGATTTTCGAAAATTTCATGACTCTATTTGAAGGCGAAATAATGATTTTATCACAAAACTGATTGTGCCAGTCGATTTTTTGGCCAAAAAAACCCCTCTTTACGAATTTTTAGCATTTTTTATAATTTTTTTGTCGAAAATTTAGAACAAAGGGGGTAGCTATGGAAATATTTTGCAATACAAATTGATTTTTTCTAACTCCCATAATCCTTGGAAATATGGACTCAAAATTCACTAAAATATGTAAAATTGTCCCCTCTATCGATTGGTGAAGACTAGAACGTTCTATCTTTCCTATTTGTCGAGTTATGAGTATTTTTTGTTTTGAAAAGTGGATTTTCGAAAATTTCATGACTCTATTTGAAGGCGAAATAATGATTTTATCACAAAACTGATTGTGCCAGTCGATTTTTTGGCCAAAAAAACCCCTCTTTACGAATTTTTAGCATTTTTTATAATTTTTTTGTCGAAAATTTAGAACAAAGGGGGTAGTCATGGAAATATTTTGCGATACAAATTGATTTTTTCTAACTCCCATAATCCTTGGAAATATAGACTCAAAATTCACTAAAATATGTAAAATTGTCCCCTCTATCGATTGGTGAAGACTAGAACGTTCTATCTTTCCTATTTGTCGAGTTATGAGTATTTTTTGTTTTGAAAAGTGGATTTTCGAAAATTTCATGACTCTATTTGAAGGCGAAATAATGATTTTATCACAAAACTGATGTGCCAGTCGATTTTTTGGCCAAAAAAACCCCTCTTTACGAATGTTTAGCATTTTTTATAATTTTTTTGTCGAAAATTTAGAACATAGGGGGTAGCTATGGAAATATTTTGCGATACAAATTGATTTTTTCTAACTCCCTTAATCCTTGGAAATATGGACTCAAAATTCACTAAAATATGTAAAATGGTCCCCTCTATCGATTGGTGAAGACTAGAACGTTCTATCTTTCCTATTTGTCGAGTTATGAGTATTTTTTGTTTTGAAAAGTGGATTTTCGAAAATTTCATGACTCTATTTGAAGGCGAAATAATGATTTTATCACAAAACTGATTGTGCCAGTCGATTTTTTGGCCAAAAAAACCACTCTTTACGAATTTTTAGCATTTTTTATAATTTTTTTGTCGAAAATTTAGACCAAAGGGGTAGGTATGGAAATATTTTGCGAATCAAATTGCTTTTTTCTAACTCCCTTAATCCTTGGCAATATCGACTCAAAATTCACTAAAATATGTAAAATTGTCCCCTCTATCGATTGGTGAAGACTAGAACGTTCTATCTTTCCTATTAGTCGAGTTATGAGTATTTTTTGTTTTGAAAAGTGGATTTTCGAAAATTTCATGACTCTATTTGAAGGCGAAATAATGATTTTATCACAAAACTGATTGTGCCAGTCGATTTTTTGGCCAAAAAAACCCCTCTTTACTCTTATTTTCGATTAATCGATTAATCGATGTTAATCGAAAAAAATCGATTAATCGAAAAAATCGATTTATCGAAAAAATCGATTAACCGAAAAAAATCGATTAATCGAAAAAATCGATTAAACGAAAAAAATCGATTAATCGAAAATAATCGATTAATCTAAAATAATCGATTAATCTAAAATAATCGATTAATCTAAAATAATCGATTAATCTAAAAAAATCGATTAATCGAAAAAAATCGATTTATCGAAAAAAATCGATTAATCGAAAAAAATCGATTAATCGAAAATAATCGATTAATCGAAAATAATCGATTAATCGAAAATAATCGATTAAACGAAAAAAATCGATTAATCGAAAAAATCGATTAATCGAAAAAATCGATTAATCGAAAATAATCGATTAATCGAAAATAATCAATTTTCGATGATTCGAAAATTTATTATTTTTCATTATTCTTGATAACGGCAGATGGACCGCTACCGAAACTTTAAAAATAGAGTTTCAACAAACATCGTGATCAAGAACTATTTATTATATTTAACTAATTTTTTCCCTAACTCACGCCTTTAAAAAGATTGACAATTTGGAACTTACGAAAATATTTTGAAGTTTAAGACTTAAAAAAATTGTCAAGATTTGCCAGTCGATTTTCCGGTCCAAAAAACCCCTCTTTACGAATTTTTAGCATTTTTAAAAAATTTTTGTCGAAAATTTAGAACAAAGGGGTAGTCATGGAAATATTTTGCGATACAAATTGATTTTTTCTAACTCCCATAATCCTTGGAAATATAGACTCAAAATTCACTAAAATATGTAAAATTGTCCCCTCTATCGATTGGTGAAGACTAGAACGTTCTATCTTTCCTATTTGTCGAGTTATGAGTATTTTTTGTTTTGAAAAGTGGATTTTCGAAAATTTCATGACTCTATTTGAAGGCGAAATAATGATTTTATCACAAAACTGATTGTGCCAGTCGATTTTTTGGCCAAAAAAACCCCTCTTTATAATTTTTTTGTCGAAAATTTAGACCAAAGGGGTAGGTATGGAAATATTTTGCGAATCAAATTAATTTTTTCTAACTCCCATAATCCTTGGAAATATGGACTCAAAATTCACTAAAATATGTAAAATTGTCCCCTCTATCGATTGGTGAAGACTAGAACGTTCTATCTTTCCTATTTGTCGAGTTATGAGTATTTTTTGTTTTGAAAAGTGGATTTTCGAAAATTTCATGACTCTATTTGAAGGCGAAATAATGATTTTATCACAAAACTGATTGTGCCAGTCGATTTTTTGGCCAAAAAAAACCCCTCTTTACGAATTTTTAGCATTTTTTATAATTTTTTTGTCGAAAATTTAGAACATGGAAATATTTTGCGATACAAATTGATTTTTTCTAACTCCCATAATCCTTGGAAATATAGACTCAAAATTCACTAAAATATGTAAAATTGTCCCCTCTATCGATTGGTGAAGACTAGAACGTTCTATCTTTCCTATTTTTCGAATTATGAGTATTTTTTGTTTTGAAAAGTGGATTTTCGAAAATTTCATGACTCTATTTGAAGGCGAAATAATGATTTTATCACAAAACTGATTGTGCCAGTCGATTTTTTGGCCAAAAAAACCCCTCTTTACGAATTTTTAGCATTTTTTATAATTTTTTTGTCGAAAATTTAGAACATATGGAAATATTTTGCGATACAAATTGATTTTTTCTAACTCCCTTAATCCTTGGAAATATGGACTCAAAATTCACTAAAATATGTAAAATGGTCCCCTCTATCGATTGGTGAAGACTAGAACGTTCTATCTTTCCTATTTGTCGAGTTATGAGTATTTTTTGTTTTGAAAAGTGGATTTTCGAAAATTTCATGACTCTATTTGAAGGCGAAATAATGATTTTATCACAAAACTGATTGTGCCAGTCGATTTTTTGGCCAAAAAAACCCCTCTTTACGAATGTTTAGCATTTTTTATAATTTTTTTGTCGAAAATTTAGAACATGGAAATATTTTGCGATACAAATTGATTTTTTCTAACTCCCTTAATCCTTGGAAATATGGACTCAAAATTCACTAAAATATGTAAAATGGTCCCCTCTATCGATTGGTGAAGACTAGAACGTTCTATCTTTCCTATTTGTCGAGTTATGAGTATTTTTTGTTTTGAAAAGTGGATTTTCGAAAATTTCATGACTCTATTTGAAGGCGAAATAATGATTTTATCACAAAACTGATTGTGCCAGTCGATTTTTTGGCCAAAAAAACCCCTCTTTACGAATTTTTAGCATTTTTTATAATTTTTTTGTCGAAAATTTAGAACAAAGGGGGTAGTCATGGAAATATTTTGCGATACAAATTGATTTTTTCTAACTCCCATAATCCTTGGAAATATAGACTCAAAATTCACTAAAATATGTAAAATGGTCCCCTCTATCGATTGGTGAAGACTAGAACGTTCTATCTTTCCTATTTGTCGAGTTATGAGTATTTTTTGTTTTGAAAAGTGGATTTTCGAAAATTTCATGACTATTTGAAGGCGAAATAATAATTTTATCACAAAACTGATTGTGCCAGTCGATTTTTTGGCCAAAAAAACCCCTCTTTACGACTTTTTAGCATTTTTTATAATTTTTTTGTCGAAAATTTAGAACATGGAAATATTTTGCGATACAAATTGATTTTTTCTAACTCCCATAATCCTTGGAAATATAGACTCAAAATTCACTAAAATATGTAAAATTGTCCCCTCTATCGATTGGTGAAGACTAGAACGTTCTATCTTTCCTATTTTTCGAGTTATGAGTATTTTTTGTTTTGAAAAGTGGATTTTCGAAAATTTCATGACTCTATTTGAAGGCGAAATAATGATTTTATCACAAAACTGATTGTGCCAGTCGATTTTTTGGCCAAAAAAACCCCTCTTTACGAATTTTTAGCATTTTTTATAATTTTTTTGTCGAAAATTTAGAACATGGAAATATTTTGCGATACAAATTGATTTTTTCTAACTCCCTTAATCCTTGGAAATATGGACTCAAAATTCACTAAAATATGTAAAATTGTCCCCTCTATCGATTGGTGAAGACTAGAACGTTCTATCTTTCCTATTTTTCGAGTTATGAGTATTTTTTGTTTTGAAAAGTGGATTTTCGAAAATTTCATGACTCTATTTGAAGGCGAAATAATGATTTTATCACAAAACTGATTGTGCCAGTCGATTTTTTGGCCAAAAAAACCCCTCTTTACGAATGTTTAGCATTTTTTATAATTTTTTTGTCGAAAATTTAGAACAAAGGGGGTAGCTATGGAAATATTTTGCGATACAAATTGATTTTTTCTAACTCCCATAATCCTTGGAAATATGGACTCAAAATTCACTAAAATATGTAAAATTGTCCCCTCTATCGATTGGTGAAGACTAGAACGTTCTATCTTTCCTATTTGTCGAGTTATGAGTATTTTTTGTTTTGAAAAGTGGATTTTCGAAAATTTCATGACTCCATTTGAAGGCGAAATAATGATTTTATCACAAAACTGATTGTGCCAGTCGATTTTTTGGCCAAAAAAACCCCTCTTTACGAATTTTTAGCATTTTTTATAATTTTTTTGTCGAAAATTTAGAACAAAGGGGGTAGCTATGGAAATATTTTGCGATACAAATTGATTTTTTCTAACTCCCATAATCCTTGGA
Organism: Lochmaea crataegi; assembly: GCA_947563755.1. NCBI lineage: Eukaryota > Metazoa > Arthropoda > Insecta > Coleoptera > Chrysomelidae > Lochmaea > Lochmaea crataegi. The sequence goes on along the minus strand of OX387429.1, from coordinate 5,071,527 downwards.
AATATGGACTCAAAATTCACTAAAATATGTAAAATTGTCCCCTCTATCGATTGGTGAAGACTAGAACGTTCTATCTTTCCTATTTGTCGAGTTATGAGTATTTTTTGTTTTGAAAAGTGGATTTTCGAAAATTTCATGACTCTATTTGAAGGCGAAATAATGATTTTATCACAAAACTGATTGTGCCAGTCGATTTTTTGGCCAAAAAAACCCCTCTTTACGAATTTTTAGCATTTTTTATAATTTTTTTGTCGAAAATTTAGAACATGGAAATATTTTGCGATACAAATTGATTTTTTCTAACTCCCTTAATCCTTGGAAATATGGACTCAAAATTCACTAAAATATGTAAAATGGTCCCCTCTATCGATTGGTGAAGACTAGAACGTTCTATCTTTCCTATTTGTCGAGTTATGAGTATTTTTTGTTTTGAAAAGTGGATTTTCGAAAATTTCATGACTCTATTTGAAGGCGAAATAATGATTTTATCACAAAACTGATTGTGCCAGTCGATTTTTTGGCCAAAAAAAACCACTCTTTACGAATTTTTAGCATTTTTTATAATTTTTTTGTCGAAAATTTAGACCAAAGGGGTAGGTATGGAAATATTTTGCGAATCAAATTGCTTTTTTCTAACTCCCTTAATCCTTGGCAATATCGACTCAAAATTCACTAAAATATGTAAAATTGTCCCCTCTATCGATTGGTGAAGACTAGAACGTTCTATCTTTCCTATTAGTCGAGTTATGAGTATTTTTTGTTTTGAAAAGTGGATTTTCGAAAATTTCATGACTCTATTTGAAGGCGAAATAATGATTTTATCACAAAACTGATTGTGCCAGTCGATTTTTTGGCCAAAAAAACCCCTCTTTACGAATTTTTAGCATTTTTTATAATTTTTTTGTCGAAAATTTAGAACAAAGGGGGTAGCTATGGAAATATTTTGCGATACAAATTGATTTTTTCTAACTCCCATAATCCTTGGAAATATGGACTCAAAATTCACTAAAATATGTAAAATTGTCCCCTCTATCGATTGGTGAAGACTAGAACGTTCTATCTTTCCTATTTGTCGAGTTATGAGTATTTTTTGTTTTGAAAAGTGGATTTTCGAAAATTTCATGACTCTATTTGAAGGCGAAATAATGATTTTATCACAAAACTGATTGTGCCAGTCGATTTTTTGGCCAAAAAAACCCCTCTTTACGAATTTTTAGCATTTTTTATAATTTTTTTGTCGAAAATTTAGAACATGGAAATATTTTGCGATACAAATTGATTTTTTCTAACTCCCTTAATCCTTGGAAATATGGACTCAAAATTCACTAAAATATGTAAAATGGTCCCCTCTATCGATTGGTGAAGACTAGAACGTTCTATCTTTCCTATTTGTCGAGTTATGAGTATTTTTTGTTTTGAAAAGTGGATTTTCGAAAATTTCATGACTCTATTTGAAGGCGAAATAATGATTTTATCACAAAACTGATTGTGCCAGTCGATTTTTTGGCCAAAAAAACCACTCTTTACGAATTTTTAGCATTTTTTATAATTTTTTTGTCGAAAATTTAGACCAAAGGGGTAGGTATGGAAATATTTTGCGAATCAAATTGCTTTTTTCTAACTCCCTTAATCCTTGGCAATATCGACTCAAAATTCACTAAAATATGTAAAATTGTCCCCTCTATCGATTGGTGAAGACTAGAACGTTCTATCTTTCCTATTAGTCGAGTTATGAGTATTTTTTGTTTTGAAAAGTGGATTTTCGAAAATTTCATGACTCTATTTGAAGGCGAAATAATGATTTTATCACAAAACTGATTGTGCCAGTCGATTTTTTGGCCAAAAAAACCCCTCTTTACTCTTATTTTCGATTAATCGATGTTAATCGAAAAAAATCGATTAATCGAAAAAATCGATTTATCGAAAAAAATCGATTAACCGAAAAAAATCGATTAATCGAAAAAATCGATTAATCCTAAAAATCGATTAAACGAAAAAAATCGATTAATCTAAAATAATCGATTAATCTAAAATAATCGATTAATCTAAAATAATCGATCAATCTAAAATAATCGATTAATCTAAAATAATCGATTAATCGAAAATAATCGAATAATCTAAAATAATCGATTAATCGAAAAAAATCGATTTATCGAAAAAAATCGATTAATCGAAAGAAATCGATTAATCGAAAATAATCGAGTAATCGAAAATAATCGATTAAACGAAAAAAATCGATTAATCGAACAAATCGATTAATCGAAAATAATCGATTAATCGAAAATAATCAATTTTCGATGATTCGAAAATTTATTATTTTTCATTATTCTTGATAACGGCAGCTGGACCGCTACCGAAACTTTAAAAATAGAGTTTCAACAAACATCGTGATCAAGAACTATTTATTATATTTAACTAATTTTTTCCCTAACTCACGCCTTTAAAAAGATTGACAATTTGGAACTTACGAAAATATTTTGAAGTTTAAGACTTAAAAAAAATTGTCAAGATTTGCCAGTCGATTTTCCGGTCCAAAAAACCCCTCTTTACGAATTTTTAGCATTTTTAAAAAATTTTTGTCGAAAATTTAGAACAAAGGGGTAGTCATGGAAATATTTTGCGATACAAATTGATTTTTTCTAACTCCCATAATCCTTGGAAATATAGACTCAAAATTCACTAAAATATGTAAAATTGTCCCCTCTATCGATTGGTGAAGACTAGAACGTTCTATCTTTCCTATTTGTCGAGTTATGAGTATTTTTTTGTTTTGAAAAGTGGATTTTCGAAAATTTCATGACTCTATTTGAAGGCGAAATAATGATTTTATCACAAAACTGATTGTGCCAGTCGATTTTTTGGCCAAAAAAAACCCCTCTTTACGAATTTTTAGCATTTTTTATAATTTTTTTGTCGAAAATTTAGAACAAAGGGGGTAGTCATGGAAATATTTTGCGATACAAATTGATTTTTTCTAACTCCCATAATCCTTGGAAATATAGACTCAAAATTCACTAAAATATGTAAAATTGTCCCCTCTATCGATTGGTGAAGACTAGAACGTTCTATCTTTCCTATTTGTCGAGTTATGAGTATTTTTTGTTTTGAAAAGTGGATTTTCGAAAATTTCATGACTCTATTTGAAGGCGAAATAATGATTTTATCACAAAACTGATTGTGCCAGTCGATTTTTTGGCCAAAAAAAACCCCTCTTTACGAATTTTTAGCATTTTTTATAATTTTTTTGTCGAAAATTTAGAACAAAGGGGGTAGTCATGGAAATATTTTGCGATACAAATTGATTTTTTCTAACTCCCATAATCCTTGGAAATATAGACTCAAAATTCACTAAAATATGTAAAATTGTCCCCTCTATCGATTGGTGAAGACTAGAACGTTCTATCTTTCCTATTTATCGAGTTATGAGTATTTTTTGTTTTGAAAAGTGGATTTTCGAAAATTTCATGACTCTATTTGAAGGCGAAATAATGATTTTATCACAAAACTGATGTGCCAGTCGATTTTTTGGCCAAAAAAACCCCTCTTTACGAATGTTTAGCATTTTTTATAATTTTTTTGTCGAAAATTTAGAACATAGGGGGTAGCTATGGAAATATTTTGCGATACAAATTGATTTTTTCTAACTCCCTTAATCCTTGGAAATATGGACTCAAAATTCACTAAAATATGTAAAATTGTCCCCTCTATCGATTGGTGAAGACTAGAACGTTCTATCTTTCCTATTTGTCGAGTTATGAGTATTTTTTGTTTTGAAAAGTGGATTTTCGAAAATTTCATGACTCTATTTGAAGGCGAAATAATGATTTTATCACAAAACTGATTGTGCCAGTCGATTTTTTGGCCAAAAAAACCACTCTTTACGAATTTTTAGCATTTTTTATAATTTTTTTGTCGAAAATTTAGACCAAAGGGGTAGGTATGGAAATATTTTGCGAATCAAATTGCTTTTTTCTAACTCCCTTAATCCTTGGAAATATGGACTCAAAATTCACTAAAATATGTAAAATTGTCCCCTCTATCGATTGGTGAAGACTAGAACGTTCTATCTTTCCTATTAGTCGAGTTATGAGTATTTTTTGTTTTGAAAAGTGGATTTTCGAAAATTTCATGACTCTATTTGAAGGCGAAATAATGATTTTATCACAAAACTGATTGTGCCAGTCGATTTTTTGGCCAAAAAAAACCACTCTTTACGAATTTTTAGCATTTTTTATAATTTTTTTGTCGAAAATTTAGACCAAAGGGGTAGGTATGGAAATATTTTGCGAATCAAATTGCTTTTTTCTAACTCCCTTAATCCTTGGAAATATGGACTCAAAATTCACTAAAATATGTAAAATTGTCCCCTCTATCGATTGGTGAAGACTAGAACGTTCTATCTTTCCTATTAGTCGAGTTATGAGTATTTTTTGTTTTGAAAAGTGGATTTTCGAAAATTTCATGACTCTATTTGAAGGCGAAATAATGATTTTATCACAAAACTGATTGTGCCAGTCGATTTTTTGGCCAAAAAAACCACTCTTTACGAATTTTTAGCATTTTTTATAATTTTTTTGTCGAAAATTTAGACCAAAGGGGTAGGTATGGAAATATTTTGCGATACAAATTGATTTTTTCTAACTCCCTTAATCCTTGGAAATATGGACTCAAAATTCACTAAAATATGTAAAATTGTCCCCTCTATCGATTGGTGAAGACTAGAACGTTCTATCTTTCCTATTAGTCGAGTTATGAGTATTTTTTGTTTTGAAAAGTGGATTTTCGAAAATTTCATGACTCTATTTGAAGGCGAAATAATGATTTTATCACAAAACTGATTGTGCCAGTCGATTTTTTGGCCAAAAAAACCCCTCTTTACGAATTTTTAGCATTTTTTATAATTTTTTTGTCGAAAATTTAGAACAAAGGGGGTAGCTATGGAAATATTTTGCGATACAAATTAATTTTTTCTAACTCCCAAAATCCTTGGAAATATGGACTCAAAATTCACTAAAATATGTAAAATTGTCCCCTCTATCGATTGGTGAAGACTAGAACGTTCTATCTTTCCTATTTGTCGAGTTATGAGTATTTTTTGTTTTGAAAAGTGGATTTTCGAAAATTTCATGACTCTATTTGAAGGCGAAATAATGATTTTATCACAAAACTGATTGTGCCAGTCGATTTTTTGGCCAAAAAAACCCCTCTTTACGAATTTTTAGCATTTTTTATAATTTTTTTGTCGAAAATTTAGAACATGGAAATATTTTGCGATACAAATTGATTTTTTCTAACTCCCATAATCCTTGGAAATATAGACTCAAAATTCACTAAAATATGTAAAATTGTCCCCTCTATCGATTGGTGAAGACTAGAACGTTCTATCTTTCCTATTTGTCGAGTTATGAGTATTTTTTGTTTTGAAAAGTGGATTTTCGAAAATTTCATGACTCTATTTGAAGGCGAAATAATGATTTTATCACAAAACTGATTGTGCCAGTCGATTTTTTGGCCAAAAAAACCCCTCTTTACGAATTTTTAGCATTTTTTATAATTTTTTTGTCGAAAATTTAGAACATAGGGGGTAGCTATGGAAATATTTTGCGATACAAATTGATTTTTTCTAACTCCCTTAATCCTTGGAAATATGGACTCAAAATTCACTAAAATATGTAAAATGGTCCCCTCTATCGATTGGTGAAGACTAGAACGTTCTATCTTTCCTATTTATCGAGTTATGAGTATTTTTTGTTTTGAAAAGTGGATTTTCGAAAATTTCATGACTCTATTTGAAGGCGAAATAATGATTTTATCACAAAACTGATTGTGCCAGTCGATTTTTTGGCCAAAAAAACCCCTCTTTACGAATTTTTAGCATTTTTTATAATTTTTTTGTCGAAAATTTAGAACAAAGGGGGTAGTCATGGAAATATTTTGCGATACAAATTGATTTTTTCTAACTCCCATAATCCTTGGAAATATAGACTCAAAATTCACTAAAATATGTAAAATTGTCCCCTCTATCGATTGGTGAAGACTAGAACGTTCTATCTTTCCTATTTATCGAGTTATGAGTATTTTTTGTTTTGAAAAGTGGATTTTCGAAAATTTCATGACTCTATTTGAAGGCGAAATAATGATTTTATCACAAAACTGATGTGCCAGTCGATTTTTTGGCCAAAAAAACCCCTCTTTACGAATGTTTAGCATTTTTTATAATTTTTTTGTCGAAAATTTAGAACATAGGGGGTAGCTATGGAAATATTTTGCGATACAAATTGATTTTTTCTAACTCCCTTAATCCTTGGAAATATGGACTCAAAATTCACTAAAATATGTGAAATGGTCCCCTCTATCGATTGGTGAAGACTAGAACGTTCTATCTTTCCTATTTGTCGAGTTATGAGTATTTTTTGTTTTGAAAAGTGGATTTTCGAAAATTTCATGACTCTATTTGAAGGCGAAATAATGATTTTATCACAAAACTGATTGTGCCAGTCGATTTTTTGGCCAAAAAAACCACTCTTTACGAATTTTTAGCATTTTTTATAATTTTTTTGTCGAAAATTTAGACCAAAGGGGTAGGTATGGAAATATTTTGCGAATCAAATTGCTTTTTTCTAACTTCCTTAATCCTTGGCAATATCGACTCAAAATTCACTAAAATATGTAAAATTGTCCCCTCTATCGATTGGTGAAGACTAGAACGTTCTATCTTTCCTATTAGTCGAGTTATGAGTATTTTTTGTTTTGAAAAGTGGATTTTCGAAAATTTCATGACTCTATTTGAAGGCGAAATAATGATTTTATCACAAAACTGATTGTGCCAGTCGATTTTTTGGCCAAAAAAACCCCTCTTTACGAATTTTTAGCATTTTTTATAATTTTTTTGTCGAAAATTTAGAACAAAGGGGGTAGCTATGGAAATATTTTGCGATACAAATTAATTTTTTCTAACTCCCATAATCCTTGGAAATATGGACTCAAAATTCACTAAAATATGTAAAATTGTCCCCTCTATCGATTGGTGAAGACTAGAACGTTCTATCTTTCCTATTTGTCGAGTTATGAGTATTTTTTGTTTTGAAAAGTGGATTTTCGAAAATTTCATGACTCTATTTGAAGGCGAAATAATGATTTTATCACAAAACTGATTGTGCCAGTCGATTTTTTGGCCAAAAAAACCCCTCTTTACGAATTTTTAGCATTTTTTATAATTTTTTTGTCGAAAATTTAGAACATGGAAATATTTTGCGATACAAATTGATTTTTTCTAACTCCCTTAATCCTTGGAAATATGGACTCAAAATTCACTAAAATATGTAAAATTGTCCCCTCTATCGATTGGTGAAGACTAGAACGTTCTATTTTTCCTATTTTTCGAGTTATGAGTATTTTTTGTTTTGAAAAGTGGATTTTCGAAAATTTCATGACTCTATTTGAAGGCGAAATAATGATTTTATCACAAAACTGATTGTGCCAGTCGATTTTTTGGCCAAAAAAACCCCTCTTTACGAATTTTTAGCATTTTTTATAATTTTTTTGTCGAAAATTTAGAACATGGAAATATTTTGCGATACAAATTGATTTTTTCTAACTCCCTTAATCCTTGGAAATATGGACTCAAAATTCACTAAAATATGTAAAATTGTCCCCTCTATCGATTGGTGAAGACTAGAACGTTCTATCTTTCCTATTTGTCGAGTTATGAGTATTTTTTGTTTTGAAAAGTGGATTTTCGAAAATTTCATGACTCTATTTGAAGGCGAAATAATGATTTTATCACAAAACTGATTGTGCCAGTCGATTTTTTGGCCAAAAAAACCCCTCTTTACGAATTTTTAGCATTTTTTATAATTTTTTTGTCGAAAATTTAGAACATGGAAATATTTTGCGATACAAATTGATTTTTTCTAACTCCCATAATCCTTGGAAATATAGACTCAAAATTCACTAAAATATGTAAAATTGTCCCCTCTATCGATTGGTGAAGACTAGAACGTTCTATCTTTCCTATTTTTCGAGTTATGAGTATTTTTTGTTTTGAAAAGTGGATTTTCGAAAATTTCATGACTCTATTTGAAGGCGAAATAATGATTTTATCACAAAACTGATTGTGCCAGTCGATTTTTTGGCCAAAAAAACCCCTCTTTACGAATTTTTAGCATTTTTTATAATTTTTTTGTCGAAAATTTAGAACATAGGGGGTAGCTATGGAAATATTTTGCGATACAAATTGATTTTTTCTAACTCCCTTAATCTTTGGAAATATGGACTCAAAATTCACCAAAATATGTAAAATGGTCCCCTCTATCGATTGGTGAAGACTAGAACGTTCTATCTTTCCTATTTGTCGAGTTATGAGTATTTTTTGTTTTGAAAAGTGGATTTTCGAAAATTTCATGACTCTATTTGAAGGCGAAATAATGATTTTATCATAAAACTGATTGTGCCAGTCGATTTTTTGGTCAAAAAACCCCTCTTTACGAATTTTTAGCATTTTTTATAATTTTTTTGTCGAAAATTTAGAACATGGAAATATTTTGCGATACAAATTGATTTTTTCTAACTCCCTTAATCCTTGGAAATATGGACTCAAAATTCACTAAAATATGTAAAATTGTCCCCTCTATCGATTGGTGAAGACTAGAACGTTCTATCTTTCCTATTTGTCGAGTTATGAGTATTTTTTGTTTTGAAAAGTGGATTTTCGAAAATTTCATGACTCTATTTGAAGGCGAAATAATGATTTTATCACAAAACTGATTGTGCCAGTCGATTTTTTGGCCAAAAAAACCCCTCTACGAATTTTTAGCATTTTTTATAATTTTTTTGTCGAAAATTTAGAACATGGAAATATTTTGCGATACAAATTGATTTTTTCTAACTCCCATAATCCTTGGAAATATAGACTCAAAATTCACTAAAATATGTAAAATTGTCCCCTCTATCGATTGGTGAAGACTAGAACGTTCTATCTTTCCTATTTGTCGAGTTATGAGTATTTTTTGTTTTGAAAAGTGGATTTTCGAAAATTTCATGACTCTATTTGAAGGCGAAATAATGATTTTATCATAAAACTGATTGTGCCAGTCGATTTTTTGGTCAAAAAACCCCTCTTTACGAATTTTTAGCATTTTTTATAATTTTTTTGTCGAAAATTTAGAACATGGAAATATTTTGCGATACAAATTGATTTTTTCTAACTCCCTTAATCCTTGGAAATATGGACTCAAAATTCACTAAAATATGTAAAATTGTCCCCTCTATCGATTGGTGAAGACTAGAACGTTCTATCTTTCCTATTTGTCGAGTTATGAGTATTTTTTGTTTTGAAAAGTGGATTTTCGAAAATTTCATGACTCTATTTGAAGGCGAAATAATGATTTTATCACAAAACTGATTGTGCCAGTCGATTTTTTGGCCAAAAAAACCCCTCTACGAATTTTTAGCATTTTTTATAATTTTTTTGTCGAAAATTTAGAACATGGAAATATTTTGCGATACAAATTGATTTTTTCTAACTCCCATAATCCTTGGAAATATAGACTCAAAATTCACTAAAATATGTAAAATTGTCCCCTCTATCGATTGGTGAAGACTAGAACGTTCTATCTTTCCTATTTTTCGAGTTATGAGTATTTTTTGTTTTGAAAAGTGGATTTTCGAAAATTTCATGACTCTATTTGAAGGCGAAATAATGATTTTATCACAAAACTGATTGTGCCAGTCGATTTTTTGGCCAAAAAAACCCCTCTTTACGAATTTTTAGCATTTTTTATAATTTTTTTGTCGAAAATTTAGAACATAGGGGGTAGCTATGGAAATATTTTGCGATACAAATTGATTTTTTCTAACTCCCTTAATCTTTGGAAATATGGACTCAAAATTCACTAAAATATGTAAAATGGTCCCCTCTATCGATTGGTGAAGACTAGAACGTTCTATCTTTCCTATTTGTCGAGTTATGAGTATTTTTTGTTTTGAAAAGTGGATTTTCGAAAATTTCATGACTCTATTTGAAGGCGAAATAATGATTTTATCATAAAACTGATTGTGCCAGTCGATTTTTTGGTCAAAAAAACCCCTCTTTACGAATTTTTAGCATTTTTTATAATTTTTTTGTCGAAAATTTAGAACATGGAAATATTTTGCGATACAAATTGATTTTTTCTAACTCCCATAATCCTTGGAAATATAGACTCAAAATTCACTAAAATATGTAAAATTGTCCCCTCTATCGATTGGTGAAGACTAGAACGTTCTATCTTTCCTATTTGTCGAGTTATGAGTATTTTTTGTTTTGAAAAGTGGATTTTCGGAAATTTCATGACTCTATTTGAAGGCGAAATAATGATTTTATCACAAAACTGATTGTGCCAGTCGATTTTTTGGCCAAAAAAACCACTCTTTACGAATTTTTAGCATTTTTTATAATTTTTTCGTCGAAAATTTAGAACAAAGGGGTAGGTATGGAAATATTTTGCGAATCAAATTGCTTTTTTCTAACTCCCTTAATCCTTGGCAATATCGACTCAAAATTCACTAAAATATGTAAAATTGTCCCCTCTATCGATTGGTGAAGACGAGAACGTTCTATCTTTCCTATTTGTCGAGTTATGAGTATTTTTTGTTTTGAAAAGTGGATTTTCGAAAATTTCATGACTCTATTTGAAGGCGAAATAATGATTTTATCACAAAACTGATTGTGCCAGTCGATTTTTTGGCCAAAAAAACCCCTCTTTACTCTTATTTTCGATTAATCGATGTTAATCGAAAAAAATCGATTTATCGAAAAAAATCGATTAACCGAAAAAAATCGATTAATCGAAAAAATCGATTAATCCTAAAAATCGATTAAACGAAAAAAATCGATTAATCTAAAATAATCGATTAATCTAAAATAATCGATTAATCTAAAATAATCGATTAATCTAAAATAATCGATTAATCTAAAATAATCGATTAATCTAAAATAATCGATTAATCTAAAATAATCGATTAATCGAAAATAATCGATTAATCGAAAATAATCGATTTATCGAAAAAAATCGATTAATCGAAAGAAATCGATTAATCGAAAATAATCGATTAATCGAAAATAATCGATTAATCGAAAATAATCGATTAAACGAAAAAAATCGATTAATCGAAAAAATCGATTAATCGAAAATAATCGATTAATCGAAAATAATCAATTTTCGATGATTCGAAAATTTATTATTTTTCATTATTCTTGATAACGGCAGCTGGACCGCTACCGAAACTTTAAAAATAGAGTTTCAACAAACATCGTGATCAAGAACTATTTATTATATTTAACTAATTTTTTCCCTAACTCACGCCTTTAAAAAGATTGACAATTTGGAACTTACGAAAATATTTTGAAGTTTAAGACTTAAAAAAATTGTCAAGATTTGCCAGTCGATTTTCCGGTCCAAAAAACCCCTCTTTACGAATTTTTAGCATTTTTAAAAAATTTTTGTCGAAAATTTAGAACAAAGGGGTAGTCATGGAAATATTTTGCGATACAAATTGATTTTTTCTAACTCCCATAATCCTTGGAAATATAGACTCAAAATTCACTAAAATATGTAAAATTGTCCCCTCTATCGATTGGTGAAGACTAGAACGTTCTATCTTTCCTATTTGTCGAGTTATGAGTATTTTTTGTTTTGAAAAGTGGATTTTCGAAAATTTCGTGACTCTATTTGAAGGCGAAATAATGATTTTATCACAAAACTGATTGTGCCAGTCGATTTTTTGGCCAAAAAAACCCCTCTTTACGAATTTTTAGCATTTTTTATAATTTTTTTGTCGAAAATTTAGAACAAAGGGGGTAGTCATGGAAATATTTTGCGATACAAATTGATTTTTTCTAACTCCCATAATCCTTGGAAATATAGACTCAAAATTCACTAAAATATGTAAAATGGTCCCCTCTATCGATTGGTGAAGACTAGAACGTTCTATCTTTCCTATTTGTCGAGTTATGAGTATTTTTTGTTTTGAAAAGTGGATTTTCGAAAATTTCATGACTCTATTTGAAGGCGAAATAATGATTTTATCACAAAACTGATGTGCCAGTCGATTTTTTGGCCAAAAAAACCCCTCTTTACGAATTTTTAGCATTTTTTATAATTTTTTTGTCGAAAATTTAGAACATGGAAATATTTTGCGATACAAATTGATTTTTTCTAACTCCCTTAATCCTTGGAAATATGGACTCAAAATTCACTAAAATATGTAAAATGGTCCCCTCTATCGATTGGTGAAGACTAGAACGTTCTATCTTTCCTATTTGTCGAGTTATGAGTATTTTTTGTTTTGAAAAGTGGATTTTCGAAAATTTCATGACTCTATTTGAAGGCGAAATAATGATTTTATCACAAAACTGATTGTGCCAGTCGATTTTTTGGCCAAAAAAACCACTCTTTACGAATTTTTAGCATTTTTTATAATTTTTTTGTCGAAAATTTAGACCAAAGGGGTAGGTATGGAAATATTTTGCGAATCAAATTGCTTTTTTCTAACTCCCTTAATCCTTGGCAATATCGACTCAAAATTCACTAAAATATGTAAAATTGTCCCCTCTATCGATTGGTGAAGACTAGAACGTTCTATCTTTCCTATTAGTCGAGTTATGAGTATTTTTTGTTTTGAAAAGTGGATTTTCGAAAATTTCATGACTCTATTTGAAGGCGAAATAATGATTTTATCACAAAACTGATTGTGCCAGTCGATTTTTTGGCCAAAAAAACCCCTCTTTACGAATTTTTAGCATTTTTTATAATTTTTTTGTCGAAAATTTAGAACAAAGGGGGTAGCTATGGAAATATTTTGCGATACAAATTAATTTTTTCTAACTCCCAAAATCCTTGGAAATATGGACTCAAAATTCACTAAAATATGTAAAATTGTCCCCTCTATCGATTGGTGAAGACTAGAACGTTCTATCTTTCCTATTTGTCGAGTTATGAGTATTTTTTGTTTTGAAAAGTGGATTTTCGAAAATTTCATGACTCTATTTGAAGGCGAAATAATGATTTTATCACAAAACTGATTGTGCCAGTCGATTTTTTGGCCAAAAAAACCCCTCTTTACGAATTTTTAGCATTTTTTATAATTTTTTTGTCGAAAATTTAGAACATGGAAATATTTTGCGATACAAATTGATTTTTTCTAACTCCCATAATCCTTGGAAATATAGACTCAAAATTCACTAAAATATGTAAAATTGTCCCCTCTATCGATTGGTGAAGACTAGAACGTTCTATCTTTCCTATTTGTCGAGTTATGAGTATTTTTTGTTTTGAAAAGTGGATTTTCGAAAATTTCATGACTCTATTTGAAGGCGAAATAATGATTTTATCACAAAACTGATTGTGCCAGTCGATTTTTTGGCCAAAAAAACCCCTCTTTACGAATTTTTAGCATTTTTTATAATTTTTTTGTCGAAAATTTAGAACAAAGGGGGTAGTCATGGAAATATTTTGCGATACAAATTGATTTTTTCTAACTCCCATAATCCTTGGAAATATAGACTCAAAATTCACTAAAATATGTAAAATTGTCCCCTCTATCGATTGGTGAAGACTAGAACGTTCTATCTTTCCTATTTATCGAGTTATGAGTATTTTTTGTTTTGAAAAGTGGATTTTCGAAAATTTCATGACTCTATTTGAAGGCGAAATAATGATTTTATCACAAAACTGATGTGCCAGTCGATTTTTTGGCCAAAAAAACCCCTCTTTACGAATGTTTAGCATTTTTTATAATTTTTTTGTCGAAAATTTAGAACATAGGGGGTAGCTATGGAAATATTTTGCGAATCAAATTGCTTTTTTCTAACTCCCTTAATCCTTGGCAATATCGACTCAAAATTCACTAAAATATGTAAAATTGTCCCCTCTATCGATTGGTGAAGACTAGAACGTTCTATCTTTCCTATTAGTCGAGTTATGAGTATTTTTTGTTTTGAAAAGTGGATTTTCGAAAATTTCATGACTCTATTTGAAGGCGAAATAATGATTTTATCACAAAACTGATTGTGCCAGTCGATTTTTTGGCCAAAAAAACCCCTCTTTACGAATTTTTAGCATTTTTTATAATTTTTTTGTCGAAAATTTAGAACAAAGGGGGTAGCTATGGAAATATTTTGCGATACAAATTAATTTTTTCTAACTCCCATAATCCTTGGAAATATGGACTCAAAATTCACTAAAATATGTAAAATTGTCCCCTCTATCGATTGGTGAAGACTAGAACGTTCTATCTTTCCTATTTGTCGAGTTATGAGTATTTTTTGTTTTGAAAAGTGGATTTTCGAAAATTTCATGACTCTATTTGAAGGCGAAATAATGATTTTATCACAAAACTGATTGTGCCAGTCGATTTTTTGGCCAAAAAAACCCCTCTTTACGAATTTTTAGCATTTTTTATAATTTTTTTGTCGAAAATTTAGAACATGGAAATATTTTGCGATACAAATTGATTTTTTCTAACTCCCTTAATCCTTGGAAATATGGACTCAAAATTCACTAAAATATGTAAAATGGTCCCCTCTATCGATTGGTGAAGACTAGAACGTTCTATCTTTCCTATTTGTCGAGTTATGAGTATTTTTTGTTTTGAAAAGTGGATTTTCGAAAATTTCATGACTCTATTTGAAGGCGAAATAATGATTTTATCACAAAACTGATTGTGCCAGTCGATTTTTTGGCCAAAAAAACCCCTCTTTACGAATTTTTAGCATTTTTTATAATTTTTTTGTCGAAAATTTAGAACATAGGGGGTAGCTATGGAAATATTTTGCGATACAAATTGATTTTTTCTAACTCCCTTAATCCTTGGAAATATGGACTCAAAATTCACTAAAATATGTAAAATGGTCCCCTCTATCGATTGGTGAAGACTAGAACGTTCTATCTTTCCTATTTATCGAGTTATGAGTATTTTTTGTTTTGAAAAGTGGATTTTCGAAAATTTCATGACTCTATTTGAAGGCGAAATAATGATTTTATCACAAAACTGATTGTGCCAGTCGATTTTTTGGCCAAAAAAACCCCTCTTTACGAATTTTTAGCATTTTTTATAATTTTTTTGTCGAAAATTTAGAACATGGAAATATTTTGCGATACAAATTGATTTTTTCTAACTCCCTTAATCCTTGGAAATATGGACTCAAAATTCACTAAAATATGTAAAATGGTCCCCTCTATCGATTGGTGAAGACTAGAACGTTCTATCTTTCCTATTTGTCGAGTTATGAGTATTTTTTGTTTTGAAAAGTGGATTTTCGAAAATTTCATGACTCTATTTGAAGGCGAAATAATGATTTTATCACAAAACTGATTGTGCCAGTCGATTTTTTGGCCAAAAAAACCCCTCTTTACGAATTTTTAGCATTTTTTATAATTTTTTTGTCGAAAATTTAGAACATAGGGGGTAGCTATGGAAATATTTTGCGATACAAATTGATTTTTTCTAACTCCCTTAATCCTTGGAAATATGGACTCAAAATTCACTAAAATATGTAAAATTGTCCCCTCTATCGATTGGTGAAGACTAGAACGTTCTATCTTTCCTATTTATCGAGTTATGAGTATTTTTTGTTTTGAAAAGTGGATTTTCGAAAATTTCATGACTCTATTTGAAGGCGAAATAATGATTTTATCACAAAACTGATTGTGCCAGTCGATTTTTTGGCCAAAAAAACCCCTCTTTACGAATTTTTAGCATTTTTTATAATTTTTTGGTCGAAAATTTAGAACAAAGGGGGTAGTCATGGAAATATTTTGCGATACAAATTGATTTTTTCTAACTCCCATAATCCTTGGAAATATAGACTCAAAATTCACTAAAATATGTAAAATTGTCCCCTCTATCGATTGGTGAAGACTAGAACGTTCTATCTTTCCTATTTATCGAGTTATGAGTATTTTTTGTTTTGAAAAGTGGATTTTCGAAAATTTCATGACTCTATTTGAAGGCGAAATAATGATTTTATCACAAAACTGATTGTGCCAGTCGATTTTTTGGCCAAAAAAACCCCTCTTTACGAATTTTTAGCATTTTTTATAATTTTTTTGTCGAAAATTTAGAACAAAGGGGGTAGCTATGGAAATATTTTGCGATACAAATTGATTTTTTCTAACTCCCATAATCCTTGGAAATATGGACTCAAAATTCACTAAAATATGTAAAATTGTCCCCTCTATCGATTGGTGAAGACTAGAACGTTCTATCTTTCCTATTTGTCGAGTTATGAGTATTTTTTGTTTTGAAAAGTGGATTTTCGAAAATTTCATGACTCTATTTGAAGGCGAAATAATGATTTTATCACAAAACTGATTGTGCCAGTCGATTTTTTGGCCAAAAAAACCCCTCTTTACGAATTTTTAGCATTTTTTATAATTTTTTTGTCGAAAATTTAGAACATAGGGGGTAGCTATGGAAATA
Source organism: Lochmaea crataegi (assembly GCA_947563755.1). Classification (NCBI taxonomy): domain Eukaryota; kingdom Metazoa; phylum Arthropoda; class Insecta; order Coleoptera; family Chrysomelidae; genus Lochmaea; species Lochmaea crataegi. The sequence continues at coordinate 5,055,066 of OX387429.1, read as the reverse complement.
TTTTGCGATACAAATTGATTTTTTCTAACTCCCTTAATCTTTGGAAATATGGACTCAAAATTCACTAAAATATGTAAAATGGTCCCCTCTATCGATTGGTGAAGACTAGAACGTTCTATCTTTCCTATTTGTCGAGTTATGAGTATTTTTTGTTTTGAAAAGTGGATTTTCGAAAATTTCATGACTCTATTTGAAGGCGAAATAATGATTTTATCACAAAACTGATTGTGCCAGTCGATTTTTTGGCCAAAAAAACCACTCTTTACGAATTTTTAGCATTTTTTATAATTTTTTTGTCGAAAATTTAGAACAAAGGGGTAGGTATGGAAATATTTTGCGAATCAAATTGCTTTTTTCTAACTCCCTTAATCCTTGGCAATATCGACTCAAAATTCACTAAAATATGTAAAATTGTCCCCTCTATCGATTGGTGAAGACGAGAACGTTCTATCTTTCCTATTTGTCGAGTTATGAGTATTTTTTGTTTTGAAAAGTGGATTTTCGAAAATTTCATGACTCTATTTGAAGGCGAAATAATGATTTTATCACAAAACTGATTGTGCCAGTCGATTTTTTGGCCAAAAAAACCCCTCTTTACGAATTTTTAGCATTTTTTATAATTTTTTTGTCGAAAATTTAGAACATAGGGGGTAGCTATGGAAATATTTTGCGATACAAATTGATTTTTTCTAACTCCCTTAATCCTTGGAAATATGGACTCAAAATTCACTAAAATATGTAAAATTGTCCCCTCTATCGATTGGTGAAGACTAGAACGTTATATCTTTCCTATTTGTCGAGTTATGAGTATTTTTTGTTTTGAAAAGTGGATTTTCGAAAATTTCATGACTCTATTTGAAGGCGAAATAATGATTTTATCACAAAACTGATTGTGCCAGTCGATTTTTTGGCCAAAAAAACCCCTCTTTACGAATGTTTAGCATTTTTTATAATTTTTTTGTCGAAAATTTAGAACATGGAAATATTTTGCGATACAAATTGATTTTTTCTAACTCCCATAATCCTTGGAAATATAGACTCAAAATTCACTAAACTATGTAAAATTGTCCCCTCTATCGATTGGTGAAGACTAGAACGTTCTATCTTTCCTATTTGTCGAGTTATGAGTATTTTTTGTTTTGAAAAGTGGATTTTCGAAAATTTCATGACTCTATTTGAAGGCGAAATAATGATTTTATCACAAAACTGATTGTGCCAGTCGATTTTTTGGCCAAAAAAACCCCTCTTTACGAATTTTTAGCATTTTTTATAATTTTTTTGTCGAAAATTTAGAACATAGGGGGTAGCTATGGAAATATTTTGCGATACAAATTGATTTTTTCTAACTCCCTTAATCCTTGGAAATATGGACTCAAAATTCACTAAAATATGTAAAATGGTCCCCTCTATCGATTGGTGAAGACTAGAACGTTCTATCTTTCCTATTTGTCGAGTTATGAGTATTTTTTGTTTTGAAAAGTGGATTTTCGAAAATTTCATGACTCTATTTGAAGGCGAAATAATGATTTTATCACAAAACTGATTGTGCCAGTCGATTTTTTGGCCAAAAAAACCACTCTTTACGAATTTTTAGCATTTTTTATAATTTTTTTGTCGAAAATTTATAACAAAGGGGTAGGTATGGAAATATTTTGCGAATCAAATTGCTTTTTTCTAACTCCCTTAATCCTTGGCAATATGGACTCAAAATTCACTAAAATATGTAAAATTGTCCCCTCTATCGATTGGTGAAGACTAGAACGTTCTATCTTTCCTATTTGTCGAGTTGTCGAGTTTCCAATAACAGAGACGGTTCCAGAAATATTTGCATAAATGTTAACTAGCCAATTTTTGATATTCATCTGTACTTCCTATATTTTGGGAAATAGTAAAAAATGTTTTTTCACTCTCTTGAATTGGTTTTTAATTCGACTTAATTTTCCGTAATCCAAGATTGTTTTTAACGTTTTTTCTTTACTGGGTCACCTTCAACTTTTTTTGTTTAAATACGGACCTGTATTTTTAATTCATTGTTTAAACAATGCTTCCAACCCTGGATACAACCATCATGATGAATATTTGAATTACAAAGTACAGAAAATTACTGACATCGGTATCACATCGAAAAATGTTTCTTATAATGAGAAAAAAAATTTCAAATTTTCTTTCTGTCAACAACTTGATTAATTCCTTTGGCGCGTTTTAACGGACTTACTCACTCTTAATTAGGTATATAAATAATGTACAAATTCTCTCAAACTAAAATTTCTCTCATACATTAATATCCTGGACCGGTTTCAAAAAACTAATTGCCTCATTTGAAGTTTTCATAAAAATTTCATTACAATGATTGTGTTAGGGTTGCGCGATACACTAGAAAGTATCGATATTAGGTATCGATGCGGATCGGAACGTAAAGTATCGATACAGTAGAATATCGAATATTAATTTATCGATACTCATAGTATCGATACGTTAACGATCCGAGATCTAATTTTGACGTATTTTCGGTAAATAACACCTTTTTGTGGGGTGGAAAAAGACATTATTGCGATTTCCGGCTAAAGTTGAGGTTCTAGAATAAAAAGCAGTAGATCTTGGGAAAATCTACAATTTTTACATCAGTGACTTTTTCACATAACCTCAAAATTAGCTCGAAAAACGCAAAAAACTACATTTTTCGTTTTTTATTTTTGGTTTCGTTAAAAAATGTTTGATTTTAATGAAAATTTAGTAGAAGGTAGCTTTGATAGTCACAAACCATGAAAAAAAATTTCGAATTAAAATATTGGAAATTTTTCGAGTTATAACGTTTTTTCGGTAAAAAAACTCTATTTGGGGGGTGAAAAAATACATTATTGCGATTTCCATCCAAAGTTGAGTTCCTAGAATAAAAAGTTGATTATAAAAGTTGTAGATCTTGGAAAAATCTACAACTTTTTCATTAGTAACTTTTTCACATAACCTCAAAATTAGCTCGAAAAGCGCAAAAAACTGCATTTTTCGTTTTTTATTTTTAGTTTCTGCAAAAATTGATCGATTTCGATGAATATTCGGTAAAAGGTAGCTTTGATAGTCACGAACTATGGAAAAAAATGTCAAATTAAAATATTGGAAATTTTTCGAGTTATAACGTTTTTTCGGTAAAAAACATTTTTTTTGGGGGGGTGGAAAAAGACATTATTGCGATTTCCGTCCAAAGTTGAGTTCCTACAATAAAAAGTTGATTATAAAAGTTGTAGATATTGAGAAAATCTACAACTTTATCATTAGTGACTTTTTCACATAACTTCAAAATTAGCTCGAAAAACTTAAAAAATTGTATTTTTCGTTTTTTATTTTTGGTTTCATTAAAAAATGTTCGATTTTGATGAAAATTTGGTAAAAGGTAGTTTACATAGTCACAAACCACGAAAAAAAATTTCAATTAAAATATTGGAAATTTTTCGAATTTTGACGTTTTTTCGGTAAAATACACTTTTTTGGGGGGTAAAAAAAGACATTATTGCGATTTCCGGCAAAAGTGAAAATCCTATGAAAAAAAGTTGATTATAAAAGTTGTAGATTTTGAGAAAATCTACAACTTTTACACCAGTCACTTTTCCATATAATCTCAAAATTAGCTCGAAAAACGCAAAAAACTGCACATTTTTCGTTTTTTATTTTTAGTTTCGTTAAAAAAAGCACGACATCATTTCACAACGTGATTAAAAAATCACGATATCGCTCATCACTATATATAACGCCACTTGCCGCTACCACTAAAAATCCCGTATCACAACGTATCGATACACTACAATATCATCGATACTTGGAATGAATCGAAAAGCATAGTATCGATACAAAATATCGAGTATCGGAAGTAAAAGTATCGATACACTGGAATATCGGATAGTATCGCGCATCCCTAGATTGTGTGCGTAAACTGAAATAAATAAAATAGTTTCAAATACAAAGGATAATTTCTGAAATGACAACTACATCAAATTATTAATTATCTATTTGCTCATTAATAAGAGTTGGTAATATTGGCTTCTTTATTACGTATTTTAATTTTTAACGCAAAATAAAACTTAAAATTGAAAATATTTTTAATGATTATCTATAAATTCAACTGTATGAAGAATTGAATTATTTAATGTTCGAGTTATGTTTTTCGAGATGGTTGATTGATTGGTTGGATGGGCACCACTAGTCAGAGGCTTAGAGACCTTAGCACCTAATATGCAGATTTAACCTAAAACATTTTGTGCCCAATAAATTGTCATCAATTGCAAGTCAAACATGAGATTTTGAATAAAAAAAAATCTCACCAACTCAATTATTAGTTTATTTAATTTACAATTATTCATGCACGTGGGTATATTTTTTCACACGGTAAAAACACAGTACACTAAAAAAATGTCAGTTAATTCTTTTCTACAAATTTCGTGTATTTGAACTGACCTCGTATTTTTATCATAGCAGCATTAGCATGGAGATTCGTGGTAAGACACACTTAGCTGACTAAACGTTTTTGCTGTTTCTGTATCCATTTCATACCGAGAAAATGAAATGGAGTTAACTTTTTTACAAGAATCGATTGGGCAGTTCGTCTCGACGTTTTTAGCAGAAAAATACCCACTCGACACTCGCATATTTTTTATTAACCACACAAACAAATTTACACTGACCGTAAAAAAAACTGACACATTTTCAAAAAGGATAAAGTATAATAAAACTCGATAATAATACAACTATCTGAATTTATTTTCTTCAACGTCACGGTTACACATCGACTGCATATTCCAGATCACTTCCCTTTTCAGATCCCCTCGACCCTTGGCCATGTGTATTTGTTACAGGACATGAGATGAACAAAACTGGGTTCAACATTCAAGTGACATATTTGTTAATGAGTCTTGTCTAATAAATAAAGTAAGGTGACATATTGATGGGTCCAATATCCAATAAATATAATACTCTAGAAATATGAAATATAACATATTTCTCTTAAACTACTCATTTGATGAACATCTTGGAGGCTGTCAGGCAGAGCGGACTGGCAACAAATGCTTCTCTGCAGTTGGTCCCAGAGATCCTCAATCGGATTGAGATCAGGGCTGTAAGCTGGCCAAACCATTCGTTGAGAATTTTTGTCATTCAATATAAAAGTAATAACCTATACTTCATCACGATTTTAAAAAAGAAGACGACAGAATTGTGGTCTTATGTCAACCCTTATGTAGCTAACTTCTCTTTTAAGTAATGTACGTCACAACATAAATGGCGAACTATTTGAATCTTTCAAAAGTTTAACACCTCATTGAGTTTTTAAAGCAAGAAAACATCGAATTGTTGGACTATCCTCCATACAGTCCTGACCTAAGACCTAACGACTTTTTTACTTTTCCAAAAATTAAAAATAAACTCAAAGATTCCAGTCCCCAGAAGGTGCAGTCAACGACTTCAAAAACTTCTTCCAGAATTGGTTCCAAAGGATGCATAAGTCTTTAAAAGTTATCTATTGTTTTTTTTTTCTAGCTCTATATACAAAATATAAAAGACAACCCTCGTAATCATCAATAAATTGCCCCATGACTTTGATTTACACTGACGTTTTATGAAAATTTACGTGAAACGTCAAAGTTCTCAAGTGACAGATAAAAAAAAACGTGGTGTTGAGAAATTTCCGCCCTTTGGCTGCTTAACAATACTTTCCGACCTTATAAAAATGATTTTGTGACAAAATTGGATGCCAACCAGATTTTATCGTTAATTTTACTATTAAAGGCTTTACCAGGACTACTGCTTCGTCATTCATTGATATAACAGCATGTGATGAATGGCTGGGGGAAAGAGTGAGTAGTTGGAGGGTGCTGGTGGATGAGGAAAGCTTGAGGTGTGTGGAGACGGATATAAGGAAAGGGGGAAAGGAATTATCGGGAGAGTGGGGATGGAGGTGGACGAAGGGACGAATAAAGTAAGAGAGGAGATAGAAAGGGGACTTGGACATGATGTAGATGAATTGTACAATGTGATACAGGGCTGTAAAAGAGAGGGAAAGAGGGGCAATAGGCGTGAGCGGAGGGCTAATTACTGGTGGAATGAGGAAATAGGGGAGCTGTGGAGGGAGTGTAAGAAAGAACGAAGATGGATGCTGAGGGGAAGAGGAAGGATAGAGGGAAAAGGGGGAAACAAGCAGAAGAAGAAGGAACTAGAGCTTAGGGTGGAGAGTGAAAAAAGAGGGAAGAGTTACTGGGGGAATCCATGGGGAAAGGCGTATGAGATAGCGGTGAAGAGGATGGGTGGAAATAGGAACGAATTGCTAGAGGAAGATTGGGAGAAGGAGTTTATAGGGAGATTGTTCACAGGGGGAGAAGGAGGAGTGGGGGGCAGGATTCCAGAAGGATACTAGGGGAAAATGGGGGGGATAAGGCCGGTGAAGAAGTGGGAAGTAGAGGAAAGTAGTGGGAAGTAAGGAAACCCTAGGTATAGATGGCCTGAGGGGTGATATGATTAAGAGACAATGGAGAGTACTTCTGGGAGCTATTCAACAGGGTGCTGAGGGAGAAAGGATGGAAGGAGGCCAGGGTGATACTGCTGAAGAAGGCGGGTAGAGAGAGGAAGCGGGCGGGGGACTACAGGCCCATCAGCCTGCTGTGTGGTATGGGTAAATTGATGGAGGGGATAATAAAGGGTAGGATTGAGGAGGAAGTTAGTAGAAATGGGGGCTTTAGGGTAAACCATCACGGGTTTGCGAAGGGGAAATCATGCATCTCGGCCCTGGGCAGGGTGGAAAGGGCTTTGTGGGATAGAATGTGAAGAGGGATGTGAGATTACGGTGTATGCGGACGATGTGTATCTGGTATGTACGCAAAGGAAGAGGCGGAGATAGAAAGAAAGGCGGAGAGGATGTGTAGGAAGACTGTGGAAAAGATAGAGCGGAGCGGACTGGAAGTGGCGGAAGATAAGACGGTGGGGGTGCTAGTGAAGGGACGGAGCAAGACGAGGGAACTGGTGATGATGGTGAAGGGAAAGAGAATTCGAATGGAGGAGTCTGTGAAATACCTAGGGGTGAGGTTGGATAGCCAATTATCCTTCAAAACTCACATGTTGAAGGCGGCAGAGAAGGGGAAGCTGAGGATTGATGTATAATGTGAAAGGGCCGGGAGAGTGGAAGAGGAGGGTAATTGCTAGGACGGTAGAGTAGAGTATGCTGTATAGTGCGGAGGTGTGGGGTGGAAGAGCGAAGGTGAATGCGATGGTTGGGCCACTCCTGCGAGTGCAGAGAGGGATACTGCTGAGGGTGGTGCAGGGGTACAGGGCAGTGGGTGGACTGGCAGCAGCGGTGCTGGCAAGGTCCTACCCATTGGACGTGATGGCTAGATCCAGGAATAAACGCTGGAGGGGTGCGACCAGAGAGGAAGTACAGGAATTGATGGAGGAGGAAACGGAGAGAAAAGGAGCGATTGGGAATAGAAGAGATTGGATGGACCGGAAATTCGGGGAGGTGAACTATTTCTTGACACAGGTGTTCATTGGACATGGGTCGAGAGTAGGATACCTCCACAAGATTGAGAAAAGAGAGTCTGGAGTGTGCGAGAGGTGTGTAGTGGAGGATGATGTGGGGCGAGTGTTTAGATGCTGGTGGAACGAGGAAGTGCTGAAGAAGTTAGAGAGGAAACTGGGGGAGGCGGTGTATTGGGAAAACATGGTGGAGATAATGTTGAGGGGGGAGAAGGAATGGTTGGAGGTGAGTGGTGTAGTAGAAAGCATGGTTATGGGTAGAGAAGGAATCGATATGGCATGAGCGGTAGTAGTGATAGTTATGGAGAAGACGACGGTGTGAGCGGAGAGTGTGCGAGGGACCGCCGCCCGTCTCGAAGAATGCTAGGGTAGTGATTCCGAGGCGGGGGTAAGGGCGAGTTTGAGGTGGGTTTGATTGGTAGGCATCCCCTTGGGGATGAGTCGAACACTGTCCTGGACCCATTCGAACATGAGTTTCCCATCTCGACCCGAAAAAAAAATGCTTTACCAGCCAATATCTCACAAACTAACAAGATTAGAGAAAAATTGTATGTAGGTATTTTGAAATTTTCTTAACGATCTACTTATTCACGAAACACCCTATATAAATGGTACGTACGAAAATCAGATCAGTAGTTATTGAGTTTATCGCACTCAGACAGACAAACAGACAAAGGACTGTAAATTATACGGTTGCCAGATGTAATTATGCAGTTAATTATTACTTGATACCTACATAAAATAAACATAATAACCCAACTTTAACTTTCAAATCACGTAAGATTAGAAACAAGAGTTGTTATGTATGTTTACGTGCATTTTTTCAAAACCTTTTTGCATAATAATTGAAGTTTTTTGTTATGGATTTGTTTAAAAACGACGAATATAAATAATATATTGGTATCGGAAATCGTTAATGCTGACGCGGTAACTCTCGAATTTCGACCTGTGAATACGTGGAAGTTGTTGATTGTTCTAGAAAACATATCCACCTCATTTCGCTTTTACCATCATCATCCATCGTTTAGTTCTTAATTAAAAACGATCGAACCGTTGTCCATTAAAAAAATCGATACGGTCGACCGCTGCCTGCTGCTGACGCCATTGGCCGCTGGCCTCCGTTTTTCTCGGAACAATCGTGGACAACATTCAAACCGACCGACATACTTCTGCAACTTTTGCAAATCACAAAACCATCGCTAGTCCAGTTAAATTAATTCAAAATAATATTAATGTTATAAAGGAAACTAACTGTTTCTAATTAATTCCACTATTTAATTGAAAAATTACAAATTGCCAATTTGATTAAAAATATGAAACTTTCAAAGGTTAAACGTCAAACAAAAAATGATATTTTAGCATTAAATTCAATTAAACAAAAAGTAGAAGATTATAACCTCACAATAACAAAATCTGACAAAGGAAATGCCACTGTCATTTTAAAATTCGAAGAATATAAATCTAAAGTTAATAATTTTATAGAATCTTCTGATGTAAAAATTCTAAGGGCTGACCCAACAAAAAAGTTTTCTAATAATGTTAGGGAGATTGTCAATAGTTCAAATTATGTTTTCAATGATTATGAGAAAAAATACATGATTAATAAAAATCCTCAGTCTCCACAATTATATGGAACTGTTAAATTACTTAAAGTATCGAAACCAATTAGACCTGTAGTTTCTTACGTTAATACTCCTAATAATAAGTTAGCTAAAAAACTAAACAATATACTTAATAGTTATGGAGGTATATCTAAATACTCAATTGAAAATTCAATAGAACTAATCAAAAAATTAAAAACATACAAATTACAAGATAACTCTAAACTTATTTCATTTGATGTTACCAATATGTTCTCTAAAATTCCTCCTAAAGAATGCATAACACTTGTTAAAAAATTACTAGAGGATAAAAATATCAATCCAGGAATAATATCAGATATACTTAATTTGTTTGATGTATGTATTAATCAGAATTATTTTACTTTTGATAATAAGGTATATATTCAAAATGAAGGTTTACCAATGGGAAGCCCTATATCACCAATTTTAGCAAACATTTTTATGGACAGTTTAGAAAGAAAAATCTTTGAATGTAACATTTCAAAAAATATATTATTTTGGTATAGGTATGTAGATGACATATTAGCTTGTTTTGTAGGTAGTGAACGACAATTAGATATATTGTTCAATCATATTAATAATTTACATCCAAAAATTAAATTTAGAAGTTGAAGAAAATAACTCAATCAATTTTCTTGATATTAAAATTCAAAGAGTCACTCAATTTACAGAAAACCAACACATACTGATGTGACTATACCATATAGTTCCAATCATCCCAAGTCACATAAATTAGCAGCATATAATTCAATGATACATAGAGCATTTTCAGTTCCTATGAACAAATATAATTTTGATAGAGAAATTAATATAATTAAACAAATAGCCACATCCAACGGTTATCCATTACATATAATAAATAAATTAATTAATAAAAAAGAGGAAAAAGTGGCATTACAATTAATATTTCCTGAAAAAACTAGGGAAATACAAAATTACAAAACCATCACATATGCTGGTAATATTTCTAATAATATTTCAAAGATAATATCTTGTTCAAACAAATACAGCAATTTCTTTTAAAACAGAAAACAATGTGATTAAAAAATTGTTAAATGTAAAAACAAAAATACCCCCATTAAAAAAGTCTGGAATATATAAACTTAAATGTCCAGAATGTAATGCTGTCTATATTGGTCAAACAATTCGAAATTTTGAAATTAGATACAATGCACACTCACGAGCATACAGATTAAAACAGCCAGATAAATCACATTACGCAAAAAATCTTCTTGACACAAAACATTCATTAACACCTAACACAGAACTAGAAGTACTGCATATTTGTGATAAGAAACAAGAACTAGATTTCCTTGAAGAACTAGAAATAAGAAGACACTTAAGAGACCCACAATATGAAGTTGTCAATGAACAGATAAATCTAGGGAGCTCTCCACTAATAAATTGTCTTCTTAAGTAACAATTGTAAAGATCAGCAGATATAGTTTTCCTTGGTTTCCTATATCATTGCACAGTTATACTGATCTTAAGTGGGAAAAAGATATCCAGGATATCCCCATAGGGCTAATAATACCTAAGCTTTAATATTTGTAAAATCATATCTTCTTCTTTTTTCTTTTTTCTATTCGTATATATCGAGTCAATCACAAGATAGGTCACTTACTATTTGGTCTAGCCAAAATATTAAACATCAAGTAGGTATCACATAAAATGTAACTTCTGTCATTCTGACGATGATATGTCAATATCGAAATAATTATCAATATCCTTTAATAATTTTCATAAATTTTTCAATTAAATAGTGGAATTAATTAGAAACAGTTAGTTTCATTTATAACATTAATATGAGTAGATTCCACAAAGTAAGGGTCCAAACAGTAAATTCAATCAAAATAATATATTTTAAATCGGCGTTTTATTGAAATAATCTCGAATTTTAATAATTAAATAATAATATTGCTGCAGATCCTTACAACGTAATTATCTTTCAAGCAATTGAGTTTTGAGGTTAGTAACAATTCCCAACTAGCAAAGTTGTTTTATAATTTTTGGCTTATATAACAATTATATTTTAATGTTGATTTATTGTTGCTTTTAAGAATGCAACTTATTATATAAAGGTTCCATAAGAGCAAGTTTAGCTTTTCGTAACAAAATTGTTTTATAAATTTATCACAAAAACAATTTGACAACAAAATTATATAATATTTATAGAGCAATTTTATACGTGTTATGTAAGAGATTTATAAAACATTTATTGTTTATAAAATTTAGTTGTTTTATAACACTTTTTTAAGAGAGTTTGGTAGCATTTATAAATCAGGTATAAATACATTATAAAACTATTGTTATAAACACTTTTAGCAGCTAATAAAATAATTTTATTAAAGCAGCAGATGCCGCAATTTTATTTCCATTGAAAATTGTAGTTACAGACACAGCTATAAAATAATTATATAATTATTACATTGGAAGCTGTTATATAGCTTTTATAAAATAACTAATAAATATATTAGATTAGGCTTGGCAGTTTTAGAAAAACAAACCGCGTAAAATTTCGGAATTAAGGGAGTGGAAGAAAATCAAAAAGAGTGGAGCGTTTCGGAGAAAAATAAAGGAAAACTTTGAAAGTATTATGATTAGCAATAAAGAAATTTTTAATAATACGCCTGCATGTTCAAATAGTCATCCACAAGAAGTAATGATAAATCACTCAATAATAATTACAAATAATGATACTATGCCAGAAAAAGTAACCAAAGATGAGAATTTAGCATTAGAAGTGCCAAATTTTATTGGTACAAGTGATAATAATGACTTGGTAAGAGACACTTGGTTAGTACAGTTAGAACCTGACAACGAATGTGATCTGTTGATGTTAGATTTAAAGAGAAATTCTGAATTTAGAAACATCAGATCATGGGCAGTTCATTACAATATCTCACATATGGCCTTGCGAGTATTATTTCAAAATATCAATAAAAGGTTACCCAGTATACTGCCTCAAGTCCTTAGAACATTGTTGAAAACTAGACAATAAATAATATAATCGTGTTGAATTTGTTTATCAATTCCTTTATTCATTATATTTTTAAAATACGGTCCTGTTTTGTTGGGTTCTTTTGAAAATGAAGTATATTTTATAAATGTTTTAAAATTATCACAAATGTTGGTAAATTATTTTATAAAACCTACTTTGTCCACTAAACTGTTATATTACTGGCAGCCATGTTAATAATCAGATATAGATAAAATTTTAATAATATCTCTAAAGATAAAAATATATTTCACTTCTACAAATAGTTTTATGTGAAAATAACAGTGAGTATAAACAAATTTAGAAGAATGCAACCGGTAGTTTCAAATATTACTACCAAAACTTGATTTTTTTTATTATTCAACTTCTAAAATTATTAGAAAACCTTGATAAAATTGGAGCGCAAGAAAAATTCACTGCATTTATACCCTATAAATCACAATAAAATTTGTTTTGCATCAAAAACAAACAAAACAGTCGGACATATTTATTTTCTTTATAAAGTTGGTGCTGTATTTATATTATCACCAGCAACTCTGAAATATAATTATTTGAAAACAATTTAGCTTTTTACGAACATATTAATAAAACAAAGTTTATTTATTAATACTACTACAATAGCAATAAAGTGGCATATAATTCAATTATGAAACATATATATATATAATCCTTATATAATAATTTTTTAACCATTATATAAGTATCGCATAAAAAAATTTAAGAAATGTTCTAGCACGTTTATTAAACACTTATAAATCTTTTATAAAACAATTTTATTGTATTTTTATTAACATTGTATATCTGTTATATAGTAGTCGCTGGAGTACTTATAAAATATATTATATAAACAAAATGTTTTATAAATTGTACCCATTTTGTGTTTATAGATGTTTTATAAACATTTTAAAAACGTTTCTGAGACTAACATTGTTTTATAATATTTATCGCCAAAACATTCCTACGACTATTATAAAATAGCAAATTGTTAGTTGAGAAGTTTACTTTTTTATATATTAAAATGGCGTAGCTTTGATATTCTTTCCTTGTAATCTTTGATTCTTTCATAAAATTATCGCTAACTTGAACAGAAAAAAGTTTGGCGCACATTATTAAATTACAGAAAAAACTAAGAAGAAATTTCATATTTGTGGAAGGGATACCGAAAAAACGGGTGCATTGTTTATCCAAACACCTGCATCTAACATCAAACGAAAGGCGGTATTAGAAAGTTATTATGCCGGCTTTTAGAAAAAGTTATTATTATGCCGCGTTACAAAGGAAATAATAGTTAACCATTTTGCAATCGAAAACTAGGAGCGGTAAAGAAAACCGAATTTTTTTAATGGGAGAACACAGAAAAAGGGTATTAGAGATATTATTTTGGTCGTCAAGGTCGTAAAAAAGGGTTTTAACAAAATTATTTGAAATTTCTCAATAAAAGATAATGTTAAATATAACGATATCTATCATCAAATCGTAATAATTTGAGGCCAAGCATCTTCAAGTACAGTTTGGACCACTCTGTATAATTCCAGTGAATTTATATGTTTTTTTATTCTATTATTAAAATAATATATAACAGTAAACTTGTTTTCTTGATAGTTTAATTGTTCCTATAAGAACAACCCTCAAAGAAATATTCCATAATAATAATTTCCAATTTGACTTATTGTACAAGGCGGGTTAAATGCTTAAAAATAAATCAGTTCATCGCGGCCTTCCAAGAGCTGTCTAGACAGTCACAAAAGGCACGGGAGATGGGGGTTGCAGCAGGCGAAATAGGATGCGGGATACACGGAGGGTGGTGGATCGTTCCCGAAGGACGGGATACGAACGTCTGGAAGACGAGACACATTGGGATGAGGTACATCGCGTCTTGTGTCGGTTCTAGACACGGAGACGTACGAAGAAAGGGACAAGGCTCTTTTGATTGTGCATCCCTTTTAACCAGAACCGGCGTAAGTGATATATCGAAGGTAAACGAAACCTGGAAATTATTTACAGGCTTGTAGATCCACCGCTAGAGGGTGTATATTTGCATACTAAACCGGCACTTCGTTCCAAAAACGTGGGAGATGATAGAGAGAGTAAAAATAATTATAGTACTTTATATAAAGTTTTTTCCCTTCGTTAACGAACTATAAGGTTCTAAAGTTAGGAATTAGAAATGGTATTTTATTTATAATTATGAAAAGGCTTATTGGAAATTAGTAAAATTTTAACCGTTTAAAAACACCATAACTGCAAACTTTTTGGCGTCATAAACGAGTCTACACTACACTTGTGAACTCAGGTACAGACTAAGTTCAAATTTGGCGCATTTGACGATTTGTATATGACGCCAAAAAATGTGCTATTATATGAAGTACTAAATAGTTTTTGGTACGAATTCCTGGGACACCCTGTATTTGTATGAAAACAAATCTACCATTACCAAGTCCGGCTAAAGATCTATGAACTTGACCAAAACTTTTAAGAGATTGGGTATTACCCATCCGTAAGAGAGAGGTCAATAATTTTTATTTACGGTACAGTAACTCAATTAATTATTTATCTATTTCTATTATGTTCTTGATCTTATTTTTGCATAGGACAATCGAATCCTTTCATCTTCCTGTTGTTAATGATATCTCGGATTAATCTGGCAGTTATATATTTTTTATTACCATTACATATTTATGTTTCTAAAATTATTCAGTACTAATGAGCACATTAGATTTATTTCCAACTTCCATATATATTCAGCAATTAGTGATGTTAGGAATGAAAAATTACTGAGCTTGAGGATTTTTGTAGCTGTAAAAGATTATGTCGTTTTAAGGTAGGTAGGTAGGTAGGTAGATAGGTAGATAGGTAGGTAGGTAGATAGGTAGATAGGTAGATAGGTAGATAGGTAGATAGGTAGATAGGTAGATAGGTAGATAGGTAGATAGGTAGATAGGTAGATAGGTAGATAGGTAGATAGGTAGATAGGTAGATAGGAGATAGGTAGATAGGTAGATAGGTAGATAGGTAGATAGGTAGATAGGTAGATAGGTAGATAGGTAGATAGGTAGATAGGTAGATAGGTAGATAGGTAGATAGGTAGATAGGTAGATAGGTAGATAGGTAGATAGGTAGATAGGTATATAGATAGATAGATAGATAGATAGATAGATAGATAGATAGATAGATAGATAGGTAGGTAGGTAGATAGATAGATAGATAGATAGATAGATAGATAGATAGATAGATAGATAGATAGATAGATAGATAGATAGATAGATAGATAGATAGGTAGATAGGTAGATAGGTAGATAGGTAGATAGGTAGATAGGTAGATAGGTAGATAGGTAGATAGGTAGATAGGTAGATAGGTAGATAGGTAGATAGGTAGATAGGTAGATAGGTAGATAGGTAGATAGGTAGATAGGTAGATAGGTAGATAGGTAGATAGGTAGATAGGTAGATAGGTAGATAGGTAGATAGGTAGATAGGTAGATAGGTAGATAGGTAGATAGGTAGATAGGTAGATAGGTAGATAGGTAGGTAGATAGATAGATAGATAGATAGATAGGTAGATAGATAGATAGATAGGTAGGTAGATAGATAGATAGATAGATAGATAGATAGATAGATAGATAGATAGATAGATAGGTAGATAGGTAGATAGGTAGATAGGTAGATAGGTAGATAGGTAGATAGGTAGATAGGTAGATAGGTAGATAGGTAGATAGGTAGATAGGTAGATAGGTAGATAGGTAGATTAGGTAGATTAGGTAGATTGGTAGATAGGAGAGAGAGAGGGGGGAATTTTAGGAAATCTGCAGGCTTTAACTTAGGTAAATGTCCCTTTTCTATCCAGTAATCTCCAAGTTGTTGTGCCCTAGGATTCTGAGCAAGTATGTGGATGGAGGTTTCTTCTCCCTCCACTATTTTGAGCTATTTCAGGTGCCCATTCATACATCCAGCTCAGGATTTTTTTCTCCCTGCCGGATTTCTGCACACCATTAGAGCCATTTTTGCTTTGTATATAATCTCCTTTCCGTGATTGTTCCACAGGAGTAACTAGAGTCAAACCTAGATACTTGACTTCTTGTCTCCATCCAATCTCGCTCCCATCGAGTTTAATGATTTTGAGGTTGAGTTTTCTTTTCTCAATGAAAGCTATTAAGATGGTTTTGGTGGGGTTGATGTTAAGTCCCTCTTGCCTACACCAGCTATTTCTATAGTTCAGACCCTTTTGTACACCATACTAAACATTGAATTATGCCAATGCAACTCAAAAGTCTAGGGTAGATTGTAGAATTCCGCCACTGAATAATAAGGTCTTCCAAGCAGAAATCGGAACTTATTAAATGTATTTGTTGCCTCTTTTAATTCTAAAGGTAGCTGATTGAATAATTTTTTTGACATTGAAGGTGATGGAATTTTTTACCAGATCAGAGATGGGCATTGTTAAATAAATATCGAATTTTTTTCTTCTTGTAGGGTAACTATGAATTGGTCTCTCAGTTAAATTGTGAAAGTGTTTTCGAACCAGACACACGGATTCCAAAATTAATAGAGCTCAAGGTATAAAGGATAAAACTAAATTGCATCAAATATTGGATTTTAATATTTACATCTTACATCAGTAGTCAAATGAAAAAAAAACGTCGTTTTTGAATCAGTACAAATCTTCTTGCTGATTTAATTGACAGACGATTAAGTCGGTCTAATACAATGTGGTGCTTAATTGTGGGTTACTCCTTTTTTTGTAGTCATGACTATTCCTTTTATTTACGACATCGTGCGGTCGGGGTTTCGACGGAATGGCTTAAAATTACAGCAAACGGACATTCTTTAGTTATTTACATTAACCTTCCAAGAATATATAAGCATCCATAATTTTATAATTCTGATAAATAACATCTACAGTAACAGAGAGTAATAAAACCTAATTTAACATGCACAACCCTTACTGGGTGGGCAACAAAAACTCTTTTTTATTTTCCTACCCAACCCTGTACAACACCGGTATACAATAGACATCCGATCTTAACTCCAGCGCGAAATTTAAAATAAGTTGAGTTTACATAAATGTGAATGGAGAGGGTTCCGTCCTTCTTTCTATCATTTCCCTCGAAAGTGAGAGCTTCAATTAGGAACTTTTCTTAAAAATATGGGCCTGCAAAGTAGCTAAACTTTACTTGGACTACTGGTATGTTATACATTTTTGATTTAATTTAGTAGCTTTGTTTATTGATTGAAATAATAATGTGATTAATTAATACACAAAATGGCTACTAATTTTTGGGATGCTACATCATTTAACTTCTATTAACTCACATTTTCTATACATTCTTCTCTCGTTTGCTTATAATTTGCTTTAACTACAATAGATATTTGTCCAGAACTAATCATTAAGCTAGAATTTAAATAATTGTAGAATTATATGATTTTTGTATTTATGCTGGACAAATATCCCAAAATGCTTCATTTTGTAGATTTCCTTTATCTGTAATTTAAATTGTAATTTCAGCACAATTCCTTGACATACAGTTCCTGAGCACATATAGTTCCTTAACATTCAGGTCCTTGATATACAGTTGCTTGACATACAGTTCCTGGGCAGACAGTTCCTGGGCTTACAGTTCTGATGAGATACTTAATCAGGACTAAGAAAGTACCGGGCATATACAATTCCTGTAGTAAGTTCCCGTAGAAAGATCCCAAGATGAGAAAGTTCCTGGAATATACAGTTTCCTTATAGACAAGTTCCCTAAAGATAAGTTCTTCAATAGTCAGTTCCTGTTGTAGAACGTTCCTGCAATAGACATTCCTGTTAATTTACTAATTCCTGGAGAATCTTCCCGGAAGACAAAGCTCCCAGACGTGAGGTTCCTATATTCAGTTCCTGGGTAATACAGGTTGAGGAAAGTAAATTGTAAAATTGTGCAAGGCTTTACATTTACATAAAAACTTTGTAATTTTATTTGTACTATTGATACTAATCCACTTTAGCAAAATTGTGATTTATAAAGTAATTGTTTCATTATATAGATTTTTTTATCTAGTAAGATTTATTTATCACACAGGGACTGTAAATACTTTAACTTCAGTATTCTTTAAAAGCAGATAACTTGTAACATGTCTATCGACCTGTTTCGATTTTATAGATCAAATCCTTTTAATTACCGCTCGTCGTCACATTAGCCACTTCCAATTATAGATCTGTGATCTCAAATTCTCCTACTCCGAACGCTAAGACAATTGACGTCTGCCAACGGTGGCTTCCATTTTTTCAACGCCACGAGGGACAGCCCTTTCCGTTATCGACTCTCTTCGAGGAAAGACCTCCATTTTTTTTATCGCTTTTATACCTTTCCTATTTAATTAATTTTGCTGTGGTAAGCACAGCCCCAACCCCTAGGTGAGGATAAAAGCCCTAGACCAGGATACATCCCTAGACCAAAATACCGCCCTAGACCAGGACACAGCTGCTAGGATACCGTTCTAATCAAGACATCTTTATCTTCCTATCTTCTTCGAGATCTAGTCTCCATCTTCTCAAGACTTCATAGAGGCAAGATCTACCTACCTTTTTTAAGTAACTTTTTTATTATTTGATTTCTGGTTAACTTTTATTTAAATTCTACAAGGCGTTTCTACCTTTTCCGCCTTAGTTTTTTTATTCATTAGTATGTTTTATCGACGTCAAAGAGGTAGTGGCGCCCTCAATTTTTCACAACCCTTCTGTTATCTTTGTGTGACATAAACTTAAGGTCGAATCACCCTTGAGAGGAGTCTCTAGCCAGAGCCCTTAAAGCTGGCGCCCCTTACCGTTACAAACTATAGTTAAAACTTAGCTGATTTTTAATTTAATTTTCATTGCAAAAATCCCTTAGTGATCGCAAATAATTCCGGCTTCAACATACAAATTTCATCTTTTTCGATAAAACGCGACTTTCTGTTTACTTTTTCCCATCTAAAATTCATCTATCGCAGAATTTTTTCCCTCCCAACGGATTCCAGTTAAACGAAACTTGACCGAGAATTTAGTTTTATTTGACTTTATTTTTCAATAATTTAAAATAAAAAAGAAATAAATTGTTCATTTAAAAATAAAGTAGTGTAGCTAATACCATAATAGACAGGATACCGTGAAATTTAGACTCCCCTGTTAATTAGATTTCCCATTGAGTCACACAAAATAACCCTGTTCATGATTCACCTTACATGAACCAGATTTGAAAAAAGTCAATGATTAGCGGTTTGCAAAGATTTTACTTGGGGCAGGTCGGATGAGTCAAGTGAAAGATTCTAGACCAGGAAATCAGTACAAAAAAATTATCTAGATTTTCAAAATATTTAAAAACTATTTAATTTCTTTTTAATATATATATATATATATTGAAATGGTATTAAACAATTAAAACTAGTTTAATAGTAAAAATATGAAAATTGGGAAAGAAAATAGTTGAAAAGTATCAGTGAATGATTATGAGACTTGAATCAACTCTATTTCTTGTTATAAAAAGGATTATAATAGAACAGAATGCAAGAATTAATCCTTTTTAAGAAATCATATTAAATAGAAGTTTAGAAATAAAAACAGTTAAACAAAATATAATATTTTTCACATAATCATATCAAGTAACAATCAAGTTAAATTTATAATTCTTCATTTAGAGTATTTTGAATAAGAAAAGCTTGTTTTTCATACCAGATATGTATTACCTACACCTGAAATAAAAATCATTAGTATACATAATATTTAATAATCAATAGAAATTATATTTTGGCAGAATTTTAACCTAAATTATAATTGAATGTCACTGTCAAGAAATTTTATGCTTTGGGGAAGACAGAACGGTCAGACCGAATCAAAGAATAATAATATCAGAAATGGTTGTTAAGGAAATAAGGAATGATGTGTTGTAATTGGAGGAGTATAATAAAATTTTAAAACGTTTATTAAATGAAATTTAGAATTAGTTTATATAAAATAATGTAATAGGAAAGATTTATTGGACATTTGTTAAACAATAGACAATAAACAAGAAATTATGAAATTTTGCAATTATGAAGAAAAAATCAAGTGCTTTGGAAATATGACATAGCAACGGAGGTTGTCGATTTAGAAAACAGAAGAGTAGAGTTAGATTAGAAAGAAAGAAGTAAAGAAATTTGGATTTAAAAAGTAAAAATTTACATTAAAACTAAAGAAATTGGTTAGAAAGTTTTCAAAAGACCAAGAAAGGTTTAGTAAAATACCAAGAAATAATATAAAAGTTAAAACATACCTGTTGGTCCAGCGTTCCAGGAGAATCAGAATCCTCAATCTTCCTGTTCAATCCCGTCTACATAATCAAATTTGCAAATCCTCGTCCAACCAGTTTGACAAATTAATTTCGAAAAAGGTTAGTCATATTCATTGGTACCAATTAAAAATTTTATAAAAAGCATATGCATTCTAAATATATCTGATGTTCATCTAAAATAAATTTCATAAATAATTAATAATTGGCTTTGATAAAACTTAAACAAGAGCTCACCTTAGATTTAAAATTTTTCTTCATTGAATTATAGGTTAAGTAACTGTATATGTGTAATTGTCTCGTTTCTTTTGTAGTATTAGTTAAATTTGAATTGATATTCATGTAAATATCATATAAAGGCAATCACAATTATTATTATTAAACTGTTTTGTTGAATTGATTTCCATTTTATTAGGTATAAACAACAAATTTTTTTTATATCTGTGCCAATAGATATTCATTTGCTGTAAACTGAACTGTTTGCAACTCTCCACACTCAACATACACAACAGAGACATCTGCTTCCTATTTCAGGGTGATTTTAAAATAATAAGAAAGGTTTGTCCATAGGCGTCACAAAATTTTATTAATACACATTTATTTGAATAATATATTGGAAGATTTAATTTATAAAAAGTTCATAAACAATCTTAATAAATTTTAAAAATAGGAATTGATTCAAGTCACATATATCTGTGAATAAACTCAGTAGATAATTTACTAGCGCCAGAGAGTCAGAGTTTTATTGTTCCCGATTTTCATTTGAGCTAGCTGGAAAAAGGGCAAGTATAAAAATATTAAAAATTGTAATAAAAATTCAAAATTTAAAAATTAAATATAAATTACAAATAAAACATTACAATATATATATATATATATATAACAGTAATTAGTAGTTTATTGTTATATTATAGACCAATGCAAAACCTTATTATCAGATCAACGATAAAGTGATTGAGAGATCTTAATTACAGTTTCCTATTGTCATAATTTAGTAAAGCGTGTTATCAATAGATGTCTAAGATAATAGTTTAATACTATCAGAAATACTATTAGGTATAACGCCTTACAAAGTTTTTGAAAAATATTTTTCAAAGAACAGAGACCGTTCACTAAGAAGCAACAACTACTTCTCGGGCTATATGCCTCGACATACTTTGAATTACAAGTTGGACGGGGTTAGTATATCTGCAAGATATACCTACCATTCTGGTTTGTAATTAGAAGGGACAACATCACTTGTAGACCGGTTTCGGCGTACAAGGTACAAGGTAGATGTCATCCGTCCAGATTTTCTTATTTGGTAACCAATATATCAAAATCATATTGATGCAATTGAATCTGATGAATTTCACAATAAACATTACAGGTTTAGACATTATAATCCACTCTTTTTTCGGTTTTAGGTACTCTTCAAGTTATTAGTATGTTTCATTGAAACATCGTTTTGAAGAGTAGCGCATTTTGTATATTATAGTTTTGATGACTGGTCTATTTTAGTCGGTCATTAGTCTGCTATGAAATCATCGGAAATACTTGAAATTACACTGCATACTAAAGAAAATCCGGTTTGCATCAACTAGTGTACATAGACGGATTATTTGGTGACGCATTCAGTTTTTCGTTGCATAACATTAAGGAGTTATAATGGTGTTGCAAGAATAAGAAGTTCGTGAGTCATCATATCAAAGCAGAAAGGATCAGAATACCATATTTACTGTGTAAATGAATGATAAAACCAAAATAATAAACACTAAATTGTCGGTAATAATTGTTGGATGAGGAAGTCAAGTATTTACGAATATTTGTACAAATAGTAAAAGATCGCCATCATTGCCTCCGCCCTTACAAAAAGCTCTAGAGAAGGAAAGCCAATAAAGGCTTCCATTGAAACCAGGAGAGCTTATCTTTGGATTGTAGTTAACTTATTTACTTCAGTTCTCCTCCACCAGACTATTGTCCTCGGATCATATTCCCCAGATCTTGCCCAGAACCAGAACTCTTCTGCATTGCCAGAAAATCCTAGTTGTGTAAGACGCAGTCGCGGTTAATGGTACCGATCCGAACATCGATAGGTAGTAACCGTCGTAGCGCTAGGCTTAGCTTAAGGGCTTGTAACAGGGATTCCGGGTTCGATTCTTCGATGGTTTCGCTTTTTCAATTTTCTGAATATGTAGCTTATAGTTGTCCTGGTAGTAATATTTTCCAGATGTGTCCCCCCCAATTCAGTTTAGATTCAAGTGTCTCTCCCAGTTAGTTCTGTGTCATGTAAACCGTATTAAAAATGTTCCTATATGTACTTGAAACTAAATAACACTAACGCATATTTAATAGTATATTACGTAACGAGAGTTGTAAGTAACCCATTACGCACGAAGTGAAAATTTCTAGGGATTACAACTCGTGTAACGTACTATACTTTTTCTGGGCCCATCTATTTTCTTCTATGAAATAAAGGAAATCGCAATTATTTAAACTTTATTATAATAGTTGTTTATAACAATTGAACAATTATTATAAGTCGTTGGTGTCTTATTACTTAACGGTTATCTATAACGGTACATCAGAAGATGAAGATTGATATTTTTATGAGAGTGATTCACATAGCCTTCCGCCACTGTAGAAGATACTATATTTTTTTACAAAAATTGACAGCATAAATGACATGGCGTTTATTTTCATATCATGCTAAGAAAACGTACGAAGATAAAAATTTGATTGCAATTTGATTAAACAAAGAAATTTAAGTTTTCTTATCGATCCGAGATCTAATTTTGACGTTTTTTCAGTAAAAAACACCTTTTTGGGGGGCGGAAAAAGACATTATTGCGATTTCCGGCCAAAGCTGAGGTTCTGGAATAAAAAGTAGTAGATCTTGGGAAAATCTACAACTTTTACATCAGTGACTTTTTCACATAACCTCAAAATTAGCTCGAAAAACGCAAAAAACTGCATTTTTCGTTTTTTATTTTTGGTTTCGTTAAAAAATGTTCGATTTTAATGAAAATTTAGTAGAAGGTAGCTTTGATAGTCACATACCATATAAAAAAATTTCGAAATAAAATATTGGAAATTTTTCGAGTTACGACGTATTTTCGGTAAAAAACACTTTTTTTTTAGGGGTGGAAAAAGACATTGCGATTTCCGGCCAAAGTTGAGTTCCTAAAATAAAAAGTTGATTATAAAAGTTGTATATTTTGAGAAAATCTACAACTTTTTCATTAGTGACTTTTTCACATAACCTCAAAATTAGCTCGAAAAACGCAAAAAACTGCATTTTTCGTTTTTTATTTTTAGTTTCTGCAAAAATTGATCGATTTCGATGAATATTCGGTAAAAGGTAGCTTTGATAGTCACGAACTATGGAAAGAAATGTCAAATTAAAATATTGGAAATTTTTCGAGTTATAACGTTTTTTCGGTAAAAAAACTCTTTTTGGGGGGTGGAAAAAGACATTATTGCGATTTCCGGCCAAAGTTGAGTTCCTAGAATAAAAAGTTGATTATAAAAGTTGTATATCTTGAGAAAATCTACAACTTTTTCATCAGTGACTTTTCCACATAACCTCAAAATTAGCTCAAGAAACGCAAAAAACTGCATTTTTCGTTTTTTATTTTTGGTTTCGTTAAAAAATGTTCGATTTTAATGAAAATTTAGTAGAAGGTAGCTTTGATTGTCACAAACCATGAAAAAAAATTTCGAATTAAAATATTTGGAAACTTTTCGAGTTACGACGTATTTTCGGTAAAAAACACTTTTTTTGGGGGTGGAAAAAGAAATTATTGCGATTTCCATACAAAGTTGAGTTCCTAGAATAAAAAGTTGATTATAAAAGTTGTAGATCTTGGAAAAATCTACAACTTTTTCATTAGTAACTTTTTCACATAACCTCAAAATTAGCTCGAAAAACGCAAAAAACTGCATTTTTCGTTTTTTATTTTTAGTTTCTGCAAAAATTGATCGATTTCGATGAATATTCGGTAAAAGGTAGCTTTGATAGTCACGAACTATGGAAAGAAATGTCAAATTAAAATATTGGAAATTTTTCGAGTTATAACGTTTTTTCGGTAAAAAAACTCTTTTTGGGGGGTGGAAAAAGACATTATTGCGATTTCCGGCCAAAGTTGAGTTCCTAGAATAAAAAGTTGATTATAAAAGTTGTATATCTTGAGAAAATCTACAACTTTTTCATCAGTGACTTTTCCACATAACCTCAAAATTAGCTCAAGAAACGCAAAAAACTGCATTTTTCGTTTTTTATTTTTGGTTTCGTTAAAAAATGTTCGATTTTAATGAAAATTTAGTAGAAGGTAGCTTTGATAGTCACAAACCATGAAAAAAAAATTTCGAATTAAAATATTGGAAACTTTTCGAGTTACGACGTATTTTCGGTAAAAAACACTTTTTTTTTGGGGTGGAAAAAGAAATTATTGCGATTTCCATACAAAGTTGAGTTCCTAGAATAAAAAGTTGATTATAAAAGTTGTAGATCTTGGAAAAATCTACAACTTTTTCATTAGTAACTTTTTCACATAACCTCAAAATTAGCTCGAAAAACGCAAAAAACTGCATTTTTCGTTTTTTATTTTTAGTTTCTGCAAAAATTGATCGATTTCGATGAATATTCGGTAAAAGGTAGCTTTGATAGTCACGAACTATGGAAAGAAATGTCAAATTAAAATATTGGAAATTTTTCGAGTTATCACGTTTTTTCGGTAAAAAAATTCTTTTTTGGGGGGTGGAAAAAGACATTATTGCGATTTCCGGCCAAAGTTGAGTTTCTAGAATAAAAAGTTGATCATAAAAGATGTAGATCTTGAAAAAATCTACAACTTTTTCATTAGTAACTTTTTCACATAACCTCAAAATTAGCTCGAAAAACGCAAAAAACTGCATTTTTCGTTTTTTATTTTTAGTTTCTGCAAAAATTGATCGATTTCGATGAATATTCGGTAAAAGGTAGCTTTGATAGTCACGAATTATGAAAAGAAATGTCAAATTAAAATGTTGGAAATTTTTCGAGTTATAACGTTTTTTCGGTAAAAAAACTCTTTGGGGGGTGGAAAAAGACATTATTGCGATTTCCGGCCAAAGTTGAGTTTCTAGAATAAAAAGTTGATCATAAAAGATGTAGATCTTGAAAAAATCTACAACTTTTTCATTAGTGACTTTTTCACATAACCTCAAAATTAGCTCGAAAAACGCAAAAAACTGCATTTTTCGTTTTTTATTTTTAGTTTCTGCAAAAATTGATCGATTTCGATGAATATTCGGTAAAAGGTAGCTTTGATAGTCACGAATTATGAAAAGAAATGTCAAATTAAAATGTTGGAAATTTTTCGAGTTATAACGTTTTTTCGGTAAAAAAACTCTTTCTTTGGGGGGTGGAAAAAGACATTGCGATTTCCGGCCAAAGTTGAGTTTCTAGAATAAAAAGTTGATCATAAAAGATGTAGATCTTGAAAAAATCTACAACTTTTTCATTAGTGACTTTTTCACATAACCTCAAAATTAGCTCGAAAAACGCAAAAAACTGCGTTTTTCGTTTTTTATTATTAGTATCGTTAAAAAATGTTCGATTTTGATGAAAATTTGACAGTGACAAACCACGAAAAAAAATTTCAATTAAAATATTGGAAATTTTTCGAATTTTGACGTTTTTTCGGTAAAATACACTTTTTGGGGGGTTAAAAAAGACATTATTGCGATTTCCGGCAAAAGTTAGAATCCTAGGAAAAAAAGTTGATTATCAAGGTTGTAGATCTTGAGAAAATCTACAACTTTTACACCAGTCACTTTTCCATATAATCTCAAGATTAGCTCGAAAAACGCAAAAAACTGCACATTTTTCGTTTTTTATTTTTAGTTTCGTTAAAAAAAGCACGACATCATTTCACAACGTGATTAAAAAATCACGATATCGCTCATCACTATATATAACGCCACTTGCCGCTACCACTAAAAATCCCGTATCACAACGTATCGATACACTACAATTTCATCGATACTTGGAATGAATCGAAAAGCATAGTATCGATACAAAATATCGAGTATCGGAAGTAAAAGTATCGATACACTGGAATATCGGATAGTATCGCGCAACCCTAATCCAAACGCACGTGTATGTTATGAGATCTCATTACGTGCAAGTTATTGTTAAATGTCACTTACAAGGAATTTCGACAGTGCGATTTTTGACGTTTACAGACATGGGCGTAGAAAAAAACATTTTACTGGTCTATCGCCGAAAAATGCATTATGAGCCCAAAAATAGCATAGAGTGGCTGCAGTGCGACATCTTCAATACAATGTTGCCAGTTTATGTATGTAATGCTTTAAGTAAATAAAATGATGAATGAAACAACGTTTAAAAACGAGAATTTGCTCACCTAACGTGTCCGCATCTTGAGGAAATGATATAAATTACTCTGCAGATATGTTCTATTGTTAATAATATTTTATTTGCAAGAAATGAATTCTACTAAATTTTTTCTGGCTAAATTTTTCCAGGAGTTTGTCCGTAACGAGATCCCATAGCAGCGGTGAAATACTTGCTCTTGTGAGCTTCATTATCGAAACCACCATGGGATCTCAAAGAGTTGACGTTACTGCATGTTTTTCATCCACCGACATCTGGTGTCATCTGCTACAAGTCTTGCAACATCAGCAGTCATGGAGTCGAAGGTGGTATGATAAAATGTTTCTTTTATGTCAAGAGATGCTCCAAGTGCCATTCCTTGATTCACTAGGACAGCTTCTATTGTCAGCACCAGCTGCTGTAGATTGGATTAGATTAGATTTGATGAGGTGGCTACTCGGCCTAATCCAAATGTAGATTACATTCTCTAGCCTGATTCTTTTACCAGTTGATGTAAGCCACGAATGATTTTGCCTGGGAAAAATCCATACCTGGTATGAAA
This sequence comes from Lochmaea crataegi, assembly GCA_947563755.1. Lineage (NCBI taxonomy): Eukaryota > Metazoa > Arthropoda > Insecta > Coleoptera > Chrysomelidae > Lochmaea > Lochmaea crataegi. Next base: position 5,027,735 of record OX387429.1, on the reverse strand, counting down.
ATGAAGACAATTCGGGATCTTTTCCAAGTGATTAGCTCAGAAGAGTTTGCAAAGTATTGGAATTATGTTTATTTTTGGCTGTTACGGTGTGATTATGTCACCTGGTCCAAGAGCTTTGTATGGCTTAATTGTTTCAATAGCTCAGTTTAATTTGCTGTGGGTTATTACTTTGTTGGAAATATTCTCGAGCTATTGGAGTTGGAGTACTGACGAAGTCTTCCGTTGCTATCTCTACGCAGTAGAATCTGCAGATACCTGTGTCCGTGCTGTACTTTTCTTAGTCAATAGTTTTCTATAATATCGTTTTTAATTACTGCTAACAATGTTCTAATATTGAATCACTTCATTCGTGCTGACTCCTTTTAGATTTCTCCACAAACAAAGCTATTCTACTTTAAACATTAATACAGTGTATCGAGATTGTTTTCATTTGACTTATGCGTATTCTCGTTACTCATAATATACCATTTTATCTCCATATCTCCTCTTAAATCCCCAATGCTGCATTTTATTAACATCGCTAACATTACATTGTAAGTTTTTTCTTTTCTCCTCGCACTTTTCATAATACAAAAGTTAATGGAACTTTTCTATATAGTGCGTGGATAAAAGATACCTTACTCCAATTGTCTCCCATTACACTTGTAAATCCAAACGAGGTACTCCACGCGGAAAGAGATTCATTTAAAATTGGAGGAGACTATGGAGAGTCTCCTCCCACACGCATAGAACTCCGATGGAATGGGCCCCCTGCACCTGATCGTGCTGGCGTCTAGGGCTGAGGACGTTGACCCTTTTGGCGTCGAGACATCCGAATCAGCCGTCGCTATTGATGCAGTGATGCCAAGTCACATAAAATTGTAGTAGAACTTGGATATATTATCATTTGATATGATATGACTTAGTAACTAGATTTCATAACGATAACCACTATTATTATAATTATAGTGAAGTTAAGTTAATATACAATGGACACTGATCAGTTTTGTTTATTCGGGATGTCCCATAAATTTACAATGTAAAAAGTGTCTTGAAGCAATAAAAAGTTAAAAATATTGAAAATGGAGTGTTCACGAATTCAATAAAGAGACCAAAGTCTTTAGCTCGTATTTCAAGAGTATGGTACAATAAAAGTTTATGAACCCCTGGCTCATTAAAATTTGACAAGATTAATTCTGTTGATGTGTTTTGAAGAGGCTATAAGGGTAACGACGTATGAATATCTGGGAACTATATTGACAGAAGATGGGTAGATAGAAGCAGAAATAACAAATAGGAAAAAAAATATATCGACGAGACTGTACTACACACTAAATAAGACAATACTGGGACATAGAGATTTTGATATGTAAGTGAAAATGAAGGTCCACAATACGATAACGATACCAATAATAACATTCACAAGTGAAAATTGGACATTGAGAAAAAAGGATGAATCCAAGATGAGCACAATTGAGATGAAGCACCTAAAAAGAATAGATAGGGGAAACAGAGTGGGACAAATGTAGAAATGAAAAGATAATACAAATAACAAAACAAGAACCAATAAAAAGAAAACAATTAAATTGGTATGGACATATTTTTAGAATGAAAACAGACAGAATTACAAGAAATGTGATGGAAGCGGGAAGTGCTATCCACAGAAGAAGGGGTAGTGGACCGAGAAGAAAGTGGATAGACCAAGTAAAGGAGATAGGGGATAAGAAAGGAAACACATGAAATGAAAAAATTAGCAAAAGACAGGAAAGAGTGGAAGCATTGAGTACAAGAGGAGCCGGAATCCTCGTCCGACACCTGAAAAGGTAGAAGGAGAAGACGAAGAATAAGTACAAGAATAATAAGAAGAAGACAGTTGTCTCAACAAGAATGCCCTGCCGAGTAGGTTTCTGTTTTCGGCAATGAAGCACCACATCAGTCTACAATTTCTCGTTGGTATGGAGAATTTAATCGTGGACGGATTAATCTTAGCGACGATCCAAGAACAGTCAACGCCTTCAAAAACTCTATTTTGATTGCGAATGGAATAAATGCTTACAGAATTGGTTCCAAAGGATGCAAAAATGCGTTTCTCTTCGTGGAGAATACTTTGAAAAACTGTAACGAGTGAATTTGTCACTACGTCTTTTGTATATATTAAGTATTTGTATATAGTATGACCTGACGGATTTTGTCTCTATGTTTCTAACATCATTTGTTCACTACGAAAGTACTTAAGTAGTTAATTAATTTCTGTCAGCCCAGAGTTTTTGGGAATACTCTGCCATCATCCTTCCGGCGAAGTGGTGCAGGCTGTAACCAAATCTGTCTTCACATCATGACAACAATTTTATATTTTGTCGCCAGGTAGTGTAAATAATGTAAGTTTTGTGACTGTACGATACAAAACGAGCGCCTATCATGTAAATATCCGTAGGTAGATTCATGTTAGTTGTTTTTTTTTTGTTTGTTATAATTCATAATTAAGGGTAGTAAGGGGTTTTCTCTCTTGTGGATTTTACTATAGTCTTTAGTTACCGTGGGGCTACTGATTTTTTTCGGGCTTTGATATATCACCTTTGGGGTGTAGTCACAGTAGTCCAAATACTTTGTCCGCTTCAGCTTGATAAACGCTAGAGTTTATTAGGGTTCAATTATAAATTACTGACTCCTTGACTTGAAGTCTAAAACATTTAAAGTGGTAATTAGGTTTGATAAAACTTACTGATACTTTATTTTGGAGTTAGAGGTATATTTTCTTCATTTATCTACCATATTTTGGCTTAAGGAAAGACATACTAGTTAGAAATCTTCTGTGTAAGATGGCATTCGAATATTTTCTGAACATCTACTCATAATATATTAGCTGTTTGTCGCCATGTGTTTTGTCTGTTAAACCCGAGTGTTTGATCTTGCTTTGTTTACGTTGGCAGGGGGTATTGTGGTACTATTATTGCTCAAATTTATTTGAATAATTTTTAATACACTTTATTATTTCTGTTCAATGTTTACAAGTAGAATTATTTGTTGGATGACATTGACAATTGGCCGTGACCGTCGTGTCTTGGATAAACGTGTTCGTTCGTCATGCCGTGAAGTATTAACGCTGATTATGATTAGCATCTGCTCTGTGACTTAAAGAGTCCACAGACAACTTAGTTTGTCGGCTGAGATAGAGCGTTTGCTCTGTGACTTTACGAGTCCATAGACAAATGTTGTCGCTCCGTTTTTTGGAATTGTTAGAGCGTTTGATGGATGCTACTCAGAAGTGTAGGCTGTTTTACTCGCGAATGCGTATTGACTTACATAGAGGGAAGTGTAGCACTTTATGACTTGATATGTGCAGAACTCGCTCAGTTTAGCTCGTCGGGTAGGTTTCTCTATGGTAGGGATGTGATACGGGATTTTTAGTGGTAGCGGCAAGTGGCGTTATATATAGTGATGAGCGATATCGTGATTTTTTAATCACGTTGTGAAATGATGTCGTGCTTTTTTTAACGAAACTAATAATAAAAAACGAAAAATGTGCAGTTTTTTGCGTTTTTCGAGCTAATTTTGAGATTATATGGAAAAATGACTGGTGTAAAAGTTGTAGATTTTCTCAAGATCTACAACTTTGATAATCAACTTTTTTTCCTAGGATTCTAACTTTTGCCGGAAATCGCAATAATGTCTTTTTTACCCCCCAAAAAAGTGTATTTTACCGAAAAAACGTCAAAATTCGAAAAATTTCCAATATTTTAATTGAAATTTTTTTTCGTGGTTTGTGACTATGTAAACTACCTTTTACCAAATTTTCATCAAAATCGAACATTTTTTAACAAACCTAGAAATAAAAAACGAAAAGCGCAGTTTTTTGCGTTTTTCGAGCTAATTTTGAGGTTATGTGAAAAAGTCACTAATGAAAAAGTTGTAGATTTTTCCAAGATCTACAACTTTTATAATCAACTTTTTATTCTAGGAACTCAACTTTGGATGGAAATCGCAATAATGTCTTTTTCCACCCCCCAAAAAGAGTTTTTTTACCGAAAAAACGTTATAACTCGAAAAATTTCCAATATTTTAATTCGAAATTTTTTTTCATGGTTTGTGACTATCAAAGCTACCATTTACCGAATATTCATCGAAATCGATCAATTTTTGCAGAAACTAAAAATAAAAAACGAAAAATGCAGTTTTTTGCGTTTTTCGAGCTAATGTTGAGGTTATGTGAAAAAGTTACTAATGAAAAAGTTGTAGATTTTTCCAAGATCTACAACTTTTATAATCAACTTTTTATTCTAGGAACTCAACTTTGGATGGAAATCGCATTAATGTCTTTTTTCACCCCCCAAAAAGAGTTTTTTTACCGAAAAAACGTTATAACTCGAAAAATTTCCAATATTTTAATTTGAAATTTTTTTTCATGGTTTGTGACTATCAAAGCTACCTTCTACTAAATTGTCATCAAAATCGAACATTTTTTAACGAAACCAAAAATAAAAAACGAAAAATGTAATTTTTTGCGTTTTTCGAGCTAATTTTGAAATTATGTGAAAAAGTCACTGATGAAAAAGTTGTAGATTTTCTCATGATATACAACTTTTATGATCAACTTTTTATTCTAGGAACTCAACTTTGGACGGAAATCGCAATGTCTTTTTCTACCCCCCCAAAAAAGTGTTTTTTACCGAAAAAACGTTATTTTAATCTGAAATTTTTTTTCGTGATATGTGACTATCAAAGCTACCTTCTACTAAATTTTCATCAAAATCGAACATTTTTTAAGGAAACCAAAAATAAAAAACGTTTTTTGCGTTTTTCGAGCTAATTTTGAGGTTATGTGAAAAAGTCACTGATAAAAAAGTTGTAGATTTTCTCATGATATACAACTTTTATGATCAACTTTTTATTCTAGGAACTCAACTTTGGACGGAAATCGCAATGTCTTTTTCTACCCCCCCAAAAAAGTGTTTTTTACCGAAAAAACGTTATTTTAATCTGAAATTTTTTTTCGTGATATGTGACTATCAAAGCTACCTTCTACTAAATTTTCATCAAAATCGAACATTTTTTAAGGAAACCAAAAATAAAAAACGTTTTTTGCGTTTTTCGAGCTAATTTTGAGGTTATGTGAAAAAGTCACTGATGTAAAAGTTGTAGATTTTCCCAAGATCTACTACTTTTTATTCTAGAACCTTAACTTTGGCCGGAAATCGCAATAATGTCTTTTTCCACCCCCCAAAAAGGTGTTTTTTTACCGAAAAAAACGTCAAAATTAGATCTCGGATCGTTAACGTATCGATACTACGAGTATCGATAAATTAATATTCGATATTCTACTGTATCGATACTTTACGTTCCGATCCGTATCGATACCTAATATCGATACTTTCTAGTGTATCGCGCAACCCTACTCTATGGTAGTATTCTGTACTGAAGTTGAGGAAGTGTCAATCACCCATCTTTCCGGTGTGTGCTCCTACTAGATGGCTTAGTTTACAAAAGTGCATCAAACGAGAATCTGAATTTTGTTAATGACTGGGTAGTCATCCCCTGCTGAGTTTTATAGGTTCTCGTTCTGAATTAGTTGTGGAATATACGGTTTAGTATTTTGTTCTACGGGAGTTCGTATTGTTGGAGAATTCCGTCCTGTATTTTAGTGCTCAATTCTTAGCTCAATTCTTAAGGTTACAAAACAATAGTGCTTAAAAGTTATCTACTGTTTTTTACCAGCTCCATATGCAAAATATAAAAGTCTACCCTCGTATATGTTAAAGTTACAGTCCGTGAACTAAACTGTTTTAAATTTGTTAACTTTAAGAAAAATAGTAACTTTTAGAAAAATGCTTTAATCAAAAATCGTATATGGTCAAGTTACATAAGTGAAGAAGGATTTATTTAGATGAAATTTCGGTTTTCGAAATTGGACATCTTTTATATGTTTTCCTAAAAGAATTAAATAAATTCCGTTTGTGTATTTTATTGGAAACTAATGATATCGTATAACAATTTAAAATAGTTTTAAAAGAATTCTTATAAAAACAACAAAACAACTTGCTAACTATTAAAAAGAAATTCATTATGTGGACTCCAGAGACGCATCCTACCTACCTAAACAACAATTTTCCCCATAAATATATAATAAAACAGTTTGCAATAAATTAATTGTACAGGATAATGCCTCGTAAGAGATTAACTATTTTCTCGTCGAATCAAATAAGGTCTTGATGGACTGTTAAACCGACGTATTTGTCATTTCCAACAAATTCTTCGTATATCTTCGTTCTTACAGTAGCTTTTAGTGAATCATAGGCGGCTCTATACAGTTTGAAAATTGGAGGAATAGAGTACATCTAATAAAATGTAAGATGTCTTAAAAAATTCAGTTATAAATATTATAAAATTTGCAAAAAGAATCATAATCACGTGTTGCTGGAACTAAAAGTTTCATGTTAAACGTAAATTGTGATTTGTACATACCGGGTGTTTCTAAATCCATGCGAAAAAAATTGCTCTTATAAAATTATGATGGGTCTTTCCTCAGTCCACTCTCTTTCGAGATATCACCTCTAAAAGGTGCTTATTAGTAAAATGAAGTTTTTATTTTTTTTTCTCAAATATAAGTGAAGATAGAAACTTGAAATTTTGTAATTTTCGTGCTCTCGCAATAACTATCTCCTTATACAGGGAGAATAATATATTTACTTCTAAAATATTGTCATCATGCTCTATGCTATATCTTGTTGTTTTCTAAGTAATGGTGGTTGCCTACATTTTGAGTCATATTTGATCCTTTGCTGGGACAGAAACAAAGAGGGTGAGGGTTCTCCTTTGGATTTTTTCAATGTAGGTGCAAAATATTCAGTTTTAGTAAAATTCAATGTGCTTTCTTCTAGTTTTCCCTACCTGATATAGCTTGTGGCTGTTGGGACAATGGGTTTCTCCATGAAGTCACTATGTGTAGTTAACTTTGAAGTACAGATCTCTCTTCGTTAAAAAGGTTTTTTATTATCTTATAAATTCCAGTTCATAAAATACGTCGAATAATTAGCAAAATTGAATGACATTTTTAACGGTGAAAATCTCTGGAAAAAGTACATCTTGTATAATTTCACAGAAGGAAATAGAATAAGTCTAATTTTGGCGCACAGGAAACTAATTTATAACCGGATATGTCAACGACAGTTGGAGGACTCGGTTTCCTTCTATTTCTACGCCTCTGTCGTCAAATAAACATTCAAACGCATAAAAGACAATTACTTTATTGCAAGATGTTAGTTTAAGTGTTTGTAGTTTTTTTTCTCGAGACGATTGAAAATGAGGATTGTTAATTTCGTGTGCTTGTTGTACGGTGAAAGCTAACAGTATTTAGTCATTAAATATATTTTTTTTTATTGGCAATCTAATTAAAAGTGCCGAGTAGATAAAGAAAAAAACAGCAAATAAAATTAATAACTGCAGGGTGCAGGTTTTTTTTATAAAAATCAATTAATAACATTGTAATTCAGTTATACGTTATAAGTAATTTTGAAATATGGTCAAAAATTTGGAAAAATGGTCAATAATTGTCAAAAACTATCAATATAAAAGACTGTCAAAAATTGTCAAAATTTTGAAAAAATGGTCAATAATTATAAAAAACTGTCAAAAATGGTCAATAATTATTAAAAATTGTCAAAATTTTTGAAAAATGGTCAAAATGTTTGAAAAATGGTCAATAATTGTCAGAACCTGTCAAAAATGCTCAAAAATTGTCAATAATTGTTAAAATTTGGAAAAATGGTCAAAAATGATCAATAATTGTCAAAACTATCAAAATTGGTCAATTTGGATTGTTAATTTCGTGTGCTTGTTGTACGGTGAAAGCTAACAGTATTTAGTCATTAAATTTTTTTTTATTGGCAATCTAATTAAAAGTGCCGAGTAGATTAAAGAAAAAAACAGCAAATAAAATTAATAACTGCAGGGTGCAGGTTTTTTTTTATAAAAATCAATTAATAACATTGTAATTCAGTTATACGTTATAAGTAATTTTGAAATATGGTCAAAAATTTGGAAAAATGGTCAATAATTGTCAAAAACTATCAATATAAAAGACTGTCAAAAATTGTCAAAATTTTGAAAAAATGGTCAATAATTATAAAAAACTGTCAAAAATGGTCAATAATTATTAAAAATTGTCAACATTTTTGAAAAATGGTCAAAATGTTTGAAAAATGGTCAAAATTTTTTAAAAATGGTCAATAATTGTCAGAACCTGTCAAAAATGCTCAAAAATTGTCAATAATTGTTAAAATTTGGAAAAATGGTCAAAAATGATCAATAATTGTCAAAACTATCAAAATTGGTCAATAATTGTCAAAACTGTCAAAATTGGTCAATTTGGATTGTTAATTTCGTGTGCTTGTTGTACGGTGAAAGCTAACAGTATTTAGTCATTAAATATTTTTTTTTATTGGCAATCTAATTAAAACTGCCGAGTAGATTGAAGAAAAAAACAGCAAATAAAATTAATAACTGCAGGGTGCAGGTTTTTTTTATAAAAATCAATTAATAACATTGTAATTCAGTTATACGTTATAAGTAATTTTGAAATATGGTCAAAAATTTGGAAAAATGGTCAATAATTGTCAAAAACTATCAATATAAAAGACTGTCAAAAATTGTCAAAATTTTGAAAAAATGGTCAATAATTATAAAAAACTGTCAAAAATGGTCAATAATTATTAAAAATTGTCAAAATTTTTGAAAAATGGTCAAAATGTTTGAAAAATGGTCAAAATTTTTTAAAAATGGTCAATAATTGTCAGAACCTGTCAAAAATGCTCAATAATTGTTAAAATTTGGAAAAATGGTCAAAAATGATCAATAATTGTCAAAACTATCAAAATTGGTCAATAATTGTCAAAACTGTCAAAATTGGTCAATTTGGATTGTTAATTTCGTGTGCTTGTTGTACGGTGAAAGCTAACAGTATTTAGTCATTAAATATTTTTTTTTATTGGCAATCTAATTAAAACTGCCGAGTAGATTAAAGAAAAAAACAGCAAATAAAATTAATAACTGCAGGGTGCAGGTTTTTTTTATAAAAATCAATTAATAACATTGTAATTCAGTTATACGTTATAAGTAATTTTGAAATATGGTCAAAAATTTGGAAAAATGGTCAATAATTGTCAAAAACTATCAATAATTATAAAAGACTGTCAAAAATTGTCAAAATTTTGAAAAAATGGTCAATAATTATAAAAAACTGTCAAAAATGCTTAAAAATTGTCAATAATTGTTAAAATTTGGAAAAATTGTCAAAAATGATCAATAATTGTCAAAACTATCAATATAAAAGACTATCAAAAATTGTCAAAATTTTGAAAAAATGGTCAATAATTATAAAAAACTGTCAAAAATGGTCAATAATTATTAAAAATTGTCAAAATTTTTGAAAAATGGTCAAAACGTTTGAAAAATGGTCAAAATTTTTGAAAAATGGTCAATAATTGTCAGTACCTGTCAAAAATGCTCAAAAATTATCAATAATTGTTAAAATTTGGAAAAATGGTCAAAAATGATAAATAATTGTCAAAACTATCAAAATTGGTCAATTTGGATTGTTAATTTCGTGTGCTTGTTGTACGGTGAAAGCTAACAGTATTTAGTCATTAAACTTTTTTTTTTATTGGCAATCTAATTAAAAGTGCCGAGTAGATTAAAGAAAAAAACAGCAAATAAAATTAATAACTGCAGGGTGCAGGTTTTTTTTTATAAAAATCAATTAATAACATTGTAATTCAGTTATACGTTATAAGTAATTTTGAAATATGGTCAAAAATTTGGAAAAATGGTCAATAATTGTCAAAAACTATCAATATAAAAGACTGTCAAAAATTGTCAAAATTTTGAAAAAATGGTCAATAATTATAAAAAACTGTCAAAAATGGTCAATAATTATTAAAAATTGTCAAAATTTTTGAAAAATGGTCAAAATGTTTGAAAAATGGTCAAAATTTTTTAAAAATGGTCAATAATTGTCAGAACCTGTCAAAAATGCTCAAAAATTGTCAATAATTGTTAAAATTTGGAAAAATGGTCAAAAATGATCAATAATTGTCAAAACTATCAAAATTGGTCAATAATTGTCAAAACTGTCAAAATTGGTCAATTTGGATTGTTAATTTCGTGTGCTTGTTGTACGGTGAAAGCTAACAGTATTTAGTCATTAAATATTTTTTTTTATTGGCAATCTAATTAAAAGTGCCGAGTAGATTAAAGAAAAAAACAGCAAATAAAATTAATAACTGCAGGGTGCAGGTTTTTTTTATAAAAATCAATTAATAACATTGTAATTCAGTTATACGTTATAAGTAATTTTGAAATATGATCAAAAATTTGGAAAAATGGTCAATAATTGTCAAAAACTATCAATAATTATAAAAGACTGTCAATAATTGTTAAAAATTGTCAAAATTTTTGAAAAATTGTCAAAAATGGTCAATAATTGTCAGAATCTGTCAAAAATTGTCAGAATCTGTCAAAAATTGTCAAAAACTGTCAAAAATGGTCAAAAATCGTTAAATATTTTAAAAAATGGTCAAAAATAGTCAATAGTTGTTAAAATTTTGAAAAATGATCAAAAATTGTTAAATATTTTGAAAAATTTACAATCATTGTCAAAATTTTTGAAAGTTGTCAAAAATGGTCAATAATTGTCAGAAACTGTCAAAAATGGTCAATAATTATTAAAATTTTAAAAAATGATCAAAAATTGTCAAAATTTTGAAAAAATAGTCAATAATTATAAAAAAACTGTCAAAAATGGTCAATAATTGTTAAAAATTGTCAATAATTGTCAGAACCTGTCAAAAATGCTCAAAAATTGTTAAAATTTTGAAAAATGATCAAAAATTGTCAAAATTTTGAAAAAAATAGTCAATAATTATAAAAAAATGGTCAATAATAGTTAAAAATTGTCAATAATTTTCAGAACCTGTCAAAAATTGTCAATAATTGTTAAAATTTGAAAAAATGGTCTAAAACGGTTAAAATTTTTGAACAAATGGTCATTCTATTGTGCATAAGAAGCAAGCTTCTGTCGGCGGTCCGACGACCGCTCACCTTTTTTTTCTTATAATTAAATTATTAATAATTATTTGACGTTTAGCTTCACCTTCTATTCTTCCGTTCAATAGCAGCCTTCCTCTTCTACTTATTCTTATTATCTGCTCAACAGAAATCATATCCCCTTTCAGAATACAAATATTATGTAATACACAAGTGGCAATCAAGTATTCTGGAATTTTTTCCAATGTTAACATCAAGGATGCTGCGCCATCGACCTTTCCATAAACCAAAACATCTTTTAATGGAAATTCGAGCAGAAGACAAACAAAAATTAAAAATTTTTTGCCTTCCAGTAAGGTGACCATTACTTTTAAAGGGAACCATAAGATTTGGATGTATTCCATATGCAGCATCTCCAATTATATAGGAGTCATTTGGGAAGAAAACTTCTGGTCTCTTGAAATATTCTTGGACTGGTGATACACCGGTAAATACTAAATTGTGTGTGTGGAATAGTAATTTATCTAGTCTAAATTCAGTAAAAAACTTGGATTGCAAAATTTACCTGAACCTGGATGGAATGTGTTCCTTTGCGATTAATATAAGATTATGAATCTTCTTGGGGGGCATTAATTGAAATGTGAGTTCCATCTATGGCCCCAATTACTTGGGGAAAGGCACTGAAGGTTTCAAATTGCCTCATAACCTGTATGGCTCTATCTCCCGTTGGCCTCTGTATAAAATTTGGATCCTCACAAAAAAGTGCATATGGAACTCTTCGGACCGTTCGAATGGCAGTACAAAGTCTTCCAGATGTGGAATATGTCATCGTGGCAGAGATAGAAAATGCCAGAAGAAATGCGTCAAGTGCGGAGTTTACCTCTATTTAGAGCATTGTTTGAATTTTTGTGCTGAATGTGCTGAATTGGACGATTGACTTTTTGAAGCTTGCTTCCTATTGCACGACATAGGACTTTTGGGAAGGCTAGTGAACTCGTGAAACGTGTGATGTTACGAAAAAGCGTTCGTCACGCGATAACTCATTCAAGCGACTGTGCGCAATCTCTCTTGCCGCACTGAGCTCGCACACCTAAAGGTGTGAAAAATTGTCAAAATCTTGAAAAAATGGTTAATAATTGCCAAATATGTTAAAATTTTTGAAAAATTGTCAAAAATTTTTAAATATGGTCAAAAATTGTCAAAGATTTGGAAAAATGATCAAAAATTGTCAAAAACTGTTAAATATTTTCAAAAATTGTCAAAAACTGTCAAAATAGTCAAAAACTGTCAAAAATGGTCAATAATTGTCAAACACGGTCAATAATTGTCAAAACCAATCAAAATTCGTCAAAAATGGTCCAAAAGGATCAATAATTGTTAACATTTTGAAAAATGGTTAAAAATTGTTTAAATTTTGAAAAAATGGTCAATAATTGCCAAATATTTTCAAAAATGGTCAATAATTGCCAAATATTTTCAAAAATGGTCAATAATTGTCAAATTTTTCGAAAAATTGTCAAAAACTGTCAAAATTTTGAAAAAATGGTCAAAATAATTATAAAAACTGTCAAAAATGGTCAATAATTGTCAGAACCTGTCAAAAATGCTCAAAAATTGTCAAAACTATCAAAATTGGTCAATAATTGTCAAAACTGTCAAAATTGGTCAATAATTGTCAAAAATGGTCAATAATTATTAAAATTTGAAAACATTCTCAAAATTTTGAAAAAATGTTGAAATTTTTGAAAAATTGTCAAAAATGGTCAATAATTGTCAAAGACGGTCAATAATTGTCAAAATTCGTAAAAAACTGTCAAAAATGGTCAATAATTGTTAAAATATTTCAAAAAAATTGTCAACATTTTTGAAATATGGTCAAAAATTGTCAAGAATTTGGAAAAATCGTCAAAAATTGTCAAAAACTGTCAAAATTTTGAAAAAATGATTAATAATTGCCAAATATTTTCAAAAATGGTCAATTATTGTCAAAATTTTTGAAAAATTGTCAAAATTTTAAAAAAATGGTCAATAATTATAAAAAACTGTCAAAAATGGTCAATAATTATTAAAAATTGTCAAATTTTTTGAAAAATGGTCAAAATTTTTGAAAAATGGTCAATAATTGTCGGAACCTGTCAAAAATGCTCAAAAATTGTCAAAAATGGTCAATAATTGTTAAAATTTGGAAAAATGGTCAAAAATGATCAATAATTGTCAAAAATAGTCAATAATTATTAAAATTTGAAAAAATTGTCAAAATTTTTAAAAAATGTTAAAAATTTTGAAAAATTGTCAAAAATGGTCAAAAATTGTCAAATTTTTTGAAAAATGGTGAAAAATTCACGAAAAATGCTTATTCTATTGTGCATAAGAAGCAAGCTTCTGTCGGCGGTCCGACGACCGCTCCACCTTTATTTTTATTTAGTTTTCATATTTTAAACACTTTTTCATTTTAACTGCATAAATGTTTCTTTCTAAAATAAATCTTAAATTAGTTACTTTTTTTTTACTCCTTCTGTTTAAAGTTACATTTTTTATGAAAATTGTTACTTTTGCAGTTTAAAAAATATTGTAGAATAATATATCGTGGTTTTAAACCTAAAAGTGATGATAAAGACAACTTTTTTATTGTCAAACAAGTGCTCTACCTCACATCCCACATTTTATCATTTTATGAATGAAACGAGTCTCATTCGTTGGGTGATTGGCCTTAATATTCTACGTACCAAAAATACTTTCTTCTAATAAATGGCTTCGGTTTTTGGCTCGCTAAAATACATAGCCAACCAATTGGCCAAGTTTTTATTAGCGAAACATGATTTAATTAAGGTAAATGTCACTGCTTCCTGCACATACATGTGATTATTTAAACATGTGATACATAATAGAAATTGAGGCAAAGTCTAATTGATCTAATTTATTTATAGTATGAAACATTGACATTATCCAACGTGAAAATATGTATTGCGACATTTGGAACCCCCAATTTTTTAAATGGGAAGTATGGACTTGTGATATATCGTTTGAAAGGTTTTCTCTATTCAAAGATGTTATCGTTTTCAAATTTATTGAAAAAATTAACAAAAAAATCATCGGATTACCGAAATTTACTAAAACACACTGAAAATCCAATATGTAAGATTTATGTGTAAAACCAGCTGGAGTTTGAGGTTATCAAATGTCATAAGTTGTTAAAAATGAAACTAATGGACCATGGAAACTAGTCATGGACGTAAGCAGAGACAACCTTGAGACGCCCAAGTGCGTGCAAAATTCATAGAGATACTACAGAAGGGCGTTGTGTAAGTTCGGTGCTTCGTGGATAGTGTCAGGTTGGTTCATTTTTATTGGTACCAATATAAATGATAAAGAAATAATTTGATAAGATGTACATCTGTAAAGGGGGTTTAGATTATTAACAAGTTTTAATTTTAATTAAATTCTAAATTGTATCTATCTCACCTTATATTTGAAAGCACTATTTTATTGTATATTATCATCGAGTTTTATTATACTTTATCCTTTTTGAGTCTTACATACTCTTAGATAATTTTCACTGTATCTTTCACTTGTACCATACACCTATGATATTATCTCCCACTTTAAATTTCTTGTTCAACTTAACGATGAAACCCTTGAGAAAACAATAATTATTTTTTATTATTATAACACTTTATCTTGTAATTTTTGAGTTCGTTTGATATATCAAGGATTTATTCTACAAATTAAGATAATAATAATAATAATAATAAAATATTGTCGTGCTAACGAGTCCAGCAATACAGAAGTCCAAATGCCTGGCTTGGCATTGTTCCGACGAAATAATATCGTCGATCAGACGACCTAGAATTTGAAGTATTTTAAAATATAAAAAAACTTGTTTTATATTTTTTTTTAGATTAGATAAATAATGATGAATACTCACGACTTTAAATGGTTTTTGTTTTCATTCTTTGGTTCGTAATTGAGGCACTTAGATAAATGAGTTTTTAAAGTTAACTTTGGTTAATGATTCAAAATTGAACCATTAAAATGAACACATTAACAGTATAACAGTAATGGTTAAACCGAACCAATTTGGTTTATTATTGAAAAGTTGATTCCACCGAAAGTGAACGAAATGTAACACCCTGTATATTTTTAACTTTTCGGATTCTACATTAAATTTTATTGTCACTGTGTGTAGAATTCCCTATATCTATAATTTATACTTATCTAGATAATGATTTTTTTAATAAAAAATTGACAGGTGCAGACCTTCATATTGAAAATTCTGTGTGAACATCCCCAATACCAAATAAAAAACATCTTGTCGGGTTGATTATAGGGATGGTAAACTCGATTCCGATTCAACACGAGAATCGAGTTTTCTCGTAAAATAATCGATTTTTGGGAATCTGCCATAAAATTTCCGAAGTCCATCAAGAATCGATTCTTGACATTCGATTTTACGGTTAAGTAACTAGTTTCAAGTTCTACATACGATCACAATAAACCTTGCGATAAAAAGTCATACAAATATAAATTTATTTATTGCTTGATATTTATTTATACTAAATACTTATTATTTCTTGTGAGTATATTTATTAAATTAACTCAATTGGTGAATATTTATGGAACCGCCCTTCTGACTTCTGACCTGACTGGACAATGGACAAAGGACAATTTTTGTCAAAAATGGTTAATAATTGTCAAAAATTGTCCAAAATTGTCAAAAATATTCAAAAACTGTCAATAATTGTTAAAATTTTGAAAAATGGTCGATAATTGTTAAAATTTTGAAAAATGGTCGATAATTGTCAAAATTTTTTGAAAAAATTTGAAAAATTGTCAGAAATTTTCAAAAATTATCAAAAATGGTCAATAATTGTCAAAAACTATCAAAAATGGTCAATAATTGTCAAAAACTATCAAAAATGGTCAAAAATTGTCAAAAACTGTCAAAAATGGACAATTATTATTAAAATTGGTCAATAATTGTTAAAATTTTGAAAAATGGTCGATAATTGTCAAAAATGGTCCATAATTTTGAAACATAATCAAAATTTTTGAAAAATTGTCAAAAATGGCTAATAATTGTCAAAAACTATCAAAAATGGACAATTATTGTTAAAAATTGTCAACATTTTGAAAAATAGTTGTTAATTGTTGAAGTTTTTGAAAAACTGTCAAAAATTTTGAAATATGGTCAAAAATAGTCAATAATTGTCAAAAATTTGGGAAAATGTTCCATAATTGTCAACAATTGTCAATAATTATCAAAAATGGTCAATAATTTTGAAAAATGGTCTAAAATTTTGAGAAATTGTCAAAACTTTTGGAAAATTGTCAAAAATGGCCCATAATTGTCAAAAATGGTCAATAATTGTCAAAACTGTCAAAATTGGTCAATAATTGTCAAAAATGGTCAATAATTATTAAAATTTGAAAAAATTGTCAAAATTTTGAAAAATTGTTAAAATTTTTGAAAAATTGTCAAAAATGGTCAATAATTGTCAAAGACGGTCAATAATTGTCAAAATTCGTCAAAAACTGTCAAAAATGGTCAATAATTGTTAAAATTTTTGAAAAATTGTCAAAAATTTTTAAATATGGTCAAAAATTGTCAAGAATTTGGAAAAATCGTCAAAAATTGTCAAAAACTGTCAATGTTTTGAAAAAATGATTAATAATTGCCAAATATTTTCAAAAATGGTGAATTATTGTCAAAATTTTTGAAAAATTGTCAAAAATTTTCAAAATTTTGAAAAAATGGTCAATAATTATAAAAAACTGTCAAAAATGGTCAATAATTATAAAAAAACTGTCAAAAATGGTCAATAATTATAAAAAACTGTCAAAAATGGTCAATAATTATTTAAAATTGTCAAAATTTTTGAAAAATAGTCAAAATGTTTGAAAAATGGTCAAAATTTTTGAAAAATGGTCAATAATTGTCAGAACCTGTCAAAAATGCTCAAAAATTGTCAAAAATGGTCAATAATTGTTGAAATTTGGAAAAATGGTCAAAAATGATCAATAATTGTCAAAACTATCAAAATTGGTCAATAATTGTCAAAAACTATCAAAAATGGTCAATAATTGTCAAAAACTATCAAAAATGGTCAAAAACTGTCAAAAATGGACAATTATTGCCAAAATTGGTCAATAATTGTTAAAATTTTGAAAAATGGTTGATAATTGTCAAAAATGGTCCATAATTTTGAAACATAATCAAAATTTTTGAAAAATTGTCAAAAATGGCTAATAATTGTCAAAAACTAACAAAAATGGACAATTATTTTTAAAAATTGTCAACATTCTGAAAAATAGTTGATAATTGTTGAAGTTTTTGAAAAACTGTCAAAAATTTTGAAATATGGTCAAAAATAGTCAATAATTGTCAAAAATTTGGGAAAATGTTCCATAATTGTCAACAATTGTCAATAATTATCAAAAATGGTCAATAATTTTGAAAAATGGTCTAAAATTTTGAGAAATTGTCAAAACTTTTGGAAAATTGTCAAAAATGGCCCATAATTGTCAAAAATGGTCAACAATTGTCAAAAACTGTCAAAAATGGATAATTATTGTTAAAAATTGTCAACATTTCGAAAAATAGTTGATAATTGTCAAAAATTGTTAGTTTTTGAAAAATTGTCAAACATTTTGAAATATGGTCAAAAATGGTCAAAAATGGTCAATAATTGTCAAAAATGGTCAATAATTGTCAAAAATGGTGAATAATTTTAAAAAATGGTCTAAAATTTTGAAAAATACTCAATAAATAATACGAGCTGTTTCCGAAAATCGATTTAAACTCGTAATTTATGAAATCGATTTACTAAAAATCGATTAATATCACAATAAAAATCGATTATATGCAAATAATAATCGATTTATGTAAAAATCGTTTATTTTTTAACATCCCTAGTCAGTAGATCTTTTAAAAAACTGTTTTAATTATCAAAAGGGCGACTATAGCAAAAATTTGGTATGTTTTTCGAGCGTAAAGTAAAATTGCCGCTTTCGAAAGATTGATTAGTAAGACGATCAAGGTAACTTATTTTTTGTATACAGGGTTGTTGAAAAAATGATGAATAGTTCAACCATATTTTTATTCTTCTATTTAATTCTAGGGACGAAAATAAGGGCAGTTTATGTTCACTTCTCTATACCCAATCTTAAGCGTTTTTGAGATATTAACATGTATTTAAAAATATTAATTATTTCAGCCTTATTATCGCGTAGGCCGAGTTATTTACTATTTCATTTTAGCAGGCTGTGTATATAATTAAATAGTATTAACTGTCATTATTTGAAGTCAATCGCATCGTACAGTGATAGAAATGGCTTCGGAATTAAACAATGAAGATTATCTAAATTTACTTTTAATACATAGCGAATGTGACGTGAGTCGAACAGTATATTTTTTCTACGACCCACTTGAGAAAAAATCTAGAAAATAAACATTTTATTAAACTATAATATAACTTCAAATTAAAATTTTTTAATAATTTTACTATTATTATTATTTAGAAATAAAATTAAAATTAAAAAAAAATTTCCCAACGGGGAATCGAACTCTGATCTACCGCGTGAGAGGCTAGGATACTTACCACTGGACTACCGATGAATATACTAATCATCTATCTATAACGTCAAATGTATTAGATAAAAACTGACGTTTGTCAGGAGTACCCTTAAATATTCAATTTATTCTGTTTCTATACGTTATACGTCTCCTTTGCGGCTAAGCGAATATCTGGTGGACAATTCTTATTTGATTCATCACTGGAATCACTCATTTTTACTAATATTTTTCTTAAAAACTATAGAAATATTTTGACAAGTTATTTTGACGTTTCTATGAAATTGAAAAAAGATTAGTTGGCGGGTACTAAACGCAAATGCTGATTGGTGGATTTCATATACGTTCTAGGATGTATATGAAATCATATCCGTTCAGTTAACCGGAATGGCCTACATTTACATTCTGTAAATTGTGCAGAAAATGGATAATATACATGTGGGTGTAGAAAAAAATGTATTTTACAAATTTACAAGTAAAAGCTTTGAAAACAGAAAAAATTACATAACATAAATTGCATATTTTAAAACCTATATCTGTCAAAACTCTGCAGAATGCGTAGTTCACAATTTTCAAAGCGAACCAGTATAAACATGTCATCATTTATTCGACTGACATATTTCCGTAATATATTTGATCTTAAATTTATTATTATCTACTAAGTAACCAAAACATTTTGATTTGAAGCTTTGCATTTTTTTTTATTCAGCTCATCATCATCGTCTGGGAATTTGTGCCAGCTGTTTTATTATTTTATGTATTTTGTGTGAGTCTAGAAACTATATAAAAAATACACAGTTGGCAAGGCAAATTAGTTGTTTTGTCGGGTTCATTCACCAATTTACTAAAATTATCATTATGTTAATACAACTTCCTAAACTTCATTCATTACAGAATAAAAAACTTGCTAAGTCTATATACTTAGGCCCTGTGTGATAACATGTTAATTAGCAATAAAATCACCCATAAAACAGGTTAGAAAACTTAAGTTGCAATTACATTTTTTTTTAATTCCGTATTTGTTATTTTTTACCTATTTACCCCGAATCGGTCATTCAAATTTGCAAACAATCAAAAGAGGAGTTTACTGAGTGAAAGTAACGTGACAGCGACTTTACTTTAGGTTAGGGATGGCGATCTGAAATCGATTAATCGAATAATCGATTCCTCGGACCGAATAAATCGATTTTTTAAATCGATATGTTGTATTGAATCGATTCGGTGAATCGATATTTCACCCTTGAAAATCGACTTTCGATTTTTTTTTGTGTTTTTGGTAGAGCGGTTTTTTTTTCAATTGCCCCTGCAACATCGCAAGTAGTGATGAGAGCGGAACCGCTCGGATCCCAGTAGACTCGACAGACACTGTTGATTTTTTTTTCAAAAAAGCTTATAGGGAACTCTATAAGTAGGGATGTTTGAAAAATTAAACGATTTTTATAGAAATCGATTATTATTTTGTTATAATCGATTTTTAATTATCGATTTTTCGAGTAATATTAATCGATTTTGTATAAATTAGGTGTGTTTGAGGAGTGGATTTTCTGAAACGGCTCTCGTATTATTTATTGACTAATTTTCAAAATTTTGACACCTTTTGACGATTATTGACCATTTCTCAAAATTATTGACTATTTTTTAACAATTGTTGACAGTTTTTGACAAAAATTGTCCATTTTTAACAGTTTTTGACCATTATTGACCAAATTTGACAGTTTTTCAACAATTACTGATCATTTTTTTAAAATTATTGACCAATTTTGACAGTTTTTCAACAATTATTGACCATTTTTCCAAACCTTTTGACAATTTTTGACCATTTTTTTGAAATTATTGACCATTTTTTACAATTATTGGCCAATTTTGACAATTTTTCAACAATTTTTGGCCGTTTTTTAAAAATTATTGACCAATTTTGACAGTTTTTCAACAATTACTGATCATTTTTCCAAACCTTTTGACAATTTTTGACCATTTTTTTGAAATTATTGACCATTTTTTACAATTATTGGCCAATTTTGACAATTTTTCAACAATTTTTGACCATTTTTTAAAAATTATTGACCAATTTTGACAGTTTTGCAACAACTACTTACCATTTTTCAAAATTTTAACAATTGACAATTGACAAAAATTGACAATTAATGACCATTTTTCAAATTTTTTTTAAAATGTTCGATAATTATCGACCACTTTTCAAAATTTTTGACAATTATTGACAATTTCCAGCAGTTTTTGACAATTATTGACCATTTTTTAACAATAATTGACAGTTTTTGACAAAAATTGTCCATTTTTAACAATTTTTGACCATTATTGACCAATTTTGAAAGTTATTGACCAATTTTGACAGTTTTTCAACAATTACTGATCATTTTTGAAAAATTATTGACCAATTTTGACAGTTTTTCAACAATTATTGACCATTTTTCAAAACTTTTTGACAATTTTTTTGAAATTATTGACCATTTTTTTTAATTATTGGCCATTTTTGACAGTTTTTCAACAATTATTGACCATTTTTTACAATTATTGACAGTTTTTCAACAATTATTGACCATTTTTTAAAAAAATGATTGACCAATTTTGACGATTTTGCAACAATTATTGACCATTTTTCAAAATTTTAACAATTATTGACAATTTTCAACAGTTTTTGGCAATAATTGACAATTAATGACCATTTTTCAAATTTTTTTAAAATTTTTCGATAATTATCGACCACTTTTCAAAATTTTTGACAATTATTGACAATTTTCAGCAGTTTTTGACCATTTTTTAACCGTTATTGACAGTTTTTGACAAAAATTGTCTATTTTTAACAGTTTTTGACCATTATTGACAAATTTTGACAGTTTTTCAACGATTACTGATCATTTTTTAAAAATTATTGACCAATTTTGACAGTTTTGCAACAATTACTGATCATTTTTCAAAAATTGTTGACCATTTTTTTAATAATTATTGTCCAATTTTGACAGTTTTGCAACAATTATTGACCATTTTTCCAAATTGTTTAACAATTTTTGATCATTTTTTTTTAATTATTGACCATTTTTTACAATTATTGACCAATTTTGACAGTTTTTCAATAATTATTGACCATTTTCTACAATTATTGAGCAATTTTGACAGTTTTACAACAATTACTGACCATTCTTCCAAATTTTTCAACAATTATTGATCATTTTTTAAAAATTATTGACCATTTTTCAACAATTATTGAACAATTTTGACAGTTTTTCAACAATTATTGACCATTTTTCCAAATTTTTTGACCATTTTTGAAAATTTTTGGCCATTTTTCAAAATTTTAACAGTTATTGACAATTTTCAACAGTTTTTGATAATAATTGACAATTATTGACCATATTTCAAAATTTTTGACAATTTTCATATAATTTTATTTGATTTTTTTCAATCCGATAAAAAATATCGTTAACGAATAAATCTCTTAGGTTTATTATCGGAATATATACGAAAAGCATGTCCGTTTTTAAAACAATCCAAAAAAAATCAACGATCTTTTCGCAGAAATCGATTAATTTTTTATTAAAATCGATTTTTTCGACAAACCCATTAATTTTGAATAAAGAAAAATCGATTTTTATTTTATCGATGATACTTTTCCATTAATCTCACACATTCCTAATCCGATACTTTGGCAATAAAAAAATAATTGTTATTATTATCGAATTCCCTGAGAGATTGTTTATTTAGGAGTACCTTTCTTGTTGTTTTTCAATAAAAAAGATCGATTTATATTTACATTGTAAAAAATACAAACTTGAAAAAAATCGATTTTTTCAAAATCGATCTTTTAGACTTCGATTTTTTTATGTATCGATTCATCAAGTTACGATTCGAATCGATTTAAAAATCGATCTTTTTTAGAAAGAATCGCCATCCCTACTTTAGGTACTTTATCAGAATGATAGATCTATACAACAAAATTATCAGCTCTAATTAAATGAAAGAGTCCGTGTTCTTCAATAACTTGCAAGTATCTGCGGGTTTTACAAAAGTACCGACATTGAACTTTTCCTTGTACTGAATGATACACATATAGGGTGTTTTTAAATTCATGACAAAAAAAATATAACATAATGTAATGTTTTTTCTTATTTATTTAAATAGTTTTTTCTTAAGGGATAAAATTATACACACTATGGCTAATTACTATCTATTGATTTATTTATTCTACTCTATTTAATGTCTACTAATTTATTTACACTCGGTATAATAGTTCTAATTTATTTTCACCACTTGAATATTACACTATTTATCTTCACTGTCCGATTACTAAGAACTGTCTGTGAACTAGCTCTTTGTCTTCGTTTCACTAATTCCCCACTAACTCAAAAACCCGCGTATACTATAGTCTTGATCAATTCTGGAAAGTTCTTGTATTTTCCGCGCTCGTCCTATGCGTAAACAAAGCGTCTTTTCGAGAACATTCTCGAAAAGCGCATTCGCCAAAATTTATAGTGGAGAGACAGGGCCGGCTTTGAGTTGGTGACCTCGAAACAATAATTAGTACCTAACTTTGGCATACATGAACATGAAACACATACTTACTTTGTTAAATGGAATAATAGGTTTCATTTGTGCTGCTTCTTCCTTCATAAATTTTATTAAATTACTAACTAGCTCACGGCTTTGGCCACTTGAAACTTTATTATGAATTTTACTTTTAAAGTCCATCGTAACACTTTGAAGTAAAATCAAATCAACACAAATCAGATAATATAAAAATTTACTACGCCTCTGGAATTTTGATGATGTTAACAGTAAGAAACAGTAACATCAAATGAGCTCTCGGTGTCGATGGGCGGGGTTTGTCAAAGCGCATCTTATGGTCGAGTGCCAACCTAGGATGGTATAGTTATACCTAAGTGAAGCTTCTTTTTCCAACTGCTTTCTGAGCTCTTGGAATTGACAAATTATCCGAAGAACTTGCCCTTGTTTGGTAAGGATATTGTTTTTTTTTGTCATTATATTTGGTACTTGGATGTAAGGATAAAAATGTACCCATAGACAGGTTCCACCCTGAACCTATTTGGTAAACATTTTTATTTGCGTTAATACTTTAAAAATATTTTGTATAAACTTATTTGGGCAAATAAAACATATTTATTTATTTATTTTAAATTCATGCGAAAAAAATTAGGAGGTAATTGCCGGTATAGAATTATGGTGGGTCTTTCATATGACAAAATTTCTTCAGCCCTTCCCCTTCCCAGATATCACCCCTAAAAGGTGCTGAATAAAATTAAAAAAATAAAATTTATGTAAATATGGAAACCTCGCAATGACTAACCACCACATTATAAGGTGGTGAAATTTTCAACCCTTACTTTATTTAAATCTTGGTCTACTGAATAATTTTACCGAATCGCATTTCTATAACATTCGATTTAACCCCGTAGCTCGCTAATAAATACCGACTAAACCGAGTTATTCCCCTTGGTTGCTACTTTGGTTTCATTCATGATTTTTTTTATTTCGGTGGGAACGTTGGCCATAGAAATTCCAGTTGTTAATTTTGTTTATAAGCTTGTTTTGTTGTCTGAAACATTTCGGTATTTCTCAGAACTACATCGCAGGATATATAATTTATTTTCTTGACGGCCTTTTAAAGTTTTTTTGGAAGTAACATACATAAATTAGACAATAACAAAGATGCAGTGTTGGCAAAAAATATTTTGATCATTTTTATGCAAAACATCCAGTGGTGCAGAATTTTAAAGAGGTACAAAGTATAAATTAGTGTGTGTGTGTCTAAAAGATTTCCCATTAGGTATAATGGGGTCCGACATAATTTTAATTAAATTTATCAAAAACAATTTATCAAAGAAGACTAAATAAATTATTCAAAAAAATTGTCTTTAGATCACAGTTGCAAGTCGGTCACAACACAATAATGCAAAGGAAGAGGACTGAGAATATCAATCGCAAGTCTTTCAAAAGGTTCTCCGGAAAGATACTGTGCCATTTTTCCTCGGCTTCTTATTTTAGGACCTTTTCAGTTAGTCGATGAAGAGGTTTAGCAATTCGACCAAAGTCTTTGATAAATTTTCGGTAATATGATCGAAGTCCAAGAAAACTCCTTATTTCCTTTTTGTCCCTTGATTTAGGCTACTTCTTTAACATCTTTCAAATGATCATCAAAAGTTTTCGACATGATCATCAAGATATACTAGACTTTTGAAAAAAGTCAAAAGAAAGACAATGAAGAAATATTTGTTCCACTATCTATTTATATGGTAAATCCCACCGCTGTCACCAATGTTACTCCTTTCACTTTAAATATCTGGGAGTCACCCTTGATTCCAAACTGAATTGGAAGGCACACCTGGAAAAAATTACTACCAGGGCGACTAGGCTTTTCTGGCAATGCAGAAGAGTTATCGGTATAACCTGGGGAATAGAACTTGAGGTCACCCATGGAACAATAGTCTGGTGGAGGAGGACAAAAGTGTCCTCTGCAGTTAATATATTAACATTAACTGCAATCCAAAGTCAAACCCGTCCCTTCTAGGATGCACACCTCTAGGAAGAACATTCCTCCACCCCTCATCTCTTCCGATGAGGCCTCCGTTCTATCTGCTAGGCTAGTCCATCTTCTTTCCTTGGTTTAGGGAAAAGTTCTGGCGGTCTTATTTTTCTTCGAGGTAGTGATGTTCACTTTTCTCTCGCAGGTCTTCTTAGTTTTCGTAGCTCGCGGGATGTGTGTATATCGCTGCCTCTAAAAAGTGCAAATCTTTAACCGACTAAAGACGACCTTAGAGAGTGGATCCAGTTGCTAAAGCTGGCCTTACTAGCTTTCCTGCCTGTCGTTTTATGGACACGCAGGAACCCTAGGTAAGTGATCTTGTTTTACTTACATGTTAATGTTGATTTATTTGTCTTCTCTGGTCCATCAATTGTTCCTGGTGAAGTTCTGGAAGAAGTTCTTCATCTCCTCCATGTGTGAAGAGAAGAGCTTCATCATTTCGAAGATGTCCTGCTGCTCCTTTGGTGGCACGGTGGTCTTCTTTGCTGCGTTGGCGTAGCTCATCCCTGGTGTTGTATTCTGTGCGGCTGCTGGTGTTTTTGCAGTACTTTTTGGAGGCTCTGTTGTCTTATTAGATGCTTCTGGACTTCCTCTGTAGTTGGCAGGGTGCTCTCCTCTGCAGTTGCCGCAGGTGGCTGGTCTGTTGACTGGTTTCTCGCAGATTCCTGATCGGTGTGAGCCTCCACATCTCACGGATCTCGTCTCCATATGGCCGTGGTGAAATCCCTGGCAGTTGTAGCACTGGGTGGGTCCGCTATTCTTCCTGGCTGCTTCTTGTCTTATCTTCGCCGATAAGACGTAAAGGATGTCCTTCATCTTCTCTGTGGTGGTTTACCATGTAGATGGAGAGCTTCTTCTTCTCTCCGTACCTGGAATGGATCTGTGTGATCTTCTGGACTCGTCTCGCTGTCCTCCTTGATGTCATCTAGGTCTTCCTCCGGTGAAAGTCCTTTGATGACGGTCTTCTTGGTCTTCTCTGATTGGTCCATGAAGTTTTACCAGTTTACACTTTGACCTTGTAGTTCTTCCAGGAACTTGGTCATCCTCCGGTAGTCCTCTGGTGTCTCTAGGAGTACCTGCATCCTAGTTGGTCGCTGTAGGTGTACTTCATGGATATCCCTTTGGTTGTGGAGGGAAGAAAGAATTTCTCATGCGTATTAATAGTCGTAACGTCCAGCAACCTTTCCAGTAGCTTTGACTTAATGATAGTTGAATTTGTACTGTATTTGTTGAAATTTGTGAGATAAGTAATCAATTTAGGAGGTTTAAGAAGCCAAGGTTCAATAGCACCCAATGTATGTGCACATATGTTTGGAGTTGAGATTTGAAACTGCTCTAGGTATATTTTTACTCTTTCATAAAATGGTTTTGCAAGTCTAGGTCTTTCAGAAAACGAAGTCAAAAGGATGTTTGTGTTAGAGAATCCATATGCATAGGTTGTCACTGCATAATTAATGCTTAGGACCTTACGTCTTAGTCTTAGCAAAAAATGTGTAATTATTATAACGATTATTATTTTTGTTACAGGAAAAAAATTCGTTTTTGAACTACAACGTATCGTGCATTCTTACGTTACCTCCCTATCAAAGACAGGGTTATGGACGACTCCTCATAGATTTCAGTAAGTAATTACTTAAATTTTTTTCATTTTTGGTAAAGTAGTATCTGACAAAAAATTTCATTCCGACCCTGACATTACGTATATATGGATCTGTCTGGGTTGTTGGTCTGGTTGAATCGTTTCTGTCTTCCTCTAACTTCTACCGACCTACCCCAATAATCGAGGGGTTGCTGAACAGTCGTAACGACTGCGGGCATCGGCGAGACGGCCACCCTCTTTTATTTTATTCACCTTTATAAATTTCCCAAAAAAACAATGCTATTAATGTCCGCCAGTTTCTTGAAATATTTTTGTATTATTTCACCATAAATGTAGGAAATACGTCACGAATCTCTACACCGGGTCGAGCAATGCAACCCTAGCGAAGATAAGAAGTGGACCCTTTTTGTGGAGTTGTTTACATATTTATCACGTATTCAGAATCTTAATGTTCGTCCTTGAGAAAAGCGATAGTTATTTTATTTATGTCATTTGTAAAGCAAATCACGATTCGTAATTGTACGGACTGTTAATTTCGCATTGTTTTGTTTATAAACTATTCAATTTGGAGGTGTCGTTTTATTAAATAAGAAGACCTTTATTAATGAAAACAAGTTGTGATTCTTCATATGATTAACCAAAATATACTGATTTAGCAGCTATTGGTAATGGCGGAGATAAGGGTCCCGGGAGTCGAACCCCTCAGTCAGAAAACCCTTACGTACGCTCTGCGCTACGGGCGGTTCCTACCCATCAATGTTCTGTTCGGTATTATAAGCTACCACTAACCGCGACTGCGTCTTACATTCGGCCATCTTGCTCCGCTCCTCGTCCTAGAGGTTAGGGTTGCGATACACTAGAAAGTATCGATATTAGGTATCGATACGGATCGGAACGTAAAGTATCGATACAGTAGAATATCGAATATTAATTTATCGATACTCGTAGTATCGATACGTTAACGATCCGAGATCTAATTTTGAAGTTTTTTCGGTAAAAAACACCTTTTTGTGGGGGTAGAATAAAAAGTTGATTATAAAAGTTGTATATCATGAGAAAATATACAACTTTTTCATCAGTGACTTTTTCACATAATTTCAAAATTAGCTCGAAAAACGCAAAAAAATACATTTTTCGTTTTTTATTTTTGGTTTCGTTAAAAAATGTTCGATTTTGATGACAATTTAGTAGAAGGTAGCTTTGATAGTCACCAACCATGAAAAAAAATTTCAAATTAATATATTGGAAATTTTTCGAGTTATAACGTTTTTTCGGTAAAAAAACTCTTTTTGGGGGGTGAAAAAAGACATTAATGCGATTTCCATCCAAAGTTGAGTTCCTAGAATAAAAAGTTGATTATAAAAGTTGTAGATCTTGGAAAAATCTACAACTTTTTCATTAGTAACTTTTTCACATAACCTCAACATTAGCTCGAAAAACGCAAAAAACTGCATTTTTCGTTTTTTATTTTTAGTTTCTGCAAAAATTGATCGATTTCGATGAATATTCGGTAAAAGGTAGCTTTGATAGTCACGAACCATGGAAAGAAATGTCAAATTAAAATATTGGAAATTTTTCGAGTTATAACATTTTTTCGGTAAAAAACATTTTTTTTGGGGGGTGGAAAAAGACATTATTGCGATTTCCGTCCAAAGTTCGAGTTCCTAGAATAAAAAGTTGATTACAAAAGTTGTAGATATTGAAAAAATCTACAACTTTTTCATTAGTGACTTTTTCACATAACTTCAAAATTAGCTCGAAAAACGTAAAAAACTGCATTTTTCGTTTTTTATTTTTGGTTTCGTTAAAAAATGTTCGATTTTGATGAAAATTTAGTAGAAGGTAGCCTTGATAGTCACAAACCAAGAAAAAAAATTCAAATTAAAATATTGGAAATTTTTCGAGTTACGACGTATTTTCGGTAAAACACTTTTTTGGGGGGTGGAAAAAGACATTATTGCGATTTCCGGCCAAAGTTGAGTTCCTAGAATAAAAAGTTGATTATAAAAGATGTAGATCTTGAAAAAATCTACAACTTTTTCACATAACCTCAAAATTAGCTCGATAAACGCAAAAAACTGCGTTTTTCGTTTTTTATTTTTAGGTTCGTTAAAAAATGTTCGATTTTGATGAAAATTTGGTAAAAGGTAGTTTACATAGTCACAAACCATGAAAAAAAATTTCAATTAAAATATTGGAAATTTTTCGAATTTTGTCGTTTTTTCGGTAGAATACACTTTTTTGGGGGGTAAAAAAAGACATTATTGCGATTTCCGGCAAAAGTTAGAACCCTAGGAAAACAAGTTGATTATAAAAGTTGTAGATCTTGAGAGAATCTACAACTTTTACACCAGTCACTTTTCCATATAATCTCAAAATTAGCTCGAAAAACGCAAAAAACTGCACATTTTTCGTTTTTTAGTTTCGTTAAAAAAAGAACGACATCATTTCACAACGTATCGATACACTACAATTTCATCGATACTTGGAATGAATCGAAAAGCATAGTATCGATACAAAATATCGAGTATCGGAAGTAAAAGTATCGATACACTGGAATATCGGATAGTATCGCGCATCCCTACTAGAGGTACCTATAGTGCTGAACCTAACGTTTGGGGGTACACTCACCTCACCTTCTCGTTCGTGTGCCTAATGCCTTGCCTACCTACGCCTCTCTCCTGGCGATCCTGACGCCTGCAAGCCCATTCCAGTCACCCCCTCTCACTATCACATCACATGTGGCCTCATGTGGACATTTCGTTGATCAAATCCCACTTCTGATATATAAGCTAAATATTCTGAACATTGAAAAAACGAAACCATCGGAACTCGAACCCGGGACCCCTCGGTTAGAAAGCCCTTATGTACCCTCTGCGCTACAGACGGTTCCTACCCATCAATGTTCTGTTCGGTATTAGAAGCTACCACTAACCGCGACTGCATCTTACATTCGGCCATCCTGCTCCGCTCCTCGTCTTAGAGGTACCTAAAGTGCTGAACCTAACGTTTGGGCGTACACCTACAGTATTCGCCAGCTAACTTGATGTCCCATTAATTACCAACTAAGAGAGACAGAGTAATAATGCCCTGCCTACTCGGCTGCTATGGGTAGTAAAATTTTGACAAACGCCAATTGCATCGAACCTTATCAGGTGTTAAGATTTTCAGTAGCGTAGCGTCACACAGTTATTGTTTCTGCTTTGTACAATAAAGTGTTTGTAAAACAAACAGATATGTTTTATGACGTCAACCCTCTTGTGATTACTCTAGATGAAAGTGATTCCAGTAGCGGCAGTGAGACAGATTCTTCGTAAAGATAAAAACTGTTTATACCTATTCTTAGAAATATACCTAGCTTAAATAATTTCCCATTATCTTGTGTTCCTTTTATTCTCATTACTACCTGGAAGAAATTATTTAGTTTCTAACAAATTTTAATTATAGTCCGTCCGGAAATATAAGATCCTTACTTTATAATCTTCAATTAGATAAATAACATGTTATTGTAATGGGTACCTTATTGTTAAAATATTATTTGTGTACTCAGAATTCAGGTATAAAGCAGATCCGTTTCTATTAAAATCAATATACCAATTATTATAACAAAGAATTAAATATTATTTATTAAGTTAGGATCATATATTTCCGGACGGACTTTACTTTATTAATTGTACAAGTTGTGTTAATTTGTAACAGAAAGCGTATCCTCAGAACTTGCACGGCACTGTTTACAGTTATCGGTTGGGCGGCGTCAATAGCTCCCTAGAAAGCATTTAGGACATCAAGTTAGCTGGCGAATACTGTACAACACTCCTTCCAATATTTTTTTCAGGTGTTTATGTTCATTAAACCTTGTTTCAATGTATTGAAGTTTTATTGACCAAACGTTTAATTTGTAGTATTTTATTTTTAGAAAATTTTAGGAAAATTATGACAAGATATTAAATTGGTTTAATTTATAAAGTAGTCTAACCTATCGTATTTGTATCATTTTTTACCATTCAAAATAATCACCAAATTTACAGCAGAGCCCGTCGTGCGTTGCGACCCAGCTTCAAAAGGGACTTTTTGAAGTTATTTTTTCAACTTTTTATTACCGGTTCTGCTGAAAGACAAAGT
This sequence comes from Lochmaea crataegi, assembly GCA_947563755.1. Classification (NCBI taxonomy): domain Eukaryota; kingdom Metazoa; phylum Arthropoda; class Insecta; order Coleoptera; family Chrysomelidae; genus Lochmaea; species Lochmaea crataegi. Next base: position 4,996,871 of record OX387429.1, on the reverse strand, counting down.
TCGTTACTAGAGTGATATTTTACGAGGCAGACGGGTCTCGTAAAATCACTTTTCGATCGTGTTGAGAACCATATTTTTTCTGTAGCCGTTTTGTATGCTAAAAAGGATATCGATGACACTTCGAGAACGGAACACTTTCGTCGGTTTTGGTTCATCTCGGAACACCCTGACGATTATTTTCGCGTTCATAAGAGTAAATCCAGGATTCATCACCACTGACCATGCTGTATATATTTTTTGAGTTTCCTGCTTTAGGCCAGTTTAGAGTTTTTAGACAACAATTGATTCTAATTGCTTTCTGTTCTTCCGTCAAAAGATGCGGCATCCAACGAGAAACTAATTTTTTTACAGATAATCCTTCATGTAAAATTTTTTGAATTGTGGTCTTTGAAATGCCCAATGATGAGCCAAAATTATTTGTATTAATATTTGCGCTGTACGTTTGACAACACTGTCAAAGGGCGACGACCATATCCACCTGCGTTCTTGTTGCGTAGGGCCGCGTCACGCATTTTGTAAACTTCTATTATTCATTATCATGAATTTTCATGATTCGCCGCGATAGTAACAACCCCAACGTTCCTGGCAGACTAGAGGGTGGTTGCTGCTGCCATTGTTTTATTAAGTGGTTACTCTTTCAATGAAGGTGATGAAATTTAAAGGATGGGAGTTTTATTAAATGTATCTACAATACATTAGAATTGCTTGTGCATTTTTGTATACGATAAAAATTTAGTGTTTATATACAATGTACTTGGGGGAAATTGTTAAATAAAATCAATAAATAACAAATTCCACAACAGAAATGTAACATATTATATTATTCGACCGGTTTCACAAATAACATTTGCATCGTCAGGAGTAAATTATAGAAATTGATATATCGATTTTTGATGGAAATATTCCACGTAGTAAAGGTTGAAACAATTAATTTGTAGGGAGAAATTGATGTAATGTATCAGCTTACGAAAGTTCCTTAAAAATATGTGGTGACTTCTAGGCAAAACAAAAGCAAAATGTTAGATCGTGCCTATTTATGTAGGTTAGGTTAGGTTAGGTATCGGCAACATTACTGTAAAATTTGACCATGCTAGGCGATTATTAATGAACAGACCTTTTTGGATTACGGATGCAATTCGACGGTTGCCTTTTTTCCTTCAGGTAAAATTTTACTTTTTGGGATGCAACTCGCCGGTCGCAGATGACTATATTGTTTGCCCAGACATTCCCACACCATTTTGGAACTGATTACACAAGAGCTCAGTGCTTTAAGCAGCGTTGAAGTTTAATAAATAATTAACAAATTTAATTTTGTATCTTTGGAACGATATGAGCTAAACGGAAATGTAAAGCGACAATTCAATGTATTTGTAGAATGGAGTTGTAAAATAACGGGAGTCACTTGAGGGCGTTATTAATACGTTGACCCAACTCTATTTTTCTACTGCATCCTATAAAGCTGTTTAAATACTAACCTCCCCTGTATATCTAGTCATCCGTTTATTGGTTTGTTTGCATGTTCATTGACCTTATATTACCAATAGCTTTTGATTATTGTATAGAATTCTTAATTTCTTTTTCTTTTCGTACACTATAAAAATTGAATTGTCAAGTTTCACTTAAATGAAAAAAGTTTTTTCTACAGTCGCGAATAAAATGACTAATTACTTTATTCAAATGAAATCGTAAAGTCGACAAATGCCGAGGATTGTTACTTTACGCTCTAGCGCAAAAAAGGAATCTTTTTCGCTCGCTTATTTAATCAAACCACGCCCTCCGATTTAACTCAATTGGTGAATATTTATGGAACCGGAATTCTGACAAGTCTGAACAAGTCAGTAGTAGGGATGTGAGATTAATGGAAAAGAATCGATTTTTCTTCATTCAAAATTAATCGATTTGTCAAAAATCGATTTGAATAAAAAATAATTCGATTTCTGCGAAAAAATCGATTTTTTTTGTATTATTTTAAAAAGTACATGCTTTTCATAGTCCGATAATAAACCTAAGAGATTCAATCATTAACAATTTATCAGATTAAAAATCAAATAAAATGATATGAAAATTGTCAAAGAATTTGAAATATGGTCAATAATTGTCAAAAACTGTCAAAAACTGTCAATAATTGTCAAAAATTGTCAAAAACTGTCAATAATTGTTAAAATTTTGAAAAATGGTCGATAATTGTCAAAAATTTAAAAAAAAATTGCAAAATGGTCAAAAACTGTCAAAAATTGTCAAAAACTCTCAATAATTGTTAAAATTTTGAAAAATGGTCGATAATGGTCAAAATTTTCAAAAATTGTCAAAAATTTTTCAAAAATGGTTAATAATTGTCAAAAACTATCAAAAATGGTCAAAAATTGTTAAAAACTGTTAAAAATGGACAATTATTGTCAAAATTGGTCAATAATTGTCAAAAATTGTTAAAGGTTTGAAAAATGGTCGATAATTGTCAAAAACTACCAAAAATGGTGAACAATTTTGAAAAGTGGTCAAAAATTTTGAAAAATTGTCAGAAATGGCCAATAATTGTCAAAAACTATCAAAAATGGTCAAAAACTGTCAAAAATAAACAATTATGGTTGAAAATTGTCAAAATTTTGAAAAATAGTTCATAATTGTAAAAAGTTGTTAAAATTTTTGAAAAATTGTTAAAATTTTTGAAAAATTGTCAAAAATTTTGAAATATGGTCTAAAATGGTCAAAAATTTGGAAAAATGGTCCATAATTGTCAACAATTGTCAATAAATATCAAAAATGGTCGATAATTTCTAAAAATGGTCTAAAATCTTGAAAAATTGTCAAAAATGGTCAAAAACTATCAAAAATGGTTTAAAATTGTCAATTATTGTTAAAAACTGTTAAAATGGACAATTATTGTCAAAAACTGTCAATAATTGTCAAGAACTGTCAAAAATTGTCAACGATTTTTAAAATTTTGAAAAATGGTCGATAATTGTCAAAATGGTCAATTTTCAAAAATGGTTAATACTTGTCAAAAACTATTAAAAATGGTCAAAAACTGTCAAAAATGAACAATTATTATCAAAATTGGTCAATAATTGTCAAAAATTGTTAAAATTTCGAAAAATGGTCGATAATTGTCAAAAACTACCAAAAATGGTCAACAATTTAGAAAAATTGTCAAAAATTTTGAAAAATTGTCAGAAATGGCCAATAATTGTCAAAAACTATCAAAATTTGTCAAAAATGGACAATTATGGTTAAAAATTGTTAAAAGTTTGAAAAATAGTTGATAATTGTCAAAAATTTTGAAATGTGGTCAAAAATGGTCCATCATTGTCAACAATTGTTGATAATTATCAAAAATGGTCGATAATTTTGAAAAATGGTCTAAAATCTTGAAAAATTGTCAAAAACTCAAAAATGGTTAAAAATTGTCAATTATTGTTAAAAACTGTTAAAAATGGACAATTATTGTCTAAAACTGTCAAAAATGGTTAAAAATTGTCATCATTTTGAAAAATGGTCAAAAATTTTCAAAAATTTGGGAAAATGGTCACTAAATTGGAAAAACAGTCAAAATGGTCAATAATTGTCAAAAATGGTCAATAATTGTCAAAATTTTGAGAAATGGTCAATAATCGTCAAAAGTTGTCAAAATTTTGTAAAATAGTCAATACATAATACGAGCCGTTCCGGAAAATCGATTTAAACACGTAATTTATAAAATCGATTTACTGAAAATCGATTAATATTACTCTAAAGATCGATAACTAAAAATCGATTATAAGAAAATAATAATCGATTTATATAAAAATAGATTATTTTTTAACATCCCTAGTCAGTAGATCTTTTTAAGGTTAATCATGATGAATAGCGAAAATGACGATTATTCTAGCACTCCTATTATAATCTAAGATAATATAAAAAACTGTTTTAATTATTAAAAGGGCGACTGTAGAAAAAATTATGTGTTTTTCGAGCGGAAAGTAAAATTGTCGCTTTCGACAAATAACTATTTCGTCGAATTTTACAAAAAATGACATTTTTCGGCGACCTTTACAAAAAATAACATTTTACGTACTGATTTCCGGATAAAAAATCGTCTAGTTTTGACGTCAAGTAGGTATAAATAATACGACCAGAACAGCTAGAGTGTTGGATGTGCAAGAAGAAAGAGAGTGAAAGATGCAGAAATAAAAGATAGAACTTTAACGTGTTTGCTCGCTTTTTTGTGGACGAAGTTGGCATCTCCTCCTCCAATTTATTGTGATTTATTGTGATAAAACGCATTATCACCACTACACTTCGATTCGGCAAATTTATTATTAGTCTTTCCTTGATCTAGCATGGAAGAAGAAACCTCCATCCACATACTTGCGAATTGCGAAGCAATTCAGAATTCTAGGACACAACACCTTGGAGATTACTGGATAGAAGAGGGACATTTACCTAAGTTAAAGCCTGCAGATATCCTGAAATTCCTCCGGGAAATAGAACTAAAGGAGCTACTAGTCTCTGAGACTTTCCTCAGGAACATATCGAAGGGAAAATTCGAGACTAACCTTTCTGACATTAGATCGTCAGGGCAATAAATCAATCAATTGGCCAAATTCCATAGGCTTACTTAATATGAGTTTTTAGAATGAATCGTTTCGATTTAAAATGTGTACTTATTCAAAACATTTATTTCATTTTCAGCCCACGTCACTGACTACAGTAATAACTTGATTTTTAATCTATTAACAATAGAAACAGGCCCTGATACGGGGTGAAGCTACCTTCCCGACACAAAAATAGAAAAAAATTAATGTTTAATTTCACTTGGATTCATCCTGTACTTGGTTTTCCAAGCAAGGGTCACGAAGATTTATTACTCTGCCGAATTTATGAATAAACTTTAAATTCAATATCATCCTCGGAGCTATATTATCGAGGTAATCATTAGATGTAGATGTAAAAAAATTATAATCAACAGTTAAAATACCGAATGTCATCATCCATCTCTAAACCTTTGGAAAGCAGAGGAAAAAAGCTACGGGTCTCCCCTAGCCAACAGAACGGATGGGGATGGGCAGGGCAGACAGACTCCGACAGACGTAGTCGTGAAAAGGGATCGGATATATAGACTAGCTCACACCCCATTCCTTTTTCAGTCTAGCCGGGTCATGGAACTGGCTCAAAACACAGGGATGGTTGAAGTCGACGCCGGTAGTTGCCGTGATGCGGGTCGAATATTTTTCAGTGATCATTGGAGATTAGGGAACATAATTTGTACCATTATTAGAATTAAGTACTATAAATTCTATATTTATACACAGTGATGCTCTACAGTAATGAATAAATTCAACAGGTCAATTTTAACATATGAAACTACACTTTTTAAATAAAATTATTCACCTGTCCCTTCAATAACTACCACTAAAAATACTCATCCCCAAGGGGATGCCAACCAATCAAACCCACCTCAAACTCGCCGTTACCCCCTCCTCGGAAACACTACCCTAGCATACTTCGAAACGGGTGGCGGTCCCTCGCACACAATCCGCTCACACCGTCGTATTCTCCCTACCTCTCATGCCATATCGAGTCCTTCTCTCCCCCTAATCATACTCTCCACTACGCCACTTACCTCCAACCATATCTCCACCATGTTCTCCCAATACACCGACTCCCCTAGTTTCCTCTCCCATTTATTCAGCACTTCCTCGTTCTTCCAGCATCTAAACACATGCCCCCACATCATTCTCCACTTCACACCTCTCGCACACTCCAGTCTCTCTTTTCCCAATATTGTGGAGATACTCTACTCTCGACCTGTGTCACCTAGTTCACCTCCCGGTATCATTTATCTATATAATTTAATATTGAATTTATTGATGTATAAAATTTAAATTGTTCAAATTTAAAAAGTATTACATAAGATTATACTTACTGATAAAATTTTTCAAAAGAATCAAAAAGGTATTAACCATCATTGACTCCATTTTATTCTAGAACGTTGTCGAATTTCATTTCTTCGCATATAAAATTAATCATCTTTTCTGTAGTTTTTAAAACCATAGAAATATAAAACCATAGACGCTGATAAGTATAATCTTAATTTTGTTGTGAATGAGAGAGTGGATGAATTTTAGAAAAGAAATAAATAGTGTGAATGATTTTTGAAGTTAATTAAGCTGTTAGGCAGAATTTAACAATTTCATTTGTTGTACATTTATTTAAAATTGAATGTGTTTGTTTTTGTATCTATGATATATTTTACAATCAACACAGACTATCAACGTTGGAACCTTTTGAAGGTCAAAGGACTGAGTTGGCCTCCTCAAAATTTTGATCTCACAAATAAAAATATAATTCCCTGAGATAGTTTAAATAAATTCGCAAAATAATATTAAAATAATATAATGAAGAGTCTTATAACAATCATAATAAAAAAAAATGAAATAAAATATTTTGATAATTTCCGACTGAGCTAAATTGATATAAATAAAGATAAGTATTAAAACTAAAATAATAAAATAAATAAAAATTAATTTATAGAAGGTATGGAATTGATATAGACTACAATTCAAAAAACCATATCAATATATATAATTTTTTGCTACCTTTAAAATTATATGTTTTTTAAAATTTCTTGGTGGAATTATTCTGCAATAATATTTTTAAGTTTATGTATTTTTCACGAAAATATTGATTACAGTCACCCCTTTAGTAGATTATTCCGACAAGTAAAACAAAAATATGTAAATTATATTTTTTTAGTAGTTAGGATCACGCGACTAGGCAGTTATTATTCACTATTTTTAGCACGCTATATATCATTTATAGCGTTAAATCAATAAAACACGACAATACAAGGACAGTTAGTCTATAAGTGATATTTGAATAAGCGTCCTAAAAAACTTGTCATATTCATTATGTTTTCTCGCTTCTCGGTTTCTTTTTTCATTTACTTTTCTAATTTATTTTATTCATCATCACATTATATAATAGGAGTCACTTTATCCGCTAGTGCAGTGTTTTTCAACGTGTGGATTTATTAAGAAAACGTTTAATTAAAGGACATAATGAAATATGAAAGAAATGAATATGAAAAGAAATATGAAAGAACAAAAAAAAACAAAATCATATCGATATATATTCCTGGCACTGGAACGATATTGCTACATAATAAAAATATGAAAGTGGAAAACTGCTAAGAAAGAATAGTTAACATACATTTAAGCGAAATAACTTACCATTCACATGAATGCACTTTTTAAAGATAAGATACGTTTGGCTTTAATAGCACATGTCCACAGGAAAGAAAGAATGAAACCTGTTTGCCACTGTTTAAATACACGAAATCATATGAGAGATAATAGACTTACGTCTCATGTTCATGTCAAGCTCAGACGCTTTGACCAGGAAATTAATTTACATTTCAATAGTGAATTCTTAATTCACATTTAATTAATAATTGATAGAAGAAGAGTTACGAACGATGTCGAAGTGGGACTAATAAATAGCAGTGGCTATTTTCACCACAGACGGAACACGTTCGGCCCGTATTAAAACGTTGATTTCGACTCTTGTCGTGTCGTGTCTGCAACGCTTTTCCTTTAATTAGGAAATTTCCAGCTTTTTAAGGATCTTGTTTCAAATTTCGGATATCTTGGATAGTTTTTGAGATATTTGCGAAAAACCGAACCATATGTACTTAATTGTTTGCAATTTTTGCCGGTCCCAATTATCCAGTTAAACATACCATTTCGAATCGAATGCGTCCTAATCATAATTTTCGGTGGTCCGAACGAGTTTTAAAATTTCTCCGATTTGACTGTTTAAACTTTCACTTTTATCCATAATCTTCCCACTATTTCCGGACAAAGAAGTTTATTTATATTCTTGAAATAAAAATAAAAAATTCTAAAATTGGCATACATTTACGATTATTCTTAATGCCAATAGGAAGGTCGTCTATATCTATTTAGCAAAAACGAATCGTACGTGATATCGACGACAATCATTCATTCATGACGCATTGAACCTTCACAAGGATGATATCATACGGAACGGATATCAAACTTTATACTTCAACTAAAATGGATTGGAGGTCAGCAATAAAATATATCCTTTAACCGTTTTTTTCGTAGACAGGTCTACCTAAACAATATGGATGTATTTATACAAATATATTATACCTTATTGTAACACTTGGAAATTTGAAGGAAAATAGACTGATCCAAATCAAGCATCGTGGAATCTGGAACTGGAATCGTGAGAGAAAGACCTAGAAGAGGGCGACCAAGGGTTACCACCGCCGCACCAATTTTTTTTTTCGGGTCAAGATCGAGTCCTTCTCTTCCCCTAACCATGCTCTCTACTACGCCACTTACCTTAATCCTTCCTCCTTTCCACTCAACATTTTCTCCCAATGCACTGCCTTCCCTAGTTTCTTCTCCAACTTCTCCAGCACTTCTTCGTTCTTCCAGCATCTAAACACATATACCCACTTCACACATCTCGCACACTCCAGTCTCTCTTCTCCCAATCTTGTGGAGGTACCCTACTCTCGACCCATCTCCAGTGAACACCTGTGTCAAGAATGACCAAGGTATGGGAAGGTATTTGTTTTAATGGGTTTACAGAATTGTTAGTGCTTGATGGGAACATGACTACGCAGATTTACGTACAACAAGTTATTAACAATGTTATACGTTTGTTTCATGCTGCTATTGGACCAACTTCTTTTTAGACGATAATGCTCGACCACATGGAGCAAGAGTAGTCGAAGACGCTTTGGATTTCCATAGTATCCCCCATTTGGCACTGCCCCCTCGATCTCCCAACCTCAATCCCATCGAGCATGCTTGGGACCAGCTACAAAGAGCCTTGAATTGAATTTTTTCCCCAAATTCTAGGACATGCGGTTTCCGAGATACGACCGGTTGCCACCCTTAATGAATCACCCTATATTTTAATTTTCAATAAAATTTAAATGGTACACAACCTCAAATTGTTGCTTTTGTTGTTTAAAATTGATGGAAGTAATCCAGTTTTTGCTTGATTCTAACATTTCGTTCATCCATACTTTTTCATTTCTGCAATTTTTCCTCCGTTACGATCAGTTTTACTTCAAATATTCATTTCTATATATTTATAGTCCGGTCAATTTAGACTTTTAAATTAAAAAAAAACTCTCGGAAAGCTGAAATTTCGTGGAGAGCTTGGGTTTACCATGAGAAAGGAATTTTTAAAAGTCCCCATTAATCCCATGTACGCTACAAAAGTTATACGGGTTCAAAGGTCAAAATTTGAGGTTTTTTGGATTTTTTTCGAAAAAAAACCTCAGGCAATCGAACAATTTTTTACGAAACTAAAAATAAAACACGAAAAATGCAGTTTTTTGCGTTTTTCGAGCTAATTTTGAGGTTATGTGACAAAGTCACTAATGAAAAGATTTTCCCAAGGTCTACAACTTTTATATACAACTTTTTTTTCTAGGAACTCTACTTTGGCCGGAAATCGCAATAAGGTCCTTTTCCACCCCCCAAAAAAAGTGTTTTTTGCCGAAAAAATGTCATAAGTCGAAAAATTTCCAATATTATAATTTGAAATTTTTTTCCATAGTTTGTGACTATAAAAACTACCATCTTCGTAATTTTCATCAAAATCAAACAATCGCTGACGAAACTAAAAATAAAAAACGAAAAATGCAGTTTTTTGCGTTTTTCGAGCTAATTTTGAGGTTATGTGAAAAAGTCACTGATGAAAAAGTTGTAGATTTTTCCAACATCTACAATTATTATATTCAACTTTTTTTTCTAGGACCTCAAATTTGGCTGGAAATCGCAATAATGTCTTTTTACACCCCCCAAAAAAAGTGTTGTTTACTGAAAAAAAAATTCGAAAAATTTCCAATATTTTAATTTGAAATTTTTTTCCATAGTTTATGACTATCAAAGCTACCTTCTATAAAATTTTCATCAAAATCGAAAAAATTTTTACGAAACTAAAAATAAAAATCGAAAAATGCAGTTTTTTGCGTTTTTCGAGCTAATTTTGAGGTTATGTGAAAAAGTCACTTATGATAAAGTTGTAGATATTCGCAAGATCTACAAATTTTATTTACAACTTTTTTTTCTAGGAACTCAACTTTGTCCGGAAATCGCAATAATGTCTTTTTCCACCCCCCAAGAAAAGTGTTTTTTACTGAAAAAAAAATATTGAAAAATTTCCAATATTTTAATTTGAAATTTTTTTCCATAGTTTGTGACTAACAAAGCTACCTTCTATACAATTTTCATCAAAATCGAACAATTTTTTACGAAACTAAAAATAAAAAACGAAAAATGCAGTTTTTTGCGTTTTTCGAGCTAATTTTGAGGTTATGTGAAAAAGTCACTTATGATAAAGTTGTAGATATTCGCAAGATCTACAACTTTTTTTTCTAGGAACTCGAACTTTGTCCGGAAATCGCAATAATGTCTTTTTCTACCCCCAAAAAAAAATGTTTTTTACCGGAAAAACGTCAAAATTCGAAAAAATTTCAATATTTTCGTTCGAAATTTTTTTCCATAGTTTGTGGCGAATTTTCGTCGAATGCGAGCGATGAAGAGGAAGGATTATGTTCGATTTCGATTATAATTCGATTCATTGTCGTTACGCTTTAGATTTACTTATAGGAACAGTGACACTTTCTGTGATTTGTTCGTATCAGAGAAAAAATAACAGTTCGTCAAAAAAATCTCTCATCACTAGTACATATACCACAACTATCTCATATCACTCTCACACTAAAATTAATTCCTTTTAATTAATTCTTTTGTACCTACTATCTATATATGTAGTTTTCAACAGACTGCGGCCCCCTTTAAAACCAAAGTCGACCCCCTGTTTGAGAAACGATGATCTAGACCATCAATTTTTTTTGGAGCACCATAAACATCAAGGAGAAAGCGAATTCCTGCTGTGATTATTGTTTGCGGAGAAGAATCGAGCCCATAATTATTTAAAATAAAATAAATTCGTTGAGGACCCTTCAGGAAAAAATTGTTGCAATATGTAGCGACGTTAACTGCTCCCATCAAAAAATAATTCAATACTAAATCGCAGTTCGCACATAACTAACAAATTTTGGAAGGAGATGGGGGTGTTTCTTACAGTGGTTCTGAATCCAGCTGTCCAGATCAATACTTGATATTCATTGAAGTGAATCTATAGAAATGTTTTGTTGGTGCACTATTTAGATCGGAGAATACATTAAACATCTATTTTCCGTTTCTCATTGCATGTATAACGTGACTCTTACAATTGCGATATCTCAGAAATGGTGACTCTTAGAAAAATAATCGTCAGAACCATTTTTGTAGATAATTTTAAGATCTACAACTATGATTTGAGGTACTTTTTCGATCAAACTTTTCGAAAAAATTCCAAAAAACCTCAAATTTTGACCTTTGACCCCGAATAACTTTTGTAGCTCACATGGGATTAATGGGAAACTTTTCTCATGGTGAACCCAAGCTCTCCTCGAAATTTCAGCTTTCCGGGAGTTTTTGTTATTTGACCACTATTTTTATGTCTAGATTGACCGGACTATTAATTTTTATTAAAATTAAAAATCGGCTTGTTTCAAATTTTTAAAAGAAATATTTTCGTTTAGGAAACATCGAATTTATTCCATACTTTACGGTCACATTATATTTTATTTTTTCCGGTTTATTTTGAAATCTTTTTCGAGCATACTTCTAATTTATTATCACTAACTTTTCATATGCAAAATGACTGTCGAGTCGAGACTCTTTTTTGTTTTAATATCATCATATCATTAGAAAGAAGCCGTAACAGTCCTTTATCTAAAATTCGTTTTTATCTCCTGTCTAGACGAGATTACCAGCAAAATTCTTAATAAAAGGAAAAAAATCCCAAAAGCAAACAACTCGTTCACTGAATATCCACACTTTGGGGAGTACTAAGAGGAATAATATCTAGCGAAAATGAGAGAGAGAGAAAAAGGACTGGCAAAAGGTCGGAAGGAATTTTATATTTTCCTTGCTTAATTTAGTAGCTCGACGCTTTCATGATTATGTTGTTTGCTTAAAAAAGGGCAATTAAGGGTTATAAAGGCAATTAATCGAAAAAAAATACTTGCGGTAAACTATGCCGTAAGGCATTCAAAAAAAAATTAAATGAAAAAGCTGGCATGAAATATCTCTTTATTACTAAGTGGAAGAAAAGTTAATGAATTATAAACTGCTCCACTAAAGTTGAGGAGAAATTACGATTTTTGGTCATCGAGTAACATTACCACTGGAGTCTTCGATGCAGACCTGCTCATTAGGGTGTGTCATTTTTAGGCCATTATTTTTTTTTTACTGCTATACCAGAAAATCTGGTAGTATATAGAAAATAAAACATTATACCGCTGGGCTAAAGGGTTTGAGTCCAATAGCGGCTTAGCTCATCAAAAAATTCGATTTCCCATTTAAATAACACTAACCTACCAAAACCAAAATTACTTTTTCTACAGTCGCGCGTAAAATGACTAATTACTATATTCAAATGAAATCGTAAAGTCCACAAATGCCGAGGATTGTTACTTTACGCTCTAGCGCAAAAAAGGAATCTTTTCCGCTCGCTTATTTACTCAAACCACGCCCTCCGAATTAACTCAATTGGTGAATATTTATGGAACCGCCCTTCTGACTTCTGACCTGACTGGAAAATGGTCAATAATTGACAAAAATATTCAAAAACTGTCAAAAATTGTTAAGATTTTGAAAAATGGTCGATAATTGTCAAATTTTTTTAAAAAAATTTCAAAAATGGCCAAAAAATTTTAAAAATGGTCAAAAATTTTCAAAAATTATCAAAAATGGTCAATAATTATCAAAAACTATCAAAAATGGTCAAAAATTGTCAAAAACTGTCAAAAATGGACAATTATTGGCAAAATTGGTCAATAATTGTTAAAATTTGAAAAAATGGTCGATAATTGTCAAAAATGGTCCATAATTTTGAAAAATGGTCAAAATTTTTGAAAAATTGTCAAAAATGGCCAATAATTGTCAAAAACTATCAAAAATGGACAATTATTGTTGAAAATTGTCAACATTTTTAAAAATAGTTGATAATTGTAGATGTTTTTGAAAAATTGTCAATAATTTTGAAATATGGTCAAAAATGGTCAATAATTGTCAAAAATTTGGGAAAATGTTCCATAATTGTCAACAATTGTCAATAATTATCAAAAATGGTCAATAATTTTGAAAAATGGTCTAAAATTTTGAATAATTGTCAAAACTTTTGGAAAATTGTCAAAAATGGCCCATCATTGTCAAAAACTATCAAAAATGGTCAACAATTGTCAAAAATGGACAATTATTGTTAAAAATTGTCAAAATTTTGAAAAATAGTTGATAATTGTCAAAAATTGTTAGTTTTTGAAAAATTTTCAATTATGGTCAAAAATGGTCAATAATTTTGAAAAATGGTCTAAAATTTTGAAAAATAAATAATAATATAAAATCTACAGTGCCGAATTCATGAAGTTTGGGGTGACGTCAGGTAGAAAGTTTCCAATGTGATACAATAACTTTTAAAATCAAATAACAGGCAAAACTGAATTACTCTGTGAGATAGATTCACCTATAATTAACTGCTAATATTTTGTTGTACAATGCACATCATTTCACACTATATATAAACGTATTTATTTGGCACAAATGAACACTAGGTATTTACTAGGAACTAAAACTCGAATCGTTCTTAAAATTCCCTTTATCCTCTCGTAGCCACGAAAACTACTTATCGCCGACGTGAAATATGATACTTTATTTATCTGTTTCGGGCAATTGGTTGTTTGCATTTCTGAAACATTAGGGTATGCCCATAATTTAATTTGTTATACTTGAAACGAAAACTATTTTAAGAATAACAGGGTGAAAAAAAAATTGTCTTACATACTTACGTATTTTAGAACTAGAGTTTTTATTGAAAATCGATTATTGAAATCCAAACATTGAATTTATCTTAAATATTTTAGTACTCAGACAATCTGCATAATCTCGCAATATCGCGCTACAAAGCTGGCTAATACTGGGCGTGGCGTCTGCCGTGACGTCATATTCATTGACGACGGCGGTGGCGACGCCCCGACCGTCGCCACGACTCTAGTACGACGCCAGACGTCGGCTATCGACCCGCCGAGGTCAACAGTCACTCCTCTCGCTCTTTTCACTCCCCCTCTTTGCAGCAAAACGCGTGCAATCTCTGTTGTCGTCGCCGCCGCCAAGTCGACGGCTTTATCCTTAATGGCACGCAAAAGTTACGGTTTTTAAATATCTGACCAAGAAAAGCATTTAGACGTAGATACATTACATTTTGGCATTTATGTTCGAGTTTATTGAAATGAATTAATGAAACAAAATTTTTAACATTAATATTTCGTACGGGTGTGTTTTTCAAAAAACTAAATACTTTTTCCCTACGACCACCTAGGAATGTGAGGTTAATGGAAAAGAATAGATTAAATAAAAATCGATTTTTCTTCATTCAAAATTAATCGATTTGTCAAATATATCGATTTTAATAAAAAATAAATCGATTTCTGTGAAAAAATCGATTTTTGTTTGTATTATTTTAAAAAGTACATGCTTTTCATATTTCGATAATAAACGTAAGAGATTCATTCATTAACAATTTATCAGATTAAAAATCTAATAAAATTATATGAAAATTGTCAAAAACTGTTAAAAATGGACAATTTTTATCAAAAATGGTCAATAATTGTCAAAAACTGTCATTGTTAAAAAATGGTCGATAATTGTCACAAATTTAAAAAAAAATTGAAATATGGTCAAAAAATTTCAATAATTGTCAAAAATTTTGAAAAATTATCAAAACGGTCAATTGTCAAAAATTTTAAAAATGGTCAAAAACTATCAAACATGATCAAAAATTGTCAAAAACGGTCAAAAATGGACAATTATCGTCAAAATTGGTCAATAATTGTCAAAAACTATCAAAAATGGTCAAAAATTTTGAAAAATTTGTCAAAAACTATCAAAGATGGTCAAAAATGGACAAATATTTTTAAAAATTGTCAATATTTTGCAAAATAGTTGATACTTGTCAAAATTTTTGAAATATGGTCAATAATTGTCAAAAATTATCAAAAACTGTCAAAAATTGTCAATAATTGTTAAAAAATGGTCGATAATTGTCACAAATTTAAAAAAAAATTGAAATATGGTCAAAAAATTTCAATAATTGTCAAAAATTATCAAAAACGGTCAATTGTCAAAAATTTTAAAAATGGTCAAAAATTGCCAATAATTGTCAAAAACTATCAAACATGATCAAAAATTGTCAAAAACGGTCAAAAATGGACAATTATTATCAAAATTGGTCAATAATTGTTAAAATTTTGGAAAATGGTCGATAATTGTCAAAAACTATCAAAAATTGTCAAAAACCATCAAAGATGGTCAAAAACTGTCAAAAATGGACAATTATTTTTAAAAATTGTCAAAATTTAAAAAAATGGTCCATAATTATTGTCAAGAATTGTCAATCATTATCAAAAATTGTTAAAATTTTGAAAAATTGTCAAAAATGGTCAAAAACTATTAAAAAAGGTTAAAAATTGTCAATTATTGTTAAACACTGGTAAAAATGGACAATTATTGTCAAAAACTGTCAAAAATAGTTAAAAATTGTCATCATTATGAAAAATGGTCAACAATTATCAAAAATTTGGAAAAACAGTCAAAATGGTCAAAAATTGTTGCAACTCTCATGTAATGGTTATTATATGATCGTTGCATAATATATTATTTCCACCCCCCAAAAAAGTGTTTTTTTACCGAAAAAACGTTATAACTCGAAAAAATTCCAATATATTAATTTGAAATTTTTTTCCATAGTTTGTGACTATCAAAGCCACCTTTTACCAAATTTTCATCGAAATCGGACAATTTTTGACGAAACTAAAAATAAAAAACGAAAAATGCAGTTTTTTACGTTTTTCGAGCTAATTTCGAGTTTATGCGAAAAAGTCACTGCTGAAAAAGTTGTAGATTTTTCCAAGATCTATAACTTTTATATTCCCCTTTTTTTTTCTAGGACTTCAACTTTTACCGGAAATCGCAATAATGTATTTTTCCACCCCCCAAAAAGTGTTTTTTACCGAAAAACCGTTATAACTCGAAAAATTTCCAATATTTTAATTTTTCCAAGATCTACAACTTTTATATTCAACTTTTTTTGCTAGGATTCTAACTTTGGCCGGAAATCGCAATAATGTTTTTTTACCCCCCCAAAAAAAGTGTTTTTTACCGAAAAAACGTCAAAATTCGAAAAACTTCCAATATATTAATTTGAAATTCATTTCCATAGTTTGTAACTATCAAAGCTACCTTTTTCCAAATTTACATCGAAATCGAACAATTTTTGACGAAACTAAAAATAAAAAAAACGAAAAATGCAGTTTTTTGCGTTTTTCGAGCTAATATTGAGGTTATGCGAAAAAGTCACTGATACAAAAGTTGTAGATTTTTCCAAGATCTACAACTTTTATATTCAACTTTTTTTCCTAGGATTCTAACTTTTGCCGGAAATCGTAATAATGTCTTTTTTTACCAAAAAAGTGTTTTTTACCGATTATTTCCTTCCTATTAATTTTGACCAATCGCTATCAAGAATTGGTATGTCAAATATAAATTTTAAGTGGAAAAATTACTTAACAACTGTCAACTTAGCTGTCAGCAGTTTTTTTGGAAAAAAATCGAAGAAATTTCATGCAAGTTTGACAAGTTGCCTTGTAAAAACAAACTTGATGGTTTCTATCGTTTCTATACTGTGTTGCTATGCACCGTTACCAACAACAAAGATCACAAACAATTTTGTATTAAAATAAAATGTTTATTTAACTCAGGAAATAATCTTACCAAATATCCCTCGTGCATCTAATTTTTCCTGTGGAAAAATTGGAACACTCGTTTCTAAGTAATCTGTTTTAACAAATAGCATTCGCGAAAGTGGAAAAATCCTCGTCTTCGACTCGAGTTTTTACACTTTTTGGGGGGGTAAAAAAAGACATTATTACGATTTCCGGCAAAAGACATAATCCTAGGAAAAAAGTTGAACATAAAAGTTGTAGATCTTGGAAAAGTCTACAACTATTGTATTAGTGACTTTTTCGCATAACCTCAAAATTAGCTCGAAAAACGCAAAAAACTGCATTTTTCGTTTTTTTATTTTTAGTTTCGTCAAAAATTGTTCGATTTCGATGTAAATTTGGGAAAAGATGGCTTTGATAGTAAACCACGAAAAAAAATTTCAAATTAAAATATTGGAAATTTTTCGAATTATAACGTTTTTTCGGTAAAAAAACACTTTTTGTGGGGTGGAAAAATACATTATTGCGATTTCCGGCAAAAGTTGAAGTCCCAGAGAAAAAAAGTTGTAGATCTTGGAAAAATCTACAACTTTTTCATCAGTGACTTTTTCGCATAACCTGAAAATTAGCTCGAAAAACGTAAAAATTTGACGCGACTACTGGAAGGTTCATCAACAACATTAAATAATATGGAAGGTATACAGATTTCCTGTAGATAAGAAGTTCTGAAACTGGATTAATTTATGCGTTACTTTATAGACGCACAGTATAAAAATAAAAACTACAAATAATTTCACCATAAAATATATTAAATCGATAGTTACAATAATACTTGAACGAATTCGGCACTAGAACAATACACTCCATGGATTACAAGTTTCATTCAATCTATTGTTGATGGAACTTTTACATAATGAACCGATCATTTAGAATAATATTGATTCACCTTTTATGACAAATTAGATCTACTACACACTTTTGGCTCTTTTACTGGTGTCGCTTTTTTGAACAGAGATTCTTTTAACATTATTCTCCAAATTTAAATTATCCAATTGCAATATCGTATTTTGCGTAATCCTTGCGCTACCGTTCTTATATTCGGAATAATTTTGCAAATCTAGCAGAGAATTTACAACTATCTGAAATTCACCTTCCTCATTAAACTCCTCATTGTTCTCAACTCCCAACTCATAATCGCAAATATTGAGTTGGAGAATTTTGTGCCGGGTGCAAAACTTTGAACATTGACAGGTGTGGTTATTCTTAATAACTTTAGTTGGACTTAATTTAAAATGATCACTAGTCGTACAATCTTCTGTTTGCTCAATACAATTACAAGCTTTATCTAATTGCGTCGCAGCACAGTTGCCCATTTCATGCATTTGAACAAAAGTTCCGTAGTTGGGTATGTCCGTTTGAACAAGCTTGTGACATGTTCTATTTTTGTTGTTCATTTTCTTGGAATCTGACTTCTGAAAGTTCATTTCTTCCATTGACCGTTTTGAAGTTATTGGAGGAATATTTTGTTCCAACTGTATTGCATTGAAACAAACTTTCTGGTTATGTTTCTTATTATTAATACATATCTGAAACATCGGTTCATTGGTGCTGACGCTTTTCATTTCCATGGTTTTAACTAGTTCTGATTCTGGTATGGAACACTTACAATAAGAACAACATTTTTCAAACATACGCTCCTTTTCTAATAAATTGCATTGACAAATTTGGGATATTTGGGATATTTGGGAATCGGCTGCCTTAGAAAATGTTGTAGATATAGATTTAGCTGTAACTTTTGTAATATCTAAGCTATGTGATAAATTTGTATTACCAGAATGAGAAAATATAGATGATACCGATGTAGCCGCAATTTTTGAATTTGATTTAGATTTTAATGTAGATGTTTCTGTTTCTGTATTCACATTTGCACTACTTGAATCGGAAAATTTTGTAGCTGCAATTTTTAAATTATTCGAAGTACCCCATTGTGAGAAAGTAGAGGATTTGGTCGAAGCATCTATTCTTTGATTGTCTAATTTACATCTATCATTATTTGTAGAAAATGGTGCGCTATCGTCACAAAAACATATGCATGATGAAGAAGTAGATGTAGCTTTTATACATGGTTTGTGAGTTTTATCTTCGTTAAATAAGTGAGTGTTACAACATGTAGATGATACGGAAGAAGTTGCTACTTTCGATACATCTAATCTTTCATTTTTACTCTTTTTGATCGCATTCATATAATCAGGATGAGAAAAAGTGGATGATACAGATGTAGATGCAACTTTGGTAATACCCGATTTATATGTTTTAAAATATCTACATTCATTTTTATTATATTCAATTGCTTTATGTATTGGCTCGTTAAATTGGCATATTTTATTTTGCACGCTACCTTCTTCTACACCATTATCTACGGAAATGTTAAAATGCGATAAACAATCACAACATGGCTTACTAATAGTTTGAGAAGATTGATCTTCAGCGATAACATATTTAGCTACTAAATAATCTCCATCTTCGTTGTTCGAATAGTCGACGGTTTCTTCAGAAATAGTTGTTTGATTTAATGCATCGTGAAAAGATAAATAAGGACATTTTACGTAAGATTCTTGAAATTTTGGTTCGTTGCATAAGCAATTAAGATCAGTCTGGACGCACCTTTGTTTCTTATTATTTTGATACGCGTTACTTTCATAGTAAACCATATACATAGGATTGGGATGAACTTGAGATTCTCTGTTCATAATTGTGTAATAATCGACAGTTTGGGCGGACTTATCGCTGTCTACGTCACTTATATTTGTTTGCAAAGCTGAAGTATCTTTATCGAAAGATTGTTTCCCAATTTCAAGAACAGATCCTGATAAAATAGTTTGAATATTTGAATAAGCTTTTTCTTTTAATGATAATTTAAAATTTTTTGCAGGCAACTTATCTAATCCACCTATTGCATCTATACTCTTTCTGAGTTTATTGGTTTTAACATTAAATCTAGGTTCAGTCTTAGTAATCGTATTCAACGATTTCCTGTGAATATTTTTTCTACCAGTCTGCATTGAATCCTCTTGATCAGAACAAAATATATCTGTATTAGTTTCTTCAGGTTGAAACACAATTTTATTATTGGTAGAAATTGCACTACTTGATTGATCCAAGTTGAGATATTTTGAGTAAACGAAATTTTTGAGACAATTGTCTCCGGAATATTGATATATTTGAGCTTCCGTATTTAATATTTTGCAATTATCCAGTGATTTAGATCTAGTTGTATTGTATATATCGTTTTCATATGTTTGGTTACTAAAATTGCTGCTTTTATGAGCAATTATCGTATTACAAGCTTTAGAAACATCCATCAATGTATTTTCATATATTCTTGTGCTGTATAAAGACCCTCCAGTTTGAGTAACTTCTTCTTTATGACATACTCTAGTTTGGCAAGAAAAGTCTAGAGAAGTATTTTCAATATTATCGAATTCTTTATCCGTTTCAATTGTAAATGTTTCATATGAAGGATAATGACACAATCCTTCATTTCCGGTCCTAAAATTACTAACATCAATATTTTTGTAAAATTCTTGAGCATTCGGAGAATAAATCGAAATTTCTGTTTGAATGGGCTCATCCTCCATCTTCCTTTTCTTACTTCCCGTGCCAATATCATTTTGTTTAGGATTGTATTTATGTTTATTTTTCACTCCTACATCGCTCGCACTTTCTTTATTTGTTTTTCTTGATTTGTAACTATTTTCTGATCTGGATTTTGGTTTTGGAAATGTAAATTCTTCAAGCTTTTTTGTACAAGGTTTAGCTTCATTTATATATTTTTTCCAGGATTCATCCTGTTCAGGCTGCATACTATCTCCCAAACTTTCTTTTTCATTCGGTTTCAAATATTTCGATGCTATAGGATCCAAATGTAAAATAACAACTTGTATATTTCTTTCTGCTTCTGGAAAGTTCCTTATTGGGAGCACATACAACATGTTGTTGTGCGATTCTGGAAGTCTAAATGTTTCATAATTAAGCTCAGGTGGAGAACTAGTATGAACAGGAAGATTATCATTGTTTCTTATCGATTCTGATTTGATTTCAGAAGTAGTTATATTGTAAATATCTCGAAAGTTATTTTTATTTTTATTATTTTGTTCGAGTTTTGTTGGAGTCATTTCGTCAAATACTTTTTCTCCCAACAATTCATTACGTTTACCCACTTTCGAAACGGGTTTAGTAGTAGTTTCGTGTTTATTTTTATATCTATTATCATCTGCTTTAGTTTTATGTTCGTCTTTATAATACTTTTCGCGGGGTGTTGGTTTTGGTCTTGGTTGGGGTATAATTTTGGTTATTTGAAGATCCGATTGATGGGGAATCTTATTACTTACTCCATGACTAGTGCTGGGTCTTGATGCATTCGTCTTAGAGAATCGTAAATATTTTTTACAGTCATCTGAACCAGAAATTAACTGCTCTTGTTTTAATTTTAACGATCCATTATTTCTATAAGAGTTTGTACTTCCATAATTCGCTGTTTTACAATATGCTGTTACCGAACCATTTACATAATTAGGATTGTTCAAAGTTTCTACATTAACAGGATCATAAAGAAAACTATACGAATTGCTCGGTGTTGTTATTTTTGAATGGTCGTTTTTAGGCATCTCTATAGCGGTAATAAATTCTGTAGTTGTTTCTTGGTCAGATTTAGTAAACTCAGTACAGCTTTTCATATTTGGAGTGATTATGTCGGATGATATTTTGGGATTTTCAAATTCCACTGCAGCTGGCGTTTTTGGGTTCAATGGAAGTGTGGATTTAGTTACTGAAAATTTGCTTTTAATTTTTTTCCTGATTAATTTGTTAGAAGGAAACTTTTTTTTAGTTTTTTTCGGGAGAGCTAAATCAAGATCGGATTCAGTAGACAGTTCTGGGATGGGATCAAGCTTAGGTTGAAACCTATTTTTGACTTTTGATTTAGGCTTGCGTTTTATTATTTTACGATATTTTTTTGATGAGCCAGCCTCTACGCTTTTTACTCGAAGCTGACAATTACAGTTAACACTATAATTTATACGTCTTGATAATAGTCCAAACCGGTACTGAATTCTGTATCTAAAAAAAACAATATTAAGCATTAAGTAAGACATATAAAATGTTTGAAACAAAAAGTTACTAGATTTGGGTACGTCGTTAAAACTTGAATAATTTTGAACTGCCTCAAACATTTTATCCGAATATAAAGTACGACCAGAGATCTAAGAAGGTCGTAAATCAATATGAGCCTCCTTATTACCTATTGTTCGAAATATAGATAAGAAATAAAAGTGTGTGTCCCTTAAAATATTGCCAGGTCCGGATTAATATATCTCATGAAATAGTTTGGCATTTCTCCATTATTTTTGGCAACGGCTTAAAAATAATGAAACTGGTATCCAGTGTTGCAAAGAAACTTTAAGGAAGTCTTCTAGTCTAGTCTATAAGCTTAAAATGGTGTTAATTCTACATACTTTTATTAAAATTATGTGGTTTAGCTCATTCGATCCGAAATAATGTCTAGATCATTGTGCCAAATAATTAAATTAGCCCATAAAAAATTCCAAAAGTTATAAACAATTAAACACCTTCAAAAAATAGTGTTTGGTTTGTAGCTTATTGTTCGTAAATTATAAATATTTTCGAAATTTGAAAAAAGATCCTTAAAGAGGAGGAAATTTAGTAAAAAAAAGTTCCAACTCCCGGAACTGTACCTCCATTATTTATAATTTTAATTTAACGCTGAAAATAGCCCTCCGCGCGCCATTATTAGGTTGCGCGCACGCCCTCGAAAGCGAGTACGTCACTTAATAAGTAATGTAAGTTAGCAAAAAATGGCAAATCAGTCGTTTATTGTTAACTTGAAAAAATTATTATAAACAAAGTATTAACATTTTTAAAACTTTGATGACGCAATCTTGTTTTGTATGTATATAAGAAGAGCTCCACGAAGCGAAATAATTTTACGGCAATTATTTAAACATTTTTTTTTAGTTTTGAACGATGAAGGAAGTTTGAAAAAATTTTGTTAATTAACAATCGTCTAGCATATTGAAAAATTTGTTTTTATGAAAAATTCCAACGGGAATCAATTCTTTAAAGTGTTTAGATTATACTATAATTTTTTTAGATTTTTCAATTAACTTTAAGTACTTAAAAAAAAAATTTTAAGTGACGTACTCGCTTTCGAGGCCGTGCGCGCAACCTAACAATGGCGCGCGGTGGGCTATTTTCAGCGTTAAATTAAATTTATAAATAATGGAGGTACAGTTCCGGGAGTTGGAACTTTTTTTTACTAAATTTCCTCCTCTTCAAGGATCTTTTTTCAAATTTCGAAAATATTTATAATTTACGAACAATAAGCTACAAACCAGATACTATTTTTGGAAGGTGTTTAATTGTTTATAACTTTTGGAATTTAATTATTTTAGCACAATGATCTAGACATTATTGAGTTAATATTATTAGAAAGTTAGGTTATATTTCACCGCTAACTTGCAGCAATGGTTGCGTTCAAAGGGCCACAACCGTTGAGACTGCTTAGTGCGCGTAACGTTGCTAATGCCGCAACCCCCCCCTGTATGCGGACGATGTGTGTCTGGTATGTACGGCAAAGGGAGAGGCGGAGATAGAAAGAAAGGCGGAGAGAATGTATAGGAAGATTGTGGAGAAGCTAGAGCGGTGCGGACTAGAAGTGGCGGAAGATAAGACGGTGGGGGTGCTAGTGAAGGCACGGGGCAAGACGAGGGAACTGGTGATGATGGTGAAGGGAAGGAGAATTCGGATGGAGGAGTCTGTGAAATACCTAGGGGTGTGGTTGGATAGTCAATTATCATTCAGTATACACAGAAGGGGAAAGTGAGGGCAGCATGGCAGGGGAGATTGATGTGTAATGTGAAAGGGCCGGGAGAGTGGAAGAGGAGGGTAATTGGTAGGACGGTAGAGCAGAGTATGCTGTACGGTGCGGAAGAGTGGAGTGAAATAGCGGGAGTGAATGCGAGGGCTAGGCCACTCCTGCGGGTGCAGAGATGGATATTGCTGAGGGTGGTGCAGGGGTACAGGACAGTGGGTGGGCCGGCAGCAGCGGTGCTGACAAGGACCTACCCATTGGACGTGATGGCTAGAGCCAGGAATAAACCCTGGAGGGGTGCGACCAGAGAGAAAGTGCAGAAATGGATGGATGAGGAAATAGATACAAGGTGGAAGGAGTATGAGGGCGCGCTAAAAGGAGCGATTGGGAATAGGAGAGATTGGATATGGACCGGAAATTCGGGGAGGTGAACTACTTCTTGACACAGGAGTTCACTGGACATGGGTCGAGATGGGTAGCGTTACACCCATGCTCAATCCCTAAAGAGATGGGATGAAATCAAGGGATGCAGTCTTGCCAGGATCACCCTGTGAAGCTGGCGTTGAAGATATATTTGGCTTTGACCAGGAAAAACCCAAGTTTAACGGTAGGATCTGACTGGCCACTGTCAGCTAAGGAAACACCTCCATACAATGGGGCTAGTGGACACACCTCTATGCAGGATGTGTGAACAGGAAGCCGAAACTGTTATCGTCAATGAGGGAGTGTGTGTTCGGTGAGTCTTGGCCTACACCTGCCGATATAAAGGAGATGTTTCCTAGTGACCTGTCCACCTTCCTGGAAAGGACAGGATGGACGATGACCTAGGAGGACGTACAATGGGTCACTTGTGGCCTAAGTGCTGTGGGCCTAAACCTAAACTCACCCTCCCTACTCTACAGATACAGATAGGGTAATATAATAATGATAGTTTTACCTTTGCCATATCTTCCAACCCCAAGTTCTACAGGGTTTGCAAACGAATGTTAATACATATGGATTACATATCCACATTACTGGAATATCTCTGGAACAAATAGGTTCTTCTTTTATTCAAGAATATTTTTTTCATATTTTCACTTTGGTTTTAATTTTTGTTCATTTCAATTATATAAAATAGAACAGACAAAACGCAAATTATGATACTGGATTTAAAATCTTAAATGTAGTATTGAAAAGAACTAAAATTTGACTTTTACAGTTAAAATTTGACGTTCACAGTTTTGACACTAATATTTTGTCATCATATATTCTTCTTTTATATGATTTTAAATGGTATAAATTGTTTATTTGTATCTTACACACACAACAAGGTATTCAGGTTGGATTTATAACTTTTTAGCATACCACAGGGATGGATCTAGACGTACATGAGATAGTACGTTAAAAGACTAAAAAAGTCCAATTTTTGAATTACTTTGTACTTAATAAAATATTCCTATACACATACATAAATAAAAATTTTAAGGAATAAATATAAAAAAATCATGAAAAAAAACGACTAGTTTTAATTATGAAAGGAAATCGAAATTTGGTAGAGGTATATTGAAAATTTCAAAGCTTAGGGGGGGGATCGTCCCTCATTGCCCATCGCTGGATCCGCCCCTGGCCTACCTTACCGGAAAACTAATCAATGAACACCAAAAATAGGGCGGAAAGTATTGTTTAGCAGCCCAAGGACGGAAAATTCTTAACACCACGATTTTGTAGTTTTTCACCATTGATGTTTCACGTAAATTTTCATAAAATGTAAATCAAAGTTTTTTGTTATATTTTCCTACTTTTTTGTTTATTTGGTAGGCGAAAAACAATTGTATGCCACACATGCAGGAAACGCTTTAGCTGCCTTCGCTTCGCTACGCTCGCTCTTTGCAGCTAATAGTCTCGAGCTGTTAAAGCTCGTTTTCTGCCCTTGTGACAAAATATACTATTACATAACACTCGTTTTACAAAAATTTTATTAAATTCGGTCTTATTTTATAACTCGTAATTGAATCGTCAGATCGAATAGAAGTCGAGGAAACTCTGTAAGATTTCTACTAAACTATGTCTGGCATCACATTATTGTTATTGCAAAAACGACCATCTTACTAGTAGATTATCAAGTGTGAGCGTGTGTTTAAGACTATAGGTATGCCGACTATGCCGTCTGTCCGTCTGCCGACGACACGCAGCATTTTTGGGGGCGGGGTGAAATTAAAATTGAAGATTAATTTTCTCATTTAAACTATTAGTTACATCAAAGCACCTACAAGGAATACAATATTTTCTTTTTGTTTCAGGTTACCTCTTAACTCGAGTCGAAGGTAAAATAGGTTCACCCGAAAAACCCCTCAGTGATCTTGGCCTAATTTCGTATCGATCCTATTGGAAAGATGTTCTTCTGGGATACCTGTGTTCAAGAGCTGGAACGACGCTTTCGGTAAAGGACATCAGTCAAGAAATGGCGATTCATTCGTACGACATAGTTTCCACATTACAAGCCTTAGGTATGATGAAGTATTGGAAGGGCAAACATATAATTCTAAATAAAAAGGACGTTTTGGAGGAGTACATGGATAGGGTGAATAAAAGAGGATCTTTATTGAAGGAAGTGGATCCTGAATGTTTAAGGTGGACGCCGCCACAACCAGCGTCTGTTTGAATTGAAAGTCGTAAAAATGACTAGGAATTTGTAAAATATGAAAATATAGATTAGTTAAATATTTATAAAAAAATAATAATTGATTAATAAAGATTTAAGTAGGTACTTAACTGCTTCGTTGACTAAAAATTTTACTTGTTTTTTTTTGAGGTTAGTAGAACTAGGGAGATTATGACTCCGCCCGACAACCATTCGTCAAACGAATAAATTATGATAGGCAGTGAGTCGGTTAAGTCGTTCATTGGTTATTATATTAATAAAATAAATGTACCGGGTGTCTGATTAAAAGAGGTTGTTTAGTGTTTGTATAAATAATTATTAAGGAAGACAGATTATTAAACTTTTAACTTTAACTTTTAACAATTCAGGTTCTAAAATGGGATATTCTGATTTTGTTATAATATGATCTTGGTTCACTAGCCTTTTCTAATATAGTTGTCTTATGCCATATTTTGTCTTGTTTACTTTTAACAACTACTCTTTGCCCTTTTTCGTAGTTAATTAATGGTTTGGGACTAGTCAATCATAATAACTCTACATTTTCTCTTTTTGTTCGTTTAAAAATTTAAATATGTGGTTTTCTATTTCGGGTTCCAACTTATTTCCAGTCATGGGTAGTTGCGTTCGAAGGGTTCTACTCTATAAAATTTGGACAGGGGAGGCTTTGAGATTAACTAGAAGTGTATTGTTATGTGTCACCCCACTTTTCTCCCTTTACTGGAGTTGAGGTGACAAAAAGGGGGGTTTTCTTAAAAAATATAATGATTGCCGGTTTCTCAACGGAGAGGGGTCGAGGTAAAATAAAAGACAATTATTTAAAGGGTTTCACCAAATTATTTTACGTTTACTGAATATTTGATAGTCACTCAGTTTTATGTCCTACAACAGTTTTATAGGTGTAGAGTAGGCCTAATAGAAGGTGGCTCACGCTGTTGACCTACTTTCAGCTGTCGCTGTCAAGTGACAATCGAAAGCACGTTGTTAAATATTAAACTAACCTAATACAAATATAAAATGATTATGTTTAAAAGTAATCTGCACAAGTGGGCACAGCTGATGGTTAAAATGTACAGTATAAACTGTATAATTGTAAATATTTAGGGTTATTAGGAAAGGTGCAAGGGGCGCAAACTCTCCCCAATGCATGTAGGGAATATGTGGCACAAACTCTCCACAAACAATATTATAATTACTGTAAGTGGCACAAACTCTCCACAGTACATCAAAATAATAATACACTGCAAGTGGCACAAACTCTCCACAGTACAGCAAAATAAGGTTACACTGCAAGTGGCTCAAGCTCTCCACAATACAGGGGGGTGGAAGGAGATATGGGTGACGTGAGAAATCACCCTGTATCAGGAATGGACAAACCGCAAGTGGCGCAAACTCTCCACAATACAGTATAGGTTTGTGAGTTAAACTGCAAGTGACACAAACTCTCCACAGTACAGCAAAATAAGGTTACACTGCAAGTGGCTCAAGCTCTCCACAATACAGGGGGGTGGAAGGAGATATGGGTGACGTGAGAAATCACCCTGTATCAGGAATGGACAAACCGCAAGTGGCGCAAACTCTCCACAATACAGTATAGGTTTGTGAGCTAAACTGCAAGTGGCACAAACTCTCCACAGTACAGCAAAATAAGGTTAGACTGCAAGTGGCTGAAGCTCTCCACAATACAGGGGGGTGGAAGGAGATATGGGTGACGTGAGAAATCACCCTGTATCAGGAATGGACAAACTGCAAGTGGCGCAAACTCTCCACAATACAGTATCGGTTTGTGAGTTAAACTGCAAGTGGTACAAACTCTCCACAGTACAGCAAAATAAGGTTACACTGCAAGTGGCTCAAGCTCTCCACAATACAGGGGGGTGGAAGGAGATATGGGTGACGTGAGAAATCACCCTGTATCAGGAATGGACAAACCGCAAGTGGCGCAAACTCTCCCCAATACAGTATAGGTTTGTGAGTTAAACTGCAAGTGGCACAAACTCTCCACAGTACAGCAAAATAAGGTTACACTGCAAGTGGCTCAAGCTCTCCACAAAACAGGGGGGTGGAAGGAGATATGGGTGACGTGAGAAATCACCCTGTATCAGGAATGGACAAACCGCAAGTGGCGCAAACTCTCCCCAATACAGTATAGGTTTGTGAGTTAAACTGCAAGTGGCACAAACTCTCCACAGTACAGTAGGATTGGATGAATAGGAAATGTAACAACAAATTAATGTTCTTAATAACGTTGAATATTAAAGAACTTCAAACAAAGTAATTATTAAAAATAATTAGCAAATATATATACTCTATGTGATAAAATATCTTTTAAAATCAAATATCAAATAACAGGCAAAACTGAATTACTCTGTGAGAAAGACTCACCTATTTAACTCCTGATATTTTATTATACAATGCACCACAGATATTCAAACAGATTTATTCGGCTCAAGTGGACACTTCAGGTATTTACTAGGAACTAAAACTCGAATCGTTCTTAAAATTTTGTTTCCCCTTTCGTGGCCTCGAAGACTACTTTATCGCCGACGTGACATTATGATACTTTATTTATCGGTTTCAGACAATTGGTTGTTTTGTCGAGAAATGCATATCTGAAATATTAGGGTCTACCCATAATTTAATTTATTTTACTTGAAACGAAAACTATTTTAAGAATAACAGGGTGAGAAAAAAAATTGTCTTTCAATATAATAATTTTTTTTAATTTCTCGAAAACTTGTTGATGTTTTGCCATTCCACATTGAGTTTTAATAGTTCACACAATGGATTCATATATTCTGACAAGTTAGGAACGTAACGTCTTGCATAATTGAAAGATCCAATAATTCTCTGTCTTACTTTTAGGTATTTCTAGTTTATTTGTAAACCGCTGTATCTCAGAAACTATTTATCGTACAAAAATTAGTATCATTTGAAAGGGAATTCATTCCCTAATAAAATATATCATCGATTCATTCCAGGGGTTTTAACAGCCGCTAGGTGGCGGTGATTCATTTACTTGAAAGAGTATGGAATTTTAAAAAAATGGTAAAAACCGCATCTCAATATCTATTTTATAAGGGAAGATACGAGAAAAAATAGGTCTGATAAAAAGTATAATAAGTTTGTGCTTACGTTTGTTCCTACTTTGATCACACATATTATTTAGTTTCTAACACGACTACAGCTTGCACGCTACTGAGTGTTTTACACTGGTTGGGCGTTTGCTTGAATATGCTTAACCAATAGCCGTCGATATGAAACAATCGATATCGCTATCTCACCTATTCTAGTTCTTCTACGTAATTGGACACTAATGTACTATTGTTTCTTAAGTTCTAATTAAAGCGAAAAAAATAAAAGTCGCTTCTTGCTTGTCTTGATATATTAGTAGTGGGTGAAGGGAGCATGTCCGAAAGATCCTTATACTTTCAGATAGTCAGACTTTTAAGTGGGTCCCGGGCACAAGGGAGGCAATGAAAAGGCAGGGTCTGGAACTGCATTCACTGGTCCTGAACCAGTATTTGGAATATCAAAATCTGCTGCACGTATTTGTACATCTCGGTGGATTGAAACTAAACATCAGATGTACTGGAGACATGTGCCAAAACAGGAACCCAGCTAACTCCTGGTCAAAAAAGTCGCTGACTAACGAAATATTAAACCTCAGCAGGGGCCAGATAAGGGAAGTGACGGGATTACTCACCGGTCACTGCACCCTAAGGAAGCACATGCATACAATTGGCATATATAGGGAGGAAACAGCATCTCACATTATCTTCGAATGTGAAGCACTGTCTCATTGGAGATATAGACTCCTAGGACTAGACTATCTAAGTGAGGATTTCTCCAAGAAGGACCTAGTTAATAGACTGTTGAGCCTGATAAGGGCTACTGGTCTCTTCACATAAACGGTATAACCAAAAGTACAAAAACTCTAAAGGATGAGGTAGCGAGGTCTCTAAGCCTCTGACTGTTGGTGCCGAACCAATCAATCAATCAAAGGGAGCATAATAATAATAATTAAGTTTGGCGTTAGCAGTGGACTGGCGTTGCCTGTATGCCGTAATCACACTCCATAAACGTAGTCTTTGCAAATTCATCACAGTAATGTCAACAATTTATGACTATTTTGACTGGACTATTCTATCAAAAATTTTAATAATCTTTTCATATGATTATTTAGCTGAGTCACAGCTGCCAACGTTCAGACCATTATTTTTTGCAAATTTTGATTGATATCAGCAGCACTCTAAGTGTTGCCAATTTCATTTACAATTTTTGTTTTTGCATCAACAGGTGGAAAAGCAGGTGTAAATTGTGTCTGGCGGAATTAATTCAGCCATTGATTGGTACATATATTTTAATACTAATTTCGTTATCTCTCAATTATTATATAGTACGGTAATGATATATTTTGAAGGAATTTTAAATAAAGTACTGATTTGCATTAAAACTAAAAATAGCACTATGCAGCAACGTACAAATAGAGGGGCTAAAACACCTTTTTGGGGGCCGGAACCCTTTTGCGGTATTAGATCCAATGTACTTAATATTGGAAGAAAAAAGGCAACGCCGGAAATAGATGAAGATCTGACCATTGGAAATACCTAGTAAGGCTTAAACAGTCAAAGATACTCCTTGAAGACTTCAACCAGGGGAGAATGCCTCTAAGCCAGAATAAAAACTGCACTTATAGTATTCTTAGCTCATATACTTTCTCAAGCATTAACAATGAGGTGTTTAACTTAAGAAAAATGTGTTTCTTCGATGTTAATAATTGACAAAAACATAATGGGGAATCAATTATTTTTTAATATTTGTATACTCATATGGTTTTTGTGTTGATTTGAAAATTCAATTTAGGATGATTTAAATAGTCCGCCATTTACGATGTGACGCACATTATGTAAGAGAGAAGTTAGCCGCACAAGAGTTGACGCAGGACCACAATTCTGTCGTCTTCTTTTTTACTAGTGAAAAGAGAACCAAAAAAAATGTATAGGATATATTATATTGAACAACTAAGAGTTATGTAATTTAGTTTCACTGAGTAATGGTTAAAACTTTAAAAATATTAAACACAATGTTTTTATTTTATTATCGTGGTACAAATTTTTTCTAGTGAATCCTATAGAAATGATTAACGTTTAGTTTATTGTTTCGCCTACCTACTTAAGGTGGATTCATGCAAGCAAAAATAATATTTAAAACTGAAAATAAGACTAATGCAAGAAACGAAGCAATTAAGACACTGAACACTGTTTACACTACCACTACACCAACACTATCTTACGCGCGTTTCGATAACCAAGTTATCTTCTTCAGAGACTGAAGGTAAACTGAACTAGTGTAAAGTGTTAGTGTTGGTGTAGTGGTAGTGTAAACAGTGTTCAGTGCCAGTTTTAGTAAATAAAAACGTTTATTTAGTAATCATTAAATCGGTTTTCATTGCAGAACCTAAGTAAATTGTTGTAAAACGAAGACTCCCTGTATATCTCATTAAAATCGAAGCATCATTCAATCTGTTTTTATTTTGTCTAGACAAATAATTTATCTATGTCGGATAATTTCGTGCTCGATAACAAAAACAACGAAGGTATTTCAACAAACAAAAACAAAGGATGCCAGGTCAAATTATGCAAATCTTTGAATGTTTAGATATGACAGTATTTACGAGGGGCTTTCGATACCTGCTAGTTAGCCTAGAATTTTACCCGGTAGTTTACAAACTGTTTCATTGACATCGCCTAAACCAAAGATTACAAAAAAAAATTGTAATTGTAATTTTAATTTGTAATCTTTGCCTAAACTTGCATGTACCACGAAACAATGCGTACGGGGCGAAGGAGGGCGATCGCCCCCCTCACCTTATCCACCGGCGCCTTTTAAAAAACCGTAAAGTTAAGGAACGCCCTGTATATTAGAAATTTATTTTGAAATGGTCTGTGAAACTTTTTTTGTATTTCTCATGACAACGGAGGTATCATAGCAAGAAAAGCTTGAGGAAACATCTGTAAAAAATGGGCAAAATGTGAACTTGATGATGGTTAATAAGGGCGGATGTAATTTCGGCCGGAAAAAGGGCAGGTACTAAAAGCCGGTAGGTAAATTCGGCCGGAGGTTTTAAGTTGCTTCCTTATCTCATAGGTATTTTCGGCCGCAAAAAATTCGGAGTGCGATTTCGGAATTGGGTCCCATGTACCTACTATTTGTTTAATTTGACCAACCTAACAAAACCTAACCCCAACCCCAGTTAGATTCGACAGCGGACCGAATTACGAAATCAAGTGATATTGGAAAATGGTTGCGTTATTTCAAATAAATGACAACTGTATATGTAGGTAATAACGGGCACGAGTTGGGAAACGCCGGCCGAAATTACCCCTGTCATAAATGGTACCCCTTGATTTATGCAGGTAGGCCAAGGGATTACCGGCCGAAATTACGCCCGCCGGGTTAATAATTGTCAAAAATGGTCAATAATTGTCAAAACTTTTAGAAAAATGTCAAACATAATTAAAAATTAGTCAATGATTGTCAAAAATGGTCAATAATTGTTAAAAATTAATAAAAATTTTGAAATATGGTCAATAATTGTTAAAAACAGTCAAAATTTTGAAAAAATGGTTAATAATTGTTAGATATTTTCAAAAACTGTCAAAATATTTGGAAAATTGTCAAAATTTTTGAAAAATGGTAAAAAATTGTCCAATTTTTGTAAAAATGGTCAATTGTCAAAATTTTGAAAAAATGGTCAAAAATTGTAAAAATTTACCTTATCCACCGGCGCCTTTTAAAAAACAGTAAAGTTAAGAAACACCCTGTAAATTTATTTTGAAATGGTCTGTGAAACTTTTTTGTATTTCTCATGACAACGGAGGTATCATAGCAAAAAAAGCTTGAGGAAACATCTGTGAAAAATGGACAAAATGTGAACTTGATGATGAAACACCTACTCACATACTCTGCTTCTGCGAGAACTTACAAGAACTTAGCAGTGGCGGCTCGTGAACTTTTTAAGAGAGGAGGCTGGACATAAAAATTGTTGAAAATTGTCAAAATTTTTGAAAAATGGTCAAAAAATGTCAAATTTTTTAGAAAATGGTCAATAATTTAAAAAAAAATGGTCAATAATTGTTGAAAATTATCAAAATTTTGGAAAATGGTCAAAATTTTTGAAAAATTGTCAAAAACTCAAAAGTTTTAGAAAATTGTCAAATATAGTCAAAAATTGTCGAAAACTTTTGTAATCTTTGCCTAAACTTGCATGTACCACGAAACAATGGCGTACGGGGCGAAGGAGGGCGATCGCCCCCCTCACCTTATCCACCGGCGCCTTTTAAAAAACAGTAAAGTTAAGAAACACCCTGTATATTAGAAATTTATTTTGAAATGGTCTGTGAAACTTTTTTTTGTATTTCTCATGACAACGGAGGTATCATAGCAAGAAAAGCTTGAGGAAACATCTGTAAAAAATGGGCAAAATGTGAACTTGATGATGAAACACCTACTCACATACTCTGCTTCTGCGAGAACTTACAAGTACTTAGCAGTGGCGGCTCGTGAACTTTTTAAGAGAGGAGGCTGGACTTAAAAATTGTTGAAAATTGTCAAAATTTTTGAAAAATGGTAAAAAATTGTCAAAATTTTGAGAAAATGGTCAATAATTATAAAAAAAACTGTAAAAAATGGTCAATAATTGTTGAAAATTATCAAAATTTTGGAAAAATGGTCAAAATTTTTAAAAAATTGTCAAAAACTCAAAAGTTTTAGAAAATTGTCAAATATAGTCAAAAATTGTCGAAAACTTTTGTTAAAAATGGTTAATAATTGTCAAAAATGGTCAATCATTGTCAAAACTTTTAGAAAAATGACAAAAATTATTAAAAATTAGTCAATGATTGTCAAAAATGGTCAATAATTGTTAAAAATTAATAAAAATTTTGAAATATGGTCAATAATTGTTAAAAACTGTCAAAATTTTGAAAAAATGGTTAATAATTGTTAGATATTTTCAAAAACTGTCAAAATATTTGAAAAATTGTCAAAATCTTGAAAAAATGGTCAAAAATTGTAAAAATTTTGAAAAAATTGTCAAAATTTTTGAAAAACGGTAAAAAATTGTCCAATTTTTGTAAAAATGGTCAATTGTCAAAATTTTGAAAAAATGGTCAAAAATTGTAAAAATTTACCTTATCCACCGGCGCCTTTTAAAAAACAGTAAAGTTAAGAAACACCCTGTAAATTTATTTTGAAATGGTCTGTGAAACTTTTTTGTATTTCTCATGACAACAGAGGTATCATAGCAAAAAAAGCTTGAGGAAACATCTGTAAAAAATGGACAAAATGTGAACTTGATGATGAAACACCTACTCACATACTCTGCTTCTGCGAGAACTTACAAGAACTTAGCAGTGGCGGCTCGTGAACTTTTTAAGAGAGGAGGCTGGACATAAAAATTGTTGAAAATTGTCAAAATTTTTGAAAAATGGTCAAAAAATGTCAAATTTTTTAGAAAATGGTCAATATAATTTAAAAAAAAATGGTCAATAATTGTTGAAAATTATCAAAATTTTGGAAAATGGTCAAAATTTTTGAAAAATTGTCAAAAACTCAAAAGTTTTAGAAAATTGTCAAATATAGTCAAAAATTGTCGAAAACTTTTGTTAAAAATGGTTAATAATTGTCAAAAATGGTCAATAATTGTCAAAACTTTTAGAAAAATGACAAACATTATTAAAAATTAGTCAATGATTGTCAAAAATGGTCAATAATTGTTAAAAATTAATAAAAATTTTGAAAAAATTGTCGAAAATTGTAAAATTTTTTGAAAAATGGTAAAAAATTGTCCAATTTTTTTAAAAATGGTCAATTGTCAAAATTTTGAAAAAATGGTTAAAATTTTTGAAAATTTGCCAAAAACTTTCAAAAATGGACAATTATTGTCAAAGTTCTGGAAAATAATTGATAATTGTCAAAAATTGATAAGTTTTTTGAAAAATTGTCAAAAATTTTGAAAAAATGGTCAAAAATAGTCAAAAATTTGGAAAAATGGTCTATAGTTGTCAACAATTGTCAATAATTGTCAAAAATTTTGAAAAATGGTCATAAATTATCATGAATTGTTAGAAATTGTCAATTATTGTTAAAAATTGTCAAAAATACATTTATTGTCAAAAAGGGTTAAAAATTGTCACTAATTTTGAAAAACAGTCAAAATGGTCAATAATTGTTAAAATTTTGAAAAATGGTCAAAAATGGACAACGTTTTTTAAAAATCGTTAAAAACTGTCAAAATATTTGAAAATTTGTCAAAAATGGTCAAAACTTCCCAAAATTGATCAATAATTGTCAAAAATGGTCAATAATTGTCAAAAAATGGTCAATCATTGTCAAAACTTTCAGAAAAATTGTCAAAAATTTCGAAAAATGGTCAATAATTGTCAAAAATCGTTAAAAACTGTCAAAATATTTGAAAAATTGTCAAAAATTTTCAAAATTGATCAATAATTGTTAAAAATGGTCAATAATTGTCAAAAATCGTTAAAAACTGTCAAAATATTTGAAAAATTGTCAAAAACTCTCAAACTTGATCAATAATTGTCAAAAATGGTCAATAATTGTCGAAAAATGGTCAATAATTGACAAAAATCGTTAAAAACTGTCAAAATATTTGAAAAATTGTCAAAAATATTCAAAAATTCTCAAAATTCTGAAAAATAGTTGATAATTGTCAAAAATTGTTGTTTTTTGAAAAAGTTTCAAAATTCAAAAAAAATGGTCAAAAATAGTCAAAAACAGTCAAAAATAGTCAAGAATAATCAAAAATAATCAAAAATAGTCAAAAATAGCCAAAAACAGTCAAAAATAGTCAAAATTTTCGAAAAAATGGTCAAAAATTAGCAAAAATTGTTAAAAATTATCAATTATTGTTAAAAACTGTCAAAAATGGACATTTATTATCAAAAACTGTCCAAAAATGGCTAAAAATTGTCATTATTTTGAAAAATGGTCAAATATTGTCAATAATTTTGGGAAAATTGTCAAAAATTCTCAAAATTGATCAATAATTGTCAAAAATGGTCAATAATTGTCAAAATTGATCAGTAATTGCTATTTGCTGGATAAATTGGTGAGGAGGCCGAGCCTCCTTAGCCTCCTTCGAGGAGCCGCAACTGGTACTTAGACGGAAGCACTTTGGAGAGAAATTAATACAACCATCACAACTACTGATCAAACTAGATGCCTTTATATAAGACACGAAGCTTCTGATATGGAAGTAGATAACATGGGAAATGGTACAAAGATTCAGTTCAAGTGCCTGGGCTGATGAATAAGTTTGATTAATAAAATAATTTTTTTACAGAAGTGTGACAAAAATAGGTTTCATTGATTTAATTTTTAGTTTAAGTGGGCATTACAAGATTCTAAATAAGTACTCCCCTGTAGATGGTCGTTTATATTGAGGGACACCTCTGAGTAAATAGAAAGAAACATTAGCACAGTC
The DNA here is from genome assembly GCA_947563755.1 of Lochmaea crataegi. Lineage (NCBI taxonomy): Eukaryota > Metazoa > Arthropoda > Insecta > Coleoptera > Chrysomelidae > Lochmaea > Lochmaea crataegi. The sequence continues at coordinate 4,959,976 of OX387429.1, read as the reverse complement.
AGACTTACGACAATTTGAAACTGGTTATTTTAAGAAGCAGAGGCTGAGTGACGAATCCAAACGGAAATGCCTAACTTCTAGAGTAGGAATGCGTCAATATCCGGTTAATATAAAATTAGTATCTGGCGCTGACCTAAAACACTCTTTTGGCATTTCCGTTCTATAGTTCAACTTTTTTATTATAGTTGCCAATATAAATTAGCCGATTGTTTTTTGATTCTGTATTTTAAAACATTGATCATTTTTAGTTTGTCAAATTGTTTATTTTAAAAATATTTAAGAAGTGATAAAAATACAGTAAAATTGTTTCTTAATTTCTCAATGTTGATGTTATTTGTTAATAAAATAAGGACTGAAGGATGATTATCTTTGGTTTTTAAAAATATGGAGAACAATATATACAAATCGCAACCTAGGTTAGGTCAGGTTTGTGGTAAGTGGGTCTTTTAGGCACTCACTGCGACACGTAATAATCTATTGTGGCTCTTAATAATAAGTTTCCAATAACTATACCAGGTAGGGAAGACTGGAAAGGTGTACCCATAAAAGCTGGAGCATCCTGGCATACAGACGGTCCAAAAGCAGAGGTAGGTGTATGAGTCGGAATTTTAGGACCAAAACAGTTCTGAGGATACGCTTTCTGTTACAAATTAACACAACTTGTACAATTAATAAAGTAAAGTCCGCCCGGAAATATATGATCCCAACTTAATAAATAATATTTAATTCTTTGTTATAATTATTGGTATATTGATTTTAATAGAAAAGGATCTGCTTTATACCTGAATTCTGAGTACATAAATAATATTTTAACAATAAGGTACCCATTACAATAACATGTTATTTATCTAATTGAAGATTATAAAGTTAGGATCTTATATTTCCGGACGGACTATAATTAAAATTTGTTAGAAACTAAATAATTTCTTCCAGGTAGTAATGAGAATAAAAGAAACACAAGATAATGGGAAATTATTTAAGCTAGGTATATTTCTAAGAATAGGTATAAACAGTTTTTATCTTTACGAAGAAACTGACTCACTGCCGCTACTGGAATCACTTTCATCTAGAGTAATCACAAGAGGTTTGACGACATAAAACATATCCGTTTGTTTTACAAACACTTTATTGTACAAAGCAGAAACAATAACTGTGTGACGCTAGGCTACTGAAAATACTGAACATCTTAACACCTGATAAGGTTCGATGCAATTGGCGTTTGTCAAAATTTTACCACCAATAGCAGCCGAGTAGCCAGGGATTACTCTGTCTCTCTTAGTTGGTAATTTCTGGGACATCAAGTTAGCTGGCGAATACTGTACATATTTGTAATGCGCCTTAAGAGAAGTAAAATGCAGAACGCATCCTATGCCAGTGTGTCATGGCGAATGTGCGGTTTCTTGTACTAGGCGAAGAGAAGCCACCGGCAAGAAACTACATGAAATATTCGGTCTCAATTGTCTGCATATAAAAAGTCGAGCTGGAAAAGGTAATATTGATCCAGAAGACCACAATAGTCCGGAAAAGGTCGTGGAATAGGCCGATTAGCCATTTCATTCAATCTAATCTTAAGTTGGGTTCTCACTCGCGAACTGCAACCAAAATTCACAGCAAGTGCGCGAACAAACTTCGAACGGTTTGGAAAAGGTAATCTTGATCCAGAAGACCACAACAGACCGGAAAAGGTCGTGGAATAGGCCGATTAGCAATTTCATTCAATCTAATCTTAAGTCGGGTTCTCACTCGCGAACTGCAACCAAAATTCACAGCAAGTGCGCGAACAAACTTCGAACGGTTTGGAAAAGGTAATCTTGATCCAGAAGACAACAATAGACCGGAAAAGGTCGTGGAATAGGCCAATTAGCCATCTCATTGTCGGGTTCTCACTCGCGAACTGCAACCAAAATTCACAGCAAGTGCGCGAACAAACTTCGAACGGTTTGGAAAAGGAAATCTTGATCCAGAAGACCACAATAGACCGGAAAAGGTCGTGGAATAGGCCGATTAGCCATTTCATTCAATCTAATCTTAAGTCGGGTTCTCACTCGCGAACTGCAACCAAAATTCACAGCAAGTGCGCGAACAAACTTCGAACGGTTTGGAAAAGGTAATCTTGATCCAGAAGACCGCAAAGACCGGAAAAGGTCGTGGAATAGGCCGATTAGCCATTTCATTCAATATAATCTTAAGTCGGGTTCTCACTCGCGAACTGCAACCAAAATTCACAGCAAGTGCGCGAACAAACTTCGAACGGTTTGGAAAAGGTAATCTTGATCCAGAAGACCACAATAGACCGGAAAAGGTCGTGGAATAGGCCGATTAGCCATTTCATTCAATCTAATCTTAAGTTGGGTTCTCACTCGCGAACTGCAACCAAAATTCACAGCAAGTGCGCGAACAAACTTCGAACGGTTTGGAAAAGGTAATCTTGATCCAGAAGACCACAATAGACCGGAAAAGGTCGTGGAATAGGCCGATTAGCCATTTCATTCAATCTAATCTTAAGTCGGGTTCTCACTCGCGAACTGCAATCAAAATTCACAGCAAGTGCGCGAACAAACTTCGAACGGTTTGGAAAAGTTAATCTTGATCCAGAAGACCACAATAGACCGGAAAAGGTCGTGGAATAGGCCGATTAGCCATTTCATTCAATCTAATCTTAAGTCGGGTTCTCACTCGCGAACTGCAACCAAAATTCACAGCAAGTGCGCGAACAAACTTCGAACGGTTTGGAAAAGGTAATCTTGATCCAGAAGACCACAATAGACCGGAAAAGGTCGTGGAATAGGCCGATTAGCCATTTCATTCAATCTAATCTTAAGTCGGGTTCTCACTCGCGAACTGGAACCAAAATTCACAGCAAGTGCGCGAACAAACTTCGAACGGTTTGGAAAAGGTAATCTTGATCCAGAAGACAACAATAGACCGGAAAAGGTCGTGGAATAGGCCAATTAGCCATCTCATTGTCGGGTTCTCACTCGCGAACTGCAACCAAAATTCACAGCAAGTGCGCGAACAAACTTCGAACGGTTTGGAAAAGGAAATCTTGATCCAGAAGACCACAATAGACCGGAAAAGGTCGTGGAATAGGCCGATTAGCCATTTCATTCAATCTAATCTTAAGTCGGGTTCTCACTCGCGAACTGCAACCAAAATTCACAGCAAGTGCGCGAACAAACTTCGAACGGTTTGGAAAAGGTAATCTTGATCCAGAAGACCGCAAAGACCGGAAAAGGTCGTGGAATAGGCCGATTAGCCATTTCATTCAATATAATCTTAAGTCGGGTTCTCACTCGCGAACTGCAACCAAAATTCACAGCAAGTGCGCGAACAAACTTCGAACGGTTTGGAAAAGGTAATCTTGATCCAGAAGACCACAATAGACCGGAAAAGGTCGTGGAATAGGCCGATTAGCCATTTCATTCAATCTAATCTTAAGTTGGGTTCTCACTCGCGAACTGCAACCAAAATTCACAGCAAGTGCGCGAACAAACTTCGAACGGTTTGGAAAAGGTAATCTTGATCCAGAAGACCACAATAGACCGGAAAAGGTCGTGGAATAGGCCGATTAGCCATTTCATTCAATCTAATCTTAAGTCGGGTTCTCACTCGCGAACTGCAATCAAAATTCACAGCAAGTGCGCGAACAAACTTCGAACGGTTTGGAAAAGTTAATCTTGATCCAGAAGACCACAATAGACCGGAAAAGGTCGTGGAATAGGCCGATTAGCCATTTCATTCAATCTAATCTTAAGTCGGGTTCTCACTCGCGAACTGCAACCAAAATTCACAGCAAGTGCGCGAACAAACTTCGAACGGTTTGGAAAAGGTAATCTTGATCCAGAAGACCACAATAGACCGGAAAAGGTCGTGGAATAGGCCGATTAGCCATTTCATTCAATCTAATCTTAAGTCGGGTTCTCACTCGCGAACTGGAACCAAAATTCACAGCAAGTGCGCGAACAAACTTCGAACGGTTTGGAAAAGGTAATCTTGATCCAGAAGACCACAATAGACCGGAAAAGGTCGTGGAATAGGCCGATTAGCCATTTCATTCAATCTAATCTTAAGTCGGGTTAAGTTTGTTGCACCGTTGCAGTTCGCCAGTGAGTACCCGGCTTAAGTATTATATCAGTAACAACTTATCAGGCTTTATGAATTGGTACGCATTGAATTCATTCAATTAATATATTATTACAGAACCCATGTTTATACGTAAATATTACAAAATGACAATTTGTAAGAAGGTCAAAATACGGAAAATTTGTCATAAAATCCACAAACTTTTTGCAAATTTATCAATTTACCCGCGTATTTGATAGTCATTAGAAAATATGCATGTCATTAGCATTCTTACGACCCCCATCGCATTCCTTACCGAAGCAGAGCAGCCAGCAACCATCGAAGTAACCAACCAGTTCACTGGTGTGAATAAAATTTTATTCCGGTTGGTAACAAACACATGGTACCTACCTATGGTATCGGCCAGCGCTCTTTCAAAAAATACTGAATATATTATAAATAGCAAAGGATTCAAGGTCGCGGCCGTCCGGTACCTACCAGTGTCAGAGTCACGCAATTCTCACCGCCATCTCCATCGCTACGCCACCGGCCTTAATTTCTTGGAATGCGCAAAACTGTTGCGGTGCTGCCGCTTTGGCACCGTTGCCGTTGCGTTAATTTTGTCGGCAGTCTTACATCCATAACATTTTTTTGCGAACAAGAAAAATAAAATAAAAAGAAAGGTGGATTTACGCAACATCAACTAAACTACAACTAATTTGAGATTAAATTTAAACTATGAATAGTCAGCTGTTCGTGGAACATAAATTAATAAACCGAGAGGACATGCGCGCATTTTTTAGTGGTGGCGTTATCTATAGTGATGAGCGATATCGTGATTTTTTAATCACGTTGTGAAATGATATCGTGTTTTTTTTAACGAAACTAAAAATAAAAAACGAGAATTATGCAGTTTTTGGGTTTTTCGAGCTAATTTTGAGGTTATGTGGAAAAGTCACTGATTTAAAAGTTGTAGATTTTCTCAAGATCTACAACTTTTATAATCAACTTTTTTTTCTAGGACCTCAACTTTGGCCGGAAATCGCAATAATGTCTTTTTGCACCTCCCAAAAAGTGTTTTTTACCGGAAAAACGTCAAAACTAGGAAAATTTTCAATATTTTAATTTGAAATTTTTTTTCATGGTTTGTGACTATCAAAGCTACCTTCTACTAAATTTTCATCAAAATCGAACAATTTTTAACGAAACCAAAAATAAAAATCGAAAAATGCAGTTTTTTGCGTTTTTCGAGCTAATTTTGAGGTTATGTGGAAAAGTCACTGATTTAAAAGTTGTAGATTTTCTCAAGATCTACAACTTTTATAATCAACTATTTATTCTGGAACCTCAACTTTGGCCGGAAATCGCAATAATGTCTTTTTCCACCCCCCCAAAAAGTGTGTTTTTCCGAAAAAACGTTCTAACTCGAAAAATTTCCAATATTTGAATTTGAAATTTTTTTTCATGGTTTGTGACTATCAAAGATACCTTCTACTAAATTTTCATAAAAATTGAACATTTTTTAACGAAACCAAAAATAGAAAACGAAAAATGCAGTTTTTGCGTTTTTCGAGCTAATTTTGAGGTTACGTGGAAAAGTCACTGATGTAAAAATTGTAGATTTTCTCAGGATCTACAACTTTTATAATCAACTTTTTATTCTAGAACCTCAACTTTAACCGGAAATCGCCATAATGTATTTTTCCACCCCCCAAAAAAAGTGTTTTTTACCGAAAAAACGTTATAACTCGAAAAATTTCCAATATTTCAATTTGAAATTTTTTTTCATGGTTTGTGACTATCAAAGCTACCCTCTACTGAATTTTCATCAAAATCGGAACATTTTTTAACGAAACCAAAAATAGAAAACGAAAAATGCAATTTTTTGTGTTTTTCGAGCTAATTTTGAGATTACGTGAAAAAGTCACTGATGTAAAAGTTGTAGATTTTCTCAGGATCTACAACTTTTATAATCAACTTTTTATTCTAGAACCTCAACTTTGGACGGAAATCGCAATAATGTCTTTTTCCACCCCCCCAAAAAGTGTGTTTTACCGAAAAAACGTTATAACTCGAAAAATTTCCAATATGTCAATTTGAAATTTTTTTTCATGGTTAGTGACTATCAAAGCTACCTTCTACTGAATTTTCATCAAAATCGAACATTTTTTAACGAAACCAAAAATAGAAAACGAAAAATGCAGTTTTTTGTGTTTTTCGAGCTAATTTTGAGATTACGTGAAAAAGTCACTGATGTAAAAGTTGTAGATTTTCTCAGGATCTACAACTTTTATAATCAACTTTTTATTCTAGAACCTCAACTTTGGCCAGAAATCGCCATAATGTCTTTTTCCACCCCCTCAAAAAAAGTGTGTTTTACCGAAAAAACGTTATAACTCGAAAATTTTCCAATATTTCAATTTCAATTTTCTTGGTTTGTGACTATCAAAGCTACCTTCTACTACATTTTCATCAAAATCGAACATTTTTTAACGAAACCAAAAATAGAAAACGAAAAATGCAGTTTTTTGTGTTTTTCGAGCTAATTTTGAGGTTACGTGAAAAAATCACTGATACTAATGTTGTGGATTTTTTCAAGATCTACAATTTTATATTTAACTTTTTTTCTAGCACTCCAACTTTAGCCGGAAATCGCCATAATGTATTTTTCCACCCCCCAAAAAAAGTTTTTTACCGAAAAAACGTCAAAATTAGGAAAATCTCGGATCGTTAACGTATCGATACTTCGAGTATCGATAAATTAATATTCGATATTCTACTGTATCGATACTTTACGTTCCGATCCGTCTCGATACCTAATATCGATACTTTCTAGTGTATCGCGCAACCCTATCACAAATGGTGGCTGTTTGGCAAGTTCAGTATCATTTGGTGATCTGTGGTCAGTGACGCATGCGTTGTGTAGAATTCACGGAAGAAATTAATTTCTTAGTGGAAAGTTGAGCAAGTTTCAGTTTAAAGGCCGCTTGACATGGTGCAATACAACTTCCAATGCAATGCAATGCAGGTCGCAAGAATTCTTGATCGAAAGCATGCGCAGTTGATACCCAGCTGGTCAATTTCTGCAATTCAATGCAATTGCAATTTTATCGGTTTGGTGCCATTTATATTGCCTGCAAGGCGCAATTCTAGGAAGAAATCTAGTTTCTTTTGTGTTAACACTTAGTTTTTTTCTCTGAGCTTTTCTCACTTTCGCTATCTTTATTTTAAATAATAATAAAATAACTTTATATATTAACTTTGAATAAATTATTTTTTGAGGTTAGTATCTACTTTTTTCTTTCTATTCTTGGTTGGGCTGGCAGCAATGTTGCAATGACAAGAAAATTGCATGATGTCAAACAGCATGCAAGATTCATCATTTGCAATACACTGACCTTGCAAGAACTTGCCGCAATTTCTTGCAAATTGTATTGCTGTCACGCGGGCTTAAATCTTAATTTCTTACTAAGTTGGGAATTCTGGAACCGTTGTCGATACCGTTTACCTTCAGTCTCTGAAGAAGATAACTTGGTTATCGAAACGCGCGTAAGATAGTGTTGGTGTCGTGGTAGTGTAAACAGTGTTCAGTGTCTTAATTGCTTCGTTTCTTGCATTAGTCTTATTTTCAGTTTTAAATATTATTTTGGCTTGCATGAGTCCACCTTAAGTAGGTAGGCGAAACAATAAACTAAACGTTAATCATTTTTATAGAAAAAATTTGTACCGGAGTTTTTGTCCATCATTAATTCATGATCCTTTAGAGGAATGTCGCCTAATATGGGGTAGCTCAATTTTAAGCAAGTACTTTTTCCGACATGTTAACATAATATGCCTTCCATTCCATTCGACATATCAGATGCAACCTTTGGACGTAGCTTTTATGTCACCATTCAAAACCTTTTACCCGCAAGAGATCACAAACTGGCTTAGGCTTAACCCAGGACGTGTTGTATCAGGCTATCAGGTTTTTGGGAAAGCCTATATAAGAGCAGGCACCATGGATACAGCTATAAACGGGTTAAGAAAAACTGGAATGTTTCCTCCTGATAGAAACGCATTCAAAGAATATGATTTTGTGGCAGAAATGCAAGAAGCAATTAATGAAGAAAGAGCAGAAACAGAAACAGTGGATCAAGAAAAAGTAGAAGAAGACACAGTACAGGAAGAACAATTAGATAACAACGAGCCAAAAGAAAAAACCCCTAAAAGACAAGTTACCCCTCCAAGACAGGCTACCCCTGTGAAAAAGATTACCCCTGCAAACTTGATGCCTGTTCGAACTGCTTCAAACGTTATTATTAAAAAAAGAGTTCAAAAAGTGGAAAAGCTGCCGTGATAACTAGCACTACATACAAGGGGAAAGGGGAAACTTTTTGCATTTCCATAAATAAATATTTCTCAAAAAAAAAACAAAATAATTTTACTTATTTTCAAGTTTTACATATTAAATTGGGTACCCCATATTGCGAACATATGTACCCCATATTAGGATATCATATGCCCCTAATATGGGGTAGTGCACTTTTTTTTAATTCTGCATATTTTCATCTGCAGAACTTCAAAAAAATATTTTGTTTTGGATAATTGACTCCACTAAATAAGAACATTTACTATACAGTATAACCCAAACAATTTCAGACGACAAAACGACCTTTTTTATGTTTAAACATCTATATTGGTATCAATTTCGTTCGCAGGAATTTATATGTTTAAATATTATTCATTGAAGATATTGATGATACAGCTTACGTGTTATATTTTGTAAACATCAGTTATCAATTTTGAACATACCAGTAACGTTACGTCAATATATCGTTCAACGATATTTTATTTCTTGCGAATCAAAACAATGTTGTAGGTATTGCGGATTAGCAATAAATTGATCTGATTATTTATTTGGGTAATAATTGTAAAAATACCAAAGATACTAGCGATTGTAAGCATACATGAACTCTAGTTTTTACAATTTAGGTCAAAATATATTCTATCGTTGGCTTTTACTGCCATAAATAACCTATCCACGTAAGTCTCATTGTGTAAGCCCCAAATAATATTTATTTTATTTCAATAAATTAATTCAATTGGATTTGTTGAAATTGTATACATTGGTTCCCATTAGTACTCATCACATGTAAGAATTTTTCAACTGTCTGCAGAAATGTTACTAATTTTTTTTGTAATTCCACTACAGATGAGCTTAAAGTGGTAATTATTTCTTCTAAATGTGCCTTTAGACCATTGATTCCCAAAGTGGTCCAGGGGAGACGGGAGACTCGACGGGGTCTACGTTGGCGTGATAAAAAAATGGGGGTTCACAATTCGTAAGCGGGGGTCCACGAAAATGTACCTGGTTTCGATAGTGAAAAACTAAAATGTTGGCTTGACTTCACCTATCAATGTAGGTAAATTTAAGTAGCTCAGCGACTGTTACTTGTAAAAACTTGTGTTACACTCACTTTTTATTACATTAAAATGCGTATTCGTTTCAATACATACTTTATTATTTACAACATCTCTGGATAGTCTCGATATCATCTATTTTCGTCCCTCGTTCAGGGTGGCAGGTATCTGAAGGGTAAGCCATCCTACAGAGGCGTACTCTCCTTACACTTGTATATTCCATATTCAGTACAACGTTTCGAGACTTGCAAAAATAGAGCCAATGCTGGAATTTATTGAAAATCCATATCCAAATAATGAATAATAAGAGGTCTGTCAAGCAAGTGTGAGAATCCAAGGAACAGATAGCTAGGAAAAGAGGAATACCGAAATAAACATGGGGCTGGAGTAATAGGAGAAATAATGAGGAAGCATGGTTAGCGGCCAAGTCGCTAGCAAATAACAAAAAAGAATGGGAAAAATTTGTATACAGACATTGAAAAATATTGTTAACAATGTAGACATTAACATACACCCTACACCAATAAATTGTAACAGGGGTTTTGATTATACATGCACTCGATATATATTCGTTTATAATACTAAAATTTTGTTGTTGGTACTTAGTGAACGTATAGAGCAATTATTTTTTTACACATACTTTACATTAATTACATTTTAATGAGCTCAACATAACCGCTATTTTAGCTGGAACAGAATCGACATCCGGTCTGCAACGTTTTAATGGATATTGTTATTTTTGTATAAATTTATATTTTTAATCCCATTATTTCTAGTATGGTACATTATTAACATCCAATTATTTTTTGTGTGATCGTGAAAAATATCCCAAGATAATAAAATATATGTGGGCATACCAACAAACTTTGGAGTAAAATAAATGTCTTCACTTAATTACAGTTACCTGTAAAAACTTGTCATATTTTAGTAAAGTATGTCAAAGTTAATAGTTTAATTCTATTGTAACGCCTTACAAATACGCCGAAACCGGTCTACTATTCCTTCTAATTACAAACCAGAATGGTCGGTTATATCTTGCAGATATACCAACCCCGTTTAACTTAGAAATGTGATTCAATGTCTGTCGGTGCATATAGCCCGAGAAGTAGTTGCTTCTTTGAAAAATATTTTTCAAAAACTTTGTAAGGCGCTATAATAGTAATAAACTATTAACTTTGACATCTAAAATAAATGTTATTCTAAAACATTTCTAATTAAACTAGTATCAACTGATTATTTCGAAATTTACTAAAATATTAGCGTTAAAGAAACGTCAGATTCTATCTCGGAGAAGACATGTCGTGACGTCACTGGCTCCGTTTTCATTATGTTTAGTTGATTTTTTTGTATTAACATAAGTCGTGTTATTAGCAATGTGTGATCTCGAAAAAAGATTTGAAATTAAATAAAGTAAGGGTATAAAAAGTAACAGGAATGTTGATAAAATATCGGTAGATAGTCATAGGAAGTGCATGGAAATGACAAGATTCCATATTTACTTAAATTTGAGTAAAAAATAATAAAAACGTAATTTTACTCAGCACCTTTTAGGGGTGATATCTCGGAAGGGAGTGAGATGAGAATAGGGGGAGGGGGTTAAAGTTATAACGTCTACGTATGAGCAAAAAGACGTTCTCCTTTATATGATTTTTGACGTTTTTTCTTATTTTTTCATAAAAGAGACACCTTCAGAATTATGTAGATTTCATTGAAATCCTCTGTATATTGGACCTTCTAAAATTTTGTAACGTATCTATTTTAGTAACAGCCAAGTGATACTAAAAATTGTCTGTAACGGCCAATGTAAATAACTACAAACGAAGCTCGTTTCCGCCAACTTAACATTTTATACAATTAAGAATAATAATTTACTCTAAATAGCCACTGGTTTTATTTTAATAATTAATTAAATAGCGAGGGAGCCGAATACCATGACGGTTAATTACCAGCGAATACACTCTTCTAATGATAACATCGGCGTTTTTGATCAAGTTTTACAAGAAATTCTTTCAGAGAAAAATAAATTAAAAAAGTACACGCAGTCTAAGCAACGTTTATGTAAATTTAAAAAACATTTAAAATAATTTAATTTATACTGTTTAGAATGTGGGATATATGCATAATTACACTATGATTTGTATCAGTAGCAGAGACAAAAACAAAATCTATTATTTTCCTGGAATAAGATAAAAATTCTTCACTCCTTACCGATCACAGATCCTCAATAAAAAATTACGTATACCAAAAATGGCAATTCATCTGGGAAGACACTGAAACCAATTTGAGACAAATAATGCCCGAAATTGAAACCAAACACGTTATAGTAAACCGGTTAAGAATTGGAAATACACACATAACACAATTAACAAAAGAAACCGCACCCTTATGTCAAACATGTCAGACTCAACTCACAGTAAAGCAGTCACTCGAATATCCAGAAAATGAAGAACAAAGAAGACGCCACAATGTAGGAAACACTTTAAAATCAATTCTTTCTCCAACTGGAAGCGAAGTGCTATCTTATCTCAAAGACAAAAACTTAACATCTATAAACATTACTCGTTCGAAAGTGATTTTTCAAACTCGTGTGATTGTCGTACTCGGCTTATGCCTCGTGCTGAAATATTTCCCACTCGTGTGAAAAATGTCACTTTCCGCACTCGTAATAAGTGCAGTAAAGGTCTCAGTATTTGGTCTCATGTTTCGAAAGGATCCTGAATCATGGTCAAGTAGCCCTTGCAGCATTTCTAGACATCGAAGGTGCTTTTGACAACACATCGAAGTCATCAATTATCAGATCCCTTAAAAAAAGAGGGATTAACAGCACCACATGCAAATGGATAGGATCCATGCTCGAGCATAGGAGAATAACAGCACACATGCATACACCGTTAGGATAACTAAAGGATGTCCTCAAGGTGGAGTACTTTCACCACTTTTGTGGAACCTAATTTTGGATGACTTGATCTGTAGGTTGAATGATCAAGGCATATGAACGCAGGGATTTGCGGACGATATAGTGATAGTCACCAATGGGAAATTCCCAGAGGTGGTTATGAATGTCCTACAGGAAGCACTGCGAATTGTGGAGGAATGGTGCCTTAAAGAGGACCTTTCAGTTAATCCAAAAAAAACCAAACTAGTTGCTTTTACGAATAGAAGAGTTCTACCGCAGGGTCTAGTACTGTTGTTTGGAGAAGAGCTAGAAATATCCAAAGAAGTTAAATATTTGGGAGTGACCCTTGATTCCATACTGAATTGGAAGGCACACCTGGAAAAAATTACTACCAGGGCGACTTGGCTTTTCTAGCAATGCAGAAGAGTTGTGGGCAAAACCAGGGGGAATACGACCTGAGATGGTTCACTGGCTCTACATAACTGTGATAAGGCCAACGATCACTTATGGAACGATAGTCTGGTGGAGGAGGACAGAAGTATTCTCTGCAGTTAATATATTAGCTGCAATCCAAAGACAAGCCCCTCTTGGTATTACCGGGGCAATGAAAAGCACGGGGATGACATCAATGGAAGCCCTTATTGGACTTCCTCCTTTAGAACTTTTTATAAAGGCGGAGGCAATTCTTAGGCTGAAATATCGGGAACAATATTCGAGAAGGACAGACTGATACAACAGACGAACCCATATTTCACATGAGTTTTGATAGCATGACACCTGAGCGAGTGAATATCATCATCCCATCTAGGGAACGGGTGATGCACCCAGGTAATTCTGGAGAAATCATCTTGTCCACCGATGGCTCCAAAACAAACCATGGCACTGGGGGCTGGTATGAAAGGACTTAGAAAGATAATGTTCTTTAGCCTTGGTCGATATACGACTGTGTTTCAAGCAGAGACGATTGCCGCTATAGCCTGTATTGATGAAAACATCAGAAGAGAATATACCGGACAAAAAATTAAAATATTCACTGAAAGGCTATCACTAATCTAACAACTAGATCTAGACTGGTGAAAAACTGCAAAGAATCCCTCAACAGGCTGGCGAGAGACAACAAAGTGTCTCTAATATTTGTGTCTCTAATTGCAGGTAATGAAATGGCGGACCAGTAAGCTAAAGAAGGCTCTAAAGGAGACTTCATAGGTCCGGAACCATTTTGTGGAATCACAAAAGATTACATAAGAGGGGAAATCGGGAACTGGCTAGATAGGGAACACCAATTCAAAAGGTAGGGTGACACAAGGACACCTTCATACAAAGAGTTTACTGAACAAGGTAGACAAGGAACTCTCAACCAGGCTACTGAAACTGGGTAAGAGACATGTTAAGGTAACTGGGTAAGAGACAGTTACCGAAACATCTGTACAAAAGGGCAAAGTTAGTGAACCTATGTGCAGAAAACGTGAACTTGATGACGAAACATCTACTCACATACTCTGCTTCTGCGAAAATTTACAAAAATTTAGACGGAAGCACTTTGGAGAGGAATTAATACAACCATCGCAACTACTGAAAATCCCTCCAGTCAAACTAGTGGCCTTTATAGAAGACACGAAGCTTCTGGAATGGAAGTAGATAACTTAGGAAATGGTACAAAGATTTAGTTCAAATGCCTGGGCTGATGAGCTCAACCCAAATATATGAATGAATGAATACTGTCCAATACGATAAATGGGGTAATAAAAGATAGTATGAATTGTTTAAATCACCCAGGACTACCGCACTGATTCTGGGAGATAAAGTTCTTTTCCAGTAGCTTGTTCCATGCTTTTATTGACCGAACGACTAATCAGAAGGTTAATTCCTGCCCTAGAAGGGATCTAACAAGTAGATACACGTTACCATATACAGGATTCCTAGGAATTAAAAATATATTTTCTCTGACTCTTACAAGTTTACAAGTGTTCAGCTTTGTTATCAAAGATTACAAAAAAATATAAGATAGTTCACTTGAAGGTGGTCTGATTCTTCTTAGTGTTTTAAACGATCGCCGCTCTCATAAATCATATTTACGGCTCGCTTTTGTTGTGAATAACGACACCAGGGCATTATAAAGGTATATTTTATTCCAAGCTATACAGGGGTAACTTGAGAAATATATATTCAATGTAATGGGATGATTTATTAAAGGTTTTTTTTATATAATGTTTTTAAATGTTAATTATTTCGAAAAAAGTTCAGGATATGAATTTGAAAAGGGAAGTTTAGGTATAAGTAAAAAATACATTAAAATTTTTGAAATGAATCAATTGACAGATTTTATTTAACATTTTATTAATTTTGTGATACGTATTGATGATCTAGCGGTTATTTATACAGAATATCACAAACTCAATTATATACACTTATTGGCCACCAGTATAATAGGATCACTAAAACAATTTTGTTGTTTAAATTAGACACCCCGTATTTTTTGGATTCACAAGGTTAAAACAGTAAAACCATATTATGCAGCTGCAGGATATATTTATTAATAAATTAGATATGTGAATTTTCAAATTTCTATGAATACCCAGTATCTATAAGTACTAAATAACTAACTAATTTATTATTATCAAATATCTTTGTTACAATAGTTTAAAAAAGTTGAATTCCGTATTTGATAATAACTAATTTAGTACCCACCTCTCAACGTCTTTGGGACAACGATAAAAGGATATTTCTGGTTTTCCCACCTTGCTGGAACAACCCATCACAGCACAACACAAAGGCATTTTAAAACCACAATTATAATATTATTAATGTTACTTTTGGAAGACAGGAGTTAAAATAATGCTAACAAGAAATTTTACTTCCGGAACGTTTCCCGAAAGACTAAATTAAATACTTCTACAAAGTTTCTAGAGATTGTAGGCACATTTCTGGCCCTTAATTGCTTCTCTATATTTTTATCTTTGTTTACATTATAAGTACTTAAAACCAAGACTGCATTCAGAATTCGTGGGAAAGTGATAAACTCTACGATTTATTATGTATACAACTAAGACTATTAACAAATATCACAAAATATTTATTTTATGAGTTTTGCTATTGAAGAGGAAAATATGAATATTATTTTTTTCTTATTGCAATAATTAATTAATAAATTTAAAATATCTATAAAACATAAACACGAACAACGAATTCTAAAATACCAGCGCTCGATAGGCGACAACCCGTATAATATGCAAAATTAAATGCAAGTAAGGATTTAGCGACATACTGTAGCATGGCGCCAACCGCTAAGTCACCAGACAGTAACCAGCGTTATGAATCCTTTGATCGATAGAATTCGTACGAGTGAACAATCTTATATATTTTTTGTAATCTTTGGTAGGGGGGATTCAATAAAAATATAATCTTAAATATGATATATTTTCCTACATTTAATACAAACACGTTTACAGAACATAAGTATTTCAATTTGTGGTTATTTAGTTACAGCATGTAGAACATAATTTTCTCACTTCTACTTTGATTCTAGCAGCTTTGTATATAATCTTCAAGTAATTCTAACTGTACAAAAGGTCCCACGACACTTAACCATGAAATTACCGGATTCTTGCTAAAAAATATTACAAAATTGATCAGAACTATATATAGCAAAAGTTAGTATAATACGACCAGAACAGCTAGAGTGTTGGATGTGCGCGAAGAAAAGATGCAGAAGTGAAAGATAGAACATTAACGCCTTTGCTCGCTGCAACAGTAGCGTACCAACCAAATAATCAAATACAAATAGTAGGTATATAGTATACCCTCTCTATTGTAATATTTCAGAAACAACCTATTATACCTAATAATAATATGAATTTTTAATTCAAAATTAATCTATTATTCTTTTTATTCTGAGAATATATCTCGTCACAAGAACTGGTGTTGATATTGAAATTTAAATTAATAAAATAAGTATTACTAATACTGAAAAATATTTATAAATGCAAATGTTGATCTTTTCGACGGCCTAATCCTAGAATGATCATTAATTCTAGAAAGTACCTAATCGGGTAAGAAATCATAATACGCAAAACATGTTTAATGTGCTATAAGTACCTATAATGAGATAAATATTTGCTAATGTTTTTTAAATAGAAAGTAATGTTTTCTAAAATCGGATAATACTGATAATGTAACTAATCTAAATATAATCAATAATTTATTTAAATGTTAATATTTATTATAAAATGTAATAATAAGTACCTCATATCATTATCAAGCATCATCATGCAGATATTTTGTAAACTTAACCTCCGTGTAGTTTGTTTACGTTTGTGGTCAAAAAATGTGTTACCTTGATTAAAAGGTCCTGTTAATCTCAGGGTGGGATTCGAAATAAAAACCGATTCAGATGTAATGTTGGTTTAATATAATAAAATAAAGTTGGGAATGTACAGAAAACAATCAAGGCCTTGCCTACTAATTGTAACGCCAAAAACTCCCTGAAGGATTTCCGCTGTACGACACTATTTATGTGAATTATTTTAGGTTATCAAAAAGGCATGCACAAAATTATAACTATAATGAAAAGTTTTACACTATCCAATCTTACCTTAGGGGTGGTTATATACAGAATTATATTAATGAACTACCTTTGTATGCATACGTTGGTTTACAAACTCTAGTGATTGTGCTATTTGTTATTAAATACCTCTACAAGTTGTCCTCAACAGAGGGTAAAGACACCAGGAAACTAAGTTCCTCAGTAGGTATGACAAAATACTCTACTTACAATACTTTTCCATAAATATATTTGTTATTTCAGTCAAATGTGTTTTCTACTCAAACCCCTGGATTCCTTGTTAAAAGTAAGGTATGAAGGTTATCTGTTTACAATCGGGTGCTGTGGTGTGTCCCTCCAAAAGAACTGGTGGTGGCAAACTATATCCTAGAGGTAGAGGTGGTTACAGGAGTATCCGATGTGATGACGGGGTGCAGATGATGTCGATGCAGGAATGAAATGGAGATAACGATGAATAAAATAAAGTCAAAGAAAGAAATACGAAGCAGAAAGAAGAGAAGAAAGAGACCTAAAAAGGAGCTTGTGTAAGTATTTCTTCAAAATTTAAAACTCTTTTGGTGGTTTCGTAATGCTGATCGTCATATTCCTCCTCCGAATCCGAATGATCGTTTCCTTCGCTGGAATCATCTGCTAAATTTATTATACATTGTTCGACGATCTGATCAATCCTAGGCTCATTTTCAAACGACAAAGCATGCTTGCATCTGGACCTCCAATCCTCTACAGAAAAGTTTTGTGAGAATTCAACACAAAATTATGTAACCTTGTCAAATTTAAACGTTACAAAATATTTTTTCATTGCACCCCAAACTAATTCTATTGGATTCAGTTCGGGATGATAAGGAGGTAATCTTACAACCTCAAAACCATTGGAAATTAAAATGTCATCGATGGCATATAGTTGATATTTTGGTTTATAATCTTCGACTTTTACATATAATTCTGGCTTACAAAAATCATTATTGAATGCAATATTTCTTTTTTTCAACCAATCTTGCATATCCTTCTTTTTTGTGGAGGAAGTTGGCGTCTCCTCCACCAATTTATTGTGTTAAAAAGCATTATCTAGTACTACAACACTTCGATTCGGCAAATTTGGTATAAGTCTTTCCTTGATCCATTTTTCGTAATTACAGTAATTCATTTGATCGTGATAATCACCTGTTTTACACTCTGCTTTCCAACAAAGGTAAGCATAAGGAACAAATCCATCTTTGCTACCTGGGTGTACGATGATCATACAAGCTCCTTTACTAGTAGGTTTCCTAAAACCTAATTCACCACTTTTACTCCAACCTTTTTCATGTGCGTGAGTAGAGTTAATATAGGTTTCATCAGGCCTATCAGCCTGCTGTGTGGTATGGGTAAATTGATGGAGGGGATAATAAGGGAAAGGATTGAGGAGGAAGTTGGTAGGAATGGTGGTTTTAGGGTAAACCAGCACGGGTTCACGAAGGGGAAATCTTGCATCTCGGCACTGAGCAAGGTGATGGGTTTGGTGGAAAGAGCTAGGGAGGGCAGCTGGAGGAAGAAGAAATTGGCCGTACTCGTGTTCTTCGACGACGGGAACGCGTTCAACAGTGTCAGCAAACGGGCAGTGTTGAGCGCGTTGCTGAGGCTTGGAGTGGAACAGGGGTTGGTTAACCTGGTGGAGGACTACCTGACGGGGCGTGTGATTGTAGACTCTAGAGGGAGGAGATATGAGATGGAGGCTGGAGTGCCTCAGGGCTCGGTTCTTGGACCGACGCTCTGGAAGTGTGTGTTTGATGAGGTTTGTGGGATAGTATGTGAAGAGGGATGTGAGATTACGGTGTATGCGGATGATGTGTGTCTGGTATGTACGGCAAAGGGAGAGGCGGAGATAGAAAGAAAGGCGGAGAGAATGTGCAGGAAGATTGTGGAGAAGATAGAGCGGTGCGGACTGGAAGTGGCGGAAGATAAGACGGTGGGGTTGCTAGTGAAGGGACGGAGTAGGGCAAGGGAAGTGGGGGTGATGGTTAAGGGAAGGAGAATTCGCATGGAGGAGTCTGTGAAATACCTAGGGGTGTGGTTGGATAGCCAATTATCCTTCAAAACCCATATGGTAAAGGCGGCAGAGAAGGGTAAAGTGAGGGCAACATGGCTGGGGAGATTGATGTGTAATGTGAAAGGGCCGGGAGAGTGGAAGAGGAGGGTAATTGGTAGGACGGTAGAGCAGAGTATGCTGTACGGTGTGGAAGTGTGGGGTGAAAGAGCGGGGGTGAATGCGAGGGTTAGGCCACTTCTGCGGGTGCAGAGAGGGATACTGCTGAGGGTGGTGCAGGGGTACAGGACAGTGGGTGGACTGGCAGCAGCGGTGCTGGCAAGGTCCTACCCATTGGACGTGTTGGCTAGAGCTAGGAGCAAACGCTGGAGGGGTGCGACCAAAGAAGAGGTACGGGAATGGATGGAGGAGGAAATGGAGAGAAGGTGGGAGGAGTATGAGGGCGCGCTAAAAGGAGCGATTGGGAATAGGAGAGATGGGATGGACCGGAAATTCGGGGAGGTGAACTACTTCTTGACACAAGTGCTCACTGGACATGGGTCGAGAGTAGGGTACCTCCACAAGATTGGGAAACGAGAGACTGGTGTGTGCGAGAGGTGTGAAGTGGAGGATGATGTGGGGCATGTGTTTAGATGCTGGAGGAACGAGGAAGTGCTGAAGAAGTTGGAGAGGAAACTAGGGGAGGCGGTGTACTGGGAAAACATGGTGGAGATAATGTTGAGGGGGGAGGAGGAATGGATGGAGGTGAGTGGAGTAGTAGAGAGCATGGTGAGGGGGAGAGAAGGACTCGATATGGCATGAGAGGTAGGAGTGATAGGAGGGAGAAGATGACGGTGTGAGCGGAGAGTGTGCGAGGGATCGCCGCTTGTCTCGAAATATGCTAGGGTAGTGATTCCGAGGCGGGGGTAACGGCAAGTTTGAGGTGGGTTTGGTTGGTAGGCATCTCCTTGGGGATGAGTCCAACACTGTTTGGGTCCTGGACCCATTCGAACATGAGTTTCCCATCTCGGCCCGAAAAAAAAAAGGTTTCATCAGTATAAACAATCGGCCTTTTTTCTTCTCTAAATGTTTTCTCAAAAATGCCAATCTCAAGTGCCTGTTTGAATCACGCTCTACTAATATTGCTCTATCGCTTTCAGTTTTTGTCCAGCGAAATCCCAGTGCTCGTATTTCTTGTCGCAGAGACTCCCTTCCTCCCTCATAATCATATTCGGAATGAAATTTTGCGTGAACCTGCTTTAAACTAGGGATTCTTTGTTCAAAGACGTGAAACTCTAATATTGTTTTTGTAAGGTGGGTTTTCTACAAGTCAACTAGTACAAATTTTTTCTTATACTAAGCCTTTTTTTAGGGGTTGTGAAAGATTCGGTATCAACTTTTTCCAGCATTTTTTTCTCCTTGTCAAAGTGGACTACAGAATTTAAAGTTATTCCTAAAGCAGCAAACACCCGTTCGTAAACCTGGAACAAAAAGTATTTTATATTTTTTTTGTAAGTAAGAAACTTTGGTACTTTTTTCTACTTAATTCCTGAGGAAAGTCTCAGAGGTTCCTTCAGACCTATTGTCTGGAGGAATTTTAGGTGTTGTGTCCTAGGAGATTATAAAAAAATCAGGTTTACTATTAAATAATCAACTTAAACTGAATTGTTTAAATATTTTCTCTCTTTCTTCTTTAAATTAAGAAATAAGGATTACAATAGATGTAGCAGAACCTTACCTTTAAAAAAATTATAATGGGTGTTCCCTGCTTCGCTTCTTCCTGCATAAATTGTATCACATTTCCAACAACTTCACCACTTTGGCCACTTAGACTTTACTCTTCAATGTCATTGTAAACACTAAACCGAATCTTGAAGTTGTAAATACTAATACATTAATTAACTAAAAATGTAACTACGCCACTGCAAATTTGTCGAAGTTCGTTTTTTGACAAACTTTTACCGACTGAGCTCCGTCAACGTAACAAGAAGTTTGCAGATGCGCATACAATTATCAACAATATAGCTGTTCTGGTCGACCTATAACAACCTAAACACGGTTTTTCATTGGGACATTGAAAATGGTAAACAACTTTTTTTAGATCGAAGATAATAGAATTAATACTATTATAACGCCTTACAAAAGTTTTGAAAAATATTTTTCAAAAAACAATGACCGTTTAACTAAGAAGGAACAACTACTTCTCGGGCCATATGCCCCGACAGACATTTAATTATTACACTTCTAAGCTAAACGGGGTTGTATATCTGCAAGATATAACCAACCATTCTGGTTTGCAATTAGAAGGGACAACATCACTTGTAGACCGGTTTCGGCGTATTTGCGCCTCATCAGTACAAGCTAGATTTCCTCCGTCCAAGAGCTCAGAGAACCTAATCCTGGACTAGAAACAACGCTGAAATCACATCAATATATTAACCCAAGTAAAGGAAATGTTAAAAATGTGATAACAGCGACATCCCCACGTCTAACCACACAAACCAAAATTCTATATTGACAAAAAACTATCTTGGTTTTCTACTTAATTACAGTTTCCTGTAAAATTGTCATATTTTAGTAATGCGTGTAACCAATAGAATTAATACTTTCTTTTGTAACGCCGGCATAATAACTTTTGCTAACGTGTCGGCATAACAACTTTTTCCAACTTTTCGTTTGGTGTAATGCAAGTATTCAAATAAACATAATCATAACTAACACGTGTCTGTTTTTTTATTTAATTCATCTTTTAGTTGGAGAAAAATTGGTTATAGGTAGTATACTTTACCTTTTTCCCATGAATGGTTCCAGAATTTCTTGAGTTTTACAAGGATGTAACGTAAATATAGGTTGATTAAGAACAGGATGGTCCTATAAACATAATTTTAGTTACAATAACTCTAATCAAACTATTTTTGAACTTACCATCTGCGTAACAGTCTCATACATACTATTGTCATTAAATTTGGTGTTGTACTGCCAATATTCTTCCAATGTCATCATCGAACCGTCTGTAAAAATTTTCAGAAAGAAAATGTATCGCAACTTTATTTGCTTAACACTCAAGCGGCTCAGTTTCCGAGATACAGAGTATTAAAAATTTGAAATTGAAAATAAAAGTAGTTGCAGTAGTTTCGGTTAAAAAACATTTTGACATTTATGTACAGTATTGCTATAAAATTATTGACCTACAATTAACAAAAAAAATCCTAAAAATCAAGTGAGATAACCCCTTTTGAAAATGTGTCAAATTTACATTTGTTTGGCAGACAGTATAAAAGCGTTTTTGTTTTATGATAAATATCTATTTTTAATAACAATAACAAACTTTTAACATCCTTTATCTCGGTAAACGAGCACTCCAAGGGTTCATGTTGAAACACCCCCAGGGCCGGATGCACGGCGGGGCAACCGGGCGGAAGCACGGGCCCCCAAAAACCTTGAATTCAAAAACTTTCAAACAATAAAATTGATAAACTTTTAATAAATTAATTAGTAATAAAATATATATTCAAAAGAGAGTTATATTCATCACATATCAGATCTTTTCAGCGATGGAACTACAAAATTGAGGCCTCTTGCGAAATTCAAGTGTAGCAAAATTTTCAACGGCACGAAATATAAAAAATAAAAATTTATTAAGATATATTTTTTAATTGGGAGGACCTCCACTTTCTTCATTGCCCCGGGCCACCACACCCCTGCATCCGGCCCTGTATTATACCGCGAGAGCAAAAAGTCTTCCTCCAACCCTTCGCCTTCCCCTGTCAACTAGTTTGTAATTTTTCGGTATGATTCAAACAAATTACTAGATTCTCTAATTAATTATAGTGTCCCCTGATGATGATCAAACATACGTTCAGACTCATTTCTGGACTAAATTTACTAATTTCCTTGACCTTGACCTTGGAAATCACGCTATCGATCCTCGTCTACCAATCCACCAGCCAGGAAAACAGATATTTTGCAAAGTGCGGAGATGCTCTCTTTTACTAGAATCAGATATTGCATCCGCAAACCAATTTTCAAGGATGATTTTAATGAATTATTACAGTTTCCTGTAAAATTGTCGTATTTAGTAAAGCGTTTTACCAATAGATATCGAAGAATAAAAATATATTATTCCAACGCTTTGACAAAGTTTTGAAAAATAATTTTTCAAAAACAGTGACCGTTCAACGAAGAAGAAACAACTACTTCCCGGGCTACATGCCCCGACAGACATTGAATTACACTTCTAAGTCAAACGGGGTTGGTAAATCTACAAGATTTAAACCAACCATTCTGGTTTGCAACTAGAAGGGACAACACAACTTGTAGACCGGTTTCGGCGTATTGCGCCTCATCAGTAGCACTTACTTTGTTTCCATATATTAAAACAGAGGATAGGCACTCCATAACTTATACTAAATGCAATGTGAAACTCAAAACTCGCTATTAATTTTGATTCAGAATCTTCTGGACGTGTTAACATAATTGTCTGCTTTTTCAAGATGAACTTGTTATTTTCTGTTCCCTGTAACAAACAAATAAAATAACCTCTTATAAAACTTTTAACGTACGACCATGGTAGTTGGGGCGCAACAAGTCACTTTAGCATGTCGGTGACGCGAATCCAAAAGTTTTGCCCCTAATACAGTTTTTAAGTGTCTTTGTAAAACACAATAATATTTTTACAATAACAATTTAATGAAAAACTAGTATGGAAAAGTAATAATAATTTTTTGTTTGAACAAGCAGTTACTTTGTGAATAAAATTCCAGTTTGCCGAAATTCTTTTATTCTAATTTTTTTCAATTGTAAATATGAAATTAGCACGTTTAGTATTCGTTTACTGCGTTTACTGTGCTATAAAGTGTAAAGTAAACCTTTTGGCCGACATAAAACCCCACACCATGATGCCCTGTGGAAACTTTACAGTCCTTTTGAGGCTATCCTTTGTAACAGGAGATCCTGTTTCTCTGCCCAAAATAATTCCTTTTGCTTATAAATTACCCATTTTAGTATCTCTCGAGCCATCTAACGGTGAGGCCTAGGAACGCATTTAACTATAATGTCGACGCACGTTAGATTCCTTACTTATGTTCTCATATCTTTTCTGAGAGGGCATTGTGGAAATGCTTCTGTTTTTCCCGAATCACACGCTTTCAAATTTGCTTTCGTCGCTATAGATAACTTTGCACCAGTCATGTTTGGTCCACGAAAGCTTTGATTTGGCCCAAATGTAACGATTTCTTTTTTGAGTTTCCGTCAACAATGGTTTTTCTTTGGCCTACGAGTATAAGACAAGAAATATAAAATTAATTCTGCAAAGAAGTACCTATCAAACATACCTTTTAAAAGGATATAATTGCGACAGCATTCTCTGGAAACATTCATCCCAGTTTCTCTATTCCACCTTGCAGTTACTTATCGTAATGTATTTTTTCTTCCAGACTTACATATTCTAATTAAATGCCTTACACTCCTTTGAGGAACAGCTTTTGGACGTCCTGAGCTTTTACCGCGCTCATCAATTCTGGCAGTTTCACCATATTGTTACGAAGTCACCAATTCAAAGCCGGTCCTGTGACTCAACTATAAATTTTGGCGAATGCGCTTTTTCGAGAACATTCTAGAAGGACCGTTTTGTTTACGCATATGACGAGCGTGGAAAATACAAGAATTTTCCAGAATTGATAAAGACTATATAGATGCGGGTTAACGTTTAAATCGTAAGCAACAAAAGATAGGAACACCTTATAAACTTCCTAAATATACGACCATTAATGATTAAGAAAAGGGTCCGGTCATTGTTATATTTCCATAATACCGGTCGGCACAGATAAAACCATAAAGTAGAAACGGTGAAGCTTTTCCATCACGTGACTGTTACGTCAGCAATATTATTCATATGAATCAAATCAAAACTTCTGTCAACTCAATAGGGCTAATCGTTATGACTAATATTCCAAAGGTCGGCCTTTTACGAATTGGTAATTAAACAAGAAATTTAACTTTTTTAATTGTAAGTATTTATTTTATTTATATGGTTAACATCGACATATTTATTAAAACTATCGATATACTGGGAGAATAAGTTACAAAATCCAAAATTAATATTTGTCTTGAAAATACACGAAGAAAGGCATCCTCTTTGGCTAGCAATATTTGTTCATTCTATTAATGCTATTGATGTTAATAAATTCAAGTGCTCTATAGAATTCAGAAAATTCCTTATAATATGTTTTATTTGTTTAGAAATTGATTGATTTATGCCAACATAATACATATTTTAAAAGTATATTCTATAAAAACAAAGACTGATTGCTTTTAGCAAATGAAAATGTGTTTTTTCTATTATATAAACATTACCCTGGATTATATAACAGAACCTGTCGTGGTTTTACATAAAATTGACCATAACTCACAAAATCAGGAGGAGAACTTTTTGTAAATACATATCTATCATTGTATTTACAAATTTTCTTAATATTTAACTGAAAATATGTTTTGTATGGCCCAATTTCCAATTAGTAGAGAAATACCCATGTTCATATAATAAGTTATTTTAAATAAAACATACCTGTTCAACTGAAATCAATTTCCAACCATCGCATAGTTTATCTGAAATTGCTACGATTTCCTTAATGCAATTCTGAAATGACTCTACCGATATTCTTTTATCCATTTTTCTGAAACAAGAATATATTTATGACACACCTGTATACAAACGTTTATACTGTTACGCGAGCTACTGCATTAATATGCTCACTTAGTGCCCCCAGTGAAATCCCCATATGAGACGACTATGGCTCCTCCGACCAATTTTCGAGAAACATCGAGAATACCCACCGCATCCAGTGCATCCGCCAGAACGTCGATCGAATTCTAGAAATACGACGCGCGAGTATAAATAGGCCACGAGCATCGCTGCAGGCAATTAGTCAATCAGTCAGTGTTGATACCGAAGGAAAGTAATCGCGCCTCGATAAAGTGTTTATTAAGTGACTCTCATATAAATTATAATTAGTGTGTTTAGTGTATTAGATAAATTATTAAATAAGGACTGAATTACATATAAATCTGTAAATATAAATTAATTGTAAATATAAATTAGAATAAACGTTACAATATTAATACCTTTCAGGGTTTAGCTCCGCAACATAACTTAAAGGGGATATACGATTAGATCTCTGCACTATAAGTTTTACGTCAACTATACCTGTATGCAATTGATCTATTAGATAAGACAGTTATTGAAGTTTTTTGTCAATTATTTAAAAAAGAAGATAAATTCAAATCCAAATTTAAACGCATGTCAAAATTTAGAATAAACTTAAAAAAAATTAAATTGAAAAACGGGTTCTCGAAAGAAAAAATTGAGGAGAGTTGCGAGATAAATAAATGGAATTTATTTTTGGAAATTGATAAGAAAGTCAGAAAAATTTAGAATAAAAGTAAAAATAAAATAAAATAAACTGAAATTAAAAATAATGAGATGGGATTGATGCAGAATAGAAAATGTTAGAATCACAGTTGGATTTATAAATTTTCAACAGAATAAGAGAAAAAATAAAAATAATGGTATGGTATGAAGAGGGAAGTAGCTTTCAATTTATTAAAATTAGGAACAATTTTAAATCTATTTAAATCCGGAATAAAAATTAAATTACAATAGGGCGGAATTATATTTTAAAAAAAATTTAATAATATTTAGAACATTTAAAAAAAATATTTTGTGTAAAATTTAAGATGGGGAGCTACGTAGTCCTGTACACAATAGATGTTCATAATAGAAACGCAAACTAAGCATCCAGGAAACTATAAGTAGAAGAAGACACCTTTGTTTTTAGCATTAGTTCTATAACATTAACCATTCATTATTTTATCGACATTATTAGTCTAGTCATAATAGTTTATATTTTTATCCAGTCATATTTCAATTTAATTAATAAAGTTATTCCGAATTCTTATATGTATTTGTAAAATTAAAAACTGTATTTTATAAGTTAAATAAAAGTTTTAAAAACAATTTTCGAGTGTTACGAAAGTTAACTGGGGTGCGTATAACATAATATAATAATAATAATAACAATTATAAAACAATACCTACTAATCGTTTATATTAAAATTGAAATAGATATTTTTTTTACATAAAGACCATGTAATGTAATTTCTAAAATGTAACAATATAATTTAGTTTAAAAAAAGTTTCTGGACAATTTTATTAAAATAACAGGAACATTTTGAACCACGACCTTTGGCTGGGGCATTTTACATAAAACAAAAAGATATTGAATAAATTGAAATCAATATAGTGTATCATATAATTAATCAGAATTCTTTAATAGTCGTGGATAAAGTATAGTATTCTACTCGTATATATTGGCTACTAATCACTCTATTATATATATATATATATATATATATATATATATATATATATATTGGTTAAATCTCGCTTAATAAAGCTATAAGAGTTTTAGCCCAAATTATTCAATAATCATGGATAAAATATAGTAGTCTACTCGCATATGATGGATACAGAGTGATACGCATACGAAACTCCAGTGAATAATAGCCATCATTATATGCTCCTTGAAAAATGTACTATTCATTCAGTGAATGAAAATATTATAAGCCTCTTATGATTTGGCACTATACAGACAAAGCCAGTCTAGTGCGAACTCGAGACTTGAAATAAGAGCAATTGATAATGCTCCTGTTTCCCACTACTACTAAATCAACCGTAGACAAGCAAGAAGCGACACGTGCTTTAAGTTCTGCAATTGATTTTGGACAAACTTTTCCTTCATTTATAGTAAAGTTTTATCCTTAATTTAATTAAGTGCATACATTATTACAAATTTTGAATATCCACGCCCATGGTCAAGTCTGTGGCTCCAATGCCAACTCACTGTAACGGTAAGTGGCGACAGCTTGAAGGGCTCCGGCCAGAGACTCCTCTGAAGGGTGATTCGTCCCCAAGTTCATGTCACACAAGGATAACAGAAGGGTTGTAAAAAATTGAGGGCGCCACTACCTTTTTGACGTCGATAAAAAATACTAATGAATTAAAAAAACTAAGGCGGAAAAAGTAGAATTTAAATAAAAGTTAACCAGAAAAATAAAAAAATAGAACACTAAAAACTCTACCCCGGGCGATATCTCCCTCAACTTTTATAGTTGAGGATTTAGAAAAAAATAAAAAAATAGGATTTAAAACAAATTTATATTTTATTCTTCTGCCACAGGAAATGAACAAATGTGAGGAGAATTTGTACTTTTATAGGTACTTAGCTTATGAAGTGTTGTTTCCGCAAAAGGTGATGGTTGAAGAAGGTAGGTAGGTCTTGAGAAGATGGAGACTAGATCTCGAAGAAGATAGGAAGATAAAGATGTCTTGATTAGAACGGTATCCTAGCAGCTGTGTCCTGGTCTAGGGCGGTATCCTGGTCTAGGTCTTATATCTTGTATCCTAGCCTAGGGCTTGTATCCTAGTCTAGGGGCTGAGTTTACCACAGCAAAATTCGTTAGATAGGAAAGGTATAAAAGCGATAAAAAACATGGAGGTCTTTCCTCGAAGAGGGTCGATAGCGGAAAAAGGCTGTCCCTCGTGGCGTTGAAAAAATGGAAGCAACCGTTGGCAGACGTCAATTGTCTTAGCGTTCGGAGTAGGAGAATTTGAGATCACAGAACTATAATTGAGAGTGGCTAATGTGGCGGCGAACGGTAATTAAAAGGATTTATTCTATAAAATCGAAACAGGTCGATAGACATGTTACAACACCCTTCCACACACACACACACATACATACACATACACACCTCGCCCATGGTCGACTTTTTTGCTGGTTCAATTTGCTGTAGATCTGTAGGTAGTGTAAACTAATCTTACTAAAATCATAGTTCACGTGTTCGCACTTAGGTAGAATTATATTTCTCAGGCATCCATCATGCAATCTTAAAGGGTAGTTATAAGAAGCGTCGTTTAACAAATTTATGTGACCATTTGGGTGTTGCAAAATAGTTGAAACACAAAACATCTATATTAAAAAAAAAACTGAGAAACTCGAAGGCCTCAGAACAATACAACTGTTCATTTGAATAAAACAATCATAAATGTGACAGTTTTATGTGAAACAAGTAATATAATGAATTAATCATTTGCAGTCTCAGGTTATTTTTGTTATTCGCAATAATCAGTATAAAACGCCCACACAGTCTAGACAAAAATGCACTTCCAACAAACAAAGATGGTGAATGATTCATTGGAATTAAGTTTTTCGCGCAATTTATGATATAGTCATATATATGTTGAGAACATTCCGAGAGGTCGAGCACCCACGCGAAAAGAATTTTATGAGGTCGTCATGATGGGGAGTGTGGGTCTTTAGTCTGCTCTCGAAACAGTTAATTATACAGAGAAATCCATTATTAATGTATACTATAATGTTTTTATCACTATACACAATCTGTAGAAAGTAGATACGACAAAAACTTTATCTCGTAAAAAAACAGAATTATACAAACATGAAATCGCTACTATCCGTTACTTCTGTATAGAAAATATGTTATAAATAATAGTTAAAAAAACATTAATTATTGCTGCACATATTGTTATTAATCAATGCATATCAAAACATATCTTAATTGGAAACATTAATTGTTAAAGAGAATTTAACAATTAATTTTCGATTTTAACAACACAAAACGTAAGCATATTGTTTCAATATGTAGCGACGTTTACTACCCCCATCAAATAATTATTCAATACTAAATCGCTGTTCGCACTTCGGATACACCTCGCACATAACTAACAAATTTTGGAAGGAGAAGGGGCGGGATTTTTTACAGTGATTCTGAATCCAGCTGTCCAGATCAATACTTGATATTCATTAGAAATGTTTTGTTGGTGGACTATTTAGATCGGCGAATACACTAAATCCCTATGTTCCGTTTGTATTTGAATGTATCTGTATACTCGTAAACTTTAGATTTTTAATAACCCCTTAAAAAGACTCTAATGGGATGAAAACATAATTTATAAAAATAACTATAACTTTTAGAACTTTAGGATTCTTTTTTGTAATTTATTAAATACCTACCTATACAGCCTATACTTTTATCTAATAGAAAAAATCCAAATATATGAATTTATCGAATATATAAATTTATCCTGATACAAAATTATTTAACATAATAAAAAAACCTGAAAGGCCCATCCCTACTCGGCAAAACCCTTAAACTGACTGCACGACACTGGCCACCGGCTTAACGTATCAATGAATCCTTAACCATTGTGCCGAATTTTACGATTTGAGGTAAAACCGACCTGTTCTATCATTTTATTCCACATGGAAAAAAAAGAAAGACTCACCCTATATTTTATAGTACTTTTGAATAAATAATGAGGCACTTTGCTCCTACGGAAAAAGAAATATAGTATAACAGCAAAATATTTACTACGCCACTGAAACTGTTAGAAAGCATACATTCTATGAATTACTTATAGTTCTGTCGCCATCAGAAGAGAGTAATAAAACCTAATTATGTATGCAAACTCTAGCAGCGGTGGCCCACGTGGGCCGGCGGCGACAAGGGGTCTAAAGTAAATATTTATAGACTCTCATTATAAATATAAGTCTATAAATGTACGCCCATGGTTTACTGGTTTCCGATAATTTTAATACTCTCTCCTGATGGCGAAACAACTATAGTTCTCTTGAATACTTAATTAAGATTTAATTTAGAAGTGTACCTTGTAGATGATATTTAAGTAGGAATTCAGGTAATTATTTTTCAGCTAGAATACACAAACACCATCAACAATATAAACGTCCATGATAATAGAATGTAATCAAAAACAAAATGATGAAATTCACAATAGCCATAGATAAAAAGTATATCGACCTAGTTGGAAGCGTAGGCGTTGTACGTCACGACGCCTACGGACGCTTTCAATATGCTTATAGTGAACTGAATAAATGATAGCCGAAGTTGGTTGTACTAACATTATTTTTTATTTGGACAGCGGCTGAATTAATCAGTTGTTAGAGGTATATCGACGGAGCACAGTCATTGAAAGTATAGTGGAATGTACCGATTGTCTGATTAAGAGAGGTAGTCCGCTGTATCTCAGAAACTATTTATGGTACAGCTTAGAGAAAAAAATTCACTCTACATTAATTTTATATTTAAGTTGTCAACAATTTATGACATCTGTACATTTTCAATTTACTTAACTATAAAATTCGATCCCCTAGTATACCTATTTTTTCTCTTATCTTCGCTTAGAAAACAGATATTGAGACGCAGTTTTTATCATTTTTTTAAAATTCCATCCTCTGTCAAATAAATGATTAAAAAATCAGCAACAGCACTGGAATAAAACGAGGATATAATAATATTTTATTAGGCATTGAATTACCTTTCAAATGATACTAAGTTTGTCAAAATCCATAAAGCGAAACAAAAGTTATGACAGTTTTATTGAGTCTGAATTCCCACTCACCCCTACCAGTTATTTTACAAGATAGAGGAAAAAGTACTGGAGCAAACTTACGTAAAATGATCTTATGATACGAATATTTAAATTTTGTGGTTTAGTGCACTGATTTATCAGAAGATCTACTGATTTAACCATAGTTGTATTTTTTTAGTGATATTTCGGTAAAATAACTATCGATAGTCCCCCGACTATCGATATTTATCGACAGTTATATTTTTACTATCGATTATTTTCGAAAGTTTTACAATCGGTAACATCTTTGTACGATTTTTGTCAAAAATTTTGAAAAAACGGTAAATAATTGTCGAAAACTATCAAAAATGGTCAAAATTTGTCAAAATTAAAAAAAATGGTTAATATTTGCCAAATATGTTAAAATTTTTGAAAAATTGTCAAATTTTTTGAAATATGGTCAAAAATTTGGAAAAATGGTCAATAATTGCCAAATATTTTAAAATGTTTGAAAAATTGTCAAAATTTTCAAATATGGTCAAAAATTGTCAAAAATTTGGAAAAATGGTCAATAATTGTCAAAAACTGTCAAAAATTGTCAATATTTGTAAAATTTTTGAAAAATAGTTAATTTTTGAAAAATTGTCAAAAATGGTCAATAATTGTCAATGTAATTATCAAAACCAATCAAAAATCGTCAAAAATTGTCAAAAACTATCATAAATGGTCAAAAATTGTTAAAATTTTGAAAAAATGGTCAATAATTATAAAAAACTGTCAAAAATGGTCAATAATTGTTAAAAATTCTCAAAATTTTTGAAAAATGGTCAAAATTTTTGAAAAATTGTCAATAATTGTCAGAACCTGTCAAAAATGCTCAAAAATTGTCTAAAACTGTCAAAAATTGTTAAATATTTTGAAAAATGGTCAAAAATTGTTAAATATTTTGAAAAATTAACAATAATTGTCAAAATTTTTGAAAAATTGTCAAAATTGGTCAATAATTGTCAGAAACTGTCAAAAATGATCAAAACTTGTTAAATATTTTAAGAAATGGTCAAAAATAGTCAATAATTGTTAAAATTTTGAAAAAATGGTCAATAATTATTAAAAACTGTGGTCAATAATTGTTGAAAATTGTCAAAAATTTTGAAAGATGGTAAAAATTTTTGAAAAATCTTCAAAAATGATCTAATAAGAAAAAAAAGTCTTACAATATTCCGAGGGTCGCGAACCTTACCGAATCCGTCTTAGATTCTGACAATTTAAAATATTGATTTAGTGATATTTCGGTAAAATAACTATCGATAGTCCCCCGACACTTATATTTTTACTATCGATTATTTTCGAAAGTTTTACAATCGGTAACATCTTTGTACGATTTTTGTCAAAAATTTTGAAAAAGCGGTAAATAATTGTCAAAAACTATCAAAAATGGTCAAAAATGGTCAAAATTAAAAAAAAATGGTTAATAATTGCCAAATATGTTAAAATTTTTGAAATATGGTCAAAAATTTGGAAAAATGGTCAATAATTGTCGGAAACTGTCAAAATTTTGAAAAAATGGTTAATAATTGCAAAATATTTTAAAATGTTTGAAAAATTGTCAAAATTTTCAAATATGGTCAAAAATTTGGAAAAATGTGCAATAATTGTCAAAAACTGTCAAAAATGGTCAATATTTGTAAAATTTTTGAAAAATTGTCAAAAATGGTCAATAATTGTCAATGTAATTGTCAAAACCAATCAAAAATCGTCAAAAATTGTCAAAAACTATCAAAAATTGTTAAAATTTTGAATAATTGTCAAAAATGGTCAATAATTGTTAAAATTTTGAAAAATGATCAAAAATTGTCAAAATTTTGAAAAAATGGTCAATAATTATAAAAAACTGTCGAAAATGGTCAATAATTGTTAAAATTTTGAAAAATGGTTAAAAATTGTCAAAATTTTGAAAAAATGGTCAATAATTATAAAAAACTGTCAAAAATGGTCAATAATTGTTAAAAATTGTCAAAATTTTCGAAAAATTGTCAATAATTGTCTAAAACTGTCAAAAATTGTTAAATATTTTAAAAAATGGTCAATAATTGTTAAAATTTTGAAAAATGGTCAAATATTGTTAAATATTTTGAAAAATGTACAGTAATTGTTACAATTTTGAAAAAATGGTCAATAATTATAAAAAACTGTGGTCAATAATTATTGTTGAAAATTGTCAAAAATTTTGAAAGATGGTCAAAATTTTTGAAAAATTTTCAAAAATGATCTAATAAGAAAAAAAAGTCTTACAATATTCCGAAGGTCGCGAACCTTACCGAATCCGTCTTAGATTCTGACAATTTAAAATATTGATTGTAAACACACGCAATACACTTTCTTTCTCTCTTCCATATCTCACTTTCTCTCTCTCATCTTTCTCTCTTTTTCCCATATCTTTCTCTCTATTTCCTATCTCTCTCTTTCCCATCTCTCTATCTCTATTTCCTATCTCTCTATCTCTCTCTTCCAAATCTGTCTCTCTCTTCCAAATCTGTCTCTCCCTTCTCTCTCTCTCTCTCTCTCTCTCTCCCATCTCTCTCTCTTTCCTATCTCTCTCTCCTATATTTCTCTCTCTCTTATAGCTCTCTCATATCTCTCTCTTCCATATCTCTGTCTCTCCCATCTCTCTCTTTCTCTCTCTCTCTCTTTTCCATATCTTTCTCTCTCTCCCCTACCTTTCTCTCTCTCTCTCCCATCTCTCTCTCTCTTTCTCTCATTTTTATTTCTCTCTCTCCCATCTCTTTCTTTCCTATCTCTCTCTCTCTTTCTCTCATTTCTCTGTCTGTCCCATTTTTTGAACGCATTTTTACTCCATATCAGCTTTCAAAATATACATTTTTCACCTAAAAACATCTCAACTATATCGATATATAGTACCGATAACTATCGATTTTTTTCGATAGTCAAAAATATCGATAAACTATCATCGATAGTTCTTTATTCCTAATTCTATGCTGTTAGACACGTCCTTATGACGGTGGTGTACTGATTGCTACAGATTTCTACTGATTTTTTGGAGTAGCATCTACTGATATACGAACATCTCATCACCGGTTTAGTGCCAGAGAACGAATTCGGTTGCAGCAGCTCGTTAGGCTTTGTTCGTGGAGTGTATACATGCCTTTAGATATTCACCAGGTACGCAGTAGAAAAGAACTGGGATTTTACTAATAATTCAATTGTATATTAATAATATAAGACATTAAATTAATGATAAAGTAAGAACTCGTTTGTAATTGATATACATTTTACAATTTTGAATAATCTATCAAAACATTCTAAAGCCGCACCTGCACCTGGTATATCTGCCGATCAATTTAAGTTATTGCATCACATTTTTATCGCGATATATTTCTCTAAAATTAGGTACAAAACAATTCTGACAAATGAAAATATCATTATGATTAGCTAGATTATTATAAATTGGTTCTAGAGTTGAATGATTTTTCAGAACTTACCGGTTTACCTTTACTTAGCCGGCATTAAAACTTTTCGCATGTCATCGCGACCGTTACTGTCGTCACGCGCTGTTGCCAAAGTTCGAACGTTGGAAGTGATAGTACGAATTAAAACCCACATGTTTCCGTCCCAAAACAGAAATACAAAATTGAGTGGGTTCACCAAATAGGTCAAACATCATTATGTTATAAACATTTAGAAATGAAATGTTTCAAAGGATTACATTTTTAGATGAAATTATTAATGAGCAATTTAGATTAACAAAATTTTGTTATTGAGTTCTTAAAATTTGTGCATATCTAATGAAATTGAAAAATGGGAGTCGAAATAATAGTGTATGTAAGTCGCATTTAATGGCTATGGACCATTCCAGAAAACAGTACACTGTCAGGTCGGCCATATTGTTCTGGAGGACAACCGATTAGTTGGAGTTGAACCTTGTGTGTTTTTTAGAAAAAACTAGCTTGTAGTGAAGTCAGTTAGTTGTCAGACAGACTGTGTAGAACAATGTCAATGTAATATATTATATTTTGTTTAAATGATGAAATCTTAACTTTACAAATATCAAATGGCGCAGTCAATAAACGGTCTGAATTGAATTAAATAATAATTAAAATGTCCGACGACGAAAAAAGCAATTACTTTATTTGGTAAAAATGTTAAACTGAAACATGGCATATAGGCTCTGTATTTTTTTACCTTGGTTAATAAGGAACAACTTTACTACCTCAAGAAAAGTCAATAAAGTTAGGTTTACAGGCTAGTAGTGAAAAATGAAAATTAAATAGAATATGCCATATGTGCCCTCCAGAAAAATATGGCCGATCTGACAGTGACGTCATTCTGGAAAGGTCTATTAAGACACTCGTATCTCTTACGAGAATCGCCTGCTATATCAATATGAATATCGCAGAAATACAATTAAACCAGTCGTATTCCCACGGAATACTCACTTCCCACTCAAATGCCTCTAATAATATGAATATACCATTTCGAGTTCGTTAAATATACTATTTCGTATATTTATATTATAATTTAAGGATAATTTGACGCATTTGGCAACACTGCGAATGTCTGCCTTCCACGGGCGTGGTTCTAAACTACGACATACGTTGTTGGAGATTATTTTGTGTTGAGAAAAGTTGAAGATACTGGTTGAGAGTAGTGCGGAATTTTGAAACCATGTGCTCCGAATAGAGATGGGAGTGATGAATAATCAATCTATAACGGTTTATAATAATAGTGCTTTAAAATGATTTACCCACGCTTAATTTTCCAAGATATAGTTATCTTGTTACAAATTAATCCCCATTTTAAAAATTTAATCTTACTTCCATGATATAAAAAGTTTTAAAATAGATCCCTCAAAAACAGTCATCGTACGCACATGATAGGAATTATTACAAATAAATTGATCTCTTAGAAAATTTTATAGTAGATTGAAATTTTACAAATTAAATCGTACGCCTATGATACGAAGTGATGGTTAGACGGTGACCAGCCCCTATAAGTTTTGCCCCTACCAAAAATAAGAAGAAATTTTCACTTCAATAAATCTTAATTTAACACGACGTCTTTAAAAAAACACGAGTGTCCGACGGTGGTCTATCAGGACCAATAATGATGACGTAATATTTTTGTCTAATATGGTATTATATGGAAAATTTTATACCAGTTAATTTAAGCCAATCAGATGCCTGCATTTTAACATGTTGCTATGACAATAACCTAATTTCTTCGGAAATTTCCCTGCGTAGAGGGAAATTAATAAGTGGAAATTTCCCTCTGGCTGTCATAAATAATAATAATATGTCACCTGAGTATGTCACCAATAATTGTCAAAAACTGTCAATATTTGTAAAAATTTTGAAAAATAGTTAAAATTTTTGAAAAATTGTCAAAAATGGTCAATAATTGTCAATGTAATTGTCAAAACCAATCAAAAATCGTCAAAAACTATCAAAAATCGTCAAAAACTATCAAAAATGGTCAAAAATTGTTAAAATTTTGAAAAATTGTCAAAATTTAGAAAAAATGGTCAATAATTATAAAAAACTGTCGAAAATGGTCAATAATTGCCAAAAATTGTCAAATTTTTTGAAAAATGGTCAAAAATTGTCAAAATTTTGAAAAAATGGTCAATAATTATAAAAAACTGTCGAAAATGGTCAAAAATTGTTGAAAATTGTCAAAATTTAAAAAAAATGGTCAAAATTTTTGAAAAATTGTCAATAATTGTCAGAACCTGTCAAAAATGCTCAAAAACTGTCAAAAATTGTTAAATATTTTAAAAAATGACAACAACCTAATTTCTTCGGAAATTTCCCTGCGTAGAGGGAAATTAATAAGTGGAAATTTCCCTCTGGCTTGACAGCTGTCATAAATAATAATAATGTCACCTAAGTATGTCACCAATTTAATTTCTATTTTAAAAAAGTTTTGGTATAAAATTTTCTTACCGAATCTCCCGCGAGCACGAATTATTTCCGGAAATTTTCCTCAGTTGCGAATTTTTTAAAAAAATTCGCATTTCGAGAAAATTTCCGGAAATAATTCGTGCTCTAGGGAGTTTACAACTGAAAATTTTATACCAGTTAATTTTAGTCAATCAAATGCCTGCATTTTGACATGTTGCTATGACAATAACCTAATTTCTTCGGAAATTTCCCTGCGTAGAGGGAAATTAATAAGTGGAAATTTCCCTGCGTAGAGGGAAATTAATAAGTGGAAATTTCCCTCTGGCTTGACAGCTGTCATAAATAATAATAATATGTCACCTGAGTATGTCACCAATTTAATTTCTATTTTAAAAAAGTTTTGGTATAAAATTTTCTTACCGAATCTCCCGCGAGCATGAATTAATATTCCGGAAATTTTTCTCAGTTGCGAATTTTTTAAGAAAATTCGCACTTCGAGAAAATTTCCGGAAATAATTCGTGCTCTAGGGAGATTACAAGTGAAAATTTTATACCAGTTAATTTTAGCCAATCAGATGCCTGCATTTTGACATGTTGCTATGACAATAACCTAATTTTTTCGGAAATTTCCCTGCGTAGAGGGAAATTAATGAGTGGAAATTTCCCTCTGGCTTGACAGCTGTCATAAATAATAATAATATGTCACCAATTTAATTTCTATTTTAAAAAAGTTTTGGTATAAAATTTTCTTACCGAATCTCCCGCGAGCACGAACTATTTCCGGAAATTTTCCTGTTGCGAATTTTTTAAGAAAATTCGCACTTCGAGAAAATTTCCGGAAATAATTCGTCCTCTAGGGAGATTACAAATGAAAATTTTATACCAGTTAATTTTAGCCAATCAGATGCCTGCATTTTGACATGTTGCTATGACAATAACCTAATTTCTTCGGAAATTTCCCTGCGTAGAGGGAAATTAATAAGTGGAAATTTCCCTCTGGCTTGACAGCTGTCATAAATAATAATAATATGTCACCAATTTAATTTCTATTTTAAAAAAGTTTTGGTATAACATTTTCTTACCGAATCTCCCGCAAGCATGAATTAATATTCCGGAAATTTTCCTCAGTTGCGAATTTTTTAAGAAAATTTTATACCAGTTAATTTTAGCCAATCAGATGCCTGCATTTTGACATGTTGCTATGACAATATCCTAATTTCTTCGGAAATTTCCCTGCGTAGAGGGAAATTAATAAGTGGAAGTTTCCCTCTGGCTGTCATAAATAATAATAATATGTCACCTGAGTATGTCACCAATAATTGTCAAAAACTGTCAATATTTGAAAAAATTTTGAAAAATAGTTAAAATTTTTGAAAAATTGTCAAAAATGGTCAATAATTGTCAATGTAATTGTCAAAACCAATCAAAAATCGTCCAAAAAAAAACTATCAAAAATGGTCAAAAATTGTTAAAATTTTGAAAGATTGTCAATAATTGTTAAAATTTTGAAAAAATGGTCAATAATTATAAAAAACTGTTGAAAATGGTCAAAAATTGTTGAAAATTGTCAAAATTTAAAAAAAAATGGTCAAAATTCTTGAAAAATTGTCAATAATTGTCAGAACCTGTCAAAAATGCTCAAAAACTGTCAAATATTTTAAAAAATGACAATAACCTAATTTCTTCGGAAATTTCCCTGCCTAGAGGGAAATTAATAAGTGGAAATTTCCCTCTGGCTTGACAGCTGTCATAAATAATAATAATATGTCACCAATTTAATTTCTATTTTAAAAAAGTTTTGGTATAAAATTTTCTTACCGAATCTCCCGCGAGCACGAACTATTTCCGGAAATTTTCCTGTTGCGAATTTTTTAAGAAAATTCGCACTTCGAGAAAATTTCAGGAAATAATTCGTGCTCTAGGGAGATTACAAGTGAAAATTTCACTGTCATCTATTTAGTATAATGGTTTTTCAGTTAACAGTTGTAAACAAAAATTAAATGTCAAATCTTGCCATATAATATAAAAATATTACGAAAATCTTACTATTTTGACACTTTTATTTAAAAAATAATAAAAAAAATACAAAGGAACAAAAAATTAACATTTTTTCGTTTAAGACTAACAGAACTATGTTTTATGAAATTAAGGAACGTAAAATATAACAAAAATTCAAACATATGCAGAAAATATTGGAGGTCTAATTCACGTTACGATTTTCTTTCATCTTATCCACACTTTCTCTGCAACACGCAAAAATGTGTTCCATACATAACCATTTTTTGCACAACTTACAAAAATATCTTGTTTTCCTCTTTTTACAATATTTATTGGGGGGAGGATCAGGTAGAGCTTGAGGTTTACTAAACTTGGCAATTGAAGTCTAGATATATGTGTGTAACCCGGATGTAGAGGCTCTGGAACACATGTGGGTAAAAGTCTAGTTTAGTGAACCAACGCGGATTTTGATGAAATATTTTTTTTAAATCAATTCGAGGTCGCTGAACACGAAAATGAAAAAAGAAATCGGCGCTCTCTTACCAAAAACGAGTTATGAATTTTTGAAGATGAGGTCAGATCAGCACTGCACTGGTTTTATTGTCATATTATAACTGTTTTAAAATGATGCATTATAACTTGTGCACAATATTAAATACACTATAATTACTTTTTAAGATATTCCTCTCACACACACATTTAAAAAACACTGATATTGATATTGATTTCTTGTAAATTCTTTTTTTAATTCCACAATTATTATATATTTTGACATTTTTATGTAACATGACTGACATATAAGTTTTGGTCTGTTTCTTCTTAGTCGTACAACTTGTACCTAATAGCATATTCAGCCATTAGAGATATTTAGCCACTTGAATTAGTTGCTGAATATTTTTGATTTCATGATTGTGACATAAAAGATATGATGAACAAGATGAACATCATGAACATACACCTATTTTTCCGATAGCTGGCGCTGTATTTGGCTCAACTTTCGTTTAACTGAAATCAGTTATGGAAAAATTAAATGAACAGCTATCAACATACTGTGAAAAAGGCGCGCCGGATCGACGTTTCGCAATTCGCGCGCGAATTGCGAAACGTCGTGTTAGTTGGTCGGGAAGCGATATTAGTAGAATTTTCAAATTTTCTAAAAAGGGAAAACAGCTTCTGATAACCAAAGTCTTATAATATTAGCAGTATGTTCAAAATTTGATTTGGAATTACACCTGCAGCAACTATTTTCGTTGTCAGCAGTGTTTATAGAGGCCGAACAACTGAGGAGGTAATTTTTTTAAAGAATTAATTGATGAGTGCAATTCAGAGAAAAAAAATTGTTCAGCATCCTCAATGATCAAATTGAATGGTTCATTATCCTTCAAATAAATTATAAATATCAACCAAACTTATCTCAAAACTAACCATCTTTCTAAAATCAACATCTATCAAAATTTGAAAAAAAAATGTTTCAGCTGTAATACGGCGCTAATCGGAAAAATATGTGTATGTTCATGATGTTCATCTTGTTTATATCTTCTATGTCACGATATGGTCACGATCATGAAAACGAATATACTCAGCAACTAATTCAAGTGGC
Organism: Lochmaea crataegi; assembly: GCA_947563755.1. Lineage (NCBI taxonomy): Eukaryota > Metazoa > Arthropoda > Insecta > Coleoptera > Chrysomelidae > Lochmaea > Lochmaea crataegi. Next base: position 4,919,091 of record OX387429.1, on the reverse strand, counting down.
TAAATATCTCTAATGGCTAAATATGCTATTAGGTACAAGTTTCACGACTAAGAGGAAACAGACCAAAACTTATATGTCAGTCATATTACATGAAAATGTCAAAATATATAATAATTGTGGAATTAAAAGAAGAATTTACAAAAAATGAATATCAATATCAGTGTCTTTTAAATGTGTGTGAGAGGAATATCTTAAAAAGTAATTATAGCGTATTTAATATTGTGCACAAGTTATAATGCATCATTTTAAAACAGTTATAATATGACATTAAAACCAGTGCAGTGCTGATCTGACCTCATCTTCAAAAATTCATAACTCGTTTTTGGTAAGAGAGCGCCGATTTCTTTTTTCATTTTCGTGTTCAGCGACCTCGAATTAATTAAAAAAAAAATATTTCATCAAAATCCGCGTTGGTTCACTAAACTAGATTTTTTCCGTGTTCCTAAATATCGACTTTACTGGAAACGCGCTTCTCTAACGTATAACAAATTTATTGAAAATCGCAGTTTCCTCGTATTCTTTCGTTAAAGTTTCTACTGCCGTCTAAAAAGTGAATATAATTGTAATAAGTGATTTCTCAAAATCAATATGGTCCTAAAGCTAATGGTAAGAATGTTTCAATTATTAAACTTATTTAATAGTTATTCTATATCTAGTTGTTATCCAAAGTATTGAGTAAAGGAAAATTTAAGGTTATGTCATCTCATGCCGCAATATGGATACTATAATTACATTGCCTTGAGTATAATCTTGTTGCGAGGTCATCAACTCAAAGCCGGCCCTGTCTCTCGATTATAAATTTTGGTAAATGCGATTTCGAGAACATTCTGGAATAAGGTTTTGGTTATGCATACGACGATAGCGTTTTTGAGTGAGTTCAAGTTAGTGAAACGAAGACAAAGAGTTAGTTCACAGACAGTTTACAGAAGTTCTTAGTAATCGGACAGTGAATTAAATAATGTAATATTCAAGTGGTAAAAATAAATTAGAACTATTATACCGAGTGTAAATAAATTAGTAGTAGAGGGTGTATATAAATTAATAAGATAGATAGTAATTAGCCATAGTGTGTATAATTTTATCCCACTTAAATAAATAAGAAAAACATTACAATATTTTAAACTGTACTGTTAAGTATGTTTATCTATAAATTTATAAAAATTTGTATTAATTAGAATACGCTGGTCGATATAACACTATTTACGCAATGTGTGTCATGCTGTATTTCAATGTTTGCACAAATTGTTGTGGTTATAGCATGCATGATGATCGGCTGTTTTTATGTTTAAAATGTCTTTGTACTTTACTTTTTATATCATCATCATCATGTCTTATGACCTCAGATTTGTTTTCCATGTACCTAATTGGGAGATTTTATTTGGATTTTGGAGGTCGTTCCACGTGTGACTGACACTAACGTACTCACTTTATACATCAGGACAGGACTTGAAAAATATTTAAGATATTTTAGTTTTATGTACATTTATATTTTTACCAAAGTAAATATGTATAATCGCACATGTAAAAATAAGTGGTTTTATTAGAAACTCTGGATCCTAGATCCCAAGGGCGGATCCAGGATTTTTTTCTGGGAGGGGCACAAGGGACACAAGAGCAAAAAATCGACAGTAACTGAAGTATTATACTTCAAGTTTATTTCTACAAGTTCAACTATGTATAGGAAGGTTTATGGAAGTGTAAAACAATAGAAAAATTAAATGTTTAATAAAGACACTTTTATAAATATGTCCAGCACTTCATTAGCGTCCATTTTTGCCGCAACGTCTTGATGGATATGCATTAAAACCAATCCAATCAAATGCTATTCTGTCATCTTGTTGCGAACGTATGACTTTAATCGGCGTAAAGTGGAGAAAGATCACACGTTTCACTGGAAACGTGCACAGCAATTGACAAAGAGTTCTAAAATATGGCATCACTGTTGCTCTTTTGTAGGCATCTGCTGGAGATACTGGGATATTTTCTCTCATTTGTTGCCAAATTTTTAGCTCTCCCTTCAAAGCTAACAAACAAGGATGGTCTTCTTTATATACTTCAGCGCCTTGCAAAACATCCTCTACATCTTCGTCGGGACATCAACTTTTGCAACTGTCCGATTCTTTGTATGGGAGCGCTAGGGAACCTGGATAACATTTCACTATAATCTAGAAAAGGAATATATACTGAAAGTCGGTAATATTCTTCAACGGTGATTCTGCGGACCGTGATTTTGCACCAATTTCATTTGCGATGATTGAAAAGTTTTTTGAATGTGTCCCTGCTATAGTTTCGCTTTCATTTGCAAGTGCGTGAAAGGGATGCAACGAACAAAATTCGCAATTCCAGCCAGAAATAGACAAGAGTTTCACTCATATTCCTTCTGTTATGTTATTCATATATTTTAACAACTCTGATAATTTGATTTGCTTCTAAGTATGTACTGTGAAGGAATCTCCACAGTACACAAAAATACCGTCTGGGGGAGGGCAAGAGCCACCCCCTTAATTCCGCCCTTACTAGAACCTATATAAAATTAAAAATCATTATGTGATTCTTAGTGACTATCATCATGCTTATTAATGAAGTGATAAAAAATGAACAATAAAGATGCTATTCAAATCAGTCAAAATAATTTGTTTACAAAAAATATTCGTACATTTTGATTTACATGGGCATGTTTCTGGTCAACAAACTAATAAAATAGTTAGAGTAGGTATTTAATTTTTACCTGTGATTTCAATACCATAAAAGAAGGCATTCATACATTCAACTCGAAGCTATTTGCTTAGAAATTGTGTATTCAGCCTGCTTTTATTGACCTTTATATTTATATCACATTGTATTTTCTAAGTTAAGGCAGTAAATAATTGTAATTTTCTGTTCATCAGTTGTCCCATTTTATTTCTATTGACTATTTTCTCTGTTTTGAGTTGTTGAGCTCGTAAATTTACGATTTACATTTTCTACCAATATTTTCAACAATTCTGGTAAATTTAATTTTTTTGATTTATTTATCATATCTACGTTTCCTATAGTTTAATCAGGATGGCCATCTCGGTGACCATCGACTTTAAATTCTCCATTTAACGATTCGCACTGTGCGATTCCAGTAAACTTTGCTCTCAAGATTAAACACCAAGATATACTCCAGTGTCTACAACCTATAAACTATGAGGCCATGACACTAATATTTTCAATTTACAAACTGCTCAGGTAAAGTATAGAAAACGTTATTTGATTCGCTTTATATTTTTTCTATGCTTGAATTATTTCTTTTAGTTTGTTTTTTCAGTTTCGTTCATTATCTGAGAGTGTGTCTCTAAAATTACAGCCTAAAATTTCCATAAAAAATTTCTAAAGTCATTAATAACTTTTTTTGTCGAAAGTCCGTACCCCTCACTTTCGGGTACCCTTGTATACAGAATATCGTAGATACGTTTTCGCTGATTTGTTTCCATATTCGTTCATTGCCTGAGAGTGTGTCTCTAAAATTAAAGCCTACAATTTTTCATTATTATGGCATCTTAGATTTTTTTAATTTTCAAATTTCTAAAATCGGAACCAAGTTTTCTCCGACACTTTTATATATGGAAATCCACTAATTCGACCCCGTAGATTCCGATAATCCCCATAAAAAATGTCTAAAATCCTTAATACATTTTTTTTTCAAAAACCCGTACCCCTCACTTTCGGGTACCCCTGTAAACAGAATATCATAGATACGTTTTCGCTGAATTGTTTCCATATTCGTTCATTATCTGAAGAATGTGTCTCTAAAATTACAGCCCAAAATTTCCATTATTATGGCATCTACGATTTTTTGAATTTTCAAATTTGCAAAATCGGAACTAAGTTTTCCATGACACTTTTATATATGGAAATCCACTAATTCGACCCCGTAGATTCCGAAAATCCCCATAAAAAATTTCTAAAGTCCTTGATAAATTTTATTTATTTATTTTTTCGAAAATCCGTACACCTCACTTTCGGGTACCCCTGTAAACAGAATATCATAGATACGTTTTCGCTGAATTTTTTCCATATTCGTTCATTATCTGAGAATGTGTCTCTAAAATTACAGCCTAAAATTTCCATTATTATGGCATCTACGATTTTTTGAATTTTCAAATTTGCAAAATCGGAACTAAGTTTTCCATGACACTTTTATATATGGAAATCCACTAATTCGACCCCGTAGATTCCGAAAATCACCATAAAAAATTTCTAAAGTCCTTGATAAATTTTATTTATTTATTTTTTCGAAAATCCGTACCCCTCACTTTCGGGTACCCCTGTAAACCGAATATCATAGATACGTTTTCGCTGAATTTTTTCCATATTCGTTCATTATCTGAGAATGTGTCTCTAAAATTACAGCCTAAAATTTCCATTATTATGGCATCTACGATTTTTTGAATTTTCAAATTTGCAAAATCGGAACTAAGTTTTCCATGACACTTTTATATATGGAAATCCACCAATTCGACCCCGTAGATTCCGAAAATCCCCATAAAAAATTTCTAAAGTGCTTGATAAATTTTATTTATTTATTTTTTCGAAAATCCGCACCCCTCACTTTCGGGTACCCCTGTAAACAGAATATCATAGATACGTTTTCGCTGAATTTTTTCCATATTCGTTCATTATCTGAGAATGTTTCTCTAAAATTACAGCCTAAAATTTCCATTATTATGGCATCTACGATTTTTTGAATTTTCAAATTTGCAAAATCGGAACTAAGTTTTCCATGACACTTTTATATATGGAAATCCACTAATTCGACCCCGTAGATTCCGAAAATCCCCATAAAAAATTTCTAAAGTCCTTGATAAATTTTATTTATTTATTTTTTCGAAAATCCGTACACCTCACTTTCGGGTACCCCTGTAAACAGAATATCATAGATACGTTTTCGCTGAATTTTTTCCATATTCGTTCATTATCTGAGAATGTGTCTCTAAAATTACAGCCTAAAATTTCCATTATTATGGCATCTACGATTTTTTGAATTTTCAAATTTGCAAAATCGGAACTAAGTTTTCCATGACACTTTTATATATGGAAATCCACCAATTCGACCCCGTAGATTCCGAAAATCCCCATAAAAAATTTCTAAAGTGCTTGATAAATTTTATTTATTTATTTTTTCGAAAATCCGCACCCCTCACTTTCGGGTACCCCTGTAAACAGAATATCATAGATACGTTTTCGCTGAATTTTTTCCATATTCGTTCATTATCTGAGAATGTTTCTCTAAAATTACAGCCTAAAATTTCCATTATTATGGCATCTACGATTTTTTGAATTTTCAAATTTGCAAAATCGGAACTAAGTTTTCCATGACACTTTTATATATGGAAATCCACTAATTCGACCCCGTAGATTCCGAAAATCACCATAAAAAATTTCTAAAGTCCTTGATAAATTTTATTTATTTATTTTTTCGAAAATCCGTACCCCTCACTTTCGGGTACCCCTGTAAACAGAATATCGTAGATACGTTTTCGCTGATTTTTTTCCATATTCGTTCATTATCTGAGAATGTGTCTCTAAAATTGCATCCTAAAATTTCCATTATTATGGCATCTACGATTTTTTGAATTTTCAAATTTGCAAAATCGGAACTAATTTTTCCATGACACTTCCGTACCCCTCACTTTCGGGTACCCCAGTAAACAGAAAATCGTAGATACGTTTTCGCTGAATTTTTTCCATATTCGTTCATTATCTGAGAATGTGTCTCTAAAATTACAGCCCAAAATTTCCATTATTACGGCATCTACGATTTTTTGAATTTTCAAATTTGCAAAATCGGAACCAAGTTTTCCATGACACTTTTATATATGGAAATCCACTAATTCGACCCCGTAGATTCCGAAAATCCCCATAAAAAATTTCTAAAGTGCTTGATAAATTTTATTTATTTATTTTTTCGAAAATCCGTACCCCTCACTTTCGGGTACCCCTGTAAACAGAATATCATAGATACGTTTCCGCTGAATTTTTTCCATATTCGTTCATTATCTGAGAATGTGTCTCTAAAATTACAGCCCAAAATTTCCATTATTATGGCATTTTCGATTTTTTGAATTTTCAAATTTGCAAAATCGGAACTAATTTTTCCATGACACTTCCGTACCCCTCACTTTCGGGTACCCCAGTAAACAGAAAATCGTAGATACGTTTTCGCTGAATTTTTTCCATATTCGTTCATTATCTGAGAATGTGTCTCTAAAATTACAGCCCAAAATTTCCATTATTACGGCATCTACGATTTTTTGAATTTTCAAATTTGCAAAATCGGAACCAAGTTTTCCATGACACTTTTATATATGGAAATCCACTAATTCGACCCCGTAGATTCCGAAAATCACCATAAAAAATTTCTAAAGTCCTTGATAAATTTTATTTATTTATTTTTTCGAAAATCCGTACCCCTCACTTTCGGGTACCCCTGTAAACAGAATATCGTAGATACGTTTTCGCTGATTTTTTTCCATATTCGTTCATTATCTGAGAATGTGTCTCTAAAATTGCATCCTAAAATTTCCATTATTATGGCATCTACGATTTTTTGAATTTTCAAATTTGCAAAATCGGAACTAATTTTTCCATGACACTTCCGTACCCCTCACTTTCGGGTACCCCAGTAAACAGAAAATCGTAGATACGTTTTCGCTGAATTTTTTCCATATTCGTTCATTATCTGAGAATGTGTCTCTAAAATTACAGCCCAAAATTTCCATTATTACGGCATCTACGATTTTTTGAATTTTCAAATTTGCAAAATCGGAACCAAGTTTTCCATGACACTTTTATATATGGAAATCCACTAATTCGACCCCGTAGATTCCGAAAATCCCCATAAAAAATTTCTAAAGTGCTTGATAAATTTTATTTATTTATTTTTTCGAAAATCCGTACCCCTCACTTTCGGGTACCCCTGTAAACAGAATATCATAGATACGTTTCCGCTGAATTTTTTCCATATTCGTTCATTATCTGAGAATGTGTCTCTAAAATTACAGCCCAAAATTTCCATTATTATGGCATTTTCGATTTTTTGAATTTTCAAATTTGCAAAATCGGAACTAATTTTTCCATGACACTTCCGTACCCCTCACTTTCGGGTACCCCAGTAAACAGAAAATCGTAGATACGTTTTCGCTGAATTTTTTCCATATTCGTTCATTATCTGAGAATGTGTCTCTAAAATTACAGCCCAAAATTTCCATTATTACGGCATCTACGATTTTTTGAATTTTCAAATTTGCAAAATCGGAACCAAGTTTTCCATGACACTTTTATATATGGAAATCCACTAATTCGACCCCGTAGATTCCGAAAATCCCCATAAAAAATTTCTAAAGTGCTTGATAAATTTTATTTATTTATTTTTTCGAAAATCCGTACCCCTCACTTTCGGGTACCCCTGTAAACAGAATATCATAGATACGTTTCCGCTGAATTTTTTCCATATTCGTTCATTATCTGAGAATGTGTCTCTAAAATTACAGCCCAATATTTCCATTATTATGGCATTTTCGATTTTTTGAATTTTCAAATTTGCAAAATCGGAACTAAGTTTTCCATGACACTTTTATATATGGAAATTCACTAATTCGACCCCGTAGATTCCGAAAATCACCATAAAAAATTTCTAAAGTCCTTGATAAATTTTATTTATTTTTTCGAAAATCCGTACCCCTCAGTTTTGGGTACCCCTGTAAACAGAATTTCATAGATACGTTTTGCTGAATTTTTTCCATATTCGTTCATTATCTGAGAATGTGTCTCTAAAATTACAGCCCAAAATTTCCATTATTATGGCTTTTAACATTTTTTTAAATTTTCAAATTTCCAAAATCGGAACTAAGTTTTCTCCGACACTTTTATATATGGAAATCCACTAATTCGACCCCGTAGATTACGAAAATCCCCATAAAAAATGTCTAAAATCCTTGATAAATTTTATTTATTTATTTTTTCGAAAATCCGTACCCCTCACTTTCGGGTACCCCTGTAAACAGAATATCATAGATACGTTTTCGCTGAATTTTTTCCATATTTGTTCATTATCTGAGAATGTTTCTCTAAAATTACAGCCTAAAATTTCCATTATTATGGCATCTACGATTTTTTGAATTTTCAAATTTGCAAAATCGGAACTAAGTTTTCCATGACACTTTTATATATGGAAATCCACTAATTCGACCCCGTAGATTCCGAAAATCACCATAAAAAATTTCTAAAGTCCTTGATAAATTTTATTTATTTATTTTTTCGAAAATCCGTACCCCTCACTTTCGGGTACCCCTGTAAACCGAATATCATAGATACGTTCTCGCTGAATTTTTTCCATATTCGTTCATTATCTGAGAATGTGTCTCTAAAATAACAGCCCAAAATTTCCATTATTATGGCATTTTCGATTTTTTGAATTTTCAAATTTGCAAAATCGGAACTAAGTTTTCCATGACACTTTTATATATGGAAATTCACTAATTCGACCCCGTAGATTCCGAAAATCACCATAAAAAATTTCTAAAGTCCTTGATAAATTTTATTTATTTTTTCGAAAATCCGTACCCCTCACTTTCGGGTACCCCTGTAAACAGAATATCATAGATACGTTCTCGCTGAATTTTTTCCATATTCGTTCATTATCTGAGAATGTGTCTCTAAAATTACAGTCCAAAATTTCTATTATTATGGCCTTTAACATTTTTTTAAATTTTCAAATTTCCAAAATCGGAACCATGTTTTGCATGACACTTTTATATATGGAAATCCACTGATTCAGCCCTCTATCGTGTACCCCTGTATTCAAAATATCGTAGATACGTTTTCGCTGATTTTTCTCCATACTCGCTAATCATCTCTAGAATTTCAGCTCAAAAAACAAAAAAACTTTTGCAAGAAAAATTTGAAACTTAATTGGCCTTCAACTTACGTTAAAGTTTCTGCATAAAGTTGGCTCGTTCTTGATTTGTTAAAAAAAATGTTAATTGATTTTTACTTTTTCCGTATTTGTTTCTGTTGCATTATGTAATCACATCTTCAGGTACTATTTATACAGTGTCAACTTAAGTTCGCAGCATATTATATGGGAAACTTGAATTTTTTAAATTTTCTGACTAAACATATAATAAACTTCACTTTAATAGGTGATAGAAAAAAATAAAAATGTAAACGGAAGTTGCCCCAAACCAAATTTTAATCTTCCGATCATATCTCGAAACAACCTTTTCTGGTCGTATCGAAACACGTTCAACCACTCTCTTCTAATAACATTTATCTATTTCTTAAATTTCTATGAAAAAGATTATTTTTGTCCTGTAACAATTCCCCAAACCAACTATCTTTTGTCAAATATTCGCAGCTGTCTATAAAACCAAATGGTTAACATTCATGTTTCTTTTTATTTGTGGGTAATAATTCGTTGGTCTACCGAGAAATGACGAACTACCTGGTCAGGTACGTTTTTGGACAATACAACCAATCTTACCCTTCTGAAAATGACTAATGGTTTCTCTAGGAACAACGAAATATGCCATTTGATGATTTATCTCTATTTACATTAGAATTTTGCCAAAGACGTGTTACATATTTTGGTACTACATTTTAGTCATTTTTTAAATTCATTTGATCATGAAGAAAGAAAACCCAAATACATTTATGCAATCCTATCTCGAAAAAATTTAATAAAAACAATAAAATAAACTGCTATACAAAGGTTAGAAGTTCACAAGTTTACTATTGTTTTAAAAATCAACTTGCAACTGTCATTTGACTGAAACAGTATTCAGAAATTTACCCACTTTTAGCACACAAAAGTGCACATTAAATTATCATCAGAAACCAACAAACTACATAATTTTAAAACAAATAAAATGTTGGTTAGGTTAGGTTTTTAGAAGCTCGTTCATTATCGTGTGTTGCCGTGTCATTTCGGAACCAGCAGTGACGTTGAACACACGGTACAGTATTCGCCAGCTAACTTGATTTCCCAGAAATTACCAGAGTAATAATGCCCTGCTTACTCGGCTGCTATTGGTGGTAAAATTTTGACAAACGCCAATTGCATCGAACCTTATCAGGTGTTAAGATTTTCAGTAGCGTAGCGTCACACAGTTATTGTTTCTGCTTTGTACAATAAAGTGTTTGTAAAACAAACAGATATGTTTTATGACGTCAACCCTCTTGTGATTACTCTAGATGAAAGTGATTCAAGTGAGTCAGATTCTTCGTAAAGATAAAAACTGTTTATACCTATTCTTAGAAATATACCTAGCTTAAATATAAATAATTTCCCATTATCTTGTGTTTCTTTTATTCTCATCACTACCTGGAAGAAATTATTTAGTTTCTAACAAATTTTAATTATAGTCCGTCCGGAAATATAAGATCCTAACTTTATAATCTTCAATTAGATCAATAACATGTTATTGTAATGGGTACCTTATTGTTAAAATATTATTTATGTACTCACAATTCAGGTATAAAGCAGATCCGTTTCTATTAAAATCAATATACCAATAATTATAACAAAGAATTGAATATTATTTATTAAGTTAGGATCATATATTTCCGGACGGACTTTACTTTATTAATTGTACAAGTTGTGTTAATTTGTAACAGAAAGCGTATCCTCAGAACTTGCACGGCACTGTTTACAGTTATCGGATGGGCGGCGTCAATAGCTCCATAGAAAGCATTTAGGACATCAAGTTAGCTGGCGAATACTGTAGCAGGTTATTTTTTGTTCGGTTATTTAACGTCGGTCTATTTCTGCAACTGAGGCTAATCACCGACACCGGAAGCACTCTACCCCTAACCGGAAATTTTACTGAACCCACTAGTGTTCCATCCAGGGATCTTTATCTTGCCCAACATCCATGGACTCGCTGCATGCTGTACGGGCTCTACGAAGGTGTTTCCCCACTCCCCAGTGGTCACCCATCCAAGTACTAACCGCGCTCGACTCTGCTTCACTGTAATTATCGCATCAGAGGCGTTCCTCTACAGTGCTGGGTCGACGCCCTTTTTGCGGTTATGTTTTGTGAATTCGCCATGGAAAAGTTTGATATTGAAGGATGTTACTAAACAAGAAATGTTAGACTATATAGGTTGTTTAACAGTTTATAGTAAGTTTTGCACTAGAATTCGAACCCAGGACCGACTTGACCTTGGAACCATCTCGCAACCCCTGCGCTACGGACGGTTCCTACTCTTAAATGTTCTATTCGATAATAGATTTGTTTCAACTGGCAATAGAATCGTTCTAGGTATCGTTCGCGCAAGTGCTGTAGGTATTTCTTTCGCGTTCCAACTGATTCTTGGGACGGTACCAAAATCGTACCAACTGGAAGGTGGTGAAAATAATAATAGAAGGATACTTTGCGTGGCCCTAGAATTGGCGGAACTGGCATGGCTAATCGTCAAATATGTTGACGGGTTAGTTCAAGAACCATCCCTAATTCGAGTTTGTTCATTATGTAGTTCTAGTACAGTACTCAATACAATTCCAGAACGGTTCATTCTTGCCAGTTGTGTAAGTAATGGACAAAAATTGTTCTTTCAAAATGTATTTATCGATACTCTTAAAAAAAGGCGAACCAAGAAATTCTTAAGCACACGTGTCCGACTGTTTATCTTAATTGTCACGTACCCCAGAAGTTTTCAAATTTCTCACCAAGGAAACGAGTTGATTTACGATTACTATCTACTTATTAATGCTTTTATGAAAAGTCTCAAGTTGAGTAAAAATTATTCGAGGCATTCTGTTATCGACTGAGTTTCAAAATTGTGGTTCAGTTTAGTGTTCCGAGAAATTATTGTTAGTGTTAGAGATTTTGAATTTGTGGGTGATTAAACTGCAAGATATTCAGGTGAGCTTTTTCACTGAGTGTTCGTTGTTTATTGTTTTATGTATTAATACCGTAATTATTGATTGTTATTTACCTGTTGAATTTATTGAATATAAAATATCTGAGCTTTGATAGTGATTGAATAATAATTCGTTGTCACAACATGACAAATGTATCTGGAGCGGGCAAATGCGTGTTTAGTCCCTTTTGTTCATTGCACCATAGGTCAAGCTCTAATAACTGGAGCGAGCATGTCGCGAGTCAGCCATTCATGTTCATTGCACCACTCAGTACTAGTAGAATGTGTAGCGTAATGCGAGTTTAATCCCTTTACGCTAGAGGGTAGTACTATAAGTTTATTTCAAAAAGGTATAGAGTAATAAAACCTCATTAGGTATGCAAAGGGAGCACAGAGTGACCCAACGAATATTTAAGCCACTTTCATAGTTTGGCATTGATTTCATTGTAAAATTCTTTCTTTTTAACAAGTGCAGGTAGTACCACCATGGTTGGGGTCAATATATGGGTTTAGCCTATTGTTATCCATTCACAAACACTGAAAATAGTGTGCCAAAGGCGTGCCGGTAGGATACTCGTAAAAAGGAAAGAATTTTATTTTAACAGAATAAAAATTAGGCATTATGTACATAGTATTAGGTACACTTATTTTTTATTGAACATTATACAAAAAATACATTATATTATAAAAAATCATAATATTCTTCGTCATCTGAGGAACTGTCATCTCCTATTGACGTTATAATTAACGGGTCGATCAAGTAGTCAATGATAGTTTAATGACATGCTGGACTGCTTTTCGCCAGTTCTCTGGTGTCACCTCCTTAATGGCGTGATCAAACAGTAGCTTAATGTCTTTCATTTTGAATGTCGTGTTGTGTCTTGCTACAAATCCTTTCACTTGCGCCCATATAAGTTTTATAGGATTTAGTTCGCAATGAGATGGCGGTGTGCGCTGCACAGTTACACTATTACACTTCTTCTTCTATATCTTCCAAGGCGTATTTCATGAAACGATGTTTGTGTAAATTTGCTATAGCTAATAGTTCTTTTTTTATCAAATTATCTTCAAATTCAATACTTTTGGTGGTTGACCAGTCAATAATATTTTGTTTTCTCCAAGATGAAGTTGGAGTCTTCTCTATGCATCGAGAATGATAACTCGCGTTATCCATAACTACTACTGAATCAGCCGGAAGATATTTTATCATTTCACCAAAATAGTCTTCAAAAACATCCGAATCCATGTCCTCGTGGTAATCTCCCGTATGGCAAGACTGAAAGGTTAGCAAACCTTCTTTTAAAAATCCCTCTTCGCTTCCAATGTGGACGATTATTAGTCTTTTCCCTTTACCTGAAGGCACATTAATACCCGTTGACAGGCCTTCCATGAAATCTTGGCGAGCACTGGTTATATTTTGGTCTTGCCACATTTTTGGTACTGTATAACCTTCATTGATCCACGACTCATCAAGATTAAAGATTTTCTTCTGCTCTGTTCTGTACTGCTTTATACTTCTTAAGTATTTTCGTCGCCAGCAAACAATTTCATCGCTTTCCAGTAAAAGTGCTTTACGGTTATGCTTTTCCCAGGCAAAATCCATATTTCTCAAAGTGGTCCATAAAAATTTTTTAGTTATCAACGAAATACTGTCATCCTGGCCAAGCTCCATTAAAATCTCATCTAGGGTGGGTTTTTTCTTTTTTAAAATAAAAAGAGTGAACTTTTCTTCGAATTACACTTTTGGTGTCTTCATCAAGGACTTTTACTGGTCTGCCTGGACGTTTCTTGGGAGGCTCCACTTGGCCTGCTATCTTTCTCCCCCGCAATAATTTAAAAACGGTGGACTTTCCAACTCCAGTCATTCGGGAACATCGGTCGACAGTTTCTTCTACAGTAAATTTCGGGTAATCGTATTTTATGCAATCGTGTACATTTAAAATAATAAGTTTTTCATTCACTGATAGTGGAGAATTATTGGAACATCTTTTCGTTGGTGTAAATGTCGCCATTTTATTACTAACTCCATAATACTGTGAACACTATTTACGGCTTAACAGCAAATACTGATGCGTTAAACTAAACAAATATACTTATAAAGGTCTAAAAATTTTGGGTAAGGCACCTTGCGGCGCATGGTTGAGCCGAATCTGAAACAGTGTTAGAATTAGGCCGAGGCACTAATAGAAGGTTAAACGGTACCTGTTAAACGCAAAACGTAACTGTATAATCTACTATCTAAGTAATCCCTACACAATATTTCGATATCGACACTTCAGGCCAGAAAACATACTTTTCCTAATTCTCTTACGCAATTACTTGAAATTTTAATATTACAAACAATAGTATTTCAAGACCTACGCCTATGGCCGACACCGAAATTGAGCCGAACTGGACGGAATTCCCCATTTTATTACTCTATACCTTTCTGAAATAGACTTTAGAAGGGGTCATAGTGGCGCGTTTAATCCCCCCATGTACCATAAAGTAAAACTAGGTACTAGGCCTCGTTGGTAGATAAATTAGTGATAGAACACAATCCCTTTGTGTTCGGTGATTGATCGAATAATTATTTAACTAATCAGTAGAGTTAATGAAGACGAACACTCATATTTTCTTTGTTATAGGTAAGCCCGACTATGCGCACATGGTAGAGCCTCGACTAGGGATGGCGATTCTTTCTAAAAAAGATCGATTTTTAAATCGATTCGAATCGTAACCTGATTAATCGATACAAAAAAAAATCGAGGTCTAAAAGATCGATTTCAAGAAAATCGATTTTTTTCAAGTTTGTATTTTTTACAATGTAAATATAAATCGATCTTTTTTATTGAAAAACAACAAGAAAGGTACCCCTAAATAAACAATCTCTCTCCGGGATCTCTTATCAGTAAAATTGGGGATTTTCTTTAAGTTCAGGGAATTCGATAATAATAACAATTACTTTTTTTATTACCATATTATTATCACAAAGTATCGTATTAGGAATGTGTGAGATTAATGGAAAAGAATCATCGATAAAATACAAATCGATTTTTCTTTATTCAAAATTAATGGATTTGTCGAAAAATTCGATTTTAATAAAAAATAAATCGATTTCTGCGAAAAGATCGTTGATTTTTTTTTATTGTTTTAACCTGCTTTTCGTATATATTCCGATAATAAACCTAAGAGATTTATTCGTTAACGATATTTATCGGATTGAAAAAAATCAAATAAAATTATATGAAAATTGTCAAAAATTTTGAAATATGGTCAATAATTGTTAATTATTGTCGAAAACTGTTGAAAATTGTCAATAATTGTTAAAATTTTGAAAAATGGCCAAAAATTTAAAAAAATGGTGAAAAAATTTGGAAAAATGGTCAATAATTGTTGAAAAACTGTCAAAATTGGTCAATAATTGTTGAAAAATGGTCAATAATTTTTAAAAAATGATCAATAATTGTTGAAAAATTTGGAAAAATGGTCAATAATTGTTGCAAGACTGTCAAAATTGGTCAGTAATTGTAAAAATTGGTCAATAATTTTTGAAAAACTATCAAAATTGGTCAATAATTGTAAAAAATGGTCAATAATTTTTAAAAAATAATCAATAATTGTTAAAAAATTTGGAAAAATGTTTAATAATTGTTGCAAAACTGTCAAAATTGGTCAATAATTGTTAAAAAAAGGTCAATAAGTTTTAAAAAATGATCAGTTATTGTTGCAAAACTGTCAAAATTGGTTAATAATTTTTAAAAAATGATTAGTAATTGTTGAAAAACTGTCAAAATTGGTCAATAATGGTCAAAAACTATTAAAATTGGACAATTTTTGTCAAAAACTGTCAATAATTGTTAAAAAATGGTCAATAATTGCCAATTATTGCCAAAAACTTCTGAAATAATTGTCAAAAATTTTGAAAAGTGGTCGATAATTATCGAAAATTTTTAAAAAATTTGAAAAATGGTCAATAATTGTCAATAATTGTTAAAATTTTGAAAAATGGTCAATAGTTGTTGAAAAGCTGTCAAAATTGGTCGATAATTGTTAAAAAATGGTCAATAATTTTTAAAAAATGAACAGTAATTGTTGCAAAACTGTCAAAATTAGTCAATAATTATTAAAAAATGATCAGTAATTGTTGAAAAACTGTCAAAATTGGTCAATAATTGTCAATTAATTGTTAAAAATGGACGATGTTTGTCAAAAACTGTCAATAATTGTTAAAAAATGGACAATAATTTTGAGAAATGGTCAATAATCATCAAAAGGTCAAAATTTTGAAAAATGGTCAATAAATAATACGAGAGCCGTTTTCGAAAATCCACTCCTTGAACACACGTAATTTATACAAAATCGATTAATATTACTCGAAAAATCGATAATTAAAAATCGATTATAACAAAATAATAATCAATTTATATAAAAATCGTTTAATTTTTCAAACATCCCTACTTATAGAGTTCCCTATAAGCTTTTTTGAAAAAAAATCAACAGTGTCTGTCGAGTCTACTGGGATCCGAGCGGTTCCGCTCTCATCACTACTTGCAATTGAAAAAAAAGCCGCTCTACCAAAAACCCAAAAAAAAATCGAAATTCGATTTTCAAGGGTGAAATATCGATTCACTGAATCGATTCAATACAACATATCGATTTAAAAAATCGATTTATTCGGTTCGAGGAATCGATTCTTCGATTAATCGATTTCAGATCGCCATCCCTAGCCTCGACCAATCCACTATGATCTTTTCAATTAAGTAAAAGTTTTGTTCTTAATTAGTATTTTGTTTTAAATAATACTATTATCTAATTTGGTTCTTATATTATCTATTTCTCTTTCATTAATTGCCCACCCCCCTCCCTTTCTTCTAAAATCTCCGTTACAGTTATTATCGCTTCTTTGAATAATAAAATAGATGATTTTAAAAGTATGCTTAATTTTTACTTAAAAATAAAGAATTGTGGACTTCAAAACATGTCAACATGTACCGTAAATATTTTTCTTACCTGTTTCAACATTAAACGACCACAGCCGGTTATCCTCGTTTACACTATTTGCGTATCAACGCGTACCCAAAAAATACGTTAGCATTTCAAATCAATTTTATTTACGAAGTCATGTTAAAATGCAGGTATTCCCTGTCTTTTATCATCGGCTTTAGTGCTATGTGAATCTGACTTTAGTCTCGCGAAACATGTCGCAATGCCCATGGATTGGTTGCGGCGAGACCGGCAATGTACCGGTCGATGTTGCCAAAATTATAAAAAATCCCGCATTCGCTAATATGCATGATTTCGCTCCAGTCGACGCGGAGACGACGTTCCTGGAATATTGGTGCAGGATGTGATATGGAACATTTTTAAAGAATGTATTGACAGAGGGACCAATTATAAGTGAAATACTAATTATCCATTCTAATTTATACTACAACGAAAAAAGTTGTTTTAAAAGAAATTAGTAAGAAAAAGCGGTTTTATTGAAAATAAAAATTATAATGATGTTAATGTACTAAACGCTAAAAATTAATTCGATAGGTCTTAGGTATACTCAATTCCAAGATATTTCGTGTTGACTTGATAATTCAAGACCAAAACCCACAGGAGGTAGTCGTTAATCCGATAACAATAGCGCAGTATCATACTAATTTCAACGAAAAGCGAAAAGATAATGCCTAATTATTAGTATGTGGCGTCCTACATAAAAAAAATGAATTATTTATCTCCGGATAGGGTTGCGCGATACATTAGAAAGTATCGATATTAGGTATCGATACGGATCGGAACGTAAAGTATCGATACAGTAGAATATCGAATATTAATTTATCGATACTCGTAGTATCGATACGTTAACGATCCGAGATGTAATTTTGACGTTTTTTCGGTAAAAACACCTTTTTGGGGGGTGGAAAAAGACATTGCGATTTCCGGCCAAAGTTTAGTTCCTAGAATAAAAAGTTGATTATAAAAGTTGTAGATATTGAGAAAATCTACAACTTTTTCATTAGTGACTTTCCCACATAACCTCAAAATTAGCTCGAAAAACGCAAAAAATGCGTTTTTCGTTTTTTATTTTTGGTTTCCTTAAAAAATGTTCGATTTTGATGAACATTTAGTAGAAGGTAGCTTTGATAGTCACAAACCACGAAAAAAAATTTCAGATTAAAATAACGTTTTTTCGGTAAAAAACTTTTTTTGGGGGGTAGAAAAAGACATTATTGCGACTTCCGTCCAAAGTTGAGTTCCTAGAATAAAAAGTTGATTATAAAAGTTGTAGATCATGAGAAAATCTACAACTTTTTCATCAGTGACTTTTTCACATAATTTCAAAATTAGCTCGAAAAACGCAAAAAACTACATTTTTCGTTTTTTATTTTTGGTTTCGTTAAAAAATGTTCGATTTTGATGACAATTTAGTAGAAGGTAGCTTTGATAGTCACCAACCATGAAAAAAAATTTCAAATTAATATATTGGAAATTTTTCGAGTTATAACGTTTTTTCGGTAAAAAACTCTTTTTTTGGGGGGTGGAAAAGACATTATTGCGATTTCCATCCAAAGTTCAGTTTCTAGAATAAAAAGTTGAATATAAAAGTTGTAGATCTTGAAAAAATCTACAACTTTTTCATTAGTGACTTTTTCACATAACCTCAAAATTTGCTCGAAAAACGCAAAAAACTGCGTTTTTCGTTTTTTATTATTAGTATCGTTAAAAAATGTTCGATTTTGATGAAAATTTGGTAAAAGGTAGTTTACATAGTGACAAACCACAAAAAAAAATTTCAATTAAACTTCACTTCACTTTTTTGGGGGTTAAAAAAGGACATTTTTGCGATTTCCGGCAAAAGTTAGAATCCTAGGAAAAAAAGTTGATTATAAAAGTTGTAGATCTTGAGAAAATCTAAAACTTTTACACCAGTCACTTTTCCACATAACCTCAAAATTAGCTCGAAAAACGCAAAAAACTGCACATTTTTCGTTTTTTATTTTTAGTTTCGTTAAAAAAAGCACGACATCATTTCACAACGTGATTAAAAAATCACGATATCGCTCATCACTATATATAACGCCACTTGCCGCTACCACTAAAAATCCTGTATCACAACGTATCGATACACTACAATTTCATCGATACTTGGAAGGTATCGAAAAGCATAGTATCGATACAAAATATCGAGTATCGGAAGTAAAAGTATCGATATACTGGAATATCGGATAGTATCGCGCATCCCTATCGCCGGATGCGAAGCGAATTGTGAAAAATGTGTTTGAATCATTGAAACATCGAGGTTATAGTATAACCCAGGGTTTCTCAAACTTTCGGCTCCAAGAACCCTATAACACTGGTTATAAAGGATGTTAAAGGAAATAGAAGGGTAGGTCGATCGACCTTCCAGGTGGTAGGCCATACAGATTACAAGTATGCATAGGTAGGTATTCACAAAAAGGGGCTCTGAAATGAAGCTATTGAAAAACGTGGTTTCTCTATGGTGAGAACCACCGATATAATTTAACTTCAAATATCACAGTTGAACGGTGACTTACGTCTAAAATGATGGCCACTTGCAAATTTTAGAGAAGGTTAGATGGATATAATAATTAAAATATACATGAAATTATAGAAATCAATCCGAAGTATGCATACCTAGGTCTCACAATTATTATCTCGTATATACGTATGTTAGGACGTGTAGGGGTTGAATACCATAGGTGAAGTCCTCGCACGTGGAGTTCGGGGCAACAGCTGTCCTACGATGATCCAGGGGTTGTCAACGAGGCGAGAATCAGTCGAATCCCACAATAGAATTCTAGTCCGTAGAGTTAAAGTTGAAATGAAGTTGAAATTGAAAGATGGAAGTGAAATTGAAAGATGAAGTTGAAATTGAAGTTGAAGATGAGAATGAAATTGAAAATGAAGTTGCAAATGAAAATGAAGGCCTGTTTTCAGAATATAATCTCATCGAAGTGAGTGGTCGACAAACTTACCGTTGATGGTGGGTGGCCTTTAAGTAGAACAAGACAAGTTGAGGTAAGTTACAATTTGTTTAAAAGAATAAATCCAACCCACTGGTTGAGTTTCCAGTTCTAAGAAACCTTGGAAACTTTTCCTTTTAAAACTTTTTGTAAATTACAAAAAATCCGTTACTTGAACGTTATGTGCTCTTCGCTAGCATCCAAAAGCAAAATGAGCTGATATCTCTCTTCCCTTGTTCACAACCTGTCTTGAATGGTTGGTTCTTTTCCTTTTACCAGTAGCTTCTAGGAGTTCAAAAGATATGCTGATGTGAATTTACGTGTGTGTGTGTGTGTTAACCTTTTATAACTTCTGAACGGCTTGACCGATTTGATCGCAGTTGGTGTCATTCGAAAGGGCTTCGCAAAACTTACATAAGTTGGAACCAATTCGGACCGGTAGATTTCGAGGAATTGAAAAAAAAGTGAAAAAAAAAGTTTTCCTTCATTTTTTCAAAATATCTCCGAATTGGCTGAACCGATCGACCTCAAAAACTAATCAGCTCTTAACCTTGAAAACCCGCATCGATCGCCACCAAGTGCGTCAGAATCGGTTGATGCGTTCGTGAGAGATCGTTGTCGAAAAAAATCGAGAAAAAGTGTTTTTTTGTAATAACTCCGAAATGTTTCATCAGATCAATTTTTTTGTTTGAAATTTTTTATAGAGCTCAAAAAACTACATCGATCGCCGCCCACCGCGTGAAAATCGGTTAATTCATTCAAAAGTTATAGCAGGTTGAAAATTAAAAAAATCGTGTTTCATCGAACACTGATAAGACTTTTGAGCTCGAAGAGCTCAAAAGCATCGAATAGCTTTATCTTTGAGCTCAAAATAACACAAAAATTGAATTTTTGCAACTAGCGACAAAATCGCATGCGTTTGAAAATTGAACTCTTTCGGTTCAATTCCTTCGCCGCATTACTAGGATCCCTTTATTTATTGTATGAAAGATATGTTTGAAAAAACAGGATAAATAATTTAATAATAGCGATACGTCATACCGTAATCGTCAGAAATGGAACATTAAAAAGTGATAGCGGTTGCTAACCAAAAGATCGAATGACGCTCGTTTCGCATGACTTTTACGTCACAAATTGGTGTGTATGGTTACAGAGGTGGGAGTAAACCGTTACCTATAAATAACATCGATTTGCATTTATGATTACAAAATATACATAGTTGAATTGAAAGGTGAATAATAGGAAGTATGGAATTGTAATAAAATTATACAAGGTCTCTCTCACATCAAATAACGAGAATGTTTTTGTTATGAACGAATTAAGAAAAGTCGAAAAAATGACAAAAGCAGATACGTGTGAGAGCTACCGAACAATGGAAAAACCCAATCTACCGAAGGATAATCCTGAACTTCAAGTGCGTATCCAGCTGAAAACAGAAGGAGGGAATCAGGAAAACGTTCTGAGTTCCATAATCTTATCAAAAACTGAGTAGGAGGATGCGTTAAAAAAATAATACAAGTGGAATACACCGTTTATTAAAAAAAATGAAGAGCTGGTGGGGCTCGGATCACATACAAAACGGTGATGAATCGTCTTGGACTTGGGAGTACGAAGACCATGGCGCTCTATACCACTTAACGTTGAACACCTCCGAAATCGCTCAGTTTAATGTTTAAAGTCCAGTCAAAAATATGCCTTCATAGCGATTCAGGACGAGTGAGAGTTTGGAGAGAACCTAGAGGACGAGTTCAAGAAGTTCATCCTTATGGAGGTGGCGGTATCATGATTTGGACTGGAATTTTTTTTGGGTGGTCGCACGGAGCAGTATTTCTGTAAAGGCACTATGATTGGTCTGATCAATCGAAATTATATCATAAATGGCCTTGTTGGGGGCTACATGAATAATTTAGAACCCAATTTCATGTTTTTGCATAAAAATGCGCAACCCCATAGAGCCAGAATTGCGCTTGATCAAATCGAAGAAAATGAAATTCTTCATTTAAGATTACCAGCCAGATTACCAGATCTCAATCCCATCGAACAGGTTTGGGATTGTCTCAAAAGAGTTGTTCGTTCCTAAGATCCCCCACCGCACACCCTTGGTGAATTACGAGCCATTTTGTCTGATGTTTGGGATCAAAAAAGTTCAAAAAGTTACAATTTATTAAAAAGCAAATTAAAAAATGGATCGTGGAAATAGACTGACGATTATCTAGTAATATAGTAAATCAAACTCTATCATAATTAAAAGTATCCATTTCAGAAATCAGAAATATTCAGGTTTCTAATAGTTAATACGGTACCACTTAATAGTTTATTATAGAACTCGACAATTTACTGGATTTGTCTTATTACCGGATTTGACAATTTACTGGACTTGACAATTTACTGGATTTGACAAAAAACTGATTTGTTCATGTTTTACGGTCACAATACAAGTAGTAATAAAAACTACTTCTTCTCCTTAACAATGTCTTGATTCTTCGAAGAAAACTAAATGATAGTGCTGGTTATGAAAGTAACATCGTAGGTGCCTTTTTAATTGTCGGAAAATTTTTTTTAAATATCACTAATGTTTAGTGTTCCCTGTATAGTTATGTTCAAAATTTACCGTTGGATTTTAACTGTAATAAAACCCCAATTATTACTTCCGCCATAAAATATTCAAAATTTACCATATTTTAAGACAGGGTCGCTTTTAATCCCTTTCAATATCTATGATTGGAGATTAGTTTGAACATCATACTACAAAATAGTTTGAACCCTTTTTAAACCGACCCGGTAACCATTTATTGCATTTTAAATATTATCGGTCCTACACAATGAGAATTATGTGGATAGGTTATTTATGGTTATATACAATATATACAAAAAGCGCCTTTTTGGACCGCCTTGAGTAAACGAATATGTCTCCTACCAGTGAGAATTGGTGTTCTTTGGCATCAGCCGCAAAATCATAATTTTTGTCTTATAGATTAAAAAAAAATCGCTAGAAAGAGGGGCAACTGCAAAGTCACCTTTTTATTCATTTCAGGTTTCTCTAATAAACTTAGGTATTTTTCTGAAAACAACGTCAGATTTTTAAAACAGAATGGGTCTTATAAAATTAATAAAAGATCTTTTATAAAAAGTAATAATAATAATTTGATAAATTATGTTTTCTACAGTCGCGCGTAAAATGACTAATTACTATATTCAAATGAAATCCTAAAGTTGACAAATGCAGAGGATTGTTACTTTACGCTCTAGCGCAAAAAAGGTATCTTTTTCGCTCGCTTATTTAATCAAACCACGCCCTCCGAATGAATATTTAACAATTTATCAAATTAAAAATTAAATAAAATTATATGAAAATTGTAAAAATTTTTAAGATATGATCAATAATTGTCAAAAACTGTTAAAAATGGACAAAAAATTTTGAAAAATGGTCAATTGTCAAAAATTTAAAATTTTTTTTGAAAAATGGTCAAAAATTTTCAAATATTGTCAAAAATGGACAATTACTGTCGAAATTGGTCAATAATTGTCAAAAAAATTTAAAATTTTGAAAAATGGTCGATAATTGTCAAAAATTATCAAAAATGGTCAAAAATTTTGAAAAATTGTTAAAATTTTTTAAAAATTATCAAAAATTTCGAAAAATTGTCAAAAAAGGACAATTATTGTTAAAAATTGTCAAAATTTTGAAAAATAGTTGATAATTGTCAAAAATTGTTAGTTTTTGAAATATGGTCAAAAATGGTCAATAATTGTCAAAAATTTGGAAAAATGGTCCATAATTGTCAACAATTGTCAAAAATGGTTAAAAATTGTAAATTATTTTTAAAAACTGTCAAAAATGGACAATTATTGTCAAAATTGGTAAATAATTGTTAAAATGTTGAAAAATAGTCAATAATTGTCAAAAACTATCAAAAATGGTCAATAATTTTGAAAAATTGTCAAAAATGGCCAATAATTGTCAAAAACTATCAAAAATGGTCAAAAACTGTCAAAAATGGACAATTATTGTTAAAAATTGTCAGAATTTTTAAAAATAGTTGATAATTGTCAAAAATTGTTAAAGTTTCTAAAAAATTGTCAAAAATTGTTAAAGTTTCTAAAAAATTGACAAAAATTTTGAAATATGGTCAAAAATGGTCGATAATTGTCAAAAATTTGGAAAAATGGTCTAAAATTTTGAAAAATTGTCAATTATTGTTAAAAACTGTCGAAAATGGTTAAAAATTGTCATCATTTTGAAAAATGGTCACTAATTTGAAAAACAGTTAAAATGGTTAGTAATTGTCAAAAACTGTCAATAATTATTAAAATTTTGAAAAATGGTCGATAATTGTCAAAATTTTTTAAAAAAACTTGAAAAATTGTCAAAAATAGTCAATAATTGTCAAAAATGGACGATAATTGTCAAAAACTTTTAAAATTTTTGGAAAATGGTCAAAATTTTTCAAAAATTGTCAAAAATTTAAAAAAAAAATTAAAAATGGTCAAAAATTTTCAAAAATTGTCAAAAATGGTCAATAATTGTCAAAAACTATCAAAAATGGTCAAAAATGGACAATTACTGTCAATAATTGTTAAAATTTTGGAAAATGGTCGATAATTGTCAAAAACTATCAAAAATAATAATTTTGTAAAAATGGTCAAAAATTTTGAAAAATTGTTAAAATTTTTGAAAAATTCTCAAAAATGGCCAATGAATTTTTGTAAAAAATGGTCAATAATTATTCAAAATTGTCAAAAACTGTCAATAATTGTTAAAATTTTGAAAAATGGTCGATAATTGTCAAAAATTTTAAAAAAACTTGAAAAATGGTCAAAAATAGTCAATAATTGTCAAAAATGGACGATAATTGTCAAAAACTTTTAAAATTTTTGGAAAATGGTCAAAAATTTTCATAAATTGTCAAAAATTTAAAAATGGTCAAAAATTTTCAAAAACTATCAAAAATGGTCAAAAATGGTCAAAAATTGTCAATAACTGTCAAAAATGGACAATTATTGTCAAAATTGGTCAATAATTGTTAAAATTTTGGAAAATGGTCGATAATTGTCAAAAACTATCAAAAATGGTCAATAATTTTGTAAAAATGGTCAAAAATTTTGAAAAATTGTTAAAATTTTTGAAAAATTCTCAAAAATGGCCAATGATTGTCAAAAACTATCAAAGATGGTCAAAAATTGTCAAAAATGGACAATTATTTTTAAAAATTTTCAAAATTTTGGAAAATAGTTGATAATTGTCAAAAATTGTTGAAGTTTTTGAAACATTGTCAAAAATTTTGAAATATGATCAATAATTTTGAAAAATGGTCTAAAATTTTGAAAAATTGTCAAAAATGGTCAAAAATTGTTAAAATTTTCAAAAATGGTCAATAATTGTTAAAATTTTGAGAAATGGTCAATAAAACTGTCAAAAATGGTTAAAAATTGTCATCATTTGGAAAAATGGTCACTAATTTTGAAAAACAGTCAAAATGGTCAAAAATGGTCAATATTGTTAAAATTTTGAAAAATGGTCAATAATTGTTAAAATTTTGAGAAATGGTCAATAATAGACCGTTTTATCGGAAGACATCTTGTGGTAGCGGCGACCGTTGTCCACCTATAGGATTATATAGGAACTAATAGAAGCTAACTGTAATTTTAAAAGGAAACTGTACCCACAAGACTTGGACAATCTTGGTCTTCCTGATCCAGTCTTGGTCTTGCTCAATTATGTCCGGTCTTGCTAGTCTAATCATAATCTTGGACTTGGTCTTGCTTTTTCACAAGATCAAAACCGAGATTGCAAGACCAAGACCAATTTAGCTCATCACTATCTGAGAGGTGATCTGTGGTTCTAAGACCATTCGTGGTATAATTAAAATTATTTACTGGTTCGTAACTAGGCATGTGCTCTGGACAATTCAGAGTTAATTCCGAACTGGAACATGTGCATGGGCGTACGCAAAGAGGGGCAGGGGTGGGGGGGCATTTGAAGAAGAAGAAACCTCCATCCTCCATCCATCCACAACACCTTGAAGACTACTGGATAGAAGAGGGACATTTACCTAAGTTGAAGCCTGCAGATATCCTAAAATAGGACTGAAAGGGGGCACAAAAGATCTTTTAGTTCTCAGTGAATGTCACCCCAATGTACATACATACTGGCCTTATACATAAAGAACAAAACTATCAATATTTTCATGAAAATACTTAATTTTTTTCAATTAATGTTCGTGGAGAAAGTTAATTTGGTTATCTATAGATTAATTTCAATTCAGTAATGAAAATTTTCGAATTAATCATTTATATATTGATCGTATGTTGGTATCATCGTAGTAATTTTCATTAGAAGGCTATAAATATATTTTAACATTGAGATTAATACGAGAACAATAATTATATCTAAAAATGAGGGACTGGAATTATACTACTTTTTTTTCGAAATTATTTTATAATTTGCAACATGTAGATTATACTTTCAAAACGAATTTTCTAGACGGTTACTGATAATCTCGGCAACCTCAATTTTTTTTTTAAGATGTTTGCATGCTATTAACCGCTCACAAATAACATTATCGAAACGATGACACATCTCTGTAAACAAAAGACGTCGGTTGTTATCAGAATCTGGTTAGTTGTGGGTTTTATGATTTCGTAGGATTTGACGTCAATAGAACTACGTGGAAACAATTCACGAATTCATTTATTAAACGTAGGATCAAAATAGGAAATGAATATCCGGTTCTTTTTGTACTCGTAAGACAACGGACGTTAAAGTCTCAGAATTTATTTATTTTTATAATAATGTTCCTTTATGGTCATTTACCAATTGATAACATTTTTAAATTGTATACAGTGTAAGACAATTTTTTTTCTCACCCTGTTATTCTTAAAATAGTTTTCGTTTCAAGTAAAATGAATTAAATTATGGGTATACCCTAATATTTCAGAAATGCATTTCTCGACAAAACAACCAATTGTCTGAAACAGATAAGTAAAGTATCATAATGCCACGTCGGCGATAACGTCTTCGAGGCCACGAAAGGGTAAAGAAAGTTTTAAGAACGATTTGAGTTTTAGTTTCTAGAATATAACCAAAGTGTTCACATGAACCAAATAAATCTATTAAAATATAGTGTGCATATCAGGAGTTAAATAGGTGAGTCTATCTCACAGAGTAATTCAGTTTTGCCTGTTATTTGATATTTTATTTTAAAAGATATTTTATCACATAGAGTATATATATTTGCTAATTATTTTTAATAATTACTTTGTTTAAAGTTCTTTAATATTCAACGTTATTAAGAACATTAATTTGTTGTTACATTCCCTATTCATCCAATCCTACTGTACTGTGGAGAGTTTGTGCCACTTGCAGTTTAACTCACATACCTAGACTGTATTGTGGAGAGTTTGCGCCACTTGCGGTTTGTCCATTGCTGATACAGGGTGGCTTCTCGCGTCGCCCATATCTCCTTCCACCCCCCTGTATTGTGGAGAGCTTGATCCACTTGCAGTGTAACCTTATTTAGCTGTACTGTGGAGAGTTTGTGCCACTCGCAGTTTAACTCACGTACCTATTCTGTATTGTGGATAGTTTGCGCCACTTGCGGTTTGTCCATTCCTGATACTGGGTGACTTCTCACGTCACCCATATCTCCTTCCACCCCCCTGTATTGTGGAGAGTTTGTGCCACTTGCAGTGTATTATTATTTTGCTGTACTGTGGAGAGTTTGTGCCACTTGCCGTGTATTATTATTTTGCTGTACTGTGGAGAGTTTGTGCCACTTGCAGTGTATTATTATTTTGCTGTACTGTGGAGAGTTTGTGCCACTTGCAGTGTATTATTATTTTGCTGTACTGTGGAGAGTTTGTGCCACTTGCAGTGTATTATTATTTTGCTGTACTGTGGAGAGTTTGTGCCACTTGCAGTGTATTATTATTTTGCTGTACTGTGGAGAGTTTGTGCCACTTGCAGTGTATTATTATTATGCTGTACTGTGGAGAGTTTGTGCCACTTGCAGTGTATTATTATTTTGCTGTACTGTGGAGAGTTTGTGCCACTTGCAGTGTATTATTATTTTGCTGTACTGTGGAGAGTTTGTGCCACTTGCAGTGTATTATTATTTTGCTGTACTGTGGAGAGTTTGCGCCACTTACAGTAGTTATAATATTGTTTGTGGAAAGTTTGTGCCACATATTCCTTACATGCACTGGGGAGAGTTAGCGCCCCTTGCGCTTTTCCTAATAACCCTAAATATTTACTATTAGGCATTTATTTTTGATCAAGTGAAGTTTTAACTTTACTGTATATCAATCTTTACAAATCACTCATTCTCCTCAAGTCAAGTTTTTCCCTCCTCACAACAGTCTGTTTGAAAGATAAAACCTAATTTAACATGCAGAACTCTTACTGGGTGGGCAATTAAATCCCCAGAATTTTAAAAGGAATTACATTATAATTCACATCCTTATTCTTTTATTTGCCTACCCAACCCTGCACAACGCCGGTATACAATATAGAAATCCCATGTTCGGGTCGCTTGTAGTTGCAGGCATAGACGTACCTTATGGTAGGACTGTCAGTAGGTATGATATTAAATGAAAAACAAGATTGCGACAAAGACTACAAGGGCATATCAATTGATAATAATACGTTCATTACAGAGTCAATTACAATAATATTTATAATAATCATTTATTTTTATATTATGATTTACTAGAATTATAATAATTATTTACAAAACGGGGCTATTAATATTATTCGAACACGAAATATTAGTTATCGGAAAATGAAAAATCTGATGAATTTTCATCCTGGTCCGAACTTTATAACTATTGGCTCTATGGTTTGTTCCATTAAATTGTCTAATTTCCACATTTGCTGCTCTTCTTATTGTAACGTTTATTCTAATTTATATTTACAATTAATTTATATTTACAGATTTATATGTAATTCAGTCCTTATTTAATAATTTATGTAATACACTAAACACACTAATTATAATTTATATGAGAGTCACTTAATAAACACTTTATCGAGGCGCGATTACTTTCCTTCGGTATCAACACTGACTGATTGACTAATTGCCTGCAGCGATGCTCGTGGCCTATTTATACTCGCGCGTCGTATTTCTAGAATTCGCTCGATGTTCTGGCGGATGCACTGGATGCGGTGGGTATTCTCGAAAATTGGGCGGAGGAGCCATAGTCGTCTCATACGGGGATTTCACTGGGGGCACTAAGTGAGCATATTAATGCAGTAGCTCGCGTAACATTATGTTCTATGCATTTACGCCATCTCTCTGCATTAATTTGTTCCAGAGCTTCTTCAAAATGTGCACGGACATCTTTCATTTTATATGTGGTATATTTATCCTTGCCATTAATCCTTTCACGCATATATACGCGGGTTCTTGAGTGCGTAAACAATTATTGAAACAGTTAGTTCGAGAGAATTAAAGACAAAGAGTTAGTTCGGAATTAGTGAATCAAATAGTGCAGATAAATAGTGTAATATTCATGTGATGAAAATAAATTAGAACTAATATACCGAGTGTAAATAAATTAGTAGACATTAAGTAAAGTGTGTATATAAACTAAGTTTAATTCAGTGTATGTTTCTTTAAATAAATAGATAGTAATTAGCCATTGTAGTGTGTATAATTTTATCCCACAAGTAAAAACTATTTAAATAAATAACAAAAACATTACAATATCAAAATAATAATTAATATCTCAATAGATGAAATTGGTTACCCCGTGAGAGAAACTCATCTAGGCTAGTGAAGATCGTTTTCTTTAACTTTCACAGTCACCAGTCCTTTCTTTTATCAAATTTTATTCAACTCTGTTCTATTTAATAATGATACTTTTCTTATTAAGAAACCGGGAAGCAACGTTACTCGTGCTGGTATGAAAGAGACGTTATAAGCAATTTTGGTCTTTATTTCTTATGTGATCTACAGCATAGATTAATATGATCAGTCCTCGAATTATTTGTGACTAACTGTTTACACAATCGTCACGAATATTGGTTTGTTTATGTTATCGCCCTCAATGCCCATATTTCAGATTCCTTCGACTAATTCTTCGCTGTAGCAGAGATTTTATAATTTCAACCTTGAAGAATATTATGTTCGTATTTTAAAATTTACTTACCCTGACACCGTTTTTTTGCCATTTCGGCAATATTATATCGTGGGAAACGATGTTTATGTATATTTACAATTGCCAGCAGTTCTTTTTTTAACATATCTAAAACTCACTGAATGATTTTCGCTTTTTTCCAAGCGTCGGTAGGCAATTTCTCACATCTCCTTGAATGATCGTTTTCCTTTTCCACAAGGTGCTTTTATTCCTACAGTTCCAAAAACGCTTGACGGGAAGAGTTTACATTTTTTATCTTGCCATATTTTTCCGACCGTGTACCCTTCGTCTAGCCATGTCTCGTCCAAATAGTAGATTTTTCTATTTTCATTGCGAAAATCCCTTATTGATCGCTAATAATTCCGTCTCCAACATACAATTTCATCTTTTTCGATTAAAAGCGACTTTCTGTTTACTTTTTCCCATCTAAAATTCATCTCTCGTTGAATTTTCCACTCTTCCAATTTCAGAAATAATGGCGAAACCCAAATAAGAACCATTTTTCGTGAAAAAAGGGGTCGCTTTTAATCCTTTTTAATATCTATAAATTTTATACCTGTTCAGTAGATATACCTTTCGTAACGTTATAGTCTATTTCAGAAAGGTATAGAGTAATAAAATGAAGAATTCCGTCCAGTTCGGCTCAACTTCGGTGTCGGCCATAGGCGTAGGTCTTGAAATAGTATTATATTAAAATTTCAAGTAATTGCGTAAGAGAATTAGGAAAAGTATGTTTTCAGGCCTGAAGTGTCAATATCGAAATATTGTGTATGGATTACTTAGGTAGTAGATTATACAGTCACGTTTTGCGTTTAAAAGGTACCGTTTAACATTCTATTAGTGCCTCTGCCTAATTCCAACCCTGTTTCAGATTCGGCTCAACCATGCGCCGCAAGGTGCCTTACCCAAAATTTTTAGACCTTTATAAGTATATTTGTTTAGTTTAACGCATCAGTATTTGCTGTTAAGCCGTAAATAATGTTCACAGTATTCTAAGATTAGTAATAAAATGGCGACATTTACACCAACGAAAAGATGTTCCAATAATTCTCCACTATCAGTGAATGAAAAACTTATTATTTTAAATGTACACGATTGCATAAAATACGATTACCCGAAATTTACTGTCGACCGATGTTCCCGAATGACTGGAGTCGGAAAGTTCACCGTTTTTAAATTATTGCGGGGGAGAAAGATAGCAGGCCAAGTGGAACCTCCCAAGAAAAGTCCAGGCAGACCAGTAAAAGTCCTTGATGAAGACACCAAAAGTTTAATTCGAAGAAAAGTTCACTCATTTTATTTTAAAAAAGAAATACCCACCCTAGATAAGATTTTAATGGAGCTTGGCCAGGATCACAGTATTCCGTTGATAACTAAAAAACTTTTATGGACCACTTTGAGAAATATGGATTTTGCCTGGGAAAAGCATAACCGTAAAGCACTTTTACCGGAAAGCGATGAAATTGTTTGCTGGCGACGAAAATACTTAAGAAGTATAAAGCAGTACAGAACAGAGCAGAAGAAAATCTTTTATCTTGATGAGACGAGGATCAATGAAGGTTATACAGTACCAAAAATGTGGCAAGACCAAAATATAACCAGTGCTCGCCAAGATTTCATGGAAGGCCTGTCAACGGGTATTAAGGTGCCTTCAGGTAAAGGGAAAAGACTAATAATCGTCCATATTGGAAGCGAAGAGGGATTTTTAAAAGAAGGTTTGCTAACCTTTCATTCGTGCCATACGAGGACATGGATTCGGATGTTTTTGAAGACTATTTTGGTGAAATGATAAAATATCTTCCGGCTGATTCAGTAGTAGTTATGGATAACGCGAGTTATCATTCTTGACGCATAGAGAAGACTCCAACTTCATCTTGGAGAAAACAAGAAATTATTGACTGGTTAACCACCAAAAGTATTGAATTTGAAGATAATTTGATAAAAAAAGAACTATTAGCTATAGCAAATTTACACAAACAACGTTTTATGAAATACGCCGTGGAAGATATAACAGAAAAAGTGTAATAGTGTAACTGTGCTGCGCACACCGCCATATCATTGCGAACTAAATCCTATAGAACTTATATGGGCGCAAGTGAAAGGATTTGTAGCAAGACACAACACGACATTCAAAATGAAAGACGTTCAACTACTGTTTGATCAATCCATTAAGGAGGTGACACCAGAGAACTGGCGAAAAGCAGTCCAGCATGTCATTAAAGAAGAGGAGAAAATGTGAGATCTTGACTACTTGATCGACCCGTTAATTATAACGTCAAGAGGAGATGACAGTTCCTCAGATGACGAAGAATATTATGATTTTCTATAATTTAATTTCTGTATAATGTATGTTTTGTATAATGTTCAATAAAAAATAAGTGTACCTAATACTATGTACATAATGCCTAATTTTTATTCTGTTGAAATAAAGTTCTCTCCTTTTTACGAGTATCCTACCGGCACGCCTTTGGCACACTATTTTCAGTCTTTGTGAATGGATAACAATAGGCTAAACCCATATATTGACCCCAACCCACACTTGATAAAAAGAAAGAATTTTACAATGAAATCTATGCTAAACTATGAAAGTGGCCTAAATATTCGTTGGGTCACTCTGTGCTCGCTTTGCATACCTAATGAGGTTTTATTACTCTATACCTTTCTGAAATAAACTATAGTCTTAGTTTTATTTAGTTTACGAAAGAGTTAACTTTTGTTATATATATTCACTGAGACCTAAAAGATCTATTGTGTCTCCTTTCTTCTACTTAGTTCCTGAGAAAAGTCTCAGAGGCTAGTAGCTCCTTTAGACATATTTCCCGGAGGATTTTTAGGATATCTGCAGGTTTTAACTTAGGTAAATGTCCCTCTTCTATCCAGTAATCTCCAAGGTGTTGTGCCCTAGGATTCTGAATTGCTGTGCAATTCGCAAGTATGTTGATGGAGGTTTCTTCTTCCGTTAGAACACCTGTTGAAACTATGCCTAAGCCAGAGTAAAACTGCACTAAGTAATACCTGACTTAGGCATTCATTTGTTCTCAACTGGTTGTAGTCATCCAGAAGTATATTTGATGGTCTAAGTCTAAGCCCTACTAGATCTTTCCAATGGTCAGATATTTCTTCCAATGTTACATTGGAGCTGATACCGCCAAAGGGTGTTCCAGCCCCTATATTTGCTAGTTCATCTTCTATTCCATTTTGTCCTATTCCAGTGTATCCTGGAATCCACAGTAAGGTGACTATGTTGTTCTCGCCTAGTTCATTGAGTTTTCCTAGGTATTCCCATACCATTTTGGAACTGACTACAGGAAAACTCAGTGCTTTAATGACTGCTTGACTATGCGACATGATGATAATCCTTTGAACTGGACACACTTTCCTACGGTGTGAATTTTCGCTTGAAAGATACTTGGGGTTTTTACCAAACTATCGGATGGTTTGGTTCCTGGTCCGTACACTCTTATCCCAGTTCCTTGTACATACCATTGAATGGCGTTCTTTCCAAATTTGGTAATGGTGTTTGGATTCCATTCCTTCTTATTTCTTTGAAAAGTTCTTTGGCATGTCCCAGGATTTCTGATTTCTCAAAAGCTGTAGCAACATGCAAAAGTATCCCTATGGGGAGCGCAATATAAAATTGTTCGCTATGGTACGAATTCTGTCGCCTGAACAGAACAGATCCATTTGATGCATAGGTATATTTGCGAAATTCGCGAATCTGAAATTCAGAATCTACGTCCGAAAGGGTTCTTAATGATTAAAGTTTTCATTATGTCGTTATTTATTTCCGCTACGTTATAATATCCTGTGAGGAACCCGATTGAGATATATGTGACCACACAATGCCATATATAAAAGTGGATTATCAACCATTAATGTATCTAAAAATAACCCATAATAATTAGTCTACTCAGTCAGATAATTCTAAAACTAGCGCTATTCAAATTTTTAATACCTAATATACAAATATATCTATAAACGGTGAGTGACGTAAGTGGTTGTTATCTGAATGACGACGTCCATATTTAATTTTTTACGAGGAATCATCCAAATGTTGAGAACTAAACAAATTCAAAAATAATTATTACTTTTAACTACATCTTATTCGCCAAATAAAAATTAAACGAAATAATGGAAGCGTATGTTAAAATATTTTACATAACTTGTGATACAAGCAGTAGCGTAACTTCAAATTAGGGGGTCCCCCGCAATTATTTTAGCGGGGCCCATCATATACATGAACAAATAAATCGTATATATGCATTAACAAATTAGGAGCACAAGAAAGGGTCGATAGCCATAAAGCCATAAAGTTACATTTTTCGGTAAAGACCTGAATGGTTTCATTTGTCGGGATTATTTAATAGTGATGTCGAGGATCCCAGGGTAGCAGGATCCAGAAAACGAAATCACGTTAAACTGCCCCTCTGAAAAAGAAATAAAAAGAACTATCAAACGGAAAAGCCACAGGAGAAGACAAAATAATGTTGAAGTATGGCGGGGAACCGCTTCAGAAGACAATATCCAAACAACAAATTTGGTTAGGTTAGAATTGTGCAACCTTAATATAATTAGGTAGGTAGTATAAATTGGTCCTAAAAATAAAATATATTTTATCTACGACCACCATTAAAATTAAGCATTTACAAACTCATATAAATACGCGAAATTACATTTTATACATACCTCTAAAGCGTGCGAAAAAGAACAAGAACAATGCTTTTTAAATGGAAGTTTCATTATAACAATCTTTTTTATTTGTATATTTATTAACCTTAGATAATTTTGTGTTTTGTATTCTGTCAAAGGTTCTGTAATTGTAATAATTTTGTACTGTCATTAAGAAGTGTGAAACGTAAATGGTCAATAATTGTCAGAATCTGTCAAAAATTGTTAAAAATTGTTAAAAATTGTTAAAAATTGTTAAAAATTGTTAAAAATTGTTAAAAATTGTTAAAAATTGTTAAAAATTGTTAAAAATTGTTAAAAATTGTTAAAAATTGTTAAAAATTGTTAAAAATTGTTAAAAATTGTTAAAAATTGTTAAAAATTGTTAAAAATTGTTAAAAATTGTTAAAAATTGTTGAAAATTGTTAAAAATTGTTGAAAATTGTTAAAAATTGTTAAAAATTGTCAAAAATTGTTAAATATTTTAAAAAATGCTCAAAAATAGTCAATAATTGTCAAAATTTTTGAAAGTTGTCAAAAATGGTCAATAATTATCAGAAACTGTCAAAAATGGTCAATAATTGTAAAAATTTTGAAAAATGGTCAAAAATTTTTAAAATTTTGAAAAAATAGTCAATAATTATAAAAAACTGCCAAAAATGGTCAATAATTGTTAAAATTTGGAAAAATGGTCAAAAATTGTCAATATTTTGAAAAAATGGTCAATAATTATGAAAAACTATCAAAAATGGTCAATAATTGTTAAAAATTCTCAAAAAATGTCAAAAATGGTCAATAATTGTCAGAACCTGTAATAAATGCTCAAAAATGGTCAATAATTGTTAAAATTTGGAAAAATGGTCTAAAATGGTCAAAATTTTTGAAAAATTTTCAAAAATGATCAATAATTGTCAGAACCTGTCAAAAATGCTCAAAAATTGTCAAAAATGGTCAATAATTGTTAAAATTTGGAAAAATGGTCATTAATTGTTAAAATTTGGAAAAATGGTCATTAATTGTTAAAATTTGGAAAGATGTTCTAAAACGGTTAAAATTTTTGAAAAATGGTCAAAAATGATCAATAATTGTCAAAACTGTCAAAATTGGTCAATAATTGTCAAAAATGGTCAATAATTGTTAAAATTTGAAAAAATAGTCAAAAATTTTGAAAAAAAGGGCAAAAATTTTGAAAAAATGGTCAATAATTGTCAAAAGGTTTGAAAAATGGTCAAAATTTTGGGAAAATGCTTGAAAAGGGTCAGCGCAGCGAGGCATAGGGTACGGTGCGATTTAAGTCCCGCGTTTCTGTGTATTGTTGACAATTATTATATAAACTGTGAACCATGGAGTTGGTCTTCAATTTAATTTATGTAAAGAGATTTTTTAAATATTCATATGAAGAAAAGATATAATTAAAAGCAAAAGGTAGGCCATTACCAGATATCACTATTGAAAAAACTAGTGTAAGTAGAGGAAAAAGTTATTTAAAAAACGAATAGATTTGAGGATGTAACAAAAAAATGCTTTATATTGTTTTCCCTGCTTACTTTTTGGTGGCGATAAAGCTTGGACGGAAATAGGAGTCACGGATCTAGAGCATTTGAGTTTGAAAATAAAAAGACACGAAAATTCTAAAAGCCCTTCATAATTGTATGGTATTTGCGTTACTAGGGCCAACTAATATTATGGCTCAATTAGATTCGGCTTATTGGTTAAATATACAGAAAGATAATGAAAACGTGTCGAAGAATCGTTATATTTTATCAAAAATTATTAATTGTGTTAAATTTTGTGGAGCTTTTGAATTGGCTCTTAGAGGACATAATGAGAGAGGTACTTCCAAGAATCCGGGAATATTTCGTGGGCTTATTAATTTTCCGGCTGAATTAGATGCAACTCTAAGTGAGCACCTGAAAAATTCTTCGGTATTTAAAGGCACTTCCAAAGTGACTCTTATTTTTTTTTGAACCGAAAATAACGTCGAATAGACTTAACTTATAAGAAATAATTTTTTGTTAGCGAAGTAGTGCTTAGTGCGTGACTCTTATTTGGCGATTGACAATCGTTCCAGAAATCCAATATTTCAACACGGAAGGCGGAGAAAGGACGATAAAATGGGAGACAACTTCCTTACAAGGTAAACTTTTTTTTCAAAAATTGCAGAACACCTTAAAATGTTTACCACGAGCCGCCACTGGCCTACAAAATGTTAGATTTAACAAAATAAATTTAGATAATATTATGAGTTCAATGTCGATGTATGTATATACACTGTGTTCATTTGAAAAGGACCCACCCTTAATATTTCAAAAATACTTTTCGTATGCCCCCGTATTGTGTTATGATAAAAAGACTCTTTAAAGAATAAAAAATTTACAAATAGTAAAAAGACAACTGTTAACAAGAAAAAACTGCTATTTAATAATGTGTTCAAAGTGACCACCGTTAACATTCAGGCAATAAAGGTTGAAAAAGAGTCATTTTTCAACAACGATTAAATAACAATGGAAGGCTGGTATCAAAGGCAAAACAAAATGATTGAATAGAGATTTACCAGACCTTTTAAATGAGGTATGACTTGATACCTAATGCCATTTGAAAAAATGTAAAGGGTGTTTCCAGTAGGGAGGGGGTGAATCTGACGTTTATGACATTAGCGCCAAAAAGTGTCTCCCTCAAGTTAAAAGTTGACGTGTTTCGGCATTTCTTTCTAATATGTCCCATTTTTGTAATATTAAGGGTGGGTCCTTTTCAAATGATATCCCATTACAACTTAACAAGTCGTCTCCTTCGAAATTGCAAGCCCGGAACTAAGCGGGCCTAAAAAAGGTTGCTATTAAGTCATTGAACTGTATGTATATTTGAGAACATAGTGTATCATTTTTGTCGTGTTCATTTTTAAATTCAAGGTCGTATCCAAGTGAGCAGAAACCAAAAAATGAGGTTAATTACCGGTAAGAGGTCATCAGCCCCTATAAAAATCGATACAAAGACCGACTTGAGGCACAGTTTAGGAAAAAAATATTGGGAGATTTACAACATTCTTGGCTCCAGTAATATGTTTGATCAATATAAAATAAGCGAAAGTCGTATGTTTATTGCATATAAACGGGTTAAGTTCAGATTCATTAATTTTATATTTATAGATGGAAAAAATATACAAAAAAAGGAGGCGTAAGTGATTTTTGAGAAAAAAAAATCACATACACGTCTATAACATTCTTAAGACATAAGATAAGATAAGATAAATATGGGGCTTAAGTGCTTCTGAGAGCCTCTCCACTACGACCTTTGCAGATCTATTGTGTATGCCCTCCTGTTATTCTAGAGTTCCTTGTCTAAACCCGTCCGTATTACTAGACGGATGGCGTACCTCAGGTCCTCCATATATTGGGAGGGTTGTGGTTTTTCCTCCCCTATCGTTGAAAACCTCAACCTAGTCAGGCCTTCGCAGTAGCACAGTATGTGTACTGGGGTTTCCTCATCTTCTTGGCAAAACCTACATATGGTTGTTTCTGCCAATCCGATGTTGTTCATGTGTTTGTTAAGTCTACAATGCCCTGTAAGGAGCCCAACCAGGATCCTGATTGTTTTCCTATTCTGACTCAGTCGATACTCCGTGAATTTTGGCGAGGGTTCCTTGATGAACTCTTTGGCCTGCCTCATTTTTGGCGCCTTGTTCCACCATTCTCGAGACTGATTTTTTATCCAAGTGCTGCTATTTGTTTTTTGCAGCGCTTTCGCTATGCCACAGAAAGGTTCTGGGCCAATGGGAGAACAACTTGCCCCTTCTCGGGCTAGAGAGTCTGCCTCTTCATTGCCCTTGTGATCTGAGTGGCCTGGTACCCAAGCTACGGACAGTCTATTACGACTGCCCAGCTCTTGTAGCGTCTCCAAGCAGTCCCAAACAAGTTTGGAATTTATCTGCATGGAGCTGATTGCTTTTATAGCCGCCTGGCTGTCGGAGTATATGGCAATGGTATTTTTCTCAAACTCTTGCCTTAATAGCTCCCCTGCACAGTGCTGTATTGCTGCAACTTCTGCCTGGAATATCGTCATATGTTTACCCAAGCTCAGTGAGACTCTTATCTTTGGCTTGGCTATATATACTACTGCTCCTACACCTTCCTCGGTTTTTGAGCCATCTGTGTAGCAGGCCATTTCTGCATTAATTGGAGGTCCTTCCTTCCATGCCTCTCTGCCTGTTATGACTGTTTTGAAGTTTTTTCCGAAGCTATACTTGGGAATCGGCATCCCCATTATGGGGTCGATATCCAACTCATTGTATAGCTCGTTATACACCTTACCGTGTAGCCTACTAATGGGTGCTTGCCCTCTTGTCAGTCTATTAGTGATTGACCTGGCTTCACCTTGTATGTAGACATGGAGTGGCGGCAGGTTCAGCAAGACTTCTAGAGCGGCTGTTGGGGTTGTCCTCATGGCTCCCGTGGCAGCCAGGCAAGCTTGCCTTTGGATACCACTTAGCTTTTGGATCGCTCCAGCCTGCCGAGTCTTTGGCCACCATACCACCGAACCATATGCTATCATGGGTCTGATGACTCTTGTATATAGCCATATGATCATTTTTGGTTGTAACCCCCAGTTCTTTCCTCACATTCTTCTGCACAGATTGAGGGCTATCGTACCTTTTTGTAATATTTTCTGTAGGTGTTGATTCCATGTAAACTTGTGGTCAAATATGACTCCCAAGTATTTTGCCTCTTGGGCAATTGGAATTTCCACCCTATTAAGAACTGGTGACTTCAGTCCTCTCAGTACTTTCTTCTTGGTGAAAACCACTATCGTGGTTTTAAGAGGATTTACAGTTAGTTCCTCCTCTTGGCACCATTTGTTAATTAGGTTTAGGGCAGTTTGTGTCTGCTCCGAGACTGTATCTGCGAATTTGCCTTTTACAATAATCGCGAGATCATCGGCATACCCTAAGCAATACATGCCTTTGGATGTCAGCCTCTCCAGTAGTTCGTCTACTAGGATAGCCCACAGAAGTGGTGATAACACCCCTCCTTGCGGGCAACCCCTACCTGCTCTAGCTGTGACGGTGGTATCGCCAATGGATGATATGATTACTCTTTTTTCCAAACTGGCGTTTATCCATCGACACCGGAGGAGTGGCACCCCCTTTTTTCCTAGAGCTTTGGTAATTGACAGTGTAGATGCATTATTGAATGCACCCTCAATGTCTACAAAAGTTGTCATGGCTATCTCTTTGTCCTCTAGGGATTTTGTTAGTAGCCTGTTGAGATCATCCAGTGCTAAGTCTGTTGACTTGCCTTGCTGATACGCGTATTGTCGCTCGTTGAGAGGGTTTGTTGATAAAACCTCATCTCTAATGTATCTGTCTATTAGTCTCTCCAACGTTTTAAGCAGGAAGGACACTAGACTGATTGGACGGTATGATTTGGGCGTCATGTCATTTAATCTCCCTACCTTGGGTATATAAATGACTCTGCCCTTTTGCCACTCCGTAGGTATGTGTTGAATAGCTACACAAGCCTTGAATATCCTACAGAGATGTGGAATTAATATTTCCTGTCCCTTTTGGAGTAGGATGGGGTAGATTCCATCCTCCCCTGTGGATTTAAAAGGTTGAAACTTGTTTATGGCCCACCTTATTCTGTTTGGCCTTGTTATCTCTGTAGCAAGTTTCCAGTCGGAGGCATTTGGCCTTTTTGGCTTGCTTTGCGAACTATCCACCACTGCAGGGTCATTCAGAATTGTTGCGGCCGGAAAGTGTGCCTTGATTAGCATTGATATACTTTCCTCAAATGTTGTTGTGTAGGTATCGTCGTCCTTTTTCAGGAACCCTACTTTATTCACAGTACCTTCCATTGCCAGCACCTTGTGGGTTCTAAAACATGTGGGGGTATCTAAAACCTCCTCACAGAACTTCTTCCACGTTTGCCTTTTTGCCTTTCTAATCTCTTTGTTGTACTGCGTGAGTGTAGCCTTATATTCGGCCCAGTCTTGATTGATTTTTGCTTTATTAAAGAGCCTACGTACTTCCCTTCTTAGGGTTTCCAAGTGTTTATTCCACCAGACTGTTTGTTATTACGTTCTCTTGTTTTTTCAGGGCAGTTCTCCTCGTAAGCTGCCAGTATTGCCTTGCTTACTAGATTTACTGACCTTGAAAGACATAAGAATAGAAACATTAAGATCAGAAAAAAGCAAAAAGTGAAAAAAATTAATTTATACAAGGAAATAAAATACTATCTTCATTTTACACTATATTTTTATGTTTATATCTATTAAGTGTTACAAATAACAACATAGTTGACGCCTGTCAACAAATGTCAAAATTAACTTTAATGTTTAGTTAAGGGGGCGTCCATTAATTACGTGAGACATTTTTAGGATTTTTCGACTCCCCCGCCCCCCCTGGTGAGATTTCGTTGAAATAAAAGCACTGGTAACCATCTCCCGACAATACTGTATCCGAGCAGCTGTTGCCAAAATTCCTTCTGAACTAACTACACCAACACAAATTCTTTCATATGATTCTCCGTGAGCAAATCCAAAAAGAACCCTGCATATAAAATATTTAAGAAAAAAAAAGTTACCTACCTAAACTCTTTTTCTGATGAAAGATGGGCAGTGTGAATAAAAAATAAGTGTTTACTTTGTAAGACAATTTTTTTTTCTCACCCTGTTATTCTTAAAATAGTTTTCGTTTCAAGTAAAATGAATTAAATTATGGGTATACCCTAATATTTCAGAAATGCATTTCTCTACAAAACAACCAATTGTCTGAAACAGATTAATAAAGTATCATAATGTCACTTCGGCGATAAAGTAGTCTTCGAGGCCACGAAAGGGGAAAGAAAGTTTTAAGAACGATTTGAGTTTTAGTTTTTAGAAAATAACTAAAGTGTTCACTTGAGCCAAATAAATCTATTAAAATATAGTGTGTATTGTGGTGCATATCAGGAGTTAAATAGGTGAGTCTATCTCACAGAGTAATTCATTTCTGCCTGTTATTTGATATTTGATTTTAAAATATATTTTATCACATAGAGTATATATATTTGCTAATTATTTTTAATAATTACTTTGTTTAAAGTTCTTGAATATTCAACGTTATTAAGAACATTAATTTGTTGTTACATTTCCTATTCATCCAATCCTACTGTACTGTGGAGAGTTTGTGCCACTTGCAGTTTAACTCACATACCTTTACTGTATTGTGGAGAGTTTGCGCCACTTGCGGTTTGTCCATTCCTGATACTGGGTGACTTCTTACGTCACCCCTATCTCCTTCCACCCCCCTGTATTGTGGAGAGTTTGAGCCACTTGCAGTGTAACCTTATTTAGCTGTACTGTGGAGAGTTTATGCCACTTGCAGTTTAACTCACGCACCTATACTGTATTGTGGAGAGTTTGCGCCACTTGCGGTTTGTCCATTCCTGATACTGGGTGACTTCTCACGTCACCCATATCTCCTTCCACCCTCCTGTATTGTGGAGAGTTTGAGCCACTTGCAGTGTAACCTTATTTTGCTGTACTGTGGAGAGTTTGTGCCACTTGCAGTTTAACTCACATACCTATACTGTATTGTGGAGAGTTTGCGCCACTTGCGGTTTGTCCATTCCTGATACTGGGTGACTTCTCACGTCACCCATATCTCCTTCCACCCCCCTGTTTTGTGGAGAGCTTGAGCCACTTGCAGTGTAACCTTATTTAGCTGTACTGTGGAGAGTTTGTGCCACTTGCAGTTTAACTCACATACCTATACTGTATTGTGGAGAGTTTGCGCCACTTGCGGTTTGTCCATTCCTGATACAGGGTGGCTTCTCGCGTCACCCATATCTCCTTCCACCCCCCTGTATTGTGGAGAGTTTGAGCCACTTGCAGTGTAACCTTATTTTGCTGTACTGTGGAGAGTTTGTGCCACTTGCAGTTTAACTCACATACCTATTCTGTACTGTGGAGAGTTTGCGCCACTTGCGGTTTGTCCATTCCTGATACAGGGTGACTTCACACGTCACCTATATCTCCTTCCACCCCCCTGTATTGTGGAGAGCTTGAGCCACTTGCAGTGTAACCTTATTTAGCTGTACTGTGGAGAGTTTGTGCCACTTGCAGTTTAACTCACGCACCTATACTGTATTGTGGAGAGTTTGCGCCACTTGCGGTTTGTCCATTCCTGATACTGGGTGACTTCTCACGTCACCCATATCTCCTTCCACCCTCCTGTATTGTGGAGAGTTTGAGCCACTTGCAGTGTAATATTATTTTGCTGTACTGTGGAGAGTTTGCGCCACTTACAGCAGTTATAATATTGTTTGTGGAGAGTTTGTGCCAC
The DNA here is from genome assembly GCA_947563755.1 of Lochmaea crataegi. NCBI lineage: Eukaryota > Metazoa > Arthropoda > Insecta > Coleoptera > Chrysomelidae > Lochmaea > Lochmaea crataegi. The sequence continues at coordinate 4,876,122 of OX387429.1, read as the reverse complement.
ATATTCCTTACATGCACTGGGGAGAGTTTGCGCCCCTTGCACCTTTCCTAATAACCCTAAATATTTACTATTAGGCATTTATTTTTGATCAAGTGAAGTTTTAACTTTACTTTAGTACTGATATGCATAATCACAGTTCAAACACATAAGATGCACCTTGTATATTATTAATACTTTCATTAATTTTGGGGATTTCAACTATACTAATCGTTAGTCAAATAATTAATCATTATTTATGGCAAATTGAATACTCAGAGTGTTTTTCTGTCTAATTCCAGGTACGTCATCTCGGTTGTTCAACCTACTTAAATATATCAATCTTTATAAATCACTCATTCTCCTCAAGTCAAGTTTTTCCCTCCTTACACTAATACAAAATTATTTAACATAATAAAAAAACTGTAAGATCCATCCCTACTCGGCAAAACCCTTAAACTGACTGCACGACACTGGTGACCTCCGGCTTATCGTATTAATGAATCCTTAACCATTGTGCCGAATTTTACGTCCCTATTGCATTTGAGGCGATACAGGACGTGTCGATTTAATTTTGGTAAAACCAACCTGTTGTATCATTTTATTCCACATAGAAAAAAAAAGAAAGACACCCTATATTTATAGTACTTTTGAATAAATAATGAGGCGATTTGCTCCTACGGAAAAAGAAATATAGTATAAACGAAAGTTGATCCCAGAATTGGTTCCAAAGGATGCAAAAATGAATTCCTCTTCGTGGAGAATACTTTGAAAAACAAAAGATACTGTAAGACGCAGTCGCGGTTAATGGTAACATATAATACCGATCCGAACATCGATAGGTACGAACCGTCGTAGCGCTGTGGTTTGGCGTATGGGCTTCTAACCGAGGGTTCCCGGGTTCGATTCCTGGATGGTTTCGCTTTTTCAATTTTCGGAATACGTAGCTTATAGATGCAAATCTAATGTTTTTTTCTAGCTCTATATGCAAAATATAAAAGAGAACCTTCATATATTGTTTATCAAACGTTTTGAACGGTACTGGTATAAAAGAAGAAATCATGCAACTGGAACGTGTTCTAATCTACAGAGCATTCAAAACCTGCCTGACTCATTTCGAACGACATCACCGTATTCTCTGACGATTATTCATTTCTTAAGAACATTACTCACACACTAAAATCAACTTTTTCTCTAAACAATTCGAAGAATGTTTGTTAATTGTCATCATAACCGTCGAATGCTAAATCATGTAGTAAATATGCCATTAATCGAACAAAAAACAACATGTGATGTATGAGTGGGTGTCGTATAAACTAAATTACTTGCATGTTTTTATTTAATTAGTCTATACTGAAATAATAACTGAATGGTAGTGTGTACAACAAAGTTAAAAATACCCATAATGTGTACGTTGCATGCTAAAGATAGTGTTCAGATTATTACAGTGCGTCTATAAAGTAAAGCATTAGGGATGGCGATTCTTTCTAAAAAAGATCGATTGTTAAATCGATTCGAATCGTAACCTGATGAATCGATACATAAAAAACTCGAGGTCTAAAAGATCGATTTAAAAAAAATCGATTTTTTTCAAGTTTGTATTTTTTACAATGTAAATATAAATCGATCTTTTTTATTGAAAAACAACAAGAAAGGTACCCCTAAATAAACAATCTCTCTCCGGGATCTCTTATCAGTAAAATTGGGGATTTTTTAAAGTTCAGGGAATTCGATAATAATAACAATTATTTTTTTATTGCCAAAGTATCGGATTAGGAATGTGTGAGATTAATGGAAAAGTATCATCGATAAAATAAAAATCGATTTTTCTTTATTCAAAATTAATGGGTTTGTCGAAAAAATCGATTTTAATAAAAAATTAATCGATTTCTGCGAAAAGATCGTTGATTTTTTTTGGATTGTTTTAAAAACGGACATGCTTTTCGTATATATTCCGATAATAAACCTAAGAGATTTATTCGTTAACGATATTTTTTATCGGATTGAAAAAAATCAAATAAAATTATATGAAAATTGTCAAAAATTTTGAAATATGGTCAATAATTGTCAATTATTATCAAAAACTGTTGAAAATTGTCAATAACTGTTAAAATTTTGAAAAATGGCCAAAAATTTTCAAAAATGGTCAAAAAATTTGGAAAATGGTCAATAATTGTTGAAAAACTGTCAAAATTGTTCAATAATTGTTGAAAAATGGTCAATAATTTTTAAAAAATGATCAATAATTGTTGAAAAATTTGGAAGAATGGTCAGTAATTGTTGCAAAACTGTCAAAATTGCTCAATAATTGTAGAAAATGGTCAATAATTATTGAAAAACTGTCAAAATTGGTCAATAATTGTAAAAATTGGTCAATAATTTTTAAAAAATGATCAAAAATTGTTAAACAATTTGGAAAAATGGTCAATAATTGTTGCAAAACTGTCAAAATTGGTCAATAATTATTAAAAAAATGGTCAATAATTTTTAAAAAATGATCAGTAATTGTTGCAAAACTGTCAAAATTGGTCAATCATTTTTAAAAAATGATCAGTAATTGTTGAAAAACTGTCAAAATTGGTCAATAATGGTCAAAAACTGTTAAAAATAGACAATTTTTGTCAAAAACTGTCAATAACCGTTTCAAAAATGGTCAATAATTGTCAAAAACTGCTGAAAATTGTCAATAATTGTCAAAAATTTTGAAAAGTGGTCGATAATTATCGAAAATTTTTAAAAAAATTTGAAAAATGGTCATTAATTGTCAATTATTGCCAAAAACTGTTGAAAATTGTCAATAATTGTTAAAATTTTGAAAAATGGTCAATAATTGTTGCAAAATCGTCAAAATTGGTCAATCATCTTTTAAAAAATGGTCAATAATTGTTGAAAAACTGTCAATAATTGTAAGAAATGGTCAATAATTGTTGAAAAACTGTCAAAAATGGCCAATAATTTTAAAAAATGGTCAATAATTTCAAAAAAATTGTCAAAAAGTTTTGAAAAATGGTCAATAATTGTTGAAAAACTGTCAAAATTGGTCAATAATTTTTCAAAAATGATCAGTAATTGTTGAAAAACTGTCAAAATTGGTCAATAATTGTCAAAATTGGTCAATAATGGTCAAAAATTGTTAAAAATGGACAATTTTTTTTATAAATTGTCAATTATTGTTAAAAAATGGTCAATAATTGTCAAAAACTGCTGGAAATTGTCAATAATTGTCAAAAATTTTGAAAAGTGGTCGATAATTATCGAACATTTTAAAAAAAATTTGAAAAATGGTCATTAATTGTCAATTTTTGTCAAAAAATGGTGAAAATTGTCAATTGTTAAAATTTTGAAAAATGGTAAGTAGTTGTTGCAAAACTGTCAAAATTGGTCAATAATTTTCTTAAAAATAATCAGTAATTGTTGAAAAACTGTCAAAATTGGTCAATAATTTCAAAAAAATGGTCAAAAATTGTCAAAAGGTTTGGAAAAATGGTCAATAATTGTTGAAAAACTGTCAAAATTGGTCAATAATTTAAAAAAAATGATCAGTAATTGTTGAAAAACTGTCAAATTTGGTCAATAATGGTCAAAAACTGTTAAAAATGGACAATTTTTTTCAAGTTTGTATTTTTTACAATGTAAATATAAATCGATCTTTTTTCTAAATAAACAATCTCTCTCCGGGATCTCTTATCAGTAAAATTGGGGATTTTTTTTAAGTTCAGGGAATTCGATAATAATAACAATTATTTCTTTATTACCATAATATTATCGCAAAGTATCGGATTAGGAATGTGTGAGATTAATGGAAAATAATAATCGATAAAGAAAAATCGATTTTTCTTCATTCAAAATTAATGGATTTGTCGAAAAAATCGATTTTAATAAAAAATAAATCGATTTCTGCGAAAAGATCGTTGATTTTTTCTTGGATTGTTTTAAAAATGGACATGCTTTTCGTATATATTCCGATAATAAACCTAAGAGATTTATTCGTTAACGATATTTTTTATCGGATTGAAAAAAAATCAAATAAAATTATACGAAAATTTCGAGCTAATTTTGAGGTTATGTGGAAAAGTCACTAATGAAAAAGTTGTAGATTTTCTCAAGGTATACAACTTTTATAATCAACTTTTTATTCCAGGAACTAAACTTTGGCCGGAAATCGCAATGTCTTTTTCCACCCCCCAAAAAAAAGTGTTTTACCGAAAATACGTCGTAACTCGAAAAATGTCCAATATTTTAATTCGAAATTTTTTTTCATGGTTTGTGACTATCAAAGCTACCTTCTACTAAATTTTCATTAAAATCGAACATTTTTTCGAGCTAATTTTGAGGTTATGTGAAAAAGTCACTAATGAAAAAGTTGTAGATTTTTTCAAGATCTACAACTTTTATAATCAACTTTTTATTCCAGGAACTAAACTTTGGCCGGAAATCGCAATGTCTTTTTCCACCCCCCAAAAAAAAGTGTTTTACCGAAAATACGTCGTAACTCGAAAAATGTCCAATATTTTAATTCGAAATTTTTTTTCATGATTTGTGACTATCAAAGCTACCTTCTACTAAATTTTCATTAAAATCGAACATTTTTTCGAGCTAATTTTGAGGTTATGTGAAAAAGTCACTGATGTAAAAGTTCTAGATTTTCCCAAGATTCCCCAACCAAGAAGAGGAGCCAAAACTCATCCTCTGAACTCTTATAAATAGGAAGACCATCTATGTTTATATTTATAGATATATTTGTTAAATGTTTAATGCTCTCATAACACTGTCTTATGGAAACTTCTAAACCCTGGTGCCAATAATGGCCTTCGCCCATTTATTGTAGTGTAATTTTAGTCGGTGTTCCTAACAATGTTCTGGGATCTAATGGTGAATTGTTATTTGGCACTATAGTTCCTTTAAATATCGCTGTAGTATATTATAGTTAATTGCCCCTTTTCTCAAATCATTTATAGATATTTCATTTTTTTCTTTTAATTCTGCATGTTCTGCTTCTTCAAATACTATTAGCCATTTCATTCTATAGTCATCTTTGTCATTAGCATTCTCATTATTTTCAGAAAACACCGATGAGTTTGCAGTGGTCTCAATTTCATTATCAAAACTTTTCTTTTCTGTGTCATTTGTTGATAAAGTGGAACTGGAAGATACCTGTCGATTAACGAAAGTGGTACTTTTTAATTTAACAGAAGATGCTGATACTATTTGTGTTATTCTGGAGAACCGCCTAGAAACTTTCCGGCAAAATTTACTGCTGTACTTGATTTTTTTCCAGCTATTAATCATAGTTATATTCACAATTATAGAAGTAGTTAATAAAGTATGATCCAGACCACTCCTCTTTTAGGTTAACTTTTTACTGAGAACAAAAAGAGAAAACATCAGTTATCCAAAGTTTCATAACATATTTATAAAAGAACTTGTCACTAAAAGTTTCATAAGGTATTTATAAAAAAACTCAAGTATCTCAAGTTTTAAAAAGGCAAACAATGATGCTATTATAAAACTCGGAAACCATTAGTTTTATTACAGAAGTAACGGCAAACCTTAAATAAATTTGTTATATAAATTGAGGTAACGATTACTTCAAGTTTTATAACACAGTTATGTAAATAGTTACAACACTTCATTATAAATATAGATCTTACAGTAATGGCATAAAACCCTAATAAACCTAATTTACTATGAGTGTTGCAATAAAACTTCAAAGCATTTCCCTTATAGGGTTGCGCGATACACTAGAAAGTATCGATATTAGGTATCGATACGGATCGGAACGTAAAGTATCGATACAGTAGAATATCGAATATTAATTTATCGATACTCGTAGTATCGATACGTTAACGATCCGAGATGTAATTTTGACGTTTTTTCGGTAAAAACACCTTTTTGGGGGGTGGAAAAAGACATTATTGCGATTTCCGGCCAAAGTTGAGGTTCTAGAATAAAAAGTTGATTATAAAAGTTGTAGATCTTGGGAAAATCTACAACTTTTTCATCAGTGACTTTTTCACATAATTTCAAAATTAGCTCGAAAAACGCAAAAAACTGCATTTTTCGTTTTTTATTATTATCGTTAAAAAATGTTCGATTTTAATGAAAATTTAGTAGAAGGTAGCTTTGATAGTCACAAATCATGAAAAAATATTTCGAATTAAAATATTGGAAATTTTTCGAGTTACGACGTATTTTCGGTAAAACACTTTTTTTTGGGGGGTGGAAAAAGACATTGCGATTTCCGGCCAAAGTTTAGTTCCTAGAATAAAAAGTTGATTATAAAAGTTGTAGATATTGAGAAAATCTACAACTTTTTCATTAGTGACTTTTCCACATAACCTCAAAATTAGCTCGAAAAACGCAAAAAAATGCGTTTTTCGTTTTTTATTCTTGGTTTCCTTAAAAAATGTTCGATTTTGATGAAAATTTGGTAGAAGGTAGCTTTGATAGTCACAAACCACGAAAAAAAATTTCAGATTAAAATAACGTTTTTTCGGTAAAAAACATTTTTTTTGGGGGGTAGGAAAAGACATTATTGCGACTTCCGTCCAAAGTTGAGTTCCTAGAATAAAAAGCTGATTATAAAAGTTGTAGATCATGAGAAAATCTACAACTTTTTCATCAGTGACTTTTTCACATAATTTCAAAATTAGCTCGAAAAACGCAAAAAACTACATTTTTCGTTTTTTATTTTTACTTTCTGCAAAAATTGATCGATTTCGATGAATATTTGGTAAAATGTAGCTTTGATAGTCACGAACTATGGAAAAAAATTTAAAATTAAAATATTGGAAATTTTTCGAGTTATAACGTTTTTTCGATAAAAAACGCTTTTTTTGAGGGGTGGAAAAAGACATTATTGCGATTTCCGGCCAAAGTTGAGGTTCTAGAATAAAAAGTTGAATATAAAAGTTGTAGATCTTGAAAAAATCTACAACTTTTTCATCAGTGACTTTTTCATATAACCTCAAAATTAGCTCGAAAAACGCAAAACTGCGTTTTTCGTTTTTTATTATTAGTATCGTTAAAAAATGTTCGATTTTGATGAAAATTTGGTAAAAGGTAGTTTACATAGTGACAAACCACGAAAAAAAATTTCAATTAAAATATTGGAAATTTTTCGAATTTTGACGTTTTTTCGGTAAAATACACTTTTTTGGGAGTTAAAAAAAGACATTTTTGCGATTTCCGGCAAAAGTTAGAATCCTAGGAAAAAAAGTTGATTATAAAAGTTGTAGATCTTGAGAAAATCTACAACTTTTACACCAGTCACTTTTCCACATAACCTCAAAATTAGCTCGAAAAACGCAAAAAACTGCACATTTTTCGTTTTTTATTTTTAGTTTCGTTAAAAAAAGCACCACATCATTTCACAACGTGATTAAAAAAATAAACGAAAATGTGTATTGGGACCATTTTATCTCTGACTAAATGTTTTCTAGTACTTTTTTATTTGTTTTTATAAATAAATATTTAGAAACAATAAAATGAGCTTCTCCTACCGAATTTAAATTTGGAATATTTCCCACATTCCATTTAGTTTAATTATTGTTTCTTTGTAATCGACTTTCTTATAAATATCGCAAAATCGTTTCAACCGACGTTTTAAAACCTCCCATCTCTAACAGGCAGTCGAACCGAAGACATTCATACGACCTTGGCTTACTGCGATGCCCATTCCATCCATTCGGGTCAGGCCTCCTTCGCTTAGCAACTGTCAGTCGAATGGGGGCGGAATGACGTCACAACGGATTTTGATCTCATTTGCCTTACATACGGCTGCTGCTCGCTAACCGGTAACCGGACGGTTGCTACTTGGACTTGGTTGTTGCTATTGGCAGTGTTGATGACGTCAGCGTCCGCCGGCTATGCTTCATATATATATATATATATTATCTTATCTGTCTTTTCGAATATTCAGGTTTGCTTTTTTCTCGACTTTCGCGAATTTGATTTGTACATGCGCAATTAATTTATTTGAATGTACGCACACTTACCAATAGTATCTATCGCTCGAGATATAACTTGAATTAAATAGATTCAGATTTTTATATACGAGTATAGTTTAGTGCGTTGCTTTCTACTGCCAAAAATAACCTATAAAATTAAGCCTCATTGTGTAGGCCCGATGAGCTTTTTTGTTGAAATTGCAACACGGACAATAATTCTACATACTTTTATTAAAATTATGTGGTTTAGATCATTCGATCCGGAATAATGTCTAGATCATTGTGCCAAATAATTAAATTAGCCCATAAAAAATTCCAAAAGTTATAAACAATTAAACACCTTCCAAAAATAGTGTTTGGTTTGTAGCTTATTGTTCGTAAATTATAAATATTTTCGAAATTTGAAAAAAAGGTCCTTAAAGAGGAGGAAATTTAGTAAAAAAAAGTTCCAACTCCCGGAACTGTACCTCCATTATTTATAATTTTAATTTAAGGCTGAAAATAGCCCTCCACGCGCCATTATTAGGTTGCGCGCACGGCCTCGGAAGCGAGTACGTCACTTAATAAGTAATGTAAGTTAGCAAAAAATGGCAAATCAGTCAATTATTGTTAACTTGAACAATACTAAGATATAAAAAACGTCCTACAACAAGTAATCAATTTTTTGGAACATTAGTCCTCATGCACATAAAAGAATTTTCCACCTTAATAGGAGGATTGTCTTTTAAGTGTTGCATATATGGTTTATTTACGATCAAAAAACGATGACGTTATTTTCAGTTACTTTCCTGCTTATCAGAATAAATATAAATTTACCAGCCGTAAATACAATACCAGGGCAATTTACAGCTTTCGGGTTGGCAATACTTCAAGACGTTGTCAGATCAATTCGAAAAATTCAGCAGTTTTGACAAAATTTGCAATTGAGGTTAGGTTTAGGATTAGTCTAGTCTATAAGCTTAAAATGGTGTTAATTCTACATACTTTTATTAAAATTATGTGGTTTAGCTCATTCGATCCGGAATAATGTCTAGATCATTGTGCCAAATAATTAAATTAGCCCATAAAAAATTCCAAAAGTTATAAACAATTAAACACCTTCCAAAAATAGTGTTTGGTTTGTAGCTTATTGTTCGTAAATTATAAGTATATTCAAAATTTGAAAAAAAGATCCTTAAAGAGGAGGAAATTTAGTAAAAAAAAGTTCCAACTCCCGGAACTGTACCTCCATTATTTATAATTTTAATTTAACGCTGAAAATAGCCCTCCGCGCGCCATTATTAGGTTGCGCGCACGGCCTCGGAAGCGAGTACGTCACTTAATAAGTAATGTAAGTTAGCAAAAAATGGCGAATCAGTCAATTATTGTTAACTTGAAAAATACAATTTATACTTAACGACCAGGGCAATTTACAGCTTTCGGGTTGGCAAAACTTCAAGACGTTGTCAGATCAATTCGAAAAATTCAGCAGTTTTGACACAATTCGCAATTGAGGTTAGGTTTAGCATTAGTCTAGTCTATTAGCTTAAAATGGTGTTAATTCTACATACTTTTATTAAAATTATGTGGTTTAGCTCATTCGATCCGGAATAATGTCTAGATCATTGTGCCAAATAATTAAATTAGCAAAAGTTATAAACAATTAAACACCTTCCAAAAATAGTGTTTGGTTTGTAGATTATTGTTCGTAAATTATAAATATTTTCGAAATTTGAAAAAAAGGTCCTTAAAGAGGAGGAAATTTAATAAAAAAAAGTTCCAACTCCCGGAACTGTACCTCCATTATTTATAATTTTAATTTAACGCTGAAAATAGCCCTCCGCGCGCCATTATTAGGTTGCGCGCACGGCCTCGGAAGCGAGTACGTCACTTAATAAGTAATGTAAGTTAGCAAAAAATGGCAAATCAGTCAATTATTGTTAACTTGAACAATACTAAGATATAAAAAACGCCCTACAACAAGTAATTAATTTTTTGGAACATTAGTCCTCATACACATAAAAGAATTTTCCACCTTAATAGGAGGATTGTCTTTTAAGTATTGCTTATTGTTCGTAAATTATAAATATTTTCGAAATTTGAAAAATAGTTCCTTAAAGAGGAGGAAATTTAGTAAAAAAAAGTTCCAACTCCCGAAACTGTACCTCCATTATTTATAATTTTAATTTAACGCTGAAAATAGCCCTCCACGCGCCATTATTAGGCTGCGCGCACGGCCTCGGAAGCGAGTACGTCACTTAATAAGTAATGTAAGTTAGCAAAAAATGGCGAATCAGTCAATTATTGTTAACTTGAAAAATACTAAGATATAAAAAACGCCCTATAACAAGTAATTAATTTTTTGGAACATTAGTCCTCATACACATAAAAGAATTTTCCACCTTAATAGGAGGATTGTCTTTTAAGTATTGCTTATTGTTCGTAAATTATAAATATTTTCGAAATTTGAAAAAAAGTTCCTTAAAGAGGAGGAAATTTAGTAAAAAAAAGTTCCAACTCCCGGAACTGTAGCTCCATTATTTATAATTTTAATTTAACGCTGAAAATAGCCCTCGGCGCGCCATTATTAGGTTGCGCGCACGGCCTCGGAAGCGAGTACGTCACTTAATAAGTAATGTAAGTTAGCAAAAAATGGCAAATCAGTCAATTATTGTTAACTTGAAAAATACTAAGATATAAAAAACGCCCTATAACAAGTAATTAATTTTTTGGAACATTAGTCCTCATACACATAAAAGAATTTTCCACCTTAATAGGAGGATTGTCTTTTAAGTATTGCTTATTGTTCGTAAATTATAAATATTTTCGAAATTTGAAAAATAGTTCCTTAAAGAGGAGGAAATTTAGTAAAAAAAAGTTCCAACCCCCGGAACTGTAGCTCCATTATTTATAATTTTGATTTAACGCTGAAAATAGCCCTCCTCGCGCCATTATTAGGTTGCGCGCACGGCCTCGGAAGCGAGTACGTCACTTAATAAGTAATGTAAGTTAGCAAAAAATGGCAAATCAGTCAATTATTGTTAACATGAAAAATACTAAGATATAAAAAACGCCCTATAACAAGTAATTAATTTTTTGGAACATAAGTCCTCATGCACATATAAGAATTTTCCACCTTAATAGGAGGATTGTCTTTTAAGTATTGCTTATTGTTCGTAAATTATAAATATTTTCGAAATTTGAAAAATAGTTCCTTAAATAGGAGGAAATTTAGTAGAAAAAAGTTCCAACTCCCGAAACTGTACCTCCATTATTTATAATTTTAATTTAACACTGAAAATAGCCCTCCACGCGCCATTATTAGGTTGCGCGCACGGCCTCGGAAGCGAGTACGTCACTTAATAAGTAATGTAAGTTAGCAAAAAATGGCAAATCAGTCAATTATTGTTAACTTGAAAAATACTAAGATATAAAAAACGCCCTATAACAAGTAATTAATTTTTTGGAACATTAGTCCTCATACACATAAAAGAATTTTCCACCTTAATAGGAGGATTGTCTTTTAAGTATTGCTTATTGTTCGTAAATTATAAATATTTTCGAAATTTGAAAAATAGTTCCTTAAAGAGGAGGAAATTTAGTAAAAAAAAGTTCCAACTCCCGAAACTGTACCTCCATTATTTATAATTTTAATTTAACGCTGAAAATAGCCCTCCACGCGCCATTATTAGGCTGCGCGCACGGCCTCGGAAGCGAGTACGTCACTTAATAAGTAATGTAAGTTAGCAAAAAATGGCGAATCAGTCAATTATTGTTAACTTGAAAAATACTAAGATATAAAAAACGCCCTATAACAAGTAATTAATTTTTTGGAACATTAGTCCTCATACACATAAAAGAATTTTCCACCTTAATAGGAGGATTGTCTTTTAAGTATTGCTTATTGTTCGTAAATTATAAATATTTTCGAAATTTGAAAAAAAGTTCCTTAAAGAGGAGGAAATTTAGTAAAAAAAAGTTCCAACTCCCGGAACTGTAGCTCCATTATTTATAATTTTAATTTAACGCTGAAAATAGCCCTCGGCGCGCCATTATTAGGTTGCGCGCACGGCCTCGGAAGCGAGTACGTCACTTAATAAGTAATGTAAGTTAGCAAAAAATGGCAAATCAGTCAATTATTGTTAACTTGAAAAATACTAAGATATAAAAAACGCCCTATAACAAGTAATTAATTTTTTGGAACATTAGTCCTCATGCACATCTAAGAATTTTCCACCTTAATAGGAGGATTGTCTTTTAAGTGTTGCATATATAGTTTATTTACGATCAAAAAATGATGACGTTATTTTTAGTTACTTTCCTGCTTATCAGAATAAATATAAATTTACCAGCCGTAAATACAATACCAGGGCAATTTACAGCTTTCGGGTTGGCAAAACTTCAAGACGTTGTCAGATCAATTCGAAAAATTCAGCAGTTTTGACACAATTCGCAATTGAGGTTAGGTTTAGCATTAGTCTAGTCTATTAGCTTAAAATGGTGTTAATTCTACATACTTTTATTAAAATTATCTGGTTTAGCTCATTCGATCCGGAATAATGTCTAGATCATTGTGCCAAATAATTAAATTAGCAAAAGTTATAAACAATTAAACACCTTCCAAAAATAGTGTTTGGTTTGTAGATTATTGTTCGTAAATTATAAATATTTTCGAAATTTGAAAAAAAGGTCCTTAAAGAGGAGGAAATTTAGTAAAAAAAAGTTCCAACTCCCGGAACTGTACCTCCATTATTTATAATTTTAATTTAACGCTGAAAATAGCCCTCCACGCGCCATTATTAGGTTGCGCGCACGGCCTCGGAAGCGAGTACGTCACTTAATAAGTAATGTAAGTTAGCAAAAAATGGCAAATCAGTCAATTATTGTTAACTTGAACAATACTAAGATATAAAAAACGCCCTACAACAAGTAATTAATTTTTTGGAACATTAGTCCTCATACACATAAAAGAATTTTCCACCTTAATAGGAGGATTGTCTTTTAAGTATTGCTTATTGTTCGTAAATTATAAATATTTTCGAAATTTGAAAAATAGTTCCTTAAATAGGAGGAAATTTAGTAAAAAAAAGTTCCAGCCCCCGGAACTGTAGCTCCATTATTTATAATTTTAATTTAACGCTGAAAATAGCCCTCCGCGCGCCATTATTAGGTTGCGCGCACGGCCTCGGAAGCGAGTACGTCACTTAATAAGTAATGTAAGTTAGCAAAAAATGGCAAATCAGTCAATTATTGTTAACATGAAAAATACTAAGATATAAAAAACGCCCTAGAACAAGTAATTAATTTTTTGGAACATTAGTCCTCATGCACATATAAGAATTTTCCACCTTAATAGGAGGATTGTCTTTTAAGTGTTGCATATATGTTTTATTTACGATCAAAAAATGATGACGTTATTTTCAGTTACTTTCCTGCTTATCAGAATAAATATAAATTTACCAGCCGTAAATACAATACCAGGGCAATTTACAACTTTCGGGTTGGCAAAACTTCAAGACGTTGTCAGATCAATTCGAAAAATTCAGCAGTTTTGACACAATTCGCAATTGAGGTTAGGTTTAGCATTAGTCTAGTCTATTAGCTTAAAATGGTGTTAATTCTACATACTATTATTAAAATTATGTGGTTTAGCTCATTCGATCCGGATGAATGTCTAGATCATTGTGCCAAATAATTAAATTAGCAAAAGTTATAAACGATTAAGCACCTTCCAAAAATAGTGTTTGATTTGTAGCTTATTGTTCGTAAATTATAAATATTTTCGAAATTTGAAAAAAAGGTCCTTAAAGAGGAGGAAATTTAATAAAAAAAAGTTCCAACTCCCGGAACTGTACCTCCATTATTTATAATTTTGATTTAACGCTGAAAATAGCCCTCCGCGCGCCATTATTAGGTTGCGCGCACGGCCTCGGAAGCGAGTACGTCACTTAATAAGTAATGTAAGTTAGCAAAAAATGGCAAATCAGTCAATTATTGTTAACATGAAAAATACTAAGATATAAAAAACGCCCTATAACAAGTAATTAATTTTTTGGAACATAAGTCCTCATGCACATATAAGAATTTTCCACCTTAATAGGAGGATTGTCTTTTAAGTGTTGCATATATGGTTTATTTACGATCAAAAAACGATGACGTTATTTTCAGTTACTTTCCTGCTTATCAGAATAAATATAAATTTACCAACCGTAAATACAATACCAGGGCAATTTACAACTTTCGGGTTGGCAAAACTTCAAACGTTGTCAGATCAATTCGAAAAATTCAGCAGTTTTGACACAATTCGCAATTGAGGTTAGGTTTAGCATTAGTCTAGTCTATAAGCTTAAAATGGTGTTAATTCTACATACTTTTATTAAAATTATGTGGTTTAGCTCATTCGACTAGATCATTGTGCCAAATAATTAAATTAGCCCATAAAAAATTCCAAAAGTTATAAACAATTAAACACCTTCCAAAAATAGTGTTTGGTTTGTAGCTTATTGTTCGTAAATTATAAATATTTTCGAAATTTGAAAAAAAGGTCCTTAAAGAGGAGGAAATTTAGTAAAAAAAAGTTCCAACTCCCGGAACTGTACCTCCATTATTTATAATTTTAATTTAACGCTGAAAATAGCCCTCCGCGCGCCATTATTAGGTTGCGCGCACGGCCTCGGAAGCGAGTACGTCACTTAATAAGTAATGTAAGTTAGCAAAAAATGGCAAATCAGTCAATTATTGTTAACTTGAACAATACTAAGATATAAAAAACGCCCTACAATAAGTAATTAATTTTTTGGAACAATAGTCCTCATACACACAAAAGAATTTTCCACCTTAATAGGAGGATTGTCTTTTAAGTATTGCTTATTGTTCGTAAATTATAAATATTTTCGAAATTTGAAAAAAAGTTCCTTAAATAGGAGGAAATTTAGTAAAAAAAAGTTCCAACCCCCGGAACTGTAGCTCCATTATTTATAATTTTGATTTAACGCTGAAAATAGCCCTCCGCGCGCCATTATTAGGTTGCGCGCACGGCCTCGGAAGCGAGTACGTCACTTAATAAGTAATGTAAGTTAGCAAAAAATGGCAAATCAGTCAATTATTGTTAACTTGAAAAATCCTAAGTTATAAAAAACGCCCTATAACAAGTAATTAATTTTTTTTAACATTAGTCCTCATGCACATATAAGAATTTTCCACCTTAATAGGAGGATTGTCTTTTAAGTGTTGCATATATGGTTTATTTACGATCAAAAAACGATGACGTTATTTTCAGTTACTTTCCTGCTTATCAGAATAAATATAAATTTACCAACCGTAAATACAATACCAGGGCAATTTACAGCTTTCGGGTTGGCAAAACTTCAAGACGTTGTCAGATCAATTCGAAAAATTCAGCAGTTTTGACAAAATTTGCAATTGAGGTTAGGTTTAGGATTAGTCTAGTCTATAAGCTTAAAATGGTGTTAATTCTACATACTTTTATTAAAATTATGTGGTTTAGCTCATTCGATCCGGAATAATGTCTAGATCATTGTGCCAAATAATTAAATTAGCAAAAGTTATAAACGATTAAGCACCTTCCAAAAATAGTGTTTGATTTGTAGCTTATTGTTCGTAAATTATAAATATTTTCGAAATTTGAAAAAAAGGTCCTTAAAGAGGAGGAAATTTAATAAAAAAAAGTTCCAACTCCCGGAACTGTACCTCCATTATTTATAATTTTGATTTAACGCTGAAAATAGCCCTCCGCGCGCCATTATTAGGTTGCGCGCACGGCCTCGGAAGCGAGTACGTCACTTAATAAGTAATGTAAGTTAGCAAAAAATGGCAAATCAGTCAATTATTGTTAACATGAAAAATACTAAGATATAAAAAACGCCCTATAACAAGTAATTAATTTTTTGGAACATAAGTCCTCATGCACATATAAGAATTTTCCACCTTAATAGGAGGATTGTCTTTTAAGTGTTGCATATATGGTTTATTTACGATCAAAAAACGATGACGTTATTTTCAGTTACTTTCCTGCTTATCAGAATAAATATAAATTTACCAACCGTAAATACAATACCAGGGCAATTTACAACTTTCGGGTTGGCAAAACTTCAAACGTTGTCAGATCAATTCGAAAAATTCAGCAGTTTTGACACAATTCGCAATTGAGGTTAGGTTTAGCATTAGTCTAGTCTATAAGCTTAAAATGGTGTTAATTCTACATACTTTTATTAAAATTATGTGGTTTAGCTCATTCGACTAGATCATTGTGCCAAATAATTAAATTAGCCCATAAAAAATTCCAAAAGTTATAAACAATTAAACACCTTCCAAAAATAGTGTTTGGTTTGTAGCTTATTGTTCGTAAATTATAAATATTTTCGAAATTTGAAAAAAAGGTCCTTAAAGAGGAGGAAATTTAGTAAAAAAAAGTTCCAACTCCCGGAACTGTACCTCCATTATTTATAATTTTAATTTAACGCTGAAAATAGCCCTCCGCGCGCCATTATTAGGTTGCGCGCACGGCCTCGGAAGCGAGTACGTCACTTAATAAGTAATGTAAGTTAGCAAAAAATGGCAAATCAGTCAATTATTGTTAACTTGAACAATACTAAGATATAAAAAACGCCCTACAATAAGTAATTAATTTTTTGGAACAATAGTCCTCATACACATAAAAGAATTTTCCACCTTAATAGGAGGATTGTCTTTTAAGTATTGCTTATTGTTCGTAAATTATAAATATTTTCGAAATTTGAAAAAAAGTTCCTTAAATAGGAGGAAATTTAGTAAAAAAAAGTTCCAACCCCCGGAACTGTAGCTCCATTATTTATAATTTTGATTTAACGCTGAAAATAGCCCTCCGCGCGCCATTATTAGGTTGCGCGCACGGCCTCGGAAGCGAGTACGTCACTTAATAAGTAATGTAAGTTAGCAAAAAATGGCAAATCAGTCAATTATTGTTAACATGAAAAATACTAAGATATAAAAAACGCCCTAGAACAAGTAATTAATTTTTTGGAACATTAGTCCTCATGCACATATAAGAATTTTCCACCTTAATAGGAGGATTGTCTTTTAAGTGTTGCATATATGTTTTATTTACGATCAAAAAATGATGACGTTATTTTCAGTTACTTTCCTGCTTATCAGAATAAATATAAATTTACCAGCCGTAAATACAATACCAGGGCAATTTACAACTTTCGGGTTGGCAAAACTTCAAGACGTTGTCAGATCAATTCGAAAAATTCAGCAGTTTTGACACAATTCGCAATTGAGGTTAGGTTTAGCATTAGTCTAGTCTATTAGCTTAAAATGGTGTTAATTCTACATACTTTTATTAAAATTATGTGGTTTAGCTCATTCGACTAGATCATTGTGCCAAATAATTAAATTAGCCCATAAAAAATTCCAAAAGTTATAAACAATTAAACACCTTCCAAAAATAGTGTTTGGTTTGTAGCTTATTGTTCGTAAATTATAAATATTTTCGAAATTTGAAAAAAAGGTCCTTAAAGAGGAGGAAATTTAGTAAAAAAAAGTTCCAACTCCCGGAACTGTACCTCCATTATTTATAATTTTAATTTAACGCTGAAAATAGCCCTCCGCGCGCCATTATTAGGTTGCGCGCACGGCCTCGGAAGCGAGTACGTCACTTAATAAGTAATGTAAGTTAGCAAAAAATGGCAAATCAGTCAATTATTGTTAACTTGAACAATACTAAGATATAAAAAACGCCCTACAATAAGTAATTAATTTTTTGGAACAATAGTCCTCATACACATAAAAGAATTTTCCACCTTAATAGGAGGATTGTCTTTTAAGTATTGCTTATTGTTCGTAAATTATAAATATTTTCGAAATTTGAAAAAAAGTTCCTTAAATAGGAGGAAATTTAGTAAAAAAAAGTTCCAACCCCCGGAACTGTAGCTCCATTATTTATAATTTTGATTTAACGCTGAAAATAGCCCTCCGCGCGCCATTATTAGGTTGCGCGCACGGCCTCGGAAGCGAGTACGTCACTTAATAAGTAATGTAAGTTAGCAAAAAATGGCAAATCAGTCAATTATTGTTAACTTGAAAAATCCTAAGTTATAAAAAACGCCCTATAACAAGTAATTAATTTTTTTTAACATTAGTCCTCATGCACATATAAGAATTTTCCACCTTAATAGGAGGATTGTCTTTTAAGTGTTGCATATATGGTTTATTTACGATCAAAAAACGATGACGTTATTTTCAGTTACTTTCCTGCTTATCAGAATAAATATAAATTTACCAACCGTAAATACAATACCAGGGCAATTTACAGCTTTCGGGTTGGCAAAACTTCAAGACGTTGTCAGATCAATTCGAAAAATTCAGCAGTTTTGACAAAATTTGCAATTGAGGTTAGGTTTAGGATTAGTCTAGTCTATAAGCTTAAAATGGTGTTAATTCTACATACTTTTATTAAAATTATGTGGTTTAGCTCATTCGATCCGGAATAATGTCTAGATCATTGTGCCAAATAATTAAATTAGCAAAAGTTATAAACAATTAAACACCTTCCAAAAATAGTGTTTGGTTTGTAGCTTATTGTTCGTAAATTATAAATATTTTCGAAATTTGAAAAAAAGATCATTAAATAGGAGGAAATTTAGTAAAAAAAAGTTCCAACTCCCGGAACTGTACCTCCATTATTTATAATTTTAATTTAACGCTGAAAATAGTCCTCCGCGCGCCATTATTAGGTTGCGCGCACGGCCTCGAAAGCGAGTAAGTCACTTAAAAAAAAATTTTTTAAGTACTTGAAGTTAATTGAAAAATCTAAAAAAATTATAGTATAATCTAAACACTTTAAAGA
Organism: Lochmaea crataegi; assembly: GCA_947563755.1. Taxonomy (NCBI): domain Eukaryota; kingdom Metazoa; phylum Arthropoda; class Insecta; order Coleoptera; family Chrysomelidae; genus Lochmaea; species Lochmaea crataegi. The sequence continues at coordinate 4,857,369 of OX387429.1, read as the reverse complement.
ATTGATTCCCGTTGGAATTTTTCACAAAAACAAATTTTTCAATATGCTAGAAGATTGTTAATTAACAAAATTTTTTCAAACTTCCTTCATCGTTCTAAACTAAAAAAAATGTTTAAATAATTGCCGTAAAATTATTTCGCTTCGTGGAGCTCTTCTTATATACATACAAAACAAGATTGCGTCATCAAAGTTTTAAAAATGTTAATACTTTGTTTATAATGAGTAATGTAAGTTAGCAAAAAATGGCAAATCAGTCAATTATTGTTAACTTGAAAAAATTATTATAAACAAAGTATTAACATTTTTAAAACTTTGATGACCCAATCTTGTTTTATATGTATATAAGAAGAGCTCCACGAAGCGAAATAATTTTACGGCAATTATTTAAACATTTTTTTCAGTTTAGAACGATGAAGGAAGTTTTAAAAAAATTTTGTTAATAATTAACCATCGTCTAGCATATTGAAAAATTTGTTTTTATGAAAAATTAAGTATTTAAAAAAAATATACGGAAAAAATAATTGGTGATAAAAATAAAAAAAATAAATTTTTATGTTCTTTTAAGATTTAAAAATCGAAACATTCAAGATATAAAAAAAAATTTATTAATTACTTTTTTGTAATTTTTAATTTTTACGTATTTTCAATAGTTAATAAAAAAGTGGAAAATCAAAATTTTTGAATTTTTCCAACGGTGATCTATTTATTAGCCTATTAAGAATAACTCCACAAAGTAAAAAAAATTTAGTTTAATAATTATCGCGGTTTTTCTGTTAACATTTAATGTAGAAAAAATTGTTAATTAACAAATGGATAAATAATGGAAAAATTGGGATACAAATTTTTTAACCGCGTATTATTGTTTATTTATGTATCCCAATAGTACTTGAATTTTATTACTCCTTAATATTCATATTTTATATGTTTAAATAATTTTTTAAGTTACTGTGTGAAAGTCAGACTACCCGGTTTTGGCTCTATTTTCAGGGCTCTGTAAAAATTATAAATATTGGAGATACAGTTCCGGGAGTCGGAACTTTTTTTTAGTAAATTCAATGATCTTTTTTTTAATTTCGAAAATCTTCAATAGTTTTCGAGATATTCAAAAAAAACTAAACCCCCACTTTTTTTTACTATATTGTTTATAACTTTTGCAATTTTTTTCGTCCCCTTTCGGAACCTTTCCTTAAACTATCTACATAACAATCCGAATCGAATGACACCTTGATCGTAATTTTCGGTGAATATACAAAAATTTTGAGGAAAATCGTACTAATTATCAATTTTTCAATAATGCTAAGTTTTATTCCCTCAAATAACAATATTCGAACATAACAATTATGAACCCGAAAATAAACGTCAGTCGACTGTTTGCAAAGTATAAAAGACAACCCTCGTATAGGAATTTTCCACCTTAATAACTTGTTCGATACAGTTTTCCTTTTTATTTTCAAAACATTTTCATTGAATCTCGATAATTTATTATTTCATTACATTCTTCTTCCTTCTGAATTTTTTAGGCAATGTTAAATAGAAAGTTTTCCCATGACGAATGATTCGTAAATACCGTTTCGTCGTATGAAAATGATTCAGTGTAAAATTGTCTGAATACATTTATTTTTCTACACTTTCCAATGACTTGCACGATTAGCGATTAGTTTTCTTCAATGATTCAGATCCACGCTATTAGGTAGTGTTCCTATACAAAAATATGAATTAACAATTAACAATTATTGGAAATTCAATAATCACACATTAAATGATTAAATTGTTGTTAGTAATAGGATATTAACACGAACGTTTAATTTATTGGAAAAACAATTTAAAAATAAAAATGATTTTCAGTAGGTATGAAAAATAGTTATTTATGCAACAAGTGCATAAAGCGGTGCTTTTTTTCACGAGTGGAAAAGTTGCGAATGCGAATGCGTCAATTCCATGAGTGAAAAAAAAACACTTTATGCATGTGTTGCATACACTATTTTTTCTACAATCAAGCAAATTGACTAAAAATGGCGTCGATTTGAATGTTTATGTTTGTCATTATGACAAAACGCTAAGTAAAATGTCAGATGAGTGCAATCTGCAGAGCCATTAGCGGAAATATTTAAAATTAGCGTTAAAAAAACTACTTTATCTCACCCTAATGTCACTTTATCTCACTCTAATGTAACTTTTTTAAACTGTTTAACAAATACATATTTCATGTATGAAAATCGATTTAAAAAAACGTCACTTTTATCAATAATTGTAGAAAAACTGCTTTTTTGCATCTCTACACCAAAAATGTGAAAATACAATTTATTTGGACAAAGGCACATGTTGGTGTCATCATAGTCAATGAAAGGATAGATAACGAAGCGAAAAAAGCTTGCAGAATTGACAATATGCTAGTGCCATTTCACGATGTTACTAACAGTGACGGATTTAGGCTTGCTGCCACCCTAAAAAATGAATTTCATTAATTTTGATCCAATAGTTTTATCTAAAAATAACTTTCTTTATTGAAATAAAATTTTTAATTATAACTAACGACGCGGTCTTTGTGTTGTTTCGGAAAGTGGTTATTGCGATAAGAAAGGTAGGTATTTTATTTTTGCTTACAGCTACACCTATAAAAAAAGTAACGGAAAATATTTTCATTATAATAAGAATGCTTCTAAAGAATCATAAAGCGCCCCCTTATATGTTTGCCCCCCGCCCTACGTGGCTCGATACGCCACTGCTACTTCATACTTCAATAACTTGTATCACATCTCTGTTGGGTACAGGAAATAAGAATGTTTTGATTTAATAGTAAAATTTTTGTCAAGACAACTTAATATTGATATTTGATATACAGGGTGTCAATTTTAAAACTTACAATGGGCTGTACTTCGAGAACGAAAAGAGATTTCAAAAAAATTTCAAAACCGTTTCTAGGGTAGAGAGGGGGAACTAAGATGACATGAGAGAGAACGGGGTGCGTAGTATTAGGGATGTGAGATTAATGGAAAAGAATCGATTTAATAAAAATCGATTTTTCTTTATTCAAAATTAATCGATTTGTCAAAAATCGATTTTAATAAAAATAAATCGATTTCTGCGAAAAAAATCGATTTTTTTTGTATTACTTTAAAAATTACATGCTTTTCATATTCCGATAATAAACCTAAGAGATTCATTCAATAACAATTTATTAGATTAAAAATCAAATAAAATTATATGAAAATTGTCAAAAATTTTGAAATATGGTCAAAAATGGTCAATGATTGTCAAAAATTGTCAATAATTGTTTAAATTTTGAAAAATGGTCGATAAATGTCAAAAATGGTCAATAATTGTTAAAATTTTGGAAAATGGTCGATAATTGTCAAAAACTATCAAAAATGGTCAATAATTGTTCAATTTTTGGAAAATGGTCGATAATTGTCAAAAACTATCAAAAATGGTCAATAATTTTGAAAAATGGTCAAAAGTTATTAAAATTTTTGAAAAATTCTCAAAAATGGCCAATAATTGTCAAAAAATGTCAAAAATTGTCAAAAACTGTCAAAAATTAACAATTATTTTTAAAAATTTTGAAAAATAGTTGATAATTGTCAAAGATTGTTGAAGTTTTTAAAAAATTGTCAAACATTTTGAAATATGGTCAATAATTGTCAAAAATGGTCAAAAATTTGGAAAAATGGTCCATAATTGTCAACAATTGTCAATAATTATCAAAAATGGTCAATAATTTTGAAAAATGGTCTAACAATTTGAAAAATTGTCAAAACTGGTCAAAAACTATCAAAAATTGTCAATTATTGTTAAAAATGGTTAAAAATTGTCATCATTTGGAAAATGGTCAAAAATTTGGAAAAATGGTCACTAATTTTGAAAAACAGTCAAAATGGTCAATAATTGTAAAAATTTTGAAAAATGGTCGATAAATGTCAAAAATGGTCAATAATTGTTAAAATTTTGGAAAATGGTCGATAATTGTCAAAAACTATCAAAAATGGTCAATAATTTTGAAAAATGGTCAAAAATTGTTAAAATTTTTGAAAAATTCTCAAAAAGGGCCAATGATTGTCAAAAACTATCAAAGATGATCAAAAATTGTCAAAAATGAACAATTATTTTTAAAAATTGTCAAAATTTTGAAAAATAGTTGATAATTGTCAAAAATTGTTGAAGTTTTTAAAAAATTGTCAAAAATTTTGAAATATTGTCAATAATTGTCAAAAATGGTCAAAAATTTGGAAAAATGGTCCATAATTGTCAACAATTGTCAATAATTATCAAAAATGGTCAATAATTTTGAAAAATGGTCTAACATGTTGAAAAATTGTCAAAACTGGTCAAAAACTATCAAAAATTGTCAATTATTGTTAAAAATGGTTAAAAATTGTCATCATTTGGAAAATGGTCAAAAATTTGGAAAAATGGTCACTAATTTTGAAAAACAGTCAAAATGGTCAATAATTGTAAAAATTTTGAAAAATGGTCGATAAATGTCAAAAATGGTCAATAATTGTTAAAATTTTGGAAAATGGTCGATAATTGTCAAAAACTATCAAAAATGGTCAATAATTTTGAAAAATGGTCAAAAATTGTTAAAATTTTTGAAAAATTCTCAAAAAGGGCCAATGATTGTCAAAAACTATCAAAGATGATCAAAAATTGTCAAAAATGAACAATTATTTTTAAAAATTGTCAAAATTTTGAAAAATAGTTGATAATTGTCAAAAATTGTTGAAGTTTTTAAAAAATTGTCAAAAATTTTGAAATATTGTCAATAATTGTCAAAAATGGTCAAAAATTTGGAAAAATGGTCCATAATTGTCAACAATTGTCAATAATTATCAAAAATGGTCAATAATTTTGAAAAATGGTCTAACATGTTGAAAAATTGTCAAAACTGGTCAAAAACTATCAAAAATTGTCAATTATTGTTAAAAATGGTTAAAAATTGTCATCATTTGGAAAATGGTCAAAAATTTGGAAAAATGGTCACTAATTTTGAAAAACAGTCAAAATGGTCAATAATTGTAAAAATTTTGAAAAATGGTCGATAAATGTCAAAAATGGTCAATAATTGTTAAAATTTTGGAAAATGGTCGATAATTGTCAAAAACTATCAAAAATGGTCAATAATTTTGAAAAATGGTCAAAAATTGTTAAAATTTTTGAAAAATTCTCAAAAAGGGCCAATGATTGTCAAAAACTATCAAAGATGATCAAAAATTGTCAAAAATGAACAATTATTTTTAAAAATTGTCAAAATTTTGAAAAATAGTTGATAATTGTCAAAAATTGTTGAAGTTTTCGAAAAATTGTCAAAAATTTTGAAATATGGTCAATAATTGTCAAAAATGGTCAAAAATTTGGAAAAATGGTCCATAATTGTCAATAATTATCAAAAATGGTCAATAATTTGGAAAATGGTCAAAAATTTGGAAAAATAGTCACTAATTTTGAAAAATGGTCAAAAATTGTTAAAATTTTTGAAAAATTGACAAAAATGGCCAATGATTGTCAAAAACTATCAAAGATGGTCTAAAATTGTCAAAAATGAACAATTATTTTTAAAAACTGTCAAAATTTGGAAAAATAGTTGATAATTGTCAAAAATTGTTGAAGTTTTAAAAAAATTTTGAAATATGGTCAATAATTGTCAAAAATGGTCAAAAATTTGGAAAAATGGTCAATAATTGTCAAAAATGGTCAAAAACTTGAAAAAATGGTCCATAATTGTCAACAATTGTCAATAATTTTGAAAAATGGTCTAAAATTTTGAAAAATTGTCAAAACTGGTCAAAAACTATCAAAAATTGTCAATTATTGTTAAAAATGGTTAAAAATTGTCATCATTTGGAAAATGGTCAAAAATTTGGAAAAATGGTCACTAATTTTGAAAAACAGTCAAAATGGTCAATAATTGTAAAAATTTTGAAAAATGGTCGATAAATGTCAAAAATGGTCAATAATTGTTAAAATTTTGGGAAATTGTCACAACTGGTCAAAAACTATCAAAAATTGTCAATTATTGTTAAAAATGGACAATTATTGTCAAAAATGGTTAAAAATTGTCATCATTTGGAAAAATGGTCACTGATATTGAAAAACAGTCAAAATGGTCAATAATTGTCAAAAAATGGTCAATAATTGTCAAAAATGGTAAATAATTGTAAAAATTTTGAAAAATGGTCAATAATTGTAAAAATTTTGAGAAACGGTCAATAAATAATACGAGCCGTTTCCGAAAATCGATTTAAACACGTAACATATAGAATCGATTTACTAAAAATCGATTAATATTACTATAAAAATCGATAACTAAAAATCGATTATAAGTAAATAATCGATTTACGTAACATATAAAATCGATTTACTAAAAATCGATTAATATTACTATAAAAATCGATAACTAAAAATCGATTATAAGAAAATAATAATCGATTTATGTAAAAATCGATTATTTTTTAACATCCCTACGTAGTACGTGGCAAATAGCGAGAGCTGATGCCATTGCTACAGGGTGTTCAACGTAGGAGCTCTACTCCTCCTTGGGTCTTTTTTTTTTGAATTGTGGTCTTGGAAATGCCTAATGATGCTCCAATTTCACGATATGGGACATGTCGATCTTCTTGGATCAGCTTACGTACAGCATCGACGTTTTCCTGGGTGACTGCCGTTATTGGTGGACCTGTTCTTGGATCGTCGATAAGTTAAATTTACATTTTTGAAACCACCAAAATTAGTTAACAATAAACCCTTTTTCTAAAGATACCGAGGTCCGTAAATTAATGTATAACTCGCCCAGTGTAAGTTGGCTCTTGTGAGATATGCGCGAACAAAAAGTAACAGACACTGCTTGAATAAAGATAGATATATTGAGCGGACTACTCTCGTACGACCCTCGCACTTTGCTTCAACATAGTCGTAGGTACATGCCGGCTGCTGAGAAATATTTATAATAATATTTGATTTTTTGTTATAATTATTACCTGAATTGTGGGGTCATAAATAATCACTCAACAATAGGGTGTTTACAAATATTTATTTATCTTAATAGGAGATTACAAAGTTAGGATCTTATATTTCCGGACGGAATTTACTTAAATATTTTTAAATAACATATTAACGATACTAAATAAAATGAAAATTAAAAATCCCTAAAAGATTATTCACCAAGCTAAGTTAAGTTCCTTTGATGTCTTCAAAATTTAAAATTCTGGTTAAACTACCATCTTCAGCATGAGTGTCTTCAGAAAAATCAAAATCTTCTATGTCGATGATAAACTCATCTATGACTTGATCTAAGAAAGGTTCCTTTTCCATGTATTCCTTTTCAAAATTTTGAACATGGTCACACCTTGATTTCCACATTCCCACTGAAAAATTCTTGAAGAACATTCTAATAATTATAACTAAACTATAAGCTAAAACCACACCTTCTATAAACTAACTACTGATAATAATTACCGTAACTATAATACTACTACGCCACTGGAATTACTGCGATATTAACCGTTTGCGGTCAAAACAGAGACTGGGGTCCTCCATTTCAGTGAGTCTCGAGCAATCGGTGTTCTACCGCGCATCTCAGAAGTCTAAAGTCCAAGTGCCAACTTACACTGGGCGAATTATACCTATATATATATAATAATTATTCGGGATAAATATTATTTTTCGGCAACCGCCCGGAAAGTACCCACCTCCCGGACGCTTTTTCTGTCAGAAAGTAGCACGGGAAATACGTACTTTCCGGACTAGTTCGGAAAGAATTACATCGTTGTTGTCAATCCCAATTGTTCGAATTTCAATATAAATATTAATATAAACAAGAATTAGAAGATTCCTAATTTTGTTCTAAAAATAAATATTACAAAGAAACGTGTTTTATTGATTTGTTATACCACACGGTTGCCGAAAAAAAAATATACGCAACACGCCCGGAAACTGTTTTTTCGGACTCGCTTACGGCTCGTCCTGGAATCTTGTCTACTCGTCCAAAAAAACAGTATTTTCCGGACTTGTTACGTAATAAACTATCGGACGATAACATATACCTTGTACTGATGAGGCGCAATACGCCGAAACCGGTCTACAAGTTATGTTATCCCTTCTAGTTGCAAACCAGAATGGTTGGTTTAAATCTTGTAGATTTACCAACGCCGTTTGACTTAGAAGTGTAATTCAATGTCTGTCGGGGCATGTAGCCCGGGAAGTAGTTGTTTCTTCTTCGTTGAACGGTCACTGTTTCACTTTGTCAAAGCGTTAGAATAATATATTTTTATTCTTCGACATCTATTAATAAACTATTGTCTAATCGGAAAAGATAAATAAAAATTTCCTTTTGTTCTGGCAACGCTGCGCGCCGAACTTTCCGAAGAGACGGTTCCCAAATGCCAAGACAGGAGGAGAATGAGAATGCAGACGTTCCACGATGCACTTCTACAACAAATTTTGCAGACGAACAGAAAGAGAAATCCAATAGCGATCCAATAAGAGCGACAAGGACGACGAGTCGCGGTTAAGTTGGGTGAAGGACCCAGACATAAACCCGCTTTACACCAACCTATAGAACAGAGATGTATTCGCTAACAATTTTATAGATTCTGCAAAAATGTTTTTTCATAGAAAACTAAAAATTAAAAATACCTACATATATATAGTGAATGTCAATTAATGAAAATTAGTCATTAGGTTTCTTATTTTGAATAATTCGATCAATGAATAAATAACTAATCTGAAGTAGAATAATTAATAATAATCGTTTGATAAGTAACTCAAATTAAACTCTTTAAGATTTACCTCTTTTGCTTTTTTACTTTCGGTAATTATGTAGAAGCCCGCCCCCATGCGCACAAACTCATTTTCAACGTTACCTCCCAGTACAGTTCTTGCAAGACATATAAATGCTCTGTACAGAGGCGTATCATTAGTGGTCCTCCAATGACAGGCAAGGGGGTATTGTGTTATGACAGAAAGACTCTTTAAAGAATAAAAAATTTACATATACTAGTACAAAGACAACTGTTAACAAGAAATAGCTGTTATTTAATCATGTGTACAAAGTGACCACCGTTAACAGTCAGGCACTACAAGTAGAAAGAGAGCCAATTTTAAACAACGATTGAATAACGATGGAAGGATAGTATCAAAAGCCATACAAAATGATTAAATAGAGATTTACCAGACCTTTCAAATGAGGTATTACATGATATTTAACGCCATTTGGCCTCCAGTAGGGAGGGGATGAATCTGACGTTTATGACATACGCACTAAAAAGTGTCCCCCTCAAGTTGACGTGTTTCGGAATTTCTTTCTAATATGTCGCATTTCTGATATATTAAGGGTGGGTCCTTTTCAAATGAACACAGTGTATATGTAAATGCTTCTGCTATTTCCATATTACTCTTGGTCCATTCTAGGGATGCGCGATACTATCCGATATTCCAGTGTATCGATACTTTTACTTCCGATACTCGATATTTTGTATCGATACTATGCTTTTCGATTCATTCCAAGTATCGATAAATTTGTAGTGTATCGATATCTTGTGATACGGGATTTTTAGTGGTAGCGGCAAGTGGCGTTATATATAGTGATGAGCGATATCGTGATTTTTTAATCACGTTGTGAAATGATGTCGTGCTTTTTTTGACGAAACTAAAAATAAAAAACGAAGAATGTGCAGTTTTTTGCGTTTTTCGAGCTAATTTTGAGGTTATGTGGAAAAGTGACTGGTGTAAAAGTTGTAGATTTTCTCAATATCTACAACTATTATAATCAACTTTTTTTCCTAGGATTTTAACTTTTGCCGGAAATCGCAAAAATTTCTTTTTTTAACCCCCAAAAAAGTGTATTTTACCGAAAAAACGTCAAAATTCGAAAAATTTCCAATATTTTAATTGAAATTTTTTTTCGTGGTTTGTCACTATGTAAACTACCTTTTACCAAATTTTCATCAAAATCGAACATTTTTTAACGATACTAATAAAAAACGAAAAATGCAGTTTTTTGCGTTTTTCGAGCTAATTTTGAAATTATGTGAAAAAGTCACTGATGAAAAAGTTGTAGATTTTCTCATGATCTACAACTTTTATAATCAACTTTTTATTCTAGGAACTCAACTTTGGACGGAAGTCGCAATAATGTCTTTTTCCACCCCCCAAAAAAAGAGTTTTTTACCGAAAAAACGTTATAACTCGAAAAATTTCGAATATTTTAATTTGAAATTATTTTTCATGGTTGGTGACTATCAAAGCTACCTTCTACTGAATTTTCATCAAAATCGAACATTTTTTAACGAAACCAAAAATAGAAAACGAAAAATGCAGTTTTTGCGTTTTTCGAGCTAATTTTGAAGTTATGTGAAAAAGTCACCAATTAAAAAGTTGTAGATTTTCTCAAGATCTACAACTTTTATGATCAACTTTTTATTCGAGGAACTCAACTTTGGCCGGAAATCGCAATAATGTCTTTTTCCACGCCCCCAAAAAGTGTGTTTTGCCGAAAAAACGTTATAACTCGAAAAATTTACAATATTTCAATTTGAAATTATTTTTCATGGTTTGTGACTATCAAAGCTACCTTCTACTAAATTGTCATCAAAATCGAACATTTTTTAACGAAACCAAAAATAAAAAACGAAAAATGTAGTTTTTTGCGTTTTTCGAGCTAATTTTGAAATTATGTGAAAAAGTCACTGATGAAAAAGTTGTAGATTTTCTCATGATCTACAACTTTTATAATCAACTTTTTATTCTAGGAACTCAACTTTGGACGGAAGTCGCAATAATGTCTTTTTCTACCCCCCAAAAAAAGTGTTTTTTACCGAAAAAACGTTATTTTAATCTGAAATTTTTTTTCGTGGTTTGTGACTATCAAAGCTACCTTCTACTAAATTTTCATCAAAATCGAACATTTTTTAAGGAAACCAAAAATAAACGAAAAACGCATTTTTTGCGTTTTTCGAGCTAATTTTGAGGTTATGTGGAAAAGTCACTATTGAAAAAGTTGTAGATTTTCTCAAGATATACAACTTTTATAATCATCTTTTTATTCTAGGAACTCAACTTTGGCCGGAAATCGCAATGTCTTTTTCCACCCCCCAAAAAAAGTGTCTTTTACCGAAAATACGTCGTAACTCGAAACATTTCCTATATTTTAATTCGAAATTTTTTTTCATGGTTTGTGACTATCAAAGCTACCTTCTACTAAATTTTCATTAAAATCGAACATTTTTTAACGAAACCAAAAATAAAAAACGAAAAATGCAGTTTTTTGTGTTTTTCGAGCTTATTTTGAGGTTATGTGAAAAAGTCACTGATGTAAAAGTTGTAGATTTTCCCAAGATCTACAACTTTTATTCTAGAACCTCAACTTTGGCCGGAAATCGCAATAATATCTTTTTACACCCCCCAAAAAACGTCAAAATTAGATCTCGGATCGTTAACGTATCGATACTACGAGTATCGATAAATTAATATTCGATATTCTACTGTATCGATACTTTACGTTCCGATCCGTATCGATACCTAATATCGATACTTTCTAGTGTATCGCGCAACCCTAGTCCATTCGCCATCTGCAGCAGAGGTCGAGAACTATCGATAGCCGTACCATCGATAGTTATCGATAGTTTTTTCTAAACCATCGATAATTATCGATAGTTTTCGATAGTCTGCAAGACTAGTAATTTTAAATAATTTACGAGTACCTACAGGTTATATGTAATGTTATGCTAACTTTATAACAGTTCACTTCATTAAAAAACAAGTGTGGTGACATGTGACAGGACAGACAGGTGACGGTTGGTGAGAGGTTAAAAAGTTAAAACAGAAAATATGCCACGAAACGACAAAGTCAGAGATAAAACACGAAAACAGATACTTCGTCTTCTTTTTTCCTCCTTTGTTCATATCAAAACATGTTTCGATATGGTGTATGTCCGCGCATCGATAATTTTTCAAAACTATCGATTGTGTTCGATAGTCATAAACATCGATAACTATCGATAGTTCTCGCAGTACCTACGTATTGCGGGATTGCCAAACTAATTTTTACTCAATAATGACATCATTATATAAAACCTCATGGATAAATAAAAAACTTATAATTTATAACAAAATGTTGTACTTACTGATATTAGCAAAACTTAAAAAAATTCCATCTATTCTAAATAAATCCAGTAATATTTTTAATGTTGGAGCCGTATCTGTCGCCTATAGTCGTTCGGTATGTCTCGGTGATTTCCGTGCGTAGTCGCTGTCTCATTGGACAGGTCGTTGGATTTCCAGTCGGCTTACGAGATTCTTCACTTTGGTCGTGTCGTCGTGGTCAGTTATCAACTCATACGACTATCAGAAGCCGGCAGAAGCGGATGTGCTTTCGGTGCGGTGTAGTGTGAACTGTATTGTCGCATTAAATCGGGGGAGATATTACAATCGAGTCTTTTCTTTATTAATTGAATCAAATTGTAGTGCTATTGTGTTCTTATTTCAAGTTTTGTCAACGCCAGAAGAATAGGATATTGTGTTCGAACTAGATATAAGTGAATAATGGTAAAAATTCGGATTTTGTGATGACGTCACGTTACCTTGGACTCTTTTTTTTTTGGCTATCATAAAGTCCTTCAAGACATTCTTTTATGTATTCCAGTTGTACCGACCCGACGGCAGGTGCCCAGTAGTGCTCGCTATGTGTTCGCAAATTCTAGTAACTTGTCCGCAATGTTGTGAAATATTATATATTTTTTAAGGAAGTGCCTTTTTCAATAAAATGGATTATACAGTGTGATCATGGTTTCTCTGTTTGTCGCAGGTAAGATATTTATTAAAACTTGTGAAAACTTTTCCATCGAAATTCTTAACATGTATATCAATTTTTTTTGAGTATTAATTTTCAGAAAAAGTAGAACAATTAAACATTAAAATAACATTTTCTTTGGCTGTTTTCTCAAGTTTTATGGAAATTTAAATTAAAATGGGTGTTCAACTAAAAATAGATTAGATTAGATCGTTAATTCTAAGGGAACAAATTACGTCGCACTTTATTTTATCAAATTTAATGGTGCTTTTATCCCCATTTAAAAAATTATATTTTGAAAATTTCTTAAAACCCGCCTTTTAGATTTTGACGTTACTAGTTTAAGTTGAAGTTAGTCACATATTTTGACATGGAACAAAATAATCAAAAGAAATTCAGGTTAGAGTGGCAATGAGTTGTTTCGTTGTTTGAGTAAAATGACAGTGTACGTTAAAGCAAATTCCAAGTCATCTTTGAACTCATAATTAAAAAAGATATTTGAAATGATTATCAAAAGAATTATTAATTATTTTCTGTAATTACGTATTTGTTGAAGTTTGTACACAAAAGTCCTTCTAATAGCTGCAAACCAACTCTTTCTTCTCTCATCTGTTTTCGGCACTGTGATGAATTTTTTAGCCGATGTTCTTGATGTATTAGTACAATATGCTACAAAACGCGATATAAGTACTGAATCCATGATAATTTTAAAAAATCAAGCATTCTATCATCCCAAATAAATGAGAAAGAAGAAGTTGAAACATGGAACAGCAAAGGAAGACTCGACAACTTCACATTTAAACTAGTGACGTATCTGCATTATAAGTTGCATAATATCAGTCAGTTTTTGTTTTCATTTTTTTTTAATCTAAAGACTAAATTTGAAATTATTATATTAATGAATCTCCCATTTGCCACTTAATAATATTAATTTACAGCAAAAGTAGATCAATTGAACATTAAAATAAAATTTTCTTTGGCTGTTTTCTCAAGTTTTATGGAAATTTAAATTAAAATGGGTGTTCAGCTAAAAGTAGATTCTTTTTAATGATTACCAGATCGTTAATTCTAAGGGAACAAATTACGTCGCATTTTATTTTATCAAATTTAATGGTCCTTTTATCCCCATTTAAAAATTTTATTTTGAAAATTTCTTAAAACCCGCCTTTTAGATTTTGACGTCACTAGTTTAAATTGAAGTTAGTCACATATTTTGACATGGAACAAAATAATCAGAAGATGCGTAGACACCCAAATTGAAGAAGAAATTCAGGTTAGAGTGGCAGTGAGTTGTTTCGTTGTTTGAGTAAAATGACAGTGTACGTTAAAGCAAATTCCAAGTCATCTTTGAACTCATAATTAACAAAAGATATTTGAAATGATTATCAAAAGAATTATTAATTATTTTCTGTAATTACGTATTTGTTGAAGTTTGTACACAAAAGACCTTCTAATAGCTGCAAACCAACTCTTTCTTCTCTCCTCTGTTTTCGGCACTGTGATGATTTTTTTAGCCGATGTATTAGTACAATATGGTACAAAACGCGATATAAGTACTGAATCCATGATAATTTTAAAAAATCAAGCATTCTATCATCCCAAATAAATGAGAAAGAAGAAGTTGAAACATGGAACAGCAAAGGAAGACTATCGACAACTTCACATTGAAACTAGTGACGTATCTGCATTATAAGTTGCATAGTTTTAGTAAATTTTTGTTTTCATTTTTTCTTTTAATCTAAAGACTAAATTTGAAATTATGATATTTTTGAATCTCCCATTAATAATATTACCTAATAAAATATGTTGAACACCCTATTCCAAAAATTGGATCTATTTATTTATGGATATCAATCACCTAGAGCTTTTTATTATTTGCTTATTCCTAGTCAGAAACTACAATTTTAATTTAATTTAATTTTCATAGTTTCGTAATGTTTGTGTGAAATTCAATTCAATTTGATTTATTTTTTTTCATTTCACTCTGACTTTATAAACTATACCATTAAATAATTTGAAATATTGAAATATTTTTATAATTTAAGAGGATCCCGTAGGATTAAAAAGTTAAAATTAATTTACATGTTTACGTTAAACACAAATGAAATAAATTTAAAAATGGCATAAATGTTTTTTTTTTTGTAATTTTGGTCATTGTGCAAAACACGTGCTTTTAGATTTTCACAAAAACTTTTGTGACAAGTTGTAGGAATTACTTTTATAAATAACGTGTATAAAGTAAAATTTGGCGTAAAGGCGTATTTTACCGGATAGGGGTGCTCGATGGGGTAAAAAAAAGGAAGAAAATTAGTCCTAAAAATCCCAAAATCATGGATTTCCAAATAAATATTCCAGCCAAAAATGTTAGATATACACTTTGATCTGTGTCAGTTGGTCGGAAAGCGATATGTATTAAATTTGTAAACATATAACTTACATTTTTCCTACAATAGTTTTTGCATCCTTTTTTTTAATTTCATTGGATTAGTGGATTATTCAGAAATCTGGCAACACTGTAAATATAACATTTTTGGATGGAATTTTTTTGGAAATCCATGATTTTGGGCTTTTCAAGTCTATTTTTTTACCCCACCCAGCACCCCTTTTCACTCCCTTTCCCTTGTAGAGCAGCTTAATAATACAGGTATACTCCATTCCAAAATATTTCGTTTTAACTTTACACCAACAAGATTGGTTCAAGAAAAAAACCCACAGCAGGTAGTCGTTAATCCGATAACAATAGCAATGTTTTTAACGTATTTTTAATAAAAATTTGTAGGAGGTAATGTATATACAGGGAGTACAGAAACTCTCTTGCCAAACGCATCTATCTAAGCTAATTTACCTTCATCAAAAATGAATGTCGAAGAATAAAAATATATTATTCTACGCTTCACAACTAGTTTTGAAAAATATTTTTCAAAAACGGTGACCGTTCAACGAAGAAGAAACAACTACTTCCCGGGCTACATGCCCCGACAGATATTGAATTACACTTCTAAGTCAAACGGGGTTGGTAAATCTACAAGATTTAAACCAACCATTCTGGTTTGCAACTAGAAGGGATAACACAACTAGTAGACCGGTTTCGGCGTATTGCGCCTCATCAGTACAAGGTATATGTTATCGTCCGAGAGTTAATCCCGGACTGAAATGTGACTATAATCAACAACGGTACATATTGTCCAGTTACGGAAATATTTTTGTTGCGAAAATAGCGACATCTCACCTCTAAGTCACAAACCAAAATTCGAACCTACGATCACACTATAGGTCGGTATATAACAAAATAATCAAAAAGAAACTTTTAGTCTATTATCTTCCACACACAATCGTAATGCACTGAATGTTCACAATACTTTTCGGTTTATCGGTTATCGGAGTTGAGAGAAGAGTCACGAAAGAATAATTTTTCTGAATGATTGAGAGCCGGAATGAATCGGAGAGCTTCTATCAATTGTTCGCTAATTTATATCCAAACTCCTAGCTACATTTTTAGGCCGTAGACGTGGTGAGGGAATTAAACGTGAAATTTATCTACTTACAACAAAAAGTTGTACCTGTACTGAACGGCTTCGGTTTTAATTAAAATGGTGTATATACCGGGCGTCCCTTCAGTTGAAAAATTTAAATATCGGAAATGAATAAATTGTGTATGGTAGAATTTGGATAAGCGTAACTCGGTAATAACGAGAAAAAAAATCAATGCGGTAGTAGAAAGGGTTGTAAAGTAACGAGTTATATACACCCTAGCGGTAAAATAAAATATATTACGAAAAATAAATAAAAATCAAACTTACAAAGTTACAACGTGCAGAAGACAAACCAATATTTTACTTGGATGAAATCTGGGTGAATGAAGGCTACACTGTCAGTAAAATGTGGCAGGATACCAACATCAATCTTCACGACAGGCTTTTTTGGAAGGGTTATCTACAGGTCCATCCGGTAAAGGACGACTTCTAATCATAACTCATATTGGCAGTGATAATGGATTTTTAGATGGTGGCTCTTTAATATTCCAATCTAAAAAACTGGAGACTACCAAGAAGATATGAACCCCGACGTTTTTGAGTAATATTTTGAGCAGATGATTGACCTAATACCAAAAGGTTCAGTCATAGTATTAGATAACGTTAGTTACCATTTTCGTCACATTGAGAAGGTGCCAAACACATCATGGAGAAAACAGGAGATCATTAAATGGCTAACAGACAAAAATTTCAATTTTCCTCAAAAATCAGTCAAACCCCCCATATCCGCCAATTAAATCCGATAGAACTGATATGGGCACAAGTGAAAAGGTTTATAGGTCGACATCAAACTAAAAGATGTGCAAGCATTATTAGACAGGTTACTAAAGAAAATTGGCAAAAAGAAATTCATCATGAATTAAAAAAGAGGAAAATATGTGGAATCTGGACAAAATTTTTGATGCAGACATTACAGTGACACCATTAACAATTTCAATAAATAATGACTCCTCAAGTGACGATTGTGATTCCGACAGTGATTTAGAGACATTTGCACTTACTAATCTAGACTATTTAAAACAATTTACAAGTGGCATGTTCATATTAATTTGGTAAGGAAATTACAATTAGTACCTATCATAACCTATTGTATTATTTAGAATTCGAGCCATAATTTAACGGTCAACATTTTAAACCACACTTATTTAATAGTATATCTACGCATTTTTATAATTTAAAACTTAAGCAATACAACAAATATTAACAATATATACCTACGAACCCCTAATACTGTTCCTAAACCTACGCCTATTATACCCCTTAAAAAGTATTAAGATAAGACTCGGTCATTGTTTATCTTTCTACAATATCCGTCGGCACAAATAAATTTCTTGTTTTCGCAACATTCATTACAGCAGGTAGTGTAAAATTGCATATTTTGTTTGGTCCACTTGTGCTGAGCAAGTCACATAAAATTTTGATTTATTTTACTCCGCACCGATTGCGATTTTACTATACCTAAAACTTCGAACTTGGTACATTGTAAAACCCTGCATAGGGATGCGCGATACTATCCGATATTCCAGTGTATCGATACTTTTACTTCCGATACTCGATTATTCATTCCAAGTATCGATGAAATTGTAGTGTATCGATACGTTGTGATACGGGATTTTTAGTGGTAGCGGCAAGTGGCGTTATATATAGTGATGAGCGATATCGTGATTTTTTAATCACGTTGTGAAATGATTTTGACGAAACTAAAAATAAAAAACGAAAAATGTGCAGTTTTTTGCGTTTTTCGAGCTAATTTTGAGGTTATGTGGAAAAGTGACTGGTGTAAAAGTTGTAGATTTTCTCAAGATCTACAACTTTTATAATCAACTTTTTTTCATAGGATTCTAACTTTTGCCGGAAATCGAAAAAATGCCTTTTTTTTACCCCCAAAAAAGTGTATTTTACCGAAAACACGTCAAAATTCGAAAAATTTCCAATATTTTAATTGAAATTTTTTTTCGTGATTTGTCACTATGTAAACTACCTTTTACCAAATTTTCATCAAAATCGAACATTTTTTAACGATACTAATAATAAAAAACGAAAAACGCAGTTTTTTGCGTTTTTCGAGCTAATTTTGAGGTTATGTGAAAAAGTCACTAATGAAAAAGTTGTAGATTTTTTCAAGATCTACAACTTTTATATTCAACTTTTTATTCTAGAAATTCAACTTTGGCCGGAAATCGCAATAATGTCTTTTTCCACCCCCCAAAAAAAATTGTTTTTTACCGATTATTTCCTTCCTATTAATTTTGACCAATCGCTATCAAGAATTGGTATGTCAAATATAAATTTTAAATGGAAAAATTACTTAACAACTGTCAATTTAGCTGTTTAAACCACTCTCGCTCATGCTATTTGTTAAAACAAATTACTTAGAAACTCGTTTTTCCGAATTTTTCCGGAAAAATTAAATGCACTAGGAATATTACCCCCGAAAAAACGTTATAACACGAAAAATTTCCAATATTTTAATTTGAAACTTTTTTTCATGGTTTGTGACTATCAAAGCTACCTTCTACTAAATTTTCATCAAAATCGAACATTTTTTAACGAAACCAAAAATAAAAAACGAAAAATGCAGTTTTTTACGTTTTTCGAGCTAATTTTGAAGTTATGTGAAAAAGTCACTAATAAAAAAGTTGTAGATTTTCTCAATATCTACAACTTTTATAATCAATTTTTTATTCTAGGAACTCAACTTTGGACGGAAATCGCAATAATGTCTTTTTCCACCCCCCAAAAAAAGTGTTTTTTACCGAAAAAACGTTATAACTCGAAAAATTTCCAATATTTTAATTTGAAATTTTTTTCCATAGTTCGTGACTATCAAAGCTACCTTTTACCGAATATTCATCGAAATCGATCAATTTTTGCAGAAACTAAAAATAAAAAACGAAAAATGCAGTTTTTTACGTTTTTCGAGCTAATTTTGAGGTTATGTGGAAAAGTCACTAATGAAAAAGTTGTAGATTTTCTCAAGATATACAACTTTTATAATCAACTTTTTATTCTAGGAACTCAACTTTGGCAGGAAATCGCAATAATGTCTTTCCACCCCCCCAAAAAAGCGTTTTTTATTGAAAAAACGTTATAACTCGAAAAATTTCCAATATTTTAATTTGAAATTTTTTTCCATAGTTCGTGACTATCAAAGCTACCTTTTACCGAATATCCATCGAAATCGATCAATTTTTGCAGAAACTAAAAATAAAAAACAGAAAATGCAGTTTTTTGCGTTTTTCGAGCTAATTTTGAAGTTATGTGAAAAAGTCACTAATAAAAAAGTTGTAGATTTTCTCAATATCTACAACTTTTATAATCAACTTTTTATTCTAGGAACTCAACTTTGGACGGAAATCGCAATAATGTCTTTTTCCACCCCCCCCAAAAAAGCGTTTTTTATTGAAAAAACGTTATAACTCGAAAAATTTCCAATATTTTAATTTGAAATTTTTTTCCATAGTTCGTGACTATCAAAGCTACCTTTTACCGAATATTCATCGAAATCGATCAATTTTTGCAGAAACTAAAAATAAACAACAGAAAATGCAGTTTTTTGCGTTTTTCGAGCTAATTTTGAGGTTATGTGAAAAAATTACTAATGAAAAAGTTGTAGATTTTCTCAAGATATACAACTTTTATAATCAACTTTTTATTCTAGGAACTCAACTTTGGCCGGAAATCGCAATAATGTCTTTTTCCACCCCCCAAAAAAAGTGTTTTTTACCGAAAAAACGTTATAACTCGAAAAATTTCCAATATTTTAATTTGAAATTTTTTTCCATAGTTCGTGACTATCAAAGCTACCTTTTACCGAATATTCATCGAAATCGATCAATTTTTGCAGAAACTAAAAATAAAAAACGAAAAATGCAGTTTTTTGCGTTTTTCGAGCTAATTTTGAGGTTATGTGAAAAAGTCACTGATGTAAAAGTTGTAGATTTTTCCAAGATCTACAACTTTTATTCTAGAACCTCAACTTTGGCCGGAAATCGCAATAATGTCTTTTTCCACCCCCCAAAAAAAAATTTTTTTACCGAAAAAACGTTATAACTCGAAAAATTTCCAATATTTTAATTTGAAATTTTTTTCCATAGTTCGTGACTATCAAAGCTACCTTTTACCGAATATCCATCGAAATCGATCAATTTTTGCAGAAACTAAAAATAAAAAACAGAAAATGCAGTTTTTTGCGTTTTTCGAGCTAATTTTGAAGTTATGTGAAAAAGTCACTAATAAAAAAGTTGTAGATTTTCTCAATATCTACAACTTTTATAATCAACTTTTTATTCTAGGAACTCAACTTTGGACGGAAATCGCAATAATGTCTTTTTCCACCCCCCCCAAAAAAGCGTTTTTTATTGAAAAAACGTTATAACTCGAAAAATTTCCAATATTTTAATTTGAAATTTTTTTCCATAGTTCGTGACTATCAAAGCTACCTTTTACCGAATATTCATCGAAATCGATCAATTTTTGCAGAAACTAAAAATAAACAACAGAAAATGCAGTTTTTTGCGTTTTTCGAGCTAATTTTGAGGTTATGTGAAAAAATTACTAATGAAAAAGTTGTAGATTTTCTCAAGATATACAACTTTTATAATCAACTTTTTATTCTAGGAACTCAACTTTGGCCGGAAATCGCAATAATGTCTTTTTCCACCCCCCAAAAAAAGTGTTTTTTACCGAAAAAACGTTATAACTCGAAAAATTTCCAATATTTTAATTTGAAATTTTTTTCCATAGTTCGTGACTATCAAAGCTACCTTTTACCGAATATTCATCGAAATCGATCAATTTTTGCAGAAACTAAAAATAAAAAACGAAAAATGCAGTTTTTTGCGTTTTTCGAGCTAATTTTGAGGTTATGTGAAAAAGTCACTGATGTAAAAGTTGTAGATTTTTCCAAGATCTACAACTTTTATTCTAGAACCTCAACTTTGGCCGGAAATCGCAATAATGTCTTTTTCCACCCCCCAAAAAAAAATTTTTTTACCGAAAAAACGTGATAACTCGAAAAATTTCCAATATTTTAATTTGACATTTCTTTCCATAGTTCGTGACTATCAAAGCTACCTTTTACCGAATATTCATCGAAATCGATCAATTTTTGCAGAAACTAAAAATAAAAAACGAAAAATGCAGTTTTTTGCGTTTTTCGAGCTAATTTTGAGGTTATGTGAAAAAATTACTAATGAAAAAGTTGTAGATTTTTTCAAGATCTACAACTTTTTATTCTAGGAACTCAACTTTTTTCCACCCCCCCAAAAAAAGAGTTTTTTACCGAAAAAACGTTATAACTCGAAAAATTTCCAATATTTTAATTTGAAATTTTTTTTCATGGTTGGTGACTATCGAAGCTATCTTCTACTAAATTGTCATCAAAATCGAACATTTTTTAAGGAAACTAATAATAAAAAACAAAAAATGCAGTTTTTTGCGTTTTTCGAGCTAATTTTTGAGGTTATGTGAAAAAGTCACTGATGTAAAAGTTGTAGATTTTTCCAAGATCTACAACTTTTATTCTAGAACCTCAACTTTGGCCGGAAATCGCAATAAATTCTTTTTCCACCCCCCAAAAAGGTGTTTTTTACCGAAAAACCGTCAAAATTAGATCTCGGATCGTTAACGTATCGATAAATTAATATTCGATATTCTACTGTATCGATACTTAATATCGATACTTTCTTGTGGTTTCGGCGGTTTCGGCGTATTTGCGCCTCATCAGTACAAGGTAGATGTCACACGTTTCTTCGAAAAGATAATGCCTAATAGTAATATTATTTTACAACTGAAATGTTTGGCTGGTAAAATAATATGTAGTCACTCACTAACATTGCTACAAAGTTTTGATGACCTATTGGACCTTCATTTGAAAAAAGCTAAAATCGTATTTTTATTATCGTTATTGCACAGATAATAAAATGACATTCATAAACCATTATCACAGTCTTATTAGATGTAAAATAACCTCGGCTTCTTTCGTTTACTAATTAATAATAATTATTTGTGTACAAATTGGATACTTTCTATACTTGTATTTTAACGAGGTGTTCATCTTAACAAACGATGCTGCTTTAATGTTGATATGGTGTACAAAAGCATAAAGGGTAATTAATTATTTTTAATGTTTCTAAACACGTAAGGTTTAATTTATGGGAATAAACATCAATGTCTAGCTTATGCTAAGATCCAGGAAAGAATTTTAAGCTACTGGAAGAGAAGGCAAGAGAAAAAAACAAAATACATGGACAATTATTATAAATTATTATCAGTAAGAATTATCTTTTTATATGTAAATTGTAACCATCTATAAATAGGGGGTTGAGAGTACGACGACAGCCATTTTGCCACCTCATAAATTATTCCCCTATACCCTAACGCCCCCATAAGGGTCCATTTATTTTTATCTGCCCGTTGGCTTGATAATTTCACTTGAAATGATGGCCTGAGTAGCTAGGGCGGCAAAACGAAGACGAAAAGAGTCATTATCATGAATAATTTGATCCAAAATATTCTAATGGAATAGAAGTACTTAAATGCTTTTTTAAGTAGTTTCTGAATTTTAAAATTGTAAAGTATTTCACAATATTTCGTTGACTCGGTATCTGGTCTTAAGGATTTAATAATACAAGTTTATAAATCCCTTCATTGTACAGTCAATAGTAATTAATAAAAGTAACCGGGCAAACATTTCAATTGTAAAATAATCATACTATTAGGCATTATCTTTTCGAAGAAACGGATACGATACTGTGTTATTGTTATCGGATTAACCTGCTGTGGGTTTTTCTCTTGTTAAGTTGAAACGAAATATCTTGGAATGGAGTATACATAGTAATTTTTTAAGCATTTCATTTTAAATTAAACGTCAAAAACTAACATGTAACCGATCAAATTTTGAGGTTGAAAATAATTTCCAGCTATTTTTCTTGGCCACTTTTACTATCAATTTTTTCCCCACAAATACTTTGCGAAATACAGCCGGTTTCCTCGCTTAATGGGCCACCCTGTACTTAACTTCTGGGACTTTTTGTGTGTTTCGTTTAAACTTTTTCGTGCTTGTTTTCCACGGGCTTACATCAACATAAACCTTACCGAAACACCTAAATATAACACATTAATATTGACACAAATTATTATAAAAAATAACATATAAGCAGCGATTTTAAATAATACATACAATTATTAACCATTTTTACAAATTTTTGACAATTTTTGAAAATATTTGGTAATTATTAACCATTTTTTCAAAACTTCCACAGTTTTTAACCATATTATCCTTTTTTCAAGATATAATCGACAAAGTAAAGTAACTTAATATTTATTTTTATGGTTAGTAAAACAAAAACAAAACGTCGGACCGCCGATAGAAGCTTGCTTCTTATGCACAATAGAATAACCATTTTTGACCATTTTTCGTAAATTTTTGACCATTTTTCAAAAATTTTGATATTTTTTGACAATTATTGACCATATTTTCAAAATTTTTGACAATTTTTGACTATTTTTTTAAATTTGAACAATTATTGACCATTTTTGACAATTTTTGATCATTTTTGACAGGTTCTGACAATTATTGACCACTTTTGACAATTTTTGAACATTCTTCAAAAATGTTTGTTCGAAAATTTGACAATTTTTGACCATTTTTCAAAGTTTCAACAAATTATTGACCATTTTTGACAGGTTCTGACAATTATTGACCACTTTTGACAATTTTTGAACATTCTTCAAAAATGTTTGTTCGAAAATTTGACAATTTTTGACCATTTTTCAAAGTTTCAACAAATTATTGACCATTTTTGACAGTTTCTGATAATTATTGACAATTTTTCAAAAATGTTGACTATTTTTTCAAGTTTTAACAATTATTGACAAGTTTTGACAATTATTGATCATTTTTGACAATTTTTCAAAAATTTTGACCATTTTTCCAGATTTTAAAAATTATTTTCGACAATTTTTAACAATTATTGACCATTTTGACAATTTTTCAAAAATTTTGACCATTTTTCCTAATTTTAACAATTATTTTTGACAATTTTCAACAATTATTGACCATTTTGACAGTTTTTTATAATTATTCAAAATTTTGACAATATTTGACAATTTTTCGAAAATTTTGACAATTTTTGACAATTGACGATTTTTTCAAATGTTAACAACTATTGTCCATTTTTGACAATTATTGATCAATTTTTCAAAAATTGTTGGCAATTTTTTCGAAATTTTGACAATTTTTGACCATATTTCAAAGTTTCAACAAATTATTGACCATTTTTGACAATTTTTCAAAAATTTTGACAATTTTTTCAAATTTTAACAATTATTGACCAGTTCTGACAATTATTGACCATTTTTGACAAGTTCACAAAAATTTTGACAATTTTCAACAATTTTTGACCATTTTTGACATTTTTTTTATAATTATTTGACAATTTTCGACCATTTTTCAAAATTTTAACAATTATTGACCATTTTTGACAATTATAGACCAATTTTGACAGTTTTGACAATTATTGATTATTTTTGACCATTTTTCCAAATTTTAACAATCATTGACCATTTTTGACATTTTTTTATAATTATTGACAATTTTTTCAAAATTTCAACAATTTTCGACCATTTTTCAAAATTTTAACAATTATTGACCATTTTTGACAGTTTCTGACTATTTTTTTAAATTTGAACAATTATTGACCATTTTTGACAATTATAGACCAATTTTGACAGTTTTGACAATTATTGATTATTTTTGACAATTTTTCAAAAATTTTGACCATTTTTCCAAATTTTAACAATTATTGACCATTTTTGACAATTTTTGACCATTTTTGACAGGTTCTGACAATTATTGACCACTTTTGTCAATTTTTGAACATTTTTCAAAAATGTTGGCAATTTTTTCGAAAATTTGACAATTTTTGACCATTTTTCAAAGTTTCAACAAATTATTGACCATTTTTGACAGTTTCTGATAATTATTGACCATTTTTGACAATTTTTCAAAAATTTTGACAATTTTTGACTATTTTTTCAAATTTTAACAATTATTGACAAGTTTTGACAATTATTGATCATTTTTGACAATTTTTCAAAAATTTTGACCATTTTTCCAAATTTTAACAATTATTTTGGCCATTTTTAACAATTATTGACCATTTTTACAGTTTTTTATAATTATTCACAATTTTTTCAAAATTTTGCCAATATTTGACAATTTTTCGAAAATTTTGACAATTTTTGACAATTGACGATTTTTTCAAATGTTAACAACTATTGTCCATTTTTGACAATTATTAATCAATTTTGACAATTTTTCAAAAATTGTTGGCAATTTTTTCGAAATTTTGACAATTTTTGACCATTTTTCAAAGTTTCAACAAATTATTGATAATTTTTCAAGAATTTTGACAATTTTTGACTATTTTTTCAAATTTGAACAATTATTGACCAGTTCTGACAATTATTGACCATTTTTGACAACTTTCAAAAATTTTGACAGTTTTTGATCATTTTTCAAAATAATAATTATTGACTATTTTTAAAATATTTGACAATTTTCAACAGATTTTGACAATTATTGACCATTTTTGACAATTTTTCCAAATCTTTGACAATTTTTAACAATTATTGACAGTCTTTTATAATTATTGACCATTTTTCAAAATTTTGAGTTTTTGACAATTATTAACCATTTTTCCAAATTTTTGACAATTTTCAACAGATTTTGACAATTATTGACCATTTTTGACAATTTTTCCAAATCTTTGACAATTTTTAACAATTATTGACAGTCTTTTATAATTATTGACCATTTTTCAAAATTTTGACAGTTTTTGACAATTATTAACCATTTTTCCAAATTTTTGACAATTTTTGAAAATATTTGGCAATTATTAACCATTTTTTCAAAACTTTCACTAAGTAGGTATTTAAAGATGACAGTAGCCTACGATTTTATTTGATTCTCCATATAAATATATGTCACGTGAGAAACATTATTTCTCACAGTATGAGCAATATTTGGTTTTGAAATCAAGTAAGGTATGAGAAATACGTCACTTTTCATAGCAATTGTAGCAAAAAAATATTATTTCTCTTTCCAACTCAATACCAACCCTTTTGCTACCCCTTTCTTCAGTTACACTCTCTCACATTCCAACTATTTATTCCCACCCTGCAAATAATAACGCACGCCCCTGTCGCATACCTCAAGTGTGAAATAAAAAACACTTCTCGACGCGGACAAAATAGTCAAAACATACCTCATCCCTCTCCCTCTCATTATTCCGTTTCTTTTCTCCAAATAAATACGTTCTAAAAATATGCAATTTTGCTAGAATGATCTACCCGGTACCCCCACTCTCTCGCCAGCCACCTGTTCAACGGTCAAATCTAAGACCGTTTTCGGGTAGAACGAGAATAGACACAGAAGGGGTAACACGTAATTATTAAAAAAAAACTCATTAACCGCCAAAACCGGCATTATTCCCAAGCTCGTCAAGTTTTTCGACAAAAATCAATATTATCGATTGTAAATTTTAATGTAAATTAATTAATTGCTCCTGAATGTACCCAACATGTTTTGTGCCAAGTGCAAATGACTATTTTGTTGTATTTTTTCAGCATCCGAAGACTTTTATTCACCAACCAAGCAGTCCACATTAACAAAAAAAAACAGCCGATTTCTTCATGGTCCTTCGAAAAGCCGGATTCATCAAAGTGATTCAGTGAATGCCAAAAGTCGGTGAGTTTTTAATTAAAAAATTCTTGTACATAGTTTTCAAAAGTGCTACATTTCGCTACGTAAAAAAAAAATAGGAAACCAAATCGGTTATTCATTGTTCAAAACATTACTTTGTTCGTAGAGCGATCAGCAACCGTTTCCAACTGCAAATCGCATGCGCATTGAATATTTGGCGTTCGTAGAAGAATCACTGATAGTTTCCAATTATTAGTTGGGTGTTCGTAGTAAAAAAATAAGTGATTGCCAACTGATTGGGAATAGTTGGAAAAATCTCTGACTATTCCCCAAATTTTTTATCACGGTCATGCGCACTTTGAATATTGTTCATAATAAAATCATAGTCAGCCATATATATAACCTAACCAATTTTTTTGTGTTTTCGGTTTTTATATGTTATTTGGATTTAGGTGGGTACATATTACGAAAATATATAAAATAATTTTTAAATAAATTGCTCTTTAAAATTGTAGATTCTTCTGATTTCAGTGATTCTTCCGACGCTTTTATACAAAGCGATATTTCGTCATTAAGTTCAAGCAGTGATACTGACGAATACGATGTATTGAATCGTCAACCGAAACATCGGAATGAACATTTTTTTAACCACGCTATTGGCGAATACGGCGATTTTGAATTCTTCGAACATTTTCGGATATATAGGGCAGTAGAAAGTGATCTGGCTACCAAACTTAAAAAAAAAACCGTATTATATTCTTCTTTTTTTGTCCCTTTATCTAAATTTTCATAACAGAAACAGAAGAATCACTAACTATTCGAAATGCGTTCGTAGAACATAAAAATGGATAGCAAATACCGTTGGAGGCGGCGCATGCGCAGTATGAAATAATCACCAACCGTTGGAAACTCTCTCTACGAACAAACCTATTAATAGTTATTGACATTGAGAAAGTAATTATAATTTAAGATACGAAGTTGTTTGAAAATGGTATATTGTGCAACAAGTGAGAAAAGTACTTTCCCCACATGTTGCACACTATACTTTTTCTACAACTGCACAAATTTAAAGAATACAAGTAAAGTAACTTAATATCGGACCGCCGATAGAAGCTTGCTTCTTATGCACAATAGAACGACCATTTTTCGTAAATTTTTGACCATTTTTAAAGAATTTTAAATTTTTTTGACAATTGACCATTTTTTCAAAATTTTTGACTATTTTTTTAAATTTTAACAATTATTGACAATTATAGACCAATTATAGACCAATTTTGACAGTTTTGACAATGATTGATCATTTTTGACAATTTTTCAAAAATTTTGACCATTTTGGACCATTTTTCCAAATTTTAACAATTATTGACCATTTTTGACAGGTTCTGACAATTATTGACCATTTTTGACAATTTTTCAAAAACTGACCATTTTTTACAATTATTGGCCATTTTTGACAGGTTTTTATAATTATTGACCATTTTTTCAAAATTTTCACAATTTTCGACCATTTTTGACAATTTTTCGAAAATATTCACAATTTTTGACAATTTTTCGGAAATATTCACAATTTTTGACAATTTTTCCAAATTTTAACAATTATTGACCATTTTTGAGCATTTTACACAGGTTCTGACAATTATTGACCATTTTTGACAATTTTTAACAACTATTGACCATTTTGACAGTTTTTTATAATTATTGACCATTTTTTCAAAATTTTGACAATTTTTGACCATTTTTGACAATTGACCGTTTTTTCAAAATTTTTGACCATTTTTTCAAATTTTAACAATCGACCATTTTTGACAATTATTGATCAATTTTGACAATTTTTCAAAAATTTTGACCATTTTAGACCATTTTTCCAAATTTTAACAATTATTGTCCATTTTTGCCAATTTTTGACAGGTTCTGACAATTATTGACCATTTTTGACATTTTTTTATAATTATTGACAATTTTTCCAAAATTTTAACAATTTTCGACCATTTTTCAAAAATTTTAACAATTATTGACCATTTTTGACAGTTTCTGACAATTATTGACCATTTTTGACAACTTTCAAAAATTTTGACAATTTTTTACATATTCTGACAATTATTGACCATTTTTGACAATTTTTCCAAATCTTTGACAATTTTTAACAATTATTGACCATTTTTGCCAGTCTTTTATAATTATAGACCATTTTTTCAAATTTTAACAATTATTGACCATTTTTGACAATTATTGATCAATTTTGACAATTTTTCAAACATTTTGACCATTTTAGACCATTTTTCCAAATTTTAACAATTTTTGACCATCTTTGCCAATTTTTGACAGGTTCTGATAATTATTGACCATTTTTGACATTTTTTTTATAATTATTGACAATTTTTCCAAAATTTTAACAATTTTCGACCATTTTTCAAAAATTTTTACAATTATTGACCATTTTTGACAGTTTCTGACAATTATTGACCATTTTTGACAATTTTTGACTATTTTTTCAAATTTTAACAATTATTGACAAGTTTTGACAGTTATTGTACATTTTTGACAATTTTTCAAAAATTTTGACCATTTTGGACCATCGTCAATTGTCAAAATTTTCGAAAAATTGTCAAATATTGGCAAAATTTTGATAAAATTGTGAATAATTATAAAAAACTGTCAAAATGGTCAATAATTGTTAAAAATTGTCAAAAATAATTGTTAAAATTTGGAAAATGGTCAAAATTTTTGAAAAATTGTCAAAAATGATCAATAATTGTCAAAACTTGTCAATAATTGCTAAAATTTGAAAAAATACTCAAAAACTGTCAAAATTTTTGAAAAATTGTCAAAAATGGTCAATAATTATCAGAAACTGTCAAAAACGGTCAATAATTTGTTGAAACTTTGAAAAATGGTCAAAAATTGTCAATACTTGTTCAAATTTAAAAAAATAGTCAAAAATTGTCAAAATTTTTGAAAATATGGTCAATAATTGTCAAAAATTATCAAAATTTTTGAAAAATGGTCAAAAATTTACGAAAAATGGTCAAACATTTACGAAAAATGGTCAAAAATTTACGAAAAATGGTAAAAAATGGTTATTCTATTGTGAATAAGAAGCAAGCTTCTATCGGCGGTCCGACGTTTTGTTTTTGTTTTACTAACCATAAAAATAAATATTAAGTTACTTTACTTTGTCGATTATATCTTGGAAAAAAGGATAACTGTAAAGTACTTATTTAATCGATATACGAAAATACAATTGAATTGGTTGATCTTCTAGATTTGTGTGTCTAGACAAGATAAATAAGTTTATTTCAAATAAATGTTGCAATAATATCATTATAATCTCTGTAGTTGTGTTTTTTTAGGTTTTGGGCATGTTCTTGAACGACACAATTCACAGAATTCTTTAATATAGTGAGTGGTAAGTTAATATCGGACCTACCTGCAGCTTATGAAGATCAAGAAGAAGGAACTACTTGTTGTTACGAGCGCTACCTCGGTGCCTCGGCTGTATTATTTTCTAGTCAGGTACCTGAAGTAGCGCGCGAAACGGCATGTGAAATATTCGTCAACGCCATTGTCAAGGAAGATATCAAAATTATTTAACCGACTCAGAAATGCATAGGGTTGGCTGTGTCCATCTCTACGTTTTTTAGGGTACGTCCAAGCACATAGATGCAAACGGAAAGAAAGATTGGAGATCAAAATTTCGAAAAAACAAATTTTTTACCTTAAACTTGAAATTTTTAGTCATTTTTGTAATCTACTTGACATCCGATTTTGGAATTTTGAAAATTCTAAAAATAAGGTTAAGTTATAATCGCAAGAACACACTCTAAGTCAAAAATAATGGGAATTTTGAGTAGAATTTGGAAAAAACCTCTCTCAGATAATGAACGGATATGGATAAAAATCAGCGAAAACATATCTATGATATTTTGCATACAGGGGTACCCGTAAGTGAGGGAATCAGAATTTCGAAAAAAAAGCTTTTAACGTTAGACTTAGGAAAAATTTTATAGTCATTTTCGTAATCTACGGGGTCGAATTGGTGGATTTCCATATGAAAGTGACAGAGAACTTGGAATTATAAAAATTCATAAAATATATATTTTTGAAAAATCCTCAAAAATGCCTCGCGTAATTAATGGACGCCCCCTAAGATATAGTGAATATCTTTGTTGCTCTAAAATTAACATTCAGATAATTCACATATATGAATAATCCCATTGAACTTTAATATAATTGTCAAAATTATCAGATTAAATTTTAGTAGTAATTTGAAGAAAATATTATAAATATGCTCAATATACTCTTATAACTGATCTCCATTGTTAGATTCTGTTTTAGATAACATATAAGTGTATGTGTAATATCTTAAGATCGTGGAATATCTTGATATGACATATACCTATTTAGTTACATATAATATATTATAGTTATAAAAATAAAAAACACGCTTTATAGGGTAATCGAACTAAATTTTCTCGTTAATAATTTTATTCTTATATTGGGAATTATTGTACTTTTTAGTTCGAAACAGTGTTTTTTAGGTTTTTTCTGACTATAATTTATTTTTTACTTTTTATAGTTCAATTTACTATAAGGTGTTTTTAGTTTTTTTCAAACTATTATTTATATTTCTAGTGAATAATAGGTGTGGATAATGAACAGCTTACATGACACGGACACCGTGTCCAGGAATCGAACCCTACGCCTACAATTCATAATCTTCGCATATACCACTCGGCTAGGAAGACATAATATTTTTATCTACCAAGCTGTTAAATATAGACCAAAAATGTGTTTTGTTTTTTTGCATGATCGTAGAAAAATAAACTTTTCCCGCACTCTGGCGATAACTGTGAAATATGCATTTAAAAGAAATGAGTAGAAAAAAGTATATTTCTTCTGGTAAAGTTTGTCCAAAATCAATTAGAGAAACTAAAGTGAGTGATAGTCTTGCCAACTTTTTCCTTTTATCGACATATAACAGTATTTGAAGCAGTCGACGAATATTTGTTTAAGCTTTTGCTTTTGGATAAACCTTAATTATTATTGACCAAATTTAAATGTAAATTCTGTTGCATGCATCTCAAAACATTATATAGCGGTTAGAAATCCCAAGAAATATGTACATAACCTGTGTGGTAAAATATGTATTTCTGACTAATTGCTATTTTAGAAATCGTTTATTTTGGCCTTGGTATCAGCTTGAGTTGATCCATCTGTCTAATTTTACAATATTTTTATGATAAAATCAATTATTCGTATACTACAATCTATTTATACTTTTTTCATTTTGTATACCAGAGACTTAATTTGCAGGAAATAAACTCAATTCTAACATCTTCTATTAACCATTTTATCATTTCGACATAATCGATTCCTTTTAATAACAAAGCTATTTTAATAACAATACCTTCCCAATTTACTTATATCCTGTATTGCTCAGGGAAGAAAAAGGAAACGTTTCATTAATTTTTTTTTCCTTTTAGATGAATGCAGATCAGATTTAGTTCCGTCTGGATATTTTCTGCTTGGATTATTTTCACCAGTTTCGTAACCAATATGGATTGTTTAATTGTCAATTTTGAATATAGCAGGATTGTTACATGTCTATTGTACTTCATCAGGTGCTCTGGTATGTTTGTCTCCCGACACCTGTTGGAGTGCACTAATTATGTAATGCAGCTCTACAAAAAGGTCATTACTTTAATTTTAATACAGTGCAGTTTGTTTTAGCATGTGATAAGTAGTCCGAGGAGGTAAAAAAACACAAACATCAAATTTTTACGAAATTTAATCGAAAAAAGTTGGGAGTCTTTTCGCTATCTCTTTCAGTTTTGCTGATACAAAAAAAACGTAGAGTCTAGTCATGGGACTGCCGACAGAAGTGGAAACACCAATAAATGAATCCCTTTTAAAAATTTCATCGTAGGCCCATCAAAAATGGATTTTAAAAAAAAAAAGGTACACATATACACAGTATACATATAGCTCATGGAAAGCGTGACGATGAATTATGCAACACCATATACGCTTCATTTTTAATTGTGTTGCATAACCAAAAGTATTGTGTGTTACATAAAAGCGTGACGACTAACCAAAAGTATTGTGTGTTGCATAAAAGCGTGACGATGACGAAAAATCCATGTTTTTTCTTCACCTAAAAAAGGTACTCAACGCGCCTAAAGAAGTTTTCACTTCAATAATTGTAGGTAATCTTATGCCCTTTTTTGAATCAACTTTTATCATGTGACGCTTAAAACTGTCAACCTACCCACCACAAATTAATCACCGGTCTTTGAAATTAAATCGAATGAAATGCAGGTTGTTCATGATAACTTTCTAGAAATTAAACTACAGAATTGAATTTTAAGAAAGAATCTATTTCAATGTTGAAATATTGGACATAATTTTAATCGTCTTAAAAATAAGCAAACAATTTAACATGTTATAATAAAATTATGAACAGTTGGTTTTTAGTTGGTTAAAAATATTAGATGGAACTTTTCTAACTTTTGTTCTTTTACAGAAATCGAATTGATTGAGCAGTATTTTCAATTGTGACCATCTGGTAATTTTTGAGTATGGAGGAAGAATCCAAGTTAAATCTAAAGGATCCATCTTCCTACCACCAAGGATGATTTCTACTTGCAGTTGCGTGTTAATTCGAATGCTACACTTTACTTTCGCTATTGCTTCATGTTTCATTTTGTAAAAAGTAACTGTATTTAGAGAAGAATTAATCTGAAAATTTTAAGTAATTAGTGCGATAAAGTCCAATATCTTGTAAATCCTCAAAAATATTCGAATACAATTTTTACCGGTTGTAGCCAGCCTAAAGGCACATATTTTAAAATTAGACGCAATTTTACAGCATGTTCCAGAACGCCGTGCCAGATCAAAGTTACATTTTTTTTAAATGGAACCATTCAGGTCTTTACCGAAAAATGTAACGCCAATGGTTTATTGCCGCTTTATGGCTAAATACCCTTTCTTGTGCTTCTATGCAATAGGAAATCTAGTATAGTATATTTGTAATTTTATTGATGTGAATACATTTTGTATTTAAAATTTATTATAATGGTATTTTTATGTTTACATTTGTTGGTTGTTTTTCTTTCTTCTGTTTCACATTACATTAAACTAATTGAAACGAGTAATAAAAAAAATGGTAATGATTTTTTTTAATTTCTGAACCAACACCATATCTATACTATCCGAAATCAGGAGGTCAAGGGGGGGGCCAAAATCATAGAGCCTAGAAAGGCCCGATGAAGCCGTAAACCGGCATTGGGAAATCCAAGATTGAGACTCAAAAAACGTGCTATAACCTAAATGCCGATGAAAAATAAGATCTTCCAAAAAAATTGACGTAATTTTGGGCAGCTAGAAATGAAAATATTATGCCACTCGAAGGAGAATTATACAGGGAGCACAGTAGAACACTGAAAAATAAATCAGGTTTGCTTAGTAAATAATTTTCGTAATGGCATCCCTGTTCAAGCTACAGAGTGTTGAAAAATATGTCAAAACAACTGATAACATTGAGTTATGTTCAAATCTACGGTAATTATGTAGAACTGTAACGTACATCCGAAACCAAACTTGTTGGGATTTTGAAACTATTCCTACGTTTGTTATCAAAGTCGATAGTAATAAGAGAATTGTCTTGGAGGTAAAGATTATTCATCACGATTGTACCAAAGAGTACTTCACAAATGCAATATCGCTGGAACACTACTGACG
Organism: Lochmaea crataegi; assembly: GCA_947563755.1. Classification (NCBI taxonomy): domain Eukaryota; kingdom Metazoa; phylum Arthropoda; class Insecta; order Coleoptera; family Chrysomelidae; genus Lochmaea; species Lochmaea crataegi. The sequence goes on along the minus strand of OX387429.1, from coordinate 4,822,604 downwards.
AGACGGAGAAAAACGTATTTAGTGTGATCTATATTAACAAACTTACCTGCCATTGTCGCAGTAAAAATCCCAGTTTTCGTTTATATCTCATTCTTAAGAAACAAAAATCGAGAATAAAATCCGAAAGATAGATTTCATCACGATCTGCAAAAGTTTCAGGTACAAGATCTCTTTCAGGTAACATAAACATGTATTTTGGAAAATACAAACGTTTTGGAACCAAAGATGGAAAAATGTGAGGTGGATTCAATTCTGTGAACAATTTATAGTAGTTAAGTAATTAAGCATTAGACGAGAGTAAAGTAGAACAGCTAGAACTAGCACTACATTCATTTTCATTAAATTTTATTAAAAAAACTAGCCTCTCGCTCCTACTATATAAACTTCTGCCTATTAATGATCTAATCCAACTGTTGGGACTTTGGGGTAGTGTAACCAAACATTAATAAAATATTAATAAACTTAGGCCCAAATCCCACAAATTACATCATTGGCATCCCTGGTTGGGATTTAGGGTTCTGGGAATACTTTAAAACTGCTTAAGCTTGGGATTAAATAACCTAGAGAGAGAAACAATTAAGAGGTCGCTGAAAGAGGTTTTTAAGAAAATAGAAGAGCTGGATCCAAACGATGAAGAACGCATCCAGCGATTCCTGCAACAAGTTATGAATAGAGCAGAACGCGTTTTTGCGTTGAATAGCAGCATTAAAGAAATAATATTCATTGAAGAAGAAAACAGTACAGAAGATATTAGTGAAGAAATAGATAATCAAAAGAGAACATTCGAGATGAAGTTTGTAAATACAGAAACCGATGTGAGTTTATGATTAAAAATAAAAGAGAAATGAAAATAAAGGAGTCTAGAGATGAAAAACTCAAAATATCAGTCAAAAATTTTAATCTGCCAAAGTTAGAAATGCAATGTAGAAAACTGGATAAATTTAATGTCGGGGGCAATTCAAGAAGATTAACGACGATACTGATCTACCAGACGAAGACAAGTACCAGTATTTAATACAAGCAACAGAAGAAGGATCGCAGGCGAGAAACCAATTTGAAAGTTTTCCTTAACTATAAAATCGCTATAGAGCAACTAAAAACCAGGTTCGCAAGGGACGAAATTTTAATTGAGAATGAATATTTTGCGAAACTGATTAATGTAGAATGCAGAAGAAACGATAATCTGAAGATAGGAGAAGTAGTGTTAATTGGTTCAGATAATAAAAAACGGATTACTTGGCCTTTGGGAAAGGTTGAGGAATTATATAAAGGAAAGGACGGTATACATAGAGTAACAAGAATAAAAACACTACAGCGTTTATATCCATTTTGGAGTTGTCTTCTTCGACTAAATCAAATTCTGAAGAAAACGAAAAGTTATCTACAGAGGATGAGCCACCCACTGAAAACCAAAAGAAAATAATAAAAACACGTTTTGGAAGAAAACTAAAAACTCCCTTTAGATACCAGAGTTTGATTTTATTTTAGGTATTTGATCTACCACGTCAATTCTGGCGCCGCAGTATGTTGGAACTTTGGGGTAGTGTAACCATAGTAATTTATTTTGTGATAGTTTTGAAGAGAGTTATCAAATAAAATATAAAAAGGCTGTCGTAACATTATTTTCTCTATTAATAAACCTAGGCCCAAATTCCAAAAATTACACCAACTTCGCCATTAAGGCACGCATATTTTCTCTTATCAGTTGAGATTATGTTTGTTCTGCAATGAATCTATTGCGGTGTATGTTATTTTCAACATTATCTCGTCTAATACTGATACGATATCTAATTTTCCCCAACTATTTTTAAAGCTACATTTGGATGGATCATTTTTGAAAGTTGAAATTCGCTGTCAGAATAAAATCATCGATATTCTCATCTCATCTTGTATATCCGGATTATTGCCGGGGCTTCACCAAACTGGACTAAAGCCACCGACCTTTCCTTCCGAATTTCTGGAGCATGTCCATATATTATGATGAGCTTGTGGATGATTTCGATAAAAAAGACAATTTTTCAATTGCCTTCAAAAACGAATAAACAACGAACATTAAAAAATCTGTCTAATCCTAAAACTGTTTTAAAGCAAGCAAATGTAATCAACTGGTTGGAAAGACTATTTATATTCAAAGTGCCACAAAATTTATAGGATATATCTTAAGCTTCCAAATGCTGAACAGTTTCAGAAAAAATTCGTTATTTGTGACGAAAATAAATTTTCAAAAAAAGAGGCTTAATAAGTGGGTTGGAGTAAAAAGTCAGAATTATATACTAAAAATGAACATATTGGCTTACAAAAGCAGTCATTTTTAGGCTATTGTGGCTGTAGTGTCAACGAATGCAAAGTTTATCCAAAATCAATTGCAGAAGTGACGAATACGTGTTCGTCTCCTGACTTTCCTTTAATCTGCACATGCTGGCACATGTCTAATCAAAGAATAAAGTGACAGTAAATATTTTTTCTAGATGTTCCTTTTACATCTAACCCAAATTTAAATTATACCTACACAGGGTGGTCTTTAGGTAATTGGACAAAAATTGAACTTCAACATATTACGGATTAAACCAGCTTTTGCTTCAATGATAATTATGTGAAATTTAAAATTTTGTTTATTACAATAACTTCATTTTTTGACATTTATACAAAAAAATGTATATCTGGGTGTTTTTAGATACGAGAAATCATCTATTCTGATGTATGTTCAAGAGGCCATATTTGTGGCATTGATTCGGCACCACCAGTCAGAGGCTGACTGCACCTCAGCCTTTAGGCTTTTTGTGCTCTTATTGGTTATACCGTTTATGTGAAGAGACCAGTAGCCCTCATCAGGCTAAACCTTTTCACTAGGTCCTTCTTGGAGAAATCCTTCCTTGGATACTCTAGTCCTAATGAGTCTACATCTCCAATGAAACAGTGTTTCACATTCGAAGATATTCCTCCTCTTCCATGTACAACCGACAGATAGGTTCTTCCCTATATATGCCAATTGTATGCATGTGCTTCCTTAGGGTGCAGTGACCGGAGAGTAATCCCGTCACTTTCCTTATCTGCCCCTACTGAGGTTTAGTATTTCGTTAGTCAGCGACTCCGAGGATTTTGACCAGGAGTTTGCTGTGTTCGTGTTTTGGACGTGTCTCCAGTACGTCTGATATTTAGTTTGAATCCACCGAGATGTACAACCACGTACAGCAGATTTTGATATTCCAAATACTGGTTCAGGACCAGCGAATGCAGTTTCAGAACCTAGCTTTGCCCACAATACCCTTGTGCCCCGGGACCCACTATTTGTGGCATAAACGTGCGCCAAACTTTTTTGCCGTTCGTTGTAAAAGAATATAACATAAAAAAGTAAACTCGTTACTATACCTAAGACGATTTTAGAGATAATGGAATTTTTAGCTTAGTCTATTTTATATTATAATATAATGTTATTTTACCGTGAAACCCCAATTTTCCTGGCAAACCAAAATGCATTTTGCAAATGACCGATTTATGACTTGGGGCAGTGTATAAATCTGGAATGGCGGCGATCCAAGTACGCCGTATATCCGGATTCGATGGAAAGTAGAAAAATTCATCGACTTTCAATTTAACCCCACAAGATGGAACACAGCAATTATACATTTTAGGCTAAAATACAAACAATCCTTCAGTAAAAACATAGAACATGATGGCAAATTTATATTCTGCAATATTAAACGAAGATAAAACATATCTTAATGTACACTATCACTCTGTCTTATCAAAATATAGGTACATTTTTTCATTATACCTTACTGAAAACCCTATCTTAACAGGGTACCGAAAATGACCTTTTCTGTCCTCCGGCCGGAAAACATCAACTTTCGGGCCGCCGCGCTAAACGAAGTTGCCGCTTTCCGGCTCCGTCGAACAGAAAAATAGTATACACACCTCGACCAGTAAGTAAGAAAGCCTCAGATCACATGTTTGTCGACAATTACATGTGATCTGAGACATTTCTTACTTTACTGGCCTAGGTCTGTTATATACTATTTCCTGTGCGATCGCGATCGAATAAGTTTTCCTGTGCTCTAAAATGTGTTATTGTTTATTTCCCTCAGCAACAATAAACAACAATTGTATTATGACAGCAGATGTCAGTGTTTTGAATTATAGTATAGTAAATACTTACTATTTTTTGTTTTCAGAAAGGTATAATAAAAAGTATCGTTCATTACACATCCATAAATGCTTTTTCCGTGCTTGCACATGGGAAAAGCCTATTTTCTGGACTCGTAATGAAATATACTAGAATTATCCAATGACGATCCAGACCGAAGAATTCAGTTTTGTGAAATTATGACTGAAAGAATTAAGAATGAACCTAGACTTTTAAAAAATATTTGTGCGATGGCAATCCAGCTCTAGATGAAAATTTGTTGCACTTCCAGCAAGACGGGAGCACCTCCCCATTTACGCAGTAGCAGCTAGGGACTGGTTAGACAATAATTATCCAAAGAGATGGATTGGAAGGAGATGTCCCATTGAGTGGCCACCTAGGTCACCAGACTTACCGCCACCTGATTTTCTTCTGTGTAGTCACCTTAAGTCGGTTGTTTTTAAAACTAAACCAACCTCAATCGACGATTTACGACGAAGAATTAGTCAAGCATATGTCGTAATATTACTAAAGCAATATTTGCCAACGTTCGTATGGAGTTTGAAAATAGGTTGTACTATTTGTTTACAAAACAATGGAAACATTTACTAAATTAATTAACATTTTTGTAGTTCGACATTTAACACTTTTTAATTTTGTTGTCAAATAGATTTTTCTGCTTTATTGTTGGAAAGCATTTTCTACGGGCTTTCTAACGACGTATCACAAGTACGGGGTTGCTATTAAAATTTTTGTAGGTGGGGCATAGGGGGTTGATGGGGGTGCGTCCTCTCTCATGTCATTTTAGTTCCCCCTCTCCACCCTAGACACGGTTTTGAAATTTTTTTGAATGGGTACGGCCCATTGTTAGTTTTAAAATTGACACCCCGCCGTATAAAAAATAGTAAATTAAAATAAAAAATCGACTTATTTCGGGATTTTTTTCATATTACTGTTTATTTATGGACGCACTGTTTAGTAATTCTATCATACCGGACGTTTCAGTTTTTAACACTAATTGGAGCTTAGCCCTAAGATGTAAAGTTTATCCAAAATCCAATTATTGTGTGTATGTATATATCTTCATTTGAATATAAAATATTTTAAACTGACTTACCATTGAAATATATTTTTTAGTGAAGCAATTGGATAAATTTTCAACAATATAACACTATAGAGTATTAATTCACTTTGACAGAACAATGTGAATTTGACATCGAATATTACGGACTTCTATGATGTTTTTTGTATTTTTAATTCATAGTTGTTGAAAAGTGACGTATTTTGGGGCTCTACGATACGATTATTTAATTATTAATTTATAGTGACAGCAATAGTACATTGTTTACCGAATAGGAAAAGCCTAAGCCGAGACTTAGCAACACAGAGTGGCTTTTCCTTCGAGGTAAACATAGGTACTATTTTTTCTCAAATCGTTTAAAATTCGACAGATAGTAATCAATTTTTAAAAAATCGCGAATAATTTTATTCACAAATAAATGGTGCTTTGAAATTCGTAATAAAATTACTTGGGTTACTATGGAAACGTATTAAGGTTGAATTGTCAAACTTGACACATAAATTTAATTGCTGGAGTTCTCGAAAGTAAAATGATTAGTGATGATGAATTTTCCATTTCTGGGACTCCTCCAGAGCTGGTCGAGGCAGTGAATGCTTCATTAAAATTATTGCTAAAGAAATCAAGAGAAAAGTACGAATATGCATATAAACGTTTTATGGACTATCGCAAGAGTAAAAACACGAGTTCTCTCACAGAAAATTTTGTAATGGCATACTTCCTAGACCTTTGTTTAAAGATGAAATCTTCAACATTGCAATTAACCCTTGCAATTAAACACAACGTAGATATATCTACATATTCAAAACTTCGTTCTTTATTGAAACGGAATGCTCAAGGTTATAGGGCAAAGAAATCTAAGATATTAACGAAGGAAGAAATTGAAAAATTTATCCAGGAAGCTCCAGATAAAGAAAATTTAATGATTAAGGTAATTTACAATGTTATAATTTCTTTTTACTTAATTACAGTTACCTGTAAATAATTGTCATATAAGTAAAGCGTGATCTAAAGACGTCAAAAAATAATAGTTCAATACTATTAAACGCTTTACAAAATTAGAAAAATTAATTTCCAAAGAGCAGACTGTCCACCAAGAAGCAACAACAACAACAACAACAACAACTGCTTCTTGGTGGACGGTCTGCTCTTTGGAAATTAATTTTTCTAATTTTGTAAAGCGTTTAATAGTATTGAACTATTATTTTTTGACGTCGTTATAATTTCTATTTAGATTACACATTTATTTTTTGGTGGCTTCGATATTTGGTATTTCTGGGGCCTGTAGAATGGATGAGTTAGTCCGAAGAAAATTTGAAAATATTTAAGCTCAAACTACAGCAAACCTAATGGGGTTGACATACGTAGCCATGTGCAGATTCTGTCACAAAGATCGCATAGTGTAATAGACCATTTTTAGCAACCTCATCAAATCTAATATTTCTCCATAAAAGATTTATTACCTTTACTTGACTGAATTGAGAGCTATTTTTTAAATCATTTATTTAATAAAATGAACAAAATAAACAAACTGTTAAAATGAACCAGAACCCTCAAAAAAATCAACATTTTTATTAATACAAAATCTACTTTGATTTGTTGCTTTTCGCTTGTTGCTGTCTTCTTTTATTTGCTAAATATATTGTCCAGAAAAATCCCATTATATTGGTGATGAATACTCTCATCTGAAAAGAAAATTTATATTAGAAAATTCTTTTTTTGTATTAAAAAAAAATTCAATTTTTATTTGATGATCATGTTTTTCTGAAAATTATATATAGTAAATTTTATACCCATTTAGAATAAGACCATCCTTATTTATTATTAATGAATCGGTTGAAACAAAAAATTACCAACAAAAATGAACGTCGTAACTAATTTATTAGATTTCACGTTTTTGAAGTTACGTCAAATTTTGATTTCATGTTAATGTCATAACGCAAAATAAGATATAAAAATGCGATATTCTGATGAATCCAAAAAACTTATGCTTAATGTAGTAAACTATTTTCAAAACGATTTAGGATCTCGATTTAAGGCAATTCAAAAAGCGTCCGAAGCACTAAAAGTTCCAGAAAGCACATTATATAATCTTGAAAAACCAAACAGAGCTACAGATTTCGAATTTAGAAGAAATATGTCTGCAAGCGTTTCCCGGAGCAAAACCCGAATTACAAAAAATACCCTGCATTGTTTGAGGGAAGTAATTTATAAAATGTATGCGCGAAAGGATAAAATCACAGTAGAAACTATTTTACGGCAATTTATCGAAAAGTCTCCAGAAACTAAGATTTCCAAAGGTTCGTTATATTTGAGAATTAAAAAAATGGGTTTTCATTTCAAAAAAACAGGATGGAAGAAAACATTTATTGGAAATGCCTGCAGTCAGATTAAAAAGAATATTATTTTTGAACAAATACCATGCTGCTAAAAGCGAAAAGCTCTTTACACCTGTTTTTCTGGATGAGACATGGGTTTTTAGTAAAAGCGGGGACAGAAGAATGTGGCAAGATGGTACTAAACACAGTGATTTAAAAATAACTGGAAGTGGGACACGATATGTAATTGTTCATGCCGGTAATTAAAAAGGTTTTGTGGCAAATGCATCGCTTATTTTTAAATGCAATAAAAAAACAGGCGATTACCATGATAACATGAACACCGAAAATTTTGAAAATTGGTTTAAACAGCAACTAATTGTAAACTTGGAAGAACCATCGTTAATTATAATGGATAACGCAACGTATCACAGTCGCCTGGATGAAGAAATCCCAAGAAAAAGTTGGAGTAAAACACGCATGTTAGAATGGCTCAAAAAAAAGAATATTCCTTTTCCAGATCACATTTTAAAGGATGCTGTTTGGAATATAATTGAAAAGCAAGTTTTGCCAGAAAAAAATTATCATTTAGACAAATACGCTGCCGAGCATGGTCATTGTGTTTTCAGGCTACCACCCTATCATTGCCATTTTAATGCCATCGAAATGGTATGGTCAGAAACTAAAAGGCATTATGACCAAGCTATTACGAAAACTGCAAGGTCACCTACTGAAGTCTTAAAAGTATGGAATGACGTTGTAAAAAATGTACCGGAGCAACACTGGCAGAATTACATAAATCATACAGAGAAAATTATTTCTGAAGCATGAGAAGTAGAAAACAAACTGGACCTACTAAACATCGAACCTATGGTGATCTCTGTATCCAATGAATCCGATGATGAACTATCACTTTCCGAAAGTTATTCTGATTTAGAAACTAATTAAACTTTGCCTTGAAGATCACGTTGTCATTTTTTTAAAATCTAGAATTTGTACTTAATCGAACTCTGAATTGCCATATTTTTTTAAGAAAACTATGTATCTAGTTAATAAAACAATGTTTTTAAAATTAGTGCGCTTCTTTTATATTCTTTTATTATGTCAACATCTTTAGAATTTTATGAATTTCATAAAATTAATTTGTATTATTACAAACCGCCACTGATAATATGAAATTTCAAGTCACTACGCCAATGCAATAAGAAATATGTCAAGCATTTGACATGACAAAGGTCATAACCTAATTTTTTTCATGCGGGTTCAGATGGTTCAAGAAGCCGCATACGTTAAGTTACTAAAACGGCTGGTACCTCTAAATAGGTATTAATTTTACTATAGCTACAATTCTTGTATATACGTGATTAATTAAGTGTGCTTTTTACAAGATTTTGGAGTAAGGTATCTAAAAAGGTTAACAAATTTAGTTATTGAGTGAAATAGTAACTCGATTAATTTTGATTTTCCTCCTATATTTAAAGTCATGACATCTTTCATATAATTGTTTATGAAATACATTTTAAATTCTAATGAAATTATATTTTAAAGAAAAAGTCTTACCACAGGTGGCACAACACTGAGGTTAATCAAATGTATAATTGTTAAATATTTCCAACTACTGCTAAGAACCAACCAATATAAGCCAATCAACTGTTTCATAGCTGTTTTATGATCCTTTCCTTCTAATCTTGCTAAAACGTAAAGTGTAAAAGCTTGATACAGAGGGGAGTAGATAAGTCTCTCTACTAGAAGCTTTTTAATGACAGCAAATGAAGCTTCTTCAGACACTGCGCTTTCTAGGAAATTGTAAAAGTAATGAGGAATTGTTCCACCAAATATTAATCTGAAATAAAAGAGAATATGAGAAATTATGTACCTATTCAAATATTCATATTGAAGTACCTAAGTACTTCAAGTTTAATTCATTAAAATAAATCTTTTTAAAAGAAAATATTTGCCAACTATGTAGTAGATAAGGAATTTTTTGAGGCTTTGGTAATAGTACCAGCAATACTGTTGTAAGAAATTATTCCGAGCTTTCGAATATTATTTATATTATATATTGTCAAGGAATTTTTTATTGCGATTAATGGTAAAATGTTTGTAAGTGAGTGATAAATCAACATTATTCATGTATAAAAACATAAAACACTCAAAAAACAATATATTCCAAAATTTTACTGATATTTTTGTATTTTTGTCAAATATTCGACAACTAAACAATCAATGAAAATATTTTGAAGTTTAAAGCTGCAAATAATAATTGTTTTCAAATCATCTTAAGATGCATTCACAGAATTATTAGGCAAGTTTTTTTTCATTTATATACTTGGGGTATCAAGAGTGAAACCAAATACACAACTGATACCTACTTACCCATATAACCCATAAGCAAAAAGGCTGTGATAGTTCAATGCTTTGTCTCCAGATAACTTCTGTGATGCATAATTTCCAGCAGTAGCTATTATTGAACTAAAATAAAATTATTTATGAAAAATAAACTATGACATATCTCCTGTAGAAATGTTTTTATACTTACCAAGTAATAGATTTAGTCCTTATAGGATGTTCAAACAATTGTCCAAAATAAAAACTCAACACATTTACAACAGGCTTTGATAAAACCATTTTTTTGCAGTTTTATTCAGTAATCTCGTCTTCAACAGAAATGAAAAACATGAAACCGAAGTATCAAAGGTTAATTTTAATTATATATTTCAATAATTAGTACGGAGTATGACTATGTTGTACGTGTTTACATAGGATTAAAAATTAATTGTTATATAGAAACAATATCCTCCTTTGGTACTCAATAATAAGTACTTGAATTGATAAATTTTTGTACATATTTATTATCGGTTGATTGTCTGTTTCGTTCAAAACCTTTAAATTTCAATTTAATTTTTCCACAAAGCACCTACTAGCGCTTTGTGGTGTATTTAATTCCATTTCCGATGCTTCGGTAGTCAGCTGTTTCTAATGACACGTTTCTGGTTTATTTCTATGGTTACGGGAGCTTAGGTCATGTTCATTTACGATAAGTTTGCAATAACAAAACATGACAGATGTTTTACATCGTTGCCACGTTGTAATTTTTTTCCAGTTGTTGGCATAAAATTATGTTGATAAGTTGTCACGTGATAAAGACTTAGGCATTGCGACGCAGTGTTCGATACTCTTTTTTAAATAGTTATGAAGATAACTGATTATATCTTACACAGTAAATAACAAACTATAAAATGCGAATGAAAACGACAAACCAAAACAAGAAATTGATAAAATTGTCTGATTTTGACCACATAAGTCTTGCAACCCCGAACACGGCAGCCAACTTTTGGACCGTAATTTCCCCCGTTATATATATAATTATTCCATTTACACTTTGGATATTTAAATTTTGTTCAGTGGCTGCAATTGTTACTACAAATGTCAAAATTGCAAACTTATCGTAAATGAACTATAGTATATCTATGGCTTAGGTTCGCATATTAAACTCTATATATTTCTGTGGTCTCCATGTATTATGTATAGTTCTGTGAGATGCTCTTTTTGCTAGAGAATTTATTTATTTCTGTGGCCGCATTTCTGCTCCCTAAACTGTCATTAGTGTCATTAGTCAATTTCAAAATTTCGCCGCCAGTATCCGCCATATTTCACATTCACAGCATACTCCCCCTCCCCCTGCTGCGCCATATTTGTTGTGTTTGCTGAACTTGATTGTTGAAAAAATTTGTTAATGTAAAATTATTTCTTCCCTAATTTTTGTCGCTCAATAATATGGCAGCGAGACTGAAGCATATTGAAGTGGAAAATTTCAAGTCCTATAAAGGGCGTAAAGTAATCGGGCCTCTAAAATCATTTAATGCTGTTATAGGCCCAAATGGATCAGGTACTATGCTGAACATTATGATTTTTATTAACATTATTATCTAGCTTAGATTTAGATGTACCCAACTTCGAGTATTAAACAAATGTATGTGAATATATCTCTGATTGTTATTTTAACAAATAAACATTTATACTACCTAAATATGTTGATCAAAGACAACCCCCTATACATTAAAAACTATGAAACTCTTCATTTGTCGGAACTAAACGGACAAATCCAAAAAATTATTGATCATAACATCTACTTCTGAATATAATTGTCCAGTTCCTAAGAACTCCTAAATTCACATATATCTAATATTGTTTTTAGGAAAATCAAATTTTATGGATGCTATCAGTTTTGTCATGGGTGAAAAAACACAAAGCTTGAGAGTAAAAAGATTAAGTGATTTGATCCATGGAGCAGCAATCAGTAGACCTGTATCCAGAAGGTAAGTTGGAATCATATAGTAAAGAAAAAAAATGATCAAGAGGAAATAAGCTGATCCTTTGTTGTACTTGTTTTACATAAATAACTATTTCTGTTACTACCTACTAAAAAGCACATTTCAGTATCTTACCAAAATACTGCATTTTAAAAACAAAAATAATACACCTGATAATCTGGATTTTTTTTTTAGTGCTTCAGTATGTGCTGTATTTGATGTTGACGGAAAAGAATTGACTTTTCAGAGATCAGTTCAAGGCTCGTCTTCAGAGTATAGGATTAATAGTAGTGTAAGTATTTAAATTGACCCACAATATGAAGTCTTCAATAAACAGATAAGTCTAGGGAGCTCTCCACTATTAAATTGTCTTCTTAAGTAACAATTGATCAGCAGATATAGTTTTCCTTCGTTTCCTATATCGTTGTACAATAGGTACATGTACGATATAAACATTTTACCATGCTATTATAACATTATTTAATAATTTGTATGAGAAGTATGGAGGCAATGCAAAATATAAAATTAAAGATTAATTTTCTCACCTATAAATTAACGAATGTTTGTAATTTTTGCGTTAATATACTTTGTAAGGGCCAGTATTAGTCTGAAAGTTGGTAGAAATTTTCGGGAAGGTATTTGAGACAGTATGAAAAGTTGCTCAAAACTTCTTTTAGTGATACACAAAAATGCAGACCTGGCTGAAGGTTTAGGGGACTTTTAAAATTTAAAACCTGATAATTTAAATTGGTCAAAATGTTTGCCAGGCATTTGCAAAATTATTTAAAAAAAGAAGTACTTGAACATGGCTCGTCTGGATACCTCGATTATCAATTACCAACTATGAAACAACTGGAAGTTGTCACATAGTGTCCACAAGATTTTAGAAATAATAATATATACTTATAATAGTCATGCAAAAATATAATTAATGCAGATTCTAGGAATAGTGCGGCTTTGATATTATAAAATATTATTGTGATATTTTCAGGTTGTTTCTTCAAATGAGTACCTTACTGAACTCGAAAAATTAAAAATCAATGTTAAAGCCAAGAACTTTTTGGTATTCCAAGGTGCGGTAGAATCAGTAGCTATGAAAAATCCCAAAGAAATGACTACTTTATTTGAAGAAATTAGTGGGTGAGTAAAATTTTAACATTACATTTTTTTATGTCATTGGGTAATCCAACTATACCATTTCTTGTTTTTGTAAAAACCCGATGAGTTCTATTGTTGATTCATGCGCTGTTGTAATTTTCACATTAACAAATATCTAGTGTTATGAAAATTATATTGTTGTCTTCTATACATTTCTACTATGCTTTGATCGCAAATTTGTGATGTTTAAATGCTAGTTAATGCAATTATATAAATGAGATGAGGTATTTTAATGTTATAGCTCTGCAGGTCTTAAAGAAGAATATACTAAATGTCAACATGAAATGCTAAAAGCACAGGAGGAAATAAATTGTGCTTATCAGAAAAAGAAAGGAATTAATGCAGAGAAAAAAGAAGCAAGACTAGAAAAAGAAGAAGCTGATAAATATGCACGACTGAAAGATGATTTGGTAAAAAATACTTACTTTCTAGATACATTATTATTATTTTTAGAGATTGATATTGTAGTTTTTATCAAAAGCAATTCGTAAATGTTTCATTTCTCTAATAACCTTCACCATATGAGATTTTAAAGAAACACTGATTCTGTCTTGGACATCGAAAATGCCCATCAACGTCTCAGCACTCCATTTTTGCTTTCCCCTTTAAACTTTTTGTAGTATAACGAAATTTTTTGTTGACAGAATGACAAATTGATCGAACACCAACTGTTTCGTCTCTTTCACAATGAACGCGAAATGAAAAATTTCGAACAAGATCTCAAATCTAAACAAAAAGAAGTAGATAAGATAGAAAAGAAAAAAGAGAAGCTGGAAGATAATCTGAAGGAAAAGAAAAAAGAACACGGCAAATGCAACAGGGAACTCGCAAAAATCGAACAAGATATAAGAGAAGTCGAAGTAGAAATTTCTAAAAAGAAACCGCAATTTATCAAAGCTAAAGAACGAGTTTCGCACATGCAAAAGAAACTGGATGGTGCAATTAAAACTCTGGATCAGGCTAGAAAGGCCCATGATGCTCATATGGATGACATAAGGAAATTAGAAGATGAGTTGGCAACTGTTGAAAATAAAAAAGAAGAATATGAAACCCAAATTGCTGGAGAATCCCAGAGTCAAGGGAGAGATGTTCATCTGGAAGATGCTCAGGTAAATATTGAATAACTGGTACTTGATATAGTAAATAACATTAACAGTATACTCTATCTTGTGTGCTTTTCAATAACCAAATTAACTTCTTGAGAGACAAACCGTCTCTATAGAAGATACCATTTTATGCATTCTGTGAGGTTACATTCTGGCTAGAATAAGTTATTATATATTTTTTGGTAGTTTAAACATGATACAGAATATATAATGTTAGTTTTCAATGATTTTTGCTGGACATTTAAATATAGTGAATAATGGCGATAAAGTATTTTGAGCTTTAACATGTCGATCTTATGTTTGTATATGGCAATGCTTGGTTATTAAACACCTTCACTCTTGTTGATATTTATTTTTTCAGGTAAGAGAATACCATCACCTTAAAGAAGAAGCAGCAAAGAGGTCAGCCAGATACATGCAAGAATTAGATTCAGTTAACAGAGAACAAAAGGCTGATCAAGATCGTTTGGACAATGTGTCTAGAAGCAGGACAGATGCAGAAAATAAACTTAGGCAAAAACTGCACGAAAAAGAAGAGATGGAAAAAAGAATAGAAAAGTTGGCTGAACATATAAGGTAAGCAATGGGGTGTTGAACTTAACAAAAATATTTAATGTCAATTGTATTTCATTGTGGTATATTTTTATTTTAGATCCATGGAACAAGCCTTACAAGACCAAAAACAACTCAGAGAAGATTTACAGTCTGATGTTGGTTTTTCTAAAGACCGAGTTCACGAAATCCAAAATCAGTTGGAAGATGTAGTGGAGCAACTTGGTGATGCTAGAACAGATAAACATGAAGATGCCAAAAGAAAGAAAAAGGAAGAAATTGTAGAAAGGTTCAAAAGTAACTATCCTGGCGTGGTAAGTATAACATATACGTATGTTTTCGTTTTTTACTGTTTTCATATTCAAAAAAATGTTTTTATTAAATTTAATTGAATGCTAGATTTTCTGTAATGGGGTTATTTTTTCCCCCATTGATGTCTACTCAATATACCAGGGCTACTGATCTCTATAGAGACGCGCTGGGGAAATCTCCTATATGTTTCCTTTGAGTTCCTAAACTTGTTTACAGTGGTAGTTGCATTAAAGTGGTTAAGCAGTTGTCTGCTCTATAATGAATTGTATCAGTAACTCACCTCTAGGGTTGGGGTTAGTGCTTCACCCCGAAACTTTATGAGTGTTTGCATTCCATCAAAGAATGAACTTATTTGCAGTTTGTTCGTTTTTTATAAATAATACATTATGTTCGCATTTTTTGCAGTATATTAATAGGTTCGTTCCAACTGGCGATAGAACCTTTCTAGGTATTGTTCGCGCAAGTGCTGTATTTCTTTCGTGTTCCAACTGATTATATTATCGTTCTTGGGGACGGTACAAAAACTACCTTCTGGAAGAGGTGAAGTACAGTTCTCGATACGAATCCAGACCGGTTAATAAATGCCAGATGGAACAAACCTATTATACTTTACTGTAGCTTTAGGTCAGTCACTGTATTTAAACTGAACCTGTGCTAAAGTTATATCGATGCCCTCTATTTTCTCTGTTTGTGGAGAAGATCCCTGGTCACATTTATGGCTCTTTCGACAATTAAAGGTATTGACATTTATTGTTGCCTTCTTACTTCTTTCGATTCTACTGAAGATTTGCAGTCGTATTTGCAACTTTTTGACCTTCCTGGTGGTTGCTTCAATTGACTGATTATATGAAGAGACCAGTTGTCCTAATCAGGCTTATTCAACTATTACCCAATCAGAAACTTAACAACCAAACATTACTAAACTCAACCAATCTAATGAAAAAATTGTCATCTTGAATAATTTTGATGTTTCAGTACGATCGAATGCTTAACATGTGTCATCCAATACACAAACGTTACAATGTTGCCATTACCAAAAACTTGGGTAAATATATGGATGCCATCGTAGTAGATACAGAACATACCGGTAGACAATGCATCAAATATTTGAAAGAACAAATGTTGGAACCAGAAACTTTTCTTCCTTTGGATTACCTTCAAACAAAACCTATTAAAGAAAGGTTAAGAAATATCACTGAACCCAAAGGTAAGATAATATTAAATAGCTTCTGCCACAATTAGGTTGGGAGGGTCTATTAAGCACTCCACTGCGACTCACAAGAGTCTATTGTGGCTTCAACAGAAACTGCTCTATTCTGAAAAAATTCATTGTTTTTCAAAAGATAGGAAATTATGCCAAAGAAAAACAAATCCTATCATCATTCGAAGTTTTGGTTACAGGAGTTAAGATTTGATTCTATATTACTTTCATATATTTCCACCAGAGTTTTTAAAACCATTCTCTTTTTCCTTCCAGGTGTGAAATTGATTTACGATGTACTTCAATTCGAACCCCAAGCTATCACTAAGGCGGTAATGTTCGCCACTAACAATGCTCTTGTTTGTGAAACGCCAGAAGATGCCATGAAAGTTGCATATGAACTAGGAGGAAGATTAGACGCTGTTGCTTTAGATGGTACTTACTATCAGAAATCGGGTATTATATCTGGAGGAAGCTTAGATCTTGCTAGAAAAGCTAAGCGATGGGATGAAAAACATATGGCACAGTTGAAAGCTCAAAAGGTAAGAAATGTTTTATTCCATTTAAAATCTTTAAAGTGAAACTTTTTTACATTGCCTCGAAAATTTTTTTGGTCCATCGCGTTTGACATACATCAAAATATGGTCTATATACAACATAAAAATATTGTTATTCCTTTTACTATCTCAAATACTTCTTTAACATCTTTCAAATGCTTATTAAAAGTTTTCGACATAATCATTATATCATCAAGATATACTAGACATGTTTTCCACGTTAATCCTCTCAAAACCATCTCCATCAGTCGTTCAAATGGCCGGAGCATTACAGAGTCCTAATGGGAGTACCTGGAACTAGTAGAGACCACTGATAGTAGAAAAAGCTGTTTTGTCTCGATCATCAGGGTGTACTTCTACTTGCCAGTATCCACTCTTTAAGTCTAGGGTGGAAAAACACTTCGCACCTGATAGAGTATCTAGTGTATCGTCTAATCTTGCCAGTGGAAAACTATCTTTAGTGGATCCATCTTTCTTAGTTACCAGTACCACAGGTGAACACCAGGGACCAGAAGCTTCTTTTTGGATTATTGTGATTATATGAAAATGAAAAACTGGTACTGGAATGATCTTTTAATGTAAAAATGACAACTATATAACTGTCTTATTTGACAACATGAAAATACAAGTGAATGTTACAAACTTAAACAAAACAATACCTGCAGACAACGCTTTACTAAATTCAATACTCCCACTTTTTGTTACAAGTCAATGTCAACATTCACTTTGACAATACATTCAACATTTGACAAAAATGTTGATGTTTCAATTTTGATAATGCCTTTGTCATGATATCGGCTGCCTGGTCATCTGTTTGAACATATTGTAATTCAAAAAATTCATCTTTGAATTTCTCTCGGATAAAATGGTAACGTACGTCAATATGCTTAGTTCTCTTATGAAACTCTGGATTCTTCACAAGTCGTATTGCGCTTTGATTATCCATAAATAAAACTGGTACATCCAATTTAACTTGTCGAAGATCACATAAGAGATTCTTCAACCAGACAAGTTCTTTTATAGCTTGTGACGCTGCCACATACTCGGATTCTGTTGTGGATAGTGCGACGGATTTTTGTCGTTCTGATCCCCAGCTAATTACACTTCCACCAAGCATGAAAACATAACCTGATGTTGATCTTCGTGTTTGCGTGTCTCCAGCATAGTCGGCATCACTATACCCGCAAAAGTCTAAATTGTTTCCGCTTGCGAAACGTATTCCTTTGTTCATCGTACCTTTGATATATTTCATAATGTGTTTTACTGCATTCACATGTGCAGTAGCTGGTTTTTCCAAATATCGACTGACACTTCCAACTGCGAAACTAATATCTGGTCTGGTTGCAACGGCCAGATACATCAAGCTCCCGACTGCCTCTCGATAAGGAAAATCGATTTTTTTATCAGCTTCAAAATCTCCGAGGTTTTGTGAACCAGCTAATGGAGTTGTCACTGTCTTACAATATGTCATATCAAAACGATCAAGAGCCTTTCTTGCATATCCTTGTTGATGAACATGAATCGATCCATCCAAAAGCTGATCAATTTCGAGTCCCAAAAAACATTTCAGCTCAAAAATTTTGATCTCAAATTCTCTCTGTAAGTGTCTAATGACCGGCTTAATGGCTTCTTGTTTTTCTGCTGCAATCAATCCATCGTCAACGTATATTGCCAAAATTAACATTCCATCTTTTCCGTTGCTAACAAAAAACGCATGGATCGGATCCACTCTCTTTGAAACCAAAACTGTTAAGGAAAGAAGTAAGCTTCTTATTCCAACAGCGCGAAGCCTACTTCAAACCATATAAACTTTTGTATAGTTTACACACTCGGCCACTGTTGTCATTATATCCAATTGGCTGGCTCATATAAACATTTTCTTCTAAATCGCCATTTAGAAAAGCCGTTTTCACATCAAACTGTTTTAGTGTCATACGCTTTGCCGCAGCCAATGCTAGGATCGCTCTGATTGATGTAAACTTCACCACTGGACTAAATGTTTCCTGGTAATCGATTCCGTACTCTTGTGTAAAGCCTCGTACTACCAATCGTGCCTTATACCGATTAACACTCCCATCCGGATTTTCTTTGACCTTGTAGACCCAGCGATTGTCAATCACTTTTTGATCAACTGGCGCATCGACCAAAATCCAAGTATGATTTTTCATAAGTGAATCGTACTCTTCATCCATTGCTCGCTCCCACTGCTTGTAATCAATCGACTGAATTGCCTGCTCATACGTTCTTGGCTCATCACTGACTGCCAACATTGCAGAATGTTCACCAGTTACCAGATGTGTTAATGTGTTACGATCACGTAGACGCCTATTGACAATATTTCTGCTATCAAGATCGCAGGTCATACCACGATTTTTCTGTTGATCTAGTGACGCACATTCATTTGTGTCCTTATCTTCGTCATTTTCATTTTCTGCACCTTTGTCAATACCATAATTGTCTTCGTTTTCGTTATTTTCATTCTTACTGACTACACTAGCATTTTCTTCAACACAAATATCGAGTGTTCCCATTGAATTTTCTAACAAAAAAACGACGTCTCGTGAGATCTCGATTTTACTAGTTTTCGAATTCCAAACTCGATATCCCTTTGAATTATTGTCATAACCAACAAACATACATTTTTCTGCCTTCGCGTCGAGCTTCTGACGTTTTTCTTTTGGAATGTGAATAAATACTTCCGAACCAAAAATCCGTAAATGGTCTAGCTTCGCCTCCTTGTTATGCCATAATTCATACGGTGATTTGTTGTCAACTGTGCTTGTTTCAGTTTGATTTAGCACATGAACTGCTGTATTTACTGCTTCCGCCCAGAATTTCCTATCAATCTTCTTTGCCTCAAGCATTGTCCTTGCTGATTCAACGATAGTTCGTATTTCCCTTTCTGCGCAACCATTCTGCTCTGGTGTATATGGCACAGTTCGTTGATGATGAATTCCAGCTGCTTCAAAGAAAACTTTCAGCTTTTCATTGACAAACTCTGTGCCGTTGTCAGATCTGATATTGCGAACACTGTGACCATGCTTCTTCTGAATCAGTTTAACACATTTTTCGATAATACTCGCTACTTCTGATTTTTGTTTCATGAAATATACGAAACGAAAATGAGAATAATCATCTTTGAGCAACAAAAAATATCTGGATCCACCAATTGAATTCGTCTGAAACGGACCACACACGTCAGTATGAATGATTTCGCCACACATCTTTGACTTTTCTTCGCGACTCTTGAAACTGCTTCGATGATGCTTTCCATAGACACAAGCTTCACATGCAAATTCCCCATCAATGAAATCTATACCCCGACTTAGTAGAAACTTCTTCACATGTGTCGAATTCTGATGTCCTAGACGTTCGTGCCATGAACGAAGTGTAGCGTTTCTGATTGCTACACTCGTTGTAGTTTCAATCTTTGATGGTTGTATTGTTCTGAACAACATTTGAAACAAACCTTTTCTGCGAATTCTCACTGCAACAATGTTTCCATCTTTCAGCAATTTGCAACCTTCGTTGTTCATGTTCAATTGATGCCCGCGATCTAACACCTTTCCCAATGAAAACAAATTTTTCTTAAGTTCCGGCACGAACAAGACTCCCATGACTCGTTTGCGAATCCATTCATCTCCATTAAAAGCAAAAATGTTGATATCGCCTTTGCCCAGAGCCATTATCTTGTCACCATTACCAACTGTAATTGGTTCAGCTATTTCCGTATAGTTTTCGAACCATTCTCGGCGATGACTCATGTGATCAGTTGCACCTGAGTCCAAAATCCAAGTATCTTGGTCTCTATTTGTTGTTTTGTAACAAATAAAAGCATCATTTGAATTTTCTTCTTTTCTCCCGTTGAAGTTAGTCTTCTTTTCCGAGCATTCCCTTTTCCAGTGGCCCTTTTTTCCACATTTGAAGCATTTGCCTTTCGGTTTGTCATTTTTATCTGTCGCTTTGTTATTATTCCATGAATTTCCTTTCTTGTAATTATTGATTTGTTTCTTCGAGAAGATTCTCTTAGCCATTAGCGCCTCTACTTCTTGAACTTGACCCTGCGACTTCAAACGAAATTCTTCTGCCATCAAACGAGCCCGCAAATTTGCCAAAGTTTGACTATCTGCGTTTGCAGATTCCCATGCACTATGGAAATGATTAAACTCGGACGGTAGTGACATTAAAATCTTCGAAATTACCATGGACTCAGAAATAATTTCTTTTTGATCACGTAATTGCTGCACTATTTCCATTAATTTTGATAAAAATGTCGCAATGTCATCTTCCGGTTGTTTTGTGTAGCCATAATATTTTTGTTGTAAAAATAAAATATTTGCCTTTGATGTTTGCTCATACGTACTTTTGAGCGTCTCCCACATCTCTTGAGCTGTTTCACAATTCATAATCTGCAGTAATGCCTGTTTCATACAAGTCGTGGAAATTGCTCGTCTGGCCATAGCATCCGCCTTCTTCCAAGTCACAATTTCCTTCGCATAATTTGTACATTCAGATGTCGGTTTGACGTTTGTTCCATCTACGTAGTCAAAAAGATCGTTAGCTTCTAAAATCTGACGCATTTGAAACTTCCATGTTAGCCAGTTGCTGCCGCTTTCCAGCTTTTCAATATTAACGCGATCGCCTTCCATTTATTTTGCCTTTTAATAATTATCGGTTTCAAAACTTCAAAAATAAATTGCTTTCCAATTTTCTTTTTTTTTGAGTTCACAAATAATTCTTGCACAAAATAAATAACGATATTTACTGCAGTTAATCTTCCTTTACAATTTCACGTAATCTGGGCCCATAACCTTTTGGATTATTGTGATTATATGAAAATGAAAAACTGGTACTGGAATGATCTTTTAATGTAAAAATGAAACTATATAACTGTCTTATTTGACAACATGAAAATACAAGTGAATGTTACAAACTTAAACAAAACAATACCTGCAGACAACGCTTTACTAAATTCAATACTTCTTCAATAATATTTGCATCCATCATGTCTTCTATCATATTCTCTACTTCTTTCCGTTTAGAAAATGGTAATCTCCTTGGCATTACTTCGTAGCCGAGAGGTATAGAGGTTTGGATGCCGAAAATTATGAATTGTAGGCATGGGGTTCGAATCTTGAGCATGGCGAAAATATTTAAAATTTCTATTTAGATATTTACTATGCTACCATATTTAATCGTTTATATTTGTTGATAAAAAATATTTTCAGGAAAAATTAACCGAAGAGTTGCGTGAATCTATGAAAAAATCCCGTAAAGAATCAGAATTAAATACGGTGGATTCTCAAATCCGTGGTCTTGAAAATCGTTTAAGATATGCTAAAACCGACATGGATAGCACGGTGAGTATTATTTTATTTATTTCTTGATTTACTTGTTTGTAGGATATTTTATACCATTTCCAACCTTTAAGAAGAGGAAGGGTGAATGGAATGGTTATTTTTCCTTCCCCTTGAAAAAATAGGAGCAGCGAGTGCCTTTTAGCATCTCGTAGCTACTGCCCCGATGTTTAGACAAAGATTATATGGATAGACACGGCCTTATAAAATCATACTTTTTGTCAGTGATTACTCAAATAATCTTCAAACCAACTTAAAAACTTATCCGAAATTCCATATGTTTGAATTTTACCTTGTAAAATTTGTGTATCGATGGTTTATTTGGAAACAGGTGCATGAATTGCCCAGTTCTCAAAGACGGTTCGTGACTTTCTGCCGTTTCTTTTCAAATTTGTTGACGTTGGGCGCTAAATCTTTATGATCATTTTCCCCATCTAGATCATCTGAACTGGTATGAATTTGAAAAGTCTCTGCTATGTTAATATTCTGGCTATGATTTGCAGAATCCTCTGCGAAATTTTCTTCGTCTCTCAGTTAGTATACCTCGGGTGAAATATAGACATCGTCAATTTGCTCTAGAGAGCACGAAAAATTTGCAGAGTTAAGCTGGATTTATAAAATCTGTTTTTTGTTATTCGTTGTTCGTGATTCCCGCTGCTCGAAAATAAAACATTGATATCACATACATGCGTTTATAAACCGTTGTTGTGTTGTTCGATGTTGCTCTCAAATAATCAAATGTTATATATTGTTATTCGTGATTCGCAGTTCCACCAATGAAAACTGAAGTTAGTGCCACGTGACTTGATATCTGCACTCCCACTTATTTTGATCATAAATTTGCTGTTAAAGAAACTGATTACAATCTTACTTTCTTGATATATATAAATATATATACGAAATACGAAAAACAATAACAAAACCTTAATAATCTGTAACGTCAATTTTTCTGTCGCATATCATATGCGCCACCTTTGTGACCAATCAAATTTCAGCATCGCCAACAACGAAAAACTAATATAAATTAGTCAACTCTGAAGCAACTGTGAATAACGAATCGTCCGCAACGTGGTAATTACGTCGAGCAACGAACAACGGGAATAACAGAGTTTATAAATCCAGCTTAACACTTAACAGAAAAAGGAAATATGTTCAAACATGCTCGGACCTCCAAGTATGTATATAACATAACCTAAAAATTGTCTTGAATTGATTTTTTTAAGAAAAAACAAATAAGTTTGGTAGACAGAGAATTGACGCATCTCAATGAAGATATGAAAAAATATTGTCCGCAAGTCGAAGCAATCGAAAAATCTATGCACACTCGAGAACAGAAAATAGAAGAAATCAAATTGAAAATGAATAGCGTTGAAGACGTTGTATTCTCGGATTTTTGTCGAGAAATTGGCGTTAAAAATATCAGACAGTATGAAGATCGAGAATTGAGAGCCCAAGAAGAAAGGAAAAAGAAGCGATTAGAATTTGAGAAACAAATTAATAGAATTTCCAGTAATTTGGATTTCGAAAGAAGCAAGGATACACAAAGTAAGTTTAATAATAATTCTCTCTCTATCTTACATTAACAACTCCTCAAAATGTTTACCTGTCCTCGAATGTCGATTGATTAAATTTTAGATAATGTAAGCCGTTGGGAACGTACTGTCAACGATGAAGAAGAAAAACTAGAAACGTGTAAGAAACAAGAAGCGAAGCACCGAGATGAAATCGATAAGGATTTACAGCAAGTGGAGCAACTAAAAGCATCCAGATTGAATAAGAAACAAGAAGTAGAAGCCGCCGATGATGAAGTCGGAAAAGCTAGAAGAGAAGTTGGAACCGTAGCTAAAGATGCACAAGCTGCACAGAAATTTGTTGTATCTTTGGAAGCTAAAATTGAAGGGAAGAAAAGTGAACGACATACCATTCTCATGCAGTGTAAGGTAAGTAATAATTTTGTTACATATATATATATATAATCATATACCCTTATACCCTTAGGTGTCGGGTTTGCATTTAATTCTCGTATATAAATTTTTTCCATTCTTTCCTGTTTCTTGTCAATGTTCTCGCCTCTTCCCATGATTTACCTCTCTCTCTTAGTATATTACCCACTATTGTATTCCATGTTTGTCTTGGTCTTCCTTTTTTTCTTTTTATTTGTATTTTTGCCTCATATGTCCTTTTAACTTGTCTATTGTTATTCATTCTCTGAATATGTCCCCACCAGCTGAGTTGTCTTTGTTCTATAAATTTTAGTACGGGCTGGACACCTAATTCATCTCTTATTTTTGTGTTCCTGATTTTGTCCTTTCTTGTTGCTCCAAATGTTCTTCTCAAATATTCCATTTCTGCTGCCTGTATTTTGCTTTTTTGTTTACTTGTAAGAGTCCAAGATTCGCATCCATAAGTTAAAACTGGTCGATATATTGTATTATACACTTTTACTTTTGTCTCTTTGGTGATTTCTTTTTTGTTTATAAATTTTTGGTTCATGGCATAGTATAGCTTAATTGTTTTCTCTATTGTTTCATTTATCTCTGCATCTTGTTTTCCTGTTTCCTCAAAAGTTATTCCTAAGTATTTGAATTCTTTTACTTGTTCTATTTGTACATTATCTATTTTAATTTCTGTGTTGATCTTCTGTTTTCCTATTACAGGTATTTTGGTTTTATTTTTGTTGATTTTCATGCCTTCTTCTTCCATAACATCTTTCCATATGTTCAGGTTTTCTTGTAATCGGTTTTCACTTCCTGCCATTAGCACCACATCATCTGCAAATACTCCTTCGGCTATCTCTACTCTTTCTAAATTTTTATACCCAACGAACATTTTCTTCACCTTCTGTTGGCTTTTTTTAATAATACTGTCCATATGTATATTAAATAGTGTTGGGCTCAGTTCCCCTCCTTGTCTTAATCCTATATTGGTTCTAAATCCTGCTGATTTCATGTTGTTTTTTATGATAAAATTTATGTTTGTTTCATATATATCTTGAATGATTCCGATTATTGTTTTGTGTATTCCCTTTTCTTTCAGTCCCATCCATACTTTTTCCCTAGGTACCGTATCAAATGCTTTTTCGAGATCTATGAACGCTAGATATGTGTTTCTATTTTCTAGATGTCTCTTCTCTTCTAATTGTTTTATTGTGAAGATGTGATCCTGCGTACTTCTTCCTGGTCTGAATCCACTTTGTGCTTCTGAAAGTTGATTTTCTAGAGTTGGTTTAATTCTGTTGTTTATAAGCTGTTCATACATCTTTGTAATGGTATTTAGCAAGGTTATTCCTCTATAGTTTTGACATTGTTTCTGGTCTCCTTTCTTGTGTATAGGTGTGATTAAGGCTACTCCCCATTCTTCTGGGATTTTTCCATCACACCAAGCTTTGTTGATAATTTCTAATAGCACTTCCAGTCCTATATTTCCTAGATTCTTAATCATTTCCGCTTTAATTCTATCGTCACCCGGCGCTTTCCCATTTTTCAATTTTATAACAACTCTTTTTAGCTCTTCCAATTTTATACTCTGTATTTCGGCTTCTTCGTTTTGATTTGTTCGTTCGACTTCTTCGTTTTGGTTTTCTTTTTCTTGTTCGTTATTTGGGTTTCTTTGAGTTTGTTGGTCTAACATCTCTTGAAAATACTCTCTCCATCTTTCTATAATGTCTGCTTCATTTGTTAGTATCTCTTGATTTTTATCTTTTATGTACTTTTCTTTTCCCTGCTTTTCTGTTCTTAGCGATTTTAGAACTTTATAAAATAGTTTTTGATTCCCCGTACTATCTTTTTCCATTTTGTTCCCAAAATCTATCCAGGCATTTTGTTTTGCTTTTATTACTAGAACTTTGACTTTCTCTCTTTGGTTTTTGTATCTTTCATATTGTTCTTGTGTGTTGTTTTTTAAATATTTTTTCCATTCTTCCTTCTTCTTTTTAACCTCTTCTTTAATTTCATTGTTCCACCATGCTGTTTGTTTTTTCCTATTATCTGTTTTGTAAGTCCCGCATAGTTCTATGGCAGTGTTAATGACTACGTTTTTCAATATGTTCCAGCCCTGTTCTGTGTTAAGTTTTTTTATGTCAGAGGATTTTTCTTTTAGTTTTTCTTCTGTTTTTAGTTGATATTTTATTGCAACCGTTTTGTTTCTTAGTTTGTATGTTTTTATTGATATGTGGCTTTCTTTCTTTACTGTTATTTGTTCAGTTTGTGTACTGTCACCTTTAATTTTTGCTTCCAGTAAATAGTGGTCACTGTTAATTTCCGCTCCTCTTTTAACTTTAACGTTAAGTATATTTTTTCTTTCTTCTTTTTGCGTTAAAACATAATCGATAATTGATTTTTCTCCTCTGCTATGTTGTACCCTCGTGTATTTATGGATATCTTTGTGTTGGTATGAGGTGTTACATATTATCAAATTTTGTAATAGACAGAAGTCTAAAAGTCTTTTCCCGTTGTTATTTCTTGTTTTTTCTCCATATTTTCCTAGTACATTCTTGTATTTGTTGTCCTGTTCACCTACTCTACTGTTAAAATCTCCTGCAATATATATAATTCCCTTTGATTCTTCTACCGTATTTGTTAAATCTTCCCAGAATTTTTCTTTTTCTTCTGCTTTACCATTTTCATCCGGTCCATATACTGTTATGATCGTTCTAACTTTTTGTTTTCAGTTTCTTAGCTCTACAAGTAGTATTCTTTCAGATATCGCTCTATACCTTACAATTTGTTTTGTTAGTTTTTCATGTATTATACATCCTACTCCTGCCGCTGCTCTCTGATTTAAGTTTACTCCGCTATATATTAGAATGTGGTCGTTTTGCATTCGAATTTGTCCTTGCCCTTTCTTTTTTGTTTCGCTTATTGTTAGTATCTGTAAATTTGTTTTTTCAAATTCATCTATTAATTCCACTTCCTTCCCCTGTAGGCTTCTAACATTCCAAGTCCCTAGTCTCCATGTTGTTGATTCATTTCCAGCTTGTTTTCCTTTCATTTTTCCCTTTCTCCTGTCCGTTTTCATGGCATTTTTGTTTTGTTCTTTTCGTTCCTTATCTGTCTTGTTTAGTTTTTTTTTGTTGTTTTAAATATTTTTTGGTATCTATCGTCGATGTTTTCCGGTGATCTTTCCCCTACAGTTCTTTTATGTCTGTCAGTAGTAGATTGTTGTTCCTCCTTGTGTTCTTCTTTATTTGGTTTATTTTTCTCAATTATTTCGTTGTTTATTACTAATTTGTTATATTTTATTATCGCCTTGTGTCCTTTACTCCTTGCTTCCTTTAGTTGGGGTATTAGTGCTCTTCTTTCTTCTTGGATATTCTTTGGATAATCTTCATCAATCCATATTTCAGTACCTCTAAGATATTTGGCATTTTTCAAAATTTGAATTTTCGTTGCCACCACCAATTTTGTTACATTTAGAACTGAAAACCGGGAGTATATTTATAATTTTCGCTAATCAGCAAGAAGAACTGAAAATCCTTAAATGTGTTGAGTACTGTTACTGTGGCAGGTACGCGATAACGGTGACAGGAGAGGGTTGCCAACCCACAAGTTTTGCTTCTACCAAAAATCACACAACGCGACTGAAGAAGTTTCCACTTCAATAATTCGCATTTAAACTAATTTAAGAAACATCCATTTGTTTATCATAAACAAATTAAAAACTAAGAATCAAATAGGTTGTAGATTAAACGTTTCTTCTTCTTTCTTTTAGATGGACGATATAGCTATACCTATGATAGTAGGAAATATGGAGGACATTGCTGCTGCCGATCCGTCTCAATCTTCATCGGGAGCTGATACAAGTAGCAGTGCCCAACAACACGAAAAAGAGGCTAGGTGAGAAAATGTCCATTTCTGTAAATATGTTTTCTTTCCATCATAACAATTCGAGATAAGTAGTAGTAGATGAATTCGATAACCAAGCTATTTTAAACTGACATCACATTAACAAGGATGCTACTCCTCCTTGTGGACATCCTCTAGCTGTGTAGACAGAGGACGATGACTTTACTCGTCTTCGACTCTGCTACTCTAGCGGTGAGCAGTTCTGAAATCCACTTGGATGTCGTGCTTTTTATTCCTCTTTTTTTTGATAATCAGACATAGGAAAAACATAAATTCCATCAAACATTTTAACAAATCCACATTTTTTTTTTAGAATTAAAATCGACTATAGCAGCATGAACGAAAATCTTAAAGATCTCGAAGAAAAAGACGAGATCAAAAAACAAGCCGACAAACTTCTGAAATCTATACATCAATTGCAAGATACTCTTACGAAAATTCAAGCACCAAACATGAAAGCCATCGAGAAATTACAATTGGCTTGCGGTAAATTGCAATCAACAAACGAAGAATTTGAAAATTTGAGAAAACAGAATAAAAAAGCCAAGACCGCTTTTGAAAGGATTAAACAACAAAGATACGAACGGTTTACTAAATGTTTTGATCATGTTTCCAACGAAATTGATAACATCTACAAATCCTTGGCTCAGAATCAGTCTGCACAAGCCTTTTTAGGTAAGTATCATTGATATACATGTCACATTATAAATAATAACCAGAAGGTTAACTGTGCCCATAAAAAAAATTAATATACTCTACTTAATTGAAATATTCATAATAGTCGTTTGTTTATTCGATAGGTGCTGAAAATCCCGAGGAACCTTATCTAGATGGGATAAACTACAATTGTGTAGCTCCCGGAAAACGTTTCCAGCCCATGTCCAACTTGTCAGGAGGAGAGAAAACGGTCGCGGCACTCGCTTTACTTTTCGCCATTCATAGTTATCAGCCCGCACCATTTTTTGTATTGGACGAAGTTGACGCTGCTTTGGATAACACCAATATCAGCAAAGTTGCAAGATATATTAGAGAAAAAACTGAATCACTTCAAACGATTGTTATTTCTTTGAAAGAGGAGTTTTATTCGCAAGCCGATGCATTAATTGGAATTTGTCCTGAAATTAAGGTAAGATCTCAATCTTGTAAAGGTCTGGTTGTAGGTATTATCATAATTGTATTTTACCAAATTTTGAAAAAGTTAATAATCCAGGGCGTCTTTATGCTAGTGTTTCAATCGATTATTTCATTCATTCGTTTGGGCTGCGCAGGACTCAAGAGGGTGAGTGAGTAAATTTATCTGTATCACCCTCCTCCTATTCGACCAGACTCGTCCCCTCTGAGGGGTCCAGTGTTTCTGTTTTCACTTTATATGATATCACAAAGGGTGTTCTCAAGTTTTCCCCTGGCTGTTATGACAATGTCATATCCTTGGCAGGATATTCCGAAGACGGTCAAACCACACAGGAGTTGGTCAAATATCAGTCACCCTACATCCTCTGGTTGTGCAGATGGGGAGGATGTCTTTTTTACTTGTCCTCGTCTCTGCTACTCTAGTGGTGAGCAGTTCCGACATCTATTTGGATGTTGTGCTTTCTTCAGCTCTTTTGACAGCCCGATGAGGAGTATTGTCAAAATTATTACAATTTTTGTTGTATTTGTGTCTTAATTAATCTTTACTTTGGTTAAATACAACTAGTAGATTCGATTAGTAATTTTGATTTATTGTTTCAGCCTGCCGATTGTTTAGTTAGCCAAGTACTTACATGTGACTTAACAAAGTTTGAAGAAAATTGACCTAAGAAAACCACAGAAAGGACCCAAAAATTATTATTTCATTTTAACTGCGTTCAAATTTATTTCATTCGTCTTGTAGTATATTATCATTGTTTAGTTTTAAATTTGTTTCATAAGTATAATAAAAGTTAAAAACTCCTTATTGCGATTTATTTCAAGTCCCTGATACAATTATATCCTCCTACGACGTGTGTGAACTTAGCGTCTCATATCTCAGCATCTCATAATTTAAAAAGAGTTCTTATAGCGTCCAACATAGTTCTAGAGTTCCTGATACTTTATATTAATAGTTCTGTTGAATTCAGTACCGAAAACGGCTTTTGAAAAAATGAGACGCTGACGACCGGAAGTTAGCGTCCCAAAGTATAAAATCAAAAAAATCGAGCAGAAACGGTTATTCAAAGGATAGTTCTAGAGTTCTTGTTTATTTATATCGATAAATTCTTAGAATTCAAAATCGGACATCTGTGAAACGGTTTTTATAGATTAAAAATCATGCTAGTGAGAAGCTGTCGTACAAGAGCGAGTTCTAGCTCCTGTAAGGATTAAAAATGATCATTAATGTCCCAATATACGATTCCCTAAAAATTTCTAATCGTTAACGGTCTGCAGAATATTTTTAATTATTATTATTGATGAAAAACCATCTCAATAGTGGGACGCTGTCGTTCTAGACCGAGTTCTCGCTTTTGTATCGATTCAGAAATATCAAAAATTCCAAAATACGATTCCCTAAAGAGTTCTGATCGTTAACGCCCTGCAAAATATTTTTAATTATTATTATTGATGGAAAACCATCACAATTGTGGGACGCTGTCGTTCTAGACCGAGTTCTCGCTTTTGTATCGATTCAGAATTATACTGGCGTCCCAAAATACGATTCCCTAAAGAGTTCTGATCGTTAACGCCCTACAAAATATTTTTAATTATTATTATTGATGGAAAACCATCACAATTGTGGGACGCTGTCATTCTAGACCGAGTTCTAGC
Source organism: Lochmaea crataegi (assembly GCA_947563755.1). Classification (NCBI taxonomy): domain Eukaryota; kingdom Metazoa; phylum Arthropoda; class Insecta; order Coleoptera; family Chrysomelidae; genus Lochmaea; species Lochmaea crataegi. The sequence goes on along the minus strand of OX387429.1, from coordinate 4,791,902 downwards.
TTGCGCAATGACTCAGAATGATGATTAGCGTCCCAATATACGAAATCCTGAAGAGATCTAATCTTCAACGCCTCGCAGAATATTTTTAATTTTTATTATTGATGGAAAACCATCACAATTGTGGGACGCTGTCGTTCTAGACCGAGTTCTCGCTTTTGTATCGATTCAGAATTATACTGGCGTCCCAAAATACGATTCCCTAAAGAGTTCTGATCGTTAACGCCCTGCAAAATATTTTTAATTATTATTATTGATGGAAAACCATCACAATTGTGGGACGCTGTCGTTCTAGACCGAGTTCTAGCTTGCGCAATGACTCAGAATGATGATTAGCGTCCCAATATACGAAATCCTGAAGAGTTCTAATCTTCAACACCTCGCAGAATATTTTTAATTTTTATTATTGATGGAAAACCATCACAATTGTGGGACGCTGTCGTTCTAGACCGAGTTCTCGCTTTTGTATCGATTCAGAATGATACTGGCGTCCCAAAATACGATACCCTAAAGAGTTCTGATCGTTAACGCCCTGAAAAATATGTTTAATTATTATTATTGATTCAAAACCATCACAATTGTGGGACGCTGTCGTTCTAGACCGAGTTCTCGCTTTTGTATCGATTCAGAATGATACTGGCGTCCCAAAATACGATACCCTAAAGAGTTCTGATCGTTAACGCCCTGAAAAATATGTTTAATTATTATTATTGATTCAAAACCATCACAATTGTGGGACGCTGTCGTTCTAGAGCGAGTTCTCGCTTTTGTATCGATTCAGAATGATACTGGCGTCCCAAAATACGATACCCTAAAGAGTTCTGATCGTTAACGCCCTGAAAAATATGTTTAATTATTATTATTGATTCAAAACCATCACAATTGTGGGACGCTGTCGTTCTAGACCGAGTTCTCGCTTTTGTATCGATTCAGAATTATACTGGCGTCCCAAAATACGATTCCCTAAAGAGTTCTGATCGTTAACGCCCTGCAAAATATTTTTAATTATTATTATTGATGGAAAACCATCACAATTGTGGGACGCTGTCGTTCTAGACCGAGTTCTAGCTTGCGCAATGACTCAGAATGATGATTAGCGTCCCAATATACGAAATCCTGAAGAGTTCTAATCTTCAACACCTCGCAGAATATTTTTAATTTTTATTATTGATGGAAAACCATCACAATTGTGGGACGCTGTCGTTCTAGACCGAGTTCTCGCTTTTGTATCGATTCAGAATGATACTGGCGTCCCAAAATACGATACCCTAAAGAGTTCTGATCGTTAACGCCCTGAAAAATATGTTTAATTATTATTATTGATTCAAAACCATCACAATTGTGGGACGCTGTCGTTCTAGACCGAGTTCTCGCTTTTGTATCGATTCAGAATGATACTGGCGTCCCAAAATACGATACCCTAAAGAGTTCTGATCGTTAACGCCCTGAAAAATATGTTTAATTATTATTATTGATTCAAAACCATCACAATTGTGGGACGCTGTCGTTCTAGAGCGAGTTCTCGCTTTTGTATCGATTCAGAATGATACTGGCGTCCCAAAATACGATACCCTAAAGAGTTCTGATCGTTAACGCCCTGAAAAATATGTTTAATTATCATTATTGATTCAAAACCATCACAATTGTGGGACGCTGTCGTTCTAGACCGAGTTCTCGCTTTTGTATCGATTCAGAATGATACTGGCGTCCCAAAATACGATACCCTAAAGAGTTCTGATCGTTAACGCCCTGAAAAATATGTTTAATTATTATTATTGATTCAAAACCATCACAATTGTGGGACGCTGTCGTTCTAGAGCGAGTTCTCGCTTTTGTATCGATTCAGAATGATACTGGCGTCCCAAAATACGATACCCTAAAGAGTTCTGATCGTTAACGCCCTGAAAAATATGTTTAATTATTATTATTGATTCAAAACCATCACAATTGTGGGACGCTGTCGTTCTAGAGCGAGTTCTAGCTTCTTTCACCATTCAAAATGATAAGTATTGTCCCAATATACGAACTCCTGAAGAGTTCTAATCGTTAACGCCCTGCAAAATATTTTTAATTATTATTATTGATGAAAAACTGTAACAATTGTGGGACGCTGTCGTTCTAGCTTCTGTATCGATTCAGAATGATACTAGCGTCCCAAAATACGATTACCTAAAGAGTTCTAATGGATAACGCACTGCAATTAATTGAATATTATATTCTGCTTATACCATGACAGAATCTCGACCTCAATTTAGTAGGACAGCTTCTCGCCATCATGGTGATTTGTCGTCCATAATAAATTGTTTTCAGGGTTTTGTACGAAGCGTCAAAGAAGAACTTTCAAGAGTTCGTACTTTGGGAACCATTACAAAACCTGGAACTCGCTTTAGTATGATAGCATCCATCTATCGTGACAAATTTTTATCCATAATAATCTTTCGAAATTTTTTGCAGAGCATTGAAGATTAGAACTCTTCAGGAGTTCGTATATTGGGACACTACTTATCATTTTAAATCGTGAGAGAAGCGAGAACTCGCTCTAGAACGACAGCGTCCGACAATTGTTATGGTTTTCCGCCAATAATAATTATTAAAAATATTTTGCAGACCGTTGAAGATTAAAAGTCTTCAGGAGTTCGTATATTGGGAAGCTAATGATTATTCTGAGTCATTGCACAAGCTAGAACTCGCTCTAGAACGACAGCGTCCCACAATTGCGATGGTTTTCCATCAATAATAATAAATAAAAATATTTTGTAGAGCGTTAACAATTAGAACTCTTCAGGAGTTCGTTTATTGGGATGATCGTCTCATTCTGAATCGATACCGAAACTAGAACTGGCTCTAGAAGGACAGCGTCCCATTATTATGATGGTTTTTCATCAATAATAATTATTTGAAATTTTTTGCAGAGTGTTAACGATTAGAACTCTTTAGGGAATCGTATTTTGGGACGCCAGTATCATTCTGAATCGATACAAAAGCGATAACTCGGTCTAGAACGACAGCGTCCCACTATTGAGATGGTTTTTCATCAATAATAATTATTAAAAATATTCTGCAGAGCGTTAACCATTAGAACTCTTTAGGGAATCGTATATTGGGACATTAATGATCATTTTTAATCCTTACAGGAGCTTCTCACTAGCATGACTTTTTATCTATAAAAACTGTTTCACATATGTACGATTGTGAATTCTAAGAATTTATCGATATAAATAAACAAGAACTCTAGAACTATCCTTTGAATAACCGTTCCTGCTCGATTTTTTTGATTTTATACTTTGGGACGCTAACTTCCGGTCGTCAGCGTCTCATTTTTTCAAAAGCCGTTTTCGGTACTGAATTCAACAGAACCATTAATATAAAGTATCAGGAACTCTAGAACTATGTTGGACGCTATAAGAACTCTTTTTAAATTATGAGACGCTGAGATATGAGACGCTAAGTTCACACACGTGTGTTCGAGCTAAACAACGCTTCGCAGGCAGCGCGTTGTCCTGGTGCAAGATCCACAACAACGGCAGTTTTTCACGAACTCGCTCTCGCAGAGTAACCAAAACTCGCAAATAGTAAGTTTGGTTTATAGTTTGACCCGCCGGTACCCATTCAGTCATCAAGATCACTGTTTCTGGGGTTGAAACAGTGCCAGGTTCATTTGGACGTTGGTCATCTTTGGTGCTCTCTCAGACTTCAGAAAACCTTTTACACCATTCGAAAACACACGCACGAGATAGAGAATTCTCACCAAGGGTCTATTGCAACAACTTATATCACTCAGTCAGAATTTTTTCAATTGAACGACACTTTCAGCTATCCAATGCTGCATTCGTTCCAGTCCTATAATCCTTGGGAATTTTGGAACCGTTGGCGATACTAGCATAGAGATACTACAGATAGAGGCAACAAGCCATAGGCCACTGTGTAAGTGGGAATGTCCATCTGAACTCCGGTGAGAGAGTAAAAGATAGACGTCAGAGGTTTTTCTGTCTTTGTCTCTCGATGGCATGCGCGCCGTTAGAGAAAGACAGCCTGAACCTCTCTCTTATAAGTTGAGGGTTCCGAGCTGGATTGTTACCTCTATCTGTAGTATCTCTATGGATACTAGATACTGAACTACTCTCACTACACTAACGCGCGTTTTGATACTTCTGCACAGACTGAAGGCAAACTAACACTATGAGGCTTCGTCATCCTTATAATATGCTCAATTTTATAGCGCCAAAATCTCAGAGCGATTTATTAAATTGGAATATTAAAAAATAAGTCTATTCTAAAAACTTAAAAATATACGTCTTTTTAATAAAACTAATGTAAAAAATGTCAAATACAACTTCAATTTAAATAAAATATCGATAGCCGTCTTCTTTCAGGTATCTTGTGAAATCATTTGTGTACTGGAGTGTCCTGTAAAAGGAAGCACTGGTCCTGAAGTCTTGCACTCAAGTTCTTTCTGTCAGATTTTGGTGTTTCTAAAAATGCACTTCGCGATGTGAGTGAATTGTATAATTCCATGGCTTTTTGTGCTCGTGAAGAGGTATTATCTATTTGATAATCAATGCTTTTAGCTGCAAAATTTTTTTTTAGTGTATTTTTTCGCAAATCGCCACTTTTAAGAATAGCTGGAGACGTTAAAAGTTTTTCTTTTTGTATCATAGGACTCTTTTTTAGTAATCTTTCAGATCTTCTGTTGGTTTTGGTAGATTTATTTTCTTTCTCAGTTTCTGTAAATTCGCCCATAGTTATAAGAATTGTATCTAACATAGATATCAATTGTTGATGCCTAATTTTTTCTTCTTGTATAAATTTTTCATGTCGCATTTTTTCTTCTCTCTTTAATTCTTCTATATGTTTAACCACATTTGAATTGGTAGCTAAATTTCCTTTTTTTCGTTTAGCACTGTCTATTATAGTCTCTTGCATTAGATTACACACACTCGTAACTGGGGAATCTTTACACAATTGTTCAAGATTTTTAAATTCTTGAGTAGAATCCGGAGTTCTCGGTTCGCCTTCTTCTTCCATAACCTCATTATCTAATTGATCTGTAAAAGTTTCGGATTCTTCTAAAATCATCTGAGGTACTTGTAACTTTTTGGATTTACTATCAGAACTGGTTAATTTAGTGAATTTAAATGAGGGCATGTCCGGAGATTTGAATGAATAATTTCTTAAAGTAGTTCTGTTGTTTAGAAGGTTTTGTTCAACTTCTTCCATATTTAATAAAGGTGATGATTTTGTTGATGCTATTGTTGATTTTATCTAAAACAAAAAATTATAGATTTAAACTATTATCTTCAAACTATTTCTTAAATAAGCACCCGGTAGATATTTCTGTAATATTGGAGGTAGTTCTCCATGATACATCCAACAGTTCTTTTAGAATTAAAATCAGGCAACAATTTTAGCAATGCTTTTGACCAGATTTGGTTTCAAATTTTTAGAAATTGAGGTTTATGATGTGATAAAGATGGTATGCTGACAACTATATGGTAAAAGGACGCACTCGAATTCCCGTCAGGATAACCAGTCTACCTGTTTCATAATTAGGGTACGTTAAGCCATCACTAGAGTTCCCTTCAAGGAACTGATGTATGAAATGTTCAGATGTATGAAATAAGAAATAGTTATAAATGTCTTGTTTGGCACTCTTACACGCTATTATTTTACACGATATCATTATTGGAATAAAAAACGGAATTTTAATTCTACAATTTTATTGCGAACTAATAGTATTGAGTCATAAATAGATACATATAACCAGAAGGGGCTTACCCTTTTCACTTAGTATTACTTCAAGCATTTTGTGTATCAATATAGCGTACGACAACAAACGTTTGGAATATGTATATTAATAAACTATTAATAAGTTAATATATGTTTCAAAAGGAGAGAAATATATCCCCCTAGCCAACCCAATAGGTTATTCAACTTTTTCATTAGAACTTAGGACTATTTAGTTTACCTGGAAGAGGATTAAATATACTGGACGGCAATCTGAGTGCGGGATTAAGATACTTGCAAGTGTCGGACGGGAACTCATGTGTATTATATTAGCCATTAAGAAACCTGACGGGAATTCGTGTACACCGTGGTAAACTTGTCCCCTGAACTGTGGTATAATATATTTTTTCAATTACATACCATTTTTGATCCAATTGTCTTAGAAGTACTAATTCTGCAGCAGGATAATCTCGAATTTTGGTATTTTTTTGATTGAAATAATCTTCTAGCGGAATGTGGTGTGGTATCAAGTTTTCTTATTTTAGATGACACTTCATTGGTATCTATAAATTATTCTTAATTACATAGTTGAATGTTAAATAATATCGAAATTCATGAATTATAGGACCTTCATAAACTATTTATTATATTTTTTGCAAAATTTTATGTGGAAAACAAAGTATTGGATATTTATATTATATATTTTGTATAATATATAAACCACGGTTAACATCTTAGCTGAAACATATATACAGAATTTTGATATAAAATCTTATAATTTACCTGAATGTGAATACCTAAAATCTGATGTCTCTGATTGACGTTTAGTTTGTAAAGACTGTCTGGTCGTTTTCAAGTTATCTAAAATTAATAGGTAAAATTCAATTACAGTTGTTACACTCAATACTTTTAATGAGTAAATTTATTTAAATGTAGTATGTTGGTTTGGTATTATTAGATCAATTTTCGAAAATTACTGAATAATGACAATTTCCTTAGTTCGAACAATATAAAAGTAATGATTCAAATTATTTTAAAAAGTAATCATTTACCTGCAATTAATTTCTTGAAATCAAACGGTTCTAGAGGAGCTTTAGTTTCCAATGGCTGACTGGAAATTTTTGGGTTTTCTAAAAAACAATTCAAATTCAATACTGTGATTAAATGTGTGTCACTGGCTATCCTACTATTAAATTTATATAGGGAACATTACATGAAAAATATTCAATAATCCCTAAAGATTTTGAAAATGGAAGATCTAACAATTTGTAAAAAAAGTGCCAGCCATTTCCATAATAATTGAGGCATTCTATACATCAAACCCACCCAGTATAGTGTGGAGTTTATTTATACATTTACAATTTTTTTTAATATAGGTACCACGTTTTTAAAACGAACTAAAAAGTAAAAATTAATTTTTCCGAATCTTATGTAGAATAAAACGACGTTAAGATTTTTAACTTCATACATATAACTTTGAAAATTGTGACTTTTCGATAGCGAATAAATTTGCATTTTTTTAGTTCATTTTAAAAACGTGGTATATTAAAAAAAATTTATTTCATTTTTAGTATTGTGAGTGTTGGAATTGATTTTAAATACTTTCATGAGATAATGACAGAGATATGCGGCAAATTTCACATTCATTGTGAGTTAATAAAAATGTGGTAAAATAATATAATAATAAAATGTGGCAAAAAGAAAAACATGTTCTGAAATCTTAACAGAGATTTGTGAAGATGGACACTGGTCTAACAGAACTTCTAGTTTCCTACACAACAAGCACTGCAATTTGGAATCCTAGGGCACAGCACCTAGGAGATTACTGGGTAGAAGAGGAACATTTACCTAAGTTAAAGCCTGCAGATATCCTAAAATTCCTCTGGGAAATAGAACTAAAGGAGCTACTAGTCTCTGAGACTTTCCTCAGGAACTAAGTAGATATAAGGGGGCACAATAGATCTTTTAGGCATTTTATTTCAATTGGTTAATTTTTTTGTGGTTGTACATTATTAAACGATTTGTCTACATAATTAACTTTACCTTTCTTTGTATCTGTATTTTGATTGACGAAAAGCGGAAGAGCAATAAGTTTGCCAGTAACTGGATCAACCTCTGAAAAAAGTAAATATATTTTTCAGTAAAAATGTACTGAAAATAAATAAATACAATAAATACAAGGTAATACAACATCACCTCTTAACTAATATATAATAATAATCTCATTTACCAAACATTTTTTCGGGAAATTTGAACATTTTGGCCTTGTTTTTGTCCATTTTCGCGATTAAACAAATAAAGCTTTCACTACAATCACAGATAATACATATAAAGCTACAATCTTAAGCGCAACACAGTTAAAAGTAAAGTAAAATTTTATATATGAGGAGCAAAAAATTAAAAAATTAAAAAAACAGACAATTGTCAGTCAAATATAACGGTCATATAATCTCACTGGTGGCACAGGGCACAGGTAATTAAAATAAGAGTCGTAAATCGTTATTCTTCTTGTCTTCTGTCTTTCACTTCTCCTTTTTTAAGGGCTACCAACAAATCATGATTGTCTATAATAGTAGCTCAGCTATAATTTACTTATTTCTGTGATCTCTAGACGCTAGTGACAGGCTGTCACTGACAGCCATTAAAAAAGAAGAAGTTTAAGACAAGCTGTTACATTTGACGTTTTTGAAATTTTGTTTATTGTGATATGTTTATTTATGTTACCTATGATTGTGACCTATTGCTATCGCCAGTTATCGCCCTTTATCTTACCTATAATTGTAGCACAAGTATTCTGTGATTGTAGTGGAAACTGAAAAGAGTATTTAATTAATCTCGAAAACAAAACGGTAACTCACAAGAAGGCCAAAAAGTTTCAATTCCCCGAAAGAATGTTTGGGAAATGAAATATTTTCTTATAACCATTGTATTTAGAAGATTAACATCATCAGCCCTTTGTACTGTTTTTAATGGTATTAAATTTGAAATTTCATTATGAAACATGAAACCGTTGAGTGATATTATATGCGTTCTTTTTGATTGAGATCTCAGCTCACTTCAGTTAATGTAATCGGAGATAAAGTGATGTGAGTGAGCACCAAAAAGTACGACACACTCAATTGAAACGCGCGATTTGCCGACGTATCAAAATTCAATTCAAAAAAATATTTAAAATATAATGATTCTTATCAGCATCTAATGAAGTAATTCTTTCCATAATCCCATAGATAACATTCACTTAAAACCAATGAAAATTAGATTATGCTGTTTAAAACTCCAAAACAAATCAAATATTTCTTCATCTCCTCCACTTTATTTCCGACTCAAGTCTAACTGAATTGCATATGCAGCATCGGTGAAGGGGGAGGAACTATCGAGGATCAAACTGAATTTTTTTTGATGTACTGTTGAAGAAAAAGATAGTTGATTTAACCAATAAAAAATAGTGTTTAAGAATACTAAATGTTCTGTATTTTTCAATAACTATCGAAAAAAATTTCTATTTTCCATTTAGTTGTAGGTCATTGTTTACTTCAAGACTTTATTCTACAACAAAAAGAAAAATATCTACAGATTGTTCATGTCGCAAGAAATCACTTGTTGCTTGTCGATTTTCGACATTGATCTTATTAAATTTTTTTGTAATTTTGACTAAAATAATGACCATATTCACTAATATTTATCACATGTTTCCCTGGATTGATGATATATTACTCATTTCTGCAAACTTTTATTGGTCAAATATTACTTCTAAGCTTTCTTACTATATTTGAGAAAATTTGGTAAAAATAGTAGAAGAGTGGTTCTTACGAGTAAAATTTGGTAAATTGGGAAAGTTCAACCAACCTTCCTAATTAAGACTGAAAGTTTATAATTCAAAAAGAATGATTCATACACACAGTATTTTCACATCTCTTGTAAGCAATATTTTATGGGTACTAGGGAATTTTAACGTAGGTAAAAAATAAGATATATAAAAGAATACAATTTTGGTTCTTCGCATAAATGACAGCTGTAAGGCACAGGTATACGATAGAAGCTACCTACTGTTGGACAAAAATTTAAAAACATTAAAAATACTAACTGCTTGCAGTAGAAATGTAACATCTCTCTGTTCTTGGATTTTACTATACTTGTGATCAAGTTTACTTCGATATGAGACAAACATCTAGGATCAACTGATAGTATTATAATTCTTTAATTCTAAATTAATTTTTAATATCTTCAATTGTAAAAAAAAATTGGTGTCATTAAAAGGGTGTATATGTTACCGACAAAGTCCGTTATGCAGTCATACCTAGGCAAAGTCCCTATTGTCGGGCCACTCATGGTATATCCCCTTCCCCTTTTTGGAAAACTTCATGTGGAATACACATTATTTGATTTGATTCCCCGAGAAGGGGAAGGGAATAGTGGTCCGGCAATACGGACTTTGCCTAGGCAAACCTAGGTATGACTGCATAACGGACTTTGTCGCTAACATATACATATTGTTATTTATTTCCATGAATTGCAGGTAAATAATTTTTAGTGGAATATTCCCAGAAACAAATTGAATTATAAATTTTGTAATAACTGTTTTTAAAACATTCACATAAAAGTGCAATATTTTTCTTTCTATTTAACCTCTACAAATATTTCCCACAATATTACTATTTCATAGGAGTCTGACCATAAAGTATCATTAAAGATTTTTGCAAGTTATTCTCGTATATGGAAAGCATTGCTATATCTCTCTAACCAATCTGAATGTGAATTCCACTATGGTACTCTTTGTCAAAAAGACCGCAGTGAAGCATTATCCATACATTCAGGGGCCATATTCTTGACTGAGGAAGTGAAGCTTCTCAAGAGAACAGATATTTTGTCTTCGTCACTGCAATGACAAAATAAACAAGAAAGATAAATATTTGTTCTCTCGGGAAACTACTCCCTTAGTGAACATCATTGCATTTTCTATTGTGAGATTGTACACTTATTTGTTACTACACTGTAAATTACAAAAATGGATATTAGGGAACAAAAAATATTAAGCATAATCTTTATTAAATATATCTCCATTGCAATTACAAAATAAAATATAAAATTATATATTTACAATCAATATTAATATATAAGATGTACAAATATGGCAGTATGTGGCCCCACACAAAAGTATTGAGATCATCATTAGACAGACCCCTTTACAAAATATAAATAATACAAAAAAAGATAAAATAATATACTAAGATTATATTTTAATTATTCACAAAACTTTAAAGCCTTTATAAAAATTTAATATTGCAAAATTAATTTACATATCACAATATACATTTCATACAATATATTTGTACAGCCTAACATATTCCTTGAATCAGGCTTACTACTTATCTTCTCCAAAAGTATATTATTTCAATTCATTTTATTAATTTTTTCAAAACAAATTATCTAATTAGAACTAACATTTGTAGAGATGATATTTTATTTTAAATGCAGATATTAATAAAATAATGGTGAAACTTTATCACTTCGCTTTTGGTTTGAAATAATCCTTATTACTTACTACATTTTCTAAATATAGGTAATAATGAAGTTATTAAAAAAAAATGGTAGCATTAATTCTTACTGACAATGTCGTTAAAACCTTTGGAGCTTTTTGCAATTTATGAAATCTTCATATCGTAATTTAAACAAAATCGATATTGCGAAAAATACTGAATGTTGTAGAAGCTTTTTCACCGCAGTGTTAATTAAAAAGTAATTAAGTACTATGTGGCATATCTAAGTTGATAAAATATATTATTTTTCAAGTGCTACATAAAAAATACTTGAGTAATCAAATTCATAGGCTATGTGGCTTTTTATTGTTGTTGATACATGAAGTCCTTTCATTTTATTGATATTTATATTGCCTAGATGTGGAAATATAAAAACTTGGTACATAGTAATTTCTGGTTAAGGCATTATTTATAACAGGCCACGTAAGTATCTATTGGAAAGTTACTTTTACAAATGTTTTGGAGAAAATAATAGCATGAAGTCTTTATCTACCCAATTTACACATCTGCATTGTTACTTATAAGTGCTTTAAAATTATAAATTGCCCAGCATATTATTTTTTAAATTGAAGTTCAATTTATAGAAATTTAAAAAAATGTTTTAAAATATTTTAATACATATTTTTGTTGTTTTGTTTCGGAAAATTTTGTTACTTGTTCAGATAACGCCCACTAATTTGCTGAATATCTTTGAATTCTTAGGTACTTCATCATGGTAGAATTGATCAGAATATTGGTAGCAACCTATGCAGTTACTTTATATCTGTTCACAGGTAAAATCAAAAGCATTTAGAAAAAGCCTCCAATTAAACAACAAAACACTTAAATTTGTTTGTTTGTTAATTGACCTTATTGTTACACTTATTTGTTAAATAACTATTCACTATTGTAACATATTGGCATATTATCTTAGAACTTGAATCAGGTAAATATTTCCATAATCTGCCGCCTTAGACTAATAATTATCCTCCCTTCTAGCATTTGGCTGGACAAAATTTCCGAGAAAAAATTTGATTTGCGGCAATCACAAACTATTCAACAATTCCTCAGAATAATTCATATAACAAACTAATCATTAAAAGACTAAAAAACAGATATGTAAAGTAAGTAGATTAAGCTACAATAGACTCGCAGTGGAGGGACGAATAGACCCACTCACCTCAAACCTAAGTAGATTTAGGCTTACTCTAATTGCTCTTAATTAAACAAGGGTCTGGATACAAAAAATACATGTTATATCAATCAGTGTTTTTAGTAGAAAATTTAACTCTATTTAGATTGGAATTAAGTTTAGAACTTGGCGTCAACATTCAGATTATCTTACAAGAAAATTATTGCATTTGTGAGATTGTCATATCAACCTTATCTAAAGTGTGTTTATTTCTGCAAACTATCCAACAATACTACATATTTTTGTAACCAGATCCTAAATATTTTCCTTATATACTATTGGATCATTTGTAAAAACCTATTTTCTTCTAACAGAGAGCTTAGAGACGAAGTCATATCATTAACGACCATATTTGAATTAGGTTTTTCGCCAATATTTAGCGGATGTGTACTACTACTAACTGTATCTGAATTGTTCACCCACGACTGACAGTTTTGAACGTATTCCAAAGTTCTTTGATAAGCGTCTTGACGCATTCCGAGCATTGTGGTACCGCCGTTTGAAATACCTGGTGACATTTGTGATTGACTAACATCGTTACACTGTATTTCATTATTTTGATTACAACACTGATTAAAGCCCGATTTTTTACAATTGGAGCAGTTATGTGGATTAGGAATGCACTGATTAGGATACGATGGAGTTGAATAGCAGTTTTGAGAATAATGTGAACAGGGTCTTGTCATTTGTGCTTGTTGAGGTTGTTGAGTCATAACTTCAGATGGTGCCGGAGTAGCTACTGCAGGTGAAGGCATTGGTTCTGACATGTTGGGCATGCAGTTGTAATTTAATTGGAAGTTGTTGCAATTATAATGATTTGGATGGTTTTGGTGGTTTTGACTATAATGATTGTTACAGTAATGATTTGAATTATTACCCATATAACTATTCTGAACGTTAGTTTGTCGGCATACGTGATTATCTTGTGGCATATTTTGTTGACATCCACAACCATCCCAGTGTTGTATGGGGTAACAAGTGACGTGATTTATGGGTCTACTGAAGCAGTTCATGTTCATCATTTGGGAATGGCACCTTACAGGAATGTTACTTTGCTGCATCATGTTGCTCTGTATGCCATAGTTTGAAGCTGGATAATTAGTATTCATAAGATTCATATTTCCATTTGGAGAAGACATCATCTGATTCATATTATTAGTAGAAGGCGATGACATCATTTGTTTCACATTGTTTGCTGAAGGAGAAGGTGCCATTTGTGCTATATTTGTAGTTGGAGAATGGATCAGTTGAGTACGGGCAGATGACAACATTTGGCTAATATTAGTAGCTGCCGGTGAAGGCATCATCTGATTCATGTTATTAGCTGCAGGAGAAGGCATCATCTGACTCATGTTATTAGCAGCAGGAGAAGGCATCATCTGACTCATGTTATTAGCAGCAGGTGAATGCATATTTTGATTTATGTTATTGGCTGCAGGAGAAGGCATCATCTGACTCATGTTATTAGTAGCAGGTGAATGCATATTTTGATTTATGCTATTGGCTGCTGGTGAAGGCATCATCTGATTCATATTATTCGCAGCAGGTGAAGGTATCATCTGATTTATGTTATTAGCTGTAGGTGAATGTATCATTTGATTAACGTTGCTGGGTGCAGGAGATGGCATCATTTGGTTATGATTAGATTGGGGAGAATTTACCATTTGATTATTAGAAGGAGATGATATCATTTGGTTCAAATTACTGGAAGGTGAATGAATAATTTGACTTAAACTACCTGGTGAAGGCAAAATTTGACTGATAGCAGATGGCGACATATTCTGAGGTGAAGGTAATGGAAAACTAGAAGGAGACGGTATCATTTGTGAAGAACTTTCTAAAGGTTTTTGATTTGCATCTGACCAACTCATTACGTTTTGATTATCAGCTACTTGGTTCAAATATCTAACCATTTCATCTGGTATTACGAGTTTATTTTCAACCATTTCCCCTTCTCCGACTTCATCTAGTACTACTGCTTGATTAGGATGTAATTCCGAAGAGTTTGCAGTGTCTTTTAGAGGTGATAAGGATACAGATGCTGGGCGAGGTGGTGGACTCTTTCGGTCTGTCAAAGTATGACATGGTTCTGACATTCTCCGAGCATCTGTACTAGTTGTTGTCGATTGAATATTAGATAGATTTGAAGACAACCAAGTTTGTTGGATTGCAGTTTGTTGAAGAGATGCATTCTGGGTCTGAAACAAATAATTGGATACAGTCTATGTTAATTTGTATTATATTGAACAATTTACCTGTAGTACTAAATTGCTGCTGGTATTATTGCCAGGAGAATTCTGTAGTTTTTGTAATTGTCCAGCTAAAAGATGAGAAGGTGGTGGTGGAGGTATGCAAGTTCCACCTGTCGTAGCTGTCGACAACTGACTTGATCTTCTTGAACTACCTGCTGATATAGGATCGTAAAAAGACCCAGGTGCTATACCAGGACGCAAACTAGATGCTTGTGAAGCAACACTACTTTTTCTACTCATATCAGCACTTCTCATGCTTCCATAGTAAGAACTAACAGTTGAGTTACTATCTCTGCGGATTTGAGCTTGTGTATTACCAGAAGGTTGAAGTCTTTGCTGAAGATCGGTAAGTTGGGTTTTATTTTGCGGAGGCCCAGTTGTACCTAAAACGAATTTTAACAAGGTTTACAATATATTTTGGGACTAAAATTACACTAAAGTTTATTGTTAAGTTGAATGTATGATTATTTACCTTCCATTTTAAGATCAGTTATTCGTCTATTTAGATCGGCAATATTTTTTCTTTGATTATTTGTTGAGGGTATAGTCGACGGCTTTCCTTTGGCTAGATGTTTCATTCTAACTCTTGGTGTTCTTTCTGCAACCGTTACTCCACCTCTTTCACTTCCCAAGCCCACCATTGCCCTTAGTACAATAGGAAGTTCGTCTATTTCTAAGTCTTCTGCATCATACGCCCAAGGTATATCGTCAGCAGCACCCAATGTTCCACCGATGTCACTCGTTAAGTCGTCGTTGAAACCACCAAGGCCTGAAAAAATATAATTTTTAATGAAATTTTTTGTTGAATCATATGATATTTAATTTCACATCATCAGGGAGAAATTCTAAATTAAAAATTGTTCAGAGTAAGTAACAGAAATAAGCAGAATTTTACCTGCTAGCTGTGTGGTGCCGAGAGGACTTCCTTGTTGTTGACCAGGAGAATTAACATCAGATTCAGATTTAATACTCGGACTGCTAAGACTGGTTGTTTTATGGCTTTGCATGTCCTCGCTCCTTGGACTGGAATCTAAACCAGCTGGACCATCATCAGGACCTTGTTCGGAGCCCTTGTGTTTTTTGCTGGCATAAAATTCTGCTCCATGTACCGTCTTGACGTGTTTTCTAAGAGAACTTGGGTCGGTATACCGTTTTGTACATCCTGGAGCTTTGCATACATACGGTTTCTATCAAAAATAAAATATATTTTACTATTTACTTTTCAATTGAAGTTATAAAATATTGCTTAATATTATTTATTTAGATATAGGTACACTACTTTGCATTTGTTTTTACTTACAAAATATCCAACTAAGCAAGCAGCAGAAACAACATTCATTAAAATAAGAATAAAGAACGCCAATAATAATTAAGTTAAACAATTCAAATATACCAATTATGACTAGTTAACAGCATTTGCAGTTTAACCTAATGGAAATCCGCGAAAACTGGTATGCTAGACTTAGGCAACATAAAAAAAGTAATTACACCTTGCCTGGTAATGTTCAATTATGTCTTTAATTTACTAGTATGCTACAAAAATAATTAATGTTTCATGGTAGTGTTCAATTATGTCTAATAGGGAACTTGAACAAAATAAATATCGGTTTTTTATATATCTTAAACGAAGCTTATTTGGGTTCTAAACTGGAGAATAATTTTTTGTATTGTCGTAATACAAAAATGTTTTAAAAATTGAAAATAAAAACTTTAGCAAACCCACGTAATTGAAAACGCATCGTGACGCGTAAGTACGGACGGTTCTGTCACCTTGTTTGGTGACGTTCAGCTGAGTCTAGATGTGGTCGTTTTTACATTAACTACTTTGACAATCCAAAACCAGTATGAGTCATTATTGTTATTGTAATAGTTATTTATGTACCTAGGAAGAAAAACTGTCCATTATAGTCGAGTCTGCAAATTGATAGTCGAGGCGTAGCCGAGACTATCAAGCAAGCGAGAAAATAGACAGTTATTCGCCGAGGTGCATTCGTCGATCTTCACAAAAAATGACTAATTTCCGAATGAATATTCACACCACGGTTTTATTCACACGTAAAATCTAGCGGATTTCGTAAATAATTAATTTGACAACATAAAATTACAGTTATTGTCATAGTCATTCTCGCATCGTGCATAATAGCGACCACAGCGGACGAAAAGTACTTGACGATTTTTCATCCGGAAATTAGTAGGCGTAAAATGTCATTTTTTGCGCCTCATCAGTACAAGGTAGATATACTCCGTCCGAGAGCTCTGTGAGCTTAATCCCGGACTGAAGACGATGCTGAAATCACAATCAATACATATCTTCCAGTAAAGGAAATGTTAAAGTTGTGCTAAGAGCGACATCTTCACTATCGGTCACGTTTTTGAAAATATATTCAAAACTTTGTATAAAACTATTATTCGATATCTATTGGTAACGCGCTTTACTAAATACGACAATTTTCATGAAACTGTAATAATCTGTTGGATAATATTTATCATAGATATTAAAAGGGTGGACAACATTTTCATCTTTTTTATACAGTTATTAGTTCAAAAACATTGAAAAGGACTAGCCTGAATGCGATAAGAAGCAGTACAATTTTGTTCGTCGAAAACAATATTTTATTTCATGACTAGGTCTTAAGTCTTCCAAATTATCGATACTTATCAGTTACACTTACCTCATTACTATGCGTACGATTTTGATGTTTGGCTCTATCAGATGCGTTACTAAAGGCTTTAGCGCAGCCGGGATATTCACAGGTGTATGGTTTTTCGCCAGTGTGAGATCGTAGATGAGTTTTCAGGTTCTCCAGTCTCGAATAAGCTTTCGCACATCCTTCAAACTATAAAAATAAACAAATTTCAATGTGTTTGTTAATAAGTATAATTAGTTGATCAGGTATAAAAGTAAATGGAATAATTGATTAATAAAAACCTTACCGTGCATTTATGAGGTTTTTCTCCGGTATGCCTCCTCATGTGTACAACCAACATGTATTGAGCTTTAAAGGGCTTTTCTGCTCTTGAACAACCCTCCCATCGACATACAAAAGACTTCTTGTTCGCATGTATGTGATCATTGTTGATGTGCTGAGAACAAGACAGTTGATATGAATCTAATCTTTATCAGTACCTCAATGAGAATAAATATTTATATTACTATTTTAAATGAAACTAACTGTTTCTAATTAATTCCACTAATAATGAAAAATTTAATTAAGATTCTAAAAAATTATTGATAATTATCATCGACAGAATGACAGAAGTTACATTTTATGTGATGCCTACAAGATGTTTAATATTTTGGCTAGACCGAATAGTGACTGATTGATTGAATACTTATTAATAGAAAAAGTAGATATATGATATAACAAATATTTAATCTTAGGTATTATTAGCCCTATGGGGATAACCTGGATATCTTTTTCCCATTTAAGATCAGTATAACTGTGCAATGATATAGGAAATCAAGGAAAACTATATCTGCTGATCTTTACAATTGTTACTTAAGGAGACAATTTAATAGTGGAGAGCTCCCTAGATTTATCTGTTCATTTACAACTTCATATTGTGGGTCTCTAATTTCTAATTCTTCAAGAAAATCTAGTTCTTGTTTCTTATCACAAATATGTAGTACTTCTAGTTCTGTGTTTGCGTAATGGGATTTCAGGTTGTTTTAATCTGTGTGCTCAGTGTTAATTGTGTCTAATTTCAAAATTTCGAATTGTTTGACCAATATTGTCAGCATTACATTCTGGACATTTAAGGGTCCAAACAGTAAATTCAAATAAATATTTATTTCAAAAAAGTGTTAAAAAATAAGTTTTATTGTATAGTTAGGGTCACAATTAATATATAAATCACTGATTCAAGTAAAGCATTATAATACCTACTTAAAACAAGTAATTAGCGTTACTTACTTTTACCAATTCTTCTTGCGTTCCAAATTCCGTTGAACACTCTTTCCAATGACAGTTTGTTTCTATGAAGTCTCCTGGTTCATCTTTGAGATCAGTAGGATCACTTTGTCCCTCTTGTCCACAGAAATTGGGGGATGGTTCTTTTTTCACTTTGGATTTTCTTGATGTCGTTGAATCGATGTCAAGTTGTGTTATTGTACTAGTTTCAGACTTTTTTCTGTCGTTTAAAATCTGAAAATTACATTTTGTTTTCATAAATTAATACATTTAATAAACTTGAATATTTAATAATTGTTGTGAAAGAAAATCATCCTACAGAAGATTGTATGATTAAATGGAAATGTATATTAATTTAAGAATTAAATTACTTACATCAGTCTTAATGTTGTGAGTTACGTGGAGGGGATGATGTCCCAAAGAGTACATGGGATGAGGAGGAGGCGCAGCAGGAGGTAAAGGTAGCAACGAGCCTGAGCTGCGCATTAAGTGAGCCTGAAGTTGTTGAAGATGCATTGGATGCATTCCCAAAGCTGGGCTTATCGCCCCGGCCGATAGATGTCCATATGAGCCACTTGCACTCGATGACCTCGATCCATTGACTATAGAGGCTAGGGAATTGGGAGAAAACCTTATCATCGAATTAATGTCAAACGAATCTGAGTATGGAGAGGAGGATAAGGCGCGCTTACGGGAAGCTCTTATACTGCCCGGTCGGGGACTGTTTAACCTGGAACCTTTAAATACAAAAATAGCATTATTATCCAACTACAAATATAGCTAGTATATATATATTTTCCCACTTACCATCTATACTAAATGGAAATTCTGAACTTCCTAAAGTAGATGCAGGGTGGACATCTGTAAGACCTCTTGCACTTAAATATTCAGAACCTAGTCCTAGCCCTGCAACAAAAAATAATTTTAAATGAAAAATCGTAAAAATATTGCTTTGGTGAAAGTTATTGATTATAAACTACCCAAAGGATAGAGGTACACATGAATGTAAATATTCATGGGAGGAGAATCAATCCTCCCTATTTTTGGCGTACATGAGCTGGTTCACAGACGGATCCAAAATTGATGTCCAAGCTAGATCCGCCGCATGGTGCAGCCGACCAGACTGAACTTGTTGAGAGTCTTTCAAGAGGAAGTTTTCGCCATTGACCCGTGCGTTGGGTGGAAGCTGTAGAACCACTACTCTAACATGTCAATAAAGGACAGCCAGGCAGCAATAACAGCACTGTGCTCCAATAGTTACAATTGAAAACTAGCTTAGAATACTATATTACTCCTAAACCAACTGGGTGCAATCAATAAGGTTGTCCTGGTCATGGGGAACGAAGAAGTGGATCAACTTGCTAGGAGAGGATGTCTCTTAAGGGTTTTTTGGAATCACCTGAGTGCGTTTCTTAAGTTAAGATTTGTTTGTGTTCCAATGAAATGAAACTAAGAAGCTGAGAAGTAAATATTCTACTGTTTGTTAGTAAATATTAATTACTATACTAACAGTAGACTAATATTTTTACATTTTGGTATTCCGACAAATATGTGCAATAATGTAATTTTTTAAAATAGTTTTTATAAATATGTTCCTATCTCTACTAAGTGCATATGTTTCCAATATACTCTTGAGGTTGATTGCCCCACATAGCACGCAATATTCCTGGGATATTCTCTCAATGTCCTAGAAGGAATATAAATATTCCGAATATTCCAGGAATATCCGGTAAATATATATATTCTGAACGGATATTCTACGGATGTTCCCAATAGAATATCCATAAAATAATATTAGGGGCAAATCCTAAGAATATCTCTTGAGGAATATCTTTCGTAGAAGATTCTCAGAATATTCGGGAAGGGAGTTTCTAAAAGCATACTGAGTAAGAGGCCATTAGTTAGCATAAGAAGAATTGACATCTGCCAGTCTGCCATTGAATTATTTGACTCCTCCAGTCATCCATTTGCAATATTTGCATCCATACTTTTGTGTGTAGTGTGAATTTTTAAGGTGAGTAAAATTTTGGTACTTATTATTATGAAATTAAAAACAAATAAGTAGGAAAATTATTAGAGTTCTAAAATATGTTGGGGAAAATGCGGTAATACAACCTGCAAACACGTGTGAATCAAATTATAATCGGCACTCTAATGAATTAACTAATGAAATCTCCGACTCCGAATTGTATTACCTATAAGTATTAAAATTCATGTTTATGTTTGTTGCAGATGATACTGCTGTAGAGGCCAACAGAAAATGCAGATTTAGTGCCTCTATTTAACATAGCAGACATAGAAGAACTGGAAAACACCTACAAACTGCTTTCAATCTAGATGCGTAAGTGATATTATTATATTCTTATAAAATTACTATACAAGACTATTTAATGAGAAATCTAATAAATAAAATTTTCTGTAGGTTATTTACCTAAGCCATGAGGGAAGATTGGATTACAAAGAAAGTGTTAGGAGAACTTTGAGAAAAATCTTTGAAGAGGAGGTAGCCATGATGTACAGCTTTCAAGGACATGAAGGGAAAAACTTATTTAATAAAGGGACTGTCTATTCGTCCGGGCGCTCGGACGAATAGTAAATTGCGCTATACGTCCGGGCGTAAATATACGCCCGGACGAACAGTGTGGGAGGCTATTAATCCGTGCATTCTTAAAAAAATAATAATGTTGTATTATCAAGTATAGTTCCGTAATGTGCAAAATAAAATGTGAATACTGCCTAAAAATGTAAAAAAATTGTAAATGATTCATTTAGTAAATAAGTTTACCTACTCTTCTTAACACATAATGCAATATTATGTTCTAAAGTGATTGCAAAAGAGACTGCTAAAAGAGACTACAATATAATATGAGAAGGGAAAAGTTTACCTCCCTATAGAAGAAATCGGGATCACCGAGTTGTACCACAAGATATCAGGTATGTATAATCCTTCCGTCGGGTTGTACCACCGAGTTTCTTGGGGGGGGGCAAGGAAAATCATTGAGGAAGCTATACAGAGTTTAAAAAATGGCTTCATCAATGATTTTCCTTGCCCTTCTCGATAAATTAATCAATGATCTGTTTTAATCAAGACAGAAATTCTAAATAGTGGGTCATAGAATAATCCCCAATAAAGGCGGAAATGGATTAACTCAGGTAATCGTGGTACAACTCGGTAATCCCCGAAGAAATAGCAGATTGTGCTGGATACCAGATGCCTGTAAACATGTTACATTAAGTATACGTAAGTTCTTTAAAGCAATAATATGATCTCTCTAAATGGTAAACCTATACTGAAGGAGAAAATTCATACTAATTAAAAAAAACAACATTTTATTTTAAAACTAAAATACAAAAATAGTAACTCTTAAGCTAAAAAACAAAAATAAATTCTCACATAGGTATCACATAAACTGGATAAATTGCATGGTAAAACGAAAAAATAATTCTAAGGCATTTGTACTTAGGTTTGTGGTGAGTGGGTCTACTAAGTAATAAGGTATTATGAAGTAAGGGGTTTAAAAATAATAAAAAATTTAAACGAATATTTGTAAAAATTTAAATATTTGGTTGTTTTTAATTTTATTTACAGCCACTACAAAACCACTTTTGTGTTTGTTTAGGTACTTTGGTCAAACTAGTACATTTAATGTCTACCCACTGTAAACATGAATCACATCTAATTGAATCATTGCTAAGAAATTTACCTTTGATAAAAATTTTAATGCTCTTAAATGTGTTTTTCACAACCAAAATTACTTTTTGTTAGTTCTAACCTATAAACATATAAACTAAGTTTATTTTTTTAAGAATGCACGGATTAATAGCCTCCCACACTGTTCGTCCGGGCGTATATTTACGCCCGGACGTATAGCGCAATTTACTATTCGTCCGAGCGCCCGGACGAATAGACAGTCCCTTTAATAAAACTCAAATATGCATTGCCGTAATAAGTGAGTATTATGTTTTGTTGACAGTTTTGTGTAGAAATAAATTAAATTGTTGAACAAGTTTAGCAAAAATGATAAAGCACTATTGTTGCAGTAAGTAATTGAATAATATATAAAGCTTTATTATAAATAGAATTAGCTCACAGAGTATAATATATAGAGGGGCAATTTTAAAGCTCTTAACAGAATAGTATTCTATTATAATGTACTATGTCGATTTGAGTTACATAAAAGTGATAACTCTCTTAAAATAATACTTCTGTAATTGCTTGTTTTTTACATAAAACTATATAATTTATTTCCATGTACAACAAGATTTAGTAAAAAATAATTCAATGTCAAACTAATGAAAGCTCCTCAACCTTATAAAAATTGAAAGATCGAGATGAATAGATATTTATGTATGCAAACAGGGCACAATAGATCTTTTACGTCTCAGTGAATGCCACTCCAGTATTCGTTGGCAAACAGGGTTGATATATCAAGTCAAAATTTGAAATACTATACATCTGTTGTGTATTAAATAATAGAATATTATGGACTTTTCTACTTCCAATTTTATTGATATTGCAAAAATATTGGTAAAATTTTCAAATTTTAACTTTATACAGATTACTCATACTTTATTATTGATATTGGATTGGAAATAATATTTATTCCAAACACAAAAACTATAACAACTTTTTTTTTAGAATCTGTCTTAAAACAACACTCTGAAACTACTTCCAAGGATGTTGAAGTGGCAATTAGCAAATGGTTAGCTAAAGCCAAAGAATGTATGAAAAAATTCCCAATTGAAGTTAATGATGTATTGGAAATAAATAATTAATTAATATTTGGTTTTTATATATCCTTTCATATAATTTCCCTTGATAGTTGAGTTTAATTTACATGAAATATTCATGTAGTGTGAAATGTACATTCTTCAAATATCGTCAGGAGGACATTGAAAGAATATCTGGAATATACTTACAATATTCCCTTGGTGTTGTCCCTTTAACGTGCCAATCTGAATATTCATGGACCATTCAAGGAACATCTGCAATATTCATGGTATATTCGCTTGGAATGATCCCCGAATGTGCCAGTTTGAATATCCTTGGAATATTCCAGTAATATCGGGAATATGCGTCGTATATTCCTTGAAAATATCCTTCGAATGCATCTTGCGGAATATCTATATGATATTCATAGAATATCTAGGATATTCATGGAACATTCTCACAGGATATCCATCGACTATTGTGGAGACTGAACAAAGTGTTAATCCTAGGAATATTCTCTGAAGAATAAATATATCTCTTGGACATTCACTGAATATACCATTATTCTTGCGGAACATTCTATGAATATCCTATGAATCAAATTTTGCTATCTGGGGCCATGCTTTCATCCTACTGAAAATAGAGACCGATAAATGGATCATTTAACAAATAGGTAGTCATCAACTAATTTTCCGTTCATATGTCCGACAGCTTAGTGAGACGTACTCTTCCGCTTATTCTAATTTTAATGTTTTTATGACTTCTCAAGACATGCCATTATGAATTTTCATATTAACAATATGGGTAAGTAATGGGGTAAATTTATATGCTATACGATTCCAACGCACATTTTCAATGTTTGGATTGTAATTATCGTTTATTTATTGGAATCACTTTTCCTTCTTCAGTGATTCACATCAGGTTAAAAGCAGCGTGACTTGATATCTGTCAATAATATCAAACTCAAAACTCGTACTACTATACTACAGTCAAGAGAGGCGATACAATCAAATTAACTATTGTTTTATTGATGTGCATCGGCAGCATGAGCCTTTCAATTGTCGAGTAAATTATTTCTGGAAAAACAACAATAAGATTAATTCTTGTAATGCGCGAATTCTGCTCATGAAGTTGACATTACTTGGCGCTGCTTGTGTTTTGACCAATCGAATTTCAACAACAAAAAACATAACCATAACCGATATAGATGAGTTGGATCGAGAAGAGCCTTGAATAATAAATTGCCAGTAGCTTGGAAAGCACGGCGAGCAACGAACAACATTTATAAATCCTCAGTTGTAGTACCAACATCCAGCACATATTCGGTACATAATTCTGGCCACGCATGCGTATAAGATAATGTTAACAACTTTGTTGCGGATATCGCTTTTAAAAAATTTATATTTTAATTTGTTTTCTATAAACATAGTTGTGTTCCACGTTTTTCAGAT
The DNA here is from genome assembly GCA_947563755.1 of Lochmaea crataegi. Lineage (NCBI taxonomy): Eukaryota > Metazoa > Arthropoda > Insecta > Coleoptera > Chrysomelidae > Lochmaea > Lochmaea crataegi. The sequence goes on along the minus strand of OX387429.1, from coordinate 4,767,148 downwards.
ATACTGATTTCATTATTCTCAAAATAATTATTTATCCAAATAAATAGAGTTTGACGAAGGTAACAGACAGTGCATTAACAACCAACGATTGATCCTATCAAATATGATGTTATCTACACGTTTCCTAATCTCACAATTTTCTAAATGGAGATATCCGGTAGTTTTAGTGAAACAATCATGGGCCTGTAACTCGAGCATGCGGGACAAACCAGGCACTAGAAGCCGCAGAGAAGGAGAAGGAAAATAAAAGAAGCCTGTGATTGTTTTATAGATCGTGCCATTAAAAAAGGAAAGCAATGCAGGCGTACGAACAACGAACACAGAAAATAATCTCACATCCGGCTTCTAAGCGTTAACGAGTGTTAAACATAACGTTACGTGTTTAGTCGTGGAGCAATAAATGCATTTATGCCCTAAGGTATTTGTATATACGTTAAACATGTATAAAAATTCTTTGTGTAATTGACCCATGTAAATGTTGCTTATGTTTTTAACGAACGCATGGGCGCCACCTGGAATGAAATAAAACTGTTTTATAATGTTTCTTACCAACATCTCAAAAGAGGGTGCAGCATTCACTATCTTTGTGATTTATGAACAATCGGGGACCTCGGACCAAGCTGCCAACCCAAAAATTTGAAACTTTTATACCACTGAGGAAAAGGGGAATTTGGCATGTAAAGGTTCGCGTTATTTATATCGGCTCTTCAAACCTGGTTAACGGATCCAAATATCAATATTTGTAAAGATATTTGATTGGCTGAATGTTGTGTTGGTGCTCCTGATTTCACGTCAATAATGTCAATCGCGCCAGAGATTTGAAATTAGTTTATTTATTTTATCGGGGTAATACTCGATACTCGTTCTTCGAACTCGTGGAATTATTAACAACAAGCTTTCATGGAAATTATCGGTAATTTTTAAGCACAAGCGGTATTTAGGGAGAATATTTCTCGAATAAAAATACAAATTACTGTATATCTCCACTATATTCAGATAGATAATGTAACGTCTCTAACTTTAAAATCTCAATAAAAACAAATTATTTATTTATTGAAACAGTAACGTACCTAATACATTTTCGTCAATTTCCCGTTCTGTTATATCTTCGAATCGATTCATGGCCTCTAAGAAACTTTTCTTTGACGTTTCACGTTTATTATTTTAACGTTGTCTGACAACGGTTGTCATGGCAACGTGGAATAATCAAAGGTAATACCACGAGCGCTTCAAATTTTATCGATAATTTTTTCTTTTCCACGAAAACTTGTTTATTTGGCAAAAATATGAAAACAAACCGATTGATAAAATCACGAGTCCGTTAGGACGAGTGATTTTATCTAAATTCGGTTTGTTTGAATGTTTTTGCCTCAAATAAACAAGTTTGAGTGATGAAAATAAAAAATTATGTGATAAAATTTGAAGAACGAGTTGTATTTGGGAAGATTATTTTTTTCAAAATTTTGACGTTTCAATGTAAACAAGGTATTATCGATGAGGAAGCAGTTTTATCAGTATAATACCGAATGATTGGCTAGAATAATGTATTGCTATTGGTTAAAACCACCAAAATGTCACATTTTGACAAGCGAAAAAAATAATCTGTGTAATCTTGTGTTGGATGGTGCCATTATATAAAAGACATGATCGCAATTGAAATTTGCAAAAACGCCCGAGAACACCGTCGAAAATGACCGGTTTCGCAAACCAAACTATACATACAGGATGTTTCACGACGAGCTTACACTATCCATATATTGGAGACTACTCACACGATTTCTATAAAAATTTATGGAAAATATTTTGACATACATGCCGGTTACACAGAAAGTGAACGACAACTTTGTTATTTTAAATGTTTCACATTAAATCTTAATGTCACTTTGTGTAGAATACCCTATATGTAAAATTTATACTTATCGAGATATTCATTTTTTTAATAAAAAATTGACAGGTGCAGACCTTCATATTGAAAATTCTGTGTGAACATCCCCAATACCAAATAAAAAACATCTTGTCGGGTACATTAGTAGGACGATCAAGGTAATTGGTGACATGTCGAAAAGTTTTTTTTTGTATACAGGGTTCGTAAAAAATGATGAAAAGTTCAAGTTCAAAAATGTTTAATATCTTATTTTTTTTTAAATGGCTCGTTTGGAATTAAACAATGAATATTATCTAAATTTACTTTTAATACATGGTGAATGAGACAGAGTTGTTACTAGAACATGCGTTTTATTTGCTACAAGATTTCCAGATCGACCCCGACCCAGCCGTCACACAGTGAAGAGAATATTAAACAATTTAACACAATTTGGTTGTTTTCAAGCAAAAGTTAAGAAAGTGAAGCCTTCAATATATATAGATACTGTAAGCTCGTCGTGAAAATACATTTAAAAGACAAATGTTTGAAATTATGATGAACCAACAATAAAATAATAAAAATTATACTTACCAAGATTATGTTGTATGCTTTTTGTTTAGTTTTAAGTTTAAGTTTATTGCATCAATTTAATTATTTGTAGTGTTTTTATGCTTTTTTTTGGGGTTAGGTGGAAGAGCAGATGCATATTGTTATGTCATATAGCAATGTGCAAACTGAATCTCGCCCAATACTAGTTTTACATATGTATAGTATGCCTCTCCTGACTCATTTTCATGTTTTTTCGAATTTTCTCGGTTCCTAATTATCCGATCAAGTAACTCGACCGCGCATTTTGTTCGTATTTTAATTACCTATGATTTCTCTATACATACCATTGAGATTGCTCCAGTACTCCTAGTTTTTTTTTTTCGATTTAATGTTTATAACAAATTACTGAAAACAAATTGCTTGTCTAAAACACACATCGAAATTATACTATGTAATGTATTTTATATGATAGCACCATTTATAGGATTTTTGTAAAAAATTACTATACTTGCTTACCCTATATACTAATGATACGTCATTTAGTTTAGAGAACGTGAATAAAATTCATTTTTAAAAAAGTAATTTAGTAAGCACCCATCTTTTATCTAAATGATGTGTATAGTTTTTTTCGAGTTCAAGACTTTCAACATTTAAAATTATTAATAAAACACAATTTATTATGCTACATTATCTACAATCTACACATGAGGACAATCGGTATAAATACAATGCCAACGTATTATGATATATTTGTGGTGTTCGTAAAATGACTAAGATGTACCAAAAATAAAACTACAACTAAACGCAGACCATTGAGAAAATATGAACCAAAATAGATTTATACTACCGAACCAGATGCACACAGCAGTTCATGCATGTGTTCACAAACTTTGTCGTAAAAGTCTTCTTTCTATTCTCTGGTGCATTTTTATGGTCGATTGTAAACTACCACGAACTTTGTGAAGTGGTCAAAGAAAGTTCCTTTGATCTTTCTCTTTCTATGAAAATTCCAAGTCCCTTAATCTTTAGATACTTAAAATTATTCAGAGATGTTTCTAATTTGACAGCTATTTATTTATTCAGGCTCTGCATTGTTATGGTTAGATTGGTGCCAGGTATTCCTATACAGAGTCGGATCTAGTTAGGACTACTACAAACATTAAATAGGATCCCAATAATTAAGTAACAAAGGTGATTTTACAGACAAGCGGTCCTTTGAAATTTTTGTTTTGTTCTCACACTGATGTTCTTTGAACGATACTATTAACTGTCAGACCATTAATTACATGAGATGTTCAGGTGGGGGTGGGGATCGAGCCGAATCTTACCAAATCTCACCACCAAACAATCATGTTTATCGTATTTGTCCGAACACCGCAGAGCAGCACAGTTTTTTAAAAATCCAACGCTTTTACACCCAAAACACAAATTTAGAAAAATCTCACGTAAGAAGAGGGGAGGGGGTCGAGAAAAATCTTACTGCATCTCACCAGGGGGAAAGGGGGTTCAAAAAATCCTCAAAAATGTCTCACGTAATTAATGGACGCCCCCCTAGAGGAGATTTTATTTGCAATGCAATGTCGTTGATTTTTTCAATTTAATAGGGTGTTCAACTGAAATAGATTCTTGTTAATGATTTTAAGGGGACAAATTACGTCGCACCATATTTGAACTTTAATAGTGTTGTTTTGTATTCCTATTTAGAAAATACTATTTTAAAAATTTCGTAAAATCCGCCTTTTAGTTATGGACGTCACTAGTATAAATTGAAGTTAGTCACATATTTTGACATGAAACAAAATAATCATAAGAAAAGGTAGTCACTCAAGAAAAAAAGAAGCTTGGGTTAGAGTGACAGTGAGTTGTTTGCATTCATCTTGGTTTAAAGTTAGAGTTTAAGCTTTATACCTTTTATTAATAAAATGCTTCAAATTCAAATTGAACAAGGTAAACAACAGAGTGATAGATGTCAGATGTCAATATTTTTTTCCTGAATAAGCTCAAACATCCCAATAAAGGAGAGAGAAGAAGAAGCTTAAACATGGAACAGCAAAGGAAGACTATCGACAACTTCACATTTAAACTAGTGACTAGTGACTAGTTTGAATATCCCATTTGTATAATGAATGTTCACTTGCTTATTTGACTAGATTTTGTTTCCAAGTTTTTAAGTTCAAGGCAAGTTGTTTTCTTTTGTATTTTCAAGAATTTTACATTAGTTTCCATTTTATTCAGTCAACTGTGATTTAAAATTTTGTTTTGAATAATGCCTAGACGTAAACTTGGTGCGGATAAAGCTAGTAGGTGGTCTATTGGTATGATTGAAGAGGGTCGTCTTCAGAGAGAAGTTGTAGACGTTTTCCAAGTCAATGAAAGTGTCATTTTGCGGCTTCCCCGTAGATATCGAGCAACTGGAAATGTGAAAGAAAGACATAGAAGAGGACGACCAAGGGTTACTACCCCCGCACAATTGCACATTTGCTGTTTGGGGAGGCATTAGTTTGAATGGGCGTAATAATTGTTAATTCTTATTGGGTACATTGCTGCGCAGATTTACTTACAAGTTATTAACAATGTTATACGTTTGTTTCATGCTGCTATTAGACCAACTTTCCTCTTTTTAGACGATAATGCTGGACCGCATCGTTTAGTCGAAGACGCTTTGGACCATAGTATCTCGCATTTGGCACTGCCCCCTCGATCGCCCGACCTCAATCCCATCGATCATGCTTGGGACCAGCTACGAAGATCCTTGAATTCCCATGAACTACCCCCACAGACAATCCAAGAACTTAGACAACTTTTACCCCAATTTTGGAGACAAATCGATCAAAAGGTACTTCAACGACTGAGGCTTCAGTAATGAACCACCCATCTGTTTCTGAATACTTTTGTTGTGGTTCTTTCTACCCTTTAACTTTTTAAAATTTATTTTTGTGAATAAAATTTATGGTATACAGAGAAAATGGCTTCAATTGAAGTTTTTGGAACGTAAAATTTATTTCAGACCAACCTGTATAAGACAAAAATTTTCTTAGGTCCTTTATCTTTGTATGTTGGTAATTTTGGAGATTTAGCGTTAAATTTGAAAAAGTTACAATTTGTTAAAAAGGAATGTACAAATTCAAATATTTTTGGGAAAAAGTCTGTTTTTTCCGAGATGGTTGGGAGTTACAAAAATAATTTGGGGGTGTGCAGTACTGTACTGACTATATCGGCATTGTCGGCTCCAGAAAGAGTTAAATAAATAAGACATGAGCCTATTATAGTAATGGGCCACCCTGGCTAGCTCATCTGCATGCCCTGGTATCCACAGCAAAGATACTAATTATTTAACTCCTAGTTCGTTTGTCTAGGCAGTTCCAAACCATCTTCGAGCTAATACAATAGGTTTGTTCAGAAATTACCAGCAACGATCAGAAAAAAACTAGTCACAGCTAAGAACAAATTTACTTTCGCGTAATTCCTAACACTGATTGCAACGGTCGACTATTCTCTGACGGTTTTCGACAGTTTCTGATTGTTGATGGAACAAACCTGATGAGTTCAGTGCCTTGATTGATGCTTAACTATTTGTGAAAATCGTCAGACTAAAGCTGGTCCAAAATCAATTGAGGAAGCGACGAACAAGAGAAAACAGACGAACACGTGTCTGGCCTTGTCGACTTTTTTGGATAAACTTCACCAGATTTTGGGCACCTTTAGAAAGGTTTTGACGAAAACATTGTTTAATTGCAATAAACTCGAAAATCCAAGAGTATTTTACGAGTTTTTCGAATGGCAAACAAAGGTTTACATAAAAGAAAAAACATTCAATGTATAACATACAAACACGTAGTGATACAATCCTTAACTTTTTATTCAAAGTACGCTTATGGAATTTGGTCAACTGATTGATTTATCATCCAGCTGCACGTATGAACGTACTATAATGCATTTCGTATACAGTATAGAAAGTTAATCCATTGAAACTTGTTAATTATTACAGACGCTACATTTTACCTCTTCCCTGATACTTAATATTAAAAATTTATTGGAATTATTCAGAATAATTGGATATTGAGCCAACTAAATCAATAAAGACTTTATTTTATGGCAATAACAACCATGTTTGGAAGCAAGCTGAGAGAACGCGCTTTTTCATACTCATTTTATTATACATTAAAATACCGAATTGAAAAAAGATTGCGCCAGGTTCGAAGTTGGCCCGAAATGTTCATCGTTACTAAAATTTAAGTTAAACCACGAAAATATTTAAAAAACACGAGAACAATTTAAGTAACCGAATACCTATCATTATATTAAAAAAAAAACAGTTTAAAGACGATTCTAGCACCTTACATGGTTTGAAAATGATTTTACAAAACAATGACCGTTTAACCAAAGTAGTATAAACAATGAATAGTAGGTACACTCGTCGTCGGCGCTTTCATGTCGCGCTTATAAAGAGATGCCGAAAAACGGTCGCTGAAAAACACGTGTAGCGTATATACAGGGGACGAGCGATTTACTACCTTTATATCTTGTTGACTTATAGATTGAGTATTTGATACGGGGGCTGATAAAAACGTACGTATACTACACTACAAAAGATAGTGTCTATCGCTCGGTTGGAACTTGGAAATTCCGAAAAAAGTGAACCTACTATTCATTGTTTATGTACGGTGGTTTTACTAAGAAAGCTTTGAATCTTCCCACCACACAGTCGCACTGCAGTTTAACTTGAATAAAATTGAAAAATTCGCCATCACTGAGAATCGAACCTTCTGTCAACTTCCATTTGAATTGGTGTTCTTTATCTAGCTAGTTCCGGATTTCCCCTCTTATGCAATCCTTGGACGGGTCAAAAAGACCATTAGGTATTTATATTGCATGAAGCCTGCATTTTTCAACAAAGGGAAGGAAATACTTTAGGTGGAATACAAAGTATTGGATATTTTTCGAGAAGGGAAAGGAAAAATTTACGGTGCCAAGGTAATAGCTGTCTCTAGACTATTGTTCATTTAGGATAGAGGTTAGAAACCGGAGAAGCGGAACTTTCTGCGCGTGGGGGAAGATTCAAAGCCATAGTTGTAGGCAGGCGCTAAAAGCAAGTGAGTATCATCTACTAGATTTTGGAATTAATCAGGATGGAACTGATTGCTGTCGGAGTACATGGCAATAGTCTTGCCTTCATAAATCTCCTTCGCAATGCTATAGTTAGACTCTTGTCTTCCATACCTTTCTGTCTGCTTTACTTGGGAAACATCTCATACGATGGCGGACCCATTAAGGGAACGGTTTCCAACTCTTTGTATACCTCGTTTCGTTATAGATCTTTACGTGCAGTCAGCTTATGAGTTCTTCCCTCTGGTCAATTTAGTGGTGACTGATCTGGATTCGCCTTGTATGTTTACATGAAGTGGCCGTAGGTTTAGATAGGCATCTGTTGGAGTTGTCCATGTATTTATTTACCGTCGGCCTCTTTCTACTGCTAGGTTAACTTTGATGAGCACGCTTCACATGACCGTACATTTTGGAAGACTTCTTGGTGTTTCGATTACATTATGGACCATGAAAATTATGTCTGCTAACTCTTATATGCTACTTCACTGTAGTTGCCGGAAGTATACGATGGTATATAGTCACATTTTCAAGTATTAGGTCTAATCTACGCTTGTAACGGATTGGGTTGAGGTATTATTCAAACCAATTTCATATTACATAATTCTCATTTGTATATAATTTGAAATTAACACTTGTCAGTACAAGCTGACCTTATTCGAATTAGTTCTATCCTATCCCCTCTTAATAAAACCTTCTATTTTGTTTACGAATTAATATTGTTAAAGTAATTAGTAACTATTTGCTATTAATTAATAAACCTAAAATGTTTAACAACTGATGGACTACTTTGATGTACACGCTGTTAAACTGAAGATATGAGTGACAGACACCTCTTAATTTTGCGTTTTTTATAATAGCGTAAATGTAATTTATTCTTCGTACATTTTTAATTTTACGATAAAATAATGATTGAATGTTAGTCCGACTCTGATAATTTTATTCGTTTTATTATATATTAAAATATCGAATTGAAAGGCTATAAAAATGACATGCCGACGTTTATGATGAACCCGTTTTACCGATAAACTCATAAATATAAAAATTTTTATGTGTATAACAGCGTGTGGATTTTTTCGTTCGCATTAACGATTTTCTTCATTTCACGCGTTATCTTTACAGATGTTACTTAATCCTATATGTCTTTTTGGAATGCTGCGAATTTTAAGATGATTAGGTTCATTAAAATGAGTCATATTCGTTAAAAAAATAATTGGTTTCATAAAATGCAAAAATACATTCGATTGATTATATCCGTATATATATTACCGATTAAAATCGTGATTTTAATATAGTTGTTTAAGCCCCGAAAAGGCATATGAAATAATATGAGGAAAATAAATTATTTCCGTTAATACCGCAGTTATTCAATTTGGAAAATTTCATGACTCTATTTGAAGGCGAAATAATGATTTTATCACAAAACTGATTGTGCCAGTCGATTTTTTGGCCAAAAAAACCCCTCTTTACGAATTTTTAGCATTTTTTATAATTTTTTTGTCGAAAATTTAGAACAAAGGGGGTAGCTATGGAAATATTTTGCGATACAAATTGATTTTTTCTAACTCCCATAATCCTTGGAAATATAGACTCAAAATTCACTAAAATATGTAAAATTGTCCCCTCTATCGATTGGAGAAGACTAGAACGTTCTATCTTTCCTATTAGTCGAGTTATGAGTAATTTTTGTTTTGAAAATTGGATTTTCGAAAATTTCATGACTCTATTTGAAGGCGAAATAATGATTTTATCAAAAAACTGATTATGCCAGTCGATTTTCCGGCCCAAAGAACCCCTCTTTACGAATTTTAAGCATTTTTTATTTTTTTTTGTCGAAAATTTACAACAAAGGGGGTAGCTATGGAAATATTTTGCGATACAAATTGATTTTTTCTAACTCCCATAATCCTTGGGAATATAGACTCAAAATTCACTAAAATATGTAAAATTGTCCCCTCTATCGATTGGTGAAGACTAGAACGTTCTATCTTTCCTATTAGTCGAGTTATGAGTAATTTTTGTTTTGAAAAGTGGATTTTCGAAAATTTCATGACTCTATTTGAAGGCGAAATAATGATTTTATCAAAAAACTGATTATGCCAGTCGATTTTCCGGCCCAAAAAACCCCTCTTTACGAATTTTAAGCATTTTTTATTTTTTTTTTGTCGAAAATTTAGAACAAAGGGGGTAGCTATGGAAATATTTTGCGATACAAATTGATTTTTTCTAACTCCCATAATCCTTGGGAATATGGACTCAAAATTCACTTAAATATGTAAAATTGTCCCCTCTATCGATTGGTGAAGACTAGAACGTTCTATCTTTCCTATTTGTCGAGTTATGAGTATTTTTTGTTTTGAAAAGTGGATTTTCGAAAATTTCATGACTCTATTTGAAGGCGAAATAATGATTTTATCACAAAACTGATTGTGCCAGTCGATTTTTTGGCCAAAAAAACCCCTCTTTACGAATTTTTAGCATTTTTTATAATTTTTTTGTCGAAAATTTAGAACAAAGGGGGTAGCTATGGAAATATTTTGCGATACAAATTGATTTTTTCTAACTCCCATAATCCTTGGAAATATGGACTCAAAATTCACTTAAATATGTAAAATTGTCCCCTCTATCGATTGGTGAAGACTAGAACGTTCTATCTTTCCTATTAGTCGAGTTATGAGTAATTTTTGTTTTGAAAATTGGATTTTCGAAAATTTCATGACTCTATTTGAAGGCGAAATAATGATTTTATCAAAAAACTGATTATGCCAGTCGATTTTCCGGCCCAAAGAACCCCTCTTTACGAATTTTAAGCATTTTTTATTTTTTTTTGTCGAAAATTTACAACAAAGGGGGTAGCTATGGAAATATTTTGCGATACAAATTGATTTTTTCTAACTCCCATAATCCTTGGGAATATAGACTCAAAATTCACTAAAATATGTAAAATTGTCCCCTCTATCGATTGGTGAAGACTAGAACGTTCTATCTTTCCTATTAGTCGAGTTATGAGTAATTTTTGTTTTGAAAAGTGGATTTTCGAAAATTTCATGACTCTATTTGAAGGCGAAATAATGATTTTATCAAAAAACTGATTATGCCAGTCGATTTTCCGGCCCAAAAAACCCCTCTTTACGAATTTTAAGCATTTTTTATTTTTTTTTTGTCGAAAATTTAGAACAAAGGGGGTAGCTATGGAAATATTTTGCGATACAAATTGATTTTTTCTAACTCCCATAATCCTTGGGAATATGGACTCAAAATTCACTTAAATATGTAAAATTGTCCCCTCTATCGATTGGTGAAGACTAGAACGTTCTATCTTTCCTATTTGTCGAGTTATGAGTATTTTTTGTTTTGAAAAGTGGATTTTCGAAAATTTCATGACTCTATTTGAAGGCGAAATAATGATTTTATCACAAAACTGATTGTGCCAGTCGATTTTTTGGCCAAAAAAACCCCTCTTTACGAATTTTTAGCATTTTTTATAATTTTTTTGTCGAAAATTTAGAACAAAGGGGGTAGCTATGGAAATATTTTGCGATACAAATTGATTTTTTCTAACTCCCATAATCCTTGGAAATATGGACTCAAAATTCACTAACATATGCCTCTCTCTCTATTTGAAGGCGAAATAATACATACTATAAATAAACACAAGGCAAAAATAAAGTTCGTTCTTCATATAAAATTTTTTCTACACTCCTTCGTTACTGAGTTATAGTGTCACAAAACTGCAAGTGGAAATTTTTATTATTTTTTTTTCGATCTGCCAGTATTACATCCATTTCATGTTCAAAAGGTTCATATACTATGTCGCCCGCAGATTACATTGTCTAAATGGATATCGCAATTTGTTTTTTGTAAAAACAACATAGCATTAAAAATAATTAATTTAAACAACTTTATGTATATTACTAGAGAAAATTTTGAAGGTTAGGCAACATACCTACATGACTGCTAAAACAAAAGTAAAACTAAAGATGGGTTACTTTTGAAAAGAGAGGACCCCTTTTACCCCCGTGTGGCTACGACACTGTCGGTTTCTATGTCATATACTACAATAAAAAATGGAAATTCGATGATATTGTAAGAACTTGCCAGCTCTGGCAATGTTCTGCAGAACGGATTTTTTTTTGAATATGTTCAGGGGTGTCCCCTGAATGTAAATCCAGGTGGGCGAATCGGGGGGGCGCGGGCATCAGCCGCCATCTTGAAAAACACATTTTATCGAATATCTCGCGAACCGCGCATCGTACGGCAAAAATAGTAGAGATCATTTTTATAGATAATATTAATAACTTTTTTCTGTAAAATGCAAAGGTTTTTAATTATAGCGCTTCAAACTTTACACAATGTGGTTATTGCTAAATATATAGTTAACCGTTGATGTCACATTAAAAATGGTGGTAAACAAATTTGTAGAGCATGAAATTTTCTATAAATTTTATTCGAAACTTTTTCCCGTAACGTTTATAGTTTAAGAGCTACAGCTTGGTAAAACTTGCACCTCGTACATTATCAGTGGCAATATTGCTCGTTGCATACGAAAAACATTTCATAACTCATAAAATGGCTTAAAGTGTTAACAAAAATGTCAATACAACTGTGTAGCGAATCAATTAAAATTATAAATAGTGTGGAGAACAACTGATAATTTATCGATCTTTGTTACTTGCAAGGGTACAACGGTATTATCATAAAAGATTGTCCATGCAGTAAAAAACAATAGTACACCATGCAACACTATAAGAATTGTTATTGTCATTATTATTATTATTAATAATAATTAACGTTATGATTGTATTATGGAATTGTATATTATACTATATTATTTTATATTGTATATTATAATATATTGCAATATTAATAATGATTTATTTTTTAATAGAGTATAATCATCGGAAGATTGGTATTGAATTTAAATTTTTTGAATTTTACGTGAATCTGAATTTTTCGAAAAATCGTCAAACCGTTTCATTTTTTGCAAATTTTGTAAGATACTGTGTATATTCGTCTGCACTTTATTTTCTCTTTCTAAAATTGTTGTCTAAATCACTAAAATAAAAAGATGGCGACTGATGCTAGCGCGCCCCCCCGATTCGCCCACCTGGATTTACATTCAGGGGACACATATTCCAAAAAAAAATCCGTTCTGCAGAACATTGCATTATGAACCTACTTTTTTTGCTCTGGCGCTTGGACTTAGGGATGGCGATCTGAAATCGATTAATCGAATAATCGATACCTCGGACCGAATAAATCGATTTTTTAAATCGATATGTTGTATTGAATCGATTCAGTGAATCGATAGTTCACCCTTGAAAATCGATTTTCGATTTTTTTTGTATTTTTGGTAGAGCGGCTCTTTTTTCAATTGCCCCGGCAACATCGCAAGTAGTGATGAGAGCGGAACCGCTCGGATCCCAGTAGACTCGACAGACACTGTTGCTTTTTTTTTCAAAAAAGCTTATAGGGAACTCTATAAGTAGAGATGTTTGAAAAATTAAAAGATTTTTATAAAAATCGATTATTATTTTGTTATAATCGATTTTTAATTATCGATTTTTCGAGTAATATTAATCGATTTTGTATAAATTACGTGTGTTTGAGGAGTGGATTTTCAGAAACGGCTCTCGTAATATTTATTGACTATTTTTCAAAATTTTGACACCTTTTGACGATTATTGACCATTTCTCAAAATTATTGACCATTTTTTAACAATTATTGACAGTTTTTGACAAAAATCGTCCATTTTTAACAATTAATTGACAATTATTGACCAATTTTGACAGTTTTTCAACAATTACTGATCATTTTTTAAAAATTATTGACCATTTTTTAACAATTATTGACCAATTTTGACAGTTTTTCAACAATTATTGACCATTTTTTCAAACTTTTTGACCATTTTTTTTAAATTATTGACCATTTTATACAATTATTGACCAATTTTGACAGTTTTTCAACAATTATTGACCATTTTTTTAAAAATTATTGACCAATTTTGACAGTTTTGCAACAATTAGTGACCATTTTTCAAAATTTTAACTATTATTGACAATTTTCAACAGCTTTTGACAATAATTGACCATTTTTCTAATTTTTTAAAAAATTTTCGATAATTATCGACCACTTTTCAAAATTTTTGACAATTATTGACAATTTTCAGAAGTTTTTGACAATTATTGAACATTTTTTAATAATTATTGACAGTTTTTGACAAAAATCGTCCATTTTGAACAATTAATTGAAAATTATTGACCAATTTTGATAGTTTTTCAACAATTACTGATCATTTTTTAAGAATTATTGATCAATTTTGACAGTTTTGCAACAATTATTGACCATTTTTCGAAATTTTTTTAACAATTATTGATCATTTTTTAAAAATTATTGGCCATTTTTTAACAATTATTGTCCAATTTTGACAGTTTTTCAACAATTATTGACCATTTTTTCAAACTTTTTGACCATTTTTTTATAATTATTGACCGTTTTATACAATTATTGACAAATTTTGACAGTTTTTCAACAATTATTGACCATTTTTTAAAAAATTATTGACCAATTTTGACAGTTTTGCAACAATTAGTGACCATTTTTCAAAATTTTAACTATTATTGACAATTTTCAACAGTTTTTGACAATAATTGACAATTATTGACCATTTTTCTAATTTTTTTAAAACTTTTCGATAATTATCGACCACTTTTCAAAATTTTTGACAATTATTGACAATTTTCAGAAGTTTTTGACAATTATTGAACATTTTTTAATAATTATTGACAGTTTTTGACAAAAATCGTCCATTTTGAACAATTAATTGACAATTATTGACCAATTTTGATAGTTTTTCAACAATTACTGATCATTTTTTAAGAATTATTGACCAATTTTGACAGTTTTGCAACAATTATTGACCATTTTTCGAAATTTTTTAACAATTATTGATCATTTTTTAAAAATTATTGACCATTTTTTAACAATTATTGACCAATTTTGACAGTTTTTCAACAATTATTGACCATTTTTTCAAACTTTTTGACCATTTTTTTATAATTATTGACCATTTTATACAATTATTGACCAATTTTGACAGTTTTTCAACAATTATTGACCATTTTTTAAGAAATTATTGACCAATTTTGACAGTTTTGCAACAATTAGTGACCATTTTTCAAAATTTTAACTATTATTGACAATTTTCAACAGTTTTTGACAATAATTGACAATTATTGACCATTTTTCTAATTTTTTTAAAAATTTTCGATAATTATCGACCACTTTTCAAAATTTTTGACAATTATTGACACTTTTCAGAAGTTTTTGACAATTATTGAACATTTTTTAATAATTATTGACAGTTTTTGACAAAAATCGCCCATTTTTAACAATTAATTGACAATTATTGACCAATTTTGACAGTTTTTCAATAATTATTGACCATTTTTTACAATTATTGACCAATTTTAACAGTTTTGCAACAATTACTGACCATTTTTCCAAATTTGTCAACGATTATTGATCATTTTTTTTAAATTATTGACCATTTTTCAACAATTATTGACCAATTTTGACAGTTTTTCAACAATTATTGACCCTTTTTGCCATATTTTTTGACCATTTTTGACAATTTTTCAAAATTTTAACAATTATTGACAATTTTCAACAGTTTTTGACAATTATTGACCATATTTCAAAATTTTTGACAATTTTCATATAATTTTATTTGATTTTTTTTTCAATCCGATAAATATCGTTAACGAATAAATCTCTTAGGTTTATTATCGGAATATATACGAAAAGCATGTCCATTTTTAAAACAATCCAAAAAAAATCAACGATCTTTTCGCAGAAATCGATTTATTTTTTATTAAAATCGATTTTTTCGACAAATCCATTAATTTTGAATAAAGAAAAATAGATTTTTATTTCATCGATGATTCTTTTCCATTAATCTCACACATTCCTAATCCGATACTTTGTTGCCATAATAATATGGTAATAAAAAAATAATTGTTATTATTATCAAATTCCCTGAACTTAAAAAAAATCCCCAATTTTACTGATAAGAGATCCCGGAGAGAGATTGTTTATTTAGAAAAAAGATCGATTTATATTTACATTGTAAAAAATACAAACTTGAAAAAAATCGATTTTTTTGAAATCGATCTTTTAGACCTCGATTTTTTATGTATCGATTCATCAGGTTACGATTCGAATGGATTCATCAGGTTACGATTCGAATCGATTTAAAAATCGATCTTTTTTAAAAAGAATCGCCATCCCTACTTGGACTATTAGCTACAAAACATTCCTTCGACTGTACAACTTGAATCCTTTTTTAAATATTTAAAAACTAAGAATATTTATCGCTTTCATGGGTACTGTCAAAATTAAATCATAATACAATAATTTAATAAAAACAATAGGTACGTCAAAAACTAGAAGTATTCTATACTAGAAGTCAGTTTAACGACTTTCTTTGAAAATATTATTGTATGTTTGGTTGCCTATACCAAAATCGTTTATTAATAGAAAATCGTTAATTAATAGGGGTGATTAATGAATGATTTTTTGTACATTAATATAGCTTAAAAACGCTCGGTCGACGGAAAATAACTATTAATTCACGATTACGTTAATGTAAATTGGTGATAACCCGCCAGATTTACGAATACGCATTCGCCATTTTTGAACTTAAATAATTGACCAAACAAAAAAAATAGATTGCAAATCAAAAAACGGCTAACAATAATAAGAATCAAAAGATTTAAAACAATCAATCAATCAACCCGCCCCGTGTAAGAAAGAAGAAGCAGTTACATTTACTATCGACTGAAATCCAATGCTGATTTTTAGATAATTTACTTTAATATGAACCATTTATTTTTAATATTTTAGGTAGACCGGAACTTTGTCGTTTCACATTTATGCTACATTTATTTAAATTATTACCCTTCTACGAAAAATTCTCAACTAATTAACCACCGACTTCCTACGGGACAAATGTGGATGCACCTACCTAAGGAGAAGGAAATAAAAAGGAAAAAACGATAGTGGAGCTGTCGACAAAACAGTATGTTCTTGATGTTGACGAATTAACATAAGAAATGAGATAATTTAAGCTTACCGAGAATTATTAATCGAGTGTAGTTGTTAGATGGTTCGTAAATAATATGTCATGTTTATGGACCGTGGTGTCGTTGTTAGCTGCTACAGCCGCCCAAATGAACTAAGAATATGAATTATGTTATTTTTGTTAATAGTAGTCACACGACTACTTCCGAGAAAAGTTCTAGACAGTTTATAAATACCAGAAAATATTTTTTATTCACGAAAGAGTGGGTAAAAACACAGACAAAAAAATGTAACATTGTATACAGAAGATAAGATGAATATGGGGCTTATGCCTCTCCACTACGACCTTTGCAGATCTATTGTGTATGCCTCCCTCTTATTTTAGAGTTCCTTGTATAAACCCGTCCTTAACATTAGACTTCGAGTGCCAAACCTCAGAGTTGTGGTTTTTCCTCCTCTATCGTTGAGAACCTCAGCCTAGTCAGGCCTTCGCAGAAGTACAATATTGTTACGCGAGCTACTGCATTAATATGCTCACTTAGTGCCCCCAGTGAAATCCCCGTATGAGACGACTATGGCTCCTCCGCCCAATTTTCTAGAAGCATCCAGAATACGAAACATCGAGAATATCCAGTGCACCCGCCAGAACGTCGAAAGATTTCTAGAATTACGGCGCGCGAGTATAAATAGGCCACGAGCATCGCTGCAGGCAATTAGTCAATCAGTCAGTGTTGATACCGAAGGAAAGTAATCGCGCCTCGATAAAGTGTTTATTAAGTGACTCTCATATAAATTATAATTAGTGTGTTTAGTGTATTACATAAATTATTAAATAAGGACTGTATTACATATAAATCTGTAAATATAAATTAATTGTAAATATAAATTAGAATAAACGTTACAATATATTGGGAGGGTTGTGGTTTTTTCTCCTCTATCGTTGAGAACCTCAGCCTAGTCAGGCATTCGCAGTAGCACAATATATTATGTGCTGAGGTTTCATCATATTCCTGGTAATTTTCAAGGGTGAAATATCGATTCACTGAATCGATTCAATACAACATATCGATTTAAAAAATCGATTTATTCGGTCCGAGGAATCGATTATCCGATTAATCGATTTCAGATCGCCATCCCTAGTCTACAAGACCCGGCGGACTAATTTTGTTACAATTAAAGGCGCGACCACTGAAAGTTAAAGTTCAAAGTTCGGACAAAAATTCAAGAAAAAATTTTTGTTGAAATTTTCATAGGGAAGTTTTCTGGCACAGATATTCCAAAAAAAGAGTCAAATTCCTAAAAAAGATTTTGCTTAACTGGAAAAAAAACATGAACATGATTTTCGGAATTTTCGACCCAAAATCTGATTAGGAAAGGACAAAGTCTGTCAGGTCTTCCAGATTTATATAAAGTACTGTTATATTTCATATTTCTAGCGAAATATATTTATTTGACAAGACCAATTAACAAAGTTTTGTATATCTCATTTCTCGTAATATGGCCATCGTTAAAAATGCAGAGAGGACAAGTTAGAGTTCTGAAAAGTGAAGTGGTCTGAATAGGATTTTTTTGGAATGTTTAGTCTATACATAGCCATGGTATTAATAAGAGTAAATTCAGATAGTTGTATTAGTACCGAGTTTTATTATAACTTTATCCTTTTTGAATCTTACAATACTATCATTATTTTCAGCACCTCTATCATCTCCCAAGTTTTTGGTGCAAATTTCTGGGTTACCCTGTATATTACTTAAATAATTTATTTTTACAAGGTAAAATAAAACAATTTAATTTGTTTAAATCTTCATTATTATTTTTGAACCAATGTTCAACTTAAATTTCTTTCTAACTACAAATTTTCATGTATTTTAGAATGACTCTCCTATACTCTTGAAAATCATTCCATATTGATTTACCTAGCAGTGGCGGCTCGTGAACTTTTTAAGAGAGGAGGCTGGACATAAAAATTGTTGAAAATTGTCAAAATTTTGAGAAAATGGTCAATAATTGTATAAAAACTGTGCGAAATGGTCAATAATTGTTGAAAATTATCAAAATTTTTGAATAATTGTCAAAAACTCAATAGTTTTAGAAAATTGTCGAATATGGTCAATAATTATCAAAAATTGTCGAAAACTTTTCTTAAAAATGGTTAATAATTGTCAAAAATGGTCAATAATTGTCAAAACTTTTAGAAAAATGTAAAAATTATTAAAAATTAGTCAATGATTGTCAAAAATGGTCAATAATTGTTAAAAACTGTCAAAATTTTGAAAAAATGGTTAATAATTGTTAAATATTTTCAAAAACTGTCAAAATATTTGAAAAATTGTCAAAATTTTGAAAAAATGGT
The DNA here is from genome assembly GCA_947563755.1 of Lochmaea crataegi. NCBI lineage: Eukaryota > Metazoa > Arthropoda > Insecta > Coleoptera > Chrysomelidae > Lochmaea > Lochmaea crataegi. Next base: position 4,748,197 of record OX387429.1, on the reverse strand, counting down.
CAAAATTGTCAAAATTTTTGAATAATTGTCAATAACTCAAAAGTTTTAGAAAATTGTCAAATATGGTCAATAATTATCAAAAATTGTCGAAAACTTTTCTTAAAAATGGTTAATAATTGTCAAAAATGGTCAATAATTGTCAAAACTTTTAGAAAAATGTAAAAATTATTAAAAATTAGTCAATGATTGTCAAAAATGGTCAATAATTGTTAAAAACTGTCAAAATTTTGAAAAAATGGTTAATAATTGTTAAATATTTTCAAAAACTGTCAAAATATTTGAAAAATTGTCAAAATTTTGAAAAAATGGTCAAAATTGTCAAAATTTTTGAATAATTGTCAATAACTCAAAAGTTTTAGAAAATTGTCAAATATGGTCAATAATTATCAAAAATTGTCGAAAACTTTTCTTAAAAATGGTTAATAATTGTCAAAAATGGTCAATAATTGTCAAAACTTTTAGAAAAATGTAAAAATTATTAAAAATTAGTCAATGATTGTCAAAAATGGTCAATAATTGTTAAAAACTGTCAAAATTTTGAAAAAATGGTTAATAATTATTAAATATTTTCAAAAACTGTCAAAATATTTGAAAAATGGTCAAAAAGAGTCAAAAATTGTCTATAATTGTCAACAATTGTCAATAATTGTCAAAAATTTTGAAAAAATGGTCATAAATTATCATAATTTTTAGAAATTGTCAATTATTGTTAAAAACTGTCAAAAATAGACATTTATTGTCAAAAACTGTCCAAAAAGGGTTAAACATTGTCACTAATTTTGAAAAGCAGTCAAAATGGTCAATAATTGTTAAAATTTTGAAAAATGGTCAACATTTTTGAAAAATCGTTAAAAACTGTCAAAATATTTGAAAAATTCTCAAAATTGATCAATAATTGTCAAAAGTGATCAATAATTGTCAAAAATGATCAATAATTCTAAAAATTGATCAATAATTGTCAGAAAATGGTCAATCATTGTCAAAACTTTTAGAAAAACTGTCAAAAATTTCGAAAAATGGTCAATAATTATCAAAAATCGTTAAAAACTGTCAAAATTTTTAAAAAATTCTCAAAATTGATCAATAATTGTCAAAAGCGATCAATAATTGTCAAAAATGATCAATAATTCTCAAAATTGATCAATAATTGTCAAAAATGGTCGATAATTCTCAAAATTGATCAATAATTGTCAAAAAATTATCAAAACTTTTAGAAAAATTGTCAAAAATTTCGAAAAATGGTCAATAATTGTCAAAAATCGTTAAAAACTGTCAAATTATTTGAAAAAATGGTCAATAATTGTCATAATTATTTTGAAATATGGTTAATAATTGTCAAAAACTGTCAAAGTTTTGAAAAAATGGTTAATAATTGCCAAATATTTTCAAAAATTGTCTAAATATTTGAAAAATTGTCAAATATGTTCAAAATTTTGAAAAAATGGTTAATAATTGCCAAATATTTTCAAAAATTGTCTAAATATTTGAAAAATTGTCAAAAATGTTCAAAAATTCTCAAAATTGATTAATAATTGTCAAAAATGGTCAATAATTGTCAAAAAATGGTCAATAATTGTCAAAACTTTTAGAAAAATTGTCAAAAATCGTTAAAAACTGTCCAAATATTTGAAAAATTGTCAAAAATGTTCAAAAATTCTCAAAATTGATCAATAATTGTTAAAAATGATCAATAATTGTCAAAAATGGTCAATAATTGTCAAAAAATGGTCAATATCTGTCAAAACTTTTAAGAAAATTTTCAAAAATTTCGAAAAATGGTCAATAATTGTCAAAAATCGTTAAAAACTGACAAAATATTTGAAAAATTGTCAAAAATTCTCAAAATTGATCAATAATTGTCAAAAATGGTCAATAATTGTCGAAAAATGGTCAAGAATTGACAAAAATCGTTAAAAACTGTCAAAATATTTGAAAAATTGTCAAAAATGTTCAAAAATTCTCAAAATTCTGAAAAATAGTTGATAATTGTCAAAAATTGTTAAGTTTTTTGAAAAATTTTGAAAAAATGGTCAAAAATAGACAAAAATTTGGAAAAATGGTCTATACCTGTCAAAATTTTTGAAAAAATGGTCAAAAATTGTCAATTATTGTTAAAAACTGTCACAAATGGACATTTATTGTCAAAAACTGTCCAAAAATGGTTAAAAATTGTCATTATTTTGAAAAATGGTCACTCAAAATTGATCAATAATTGTCAAAAATGGTCAATAATTGACAAAATTGATCAGTAATTGCTATTTGCTGGATAAATTGGTGAGGAGGCCGAGCCTCCTTAGCCTCCTTCGACGAGCCGCCACTGTTACCTAGTTAATTGGTAAGTACATAGTTAGTTTCACAAATCTTTGAAAGATGTACAAGACTTTGTATCCTTTTACATTGTCCGTCATCCCAGAGACTAACATTAACATAAGAAACGAAGACGCACAGAAAATAAACACTGGATGTTCATAAATAAACCTGTCGTTTGGGTATATAGCAATGAAAACAAACACGTCTCACGCAAAAATAAATCATTAAAACCGCTATAAATATATTTAAATGGACTGCATGTAGTCTGGAGCATGTGTCTGTTGCCTTTTGTTTCCTTTCATTCGGTCAAAAAAGATTTAGTGACCCTGTGGTACAATAAATAAACATACAATTATAATTTACTTGAATTTTTTTTATTTAAATAGTAGGTGGATATTTATATTCATAGATAACAAAAGTTACCATCGAAGATGACTATTGCATCAGATGAAAATTGAATAAGCGAGACCTAGAAAGCGGGCTGGTGTCCACCGTTGACCTCAAGGTGTTATATGGGAACGGAAGTTTACATGTGATGGGTCAAAAGCCCGGTTTAATATCGACGATGAATCGACTTACGTCGGCTTAGAAAAGAGACGAGTAGAGGGGTTGGTAGGCCGCGGTATATTTTGATTTAAAGGAGAGCATTTGAAGAGAAATAATGAGAATAATGAGCTGTGTTTTGACGTAATAAGTTGTTGCAAATACAAAAGATCGAAGGCTTCACTTAAATTTTAAAAAGATTTAGACTAATTATCATTTAATTTAAGTTTGTCATATTTAATATGTATAGAAATGAATAAAATATGGATGTTTTTCAAGAGAGCATTATTTTTATATAAAACAAGCGTGGCCCAAAATATTTTTTTGCTCTGGGGGTTTTGGAAAGGAACTGCTTTTTTAACGATTTTAACGACTTCTGGGCAGAAATTGGGAGTGGTTTTCCGAAATATTTCCGCCCACAGCGGATAGGCCTCCGAAGGGCCGGTCAGTGGCGTTCCGTATTTTAATATTTTGGTCACATCACCTATGACCTCCTTTCAAATTAACCACGAGCCGCCACTGCTTTCTACCCTTAAATGTGACTCATATAAGTTACTCGTCACTAAGAATAACTGAAATAATCATTTGAAATAATTGTATAGACTACAAAGATTCTAAAGCAATCACTTATTTTTACATTACAATTGTAATTATATTTATATTAGTAAAAATATAAATACAAAATATGACAATCCGCCATCTTAGCTAAAACATCGATCACAAACGTGTGACGTCAATCTTATAGAAATCATGACTATCACACAAAATAATTCAAATTAGAGTTTTCATTTTTCTTAAAAATGCCAATCTCAAATGCCGGATTGAATCACGCTCTACTAATATTGCTCTAAAAAGAATACTAAAAATGTAACTACGCCACTGCAAATTTGTCGAAGTGCGTTGTCTGACAAACTTTTACCGACTGAGCTTCGTCAGCGTATCAAGAAGTCTGCTGACGCGCATACAATTATTAACACTCTAGCTGTTCTGGTCGACCTATACTATTCTAGCGTTTTGGTGCGAAATTTGAATTCTATAAGAAACAATCATTGATTAAAGTAGAGGTAGCAAGTACCAAATTGTCGTACTAACTCCTAGTAGAGTTAACGCAGATAGGGAACACAGGCACGATTCTAGTTCCACCACATTTAAATTTATTAAAAATACCTACTATTTAAATTCTTAAAATATCCACCTAAAACTCAAAGTCGAACTATAACTACCTTGTCACAAAACGTACATAAAAGCTCTTCATTCTCATAGGAACAACCCGTCACTCAACATTAAACGAAACAAGAATGAGCTTTCGTCTAGAAACTATATTTACTGGACGCCTCTGAAAGTTAAATATGTGATCAGTTGCCAAGCAATCGGTCGTTTTCGGTGATGACGGCTTGTACTGTTCTCTATTTGCGTTAACTCTCTATATAAACATTTTAATAATGATGCAAATTGTTTCTTACCGTGAATGGAGCTACTAGAGGAATGTTGGAGAGAATACAGGTACTCCATATGTGGAGGTAACCGATACGCTGGATGCAGCTCCCTTCCAAGAAGTAAACCGCCTCCAGGACTGCCACTGACACTGTAAAACAAAAAAAAAGGTTAAATTAAGACAAAATATTGAACACTGTTTATATTAATTGTTGGTTTAGGATTTTAACATAATATACAGGGTGAGTCATGAGGAACTGTACATATTGAGGTTCGTATGGGGAATATAAAATGACAGTTGAAATGTGTCTGCTTCTATTGTTTACCAAGATAGACTTTTTTTATGGGGATATCTGAAAAGCTTATGCCACTCAGCCAGCATCTATAGATGATTTATTAGGTATTATACATTTTTGTAATCGTTTTGTAAAGGAGAATCCAACAATGCAATAATGTATAGGGTGTTCCAATTAAAAAAATTGGGAGTGGTGACCATAGGGGAGAGGGGGTTAAAGTTACAACTTCTACATATGAGAAAAAAGACATAGTTTTTTTAAATTTTTTCATAAAAGTGACGCCTTCAGAATTATGTGGGGTGGATAGTTTTCATTGAAATAAATAATAGAGAAAGAAAAAATAACTCGGGGTATTTTCCGACTACTGTCTTCGTTTACGCGTTACTGGTATATTAATGGAATCGACGTTCTAAAAATACTTCAGAATGTACGAAATCACGTTTCTTTATTATCAAAGTGACAGCGTTATATACTGTGGCAGATGTCAACGTTAATTATAATGAAATAAACATTATTTATTATTAAATATTATGACTCCATCAGTGACTTTATTTTAAGCAACAGTCAGCTATCTATTTTTTTATTCATGAACCCTTTACAATCAGTCAAAACGAACATAAAAAAAATATTAGAACTCCTTAACGAATCTAAGAACGAACACATGTGCTTCGTAGTTTAGAAAACCTACCATTCAAAAACACTAATGCCTTTGATTGACTCATTTATTTCTCAATTGGAGAGTCTGTCCTTGATTAAGAGAGGGCAACGACATTACCAAAGACAGGCCAGTCACAGTAGAACCAGAAAAATTATTAAAATTATACATTTCTATATAGCCCGTTCAGTACAAAAACCGTTGCACGTCATCAAAGTGTCGAAAAAGAGACGTTCGTTTATATCATGTCATTCCATTGCTGCTGTCAATCATCTGTCAATCACTATGTTAACCCTCTCTAAACTCAATAAATATTGAAATTTGTAGGTATATATGTTTAAAGAAAGGTTTCTTAATTAATTTCATATCAAATACAGCTCGTAGGTTAATTAAATATTAAAGTCAAACTAACGTCAGTCTTAATAAAAACTTTTTATGTTGGCAAAAATGCGCGCTGTTGCCGCGATTAAAATGGTTTATTTCGGGTTCAGTTGACGTCTTGACATTTTTGGGGTTATGTTGTGACAAAAACTGCAAAGAACTGTGAGTAATTTTTCACAAGCAGTAATGAGTTATCAAAGTTAAAGTCACATAAAAAAAAACGTATAAATGAAACTTAATAATAATACTGCAATAGTTGATACATTTATTCCTGATACTATTTACAGCGTTTATGAAGCAAGTATGTATAAGTTCAATATTATACCCAATCAACTGTATTTATTATTTTCTGTGACATTATTCTTAATACTTGGCAATTATACATGGACATTTTTTTATAGATAATCATGTCACTTTAGGAATGTTACTGCAGTAATTGGAGGAAGAACAATAATTATTCAATGTAGAATGTTCCTGAGTAGTTTACTAAAATATTATACACATCCACAAAGAGGACTTATGGAACTTTCAACAAAAATAAACCACTGTATACATTTGTTTTTATTAATGAATCCTGAATTTTCCAAAATGGTGCTGTAGGTATGTTACAATGATTATGTAAAATTTTAGAATGCAAAATTGTTTTTATTCTAGATATTTTGTATTACATGCTGAGAATGAAAATGGTTATATTGATGGAGCAGAAAGTATATTTTTATATGAATCTCAGTTGAGTTATTTATTATCATGGGGAAATGAATGAAGAACATGTTTTTAAATGGTTTGAAAACCAATTACTATTGAATCTTTCTGAACCTTTAATAAATTATGGACAATGCTTTTCGATAATATTAGGTTAATGACACAATATAGAATTCAATCAACAAATGTTGAAGCTGAGCTTATTTATATTACAGCCTAGTAAGTAGATACAAACTGTATTTGAACAGTGATATAGCAAATTATATGTTAGAATTCAGAAGACTACACAACTAGTTTAATACATTCAAAATTCTTACTTCAAATTATACCTAATAGACAATAAATGCTGTTTCACTTTTATTTTTACAAAAATAATAATATAGGTATATTTGAAAAGAAAAGAATTGGTTATTTGAATACTGCCCTTTCAATAAATGTTTTGTTCAGAAACAAACCCCCCAACAAAATACATTGTGGATATGATAGAACAGTATAGTCACAAAGTATTACCTACCATCTTTTTAAAAATCCTATTGAGTTAATACTGGCTACTGCCAAGCAAGCCGATAGATGCATTCCAGAAGTTGCGGGTTGGAATTGGTTTGTCCGTGAACCTCTCAAATTTGAAAGATTTCTATTTGAGAATTATTGTTCTACCTCATTTAAAAAAATAGTATTACAAACTTTTCGGTGTAGTAACTAATTTATAAATTTGCAATTTTTCTTTTTAATAAAACAATTCCATAAAAATTGGGGTGGCATTATTTATTATTTTATCTTAATCACGATATTCAAAATAAGTAATTCAGGCAGCATTTTCTAAAGGTACACAAAGTTTTATAAAAACTACAAAGAATTAATTTAATAGTTTTTATTGAATTGAAAGGTCTCATTCGATCAATCATTTATTAGCAATACTTTCAGTTGCGGTAGATGCTGGAGAGCTAAAACAAAATGGTAAATATAAATTTGGATTGATTAGAAGATGATGGAGTGATAAATAATTCACCAATATACTGATAATTATAATATGTATTGATTTCAGTGTTACGATTTAGTCAATCATTCGCATATACCTTCACTCGGAGAATAGAATGGATTTGCTCTCCTTTTCTGAGCTGTGGTGGTGCTTACTGCACAATTTTCTTTTGCTATGATCAATGATCATATATCTCAGGATGATTTTCCTTGTCGAGAATGACCTACACACTAAAGCTTCACATCCCGGCTTTTCTAAAAAAAATTTAAGATTTATTTCAACATAAAATATAAAATAAAATTGCCTACCTTTAAAAAGGAAGTAGATCCATGTTATCAGAACTTTTTTATTTATAATTTGTCTGTAAACCTTACATCAATCTTTCATATTGTAGTGACAACATTTTAGAAGCCAACATGTACTTAGGTAATTGTAACCTAAAAATTATATTAGATAATATTTTTTCCTTGATACTATATATACATGCATTTTAAATACTAGAATAGTTCCATAACTTCTAACTAATTAAGTGTGTGGTATAAACATACAAATAAAAGTGTTAACTATTCCATACATACCTTTTTAGTGCTAAAAATAATTCCATAGTTTTTAAAATAAGAATTTCTTAGTGCTGTACGGTTAACATACAAATTAAAGTTTTATATGTAACATCTCTGTATGTAACTGAAATAAGTCGAAGTTTCTTTGCACGCAATAACCATCAATAACTAAACCTAACCTAGAATATTTGATAAACTTCATTTGACATATACTAGATTCTCATATTATTTCAACGGCTTGGCAACATAGTACAGTTATGACAGATGTGACGTGCAACGGTTTTAATACTGAACGGGCTATAAATGGATAGTTTTTTGTTTGTTCGTGCCGTATGTACGAAAGTGAAAGTTTGTGATTTAGTTTAAAACAACCCCGTGTTTTAATTTTTATTGTAATAATACTATCTGTTGTTTTTCAAAAAAAATTTGTATATTTTCCCAAAATTTATTATTAATACATTTTCAGGGAGGGTTATTTATCATGGGACTCTATTGGCGATTAGATAGTACCCGAAGAACTATTCAACAACATACTAACTAAGGGTTACTAAGAGCGTACTTATAGCATCATATTAATAATTGAATACTTAGAAACGTGAAACAAACATGTTTTTATAAGATAAACATGAAAACAACTTAAAATACTGTTGCGGGGTCACCAACTCAAAGCCGGTCCTGTCCCTCGACTGTAAGTTTTGGTGGCTGCGCTCCGTTCGAGAACATTATCGAAAAGGCGCTTTGTGTACGCATAGGACAAGCGTAGAAAATACTGGAATTTTCTGGAGTTGAAAAGGACTATATATACGCGGGTTTTTGAGTGCGTGAAGAATAATCATTGAAACAGTTAGTTCGGAATTAGTGAAACGGACAGTAGTTCACAGACAGTTTACAGAAGTAATCGGACAGTGAATTAAATAGTGCAGATAAATAGTGTAATATTCAAGTGGTAAAAATAAATTAGAACTAATATACCGAGTGTAAATAAATTAGTACACATTAAGTAAAGTGTGAATATAAATTAAGTTTAATACAGTGTGTTTCTATAAATAGATAGTAATTAGTGTGTATAATTTTATCCCACATTTAAAAACTATTTAAATAAATAACAAAAACATTACAATACGAAAACGACTATATTCACTCAAATTTCTCTTTGTAAAATGTCTTTGGTGTTCTGTTGATTCTAACCCTTAATTTCATTGACGGAGGAAATTTTTGTTATCGTGAATAATTGCAGTACGTACATAGCCCTGCAAAAAGGCTAAACATTTTCATATAAAAACTTTTATTTCTACTAGTCAATGAGCAATAAAAATTTAGTTCATAAAAATTTGTCGACGAACAACAAAAACAATAAATATAAATTAAGAAAAATGCAAAAATAATATAATTTTTATTTTGATCCATTGAACATGAAAATATATTGTAAATATGTAACAACTCTGGACTTTCTTTAATATTGTTAATTTTCATAAAAATTATTAATAAATTTTTTTATTTAACTTTAGTATAACTTTATAAAAAAAATTATCTTTGGTGGTTTCTAAAATATCTCTATATATACTGCTGTCGAAAAGCGGCCTCTAAGAGATTTCTTTCCTCATTCTGTCTTGGATTTTCGAGCAAATCTTCATCTTCAGAATCTACAAATAATTTTATAATTTGTTTAAATATGTAAGGAATGGTAAAAGTGTCTTAACTTGAATTTTTTTGTACATAATCAAGTACAACTTACCTGTATAAAAATTTTTCTAGTATCACAAAGGGACAATAAATTCTAATAACATTACACCAAAAAAGTTAGGTTAACTTAAGCATGGTGTTAAACATACCCAAACTTATTACTAAGGATTTAGTATCATTCTAGTGTTAAAATGATGTTAAATGTACGTCATGTTACAATAATCTAAATATTATTATTAATTAGCTTTTATCCGCGACTTCAAGTCGAAAATGGTTCTAATAGGATTTTTAATTAGTTTTTACGTTATTAATTTTGTTATAACATATAAATTATTATGTTAAAATGTTAACGGAGACAAACAGTAAAGCTAACCAAAAATTATTCTACGGAACGTTAAAAACATTAAGGAAAGGAAAAACAGAGGTGGTAGTAAGGATAAAAAGCAAAAGTGGAGAAATTATAACGGGAGATAACCAAATAATGGAAAAGTGGAAAGAATATTTTCAAGAATTACTAGGAGTAGGCGAAGACCATAAAGAGGAGGAAGTAATAAACGAACAAGCAAAAATCCAAGTTGAAGAAAATAGAAATGAACATTATATAAGCGCAGACGATGTAAAAGAAGATATAAAACGGCTTAAGAATGGGAAAGCAACAAGAAGTGACTAGAACTAGAAGAATACCAAAGTGGATTTAGGACCAAACAGGACCAAATATTTACATTAAAGCAGATCATGGAAAAAACAATAGAGCAAGACAAAGAAGTGTATTTAGGTTTTATTGACATGGAAAAGACCTTTGATCGAGTACCAAGAAGCAAACTATGGAAACACTAACTTTATTATCCACCAAAATACAAAAAAATTACATCAAAGCATTTTGATAAAGGGGTTTTCCGTCAGATACCTAATATATACCTGAAATTATGGTCTACGCATTATTTGCTTGTTTTGTCAATTTATGTAAAGAATCCTTTATTTATAATCTAGTAACTGTACACAATTTACTACACCACATCACCATTTGATATTTCAGCATCTATTTCACCACGCAAGTTAGATATACGACTAGAGATAAGTATACCCAACTCAAAAATAACAAATCTACATAAAACAGATACATATCGACACAGTTGACAAATGAGAGCACCTTTAGATGACGCAATGCCAATCCGTTACTCATTTTAAATTCATTCATCATCCTTTAAACAATTGATATGCATTAGACACTTGGAAGTAGAAAATTCGTGGGGCAACGAGTTCCGAAGTCAATTTTAAGTGACAGACTAACGATTATAAATTAATAATTGCTGAGAGCTGTATCACGTAATCTTATATTTACATGTTTCTAAATACGACTTTAGAAGATTTTTCATACAATTCGTGACACATTTACCCATATTAGTTCTTGGTGGATCCTTCATACTATGGAGGCCAACCCAAATGTTAAATAATCTTGCGGGTCACAAATTGAATGTACTTTGGGAATATACAATACCATGTAATAAAAATCAGTTTTCGGAAAGTAGGCAATTCCAATCCGAATTTTGGTTTGCGGTTGAAGGTGAAGATGTCGCTATCGTCACAACTTTAACACTTCCGTTACTGGAAGACATGTATTGATTGTGATTTTATTGTCAAATTCAGTCTTATAAATATATTTGTGATGATTTGTTATATCATAAAATATCAAAATCTTCCTAATTATCAATAAATAACTCAAAGAATCTTCTAGCAGCTACTTATTATCCGCCAAAACCTAATCAAAAACAGTTTAGTTCGATCACTTTATCTATCACGTTCAATCACTACCAAGTGCTTATTCATGACTACTTTTCACTGATGTTATCGCCAAAATCTTGATTTAAACAGCTCAACCATTCATATTTTACGAAAAGACCATATAATTTGTTTAAATGTGAAAAATGCCAAGTTGAACTCTAAATCGCACAAAATAACCTCAACATGTAAAATAAGGCACTAAAGATTCTTAGATAGAGTAGTAATTTGGTCAGTTTCAGTGGTGTCGATTTCAGATATATGATCATATGACGAAGAATAAGGTTCATGAACGAAAGAACTTCCTAAACTGCTCTTCGATTTCTGGGCACTAGATTGATTGATTAGTTCGGCACCACCAGTCAGAGGCTTAGAGATCTCGGCACCTCAGCCTTTATTAGGCTTTTTGTGCTCTTGGTTATACTGTTCATGTGAAAAGACCAGTAGCCCTTATCAGGCTGAACAGTCTTTTCACTAGGTACTACTGCATGCTTCCAACCCATCCCAGTTTAGCTGGGTATGGTTAATTGTGGCCAACATGTTATCACTTCTCATTTCAAGCAGCGAGTTTGTGATAACATCTGTGATTCTGGAATGACTATGGGAGTTGGTTCCTTCGTGCCAATTCCCATTGCATTCCAGCCTATATGCAGCCATTCTCGCTTCCGCCTTAACGTGCAGAGCAAGAGGCGGAAGATTGAGAATGGCTTCCAATGCCGCAGTCAGGCTGCTTCTCATTGCACCTGTTATGCACAGACAGGCAAACCTCTGAAGTTTTGATAGCTCCAGTTCGGCTTTCCTCTTATCTGTTTTTTGGCCACCAAACTAGGATAGGACTAAATCCGTGGATTTAGTCCTATCGCCCGTTTGGCAGCCATTAGGGTCATCTTCACTTTATTGGTTTTGTCATGTAGGTGTGAGTTCCAGGTTAGCTTTGCGTCCAGAATTATGCCCAGATACTTGACCTTCTGGCTAAAACACAGCTGCACGTTGAAGAGGCTTGGCAGTTTTAGTCTATCAAGCTTCCTTTTTCTGGTGAAGGGAATGAGCACAGTTTTTGCAGGGTTCACTCTTAGGCATTCCCTCCTACACCAAAACTCCACCATAACTAAAGATTCTTAGATAGAGTAGTAATTTGGTCAGTTTCAGTGGTGTCGATTTCGGATATATGATCATATGTCGAAGACAAAATATCTGTCTTTCGAGCAGAATAAGGACCCTGAACGGAAGAACTTCCTACACTGCTCTGCGTTTTCTGGGCACTGACTATAAGGATACCGTCCATACCTCGACTCATCAGTAAACAATTCTTAATTTTAAATCCTAATTGACTGAATAAAGTGGAATCAATAACTGATGTAAAATTCCTTGAACTTAAAAACTTATCAACTTGGAAAAAAAAACTAGTCAGATAGTCAATATATTACAGACAAAACCTTTGTGAATGAAACAGTTAATATTTTTTGTGAACTTCCCTAAAGTTAGTGGAGCACTTTATTACGCAAATTAAATTATATATGTAAGAGTAAAATGGAATTTAAGTACCAACACTGCGTTTATTTCAGTTTAAAGATTCTCGAGTTCTTGGGTCCGCGTTTTCTCATCAGATATGGGCTACTTGACTATGCCAATTAAGTCGGGGCGACCCACCTTGGCGTTAGATTATTTCTGTAAGTTCACGTGACAGTAGGTGTTAATAAGGCTTATCGCGAAAACTGGTGGCGTTCTTCCACGTTCAATTTAAGGTCGCAATGTTCCAAGGTTACTTGGATTCTGCACGTTTTATTATTGCTACTGAGGTATTTTCAAGGATGATGACCAAGAAAGGATTCGTAATTGAAACGTTTAATGGCAATTGATTGTTATATAATTGTAGTTATTCCTCATTCACTAACGGTAATTTTTATTTTCCTTATTATTCATACAAGAGTGCAAAAGATTTAGTTATCATCTTATAACATAAAAATGAATTATTGTTTGTTCGTATTTTATGCGATGCCGTACCGTTCATTCGAGTGCGATAAAAATTTCGACAACTTATTGCTGGCGAAAGTTATAGGATAGTTTCTAATTTTTTTTTCGAAAATCCGTACCTCTCACTTTCGGGTACCTCTGTATACAAAATATCGTAGATCCGGTTTCGCTGATTTTTTTCCATATTCGCTTATCGTCTGGGAGATTGTCTCTAAAATTTCAGCCCAAAACTTTCATTATTATGGCCTCTACGATTTTTTTACTTAGCCCGTGTACTTGCCTATAACTTACCTCATTTTTTTAATTTTCAAATTTCCAAAATCGGAATTAAGTTTTCTCCGACACTTTTATATACGGAAATCCACTAATTCTACACCGTAGATTCCAAAAATCTCCATAAAAAATTTCTAAAGTTATTAATAACATTTATTTTTCGAAAATCCTCATCTCTTACTTTCGGGTACCCCTGTATACAAAATATCGTAGATCCGGTTTCGCTGATTTTTTTCCATATTCGCTTATCGTCTGGGAGATTGTCTCTAAAATTTCAGCCCAAAACTTTCATTATTATGGCCTCTACGATTTTTTTACTTAGCCCGTGTACTTGCCTATAACTTACCTCATTTTTTTAATTTTCAAATTTCCAAAATCGGAATTAAGTTTTCTCCGACACTTTTATATACGGAAATCCACTAATTCTACACCGCAGATTCCGGAAATCTCCATAAAAATTTTCTAAAGACCTAATAACATTTATTTTTCGAAAATCCTTATATCTTACTTTCGGGTACCCCTGTATACAAAATATCGTAGATACGTTTTCGCTGATTTTTTTCCATATTCGCTCATCGTCTGGGAGATTGTCTCTAAAATTTCAGCCCAAAACTTTCATTATTATGGACTCTTCGATTTTTTTACTTAGCCCGTGTACTTGCCTATAACTTACCTCATTTTTTTAATTTTCAAATTTCCAAAATCGGAATTAAGTTTTCTCCGATACTTTTATATACGGAAATCCACTAATTCTACACCGTAGATTCCGGAATTCTCCATAAAAAATTTCTAAAGTCATTAATAACATTTATTTTTCGAAAATCCTTATCTCTCACTTTCAGGTACCCCTGTATACAAAATATCGTAGATACGTTTTCGCTGATTTTTTTCCATATTCGCTCATCGTCTGGGAGATTGTCTCTAAAATTTCAGCCCAAAACTTCTATTATTATGGCCTCTACGATTTTTTGACTTAGCCCGTGTACTTGCCACTATAACTTACCTCATTTTTTGAATTTTCAAATTTCCAAAATCGGAATTAAGTTTTCTCCAACACTTTTATATACGAAAATCCACTAATTCGACACCGTAGATTCCGAAAATCTCCATAAAAAATTTCTAAAGTCATTAATAACATTTATTTTTCGAAAATCCTCATCTCTTACTTTCGGGTACCCCTGTATACAAAATATCGTAGATACGTTTTCGCTGATTTTTTTCCATATTCGCTTATCGTCTGGGAGATTGTCTCTGAAATTTCAGCCCAAAACTCCCATTATTATGGCCTCTACGATTTTTTTACTTAGCCCGTGTACTTGCCACTATAACTTACCTCATTTTTTTAATTTTCAAATTTCCAAAATCGGAATTAAGTTTTCTCCGACACTTTTATATACGGAAATCCACTAATTCTACTCCGTAGATTCCAAAAATCACCATAAAAAATTTCTAAAGTTATTAATAACATTTATTTTTCGAAAATCCTCATCTCCTACTTTCGGGTACCCCTGTATACAAAATATCGTAGATACGGTTTCGCTGATTTTTTTCCATATTCGCTTATCGTCTAGGTTTCAGCCCAAAACTTCCATTATTATGGCCTCTACGATTTTTTTACTTAGCCCGTGTACTTGCCACTATAACTTACCTCATTTTTTTAATTTTCAAATTTCCAAAATCGGAATTAAGTTTTCTCCGACACTTTTATATACGGGAATCCACTAATTCTACACCGTAGATTCCGGAAATCTCCATAAAAAATTTCTAAAGTCATTAATAACATTTATTTTTCGAAAATCCTTATCTCTCACTTTCGGGTACCCCTGTATACAAAATATCGTAGATACGGTTTCGCTGATTTTTTTCTATATTCGCTTATCGTCTGAGAGATTGTCTCTAAAATTTCAGCCGAAAACTTCCATTATTATGGCCTCTACGATTTTTTTACTTAGCCCGTGTACTTGCCACTATAACTTACCTCATTTTTTAAATTTTCAAATTTCCAAAATCGGAATTAAGTTTTCTCCAACACTTTTATATATGGAAATCCACTAATTCTACACCGCAGATTCCAAAAATCTCCATAAAAAATTTCTAAAGACCTAATAACATTTATTTTTCGAAAATCCTTATATCTTACTTTCGGGTACCCCTGTATACAAAATATCGTAGATACGTTTTCGCTGATTTTTTTCCATATTCGCTCATCGTCTGAGAGATTGTCTCTAAAATTTCAGCCGAAAACTTCCATTATTATGGCCTCTACGATTTTTTTACTTAGCCCGTGTACTTGCCTATAACTTACCTCATTTTTTTAATTTTCAAATTTCCAAAATCGGAATTAAGTTTTCTCCGATACTTTTATATACGGAAATCCACTAATTCGACATCGTAGATTCCAAAAATCTCCATAAAAAATTTCTAAAGTCATTAATAACATTTATTTTTCGAAAATCCTTATCTCTCACTTTTGGGTACCCCTGTATACAATATATCGTAGATACGTTTTCGCTGATTTTTTTCCATATTCGCTCATCGTCTGGGAGATTGTCTCTAAAATTTCAGCCCAAAACTTCTATTATTATGGCCTCTACGATTTTTTGACTTAGCCCGTGTACTTGCCACCAGAACTTACCTCATTTTTTTAATTTTCAAATTTCCAAAATCGGAATTAAGTTTTCTCCGACACTTTTATATACGAAAATCCACTAATTCGACACCGTAGATTCCAAAAATCTCCATAAAAAATTTCTAAAAGCATTAATAACATTTATTTTTCGAAAATCCTTATCTCTCATTTTTGGGTACCCCTGTATACCAAATATCGTAGATACGTTTTCGCTGATTTTTTTCCATATTCACTCTTCATCTGAGAGTGTGTATCTGAAATTTGAGCCTAAAATCTCCATTATTACTTTTTTTGCACTTTTTGAATTTTCACATTTCCAAAATCTGAACTAACTTTTTTGCATGTGTGCGATCGCTATGCGAAGGAAAAGGGGAAGGGAAAGTGTTTTTTTTTGGAGAATAATATATTGCGCCACCTTAATATTGCTTTCTCTCATGTTCTTTATTCATAAAAAACGTAAAAAAAATTTCCATCCCGATTATAGCAGGAGCCCCACTTCAGAATATTTACCGAAATTTTTAACAAGGGTTAATTTATTTGTAAAAATTTCCAAAGCAGCATACAATTAATTTTTTCAATTTATTCATATATTATATCCCAAGAGTTTAATCGATTTAAATTTATAGATCGAGTGGTGTAGGAATAAATTATTTCCTGAATAACAGGTTGAAACCAACAATAAATAATTTTGTTCATAACAAAATTTGACAGTTTGTAACATTTTTTCAATGAACAATAAATCCTAAATTTAATATTTTTGGTTATCAGTAAGAGAAATAGAGAAAATAATCATTTTTGCTTTTCAATACAAATTACAATTTGATGTTTGTTTCTCATTGCATAATTGTTTAATTTATCCCCGGTTAAACGGCTCTTGGGTTTTAATCACTTATTTAAACAGATTTTGTTCAAGAAATGGTGGTCTCTGATTGGTCTATTTCATGAAGAGGGAAATAATCGGAAAAATTTCCCTTTACCATGGCCTTATGATAAATTTTTGAAAAGGGATTAATAAAATTTCCATTTACCATGGGAGTATGATGAAATGTTTATCAAGGGTTAATTTATTTGTAAAAATTCCTTCTCCATAGGCGTACGATGGTTTTTTTCAAGGGATCAATTTATTTGTAAAAATGTCTATATCATGACCGCCTACCTGTTCCTTTTTTTTTAATTTTCAGTGTACAATATTAAATTCAACAATGTTTATTTTACTATTTGCATTCTTTATATTCTTATTCATGTTAAACATCTAAGATATAATTGCAAAAATTCGTTTTACTTTCGTCTGTTGTTAGTAAAAGTTGCCGAAAGATAATTTCGCATGTAATTTGAATTTTTAATTTCTCGGTAGATCATATTACTACATAGTACATGCATCCTTACTGCAACTAAGTGCTTTGAGTAATTGGCAACGATCAGAATGTTCAGCGTCGTGAATGCGCCTAATCCAAGTTTGCAATCTTCGAATTAAATATTCATGAGTGAATTTAACACATGAGATTCATTTTAAGCTCTGCTAATTTTTATTTTCGATTTCTGATGAAAAAAGTTATTACCTACACGGTTTTGTTCATTTGTAGTTTTGCTAGTGAAATCGAGAAAATCATACTAAATAAATGATTAATTTTGAATTTAAAAAAGGACTATGTTTCCATCTTATGGAAAATAAAAGACCACTCAAATGCGGATATTTTGATACCAACTTATTCGTCTTGAAAAATAGAACATTTGATAACATTGCGCCAATGTTGTAATTTAATTAATAAACCCACAAAATCAGTTCATTTGTCAGAAATTTTCGATTCGATTACAAAATCTAACCATTCAATAGGACTCCACCTGCTGCGGTGAAACAGAGTCGGACTTGTGAATATAGTTGTACATACGATGAATACCAGTTTCGTTGAAACAAAATAATAGGATTATATTTTTCAGTTGTATAAAGATATGATTGAATGCAATCAAATTATGTAAAAAAGGTACATCTCTCAATTGACAATCTAACATCTTTACATAAGTTTGTCATTTTGTAATAGCAGTTTATTATAACGTTTTCTATATTATAATAATAAAATTATAATAGGTACATTCAATAACACTGACCGACACGTATTTCGTAAACAATTCCGGTACAAACGAATTCCCGTCAGGATTCTTAATGACTATAAAATACACATGAGTTCCCGTCCGACACTTGCAGGTATCTTAATCGCGCACTCGAATTGCCGTCCAGTTTATTTAATCCGCTTACAGGTAAACTAAATAGTTTTGAAAATTCCAGTAAATCGTAATACCTATTCGTAATCCTGAATTCTAATGAAAAAGTTGAATAACCTATTGGGGTGGCTAGGGGGTCTGTCAGTACTAATTGCTATGAATATATTTTTCTATTATATTAAGTTGTCATTTTCGAAACGGCAGTTTATTAATATACATATTTCCGAACGTTTGTTGTCGTACGCTATAGTGATACACAAAATGCTTGAAGTAATACTAAGTGAAAAGGGTAAACCCTTTCTGGTTAGGTTAGGTTAGGTTAGCTTCTTTACATGTATGAATTTATGACTCAGAATTAAAATTCCTTATTTTATTCCAATAATGATATCATATAAAATAATATCGTGTAATAGTGCCAAACATAATACATTTATAACTATTTCTTATTTCATACATCTGAAAACGGACCTCCCTTAAAACTTTTACTGTTCACTTATTACAATATGCAATAAATACATAGCTAGATATCAGATGATTCAGATAATTTACCGTAATTACCATAAACACCTTTTAGACAGGTCAGTTTTCACCCTGACGGGAACTCGAGTGACGGCTTAACGTATCCTAATTATGGAACAGGTAGACTGGTTGACTGTAGTTGACGCTGCTGATCGAACTATACCTAATCATGAAGAAATATAATGATGCAAATTAGATTTCAGTTAACAGTGCTTTTTATGTCACGCAAGGGAAAACACTCATCGCCATCAAAATATATATAACACAAAAACCGGCTTCGGCTATCAAAAAAATACAAAAATTAAACAAAACCCGGCTTCGGCCATCAAAAAAAATTAATAAAGCAAAAAGGCGACTTTAGCTACCAAAAAAATATAAAAACCGGCTTAGGCCAATAAAAATGTTTTTTGCAGCTACACTTCGCGGATAGAAGGTAATGAGGTCCTCAGGCACTGCCTGTGGGGGGAAGGTGGAGCGCGTAAAAGGGGATACTCCTAGAATTATACATTATCTTTTAGTATCACCCTTTACGTCGGGTTCAATACCTACACACATTTCACAAGCATTTTTGTATTAACAGTTAATAGACATTTAACATCTTGCATATAAAAAAATCTTTTCCGCATCCCTATCCTATTTTTTTTTAAGAGTTACCGATGCCAACAAATACACTACAAAATACTACAAAGAAAAAACAAAATATAAAAATTAACTGATAAAATTAGGTCAGTTCAACCCTGTCTGGTTTTATTTATTCATTTCTTATCACCGCTGATATCCTTACTTCGTGGAATCTGTAATACATGCCTATTCACGTATTTTCTCTCTGTCTTACTCATACAATCTCCGTAAGCGATTTTAAAAATAATATCATTAATTGTGAGTTAATTATAAAAGTCACAACATTGGCGCAATGTTATCAAATGTTCTATTTTTCAAGACGAATAAGTTGGTATCAAAATATCCGCATTTGAGTGGTCTTTTATTTTCCATAAGATGGAAGCATAGTCCTTAGTTACATTGACTAGAGATGTGAAAAGCAGTTAGATTAAAAATGTCAAATAAATCCGTCAACAAAAAATTCTACAATTTTCCAAAATTGGTTATCCCTTGAACTAGATTTTTTTGTGAATTGTATGTCAGTTCTTTTGTAGCAGCACCGTGGTTAAAATTTTGATGTAGAGCTAAATATACGGGGTGCATAATTGAGAAGATGTTTTTACCCAAAAATTTTAAATATCCTGTAGGATGCAATAACTTCAACAGGGTGTATCAACTGGTGTCAAAATGTAGCACCGTCTTATCAAGTGTGACCTCTTGCCAAAATTTCTTCTTGATGATGGTATATAACGTACCGAAAGAATAAATAATTTTATACTCCATCAGATTTATGGAGGAATACAAGTGAGCAAGTTTTCAAGCTGCTGCAACTAATCTATTAAATTTAAATATGGATCCCACCAAATTAAACTTAGTGAATTACACGAGAAGAAGGGACCGAATGGGATTTGGAACCATCCTTATCCTTTCAAGGCACGGAGATTCCAATGGTGATGGATGTTAAACATCTCAAGGTAATTATTAACTCGAGGTTAACATGGACCAAACAAATGGAAAAAGTCAGGGACCACGT
This sequence comes from Lochmaea crataegi, assembly GCA_947563755.1. Classification (NCBI taxonomy): domain Eukaryota; kingdom Metazoa; phylum Arthropoda; class Insecta; order Coleoptera; family Chrysomelidae; genus Lochmaea; species Lochmaea crataegi. The sequence continues at coordinate 4,727,627 of OX387429.1, read as the reverse complement.
TAATGATGAAAAACGAACTTGCTGCAAAACGTGGGGGCTAAGTCCGCACATGTCCGAACACTAGTGGTCTAATCCATAATAACATGCGTCTTTGGTATGGTGAACAAAGATGACACATAAGAATTTAATGATGAGACTAAGCAAGTTGCAAAGACTTGCCTGTCTCAGTATTGCAGGGTGGATGAGAAAAAAACAGTAACACTAGAAGCCTTATTTGGCCTTCCTCACTAAACCTCTTGATAATGGGAGAAGCAAGTATGGGGTTGCAAAACAAACTGAGAAGCAAAACAGTTAGATCAGGATACACATCTGTTATATAGCCCGTTCAGTATTAAAACCGTTGCACGTCACATCTGTCATAACTGTACTATGTTGCCAAGCCCTCGAAATAATATGAGAATCTAGTATATGTCAAATGAAGTTTATCAAATATTCTAGGTTAGGTTTATTTATTGATGGTTATTGCGTGCAAAGAAACTTCGACTTATTTCAGTTATATGCAGAGATGTTACATATAAAACTTTAATTTGTATGTTAACCGTACAGCACTAAGAAATTCTTATTTTAAAAACTATGGAATTATTTTTAGCACTAAAAAGGTATGTATGGAATAGTTAACACTTTTATTTGTATGTTTATACCACACACTTAATTAGTTATAGGTTATGGAACTATTCTAGTATTTAAAATGCCTGTATATATAGTATCAAGGAAAAAATATTATCTAATATAATTTTTAGGTTACAATTACCTAAGTACATGTTGGCTTCTAAAATGTTGTCACTACAATATGAAAGATTGATGTAAGGTTTACAGACAAATTATCTGATAACCTGGATCTACCTTCTTTTTAAAGGTAGGCAATTTTATTGTATATTTTGTTGAAATAAATCTCAACAAGGAAAATCATCCTGAGATATATGATCATTGATCATAGCAAAAGAAAATTGTGCAGCAAGCACCACCACAGCTCAGAGAAGGAGAGCAAATCCATTCTATTCTCCGAGTGAAGGTATATGCGAATGATTGACTAAATCTTAGCACTGAAATCAATACATATTATAATTATCAGTATATTGGTGAATTATTTATCACTCCATCATCTTCTAATCAATCCAAATTTATATTTACCATTTTGTTTTAGCTCTCCAGCATCTACCGCAACTGAAAGTATTGCTAATAAATGATTGATCCAATGAGACCTTTCAATACAATAAAAACTATTAAATTAATTCTTTGTAGTTTTTATAAAACTTTGTGATATACACATGTACCTCTAGAAAATGCTGCCTGAATTACTTATTTTGAATATCATGATAAAAATAAAATAATAAATAATGCCACCCCAATTTTTATGGAATTGTTTTATTAAAAAGAAACATTGCAAATTTATAAATTAGTTACTACACCGAAGATATTGTAATACTATTTTTTTTAAATAATAGAAATCTTTCAAATTTGAGAGGTTCACGGACAAACCAATTCCAACCCGCAACTTCTGGAATGCATCTATCGGCTTGCTTGGCAGTACCCAGTATTAACTCAATAGGATTTTTAAAAAGATGGTAGGTAATACTTTGTGACTATACTGTTCTATCATTTCCACAATGTATTTTGTTGGGGGGTTTGTTTCTGAAAAAAACATTTATTGAAAGGGCAGTATTCAAATAACCTATATTATTATTTTTGTAAAAATAAAAGTAAAACAGCATTTTTTGTCTATTAGGTATAATTTGAAGTAAGAATTTTGAATGTATTAAACTAGTTGTGTAGTCTTCTGAATTCTAACATATAATTTGCTATATCACTGTTCAAATACAGTTTGTATCTACTTACTAGGCTGTAATATAAATAAGCTCAGCTTCAACATTTGTTGATTGAATTCTATATTGTGTCATTAACCTAATATTATCGAAAAGCATTGTCCATAATTTATTAAAGGTTCAGAAAGATTCAATAGTAATTGGTTTTCAAACCATTTAAAAACATGTTCTTCATTCATTTTCCCATGATAATAACTCAACTGAGATTCATATAAAAATATACTTTCTGCTCCATCAATATAACCATTTTCATTCTCAGCATGTAATACAAAATAACTAGAATAAAAACAATTTTGCATTCTAAAATTTTACAAAATCATTGTAACATACCTTTCGACATGAACAGCCTACAGCACCATTTTGGAAAATTCAGGATTCATTAATAAAAACAAATGTATACAGTGGTTTATTTTTGTTGAAAGTTCCATAAGTCCTCTTTGTGGATGTGTATCATATTTTAGTACACTACTCAGGAACATTCTACATTGAATAATTATTGTTCTTCCTCCAATTACTGCAGTAACATTCCTAAAGTGACATGATTATCTATAAAAAAATGTCCATGTATAATTGCCAAGTATTAAGAATAATGTAACAGAATATAATAAATACAGTTGATTGGGTATAATATTGAACTTATACATACTTGCTTCATAAACGCTGTAAATAGTATCAGGAGTAAATGCATCAACTATTGCAGTATTATTAAGTTTCATTTATACGTTTTTTTGGATGTGACTTAAACTTTGATAACTCATTACTGCTTGTGAAAAATTACTCACAGTTCTTTGCAGTTTCTGTCACAACATAACCCCAAAAATGTCAAGACGTCAACTGAACCCGAAATAAACCATTTTAATCGCGGCAACAGCGCGCATTTTTGCCAACATAAAAATTTTCTATTAAGACTGACGTTAGTTTGAGTTTAATATTTAATTAACCTACGAGCTGTATTTGATATGAAATTAATTACGAAACCTTTTTTTAAACATATATTTATATTTTTTAATACAATGCGACCTACAAATTTCAATATTTATTGAGTTTAGAGAGGGTTAACATAGTGATTGACAGATGATTGACAGCAGCAATCGAATGACATGATATAAACGAACGTCTCTTTTTCGACACTTTGATGACGTGCAACGGTTTCTGTACTGAACGGGCTATATTTCATATTTCCAGCGTATTATATTTATTCGACAAGACCCATTAACAAAGATGTCAGTTTACTTGTGAACCGAGTCTTGTTTATCTCCTCTCGTAACAAATGGTCAAGGTTAAAAAGGCAGAAAGGACAAGTTGAGGGTTTTAGAATGGGATTATTTGGAATGTTCAGTCTTTACATAACCGTGGTATTGAAAAGTGTAAATTCAGATAGTTGTATTATTATCGAGTTTTACTATAACTTTATCAAATTAGATCACAGAAATAGTAGTTTAATTTATGACCTACCTCTAAAACATAGTATAGTAAGTACATAAAAATAATTACAATCCAAGACGAATCACCTAAACAGAAATAAAAATGTTGGAGTCAACTGTCAACTCATATATTTAGAGACAGAAATATATACGGTTAAAATGGAAGACGTACCAATCTAGACGTGTTCGGGACATATGAGACGTCTTCATATTTATTTAAAAGCAATTCAATTTCAGTCGAGACATTCATCTCATAAACAAATTGTCAAATTATACAATCGTCGATGATAATGAAAAGGGCAGTAAAAACTTTTTTTGTTCTTTGTTTCAAAACAACTGCATTAAAAGCAACCCACACTTAATAGCCTAGCCATGGCACCAGTGTCAGCGAATATATTCACAACCAGGGATGGATTTTGTTTACAAAACATTTTGGACAATGCAACTCATAGACGTAGGCTCTATTTTGACAACCTATGACATTTGATAATCTCAAATTCCAGGCCGGTTTTACACGTTAACGTATCTTTCTAATACTTGTACCCTTTTTTTTAATACAACTGTAGATTGTAAGAAAAAATTTAATTGTAAATCTTAGCTTCAATCTAGTTTAGTGAAGACAGAAACGAAGTTTATATTATAAGTCTGAATACGTACCTACTAATTTTACTAATCACCTCTTCCAACAGAAAAAATTAATGAGAATTTGTTTTTTTGCCATGGTTCTGGATATAAAATAAGATTAATTCTGCTTGAAGAAATTGCTGTTTGCTAATTTTTGCACAGATTTACAAAGATGTATTGATAAGAATAAATTGAAAGTTTACACGTTCTAGAAGAAAATTGACAGTGGACTGGAATAGCAGTAGAGCAACTTTTCCAAGCAGCAACAAAAAAAGAACAGTTCAAGATATAGTCAACGCTTCAGAACCAGAAGAAAACATTTACTCTATTGCAAATCTTGGAGAATAGGTGCCAATTTATAAAAGTGTCTTCAAGTACTGTTTTTCTCACATTCCTGATCAAACCATTATTTACTTTATTGTCTATTTGAGTACTTTCCTAGTACATCTTTAGTGTTTTTTCTTATGTTACCCTTCATTTGGTCGAAAACTGCTCCTATGTCTTTACTTTTTGTTTGGCCTAGTGTGTTATTTGTGCTCTATTTCCATCCATCTTTCTGAAGGTTGTCCGTGATCAGCTGACAACATGGCACGGGATGACGTCACTTGTAAACCATTACCATTGGACTTTTGTAGTAGTTCTAGTTAGTTGTATCTCTTTATTCTTCTGATCTGACATAACTATTTACATAATGATAGAAGTGAAATGGTGACTAGCCAAAAGTTCCTAAACTAAGAAAAAATGCAAAAAACTTTACTCTCCTTAGTACCCAAACTCCGAGTTATCAATATAGAAGCTGATAATTACACTGAAAGTTTCCTGGACCCGGTTTCTTGACTATCTGGGATGAGAGCATTCTTGGGAACGGTCTCAGAAAATCTAGTTTACTTTCACTCATGGGAACAAAAATGTCGTATTCTTGAATGCTGGAAAGTGTCAGGTAGACGACAATAACGTGGAACAGTATTGCCGCATATTCAAGTGTCAATGAACGTACCAAAACGTGTGTTAAAGTGTAGGAACCGAAATAAAAGAAGAAGACGAGGTGATTCAAAATTTAACCTCACATTTCAGTTTTGAACGTTTCGGTTATAAAATAGACCATTCCAGAATACGTGACTTTGAAGATCGGCCATATTGTGCTGGAGGGCAACCGAATAGATCAGTTGGAGCACAGAATACACCAGCAACAAGAAGCAAAGCTGCCTTTCCTTTTTTTTATGTGCATGTCTGAAAGGCGCCATTTTTATAATAAGATACGAATTGTATCGCTAATATTTAAAAAATTTATCATTTTTCTCAGAGTATTTACTAAGTTATATGTCAAAGTCGGTCTCTCAAGGTCATAAATTTTTGTTACCAAAACATCAGAGATTTCGTCGGGCTTCGCTTCTTGCTAGTTGGTGTATTTTTTGGTTGGAGTTGAAGCTTGCATGTTTTCGCATGCGCTGTAAAGTATTTTAGAAAAATCTAGCTTGTAGTGAAGTCAGTTGGTTGTCCGAAATAATTTGTAGAGCCTCGCTTCGTTAAAACTGCCGGAAATCGGAAAAAATATAACTAATCTCTTTCTTCCCGCATTCCAGACTTAACAACACTATAAAACGATGGCATTTTAGATACCTTTCAGAACTAATGGCTAATTAAAGTGTTATCCGTTGTTTATCAGTACACAATGAAAACTAAATAGAGTGTGTGCCCTCCAGCACAATATGGCCGTCAGCGACGTCATTCTGGAATGGTACCAAAACGTGTGTTAAAGTGTAGGAACCGAAATAAAAGAAGAAGACGAGGTAATTCAAAATTTAACCTCACATTTCAGTTTTGAACGTTTCGGTTATAAAATAGACCATTCCAGAATACGTGACTTTGACAGATCGGCCATATTGTGCTGGAGGGCAACCGAATCGATTAGTTGGAGCACATAATCAACCAGCAAAAATGAGCAAAGCTGCTTTTTCTTTTTTTATGTGCATGTCTGAAAGGCGCCATTTTTATAATAAGATACTTCACTTTGTCGACGAATTGTATCGCCAATATTTAAAAAATTTATCATTTACTAAGTTAAATGTCAAAGTCGGTCTCTCAAGGTCATAAATTTTTGTTACCAAAACATCAGAGATTTCGTCGGGCTTCGCTTCTTGTTAGTTGGTGTATTTTTTGGTTGGAGTTGAAACTTGCATGTTTTTGCATGCGCTGAAAAGTATTTTAGAAAAATCTAGCTTGTAGTGAAGTCAGTTGGTTGTCCGAAATAATTTGTAGAGCCTCGCTTCGTTAAAACTGCCGGAAATCGGAAAAAATATAACTAATCTCTTTCTTCCCGCATTCCAGACTTAACAACACTATAAAACGATGGCATTTTAGATACCTTTCAGAACTAATGGCTAATTAAAGTGTTATCCGTTGTTTATCAGTACACAATGAAAACTAAATAGAGTGTGTGCCCTCCAGCACAATATGGCCGTCAGCGACGTCATTCTGGAATGGTACCAAAACGTGTGTTAAAATGTAGGAACCGAAATAAAAGAAGAAGACGAGGTAATTCAAAATTTAACCTCACATTTCAGTTTTGAACGTTTCGGTTATAAAATAGACCATTCCAGAATACGTGACTTTGACAGATCGGCCATATTGTGCTGGAGGGCAACCGAATCGATTAGTTGGAGCACATAATCAACCAGCAAAAATGAGCAAAGCTGCTTTTTCTTTTTTTATGTGCATGTCTGAAAGGCGCCATTTTTATAATAAGATACTTCACTTTGTCGACGAATTGTATCGCCAATATTTAAAAAATTTATCATTTACTAAGTTAAATGTCAAAGTCGGTCTCTCAAGGTCATAAATTTTTGTTACCAAAACATCAGAGATTTCGTCGGGCTTCGCTTCTTGTTAGTTGGTGTATTTTTTGGTTGGAGTTGAAACTTGCATGTTTTTGCATGCGCTGAAAAGTATTTTAGAAAAATCTAGCTTGTAGTGAAGTCAGTTGGTTGTCCGAAATAATTTGTAGAGCCTCGCTTCGTTAAAACTGCCGGAAATCAGAAAAAATATACCTTATCTCTTTCTTTCCGCATTCCAGATTTAACAACACTATAAAACGATGGCATTTTAGATACCTTTCAGAACTAATGGCTAATTAAAGTGTTATCCGTTGTTTATCAGTATACAATGAAAACTAAATAGAGTGTGTGCCCTCCAGCACAATATGGCCGTCAGCGACGTCATTCTGGAATGGTACCAAAACGTGTGTTAAAGTGTAGGAACCGAAATAAAAGAAGAAGATGAGGTGATTCAAAATGTAACCTCACATTTCAGTTTTGAACGAGTCGGTTATAATAACATAGAATACGTGACTTTGAAGATCGGCCATATTGTGCTGGAGGGCAACCGAATCGATAAGTTGGAGCACAGAATACACCAGCAACAAGAAGCAAAGCTTTTAAGGTTAGAATCTCTTGCGGGAGTTCGTTCCGTCTTGGATGAGAAGCGGGGAGTTCTGAAGAGCGCATAGCATATAACTTTAGGAGAGTAAAGAAAAAGAAGTTATGAAATATTTCAAAGCAAAGTTTGAAAAAGTATTGACGTAATAAGTAGTGATCTACACAGAGTCTTAGAAGCGAAAATTATAGATTGGATACTGGACTTAAAAACCTGTGTGTACATTAGAAGTATTTCGATTCCGACCCTGCACCATCGGTGATTTGAATACAACCCGATAGGTGTTTTATGCGACGGTCTTGCCACTTAGCCAGTTAAATACTCCGAGTTTTTAGGAAATAAACCTTTCTACTTTTTTATTTGGTTAACTGTTTCACGACACACCTGATAATGTAGTCTGGATTTAGCTTTTATACGTCCATAAAAGTTACGACAGTATTTTTAAAACCCCACACAATTAACAGCTTGAGACGCATCAGTAGTAGGTATAAGAAATTGAATAAATACTCTGCTGGTCGGTAGGATGAGACCTGTTTATGTAATAGGAAGAAAAAAAATGAAGATAAATTCCAAGATATTTTAAAGTTTTAGAAAACCTAACAGTAAGGGTGGTTTTATCTGATCGCTAACGGTCAATATCTACAATTAGAAAGTTTTGTAAATAAAAATGAGACATTAGTCCTATGGGAATAAAGATGCATTGGGGAAGAAATTATTAATTGTAATTTGTTCCCAAAATCAATGGGTTCAATTTGAATGAATTAAGAGGTTCTGTACTCGTTAAAGTACACCTCCAATACTTTTCCATCTATCTATGAAGTTCAGGATCAGTTCCGGTAAGAGGGGATTTCTTCTTAAGGGTTATCCAAGTGGAGAAGCATTTTCAGTAAGAGGGGGTCGTATTCTGTAACAAAGTGCAGGGGTGTTTCCCCTTTTTCCTGACAAAAGCGACATTCATTCGATGCATTTAGCTTAATGTTGCACAGGAGTTTACAATGTCCTTGATATTTTGTACTGGTTCAGTCCAGATATATACTCTACATAGAATGATTCAGATCCAAAAAAGGGAGTGTCCACTTCCTTTTTGACTAGCTCATCAACTATTTCATAACCTTGTTCACCAGCATGGTATCCACAGCAAAGATACCTACTCTGCTGCTTTCTCTTAGTTCATCAAGTTTACCTAGGCAGTTCCAAACCATCTTCGAGCTGACATAATAGGTTCAGTTTATTGCACGCGCGTCCAATTATCTAGATATCATTAAACACTCGTGTTCTGACGGTTTATTTCTATGTTTTACCGTTTTTTGGGTCTAAGAATAAAATTTTTGCTGATAATGTTAGCTGGACAATTGTTAAAAGCGGTAAATTGGACAAGACATTTTCCAAATATATCCAATCTAGGTTATAATTGTATTAAAAAAGTTGAGGTTAGGTTCTGTGTTGAGACTCTTATGACTACTGCACTTGTTAAAATTAGTAAATAAGGATTTACACTAAAGGCAAAGCTGTATACACTTATGGGGTGACATTCATTGAGACCTAAAATATCTATTGCGCCCCCTTTCTTCTACTCACTTCCTGAGGAAGATCTTAAAGACTAGTAGTTTATTTAGTCCTATTTCACCATATGTCAAGAATCACTTCCATGGCCACCGTTGGACATGTTTTCATTGCTCCGGTAATGCTAGTCTTTGAATTCTGGAAAGGTTAACTCTCGTCATACTACTCCACGCAAAGCTGTATACACTTAGGGGTGACATTCATTGAGACCTAAAATATCTATTGCGCCCCCTTTCTTCTACTCACTTCCTGAGGAAGGTCTCAAAGACTTAGTAGTTTATTCAGTCGTATTTCACCATATGTTGAGAACCACTTCCATGGCTTCTGTAATGCTAGTCTTTGAATTCTGGAAAGGTTAACTCTCGTCATACTACTCCACGCAATGGCTTCACAAGTTATGATTGGTCTGACTATGAATATTTACATTCACCTCGGGGTTATAGCCCCAATTTCCCCAAGTACACTATTAGAGCCATTTTTGCTTTGTGTGTTATCTCCTTTTCGTGTTTGTTCCACAGGAGCGTTGAATGATACTCAATCAACGACAGGAGTTTACTGTTGAGGGTTAGACCTACCTACTTGAATTCTTGCTTCCATTCAGCCTCATTTCCATCAAGTTAAACGGTTTTAAGGTTGATTTTTCTTGTCTTGGTAAAGGCTATTAAGATGGTATTGGTGTGGTGGGGGTTGATGTGTAGTCCCACCTGATGCTTACTCCAGCTTTTTTTAATAAGTACATATAATTTCCTATTTAATAAGTTTATAGTCAGTTATTTCTAAAATTGAATGGAACATTTGACTGAAAATAACCATTAATGAGGGTTAATTACGCTATTATTGTGGTAATTTTTTAAAATTACGTTCATGTATTGCTTAAAATTAGTTTGGTGTGAGCTTCAATTCGTCATTTTGTTCATTTTCTCTTGAGGACAAAAAATCTTGAGGACAAAAAAGTTTCTCTATAATGACCTTCTATTTAATTTTATTGCTTGCTGGTAATGTACCCAAATTCTTTCATACTCTCAGAACATTTCTACCTAGAAAGGATCGAAATCATATTATGTTGTTAGAAATTCAGGTACCTAAAACTATCCGTCTTGTTACAATGAGTGACTTTCAACTTTCAAAAAGTTAAAATAGAACCCTTAAAAGAATTTGAAATATATAGGAACAGCTTATTTTACAGTTTGTTAAAGTATTTATTAATGACTTGCAATTATTCCGAATAGTTGAATTTGTGAATAATTTTCTATTATTTCTGTTATTTAACTCTTTTAGTTTTGTTTAAAAAATTGAATAAACAATACAATTTAGGTAGAGTCCAGTTGGATATTCAGGAATTATATGTTTTTAAATGCAAGTTGCTTTTCTCAAACTGATTTTATTATTCTGCAAAGAATTAACAATGAATATTACAACTAATTTGTCTTCATCTTCATCTTCTTTGACCATCTTTTCAATGATTTCTTCTTACTGGATATATATGGAATATCTTAAAATCACTTGCTTTCATTTTGAATGAATAGTTTTATTTTATTTAATATTATTTATTCATTTTTTTCTGTTATACTGAAATTTTGTTTATCCCAAACCCTTGCTGTAAACTCTATGTTTGAGAAGCAATAAATGTAGTATTATTATTAGTGCTTTTGTTTTGAGTTATTGATTTTTTTGAAAATTTTTATTACAAGTTTTGTTAGATCTGTTAAAGGGTCATTTACATAGCACACGATAATAATTTTGTTCAAAGGATGGTGTGGGCATACCAAGAATTGCAGTTGCCACTATAAAATTATACAACTGAATCTCGAACGATCTAGTTGTCGTCGTAAATAAGGCCACATGAAAGTTTTGTAGATGATATCGTCGTGTTCTGTTTACATCAACACTAGTTTATGTCAATGTTAGAGCGCTTACAGTTACAAAATTTACTTCAATTTAACCTGGATGAACTTGGTTGAATTAATTTGCATTCCGAGTGGGTGTTCGATTTCTTACTCTTGAGATACCAACAGAGCAGATATTTCAAGATATGGCTAGAAGTAAGCATCGTTAATAATAGATTTGTTGATCAAAATTCCTGATGTTAGTCATTTTTCATTTTTACTGATTATGCCTGTTAAATAATACTCAAGATAGAAGTCGTAAAATAATATAATAGATTCGCTTCGCTCGCTACTAAAGATAAATAATATCGGGAGGCCGAGTTAATATGCCGAACGACCATAAAAAAAATTTTCTATCCGCAAATAGCACTCTGCCGAAATTTCTTTTGCTACCTGGTGTCCAACCGCCGACCCTTGTACGCAAATAGCACTAAATAATCCTTGTACGCAAATAGCACGACACCAACTCCAGATCCCATCCTATCCTGTACGCCATAGATATAATCTAATCCCTCGGGGTAAAAGATGCCATATATTATTTTATGTACCCCTGACAATGTGTGTACAAAATTTCATTATGATCGGTTCTGTATTTAAGGCGTGAAAGCGTATCAAACAAACAAACTGCATTTGTAATATTAGGAGAACATTTCAATCGAATGATTTCTTGGGACATTCCTTTTTAGAAGATTACACAGATTGGCCTTGGCAGATGCAGAAAAAAATGTACCTTCAGTCTCAGAAGATAATTTGGATATCGAAACGCGCGTTGGATAGTGTAAAGTGTTAGTGTTGGTGTAATGGTAGTGTAAGCTGTGCTCAGTGTCGAGTATTGCCAACGGTTCCAAAATTCCCAACTTAGTTATTAGTTTCTTTTCTGATTCAATGTTTTAATACAGAAATTGACCTCAAGTTTATGTTTACTGATGTTTAACCATCTCACAACTAAGGAAGGAAGATCTTAGGAAGTATAAAATTTTATGTTATTTTCATTGAAATAGGCAGTTTGTAGAGGATTTAATTTAAAATAATTTACTCTGAAGTGTCGAAAACTACTAAATATTTTAGAAAGTTCAAACTAAACTTACTAATTTACCTAATACTAGGTTACTCAACAAAAATATGTCAAATTTTATTTATAATAAATCATTTATTTTCTTCTAACATTGTAACCACATCGAGTCTCGAAATTTTCGAATACCAAAGTGAAAAAGACATTAACCATGACATTGAAATAGATTTTATTGGTCCACTGACTAACGTTCATTATTTCGTTTAATAGTCCTGACAATCTATTTCAAGCAAATCATCGCAATTTATACAATCATCCACTTAACGCTGTGTAAATAAAATCAATCTGTGGAATGGACTTGAACGCTGGGTAATGAGGTTTTTGCACCGATAAACAAGATATTTTTACTTTTGATTAATCTCAACCACAACATATTTATAACGTTACCACAAACTAAAATCAAAAATTCAAATCGGTGCTTTAAATGGCCGAAGGGTTCCGACCCTTTTGGGGGCCGGAACCCTTTTGCGGTATCAGCTCCAATGTAATATTGGAATAAATAGGCTAAGCCGAAGAAAAGAGAAGATCTGGACCATTGGAAAGATCTAGTAGGACTTAGACAATCAAAGATTCTTCTGGGTGACTACAACCTGTTGAGATCAAATGAATGCAAGTCAAAGAAAAACTGCTCTAAGAGGTTTAACAGGGATCCTTACGGGACATTGTCGCCTGAATGGGCACATGAAAAAGCTCAAAATAGTGGAGGAAGAAGAATGTAGATTATGTGGCATGGAAGAAGAAACCTCCAACACCTTGGAGATTACTCGATAGCCTGCAGATATCCTAAAATTCCTCCGGGAAATAGGACTAAAGGAGCTACTAGTCTCTGAGACTTTCCTCAGGAACTAAGTAGAAGTAAGGGGACACAATAGATCTTTTAGGTCTCAGTGAATGTCACCCCAATTTACATACATAAATGGCCGACAAACAGTCCTTTGAACTTTTTTTGGGTTGTTCCATAGACTTATGTAAGTATTTGTATTTATAAATCTGTGTATAAATCCATATCTGCTTGTGTATCGCATTGAGTTAAAAGCTTATCATAGTGCGACGATATTAGTGAACAATAGTGTTTTATCTGATGGAGTTGTAATCCAAGGATGCCAAGGTGGATTTACTTACATAGCGATTGCGAGACCAAATAATTACTTATGGAGTAGTAGTAGGAATAGTCTTTTGACGAAGAGAAACAACCTCTTCAGAATACAAAGTTTACCCTGTATACGCCTTATTGGAGTAATGAAAACATGCTCAACCTCGGCTATGGAAGTGGTTCTTAACTTCACGCTACTATACATATGGTGGTGAAAAGTGTTGTAGAACAAGATACAGACTAATTTGGACAGTCTAAATTCCTTGTTTTTTTCATAATTGTAAAATGTATCCAAATACATTTTATTGGTAGTTCCAGTAAGAAAAAAAATTGTTCCTAGTAGATTTAAGTAAGTGAGGCAATTCCAAAAAGTAGACAAGCTTTATATTGTAACATGTCTGTCGACCTGTTTCGATTTTACAGAATAAATCCTTTTAATTACCGCTCGTCGTCTCATTAGCCATTTCCAATTGTAGTTCTGTGATCCCAAATTCTTCAACCCTGACCATAAGACAATTGACGTCTGCCAACGGACGCTTCCATTTTTTCAACGCCACGACAGCCCTTTAGGGATGTGAGATTAATGGAAAAGAATCAATTAAATAAAAATCGATTTTTCTTTATTCAAAATTAATCGATTTGTCAAAAATCGATTTTAATAAAAATAAATCGATTTCTGCGTAAAAATCGATTTTTTTGGAATGTTTTAAAAAGTACATGCTTTTCTTATTCCAATAACAAACCTAAGAGATTCATTCGTTAACGATATTTATCGGATTAAAAATCGAATGAAATTATATGGAAAATTTTGAAAAATTGTCAAACATTTTGAAATATGGTCAAAAATGGTCAAAAATTGTCAATTATTGTCAAAAATGGTCAATAATTGTCAAAAACTGTCAAACATTTTAAAATACGGTCAAAAATGGTCAATAATTGTCAAAAACTATCGAAAATGGTCAAAAATTGTCAATTATTGTCAAAATTATTAAAAATGGACAATTTTTGTCAAAAATGGTGAATAATTGTCAAAAATTGTCAAAAATTTGAAAAATGGTCAATAATCGTCAAAAGTTGTCAAAATTTTTAAAAATAGTCAATAAATAATACCAGCTGGATTATTTTAAAAAGTACATGCTTTTCATATTCCAATGATAAACCTAGGAGATTCATTCGTTAACGATATTTATCGAATTAAAAATCGAATGAAAATATATGAAAAATTTTGAAAAATTTTGAAAAATTGTTAAACATTTTGAAATATGGTCAATAATTGCCAAAAATTGTCAAAAACTGTTAAAAATGGACAATTTTTGTCAAAAATGGTCAATAATTGTCAAAAACTGTCAAACATTTTGAGATATGGTCAAAAATGGTCAATTAATTGTCAAAAATGGTCAATAATTGTCAAAAACTATCGAAAATGGTCAAAAGTTGTCAATTATTGTCAAAAATGTTAAAAATGGACAATTTTTGTCAAAAATGGTGAATAATTGTCAAAAATTGTCAAAAATTTGAAAAATGGTCAACAATCGTCAAAAGTTGTCAAAATTTTGAAAAATAGTCAATAAATAATACCAGCTGGATTATTTTAAAAAGTACATGCTTTTCATATTCCAATGATAAACCTAGGAGATTCATTCGTTAACGATATTTATCGAATTAAAAATCGAATGAAAATATATGAAAAATTTTGAAAAATTGTAAGAAATTGTTAAACATTTTGAGATATGGTCAATAATTGCCAAAAATTGTCAAAAATTGTCAAAAACTGTTAAAAATGGACAATTTTGTCAAAAATGGTCAATAATTGTCAAAAACTGTCAAAAATTGTCAAACATTTGGAAATATGTTCAAAAATGGTCAATTAATTGCCAAAAATTGTCAATAATTGTCAAAAACTATCGAAAATGGTCAAAAATTATCAATTATTGTCAAAAACTGTTAAAAATGGACAATTTTTGTCAAAAATGGTCAATAATTGTTAAAAATTGTCAATAATTGTCAAACATTGTCAAAAATTTTGAAATATGGTCAATAATGGTCAAAAATAGTCAAAATTTTGAAAAATGTTCAATAATCGTCAAAAGTTGTCAAAATTTTGAAAAATAGTCAATAAATAATACGAGCTGTTTCCGAAAATCGATTTAAACACGTAATTTATATAAAATAGATTTACTGATCCACCTGTACTTCTAGGTAAGCACAGCCCCTAGGATATAAGACCTAGATTAGGAAACAAGCCAGACCCTAGGATATAAGCTCTAGGCAAGGATATAACCCCAGGATACCGCCCTAGACCAGGACACAGCATTACAAATCAAGACTATATACCTATCTTCTTCGAGATATTCTCAAGACTTCGTAAAGGCAAGACCTACCTACCTTCTTCAGGAAACCACTTCATATTCATAAACTAAGTACCTAAGTACAAATTCTCCTCACTGTTCATGTCCTGTGGCAGAATAAAATATAAATTTGTTTTAAAATCTATTTCTTTAATTTTTTTAAAAACCTCAACTATAAAAGTTGAGGGAGATATCGCCCGGGGTAAAGATTTAAAATTCTATTTTTTTCAAGTAACTTTTTTATTATGATTTTTGGTTAACTTTCTACAAGGCGTTTCTACCTTTTCCGCCTTCGTTTTTTTAATTCATTAGTATTTTTATCGACGTCGAAAAGGTAGTGGCGCCCTCAATTTTTACAACCTTCCTGTAATACTTTGCGACGTAAACTTGGGGTATTATACAGTTCCTCTAAACATACAAATAACAAATAAAAGTGTTTATGCGTTTATAAAACTGAGATATTTCGTAAAATTAAAGTGTTTTTATAATCACTAATTATTTTACACAAATTTCAGCTTAACAGTTTTCAATGGCACCTTAAGAAATAAACAATTCACCAAGTAACTCTACTTCTCCTTTAAGTCTTAAACAATAAGTACTTTTTCGTAAAAAAATAGAACAATGCCTTGTATACAGTCACTCTATATATATTGTTGGGGACTAGGACTGCGTAGGTGGAAACACGATTTCAATTGTTTTGTTAACCATTGTTGACACTACGAGAATTAATGTGCATTCATAAGCGTTGGAACACTCATTGAACAATTAATTTCATTTTAACCTTAAGTAAGTAATTGTAACGTAGCATAATATAATATAACTAGCCATATTCGAACTAGTCAAGTCCTTAGGCTTAGGCTTCAATATGTTATCCTAAGTTATAAGAAGAAATGATATTTTAAGTTGTTATAAATATATTTCAGGACTGACCATTGGACTTGGCACCCATTTAGATCTCACTTATTTTGTCGTTAATGTCAACAACCAAGGCTTATAAGTATAATCAAACTATAGATTACAATGAAAGAGCTGAATTTTGGCTAAGAAAAACACTGCAGAAATTCTGTATTAATGGAGAGTGACGACATTGTTTCTTGGAGAAAACATTATCTCAGAAAGAATAAGGATTTCGTGGATAACATTTTGTTGTCTTTTACCTTGACGATACTTGAATCAACCAAGGTTACATTGCTAATAAAATTTGGATTGACCAGAATATTATTAGTGTTCGGCAAGCATTTTTGGATGGATATTCAATAGGAATAAAAACACCATCAGCAATAGGAAATAGATCAATCATAACTTATGTTGGCAGTGAAGATGCTGACTATCACGAGGACATGAATGTCGATGACTTCGAAGAATATTGTACCAATTAAAGAGGGATTAGTTATAGTTATGGAAAACTAAAATGAAAAAACTCCTTCTACGCAAAGGCAAAAGCAAGATGTAATAAACTGGATGAGGGAAAAAAATATTTTGCTGCAAATATGGTAAAGAAGGAACTTGGACGTCGTATCATCATGATAATAAAAGGATGAGTCCTTGATATTTTTAGCAGACCACAGTGCATTTGAAATCCATCCATGTTCTGAATCAGCGTGTAAAATGGTTATTCTTTTACCTTTGCTTGGTTTGACACATATTGGAGATGTCGGTTCAGCCTCTGGTTGTAGTGTCATGGGTATCTTACCAAGTATCATCGAGGTAAGCTGTGTGAAGGTCTATTTTTCTTCTGTCTCTTTTGTTGATAAAGGACTATGCTTCCATCTTATGGAAAATAAAATACCACTCAAATGCGGATATTTTGATACCAACTTATTCGTCTTGAAAAATAGAATATTTGATAACATTGCGCCAATGTTGTGACTTTTATAATTAACTCACAATTAATGATATTATTTTTAAAATCGCTTACGGAGATTGTATGAGTAAGACAGAGAGAAAATACGTAAATAGACATGTATTACAGATTCCACGAAGTAAGGATATCAGCGGTGATAAGAAATGAATAAATAAAACCAGACAGGGTTGAACTGACCTAATTTTATCAGTTAATTTTTATATTTTGTTTTTTCTTTGTAGTATTTTGTAGTGTATTTGTTGGCATCGGTAACTCTTTAAAAAAAATAGGATAGGGATGCGGAAAAGATTTTTTTATATGCAAGATGTTAAATGTCTATTAACTGTTAATACAAAAATGCTTGTGAAATGTGTGTAGGTAATGAACCCGACGTAAAGGGTGATACTAAAAGATAATGTATAATTCTTAGAGTATCCCCTTTTACGCGCTCCACCTTCCCCCCACAGGCAGTGCCTGAGGACCTCATTACCTTCTATCCGCGAAGTGTAGCTGCAAAAAAATTTTTATTGGCCGAAGCCGGTTATTATATTTTTTTGGTAGCTAAAGTCGCCTTTTTGCTTTATTAAATTTTTTTGATGGCCGAAGCCGGGTTTTGTTCAATTTTTGTATTTTTTTGATAGCCGAAGCCGGGTTTTGTTTAATTTTTGTATTTTTTTGATAGCCGAAGCCGGTTTTTGTGTTATATATATTTTGATGGCGATGAGTGTTTTCCCTTGCGTGACATAAAAAGCACTGTTAACCGAAATCTAATTTGCATCATTATATTTCTTCATGATTAGGTATAGTTCGATCAGCAGCGTCAACTACAGTCAACCAGTCTACCTGATCCATAATTAGGATACGTTAAGCCGTCACTCGAGTTCCCGTCAGGGTGAAAAAACTGACCTGTCTAAAAGGTGTTTATGGTAATTACGGTAAATTCTCTGAATCATCTGCTATCTAGCTATGTATTTACTGCAAATTGTAATAAGTGAACAGTAAAAGTTTTAAGGGAGGTCCGTTTTCAGATGTATGAAATAAGAAATAGTTATAAATGTCTTATGTTTGGCACTATTAAACGATATTATTTTATATGATATCATTATTGGAATAAAATACGGAATTTTAATTCTACAATTTTATTGCGTACTACTACTGAACTGAGTCATAAATACATACATGTAAAGAAGTTAACCTAATCTAACATATAACCTAACCAGAAAGGGTTTACCCTTTTCACTTAGTATTACTTCAAGCATTTTGTGTATCACTATAGCGTACGACAACAAACGTTCGGAAAAATGTATATTAATAAACTGCCGTTTCGAAAATGACAACTTAATATAATCGAAAATGTAATAGAAAAATATATTCATAGCAATTAGTACTGACAGACCCCCTAGCCACCCCAATAGGTTATTCAACTTTTTCATTAGAATTCAGGATTACGAATAGGTATTACGATTTACTGGAATTTTCAAAACTATTTAGTTTACCTGTAAGCTGATTAAATAATCTGGACGGCAATTCGAGTGCGGGATTAAGATACCTGCAAGTGTCGGACGGGAACTCATGTGTATTTTATAGTCATTAAGAATCCTGACGGGAATTCGTTTGTACCGGAATTGTTTACGAAATACGTGTCGGTCAGTGTTATTAAATGTACCTATTATAATTTTACTATTATAATATATAAAACGTTATAATAAACTGCTATTACAAAATGACAAACTTATGTAAAGATGTTAGATTGTCAATTGAGAGATGTACCTTTTTTACATAATTTGATTGCAATCAATCATATCTTTATACAACTGAAAAATATAATCCTATTATTTTGTTTCAACGAAACTGGTATTCATCGTATGTACAACTATATTTACAAGTCCGACTCTGTTTCACCGCAGCAGGTGGAGTCCTACTGAATGGTTAGATTTTGTAATCGAATCGAAATTTCTGACAAATGAACTGATTTTGTGGGTTTGTTAATTAAATTACAATATTGGCGCCATGTTATCAAATGTTCTATTTTTCAAGACGAATAAGTTGGTATCAAAATATCCGCATTTGAGTGGTCTTTTATTTTCCATAAGATTGAAGCATAGTCGTTTATAGCGAAATCCCTTTTAAGATATTCTTCAGAGACAAGCCAGCACCAATATTCGCAAAAAAACTCCTTTAATCAATAACGAATTCAAAGTACTAACTTTGTTCTATAGAGATTTTTTACTAGTACTATCAAGAAGCTTGATAAGCTCATATACTACTGCTTAATTTTGACATGGTCTTGCCAACATCAAGGTCTTGATAAAGATCACAGTTGTGGTAGAACCTTGATAATTTATAGTCATTTATTGGTTATGCTGCGGATATTTACGTGTTCGAACAGCTTATGTAAACTCCGAACTAAAATCGCATGGTACGTTCCACTCTGTAAACACCAACACAATATTGTTTTGCTTGCATTGAGATCATTATGCGCAATATCCATGCATGTTCTCGAAAGTGCCAAGAAAACAATGCGAACATAAGAATAATGTCCTTTCAGGTGATATCTTAAATAAGAGTGTATAGTTCTCGGTTCCTCGCAAGATAAACAACACTAGTCTGCACGAAAAGGACTCTACATGTAAGATCCTATCGAACAGGGGATTTCAGTAATACTGTAATCTTTTGTCGGCAGGTGGTGCGACTGGAGCGCACTATTTATTTATAGTGAAAAAATTCTTTGGAATGTAATAATAAACTGCTAGTGTCCATTTGTTTTTATGTGAACTCAAAAGAAGTTTATCAACTGAAGAGGAATAAATTTAAAGTTTCAAGTAATAGGGAAATTAAAATGTACAAGCTACAAAATTGGATTGTTATTGTTATATCAAACAAGTATGGGGTGTTTTAAATTAAATTAATATTATTTAAAATCGAACTTGAATATATTCAAACTAAATAACGATTGATTATACTGTACACCTAATCAGTTTTAAGAACTTGCCAGGTATGTTTTAATACTGTAATGTGTGATATTTCAAAGAAAATTGTTAATAATGCAACCAATAAATTGACTAGACATTTATTTAAAAAAAATAATATGATAAAAAATGTCAAGATAACATGGACTGACAGATATAATTATTTTTGGGAAGAGACGGGAAATATTTTTCTCTAGCTTCTGAAAGTTGAATTTGATAGTTAAAAATAAGGTAAAAGTCTAGTTTAGTGAACCAAGGCGGATTTTGATGAAATATTTTTTTTTAAATTAATTCGAGGTCGCTGAACACGAAAATGAAAAAAGAAATCGGCGCTCTTTTACCAAAAATGAATTTTTGATGATGAGTTCAGATCAGCACTGCACTGGTTTTATTGTCATATCATAACTGCTTTAAAATGATGCATTATAACTGCTACACAATGTTAGATACACTATAATTGCTTTTTACGATATTCCTCTCACACACACACATTTAAAAAACACTGATATTGATATTCTTTTCTTGTACATTCTTTTTTTAATTCCACAATTATTATATCTTTTGACGTTTCCATGTAATATGACTGACATAAGTTTTGGTCTGTTTCCTCTTAGTCGTGAAACTTGTACCTAATAGCATATTCAGCCATTAGAGATATTTAGCCACTTGAATTAATTGCTGAATATTTTCGATTTCATGATCGTGAGATAGAAGATATAAACAAGTTGGACATCATGAACATACACCTATTTTTCCGATAGCTGGCGCTGTATTTGGCTCAACTTGAAATCAGTTATGAAAAAATTGAATGAACAGCTATCAAACATACTGTGAAAAAGGCGCGCCGGATCGACGTTTCGCAATTCGCGCGCGCGAATTGCGAAACGTCGATCCGGCGCGCTCGCTTCGCTCGCGATAATCAATCTACTTCATTATTTCAAAGGGAAATCCAATCTAATAAATGTATCAAGCTGATGAGAAGCGATTGCGATCTCACTTTGATCGGTGTTAGTTGGTCGGGAAGCGATATTAGTAGAATTTTCAAATTTTCTAAAAAGGGAAAACAGCTTCTGATAACCAAAGTCTTATAATAGCAGTATGTTCAAAATTTGATTTGGAATTACACCTGCAGCAACTATTTTCGTTGTCAGCAGTGTTTATAGAGGCCGAACAACTGAGGAGGTAATTTTTTCAAAGAATTAATTGATGTGTACAATTCAGAGAAAAAAAATTGTTCAGCATCCTCAATGATCAAATTGAATGGTTCATTAACCTTCAAATAAATGATAAATATCAACCAACCTTATCTCAAAACTAACCATCTTTCTAAAACCATCACCTCTCAAAATTTGAAAAAAAAAATTTTCAACTGTAATACAGCGCCAGCTATCGGAAAAATAGGTAGGAACTAATTCAAGTGGCTTAATATCTAATGGCTGAATATGCTATTAGGTACAAGTTGTACGACTAAGAGGAAACAGACCAAAACTTATATGTCAGATGTATGTCAGTCATGTTACATGAAAACGTCAAAAGATATAATAATTGTGGAATTAAAAAAAGAATTTACAAGAAATGAATATCAATATCAGTGTTTTTTAAATGTGTGTGTGAGAGGAATGTCGTAAAAAGCAATTATAGTGTATCTAACATTGTGAAGCAGTTATAATGCATCATTTTAAAGCAGTTATATGACAATAAAACCAGTGCAGTGTTGATCTGAACTCATCTTCAAAAATTCATAACTCGTTTTTGGTAAGAGAGCGCCGATTTCTTTTTTCATTTTCGTGTTCAGCGACCTCGAATTAATTTAAAAAAAATATTTCATCAAAATCCGCGTTGGTTCACTAAACTAGATTTTTTCCGAAGAACTTACAAATTAAATAAAATTTGGAAGAAAAGTTCTATTGACAGAAGTCACAGGGGTTATTCCGTAATCTTTAATTTCTGGGAAATAATTAACATCATTTTGGATAATATGAAGAAAAAATAAACAAAAACTATTTCAAGAAATTTATAAGAGAATTGAACCTTCTAAATTAATACTTATCAAACAAATAATTTTGGATATAAAGAGTTTTCATTTATTGGTTGTAATTTCGAAATTTAAAAAGTTGTAAAAAACATTATTTAGAAATGCATTTTTTATAAAATTATAAATATATTATGAACTCTAGATTTGTTTAATTGCTACAAAAATAGAATATAATATTGTTAAAGTGTGATGCCTGGTGTCTAATTTATTTTTGATATTCCTAAAATTGAATAGGTGAGAATTAATAGACTGAATTGGGTAAATTACAAATCTACTGTAGGGAGGATTAATTTCTAAATTTTAATATAGAACTTGCCCCTATGCAGAGTCAATTCATGCTAAAATAAACGTAAATTCAATTTATATTAAATATTGAAAGATCATTTGAGCTAGCCCAGTTTAAAAAAAATTGTAAGATATATTGTAGAAAAAGGACAATATATCATTACACAATATATCCATTCGAACTTTTTGCGAAATCGATAGGGAGTAAAGATATAAATGGAAGGGTCCACAACTTGACAAAAAATGATTAAAATTCATCTAAAACTTGTAAAAAAAATTAAAATTGAATTTGAACATATTTTGCGGTGCAGTGTAGATTTAGACGGTTTAATCCACATATTTTAAAAGTTAACGTTTCTTATTTAAATATTTATTATACATGGTGTATTATTTTTGTTGTTACATTTAAATTTACCTTGTATTTTAATGTTTAATTATATTTCGAATGTCTTATTTGCCTCGTGTTTGAATTAAAAACCGGTCTCCGTTAATAAATAAGCTATTATAAATAAGTCAAGTTGATTACAACATGCCTTAAAAATTATTACCATGCTTTGTATTGTGGGTACATATTATTTTTAATTAATACAAAACATAGTCCTCCCACTGAGCATATTTCTCTTAAATTTCTAATTATTCAAATCTTAATCTTAAAATCTAGTAACCGTTCCATCCTATCATATAAATACTTCTCCCTTCTAAACCCTACCTACAAAACAGGGCCGGACCAGTTATAAAACGGAACAATATGTTTCAGGTGGTTCATTATCCATTTTTTTCTTGTATCTATGATTAACACTTTTTTAAGAATCATGCTCAAAACCAGGGCCTATTTTCATAGGTACCATCAAATTTTCGGGATTTTTGGAATGTAACCAATAGGCTTAAAGAATCTGTTTTAATTTTTGTTATGAGGACGTCCATGTAAAAAAACAAAAAAAATATATTTAGATACATAAAACAAATAACAAAACAAAAATTTTCATTCAAAAGTTAAGCATGACTAATAAGAAATAAAGGAACCCGAGTTCCCGAATATTTATTAAATTTTCTTCCTCGAATTTATTGATTATCCCATCTATTTTTATATGGATCTATGGACATTTAAAACAGCTAAGGATGCAATATTCTCTTCATTTAATGAGTTTCTTAAATAAGATTTGGCTCGTTTTAAAGTAGAAAAGGATCTTTCACCCGATGCATTGAAATATAATAGTAACAATATTTCAACATTATTTGCTCTTATTGTATATTATGAAATCGCATTTCTTATAGTAGTATTACTGTTTTTGCATTTTTTTATGATTTTATGCTCGCCGTTTAGGGCCCTCTGATCATTGGGCCCTAGGCACGGGCCTAGTAGGCCTAGTGCTCAAAACTTTATAAAAACTTGAAGAGAAATTATACAATAATAGCCAACATAACAATTATTCAATTTCTACTTTACAACTATATAGGACACTAATCCTACAACAATCTTTTAACAATAATACCACATTATTATAATACTAAATATAAGAAAATGGCTGGAATCACACAAAATAAAGCCATGAAAACTATTTGATTCTAATCCCTGTTTTAGGATTAAGTTCTCTTCAGGGTTTGGTCTGAAAACAAGTGATTTGAAGGGACAGCTGTGGCTGTACACCTAAAAAATGGCCATTTGGTCAGAATTCAATAAAAAACATAAAAACTGGTTTAACTATTATTAATGTTAAACGATGTTCTAATTTTTCTTCATATTAACATAATTTATTAAAAAACAAATCAAGCAAATTATTAAATTTATATAATATCTTCGGCAACAAGTTTATCTGGGTTTCGATTTTAATGTAAGTAAAGATTTTTTTAACTCTAAGAGTTCATCCATATCTCAAAAAATGTGGTTAGAATCCAAAAAAAAGTTCAATAAAATTGACCGTCAAAAAATCCGGCTACCAAAAATTTTACACATATTCAAAAGTTATACTCATTTGATTTTGATTATTTTTTTGGTGAATTGTATGTCAATTCTTTTGTAGCCATATTGTGGTTGAAATCTTGATGTAACACCTTGCTTTATAAACATTTTGGTTTAGCGTTATTATCTCGATCATTAAAAAAGACTTCCTCTTGTCATTCAATCGAAATGACATCGAATCAATGATGTCAGTAAAGAAATGATGAGGAATTGTATCGAATACTTCTCGCATTGCAACACAAAGATCTTTGAGGCTGTCAGACAAAGCGGGCCAATAGGATTAAGATCAGGGTTACAAGCTGGTCAAGCCATTCATTGAGAATTTTTGCATGTCACAACTGGGTTTGAAGGATTTCCGAATATTTTTAGCTATAAGCATTACTTTACCATGTACTGTTCTTACAGTTTGGTTTATTTTTTGAAACTGTTTATCAAAATAAAATTTGTGCTTCCATTTGAAAATTCACTACTTGAATAAATAATTCATTGTTAAAAAAGATGCTGAGATAGAAATTTATTTTCTTTTATTCTTAAATTTCGAGATTGAATTATTTGATAATCAAGTACGGTCCTAGACTGGATTTGTCTATATCTGACATCACGAATAAAAACGTCTACGTGTCCATCGGTCTATAAATTTCGTTTTAACACCGTTGTGTGGATAAAAATATTTTTTAGACACACAACCCGAGAATTCGAATATAAATGTCTTATGAAAATATTAATTGGATGATAATTTATCTTTGCTATAAATGTCAATGGTCGCAATATGATAATGATTTCTATATCGTGGTTTTTATGTCTTTTTGTGATGATGAAAGTTTTGATAAATTTTTTGAAATAGGAACTGTGAAGTAGTTCATTAAAGTAGTAAAGTTTTTCTTAAAAATATGGTTTGGCAAATTGTCTAAATTTTACTAGGATTACTGCACAGTTCGTGTGAGATACAATTCCGGGATACTGTTCCTGTGACACAGTTCCTTTAAGAAACTGTTCCTGTGAGACACAAGTCCTGAGAGATACTGTTCCTGTGAGATACAAGTTCCTATAAGGCCCAAGTTCATGGATGACATGGTTCCAGGATTATCAGCTAATTGAATACTCATCAGGAAAGTAATTGTAAATTTGAAAGGCTTCACCTATGTTTTTTATATTGACTATTTGACTACTAGGCCACTTTTGTAAAACTGTGATTTTTAAAGTAATTTGTTTCATTATATATATATATATATTTTTTATCTAGTAAGTTTTATTTACTACACAGAAACTATAACTACTTTTACATCAGCGTACCTTAGTATTTTATATGGGCAGATATCAACAGTTAAAAGTTAGCTGATTTTCAATTTGAACTTTTTCTAATTTTTTTAAAAAATTTTTATATTCCTATCATATTTCTATATCTAACTAAATTCCTCAGGTGACAGAGCCCTGTGAACCGGCTTTGTTATCTCCAAATTTTAAGATCAGTTAGACAAGAACCGCTATTCATTTTTCAATTTTTTTTATTAACGCCCAACACCTAGAGTTAATTTTGTTTCAACAGAGCAACAAGGGGCATTTTTTTCTTTTAAACTGATAAATAGCAATATGGCTTACTAATAAAAAAAAAGCTGAGCGGCCGTCGGACCGCCGACAGAAGCTTGCTTATTATGCACAATAAAATGCGAGGTTGGGGAAACCATCAATAAAAATACGCGCAATAGAATGCGATATTCGGAATTACATTAGGCCCAGTACGTTCTACTAAGTTTTATTTTATATTTTATTGACTATTTTTTCAATTTCGGATAATTATTGATCATTTTTTCAAAATTTTGACAATTTTTTACAATTATTGATCATTTTTTTCGAATTTCTGACAATTTTTGACCATTTTTTCAAATTTTAACAATTATTGACCATTTTTGACAGTTTTGACAATGATTGATCATTTTTAACAATTTTTCAAAAATGTTGACCATTTTAGACCATTTTTCCAAATTTTAACTATTATTGACCATTTTTGACAATTTTTCAAAAATTTTTACCATTTTTCAAAAATTTTAACTATTTTTAACAATTATTGACAGTTAATTTTTTATAATTATCGACCATTTTACAAAAGATTTGACTATTTTTGACCATTTTTGATAATTCTTCGAAGATTTTGACCATTTTTTCAAATTTTAACAATTATTGACCATTTTTGACAATTATTGACCAAATTTAACAGTTTTGAGAATTACTGATCATTTTTTACAATTTTTCAAAAATTTTGACTATTTTAGACCATTTTAACAATTATTGACAATTTTTTTGCTTTTTGACAGGTTCTGACAATTATTGACCATTTTTGACAATTTTTCAAAAATTTAACAGTTTTTACAATTACTGATCATTTTTTACAATTTTTCAAAAATGTTGATTATTTTAGACCATTTTTCCAAATTTTAACAATTATTGACAATTTTTTAGCTTTTTGACAGGTTCTGACAATTATTGACCATTTTTCAAAAATTTTGTCGTTTTCAAAAATTTTGACAATTTTTAACAATTATTGACCGTTTTTTCCAAATTTTGACAATTTTTCAAAAATTTTGACAATCATCGACCATTTTTTTAAATATTTAACAATTTTTGACCATTTTTCAAAATTTTAACAATTTTTGACTATCTTTCAAAATTTTAACAATTTTTGACTATCTTTCAAAATTTTAACAATTTTTGACAGTTTTTGACAATTATTGACCGTCTTTGACAATTATTGACCATTTTTGATAATTTTTCAAAAATTTTAACCATTTTTTTAAATTTTTGACAATCATTGACCATTTATTCAAAATTTTTACAAATATTGACCATTTTTGACAGTTTTTGACAATTATCGACCATTTTTCCAAATTTTAGACAATTTTTGAAAATATTTGGCAATTATTAACCATTTTTTCAATATTTTGACAGTTTTTGACAATTATTGACCGTTTTTGACAGTTTTTTATAATTATTGACCATTTTTTCCAAATTTTGACAATTTTTAACAATTATTGACCGTTTTTGACAGCTTTTTATAATTATTGACCATTTTTCCCAAATTTTGACCATTTTTCAAAATTTTATCAATTATTGACCATTTTTGACAATTATTGACAATTTTTCAAAAATTTTGACTATTTTTCAAAAATTTCGACAATTTTAAACAATTATTGACCATTTTTGACAGACTTTTATAATTATTGACCGTTTTTTCAAAATTTTAACAATTTTTAACCATTTTTCAAAATTTCAACAATTAATTACCATTTTTGACAATTTTTCAAAAATTTTGACAATCATTGACCATTTTTTTAAATATTTAACAATTTTTGACCATTTTTCAAAATTTTAACAATTTTTGACTATCTTTCAAAATTTTAACAATTTTTGACAGTTTTTGACAATTATTGACCGTCTTTAACAATTATTGACCATTTTTGATAATTTTTCAAAAATTTTAACCAATTTTAAAAATGTTTGACAATCATTGACCATTTATTCAAAATTTTTACAAATATTGACCATTTTTGACAGTTTTTGACAATTATCGACCATTTTTGACAGTTTTTGACAATTATCGACCATTTTTCCAAATTTTAGACAATTTTTGAAAATATTTGGCAATTATTAACCATTTTTTCAATATTTTGACAGTTTTTGACAATTATTGACCGTTTTTGACAGTTTTTTATAATTATTGACCATTTTTTCCAAATTTTGACAATTTTTAACAATTATTGACCGTTTTTGACAGCTTTTTATAATTATTGACCATTTTTCCCAAATTTTGACCATTTTTCAAAATTTTATCAATTATTGACCATTTTTGACAATTATTGACAATTTTTCAAAAATTTTGACTATTTTTCAAAAATTTCGACAATTTTAAACAATTATTGACCATTTTTGACAGACTTTTATAATTATTGACCGTTTTTTCAAAATGTTAACAATTTTTAACCATTTTTCAAAATTTTAACAATTAATTACCATTTTTGACAATTTTTCAAAAATTTTGACAATCATTGACCATTTTTTTAAATATTTAACAATTTTTGACCATTTTTCAAAATTTTAACAATTTTTGACTATCTTTCAAAACTTTAACAATTTTTGACAGTTTTTGACAATTATTGACCGTCTTTAACAATTATTGACCATTTTTGATAATTTTTCAAAAATTTTAACCATTTTTTAAAATTTTTGACAATCATTGACCATTTATTCAAAAATTTTACAAATATTGACCATTTTTGACAGTTTTTGACAATTATCGACCATTTTTCCAAATTTTAGACAATTTTTAAAAATCTTTGGCAATTATTAACCATTTTTTCAATATTTTGACAGTTTTTGACAATTATTGACCGTTTTTGACAGTTTTTTATAATTATTGACCATTTTTTCCAAATTTTGACAATTTTTAACAATTATTGACTGTTTTTGACAGCTTTTTATAATTACTGACCATTTTTTCCAAATTTTGACCATTTTTCAAAATTTTATCAATTATTGACTATTTTTCAAAAATTTCGACAATTTTAAACAATTATTGACCATTTTTGACAGACTTTTATAATTATTGACCGTTTTTTCAAAATTTTAACAATTTTTGACCATTTTTCAAAATTTTAACAATTAATTACCATTTTTGACAATTTTTCAAAAATTTTGACAATCATTGACCATTTTTTTAAATATTTAACAATTTTTGACCATTTTTCAAAATTTTAACAATTTTTGACTATTTTTCAAAATTTTAACAATTTTTGACAGTTTTTGACAATTATTGACCGTCTTTGACAATTATTGACCATTTTTGATCATTTTTCAAAATTTTTGACAATTATTGACCATTTATTCAAAATTTTTACAAATATTGACCATTTTTGACAGTTTTTGACAATTATCGACCATTTTTCCAAATTTTAGACAATTTTTGAAAATATTTGGCAATTATTAACCATTTTTTCAATATTTTGACCGTTTTTTATAATTATTGACCATTTTTTCCAAATTTTGACAATTTTTGACTATTTTTCAAAAATTTCGACAATTTTAAACAATTATTGACCATTTTTGACAGACTTTTATAATTATTGACCGTTTTTTCAAAATTTTAACAATTTTTCAATATTTTGACAGTTTTTGACAATTATTGACCATTTTTCCAAATTTTTGACTAGCCTTCCCAAAAGTCCTATGTCGTGCAATAAGAAGCAAGCTTCAAAAATTTGCGAGGGTCGTGAACTTTACTGGACCCGAAACCATAAGATTGAAGTAAAGTGAGATCAATTTGTAGACTTATTGGAAGTTGAAAGAGCTCAATGCTTATAATATTAAGAAACAAAATTTGGAAATATTAGAAGATTGCCTCAAGAATACTTAGCAAATAAATTAAAGTGTGTACATAATAGTATGGGAATACCTAGAAAAAGCAAATTAACTATACCATCGTCACATTACTGTGGGTGCCAGGACACATTGGAATGGAAGATGAACTAGCAAAAGAGCTGCATCTTCTGTTCATTCTTAATTTTTGGGAAAGTGGTCTGGAACTTTGGCGTTAATTTGACTAAACATGACAGTTAAATTTGATATTTGTTGACAGACGCCAACTATGTTGTTATATGCAACACTTGAAAGACAACCCTCCTATCAAAGTTAGAAACTGATTTAGTGAGATACATGTCAATAAAGAAGTAAAGAAGTAAATTTAAAAACTTCCAGTGTAAAATAATTCTTGATCAAAAAGACAAATATTAGAGATGTTCCAGCGACAAAAATGTTTTACAGCAATCAACACCTTGTGCTTCGTCCAACTAGTTGTTTAAAACAAATGTCGAAAATTGCTTTAACCGTCACATCAGGATAACTATCTAAAATATTTTTCTCCTAATTGAACGAGAACTTGTTTCCGAACACTAATTGACTCAAACGTATTCACCTGCTCAGGTATTTGAATAACATTATACATGTACCATTTTATTATGTAGTGGTTCTTTAAAAATTCTTTCGATGAGTTTAAGGTACCCGAAAATCCTCAAAAAACTGCAGGTATAAATGCTTCCTGTTTACAAAAGGATCCGCCTGTCTTAGTATGGGTGTATGACATTGAATAAAAAAGAATACCTATAACCTATTCATGAATGTTTCTAGGGATTTTAGAAAACTGAATTCTTAGAAGTCTGTCGAGAATGAATGAAATGTACGTGGCATTTTACTTAATGGTTCTTATATTTATGTCTTACTTAAAAATGTCTCACCAATTCGAAATAGAAATAATATTTTTCAAGTTAAACGGTTATTGATTTTAAAAAATTTGTTTCAAACTACGTAAAGTGATGAAATAGTATTTGATTATTTTGTCGATTACACGTTATTTAATGTTTTACTGGGAACTGCAATTGGTTTTAATTTGCATCGTTGTTGAACTACTAGTTTGTAATTTGCAGTAAAGATGATGCGCTTAAAAAGCAGAAATGTGCTTAAATAAATAAATCTTAAATATATATTGCATGAAAACGTCTGCCACCAATAAAACTATTTTTTTTGCCACAAACAACCAATAAAACCGATTGTGACAGTATATCAGTACAGCGCCCATATGATAAGGAAGGTATCCCTTTAAAATAACGAATGGTAGGGCTTCACACGAGAGCGAGATTTTTCTTGTCTCGTCTCGTTCTCGTCTCGAAAAAGCGAGACGAGACGATACGAGACTAGGGCTTCACACGAGAGCAAGATTTTTCTCGTCTCGTCTCGTTCTCGTCTCGAAAAAGCGAGACGAGACGATACGAGACTAGGGCTTCACACGAGAGCAAGATTTTTCTCGTCTCGTCTCGTTCTCGTCTCGAAAAAGAGAGACGAGACGAGACATTTTTAAAAATAATATGGGCGATACCGAAACCACATACAGCGCAACCCAAAAGTCTCGTTAAATTTTTTTTATGAAGTTTTTATTAGAAAAATTAGAAACGGTCTACACATTTTAGAATATAATATAAAATCTGGTGACCGTCTGCAAAATATTTTATTGTAATTTTAAAGTGGTGAGTCTTTCTTTTTTTCTATGTGAAATAAAATGATAAAACAGGTCGGTTTTACCAAAATTAAATCGACATGTCCTGTATCGCCTCAAATACAAAAGGGTCGTAAAATTCAGCAGAATGGTCAAGGTTTCATTAATATGATAAGCCTTTAAATTAAATATTTTAGAAGCTCTTGAGGTAAATAAAAAAAAAGTTCTGGTAATCTTCTTAACGAACAAATAGATATCAACCATTCCCCTTATTAAACTTATTTACCTAGAAGATAGGTCAGGAGTTATTGTTGTGAATGAATTTCCAGGTACACTTGGTAATATTCGTTGAATTCCGTATTTAGGCACTGTATAAATTAAAAATTTTTCATTATACCTTCACTGGTTTGCTTTGATTTTTGGACTTCAGTTACATTAAAATGTCAACGAGTGTGATTGTTATAAATATAGTTTAAAAAAATTATTTATGGATTTTATTATCAATATTTAGAATTAAGCGAGACGAGACAACCGGTAACGAGAAGAGACTTGAACGAGACTGAATTTCTTCGGAATTGACGAGATCGAGACGAGATTTTGGATACTCTCGCCCACTCTCGTCTCGTGTGAAGCCCTAGAATGGATCGCCGCAGTAAGATTTCTTTTGTCCATTACGTCACACCGCATTACACCCTACTTGCGTCAAGCCGGACCCTTTAATTTTGTAGCCCGCATGCGCATTTCTTGATCAGTTTGATTGAACATATTGTAAATTTTTCTTTTGTAGAAATGTATAGTGTTACTATAACTACAACTACAAAAACTGCAACAATTTTTCGAGGACTTAAATTGTGCTTTTTAGCTTAATAAAACAAATTACTTTTGTTAAAAAAAAATGATTAGTATCGACCACACTTCAATAATCTTCTCATATTTATTTTAATAAACTTTGGGTCAAAGTTTTACACGTTTTCAAAAACACCTGTAGCTACTCAAGTTCTTAAGAATGAAATAATTATAAATTTAAATAAAAGTCCCGAGAGGCGAGATCGAGTATCAGGAGGGCGGAGGGAGCTTACTATGATGAACGACTATATTATACCTTTGGAGGAGAACCGGATTTAGTGACTTCATCATCATTTAGCTTCGGTGCCCTTTCAGCGGCGGATTAGTGAAAGATTTGAAGAGGAAACTTAAGCAAAATAAATATTATAAATAACATCTTATTCTTTTTAAGAATTAATTTTAGTTATGTATTTTGTCGTAAACAATTAGCATTATTTTATATAATATGCATGACCAGTCGCTGAATTAATGATTTGAAATAATTATATAAGATACAGTCGCCATCTCAGCTCAACAGAAGCTCGTGACGTCACGCTTTTGTAAACATTGATTGATTGATTAGTTAGAAGCTTAGAGACCTCGGCACTTCAGCCTTTAGGCTTCTTGTGCTCTTGGTTATACTTATACCGTTCATATGAAGAGACCAGTAGCCCTTATCAGGCTCAACAGTCTTTTCACTAGGTCCTTCTTGGAGAAATCCTCCCTTGGATACTCTAGTCCTAGGAGTCTCCAATGAGACAGTGCTTCACATTCGAAGATAATGTGAGAGGCTGTTTCCTCCTCTTCCATGCATAACCAACAGATAGGTTCCTCCCTATATATGCCAATTGCAAGCATGTGCTTCCTTAAGGTACAGTGACCGGTGAGTAATCCCGTTACTTTCCTTATCTGGCCCCTACTGAGGTTTAGTATTTCGTTAGTCAGCGACTCCGAGGGTTTTTTGACCAGAAGTTTGCTGTGTTCCTGTTTTGGCACGTGTCTCCAGTACGTATGATGTTTGGTTTGAATCCACCGAGATGTACAGCAACGTGCAGCATATTTTGATATTCCAAATACTGGTTCAGGACCAGTGAGAGCAGTTTCAGACCCTAACTTTGCTTTTTCATTGCCTACAATACCCTTGTGCTCAGGGACCCACTTCCTATTGTGGTTTGCCAGGGTTAAAAGTTTTTGAAGGCAGTCCCAGACTAGTCTAGATCTGATCTGGGGACATGCTAAACACGTGTCGATAGCGTATATTTCTGCCTGGAATAGAGATGCAAACTTCCCCAACGATGCGTGGACTCCAGCTCCTGTTCCTTTGTCAGTTTTAGATCCGTCTGTGCACCACACCAACGTTCCTTCCTGACTGCATGCTTCCAGTCCATCCCAGTTTAGCTGGATATGGTAAACATCATTTGACACTTTGTATATCGTTCGAACTTCCATTGTATTTGCTGGTTTTGCATCGTTAATGTGATATTTTCTCTTTACAGATTATGTTTTATCAAAAGTACGACAAAGAAACATTAGCTTTATTAAGGCAAATAGATCAAATTTACCAAGAATCTAGTTTTCGATGTTGGGAGTATTTTTACTTTTGTTCAACTGGTGTGCAAGAAAGAAACAAGTATATTTGGTAGGGATACGAGTCTACCAAAATTTGGTTTAACAGGAGAATATAGCATGCGGTAGATGCGACAAAATAACCTTGTTGATTTCTTTTCTTGTGTCTTGAATTAATTCATTAACGTAATAGATGTAACTGTATTTTACAGCTAAACCGTTTTTATATTTCTGAATATTTTCATTTTAAATGTGTTTCTTCATTGAGTCGCCACTGCAATTTCGTTCACATGAATAATTATTCCAATTTGAATAGTCACGACGCAACTCAAGAAAGTTATGCGTTTTCTAGAGGTGAAAATTTTCTCATAATTTTAGAGCCATTTCTTCGAATTACCTCCTGAAATGTTTTGAAAAATTAAGTGTGGGAACTACAAGAAATCAAAATTATTAATTTGTATCTTGTATGGTTAGGAATTTTAAGTCTTTTTGGAGGATTATTTAATCTTATAAATCTATTCGTTTCTAAAGAAAGCTGATTAATAAGTAAAGGAAGGATTAGTGGCCGACTGACTAATTTATGAGACTCTATAAAACGTAATCATTAGAATGATTTCAATCCACCCACTAACGTATACTTACTAATCTTAAAAATTTCAAATTCCACAACAAAATGTTGAATATTGAGATAATTGGAAGCCTCTTTATTAAACTATCCAATGTAGATATACTTTGTACCTCATAGCTACGTTGTATCACATCTTGATCAGCTCCATCTATCTTCTAGAGTACAACAACTCGCCTGCATGGGAGTCGCGGGTCCAATGAGATCGCGCCAGCGCATCATTAGAGGCAATGCTAGACCTTCTTCCATCTGGAAAATGCTTAAAGTCTAAATCTTGGGAACCTCGCGATCTAACGGGACATCTTAAGAGCAGCTCAATCCATGAAGCACTCACTTACTTTACTGAGAAGCAAAAACAAACGGAGTAGGAATAGGGGTTACAGGTCCTAATACTAGGATATCAACAGCTCTGGGAAACACTCCAACAATATCTCAACCAGAACTATTAGCAACACATTTTTGTGCTCAAGAGTGTCTCAAAAAACGTCTCAACTCAGCCAGAATGTTTATTACGTCTGATAACTTCAATGGCTCTGAAGTCTACATCTTAGTCAGGAATTCCAAACAATTCCTTAAGCAACTGGCTTGACACTACAAAGTAACCA
This sequence comes from Lochmaea crataegi, assembly GCA_947563755.1. Taxonomy (NCBI): domain Eukaryota; kingdom Metazoa; phylum Arthropoda; class Insecta; order Coleoptera; family Chrysomelidae; genus Lochmaea; species Lochmaea crataegi. The sequence continues at coordinate 4,692,613 of OX387429.1, read as the reverse complement.
GGGCATAAAGGAATTGTCGCTACAGCGCCCCTAAACTTCGTTTTTATTATTGATATGTACTCCAAGATACGTTATGGCATTAGGGGTTCTTAAAAGTATAAACTCTGTTGTCTATCGAGCTTTTGAAAGTTCTCTGCATCCGTTTCTTAATTTCCTGATCTGAGTAACATATATTTTGTTTTATCGGTTTGGTATGTATGTAATTACGTATACTGAGGTGACATGTACTCTAGGAATCTCTCTTGCTATGCATTACGCAAATATGTTAAAGGATGTGTCTTCTTGCTCCACTAGTTTGAGCTTTTTGAGGTGTCCATTCTGGCCGGTTAGGACACCTGTGAAAACTCCTAGTGCAGTCTAAGCATTTGTTCTCGCCTGAGTGTACTTTGATTGTCTTAGCCCTACTAGATCTTTCTAATGGTCAGATCTTTTCTTCGTATCGGCGTTGCCTATTTCTTCTAATATTACATTGGAGCTGATATCGAAAATGGTTTTCGACTCCTAAAGGGGCTTTTCAGCCCCTCTGCTAGTTTCATTTCCTACTAGGTATTCTGGAACCCACGCTTATTTCATTGAGTTTTATCGTCGTTAATTTCTAATTCATTCCTTCTTGTAGCACATTCAAGTCTCTTGAGAATTTCTATTCGATGTCTTGTTAGAATTATTACCATATCTTCGGCATACGTTAAACACTGGTGCTTGTGGTGTTAAATTGTTCCTTGTGTGTGATTTTTTTAATTGAATGGAACAACTAATAACTTGGTATTCGGTATATATATATATATTGCTAATTTTATTTCATTATTATCCGACTATTGACTGCACGTCATAATTAATTAAATCTGGTACATAAGGCACATTAAATTAATTGGCATATTTCTTCGATAATAAATTTTAATTGCAGTCTATTATACATAATGAGTCAATGAGTAAAAGTGTTGTGTACTCATTGGAAACAGCATAATCGCAAATGGTTTCAGTGAACATCTACTTAAGCTTTAAATAAATCACTTTTTCAAATTAAATTGAAGAATTTAGTCATATTATGAAGCCTCCGGACACATGATTATTGAAGGAAATTATATATTAAGGTTAATAATCTAGATGCAAAGCATTTTACCAGAATTATCAAAATTGCTTTGGAGAAACCCGTTTTTAAGAGGTCGTTAATGATATTATATGAAAATTAAATAATAAATCTAGTAGCATTATATAAGCTCAGTTAATAATAAAACTTAATGTTATGAATCAATTTTAAAGATAAGTGTTTAATAAATTGTTGTTGCTGGAATAGATACTAAAAATGAAAGTATAAAAATAAACTGCACCTCAAAAATTATGGAAGTTCACAAATATTGGATTTATGTTAAAAACTATTAACTGTTTTATTCACCATTGTCTGTAATATTTTGAATGTTTACTTTACTTGCTTATATGAGTTTTCTTATTTCCAAGTTGATAAATTTTAAAGTTTACATCAGTTATTGTTTCCACTGTGATTTAAAATTTAATTTTGAATGCCTAAACTTAAACTTGCAGATCGTTGTGGATGAAGCTAGTAGGGCTATTATGATTGAGGCCAGGATTGAGAAGAGTCGTCTACAGAGAGAAGTTGCGGACGTTTTCCAAGTCAGTGAAAGTGTCATTTCGAGGCTTCTCCTTAAATATCGAGCCAATCATTTTGATTGATTTTGAGAAGCAGTAGGTGTCACCAAAGCATTGACCTGTCCAATCCAGGATTTCCACAACCATAACAAAACACTTTCAATGCGAATTTACATTGAGGATAAAAATGATTTTGTTCACCACAATTCCAGCAAACCTTATGGGAATTTACTGTAGATATTTGTCTAGAATTATTGTAATTCCTAGATCGATAAGGGGAGGTAAAGGTATTCTTTAATTGAGGTTCTAGATAAATTTTTGGTTTACTTGTACCAAAACTTGTATTGTGAGATTGCTGTGAATATGCAAAAGATTCTTACAACTTTTTACATTTATCTGTTAGCTCTTCGATACCATTAATATCTAATGAAGCCAGTGGTTCTCTTAATTATCCTAATTTTTGAAGATTCCTCCTGTTTTATTTCTTAACGATTAAAGAGACTAAACATCGAATTTATATATGAAGAAGGGATGCGCGATACTCTATCCGATATTCAAGTGTATCGATACTTTTACTTCCGATACTCGATATTTTGTATCGATACTATGCTTTTCGATTCATTCCAAGTATCGATGATATTGTAGTGTATCGATACGTTGTGATACGGGATTTTTAGTGGTAGCGGCAAGTGACGTTATATATAGTGATGAGCGATATCGTGATTTTTTAATCACGTTGTGAAGTGATGTCGTGCTTTTTTTAACGAAACTAAAAATAAAAAACGAAAAATGTGCAGTTTTTTGCGTTTTTCGAGCTAATTTTGAGGTTATGTGGAAAAGTGACTGGTGTAAAAGTTGTAGATTTTCTCAAGATCTACAACTATTATAATCAACTTTTTTTCCTAGGATTCTAACTTTTGCCGGAAATCGCAAAAATGTCTTTTTTTAACCCCCAAAAAAGTGTATTTTACCGAAAAAACGTCAAAATTCGAAGTTTCCAATATTTTAATTGAAATTTTTTTTCGTGGTTTGTCACTATGTAAACTACCTTTTACCAAATTTTCATCAAAATCGAACATTTTTTAACGATACTAATAAAAAACGAAAAATGCAGTTTTTTGCGTTTTTCGAGCTAATTTCGAGGTTATGTGAAAAAATTACTAATGAAAAAGTTTAAATGGAAAAATTACTTAACAACTGTCAATTTAGCTGTCAGCAGTTTTTCCGGAAACAAAATCGGAAAAATGTCATGCAAGTTTGACAAGTTGCCTTGTAAAAACAAACTCGCGAAAGTGGAAAAATCCTCGTCTTCGACTCGGATTTTTTAAACCACTCTCGCTCATGCTATTTGTTAAAACAAATTACTTAGAAACTCGTTTTTCCGAATTTTTCCGGAAAAATTAAATGCACTAGGGATATTACCCCCGAAAAAACGTTATAACATGAAAAATTTCCAATATTTTAATTTGAAACTTTTTTTCATGGTTTGTGACTATCAAAGCTACCTTCTACTAAATTTTCATCAAAATCGAACATTTTTTAACGAAACCAAAAATAAAAAACGAAAAATGTAGTTTTTTGCGTTTTTCGAGCTAATTTTGAGATTATGTGAAAAAGTCACTGATGAAAAAGTTGTAGATTTTCTCATGATATACAACTTTTATGATCAACTTTTTATTCTAGGAACTCAACTTTGGACGGAAGTGGCAATAATGTCTTTTTCTACCCCCCAAAAAAAGTGTTTTTTACCGAAAAAACGTTATTTTAAACTGAAATTTTTTTTCAGGGTTTGTGACTATCAAAGCTACCTTCTACTAAATTTTCATCAAAATCGAACATTTTTTAAGGAAACCAAAAACGAAAAACGCATTTTTTTGCGTTTTTCGAGCTAATTTTGAGGTTATGTGGAAAAGTCACTAATGAAAAAGTTGTAGATTTTCTCAAGATATACAACTTTTATAATCAACTTTTTATTCTAGGAACTCAACTTTGGCCGGAAATCGCAATGTCTTTTTCCACCCCCCCAAAAAAAATGTTTTTTACCGAAAATACGTCGTAACTCGAAAAATTTCCAATATTTTTATTCGAAATTTTTTTTCATGGTTTGTACTATCAAAGCTACCTTCTACTAAATTTTCATTAAAATCGAACATTTTTTAACCAAACCAAAAATAAAAAACGAAAAATGTAGTTTTTAGCGTTTTTCGAGCTAATTTTGAGGTTATGTGAAAAAGTCACTGATGTAAAAGTTGTAGATTTTCCCAAGATCTACAACTTTTATAATCAACTTTTTATTCTAGAACCTCAACTTTGGCCGGAAATCGCAATAATGTCTTTTTCCACCCCCCAAAAAGGTGTTTTTTACCGAAAAAACGTCAAAATTAGATCTCGGATCGTTAACGTATCGATACTACGAGTATCGATAAATTAATATTCGATATTCTACTGTATCGATACTTTACGTTCCGATCCGTATCGATACCTAATATCGATACTTTCTAGTGTATCGCGCAACCCTAATATAAAGTTACTTTTTCATTTTTTTTTTCTATTTTTGATTTCATCTAACCAATATTCCTGATAATTATACGGTAATAAGTCTGACTTTAATGTACAAACTAAATCTGACCAATTTTGAAATTGACTTCTGTTATTTAGGTACCAATAAAATGCTTGATCAGTGAAGAGATCTGCTGCGCTAGAAAATAGTTCATTATCAGTAACACCCCGAGAAATCTTTAAACCCTATATACGTTCTAAAAATCCTGCCAGAGACTAATTTTGAGAAATTCCTGAGAAATCTATTCCCCATTTATAAATAGGTACTGGTTTAGAGAAAGAAAAACTTTGATTCTGAGCCTGAATATTGCCCGGTGCTCTTCACTGTTGTGTCGCTGTTTAGTTACTCTATACGTTCTAAAAATCCTGCCAGAGACTAATTTTGAGAAATTCCTGAGAAATCTATTCCCCATTTATAAATAGGTACTGGTTTAGAGAAAGAAAAACTTTGATTCTGAGCCTGAATATTGCCCGGTGCTCTTCACTGTTGTGTCGCTGTTTAGTATATTCAATTCATACCTAATAATTGTCTTTGTTAATTTAACAAAAAAGCGTGGAGAAGAAAATTGCGAAATAAACATTGATGACAATTCACCGCCACTACAAGTTCAAGCACATGCATCGGTTGCTCCCACTTCTCAATTCAACAGATCATCGACATACAGTTTTCTAATTTTTTTACGACAGTACACATAGATGTGTTGCAAATATTTTCAGCTTTAATCGTGAATATATATGAACTTCCCAATTTAATCAAGTTGATTAGTAGACGATAGAGGATAAAATGAATTTTACTTGTACAGTTTTAATTTGAGATGGGTTTTTCAATTGAAACTGTAGGAATTTACTTACTATTGCATAAATTGTATGGTGGTTATGAAAAATACGAACTCAACCCACAAATGGACAAAGAAGCGACAACTTCTTTCATATTAAAAACAGCCTCCATTATTAGGTGCCGATACTATCAATTTATTGTTTATAGTTGCTATACCATTTTAGTGATAATCTTCAAAGTGTTCTCACGTGGTTATCACTCTATTCATTTGTTTATTTGGTATATAATTGTTTACATAGTTTTTAAGTTTATTGATTTAAACCGTTTAATTCTTTTTCGATGTGTTAAGTTATTTCAGCAGTTTTATTAGTGCGTGGTAGGTGCCGAGACTGTCGAGACTGTTATGAAAATGTCAAAAAGTGTAGATTGAGTCTGAGTGAGATATTATGTGCCTAAAGACAATTGTTTATTTTTATTGAGGGTGATGCTTTATTTACAATATGTTGGTATTTAATCCCATTGAGCTAATATTGCACCAGGTTAAACCTAATGTTAACAATAATACTCTTCCTACTTAAATCTCATTTGTGGTAGAATTAGTAAAAAATGTAGTAGAAGTATGAGTACTAATGTTGAACCCTTTATAATAAATTTAGATGAACACAGAACTAAATTAAGAGTAAAAAAGAATGAACTTTATTATGTATTGTAGGGCGTTTCTGTTCATTTTGAGTATATTTTAGAATTTTAATGTCGAGCTTATTTTTGATAATAAATAAAAATATTGTTTTTCAAACATTACTTACTTTGAGCCCTTTTAAATCCCACCCGGTAACCGTTTATTGTTTTTTAAAGATTATCGGGCCTACACAATTAGGCTTAAGTGGATATATTTAGAACTAAATTACCGATACATTCTTAGAAACTTTTGACTTACCCACGTACGAACTCCAGTTTTAAGCCGTTTTAAAACTAATATAGTAATTCTTCCTTGAGGTGGAAAAAAATTCAGGTATATTTCAGACTAGTTAAAACTTTAAAACTAAATATCACAGAAAAAAAATTGCACTTTTTGGTAATGTTAATCCTACATTTCAATCAACTATGTCTGACTTAAAAGTAATTTTAAAAACTAAAAACAGTTTATAAACAATATAAATCGCACTTAAGTATTATCGTTCATAATTGAATTGTAACTGGTGGAGAACGCACAGTATTTTCTTAAAATTGTTTATCACAACGTCACTTGTCAATTATCACGACGTATGAGACGCGTCGCGTTTCACATGTTGTAAACAAATCGAAGATCGCCATCACAATAGCAACAAACTACTGAAAATTCGCGCGACAAAGAACATTTCGTTAAGAAGCCGAGATGGTACTGAATCGGTGGTACCGAACAGGCCGTTCAGGCAGTGGGGAAGTACTCAAAGAAGAGTGAGACGCAGATATAACCGACCACCCATACCGCTAGACCAATCTCAGCACAGAATGTCTTATTCTCGAACCGACAATATAATAAAAGACAATCGCGAAGCAGAAAGAAGAAATGAGACCGCGTGGATGATTGAGCCGTGGAGATTGCAAACTGCCAGGGGCAAGTTAAAGATGGCCGTGAAAGAAGATAAGAAGAAGAAGAGTTATCCGCGCGGCGCGGCGGTACGTGCGCTCGATGACAGAACTAATGATCTCGACTCGCGATTTAAGACCGATGGTACTCGGGACACAACACGCTATTAGGAAGTACTTACATGGTGAATCTACTTAACAATCTATCAAACAAAAATATATCAATCAAAAATAACAAAATTACTTACGAAAGCAACATCACCAACGGTCAGAATGATCGAGTAGAGCTTACCTGTAAAAAAATTAAAAAGTGTTATATAATTTTTAAAGTTTTGTTGTTTTCAGACAATTGTAAATTTTTCGATTGACAAAAATTGTGTTAAGATATTCGAAATTCACCTACTCGGTTCCCGATTCTCGATTTGACTCATATATGGGAAATATGGCGTTTTACCCATGAGAATCAGATTTCCGTATTCTGAAGCACTCTTCTCCTACAAAAATCATAGGAAACTATTCACATGGTCCTAAATGCAAATCGGCCTCCAAAGCGCATGCATTACAAAATGTTTACAAGGAAATAAAGTACAGAAAATGCCTAAATACGGAATTCAACTAATATTAACAAAATTATTGAACAAGTTTTACCTGGAAATTCATTCACAACAATTACTCCTGTCCTATCTTCTAGGTAAATAAGTTTAGTAAGTGAGAATGGTTGATATCTATTTGGTCGTTAAGAAGATTACCAGAATTTTTTTTATTTATCTAATTTAAAGAAACCTTAACCATTGTGCTGAGTTTTACGACCCTTTTGTATTTGAGGCGATACAGGACGTGTAGATTTAATTTTGGTAAAACCGACCTGTTTTATCATTTTATTCCACATAGAAAAAAAGAAAGACTCACCACTTTAAATTTACAATAGAATATTTTACAGATGGTCACCAGATTTTATATATTGTAAAAAGTCTCTATGTCTCGGTATCACCCATAATATTTTCAAAAATGTCTCGCCTCGTCTTGCTTTTCCGAGACGAGACGAGACGAGAAAAATCTCGCTCTCGTGTGAAGCCCTAGTGTTCGCCTGTTGCTTTTAGCTTTTAGGTTATTCCTTTCATGTGTACGTTTTATGCGAATGAAATAACTTGAATATTCTTAATTATAACATCTTAAACTGTATAAAATAGATTGTAACACCAGCAAATATTTAGCATAAATGTCTGGATAGGTATAATCGGCAATCAACTACTGAGTCCACTAGAGTTACCTGGCCGCTTAACATGACAGGATTACCTCAAATTTTCGCAAAATAATTTACCTTATTTAATTGACGACGTTCCCCGAAAGACACCGCAAAATTTATGATTCATGTCCTGCTCATTTTAGTCGATTAGTTCGTCAATATCTTGACACTACGTATGAAATTCGATGGAGTGGACGAGGAGGACCAGTCAATTGGCCTGCAAGATCGCCAGATTTCAATCCATGCGATTTAGTTTTTACTGTTCCAATACAAAATCGTATTCAGCTGTGGGAAAGAATGGAGGGTGCACGTTATAAAATTCAAACTGATTCCAGAATTTTTTCAAGAGTTAGATGCTCTTTCAAGTCGAGAACGCTTGTGATGGCAATAAACGCGGGTTTGTAGTAAACAATTTATCACTGCAGGGTTATACAATGTAACAGGGTAAATTAGGTTAGTTTGGTATCTGTAGTTTGCGTTTGGCAGGATATTTTCTGGACACTCTGTATAGATAAATATCTAATGAATATCTAATTATTTAATTTGAAACTATAATATAAATGTCTCCGAATATAACGTGAATGAATTGAAATAGTAGTTTGTGCAACTAGTGTGGATATGATGGCCATATCGCACGAGGACGAACAGAATATTTTTTCTACGACCCACTTAAGAAAAAATCTAGAAAATAAGCATTTTATTAAACTATAATATAACTTCAAATTAAAAATTTTTAATAATTTTACTATTATTATTATTTTATTATTATTTAGAAATAAAATTAAAATTTAAAAAAAAATTCCCAACGGGGAATCGAACTCTGATCTACCGCGTGAGAGGCTGGGATACTTACTACTGGACTACCGATGAATATACTAATCATCTATCTATAACGTCAAATGTATTACATAAAAACTGACGTTTGTCAGGAGTACCCTTGAATATTCAATTTATTCTGTTTCTATACGTTATACGTCTCCTTTGCGGCTAAGCGAATATCTGGTGGAAAATTATTTATTGATTCATCACTGGAATCACTCATTTTTACTAATTTTTTTTTTAAACTATAGAAATATTTTGACAAGTTATTTTGACGTTTCTATGAAATTGAAAAAAGATTAGTTGGCGGGTACTAAACGCAAATGCTGATTGGTGGATTTCATATACGTTCTAGGATGTATATGAAATCATATCCGTTCAGTTAACCGGAATGGCCTACATTTACATTCTGTAAATTGTGCAGAAAATGGATAATATACATGTGGGTGTAGAAAAATTATTTTACCTCGTATAATATTGAGGTAATATACCACGAGGAGCAGGTAAGGAGGGAGAAACACTTCGGTTTCACAGCATAATAACAAGAATGCAACATCTCCAACAACAATAACTCTATCTTCTTTAATAACTTTATGACTATATCGATTCGGTTCTTCACAAAAGGTTCATAATTATTGAGTTTTTTTTTAACTGAACAACATATACACGGCGAAAAGCAGTGGCGTGATGTTTTTAATTGACAACGAAGATAAATATTTTGTAAAGTAATAATTATGGCCGAAAGGAAGCGGAAATATTTTTTTGAGTAGGCCGAGTAGGCACCTGAAGACAATTAAAAGGAAATAAATAGAAAAATGCATACTTGTTGTTTTATTTTCTTTAACCATTGATAATACTCTTCACTTGATTTGTTTTCTTGGGTTTGGTTAAATTCTTGAATAATAAAAATAAATTAAAAGATTTTTTGACGTTTCGATTCCCGTTTGGGAGCTTTTTCAAAATATTTATTTAAAAAAATAATGTAATGAAGTGAAATATTTATAATTGTACTATTATAGACTATAGAATTTGGTTAGTTATGTATAAGTAAATGGAAAAACAATAATTAATCATATGGAAAATAAGTTAAAATGAAGTACTTACTTCAGAACTAAATTTACGATATTTGAGTAAAAAAAAATTTGTAGATATTGATAATTAATTTGTTATTTTATTAAATTGATATAAATTAGACTCAAGTTTTTGATATCTTGTTTATCGTTCACTGTATTTTTTTCTTTTTTTATATGTATCATTTCGATAATTATAAGTTTCTGATAAGGGGCCATCCATAAATTACGTCACACGAATTTTAGGACTTTTTAACCCCTCCCCCCCATCCTTGTCATAGGTTGTCACATTTTTAGAACCCCCTCCCCCCTAATCAAAAGAAAAAAGTTATTTTAATATTTTTCTCATTTTTATTAAATAATCTTTAATAAAATCAACATAAAGTCAAATATTTTAACTAATTATGTTAATTAAAGATACAAAACTTATATTTTAACATGTGACGTCATAAAGCTTTTGACCCCCCCCTGCTCCATGTCAAACAATGACACATTCTGGTGATAAAATCCCCACCCCCTTTAAAGTGTAACGTAATTTATGGATGACCCCTAATTAGAGTTTTATGCTAATATTTTTGTGTTTTTGAAATGAAATTCATGTTTTTCTGTCGTTTCGTGTTAATGTAGGTCTGTAGAAGCATTTTTTTATATACAGATACATTCAAACACAAACGGAACATAGGGATTTTAAGCATTGTATCAGAACTGCTTTTGAACTAGTCGACCAATATCCAGCTTCAATAGATTATAAACACGATTATTACAATCGTTTATTTGGGCACCTATAACATGGAGTACAATTTAAAGAATCTTATTTTGTTTTATTTACGAATTTATTTTGAAAGCCGTTATTGCCAAAAGAAATCAAAACATATTATCTTAACTCGAAACATTAATTGTTAAAGAGAATTTAACAATTAATTTTCGATTTTAATAACATAAAACGTAAGCATATTGTTTCAATATGTAGCGACGTTTACTAACACCATCAAATAATTATTCAATACTAAATCGCAGTTCGCACATAACTAACAAATTTTGGAAGGATAATGGGCGGGGTTTCTTAGATTGGTTTGAATCCAGCTGTGTCCAGATCAATACTTGATATTCATTGAAGTGAACTTATAGAAATGTTTTGTTGGTGGACTATTTAGATCGGACAATACATTAAATCCCTATGTTCCGTTTGTGTTTGAATGTATCTGTATTTGTGGCTGTTGAGACGATTTTCTAGATGTTGAGTTGTCAAACCTATAAAAACCTTTTTGGACAGTTTAAACCTGGTATAGAATATATAACATTAGATTTTTTATTGGTTTTAGTTGGACTTTTAAGGTTAGTAAATAATGGTGATAATTATGACACACGTTAAGGTCGAAACACACTTATCAGCACCTCATAGAAACAGCGACTGATCATCACCAGCAGATTTTATTTCTTGTGTGTATTTAAATGTAAGCGCGCACACCTAACAACATCAGCACAGCACCGACAAGGCACGTCAACGCCTCAACCACAACACATTTCTCAGAGAGAATATTTTGCGTGTGGTGTGCTGATCCTTTGCCGACGTCGTACACTCACTTATCAGCACATTTCGGATAGTACAGTACAATACAATATCTCAGACAATATAAAGTGAAGCCTATAGTCGGGTATCGCGGCGGTGCTGATCCCGTGTCGATGCGTTAAGTGAACCGATTCACAACCGTCAAGTTGACCACTCGATGCTTGTCAGGTGCTGTGCTGTTGTTTCGGCCTTTAATGTTATGTTTAGACAATATAAATTTTAGTTTTTCCTAGAGTTCCTGTGTAGATGGCATTTCTATGTATTTGTTTTGATTTAATTCAGTTTGTGTGTGGTTATTTTCAGTGTTATTGTAGAATTTGTAGGTGCGTTGTTTGAAAATTCGTTCTATTATGTTTATTGGGTAGTTGTTATTTTTTAAGGTGTCTTTCACATGTCTAAGGATTTCAGGTAGGTATTCTGGAGAAGTCAGTTTAATAGCTCTGTCGGTTAATTCGAAAATCACACTGTTTTTTTTGATCATTAGGATGATTAGAATTGTAATTTAGATATCGGCCGGTCCATGTTTTTTTTTTAAATAGTTTAGTTTTTATTTTGTTGTTATTAGTTCTAATTAATGTTGTCCAAAAAATGTATTGTACTATTTGGAGTTTTGGATGGAAATTATTAAATGGAATTAAAATATCATTGATCTTGTTTGATGGAATTGCAGATACAATTCTTCAGTACGTTCTTTTCAAGATGTTCCATTATCAATTGTGCTAAAGTCGAGGATATAGGAGAGTCCATTTATTTTGGTATTGAAAATAATTATTCTTTTGAATCTATAAAATTGCTTCTTTGTATTCATTGTATGATAGAGTGGTAGTGAGTTTCATTTTAATTTTAAAATATCTGTTATCAATTCATTTGGGATCAATCTTATAACGTATGTTTGTTTGAAATGACAATGAATCTTTTATATAATAATAATTATTTCATATTGTTTTAGACACATCAAACCTATTTTTTGCATGAATCCAAAAAAGTAACAACAATTCTGTGGAAATTATCAATAAGTTTTAGGTTTAAAGTCACTTTTCATGAATTTCGAAAAATCTTTTTTTTATTTTCTGTTTCAACTACCTGTTGAAAACCAAACTACCCAACTCTGCAGATAACCCTAATTAATAAAAATATCTTAAATAGTCAAAGGACTCCTGTGATTTTTATTTTAAATACACCACTGGCGAAAAACTCGATGATTTGAGAACGTACCTGCTTGCAGGCTTGGGATTGAGAGATTTTTTGCGATTGTAAAGTCGACTCGATGACTTGATAACTTGGGAGGGTTTGTTTGGATAACTAGGTATACTAATTGAATACAGATATCGATTCCATTCTCTTAACTCAGTGTCGTAGAAAATGTTCAAACATTAAGGGACTTGTTTTAAATATAATTACCCGTGAATATATTCAATTAATTAAAATGTATAGTTTTCTTTTTTCACTTTTCTAGTTTAAGTTCAATTACCGTGATACTCAGCATTCCATATCGATAAGACGCAATTCTGCATGTTTTGAAAATGGGATAAAATTATACACACTTCTATGGCTAATTACTATTGATTTATTTAAAGAAACACACACTATATTAAACTTAATTTATATACACACTCTACTTAATGTCTACTAATTTATTTACACTCGGTATAATAGTTATAATTTATTTTTACCACTTGAATATTACACTATTTATCTTGAATAATTTACTATTTCTTTCACTTCCCGATTACTAAGAACTTCTGTAAACTAACTGTAATACTGTTAACTAACTATTAACTCACTCAAAAACTCGTGTATATATAGTCTTTCTCAATTCTCGAAGGTTCTTGAATTTACCATGCTCCTCATATACGTAAACTCTGCCGTAACCAGAAGATTCTAGAATTCGCATTCGCGTGACAGGGCCGGCTTTGAGTTGGTAACAAATACCCTTTGTTTATTTCAGGTTCAGGTTCAGAAAAATATTTGGTCTTTTGTGTATACCTTACATCTATATTTTAGTCCAACAGATCTAGGCTTCTGAGAAATTTCGATTGAACTACTCTATGTATAGTGGATCCAAAGTACAATAAAATAAAGCAATGTTGTCAGATATATTTTCTAGAATTGTTAGGCTCACTATACAAATGTTCTCTTTACTTCAGTAAACTGTTAGTTCGTGATGTTCTTAGAAAGCTAGTTTGGAAATATTTAAAAAAATGTACATAATCAAAATTTATTAGTAAGCAATAAAATAAGTTGCTTAAAATTACCGGAAAAAGAATAATTAATTAAAAACAACTTTATGCATGTTACTATATTTAAGGAAATTTTGAATAGCTGGCAACGTAGCAACCTTGCGATGAAAAGCTAATACATCCAGTCCAGTATTTGGCATAATATAACGAAGTAACCGGACAGTTTTAACTCGGCCAACTGGGAGATAAAAAACATTCGAAAGAGAAATACTGAGGTTTCTCAATTGGCCCAGTATTCTTAAGGGACTAGTGAGAATCTCACCATGAGATTGGTGTATTACGGGATGCGTGAAACGAGAGAGATTGAATCTCTCATGGTTCGGACCTATAGAGAATCTCGCCTAGAAGCCAAGAAGCATTCGTATGTTTTTAAATTTTTATTACTTCATTTTGCTCAGAGTTCTAGTCTACTTCTTCCATTATTTTTCTTATTTTTAAAAAAATTTTCACTGAGTTATATTGTTTGAAATTTTTGTTTTGAGTTTAATTTTTTTAAATTTATTTATTTACGGAAGGGTTTACCAGGAAGGTTGCCAAAAAATTGTGGTAACAAGCTGCTGAGCAATTAAACTCAGTGATTGGAGGGGCTAAAAAAGACTGGTTGAAGTGGCGGAAGGTTTAAACACCAATCAAAATCCTCTTGTGCAATTTTGTAACAAAGAAGGCAGAAAGGGAATGACAGCTACTGGTGGCCAATAAAGAGAAACCGTATGCTGAAAAATCTACTTAAAAAATGAAAAAATAAAACTATGGCTGACTGGGCGGATTTTAATGAGTAAACACGTAAATAACTAAATGAATAATTAAATTGAAAATTTAATAATGGAGCCCATAAAACAACTCTGGATAACCAGAGTCTAAAACTAGTAACAGGTTTTTAGAGTACAAAGTCGCTACTTGTATTAAACTTAATTAAATTTTTGAAAAATGGAGAGCGATTCCAAATACGGCTTCTAGTATTAAGGAGCAAGCCCATATACCCATATATTGATAAATTAGTTAATTGCGTCGTAAATAAATTTTCAAAAAAAGGTATAATAATTGAATATGAGGAAAAATGTATTAAACGGGAATAAAGTAAAACGAGTAGTAATCTTAAAACTAATATACCGAAACACTATCCTTAATCTTTTGAACCTGGTAAACGCAAGAAGTTAAGAACACCCGCTGGTTATCTACATTCCGTGTATCTACATAGTCTGATCTTAACGCCGAACTGGACCAGTTTGAAATTTTTGTTTTATTTTCAATTTTTAGAAGCCAACAGCTGGTGGCGCAGAAACCCTATATTAAAATTGTATCAAAACTTAATTAATTTTCAGTTTGGACCGAAAGGTTTTATTTTACATGATGAATTTATTACTTACTGCTAGTCTGTAATATAAAACATCAGGTAATAACATTTTTCGTCTGATTTGTTCTTTTTTGGATAAATGGAAATTTCACACTTGATTTGTTAGTGTTAGCTAAAAAATTTAAAACGGAAAAACCGGTTTTTCACATTTTATTCGGAAATTTAAAGGTTATGTAAAAAACTTGTTGATACAAAAGTATAGATTTTTCAATTATTTACAACTTTTATATTAAACTTTTTCGACAAAATGTAGTATTTACGCCACAAATCGTGAAAAACCATTTTTCGCATACCTTACCTGAAAACCAATCGTATAAACACCAAAAATAGGGCGGAAAGTATTGTTTAGCAGCCCAAGGGCGGAAAATTCTTAACACCACGACTATTGACGTTTTTTACATCTGTCACTTGAGTACTTTGAAATTTTTTAATTAATCGTCAGTGTATGTCAAAGTTTTTAGTTATACTTTCCTATTTTTTGGTTTATTTGGTAGGCGAAAAACAGTTGTGTGTCACACATACCGGAAACGCTTTAGCCGCCCTTAACTATCAGCTACCCTTGCTTCGCTACGCTCGCTCGTGCATCTAATAATCTCGGGCTGCTAAAGCTCATTTTCTGCCATTGTGACACAATATACTATTTCCGTCTACCTCTAGCCAAAGTACAGATTTCCTGGCCTCACTGTAGGGAGCTAAGTCGTACTTTGTTATTTAAAATATCACGAAAACTGCGTTGGCTCCAGCTCTTACTTCTAGTGGTATTCAAATAAGCACTGCCCAAAATTGCACGTTTAACATTAGTATAAATAATTACACTACCACAAATTAAAAATATGTAGGATGCAATAATGAAAATAACGTGCCTATATATAAATTATACTGTACCCACTTCTTAGTTTTAGTTCTTTGAAAAATTTTGTTTGTTAGTTTCATAAATAAATTATTTAGAAATGACTCGAGGCGGAAAAATCATACGTATAACATGGGGGTAAAGTGTCTTTTCCTCCCTTGAATCATTAAACTTCATCTTCGGGAAGAAAAGTAGCACTTTCCTCCCTTGTTATACAAATAGCTATTTCCACCCCTTCTAACCCCAACACCTCAACGACTACGCGCATTAAGAATTTTTCTTCATATATTACTTATAATTTTCCTACCCTCTCCAACTTCGTTTACTACAATTTTAACCAATTTTAACCAATTTTAACCAATTTTAACAGTTTTGACAATTACTGATCATTTTTTACAATTTTTCAAAAATGTTGACTATTTAGACCATTTTTCCAAATTTTAACAATTATTGACCATTTTTGACAATTTTTGAGCATTTTTGACAGGTTCTGACAATTTTTCAAAAAATTTTACTATTTTTAACAATTATTGACCATTTTTGACAGTTTTTTATAATTATAGACCATTTTACAAAAATTTGACAATTTTTGATAATTTTTCGAAAATTTTGACAATTATTGACCATTTTTGACAATTTTTGACAATTTTTGACAATTTTTGACAATTTTTGACAATTTTTGACAATTTTTGACAATTTTTGACAATTTTTGACAATTTTTTCAAAAATTTTGATAATTTTTGACCAATTTTAACAGTTTTGACAATTATTGATCATTTTTTACAATTTTTCAAAATTTTTGACTATTTTAGACCATTTTTCCAAATTTTAACAATTATTGACCATTTTTGACAATTTTTTAGCTTTTTGACAGGTTCTGACAATTATTGACCATTTTTGACCATTTTTCAAAATTTTAACAATTATTGACCATTTTTGACAGTTTCTGACAATTATTGACTATTTTTGACAATTTTTCAAAAATTTTGACTATTTTTAAAAAATTTCGACATTTTTAAACAATTATTGACAATTTTTGACAGTCTTATAATTATAAAATTTTGAAAAATTGTCAAATATTTTGAAATATGGTCAAAAATGGTCAATTATTGTCAAAAATGATCAAAAATTGTCAAAAATGGTCAATAATTGTCAAAAACTGTCAAACTTTTTGAAATATGGTCAAAAATAGTCAATAATTGTCAAAAATGGTCAAAAGTTGTCAATTATTGTCAAAAAAGGTCAATTTTTGTCAGAAATGGTCAATAATTGTCAAAAATTGTCAAAAATGGTCAAAAATTGTCAAAAATTGTCAAACATTTTGAAATATGGCCAATAATGGTCAAAAATAGTCAAAATTTTGAAAAATGGTCAATAATCGTCAAAAGATGTCAAAATTTTGAAAAATAGTCAATAAATAATACGAGCTGGATTGTTTTGGATTGTTTAAAAAGTACATGCTTTTCATATTCCAATAATAAACCTAAGAGATTCATTCGTTAACGATATTTATCGAATTAAAAATCGAATGAAATTATATGAAAAATTTTGAAAAATTGTAAAAAATTGTCAAACATTTTGAAATATGGTCAAAAATGGTCAATAATTGCCAAAAATTGTCAAAAATGGTAGAAAATTGTCAATTATTGTGACCATTTTTGACAATTTTTCAAAAATATTGTCCAGTTTTCAAAAATTTTGACAATTTTCAACAATTATTGACTGTTTTTGACAGTTTTTTATAATTATTGACCATTTTTTCCAAATTTTGACCATTTTTCAAAATTTTAACAATTATTGACCATGTTTGGCAGTTTCTGACAATTATTGACTATTTTTGACAATTTTTCAAAAATTTTGACTATTTTTAAAAAATTTCGACAATTTTAAACAGTTATTGACAGTCTTTTAATTACTGACCATTTTCTTAAAATTTTAACAATTTTTGACCATTTTTCACATTTTTAACAATTATTGACCATTTTTGACAATTTTTCAAAAATTTTGACAATCATTGACCATTTTTTAAATATTTAACAATTTTTGACCACTTTTCAAAATTTTAACAATTTTTGACTATTTTTCAAAATTTTTGACAGTTTTTGACAATTTTTGACAATTATTGACCGTCTTTGACAATTATTTACCATTTTTGATAATTTTTCAAATATTTTAACCATTTTTCAAAATTTTTGACAATTATCGACCAATTTTCCAAATTTTTGAAAATATTTGGCAATTATCAACCATTTTTTCAATATTTTGACAGTTTTTGAAAATTTTTGACAATTATTGACCATTTTTCCAAATTTTTGACAATTTTTGACTAGCCTTCTCAAAAGTCCTATGTCGTGCAATAAGAAGCAAGCTGGCCTATTAATGAAAATCATCCATTCGAAAGCATTCAGTTTTATCCTGAACTCATAAATAAACTAAGGCAAACAATTTTATTCGGCTTATCCAAAGCTATACTAATTAAAAAAGGCTGTGGAATAGACGTTTGGTAATAATGATTAGTGACTTTCATATTCCTGTGATGTTATTATTCAAACTTGTCATATTTCGAAATTCGGTATCCAGGGTGGAACTAGCTACAAGTTCTGATAATGTTAAATTATTCGGTTTAGGTTCCTTTCAATTAGGGTTGACGTTCTTTAAATAAAAAACATATTTCTTCGACAAATGTTCAATTTGAACTCTCCGACCAAAAACCCATAAGCAACAAATGCCAGCCTACACATTCTTTCAATCTAGCGCGTGTCTGCTTATTTTTCAATTGTTACTTATATCGATAATTAAATTATAACAAACTGCTTCGTCGATATATTTTATGATTACAATAATTATAATTGTAAACACATACATACTAAAGTTAATAACCTATAATTTAACAATAAGCATAAATTCTAACCTAAATAATGAACTACCCATTACAAAGTAATAGATTGCTATAAAAACATGTTTTAACTTGCCCAAAAAGTAAGGAAAACATAAATAAAAGTAAGTATATATTGAGTAGATAAGCATCCGCAACATTGAAGGTTAGCATATTTAAAAATGATGGAAATGTTGGGTAACAATATTATCCAATTAGAAGAGGTTATGTTTTCTGATGAGTACTAATCGTCAAAATTGCCGCTACTGAAAATCCTCACTAGGTGAGAGAAGAACATACACAATAACCTCAAAACGTTAATGTTTGGACAGGGATTGTCATTGGTCTCCTTTTCATTGAGGGCAATTTGAATAGCGATAAATATTTAGCACTACTTCAAAATAATGTCGTTCCAAAGTTGAAAAATTTATATACTGGTCCAGGAAATGGTTCCATCAAGATGAAGCATCACCAGATTATCGACTCAATATTTCCAAATTGGTGGATAGTGAGGCGATGATCGATAGAATGGCTAGCACGATCACCTGATTTTACGTTATTGAACTTTTTTATAGGGAACGATATTTTCCCAGATAGTCAATAATCCTGGACGTTAGAAAAAGTGAACTTTTTCTGATTACGCATTAAAAATATACCTTTTAAGCCTGTAAAAAAATTAAAAATAAGTTTGTCCATTTATCTTGTTATTTCTTTAGTATTGTGATAATTTTTAATTGGTCTTATTTGCTAATGCGCCCCTGTCATGTAGATAATTTAAATTTCTCCAGGCAGCTGCATCTGACTTTCCTTAATAAATCATTGCCAGAGTGATGGTTTTTTTATTAATAAATTAGGTGTTCTTTCGGTGTATGTGAAGAGTGATTCCAAATTTGAATTTGGCAATTAACTGTAATAAGTAACGCCTCCTTTTTATTATATCTTAATTTTGAGAAAACTCATTAAGACCATAGGTACGACAGCTTCAATCTTGAATACTCTAATTTTAGGGGAAGGTTTCTTGGAACAGGTAGATCGTATAACGGATATTTAGATCTTTTGTTGAACTGAGCGTTTTTTATTATACTTATTGCACTTTGATTGTCAATATTTAAAATGACATTTGAGTTTTGAAAAATCACACTTTCTAATAGTACTTTCAAAAACAATAATTCTTTAACACATTCAGCGGCTGCTATGAATTCAGCTTCAGTCGAGCTCAATGCTACTAAGGGTTGTTTTCTGGAACACCAGCTTATTGGTCCACTAGCATTAAAAACAACATACCCTGTATTACTCTTCCTCAAAGTTTTGCTTTTTTGTCATCTTTCTTGTAAACTATAACATTGTGCTTTGTAGCTCCTAGATATCTTCAAATTCTTGTCGCGTTATTTATGATTGACATTGTTGAATTTTCCAAATTTCTGCTACTAAACCCAACTGAATATGCTATGTCCGGTCTGGTTTTATTGGATAAGTATAAAAGGCTCCCAGCTGCCTCACGATAAGGGAATTTTATTTCTTATTGAAGCTTGCTTCTTATTGCACGACATAGGACTTTTGAGAAGGCTAGTCAAAAACTGTCAAAAATTTGGAAAAATGGTCAATAATTGTCAAAAACTGTCAAAATATTGAAAAAATGGTTGATAATTGCCAAATATTTTCAAAAATTTGGAAAATTGGTCGATAATTGTCAAAAATTTTGAAAAATGGTTAAAATTTTTGAAAAATTATCAAAAATGGTAAATAATTGTCAAAGTCGGTCAATAATTGTCAAAAACTGTCAAAAATTGTTAAAATTTTGAAAAATAGTCATAAATTGTTAAAATTTTGAAAAATGGTCAAAATGGTTATATGGTTAATGGTTAAATATTTAAAAAAATGGTCAATGATTGTCAAAATTTTTGAAAAATAGTCAAAAATGGTCAATAATTGTTAAAATTGTGAAAAATGGTCAAAAATTGTTAAAATTTTGGAAATATGGTCAATAATTATAAAACACTGTCAAAAATGGTCAATAATTGTCAGAACCTGTCAAAAAGCTAAAAAATTGTCAAAAATGGTCAATAATTGTTAAAATTTGGAAAAATGGTCTAAAATAGTCAAAATTTTTGAAAGATTGTAAAAAATGATCAGTAATTGTCAAAACTGTTAAAATTGGTCAATAATAGTTAAAATTGTCAAAATTTTTGAAAAATTGTCAATAATTGTCAATAATTGTCAAAAATGGTCAATAATTGTCAAAATTTTTGAAAAATGGTGAAAATTTTCGAAAAATTATCAAAAATTGTCAAATTTTTTGTAAAATGGTCTATAATTATAAAAAAACTGTCAATCATTGTTAAAAATAGTCAAAATTTTTGAAAAACTGTCAAAAACGGTCAATAATTGTCAGAACCTTTCAAAAATGCTCAAAAATTGTCAAAAATGGTCAATAATTGTTAAAATTTGGAAAAATGGTCTAAAATAGTCAACATTTTTGAAAAATTGTAAAAAATGATCAGTAATTGTCAAAACTGTTAAAATTGGTCAATAATTATCAAAAATGGTCAATAATTGTTAAAATTTGAAAAAATGGTCAAAAATTGTCAAAAATTTTGAAAAAATGGTCAATAATTGCCAAAAATGGTCAATAATTGTCAAAATTAAAAAAAAATGGTCAAAATTTTCGAAAAATTATTAAAAATGGTCAAAAATTGTCAAATTTTTTGTAAAATAGTCGATAATTATAAAAAACTGTCAAAAATGGTCAATAATTGTTAAAAATAGTCAACATTTTTGAAAAATTGTCAAAAATGGTCAATAATTGTCAGAACCTGTCAAAAATGCTCAAAAATTGTCAAAAATGGTCAATAATTGTTAAAATTTGGAAAAATGGTCCAAAATAGTCAACATTTTTGAAAAATTGTAAAAAATGATCAATCATTGTCAAAACTGTCAAATTTGGTAAATAATTGTCAAAATTTTTGAAAAATGGTCAAAATTTTCGAAAAATTATCAAAAATTGTCAAATTTTTTGTAAAATGGTCTATAATTATAAAAAACTGTCAAAAATGGTCAATAATTGTTAAAGATAGTCAAATTTTTTGAAAAATTGTCAAAAACGGTCAATAATTGTCAGAACCTTTCAAAAATGCTCAAAAATTGTCAAAAATGGTCAGTAATTGTTAAAATTTGGAAAAATGGTCTAAAATAGTCAACATTTTTGAAAAATTGTAAAAAATGATCAGTAATTGTTAAAACTGTTAAAATTGGTCAATAATTATCAAAAATGATCAATAATTATCAAAAATGGTCAATAATTGTTAAAATTTTAAAAAATGGTCAAAAATTGTCAAAAATATTGAAAAAATGGTCAATAATTGTCAAAATTTAAAAAAAAAATGGTCAAAATTTTCGAAAAATTATTAAAAATGGTCAAAAATTGTCAAATTTTTTGTAAAATAGTCGATAATGCTCAAAAATTGTCAAAAATGGTCAATAATTGTTAAAATTTGTAAAAATGGTCCAAAATAGTCAACATTTTTGAAAAATTGTAAAAAATGATCAATCATTGTCAAAACTGTCAAATTTGGTAAATAATTGTCAAAAATGGTCAATCATTGTTGAAATTTGAAAAAATTGTCAAAAATTTTGAAAAAATGGTCCATAATTATCAAAATTTTGAAAAAATGGTCAATGAAATATAAAATAAAACTTTTGTTATTCTTATGCCCAAGAAAGTTTCAACTTTGTTAAACATTTTTACTTCAAACTGTTCCGTTTATCTTTCCAGTAATTCATCTATTTCTCCAGAGTTTTCACCCGCTATCAATCCATCGTCTACATAGAATTCTTTTGAACCACGACCTGTGAAGAGTTTTGGCTGGGGCTTATTGGAATATTAGAATAAAGAATATATTGACCAAATTAAAATCAATATAATTGGCGACCAACAAGGGGCATTAAAATCAATATAATACATACATATTTTCCACAATATTACTATCTCATAGGAATTGGACCATAACCAGTAGTCCTTATTTGTATGTTCTATTGCTTCCCGATAACACTGTAAACTAACAATTATTTTTAAAAATATGGTTAAATATTAATAAGAACAAGTTTACACACTGTATAATGTTTAAATAAACAATAAACTGCAATTTAATATTTAAATCGATCACTTCAATAAAGGAGCGAAGTGATTATTCTATTCTCTAGTATAGCTACGAATTTTTAGGCGTTACTAATATAGAATAGTGAAAAAAAAACATTATTCATTGAAGTGTATTAATCAGAGCCGCAGAAGAGCTTCTTATTTTGTCATGGGCGTGCAGATCAATTCAAAATAACTATTAATTAATTTGTTTATAAGATTTTTATGTCTAGTTTTAACATAAAAAATTGAGTAAGAACATTGTCTATAAAAAAATTTCAAATTCATTTCCGTGTTTTTTTTTATTGTTGTGGTCGTTCATAATTTACATATTCGAAATAATAGTGTAACCGCCCTGCCCTAAATAAAACACTTTCGATACGCAACTGCTCCCAGTAACATTCATTTTGGTACAAAGAAGTACTTTTTAGAATACTTTTTGAATGAACCATAATCAATGTTACTTTACGCATGATTTGTTTTTTCAAGGTACTTATTTTATGACTTAATTTAACAAGTTTTCGGTTCGGAGGTTTTGAAAAGAACTGTTTCTTAGGACGTCCAATGAATTAAGTTTTTTTTTCTTTCTTCAATATGCCGTCAATGTAATAAGCAAGACATTGACCTTGCAGGAGATATAGATTAATCGTTTCCTCTATCTTCTGCCTCTCACGAAACTATTAATTTAGATGGGCTGAGAAAAGTTAGAAGAAAGTAATGTACGGATGTATAGCAACATATTTACAGTAGTAACAATAAACATTGAAATTTGAACTAGGGATGTTAAAAAATAATCGATTTTTATATAAATCGATTATTATTTTCGTATAATAGATTTTTAGTTATCGATTTTTATAGTAAATCGATTTTATATAAATTACGTGTTTAAATCGATTTTCCGAAACGGCTCGTATTATTTATTGACTATTTTTCAAAATTTTGACAACTTTTGACGATTATTGACCATTTTTCAAAATTTTGACTATTTTCGACCATTATTGGCCATATTTCAAAATGTTTGACAATTATTGACCATTTTTGACAAAAATTGTCCATTTTTAACATTTTTGACAATAATTGAAAACTTTTGACCATTTTCGATAGTTTTTGACAATTATTGACCATTTTTGACAATTTTTGGCAATTATTGACCATATTTCAAAATTTTTGACAATCTTTGACCATTATTGACAATTATTGACCGTTTTTGACAAAAATTGTCCATTTTTAACAATAATTGATACTTTTTGACCATTTTCGATAGTTTTTGACAATTATTGACCATTTTTGACAATTTTTGGCAATTATTGACCATTTTTGACCATATTTCAAAATGTTTGACAATTTTTGGCAGTTTTTGACAATTATTGACCATTTTTGACAAAAATTGTCCATTTTTAACAGTTTTTGACAATAATTGACAATTTTTGACCATTTTTGACAATTATTGACCATTTTTGACCATATTTCAAAATGTTTGACAATTTTTTACAATTTTTCAAAAATTTTGACAATTTTTCATATAATTTCATTCGATTTTTAATTCGATAAATATCGTTAACGAATGAATCTCTTAGGTTTATTATTGGAATATTAAAAGCATGTACTTTTTAAAAAATCCAAAACAATCCAGCTCGTATTATTTATTGACTATTTTTCAAAATTTTGACAACTTTTGACGATTATTGACCATTTTTCAAAATTTTGACTATTTTCGACCATTATTGGCCATATTTCAAAATGTTTGACAATTATTGACCATTTTTGACAAAAATTGTCCATTTTTAACATTTTTGACAATAATTGAAAACTTTTGACCATTTTCGATAGTTTTTGACAATTATTGACCATTTTTGACAATTTTTGGCAATTATTGACCATATTTCAAAATGTTTGACAATTTTTGAGTTTTTGACAATTATTGACCATTTTTGACAATAATTGACAATTTTTGTCAATTTTTGACCATTTTTGGCAATTATTGACCATTTTTGACCATATTTCAAAATGTTTGACAATTTTTCATATAATTTCATTCGATTTTTAATCCGATATATATCGTTAACGAATGAATCGCTTAGGTTTATTATTGGAATAAGAAAAGCATGTACTTTTTAAAACAATCCAAAAAAACCGATTTTTTCGCTGTTATCGATTTATTTTTATTAAAATCGATTTTTGACAAATCGATTAATATTGAATAAAAAAAATCGATTCTTATTTAATCGATTCTTTTCCATTAATCTCACATCCCTAATTTGAACCGAAAGAATAACTGCAAAATTGTCTAGACACGTTAATTATAACAAAAGTAGCAATAATCTGATACAACAGATCCCTTTCGCAGAGATGTTGAGCATTCCGATTTAAAAAATAATGTGCCAAAATTAACTTCCGATCTTATTTACAAATTTTTGTCGCCCAAGATGTACAGGAGAAGTGCCCCTCGAATAATTTAATTAAATGTAGGTCATTCTCAAAATAACGCCAGCAATAATACTTTTATAATATTGGATAGATATGTTTATCAACAAAAGTATTAGTAAGCATAAATAAATATAGTTTTGCACTTGATGACATGGTACATTTTACATTTACAGCCCTAAACTATTACACAGTGAGTTCGTATCAAATGGGAGATAATAGTTAGTACTTCATATGAAATTTGTGCTTCACTCCCTTCGTTAACGTCCTATAGGCCCCTAAAGTTAAAAATTAACAATTTTTTTAAAATTATTAAACGATTTATTGAGAACGAATCAAAATTTAACCATTTATAAATGCCATAAATGCACTCTGCACTACCCAGCAATAATACTTTTATAATATTGGATAGATATGTTTATGAACAAAAGTATTAGTAAGCATAAATAAATATAGTTTTGCATTTGATGACATGGTACATTTTACATTTACAACCCTAAACTATTACACAGGGAGTTCGTATCAAATGGGAGATGATTTAGTACTTTATATGAAATTTGTGACTCACTCCCTTCGTTAACGAACTATAAGCCCCTAAAGTTAGAAATAAACAATTTTTTTTAAATTATTAAACGATTTATTGAGAACGAATCAAAATTTAACCATTTATAAATGCCATTAATGCACTCTGCACTTCCCAGCAATAATACTTTTATAATATTGGATAGATATCTTTATCAACAAAAGTATTAGTAAGCATAAATAAATACAGTTTTGCATTTGATGACATGGTATATTTTACATTTGCAATCCTAAGCTATTACACAGGGAGTTCGTATCAAATGGGAGATGATAGTTAGTACTTCATATCAAATTTGTGCCTCACTCCCTTCGTTAATGACCTATAGGCCCCTAAAGTTAGAAATTAACAATTTTTTAAAAATTATTAAACGATTTAATGAGAACGAATCAAAATTCAACCATTTATAAATGCCATAAATGCACTCTGCACTACCCAGCAATAATACTTTTATAATATTGAATAGATATCTTTATCAACAAAAGTATTAGTAAACATAAATAAATATAGTTTTGCATTTGATGACAAGGTACATTTTACATTTACAACCCTAAACTATTACACAGGGAGTTCGTATCAAATGGGAGATGATTTAGTACTTCATATGAAATTTGTGACTCACTCCCTTCGTTAACGAACTATAAGCCCCTAAAGTTATAAATAAACCATTTTTTTTTAAATTATTAAACGATTTATTGAGAACGAATCAAAATTTAACCATTTATAAATGCCATAAATGCACTCTGCACTACCCAGCAGTAATACTTTTATAATATTGGATAGATATGTTTATCAACTAAAGTATTAGTAAGCATAAATAAATATAGTTTTGCATTTGATGACATGGTATATTTTACATTTACAATCCTAAGCTATTACACAGGGAGTTCGTATCAAATGGGAGATGATAGTTAGTACTTCATATCAAATTTGTGCCTCACTCCCTTCGTTAACGACCTATTGGCCCATAAAGTTAGACATTAACAATTTTTTTTAAAATTATTAAACGATTTATTGAGAACGAATCAAAATTTAACCATTTATAAATGCCATAAATGCACTCTGCACTACCCAGCAGTAATACTTTTATAATATTGGATAGATACGTTTATCAACAAAAGTATTAGTAAGCATAAATAAATATAGTTTTGCATTTGATGACATGGTACATTTTACATTTACAGCCCTAAACTATTACACAGGGAGTTCGTATCAAATGGGAGATGATTTAGTACTTCATATGAAATTTGTGACTCACTCCCTTCGTTAACGAACTATAAGCCCCTAAAGTTAGAAATAAACAATTTTTTTTTAATTATTAAACGATTTATTGAGAACGAATCAAAATTTAACC
This sequence comes from Lochmaea crataegi, assembly GCA_947563755.1. Classification (NCBI taxonomy): domain Eukaryota; kingdom Metazoa; phylum Arthropoda; class Insecta; order Coleoptera; family Chrysomelidae; genus Lochmaea; species Lochmaea crataegi. The sequence goes on along the minus strand of OX387429.1, from coordinate 4,665,585 downwards.
ATTTATAAATGCCATAAATGCACTCTGCACTACCCAGCAGTAATACTTTTATAATATTGGATAGATATGTTTATCAACTAAAGTATTAGTAAGCATAAATAAATATAGTTTTGCATTTGATGACATGGTATATTTTACATTTACAATCCTAAGCTATTACACAGGGAGTTCGTATCAAATGGGAGATGATAGTTAGTACTTCATATCAAATTTGTGCCTCACTCCCTTCGTTAACGACCTATTGGCCCATAAAGTTAGACATTAACAATTTTTTTTTAAATTATTAAACGATTTATTGAGAACGAATCAAAATTTAACCATTTATAAATGCCATAAATGCACTCTGCACTACCCAGCAGTAATACTTTTATAATATTGGATAGATACGTTTATCAACAAAAGTATTAGTAAGCATAAATAAATATAGTTTTGCATTTGATGACATGGTACATTTTACATTTACAGCCCTAAACTATTACACAGGGAGTTCGTATCAAATGGGAGATGATTTAGTACTTCATATGAAATTTGTGACTCACTCCCTTCGTTAACGAACTATAAGCCCCTAAAGTTAGAAATAAACAATTTTTTTTAAATTATTAAACGATTTATTGAGAACGAATCAAAATTTAACCATTTATAAATGCCATAAATGCACTCTGCACTACCCAGCAGTAATACTTTTATAATATTGGATAGATATGTTTATCAACTAAAGTATTAGTAAGCATAAATAAATATAGTTTTGCATTTGATGACATGGTATATTTTACATTTACAATCCTAAGCTATTATTATATTTTATTATTAATCAATAAAAAAAATTAGAATATTATTCGTTATATAATCGTAACGAATACCAACTCGAGCATAGACAATATTCGATTATTCACTCGACGTATTTCGCGAAACACCACTCGAGCTGCGCTCTCGTGATGTTTCGCCAAATACGTCTCGTGAATAATCGAATATTGTCTATGCTCTTGTGATATTATAACTGTATTATAATGTATATGTTCTGTTATAGAATCTTCAAATCCATAACATTTACATGAGAATTAAACGACATTTCCTTATTGGTGACAACACATCACGACATAACTTGTATATGGTAGTGGTATGAAATTTATTTGTTTTACAAAAACAATTTAATTTCTCTTGTCGGTACGAACTGCATTGTAAATAAAGTTGTAACGGCTCTCTTGCCTTTTTTCGGCGAGGGGTTATTAAATGCGACACACATTTTAAAAATTTGTACTGAGAGACTTTCACAAATTGCTCGAATATATTAAAGTTAATTTTTGTGTCAGGACGAACAGATTAATCATTATACCTAAAACTCAAAAGATCCGATCAGATTATAATCATTTCTGTCCTGCCTTTCTCAATATCTTACTTTGTATTGGTTTCCTAATGTTAATCTATTTCTTTTTACCATAGGGTGATTATAGTTCATCACTCGGTTCGAACAAACGAAATGAAAGTGTTTTTTTGTTTATATTCTAATTAAAAATTAATATAATTAGATTCAAAAGTTTTGCATCACCCAATATCTCCAAAAAACAATATCAAGGGTATTTGTACAAATTTTGTTTTAGTAAGAAATACATGTTTACAATTTTGTTTATTGTTCACACGTAAATTGTAAATACATAAACAAGTGAGTGGCTAATATACAATGAGCAATGAAAAAAACTACATATAGTATAGAATATAATAAAAGAGAGAAAAATTAGTTACACTTCGTAATGTGGAAATGAAAATAGGAAAGGGTAGAAATTGATTTTTAGTGAAATCATATTGTTTTTTTAAGACAAACTTTATTAACAAATTCACAATTGATCGTCGCTGCATAGCAAGAATACCACGCGCATGTGCTTGGGATCTACCGACTCACTCTCTTTCTCTCTCCTACTTTCTACCTTTGTGTATCTTTCTTTCTTGCGATAAACATTTAACGCAACCTTGTTGGAAGTCGTATTAGAAGTATCCCTTGAAAAGAATACTTACACTGCCATCTGTCATTGAATGCCGAAGGTTTTGGTAATATGAAAAAAATTCCAAAAAAGGAATTTTTTAGTGAATTAAATTTTAAAAGTTACCCTATTTAAGTAAAAAATTTTACTTACACTATCTTTTTTTGATGAATGCCGAAGATTTTGTTCATTTGAAGGAAATTTCAAATTTAAATTTTTAAAAAGAATACTTACACTGCCATCTGTCATTGAATGCCGAAGGTTTTGGTCATATGAAGAAAATTCCAAAAAAGGAAGTTTTTCTGAATTACATTTTAAAAGTAACTCTATTTAAGGAAAAAAGTATACTAACACTATCATTTGTTGATAAATGCCGAAGATTTTGGTGATGTGAAGGAAATTTCAAAATTACAATCTCTTAATAAATTACTTTTTAAAAAGAGTACTTACACTGCCATCTGTTATCGAATACCGAAGGACTCACTCTCTTTCTCTCTCCTACTTTCTACCTTTGTGTATCTTTCTTGCGATAAACATTTAACGCAACCGGAACGTTTGAAATTTATGGTACATCGTCAAAAATTGTCCAATTTTTTTCAAATTTGTCAAAAATTTTGAAAAATTGTCAAAAATGGCCAATAATGGCCAATAATGGTCAAAAACAATAAAAAATGGTCCAAAATTGTCAAAAACTGTCAAAAATGGCCAATAATTGTCAAAAATGGTCAAAAATTTGGAAAAATGGTCCATGTCAATAATTATCAAAAACGGTCGATAATTTTGGAAAATGGACTAAAATTTTGAAAATTTCTCAAAAATGGTCAAAAACTATCAAAAATGGTTAAAAATTGTCAATTATTGTTTAAAATGGACAATTGTTTTCAAAAACTGTCAAAAATGGTCAAAAATTGTCCAATTTTTTTCAAATTTGTCAAAAATTTTGAAAAATTGTCAAAAATGGCCAATAATGGTCAAAAACAATAAAAAATGGTCCAAAATTGTCAAAAACTGTCAAAAATGGACAATTATTGTTAAAAATTGTCAAAATTTTGAAAAATAGTTGATAATGGTCAAAAATTTTTAGTTTTTGAAAAGTTGTAAAAAATTTTGAAATATGGTCAAGAATGGCCAATAATTGTCAAAAATTATCAAAAATTTGGAAAAATGGTCACCAATTTTGAAAAACAGTCAAAATGGTCAATAATTGTCAAAAATGGTAAATAATTGTTAAAATTTTGAAAAATGGTCAATAATCGTCAAAAGTTGTCAAAATTTTGAGAAAATAGTCGATAAATAATATGAGCCGTTTCGGAAAATCGATTTAGACACGTAATTTATAAAATCAATGTACTAAAAATCGATTAATATTATTATAAAAATCAATAACTAAAAATCGATCATAAGAAAATAACAATCGATTTATATAAAAATCGATTATTTTTTAACATCCCTATCGTTAGTTACTGTACGGTGCTACTACTGTGAAGCGAAACGCGTCAATAATTTTAAATTGAACGTCAGTTCAAAATAAAATGGAGATTTAAACAAATTAAATTGTTTTATTTCATCATTTAGTACGGATCTTCATCAAGTAAAAACTCTTGGAGATATTGGGTGTAAAACCTATGAATCGATGTGTATAAAAGCAAAACTTTTTAAACAAAAAGTAGGTACTACACTGCTCAATAATATAAAAATTTATGAATTTTCTTTGTAAATATTTGAAAGAAAAGAAAATTTACGTGGAATGAAAGTTTTTTCAGAGAATAACAAAAGCAAAACAAAAAAAACAAATATTCAATAAACAAGAGTGAGTGTTCAAGAAAAAATGCCAAATTAAGTAAAATAAAATCATACAAAGTTCTTTCTTTCAAAAATTAAACGTAGATTTTCAAAAATATACTGTGTGTTTATTTTCTAAAATTTTAACGTATCTGATAATACTTTCCAGACTATCAATGTTTTTATAAAAACGAGATACCTACGACGATAGCAAATAACTGGTTGCCGAAACGGCTAAGATTAATAGGTTATTCTTCTTTGCCTTTTTTCTTATTGCTAAAGATTTCAGCTTACTTTAGAAAAGCAGCCAACTGTCTGCCACTATTTATGTGTCCATTCCGTTAAAAATTCTTCAACATGGGGATTTTTTGTTTCGTTTTTGCAAGCAATTGTTTGTGTCCAAATAAGAATGATTGCCGCTATAAAAATGGGGCCAATATAATACTAAAAGTAGCTAACTGAAAATTAGTTTAAAAAAAACACACGATGCAAAAATGAACAAGAAGAAATTGCAGTTATTTTAATACAGTTTTTAAAGGTACAAAATGACTGGTTTGATTTTGTCACATAAAATTAACGAAAATAAAAATATTTTGAACACACATTCAGAGCCAACTTGTTAAAAACATGAATATTTTTTAGTCATAAACAAAAAATGCAATTTTATAGAGTACATTAAACAGACATAATTTGGAGAGATAAAATAGTTTTACAAGATGGTAAAATAATATACTGGGTGTTCCATTCAAGAAGATGAAGTTTTTGCTAATTGAAATCTCCTGAATTAATGCTTATCCAAAAAATACCCCTAACCCCAAACGAAACTTCTACTCTGTTCTTATATTTCAGCCATCCTTTACCGTCGTACCTACCAAATAAGTTTAGTTGCTTATCACTGATTACTTTTACTAGGCATCATTTATAGTGCACCAATTTTCGTCAAATCTTCATATTTTTCGCTCAGCCTGGCAACGTCGTTATTTTTGTGTTAAAAGAAATGATGCTAGATGCAGAATTTTACGCTGAGTACGATGGTAAACAAAAATACAGGGTGTACTATTAAAAAAAAGTAAACTTCATGTTGTCTCGCTTAGGCTGAACACCCAGTATATCTCAAAATACTTTAGAAATGTGTATCGGCGCAAATACAACAACTTTCATTTAAAACATTTCTTTGTATTTTTTATCCTAAGTAAGTTATTGCACTTCCACACACATTCAACTGCGAACACAGGGACTACGATTTAAGTAAGTCTAGTTTACTATCGTACTTACACTACCGATCGATCTACAGCAAATTGAACCAGCAAAAAAGGGGACCTTTATAATTTGTAAAAATAATTTAATTAGCATGTTTCCACTGAAAAAAATCAACCAGAGGATGCACTAGTGGATGTTTTGATTTTCCATTTGACAGCAGCGTTAACTGTACCCAATAAAAATGGGATTAACGCAGGATGTTAGCAGGAGAGAAATCCGAGGATTCATTCGGGACTGGGTCAAACGAAAACGAGGAGGGAGGTGGAAGAACCGTCCAAACACACAGTGTAGAACTTCTCCAAAGATAACGGTCTTTCCACTGGTCACAGTCTAATAAGCGGACACCTGCAGAAACAGGGGCTATACCTCCGAAAACTGAACATACTAGAATAATATACTGGGTGTTCCATTCAAGAAAATGAAGTTTTTGCTAATTGAAATCTCCTGAATTGATGCTTATCCAAAAAATACCCCTAACCTCAAACGAAACTTCTACTCTGTTCTTACATTTCAGCCATCCTTTACCTTCGTACCTACCAAATAAGTTTAGTTGCTTATCACTGATAACTTTTACTAGGCATCATTTATAGTGCACCAATTTTCGTCAAATCTTCATATTTTTCGCTCAACCTGGCAACGTCGTTATTTTTGTGTTAAAAGAAATGATGCTAGATGCAGAATTTTACGCTGAATTCGATGGTAAACAAAAATACAGGGTGTATTATTGAAAAAAAGTCAACTTCATGTTGTCTCGCTTAGGCTGAACACCCAGTATATCTCAAAATACTGTAGAAATGTGTATCGGCGCAAATACAACAACTTTTATTCAAAACATTTCTTTGTATTTTTTATCCTAAGTAAGTTATTGCACTTCCACACACATTCAAGTGCGAACACAGGGACTACGATTTAAGTAAGTCTAGTTTACTATCGTACTTACACAACCGATCGATCTACAGCAAATTGAACCAGCAAAAAAGGGGACCTTTATAATTTGTAAAAATAATTTAATTAGCATGTTTCCACTGAAAAAAATCAACCAGAGGATGCACTAGTGGAGGTACATATGTTTTGATTTTCCATTTGACAGCAGCGTTAACTGTACCCAATAAAAATGGGATTAACGCAGGATGTTAGCAGGAGAGAAATCCGAGGATTCATTCGGGACTGGGTCAAACGAAAACGAGGAGGGAGGTGGAAGAACCGTCCAAACACACAGTGTAGAACTTCTCCAAAGATAACGGTCTTTCCACTGGTCACAGTCTAATAAGCGGACACCTGCAGAAACAGGGGCTATACCTCCGAAAACTGAACATACTAGAATAATATACTGGGTGTTCCATTCAAGAAAATGAAGTTTTTGCTAATTGAAATCTCCTGAATTAATGCTTATCCAAAAAATACCCCTAACCCCAAACGAAACTTCTACTCTGTTCTTACATTTCAGCCATCCTTTACCTTCGTACCTACCAAATAAGTTTAGTTGCTTATCACTGATAACGTCTACTAGGCATCATTTATAGTGCACCAATGTTCGTCAAATCTTCATATTTTTCGATCCAACTTGGCAACGTCGTTATATTTGTGGGAAAAGAAAATATAGGGCTGGATGCAGAATTTTACCCTGAATTCGATGGTAAGCAAAAATACAGGGTGTATTATTGAAAAAAAGTAAACTTCATGTTGTCTCGCTTATGCTGAACACCCAGTATATCTCAAAATACTTTAGAAATGTGTTTCGGCGCAAATACAACAACTTTCATTTAAAACATTTCTTTGTATTTTTTATCCTAAGTAAGTTATTGCACTTCCACACACATTCAACTGCGAACACAGGGTCTACGATTTAAGTAAGTCTAGTTTACTATCGTACTTACACTACCGATCGATCTACAGCAAATTGAACCAACAAAAAAGGCGACCTTTATAATTTGTAAAAATAATTTAATTAGCATGTTTCCTCTGAAAATAATCAACCAGAGGATGCACTAGTGGAGTTTGATTTTCCATTTGACAGCAACGTTAACTGTACCCAATAAAAATGGGATTAACGCAGGATGTTAGCTGGAGAGAAATCCGAGGATGCATTCGGGACTAGGTCAAACGAAAACAAAGAGGGAGGTGGAAGAACCGTCCAAACACACAGTGTAGAACTTCTCCAAAGATAACGGTCATCCACTGGTCACAGTCTAATAAGCGGACACCTGCAGAAACAGGAGCTATACCTCCGAAAACTGAACATACTAGAATAATATACTGGGTGTTCCATTCAAGAAAATGAAGTTTTTGCTAATTGAAATCTCCTGAATTGATGCTTATCCAAAAAATACCCCTAACCTCAAACGAAACTTCTACTCTGTTCTTACATTTCAGCCATCCTTTACCTTCGTACCTACCAAATAAGTTTAGTTGCTTATCACTGATAACTTTTACTAGGCATCATTTATAGTGCACCAATTTTCGTCAAATCTTCATATTTTTCGCTCAACCTGGCAACGTCGTTATTTTTGTGTTAAAAGAAATGATGCTAGATGCAGAATTTTACGCTGAATTCGATGGTAAACAAAAATACAGGGTGTATTATTGAAAAAAAGTAAACTTCATGTTGTCTCGCTTATGCTGAACACCCAGTATATCTCAAAATACTTTAGAAATGTGTTTCGGCGCAAATACAACAACTTTCATTTAAAACATTTCTTTGTATTTTTTATCCTAAGTAAGTTATTGCACTTCCACACACATTCAACTGCGAACACAGGGACTACGATTTAAGTAAGTCTAGTTTACTATCGTACTTACACAACCGATCGATCTACAGCAAATTGAACCAACAAAAAAGGCGACCTTTATAATTTGTAAAAATAATTTAATTAGCATGTTTCCTCTGAAAATAATCAACCAGAGGATGCACTAGTGGATGTTTTGATTTTCCATTTGACAGCAACGTTAACTGTACCCAATAAAAATGGGATTAACGCAGGATGTTAGCTGGAGATAAATCCGAGGATGCATTCGGGACTGGGTCAAACGAAAACAAAGAGGGAGGTGGAAGAACGAACACACAGTGAAGAACTTCTCCAAAGATAACGGTCTTCCCACTGGTCACAGTCTAATAAGCGGACACCTGCAGAAACAGGGGCTGTACCTCCGAAAACTGAACATACTAGAATAGTAAACAGACGTACTATCTGATGCCAACATAAATAATGTCAAAGTTTATTTATTTATATTTGGTAATTCAGCATTTTTCAGTAAATGTTCTTCTTCTTCTTCTATTGAATGTTTACGTTTGTTGACAGATCTTTGTTATGAATTTGACCAAATCTTTAGTGGCTGTTGTGTTCAACTGTGGTAGATATCGTGAAGACATTTGAACGTAAATCGATTAAGAATACTTTATTCATTCGTTAAATTATGTTTACAAAATGGTTGTGTAGTATGCAAAAAAAAGGATAAATAGTGGTGTTTACAATAGAGTGGGTTATTCATATAGGACTTTCCTGAAGACAATGAGGTAAAGTGGCAGAAACGTATACTTTCAAGCAATATTTGGGAAGCTTTGGTTAACTCTCGAAGAATACAACCAGTGAAGAACCGGCTTAAGTGTATTTGGCGTAAAATTTTTTGCGGAGATTACTATTAAATATCTTCAATTGGTTGTCGCAAGAAATAATTCAAAGCTTTTAAAAAAATTATAAACTTAAAATTTAAGTAGTTTATAAAAATACATAAATAGGTATAATATTAAAAAACTGGTAGCTGTTCGACACCTGCTATTGCATAAAAAATTCTTACCAACAATCAACTCTCTGAAATAATTTTAGCATTCGCAAGGGAAATCCGAAAATATCCGAACTAGTTCAATCGTTGTTTGCTTGCCTCATCTCATAATAATTGAGATATGAGAGTAGAAAGAACATTTCTGGCGTGGTATCTCTTCTCGTATGGTCTATGGTTATATGGGCGGTCTGAGGCCACGATCCCGAAACCAATAATTGCAGTAATTTTCTTTTCTCATACTTCATTTTGTTTTAAGTGCTTGTTTCGTAGTTTCGATGATGACGCCTCTCGGCTCGAACTCTCTCAAATTCGATGTGCCCTCAGATAACGTTCGTGAGCTGTTTCGAGGATAATATAGGCTCTCAGGGTCGGATCAACCATAAAAATGATCGATTATGTGTCAATGAAATTGGTCGTATATAATGATTTGATTGAAGAATTCATACATTACATACTTACTAGATACTAATCTAGTTTTATTAAATTTTATAAAACCACACATTATTAAATACAACCAATAACACTTATTAGTCGACCGATTTCAAAGTATGGAAATAATAGTTTTAATACTGTTTCGACACCTTACATAGTTTGAAATGACCGCTTAACTAAGAAAAAACAACTACTTTCCGGGCTATATGCCTCGACGAACATTGAATTACACTTCAAAGTTGAGCGTGATGGTATGATCTACATCTAACCAAACCTTTTCGGCGTAGCTGCGCCTCATCAGTGCAAGGTAGATGTAGTCCGTCCATCATCTCTAAGCCAGACGGAAAAGCATTACAATCACAACCAAAAGGCTTGATTAAATCCTGTAGATCATACCATCCCGTTTAACTTTCTAATTCAATATTAGTAAGTGCATATAGCCCGGAAAGTAGTTGTTTCTTCTTAGTTTAGAGGTAATTGGTTTGAAATAATCTTTTTCAAACTATGTAACGTCTCCAAATAGTACTAAATCTATTCTTTTCATATTTTTAGCAGCTCGTCTGTATTCTCGACAAGTAAGATTTTTGACGTATACGCATCAAAACGAAAAGTTTATGTGCGAGTACTTTTTCGAAGTGTCATTTTAGACGTACATTTATTTTTTGGGAATACGTTAGAGCATAGTTTCTCAAGCGGGGGGTCGCGACCCTTGAGGGGGTCGAATTTGTTTTTAAAGGGGGTCGCGGTCTGTTGAAAAAAAACTACATATAGGTAGGAACAGAAGATTCTTTTATTAAAGGAATGAATTTTAATGTGAGTGAGATAAGATAGTTGTGGTATGTATTAGTGATGAGAGATATTTTACTTTTTCACTGATACGAACAAATCACAGTCAGTCACAGTTCCCATAAGAAAATCTAAAGAGTGACGTGAAAACGACAATGAATCGAAATATTCGAAATCGAACATAATATTGACCTCTTCATCGCTCTCATTCGACTAAGATTCAAACTATGGAAAAAAATTTCGAATGAAATTTTTTTTCGAATTTTGTCGTTTTTTCGGTAAAATCCACATTTTGGGGGGTGGAAAAAAGCATTATTGCGATTTCCGGCCAAAGTTGAGTTCCTAAAAAAAAGTTGGATATAAAAGTTGTAGCTCTTGGGAAAATCTACAGCTTTTTCATCAGTGACTTTTTTACATAACCTCAAAATTAGCTCGAAAAACGCAAAAAACTGCATTTTTCGATTATTATTTTTAGTTTCGTTAAAAAATGTTCGATTTTGATGAAAATTTGGTAGAATGTAGTTTTCATAGTAACAAACCATGAATAAAATTTTCGAATGAAAATATTGAAAATTTTTCGAGTTATAACGTTTTTTCGGTAAAAAACACTTTTTTGGGGGTGGAAAAAGACATTATTGCGATTTTCGGCCAAAATTGAGGTCCTAGAAAAAAAGTTGGATATAAAAGTTGTAGATCTTGAAAAAATCTACAACTTTTGTATCAGTGACTTTATCGCATAACTCAAAATTAGCTCGAAAAACGCAAAAAACTGCGGTTTTTGTTTTTTTATTTTTAGTTTCGTCAAAAAATGTTCGATTTTGATGAAAATTTGGTAGAAGATGGCTTTGATAGTCACAAACTATGGAAAAAAATTTCAAATAAAAATACTGGAAATTTTTTGAGTTATGACGTTTTTTCGGTAAAAATCACTTTTTGGGGGGGGGGGGGTAAAAAAAGACATTATTACGATTTCCGGCAAAAGTTAGAATCTTAAGAAAAAAAGTTGAATATAAAAGTTGTAGATCTTGGGAAAATCTAGAACTTTTGTGTTAGTGACTTTTTCGCATAACCTCAAAATTAGCTCGAAAAACGCAAAAAAGTGCATTTTTCGTTTTTTTATTTTTAGTTTCATCAAAAATTTTTCGATTTCGATGAAAATTTGGGAAAAGGTGGCTTTGATCCTACACGTATGATCCTAACATCCGGCAACGCTGCAATATTTAACTAATGATGGAAATTGGTTCGTTTATGGACTTAAATTAAAAATCGGGACTGACAAAGTAGAAAATTGAGGAAAGGCAAATTTTATTAATAAATTTGTCTCATCGCATTGCCTTATCGAGTACCTAAAAAAACTCGGGCCTTCAATATTCTACATTTTCTATCCATTTCAAATACGAAGATGCCGAAATATACACAGTTGACAGTTAAAAAAATACTTGTTCTCGAAGTTGACAACAAATAGTTATTATTAATAGGTAGAAACCCTACGTGTACAAAATTATAGAACGATATAAAGCACTCGCTTTGAAAACGTATACGCCTCAATGTTCACGACTCAAGAATATCAAAACGTACGAAACTCTCAAGGAGCCCGATTCTAGACATCACTCGCTATCGAGTGAATTCGCAGCATAGTAGTTAGCGAAAACTTGAATTACGCAGACGCAAAGGGAAAGTTTCGGAAAAGCAAAAAATGTATGTTGGAATATTTGCAAAGCAAGGATCAAGTTCATAAAGCACGGTGCTACATTTTAGCACCAGTTGACACCTTCCATTGTAGTTGCTGCGTCCTATAGGGTGTTTCAAATATCGGGTAAAAAACATATCAAATTTAAATTTCAAGCATAGTAAACTCATAGTTTTTTTTATAAATTGTTCAATAATTAAACACTGAAGTATAAAAGCATCCCTACACATTTTCCAATTTCAGCAGCCTGATTTCCAACTAAATTTAATTTTTTTTCTGTAATCATCTACCTATGAATAAACAAAAGAAAATAAAATGAATACGTTGATCATTTTGTATTCACTGATAAAATGCAGTATCATGCGATCCGACCCTGTGATTGGCGTTTTCTGAATACATCTTTAAATAAGTGTTTAAACTGACTCGTATCCTACGACAGGTTCGGATGAAATAAAGCAATCTTGAAGTATAAAGAATTTGCCTGCAGGAGCTCAGCAAGTCTATTAACACTTCGTCTCTTTCTAATACTAGAAGCTGCCCTTACAATTAGCTAATGGCCATTGAAACTGTTCCAAATTGACGATAATTTGCATGTTAGATACTTAATACTGAAAGTAAAGACGAAGAGAGGAAATTTTTAAACCTGTATCTTCAAGCACCGTGATTGCGTGCTTAGTAAACATATTTTAGTCAGATTAACTAGAACTAGAGACACTAAGCAAGAGCTGTAATTACATAGATAATCAAGAATGATCTGTATTAAATTAATAACTGTGATTATTTTAACAAGATTATTTTTTGTCAATGTATTTAAAATATAAAGTATCTGCGAACGAAAAATACTTGCCTTCAAAAATAATGGATTTTTCATTCGAAAATTAGTAATTTTTTGTAAAGGTCAACGAAAAAATGTAGTGTGCACCTCGGCGAAAAACTGTCTTTTGTCTCGCCTGCAGGCTCGACTATAATAGACAGTTTTTCGTCCTTGGTAGATAAATAACTATTATGTACATATTAAAGAATAATTACTACTATGATGTATTAATGACATCTTAAATAAATTAAGCGGAGTTCTTACGACTTGACTATACAATAATAATCTTCTTAACCTTCCTTACCTGCTTTCAATATCACATCTATAGAAATCACATCAATATTTATGTTTACATTATAATGACACGCGCTGACTTTGATCATTCAACAAGTTCATCGCCGTTCATTTACTTTAAAACATGTACTTAATTTATTAAATGTAGACGAGTTTTTAAAAATTATTCTTTGTAGCCAAAAAGGCTTCACAGAACATTTGTCATATAAGTATTGTTGCGAGGTCACCAACTCAAAGCCGGCCCTGTCTCTCGACTATAAATTTTGGCGGCTGCGCTCCTTTCGAGAATATTCTGGAAGACGCTTTGTTTACGCATAGGACGAGCGCGGAAAATACAAGAACTTTCCAGAATTGATCAAGTATACGCGGGTTTTTGAGTGAGTTGACAATTAGTGAAGCGAAGACAAAGAGTTAGTTCACAGTTTACGGAAATAGTAAAGATAAATAGTGTAATATTCAAGTGGTAAAAATAAATTAGAACCATTATACCTAGGGTAAATAAATTAGTAGTCATTAAGTAGAGCGTGTATATAAATTAAGTTTAATACATAAATCAATAGATAGTAATTAGCCATAGTGTGTATAATTTTATCCCACAAGTAAAAACTATTTAAATAAATAACAAAAACATTACAGTATCAAGTTGATTCAATCATCCATTAAAATGTAGTTTAAATCTTCTTTAACTCTTCATTATCGTTGAAATTATATATTTCTATATATTTAGAAACATTTTAAAATTAGAGTTGTTTTATGGAATATTCATCAATTCGACCGGCCGATTAGGAAGTTGCAGTATTTAGTTTTGTAATAAAACAGAGACACAACCACAAGAAGGATAGAAGGAGGGTCCATTAAATATAGTAGGTAAGTTAAGTTAAGAAATTTTAAAAGCACCAGGAATGGATGATGCACCGACAGAAGTTACAATACCTAGAAGAGTAATGGACAGAGGAATTAAGAAATATGATAAATATAAGCATTAAACACGTATAAGCACATATAAGGAAAAATAGTATACACTACACGGGCAAAAAGAACCCTCAACTGCTCACAGTGCAGGAATCTCAAACTTTCTGCCCTTGTAGTGTAATATACTATTGTCATCTTCTTTTTTAATATAATATCTATAGGTATTTTCATTTCGTTGCTTAGTGCTCGCCAGACATTTTAGTTGTCATATTATTTATTAATGTTAAATATGAAAGTACAATTGTTACAATTATTTATTGCAATTTTTGATTGAGAAGAAATTTCTTCCATTACTGAAGATTGAAAGTGAAATTCACAAATGATATAAAAAACGTGTAATAACCTTTTTGTGTTTTTCTGGTTTATTATCTATTTAAGTACCTATTTCAATTTGAGTATTTGAATGCTTTCTCTTTATGGCGTTAGAAAGATCTACTGAATTGTTCAGACTTGTCAGAATCTGCAGAGCGCTTATACCTCCCTCGAGATATCAACAATAACAATGACTTTTGAAATTCACCTTTTAATTTCTTTTAAATTATTATATAAATTGTTATAAAAATTATTATAATTAATAAAGCCGATTAAAATGGTTGATAAAGTAGATAATATAGTATTATCTGGTAACTTGACGTTCATTTATTGTCTTTCGTCGTCTTGGCTAATCCCATCAAATTTGATTAAATAAGGGAGCGGAAAAGATTCCTTTTTGCGCTAGAGCGTAAAGTAACAGTCCTCGGCATTTGTCGACTTTACGATTTCATTTGAATATAGTAATTCAAGTCATTTTACGCGCGACTGTAGGAAAAAATATTTATCAAAGCACCCTACTCTTAGTCTAATAAATATTTTATTTTTCAGTTTGATCTATTACTTTTTGTCAATAAACAAATATTATATCTAGATGTTATTGCCTGTTATTTATAATATAAATGTATGGGTACATATAGTAACAATGTAAAAATATGTCGGTTAGGTAACAAACAGAAAATTTTATGGACCCACAAAAGAGTCCGATAATTGTGAGAAAGCTTCATCTGAAGAAACAAAAGAAAAGCCGATTAAGACATTAGGTAATTTATTTTCTCGGTATGAATAAGGCATTGAATCAAAACACTCATTATATCTGATGATCGTTTGGCTTTGGGCTTCGAGATCAGAATCTAGAATGACCAAATAATAGACCAGTCAAGATATAATATAAAAGCGAGGGTTATAAAAAAATCTGTCAAATTCAATCGAGAAACAACAAAATAATTGAATTTTCATTAGATACTTATTTAAAAAAATGTCATTTAAAAAATTGTATGTAATAGGACGTAACTATTGTATTATTGTAACTATTGTACGAATCACCAGCCACTTTGAAAACTCTTCGAGCAACGAACAACGCGAGCAACAGAGTTCATAAATCCAGCTTTATATTTTACTAGGAATGGGATCTAGTAAAGTGCACGTTCCAGGAACGATTTTTTCAAGGATAACGCTTTTTTGCTCATCTTAAAACGAATTTTTTGTTATTTTTTTGTAAGATGATTATTTTTGTTTTAGGTTAACAACAATCCCAACAATAAATCATAAGAAGAACTGGATAAAAACTTTGATTATTGGAAATTTTGCTCTTTATCATTGGTAACCAAATTTCACTACATTCTACTGAATTATTAGTAGTTAGTCACTGAAATTAGTTATATTATGGCACTTTCTTCAGTTTTCCGTCTATTACTATTGGATTTTTTTAGTATTATGTTCTCTGAATCTCATTGAATATGATGTCCCTCTTGCAAACACCTGACTTCAGATCTGATCTGATAAGTTGGGAGGCCTCATTAGTCCCTTTGTGCATCCTCCTGGAAGTGCCTCTCAGTACGTCAACCAGCCTATGGTTTTAACAAAGTTGATAACGTCACCAAGAGAGCTTCTCTCAGCATGGCTGGTGTTAGCCAAAACTCGCCGAATACGGATTTACGAATGGATGAAGGAGCCGAGCAATCAAAGAGGATATGTTCTACCATCTAATCTTTCTGTTCATAGCCTCGACATAAGGATGTGTCTGATAGCCTCATTCTATGAATATGTCTGTTTAGTTGACAATGTGTGGTCAGAATCCCTGTTGCAAAACGTAGGTTCCGCCAGGTCATCATTATGAATATTTTTGCTACTGTCAGGATAGTACAGTAATTCCTTGGCTAGTTTGCAGTACCTTTTTCCATCTCTTCTCAATGCGAGTATGTTCGCACACTGGGATTGCTACTACTGAATCTGTTATGTTGGCGGAACAGACAGCTTCCAAAAATCAGCCGCGCGGTTACCTTTGGACTTACTATAGCTTTTGGTGTGACTATATTGTTGTTTGTCGCCTCAACCAGGGCATGGTGACATCCTAGTACTGTCCCTGATATGGTACGTAGTCTCTTAGGGCCAGTAGTGCTTGTCTGCTATATATATATATATATTGATCATACATTTTTTCCCGAGATTTTTCTACTGGAAATCTGTTTTTTAGCCATCAGTAGATGTTGATAGTACCTGCCAGTGGCGTTTCTCTTATTGTGTTTATACTTATTGTGTTTATACTTATTGTGTTTATACTTATTGTGTTTATACTTATTTTGTAGAGTTTATAAGAAATAAATCGAGTAATGGAGTCCTTTTTCGCCTGTAGCATTGGGAACACCTGACTTATAGAACTCCCTAACTTTGATGAACCTTTTATGTTCATTTATTCTGATTTTCAAAGGTCTAGATGTCACCATTGTTCTTCATTATTTGGTTCAGTTTTTGTAAGGATAGATCTTAATGAATTGGTAGATTTGAAGCTAGTTCGAATATTGCATTGATTACACTCAAAATACAGTATTTTTAAGTTATTAAAAGTTATTTTAATTGATTTATTATTGGCTGTTGAAGACATTTTTCGTTAATACATTTTTATTTTCAGTTATAATATCACAAAAGCATAGACAATATTCGATTATTCACCGAGTCACGAGACATATTTGGCGAAACATCACAAGAGCGCAGCTCGAGTGGTGTTTCGCGAAATACGTCGAGTGAAGAGGTAAATAATCGAAAAATATTGTCTATGCTCGAGTTGGTATTCGTTACGATTATTTAACGAATAATATTCTAATTTTTTTTATTGATTAATATTAATATTGAAGGTACAATTATTATAATACATATTTGATGTATTGTTGTTTTCGGAATTTGTAGTAGAATTAACTGACATTTCATTGAGCTTGCCCGTTACTATGGAAATGATCACAATATGGCAGGAGGCGAAACACCAAAACGATTATATCACGTCGTCAAGGGGTATATTCACTTATCAATACGTCGTAACTACGGGAAATTCAAGGATTGTATTGGTTCATTAGAACATGAGTTATATAATCATTTTTCGCTCAAGCTCAACCTATATTCCATCCCATAGTTAATAACTGGTTAAAAAAATGATTGTGTTTATTTGCAGCTTTACCTTAGCATGTCTACTGAAAGATATTCCTCTTTATTTATATTGTATTCAGCATGTTCATTGACAAGTCTAATAAAAGTGAAACGGAGATAAAGCCACGAGCTTTAAAACAAGTTATTAGGTCGATTGAAGCCGCGGCTATAAAGAAACCATCTTGCATGTTTGTTTCTAATAATATTTATCGGAAAATAATATACTCTTACCGATACAGGTACGTGTACTCAAGAGGATTAATCTTTTCATGTGGGATGGAAGAATAATAATATTAGCAAAGTGCGGTTAATGGTTATTTAATAGTGTGTATATTAAATAAATATCCTTTTGTTCTTTTTTCTTATAATTAGGGGAGGTTTTGATTGAATTTTGTTGTTCTATTTTGATAAATTAACTTGTATAAAGGGCGTCCAGAAAATAACGCATAAATTAATCATTAATCTATCATAGAGGGTGAATAACCTTAGAGTGATAACTCCAGCACCAGTTCTTTTAAATAAAACACCCTTTTTTTCTATTAGCGGATTCCTCTTACTAGCTAGATTTCAAAAATTATCACGTTGATTAAAATTGACACAAAAAAGCAAAAGTTGTTTTATACAATTTATTATTTACGAATTAATTGATGAAGAATAAAGATTTTTTTGTAAGTCCTCTTCGCTGGGTGCACAAATCATTCTGCAAACGGACACTCAGTCAAGGTGATTGGATTCAACCAGTTGTAACCTATATGTATCTTTTTAGAGCACGTTTTCGTTGCCATAATGAAGTACTCTACTTAGTACTCCACCTTGTCTCTGAATGTATCTGATTCAAGGTTATGTTTCCTGACGTAGCTGTAATTGTGGTTGTACAGGCTCTTTATTCGTTCTGTTAGACTTATTGGAATCGATCTTTGATCTAGCCAACTCCAAACTGTTTTTTGTGGCACACTACGAAAGCTTTTTCAAAACAAGCTTCATTTGTTTGTGTGTTTTCCATCATTTGTTTAAATATGAAAATGTGATCTTGAGTACTGTGCCCTTTCCTAAATCCGCTTTGAGGACCATCTATATCATAATCAATGTTATTATTATTAATCTTCATCTTCATCATCGTCGTCTTCTTCCGGTCGGCCAGCCATTTCACGCTCATTCTCATCATCGCTCTCCTCGTTATCATCGACATTAATTGCCATATCTTCGAATATTTCATATGCATTGTACAGTGCGAACCTCAACCATTCTTGCAGTTGCAGAATATTGAAGCTAGTAAAGGGTGGTAAAAATGTTGTTACTGGCTCTAGGGCTTCACTTTGCAGCACCCAACCCCATCCCTGGGGTTCTAAATCATTGCCAAACTAAGTTTGAATTTGGTAGTAGACACGATTGATATGTTGATGAACTGCTGCACTTATTGGTGGTAGAAGTAATAACTGTACGGGTTTATATACTTTGGTCGATGATTCAGTTCATTGGGGTAGGGTGGGGCAGATTCGGACATGGGGCACCTCCGGACAGTTCAAATTTACCGCTAAAATGTGGACCTCCAATACCGAAATCCCGCCTGAATGTGTTAGTTGCAATCTAGAGTTCATGACAGCAGGTTGTGAAGCATAATCTTTAGCGATAAAAGTAATATTTAAGGCAAGAAAAATAATAGAAATATCAACATCTGAATCAGATACCTCTTCACTAATTACAAAAGATAATAGTGGTTTAGACTCAGATATCAATTTAGAAGGAGAAGACATAGAGAACATCACTCCTTTAAATGATGAACAGATATTGATTGGGGACTATGTGTTGGTAAAATTCTGCTTAAAAAAATTATTGATTCACCACGTTGTCATAGTTACTGAAATTTTGGAAAACGAAGCATATTTGGTACAATTTATGCCAAAGACTACAAAGGGTTTCCTAACCAAGAAGACATATCGACAGTTTCTAAGTGTGACGTGATTTCCAAGTTACCTCAGCCTATTTCTACTCCAGGAACATCAAGAACTGCCTCATTTTTAAAATTCAAAGTACATTTTTTTGGTTTAGACGTAAATTTAGACACTTAGATTTTCAATGTTGAACTTAGTTTTTCTTAAGTTCATTACTATTTTCTAGCTAAAGTTCCATTCTTTTACTAAATTAGAACTTGTTCGAAACTACCCCATCGTGGGGAAGTTTCGGACAAATGCAACATTTTGTAATATATTATTTTTTCTCAATTAATATTAATAATTAGTGATTAGTTAATATACAATATCGAACCACTTCTGTAGGTATTTTTTTTAACTTTAAACATATCCTAAACCGAGATATTACACTTTTAATTTTGGTGTCCGAATCTGCCCCACCCTACCCTACTTAATTATTTATATACACTGCGTTCATTTGAAAAGGACCCACCCTTAATATTTCAAAAATGGGACCTATTAGAAAGAAATGCCGAAACACGTCAACTTTTAACTTGAGGGGGACACTTTTTGTCACTAATGTCAAAAACGTCAGAGTCACCCCCTCCCTACTGGGGACACCCTTCACATTTTTTCAAATGGCATTAGGTATCAAGTCACACCTCATTTAAAATGTCTGGTGAATCTCTATCCAATCATTTTGTTTTGTCTTTGATACCAGCTTTCCATTGTTATTCAATCGTTGTTTAAAATTGGCTCTTTTTCAACTTTTATTGCCTGAATGTTAACGGTGGTCACTTTGACACATGAATAAATAGCAGTTTTTTCTTGTTAACAGTTGTCTTTTTACTATTTGTGAATTTTTTATTCTTCAAAGAGTCTTTCCTTCATAACACAATACGGGGGCATACGAAAAGTTGAAAAAGAGCCAATTTTAAACAACGATTAAATAACAATGGAAGGGTGGTATCAAAGGCAAAACAAAATGATTGATTAGAGATTTACCAGACCTTTTAAATGAGGTATGACATGATACTTAATGCCATTTGAAAAAATGTAAGGGGTGTCTCCAGTAGGGAGGGGGTGAATCTGACGTTTATGACATTAGCGCCAAAAAGTGTCCCCCTCAAGTTAAAAGTTGACGTGTTTCGGCATTTCTTTCTAATATGTCCCAGTTTTGAAATATTAAGGGTGGTCCTTTTCAAATGAACACAGTGTATAATCTAGAGTTGTATAAAGATTATTTAAACAATTGAAACGACATTTTTTAAATCCGCAGACTCAAAGAATACTAATTACCTATTAAAATAGTTCTTAGTAGTTTTTTCACTATTAAAAATTTATTATTTAATACTACTTTTGTAAACCAGTCGTGTATCGATTCACTTAAACAAAACCATGCATTATCTAGACTGTGACGTACTTGTGGTACATTACTTTGAATAAAATAGCTATTTGTATGTCTTATGCAAATTTGACTTTGGCAAAAAATTTGTATGTATATGGTAACGATAATTAAATTTAAAAATTGAGTCCCAAAATAGTACTTACAATGATAGAAATGAAACGTATAAATAATAAATAATTAGAATCAGGTGTGTAGTATTTTAATATTGATAGATAATTTGACAAAATTTTTAAATAGCAAAAATTTGTTATTAACCATAGTATATATTGCATGAAAACGGCTGTCATCAACAAAGAATGGGGAAAAATTAAAATTATTTTATTTTGAACTGACGTTCAATTTAAAATTAGTGACGCGTTTCGCTACACAGTAGCTTTTTCAAACTAGTGAAGATACAATGAAAAACTTTTAATTTATATAGTGTCCTAATATGGAATTCTAAGAGATTGACAAAAGTATTATAATATGTTTAAATGGAAATAAAGTACAAAAAGTGCCTAAATACGGAATTCTACGAATATTAAAAAGGTATTGAAAAAGTTAACCTTGAAAATTTATCCACAACCATCACATCTTCTAGGTAAAAAGGGAGAATGATTGATATCTATTTGGTCGTTAAGCAGATTACCTGAATATTTGTTTTTGTCAAGCTATTACTTGTGACGTTAGACAGTATGATAGGGTTGCGCGATACACTTGAAAGTATCGATATAAGGTATCAAAACGAATCGGAACGTAAAGTATCGATCCAATAGAATATCGAATGTTAATGTATCGATACTCAAAGTATCGATAGTGTCGATCAACAAGGTTGTGTAACGCTAAATCTGTTGATTTGCCAGTTTGATAAGCGTATTGGTGGGTGCTCAGGGGGAAGTTATATAAAGCTACCCGCCTGATGTAGCAATCCAGTACTCTTTCAAGTCCTTTAAGCAGGAAATATGTAAGGCTAATAATTGGTCTAACCGATTTAGGGTGTGGGTCTGTGCGGCCCACTTTCGGTATGTAAACCACCCTAGCCGCCAACCAACTGGGTGGTATGTAATTCCACGCCAGACTAGCTCTATACAGTTACAGTTTAATGCGGATGATGGATAAAAGTAATTCCTGTCCAGACATTACTAGTAACATGAAGAACGAAGTATCCAACGGTGAATTAATCCCATTTATGAGCGAAATCAAGTAATTAGGAATCTGGTGGACAATAAATGGTCCTTCAAACAATACGTAGAGAAAGCAGCAGCAAAGGCGTCGACAGTCTAGACTTATGTCGACCATAGGAGGCCCATGGCCAGCCGTAGACTCAATACAATTGTATGGGGCATCGACATGGGCATCTAGGATACAGCCTGCAACAGTGGATAGACATATGGGCGCGATCCAACGAAAGTTAAACATCCGTATAGTAAGCGGATCAAGAGCAGTGAGTCTCTTGGCCTTTGAAAGAAGCGAAGTTGGACACGAACAGGAACTACTACGGCAAAGGGGAATGCACGAAGAAGATAAAACCCGCATACGAGAAGAAGCGCGAGGAAGACTATTAAAAAGATTGCAAGAGGAATGGGACGCATCGAAGAAGGGCGAATGGATCTACGCACTCATACCGAAGGTCGAAGAATGGGCGGGATGGACTACCACCTGACACAAGCACTAAGTGGTCACGGGTGTTTCGGAGAGTACCTTAATAGGAGAGGACATAGACTCAACAGCTACTGCTCACTGTGAGGGGAAGAAGGTGACACCTCAGAGCCTACAAACGTGGCGAAGGCGAAAGAAGGGAACTCGCAGCGGATGTATATAGACCTACCGGGACTACCCCCTCAATATCTAGTCACGACCATGCACAAGAGATATCCTTTTAGGATCGGGAGAAGCCCCATCGAAGTAATACTGGAAAGGAGTGCCGATAGTATTAGGCGCCGAGAGGAGGATTTCAGTTGCGGCTCCACAAACAGCAGCAAACTAAAGGGGCATTGGTGCTGAGATCGTTTATGCGAGCTCACCAACAATGCTTGCTACGGCTGCTAAGGTTTTTACCGTACATCCCTATAAAAAACCTTGTTTACTTGTGTGTCCACTTGTTTCTTTGAATTGTGGCGTTCTGAAAAACATTTTTATGACTTTTTCGTTATCTTTAGCTGATGTGTTTTGTTTATACTAGTTTTGCATTAATTAAAACAAAAAATAAAAAGAAAGGAACTTTCCTTTTTAATAAAACATGCTGATTAATAATTGTATATACTTCATGATTATGTTAACGTTAGTTATATTATAAAGGGTGTTGGCCAACTCAAAAGCATTTTATTTTTTAGATAAAATAAGCATCGATAAAATAATTAAAACAGGAGACGGTAATAAGCTTACTCAATTCCATACAATGTGTTGGAGAAACAAAAAAATTCCACCATTCAAATAAAAAAATTTAAAACGAGTATGCTAACTATCGATCTCTCTTCAAAAGAAAGAGTTGTTCCGCTAACAACTAACGTTATGTCGCTGTAGATTTCTATCTTATCGTTATTCTTATCACGAATCTTTTGTTTCCACGGTCATGATTTGCTGTAATAATTAATTCTTAACCTGTTTGACAGCGACGACACGTAATAATATTCAAAGAACGAACTTTGCGATACCCTCATACCAACATCTGATTTAAATTATGTTGTAAGCGTTAAAGGGATGCGGAGAACTGAAATTGCATATTTGAACGAAGTATCATGTTAATTTAAGTTAGGAACATTTGTGTTTACAGCAGACTTTATGCTTTTTGTGCTATTGGTTATACCCCTGGGTGTATATCCCCTCCTGTCCAATTCCTCCAGGAGTTCGTCCCACAGCAAAGGTCCCCTTCATTATCGATACCTCCATGGAATCTCCAAATAAGGTTGTCGTTGCAGTCCTGTTGAAAAGCATGTTTTTCATCCACCGACATGTGGTGTCGTCTGCTCCACGCCTTGCAACAGTAGCTATCATGGAGGTGTGGTCGAACGCTCCTTCTATATCAAGAAATGTTCCAAGAGCTATTTCGTGATTTCCTAGGACACCTCAATTTTCGACACCAGTTGGTGTGAGGCTGTTTCACACGATTTACCTGATTGATAGGCAAGTTGGTTATAATGTAGTGGCCTTTCAATGAGAAAGTTTTCCCTAACATGCCTATCAATAAGTTTCTCCATTACCTTCAACATGAAAGAAGACAGAGTTATTGGCCTGAATGACTTTGCCTGGGAATAATATTTTCCTGATTTGGGACAAATAACATCTACCTTGTGCTGATGAGGCGCAATACGCCGAAACCGGTCCACAAGTGATGTTATTCCTTCTAATCGCAAACCAGAATGGTTGGTTCTATCTTAACAGATATACCAACCCTGTTTACTTTAGAAGTGTAATTCAATGTCTGTCGGGGCATATAGCCCGAGAAGTAGTTGTTGCTTCTTAGTGGACGGTCTGCTCTTTGGAAATTAATTTTTCTAATTTTGTAAAGCGTTTAATAGTATTGAACTATTATTTTTTGACGTCTAGGTATGAAATAGTTAGTACTAAGGACTGAAACTTTTCTAGAAACTACCTCTTTGTTGTTAGACTTTTCAAGTGGAATATTTTAGTTTATAGCGGGAAGTGCATATCATCGTTATTTAATTGAACAATAACAACTAATGATATTGAAATGTTTCTTCAAATTGATAACCTCGGGGCTCTTGTAATGATGAATTGAATTTGTTTTTATTCGGTTTGATGCAATCATTACCATTGATTGATTATGATGTAGATATTTGTTTGGAATGTTGGGTATAGTGAACTCAGTAGTAGCTGCTATATATAGCTGTTTTGCTGCTACTCCAAAGTTTAACTAGCTTAATCTATTAGATTATTGAACTTCAAAAAGAAAAAAATTAGCGCCTTATACACAATTGAAATTAAATTAAAAACAAAGATAAGACAATTATTTATAATTCTTGGTAGAATTAATGTTTTAATGTTTTACGTAGAAAACACTTATATTTTTTATCAGCACAAACGTTTCTTAACTCGCACATCGAGTATGAGAAGTAAGATTAAATTTTGTAAGCCAGCTTACCACGTGTAAGTTAAACTTTTGATTCAACTGCTCCCCAATTATTCCAGCCCAAACGTTAATTTTAACCTGTACATTTCACGGCGTGCGAGTTTTCGTCATACCAAATGTGCACATTAAAAATACCATTTCCTGTAAATGTAGTTTCATCGGTAAATACCTAAAACATTAAAACAAAAATCCTTTTCCCTCCTTATTTGTCGAAGAAACCATTCACATAATTATATTCTAGGTCCATAATCAGTTTCTATAAAATCTTGCACCTTTTGCAAATTGCAAATAATAAGGGTGTCACTGCGTTTCTCTTAAAACTAGGGATGTTAAAAAATAATCGATTTTTATATAAATCGATTATTATTTTCTTATAATCGATTTTTAGTTATCGATTTTTATATTAATATTAATCGATTTTTAGTAAATCGATTTTATAAATTACGTGTTTAAATCGATTTTCGGAAACGGCTCGTATTATTTATTGACCATTTTTCAAAATGTTGACAACTTTTGACGATTATTGACCATATTTCAAAATTTTGACAATTATTGACCATTTTTAAAATTTTAACAATTATTGACCATTTTTGACAATTATTGACCATTTTTCAAAATGATGACAGTTTTTAACCATTTTTGACAGTTTTTGACAATAATTGTCCATTTTTAACAGTTTTTAACAATAATTGACAATTTTTAACTATTTCTGATAGTTTTTGATCATTTTTCAAAATTTTAGACCATTTTTGACAATTTTTCAAAATTTTAGACCATTTTTCAAAATTATTGAACATTTTTGATAATTATTGACAATTGTTGACAATTATGGACCATTTTTCCAAATTTTTGACCATATTTCAAAGTTTTCGACAATTTTTCAAAAACTGTAACAATTTTTGACAATTATCAACTATTTTTCAAAATTTTGACAATTTTTAACAATAATTGTCCATTTTTGACAATTTTTGACAATTTTCAATAGTTTTTGAAAATTATCGACCATTTTTCAAAATTTTAACAATTTTTGACAATTATTGACCATTTTTCAAATTTTTTAAAAAGTTTGGTTATCGATTTTTATATTGATATTAATCGATTTTTAGTAAATCGATTTTATAAATTACGTGTTTAAATCGATTTTCGGAAACGGCTCGTATTATTTATTGACTATTTTTGAAAATGTTGACAACTTTTGACGATTATTGACCATTTCTCAAAATTTTTGACCATTTTTCAAAATTTTAGACCATTTTTGACAATTTTTCAAAATTTTAGACCAGTTTTCAAAATTATTGACCATTTTTGATAATTATTGACAATTGTTGACAATTATGGACCATTTTTCCAAATTTTTGACCATATTTCAAAGTTTTCGACAATTTTTCAAAAACTGTAACAATTTTTGACAATTTTTAACAATAATTGTCCATTTTTGACAATTTTCAATAGTTTTTGAAAATTATCGACCATTTTTCAAAATTTTAACAATTTTTGACAATTATTAACCAATTTTGACAGTTTTTGACAATTTTTGATAGTTTTTGCCAATTATTGACCATTTTGGACAATTTTTGACCATTTTTCAAATTTTTTAAAAAGTTTAGTTATCGATTTTTATGTTAATATTAATCGATTTTTAGTAAATCGATTTTATAAATTACGAGTTTAAATCGATTTTCGGAAACGGCTCGTATTATTTATTGACTATTTTTGAAAATGTTGACAACTTTTGACGATTATTGACCATTTCTCAAAATTTTTGACCATTTTTCAAAATTTTAGGCTATTTTTGACAATTTTTCAAAATTTTAGACAATTTTTCAAAATTTTAGACCATTTTTCAAAATTATTGACCATTTTTGATAATTATTGACAATTGTTGACAATTATGGACCATTTTTCCAAATTTTTGACCATATTTCAAAGTTTTCGACAATTTTTCAAAAACTGTAACAATTTTTCAAAATTTTGACAATTTTTAACAATAATTGTCCAATTTTGACAATTTTTGACCATTTTCAATAGTTTTTGAAAATCATCGACCATTTTTCAAAATTTTAACAATTTTTGACAATTATTGACCAATTTTGACAGTTTTTGACAATTTTTGATAGTTTTTGACAATTATTGACCATTTTTGACAATTTTTGACCATTTTTCAAATTTTTTAAAAAGTTTTTGACAATTATCGACCATTTTTGACAATTATTGACCATTTTTGACAATAATTGAAAATTTTTGACCATTTTCAAATTTTTGACAATTACCGACCATTTTTCAAAATTTTAACAATTATTGACAATTTTTGACAATTATTGACTATTTTTGACAATTATTGACCATTTTTAACAGTTTTTGACAAAAATTGTCCATTTTTAACAAATTTTAACAATTTTTGACAATTTTTGACAATTTTTGACAATTTTTGACAATTTTTGACAATTTTTGACAATTTTTGACAATTTTTGACAATTTTTGACAATTTTTGACAATTTTTGACAATTTTTGACAATTTTTGACAATTTTTGACAATTTTTGACAATTTTTGACAATTTTTGACAATTTTTGACAATTTTTGACAATTTTTGACAATTTTTGACAATTTTTGACAATTTTTGACAATTTTTGACAATTTTTGACAATTATAGACAATTTATGACAATTTTTGACAATTATAGACAATTTTTGACCATATTAAAAAAAATTTTTGACAATTTTCATATAAATGTTATAAATGAAACTAACTGTTTCTAATTAATTCCACTATTTAATGAAAAAATTTATGAAAATTATATAATATAATACATAATTTTCATAAATTTTTTCATTAAATAGTGGAATTAATTAGAAACAGTTAGTTTCATTTATATCATTAATATGAGTAGATTCCACAAAGTAAGGGCCCGAACAGTAAATTCAATTTTCATATAATTTTATTTGATTTTTAATCTGATAAATTGTTAATGAATGAATCTCGTAGGTTTATTATCGGAATATGAAAAGCATGTACTTTTTAAAATAATACAAAAAAAATCGATTTTTTCGCAGAAATCGATTTATTTTTTATTAAAATCGATTTTTGACTAATCGATTAATTTTGAATAAAGAAAAATCGATTTTTATTTAATCGATTCCTTTCCATTAACCTCACATCCCTACTTAAAACTCTACATGTTGACATTCTGGAAATTACAGTTTGCACTGCGCCCCTGCGAACACTGATAGAAGGGGCGGTTTCTACCGTGTTAAGGATATTCAATAAAGAGTACTGTTTATGTAGAAAATTTTGTGAAAAATGGAATTAAGCCGAGAATACGAGAATACTTCGAAAAACTAGTGCTTAAAAGTTATCTACTGTTTTTTCTAGCTCTATATGCAAAATATAAAAGACAACCCTCGTACCACTGGTTTATTAGAATTTGACAAAATTAATAATTTTGATGTGTTTTGAAGAAAAAATTATGAATTTGGATTTCTATCCCTCGTGAAGACATGCAATAAAATGTGTACTTCATCTGCACCCTTTATCGTCCTGTATTTCACAAACTAACAAGGTTAGAGGAATATTGTATTTAGATATTTTAAATTGTTCTTAACGATCTACCATTCCTCTGATTTAAGGGACATCATGTATAAACAGAGATAAAAGTAATTTATATTGTAAACACAATTGTAAAAATACTATTAACGTTTAATTTGAAATTTAGAACGTGGGTTGGGTTAGTTAGTTGACGAACGTTAAACTTGGCATGAATAAATTAAACTAGAGTATCAAGTCAAATAGTAATAGTTCACAATAACGACGATTCCAGTTTGAGATCTAAAATATAGTTTCGGTTCTCAGAATTGGTTTGATATCTTTTACTTGGAAACTAACACGTATCAGCACTTAAGAGCATTTCCATCAATTAAAAATATTGTCTCTGACCTGTCGAAAACTATATCGATATCTGCATGACAAGTTAAAATAGTTAACCACACACTACCGACATTTTAATACTAATTAAAGGTGTGGCAAACAAGAACAAGTAAATGGGGATTATTGCTTAAGAGAGGAAATCGGGGTCTGGCTAGATAGGGAACACCAATTCAAATGGAGGGTGACACAAGGGCACCTTCATACAAAGAGTTTACTGAACAAGGAAGACAAGGAACTCTCAACCAGGCTACTGAAACTGGGTAAGAGAAATTTGAAGACAGTTACCGACTTGGTGACTGGACACTGCACCTTGAGGAAACATCTGTACAAAATGGACAAAGTAAGTGAACCTATGTGCAAAAAAATGTGAACTTGATGATGAAACTCCTACTCACATACTCTGTTTCTGCGAGAACTTACAAGAACTTAGACGGAAGCACTTTGGAGAGGAATTCATACAACCATCACAACTACTGAAAATCACTCTAGTCAAACTAGTGGCCTTTATAGAAGACTCGAAGCTTCTGGAATGGAAGCAGATAACATGGGAAATGGTACAAAGATTCAGGTCAAGTGCCTGGGCTGATGAGCACAACCCAAATATATGAATGAATGAATGAATGAAGGCATCTGTTTGGAGGTTTGAAGATCCTTTGCTAAAGGCCTTGGCTTGCCTCAAGCCTGGTAGGCCCTTGCCTTGTGCTCTATCTGGTCCAAGATAGTCCTCTTTGTCGGATTTAGAGGAATTCCCAGTCGAGGCTCGGGGTCTATGAACTGGGAATGACCTCCTTTTCTGTCTGTGAAGATGAGCTGGAAAACAACCGTGATGTAATTTGATCATCCTAGAAATGTTTGTTTATATTGGAAAATACTTGAGTGATTTTATTCAGATGGACTAGAAAATAGAGGTTTGAGTTTTGGGTAATTTCCTAATACAGGGTGGTAAGCAAGTAATGGTCAAAACAGAAATGGAAGATGCTCATAATATGATGTATTTTTTAGAGACCACATTTTTTGTGACATAAATGTGCGAAATTGCTATTCAAGTCAAATTTTTATGAAAGAATATCAAAGTCACGTAACTTTAACATGAAAAATATACTTGATACTACCCCCAAAACTTACGGTTGTATCAAAGAATACACCAGCTAACAAGAAGCGAAGCCCGACGCATTTTCTTTGATGTTTTGGTAACCAAAATTCATGACCTTGAGAGACCGTCGTTGACAGATAACTTAGTGAATACACTGGGAAAATAATAAAATTTTCAAATATCGGCGATATAATTGGTCGACAACGTGGAGTATGACAAGTATCTTATTATAAAAATGGCGATTTTCAGACATGCGCATACAAAAAATGATCGGAAGCTTCGCTTCTTGTTAAGTGGTGTATTGTTTGGTTGTATAGATAATGGCACTTTAAGGCGCCTGCCTAACTCAGTTTGATAAAACTCCTGCTCTCAGTACATTCTTATTGTCATTTTGCTCTATTACGTTGCTTCAAGTCCAAATTATCTTGCAATATTTAATTTTTTTACGTTAGTTTTTTATTTCACGGGTTGTCAAAATGTTTACCTCAGTTTCTATACTAACTATTCCAACTACAATTTTCAAATATTAAAAAATAACCATTTATTTGAGATCAAATAAATAACCCTTTTATCATACGTGTCTTTTAAATCTTGTAATTCTCAGCTGTCAACAGCTAATTCTCATGTTTCCCAGCAAATAATGTACGCCAATTACCTAGTTGTCTTAATGATTTGTTGCCACATAATTCTGCGCTGTTGCTCATAGAACATAACTTTGTGAGGAATTAAAATTTCTATACTTCAGTATTACATCCTAGATGTATACAGTGTGTAAAAGCCAAACGGAAAAATTCGTTATTTCGGTTACTGTACATATTTATAAAAAATCCCGAAACACGTCAAATTTGAATTATAAATTGACATTCTTCAACGTGAAAATGCGATCCCTACCTTCAACCCCCTTCGAATGACAGGTATAGCCCCGATTTTTTAAATGGGAAGTATATATCGTTTGAAAGGTCTCTTCATTGTCAATTGTCAATTATTGTCAAAAACTGTTAAAAATGGACAATTTTTGTTAAAAACTGTTAAAAATGGACAATTTTTGTTAAAACTGTTAAAAATGGACAATTTTTGTCAAAAACTGTCAAAAATGGTCAATAATTGTCAAAAATGGTCGATAATTGCCAAAAAATTTTGAAAAATGGTCAAACACTTTCAAAAATGGTCAATTGCCAAAAATTTTTAAATTTTTTTAAAAATGGTCAAAAATTTTCAAATATTGTCAAAAATGGTCAAAAACTGTCAAAATGGACAGTTATTGTCGAACTTGGTCAATAATTGTCAAAAAAATTTAAAATTTTGAAAAATGGTCGATAATTGTCAAAAACTATCAAAAATGGTCAAAATTTTTGAAAAATTATCAAAAATAGTCAAAAAAGGACAATTATTGTTAAAAATTGTCAAAATTTTGAAAAATTGTTGATAATTGTCAAAAACTATCAAAAATGGTCAAAATTTTTGAAAAATTATCAAAAATAGTCAAAAAAGGACAATTATTGTTAAAAATTGTCAAAATTTTGAAAAATTGTTGATAATTGTCAAAAATTGTTCAAGTTTTTGAAATATGGTCAATAATGGTCAAAAATTTGGAAAAAGGGTCCATAATTGTCAACAATTGTCAATAATTATCAAAATTGGACCATTACTGTCAAAATTGGTCAATAATTGTCAAAAACTGTTAAAAATTGTCAAACACTGTCAAAAATGGACAATTATTGCCAAAATGGTCAATACTTGTCAATTATTTTTAAAAACTGTCAAAAGTCATAATTGCTAAAATTTTGAAAAATGGTTGATAATTGTCAACAATTGTTAAAGTTTTTGAAATAAGGTCAAAAATGGTCAAAAATTTGGAAAAATGGTCCATAATTGTCAACAATTGTCAATAATGATCAAAAATGGTCAAGAATTTTGAAAAATGGTCTAAAATTTTGAAAAATTGTCAAAAATGGTCAATTATTTTTAAAAACTGTCAAAATTGGTAAATAATTGTCAAAAATTGTTAAAATTTTGAAAAATGGTCGATAATTGTCAAAAACTAACAAAAATGGTTAAAAATTGTCAATTATTTTTAAAAACTGTCAAAAATGGACAATTATTTGTCAAAAATCGTTAAAAATTGTCAATTATTTTCAAAAACTGTCAAAATTGGTAAATAATAATTGTTAAAATTTTGAAAAATAGTCGATAATGTCAAAAACTATCAAAAATGGTCAATAATTTTGAAAAATGGCCAATAATTGTCAAAAACTATCCAAAATGTTCAAAAATTGTCAAAAATGGACAATATTATTGTTAAAAATTGTCAAAATTTTGAAAAATAGTTGATAATTGTCAAAAATTGTTAAAGTTTCTAAAAAATTGTCAAAATTTTTGAAATATGGTCAAAAATGGTCAATAATTGTCAAATATGGAAAAATGGTCTAAAATTTTGAAAAATTGTCAAAAATGGTCAAAAACTTTCAAAAATGGTTAAAAATTGTCAATTATTTTTAAAAACTGTCAAAAGTCATTATTGGTTAATAATTGTTAAAATTTTGAAAAATGGTTGATAATTGTCAACAATTGTTAAAGTTTTTGAAATAAGGTCAAAAATGGTCAAAAATTTGGAAAAATTGTCCATAATTGTCAACAATTGTCAATAATTATCAAAAATGGTCAATAATTTTGAAAAATGGTCTAAAATTTTGAAAAATTGTCAAAAATGGTCAATTATTTTTAAAAACTGTCAAAATTGGTAAATAATTGTCAAAAATTGTTAAAATTTTGAAAAGTGGTCGATAATTGTCAAAAACTAACAAAAATGGTTAAAAATTGTCAATTATTTTTAAAAACTGTCAAAAATGGACAATTATTTGTCAAAAATCGTTAAAAATTGTCAATTATTTTTAAAAACTGTCGAAATTGGTAAATAATAATTGTTAAAATTTTGAAAAATAGTCGATAATGTCAAAAACTATCAAAAATGGTCAATAATTTTGAAAAATGGCCAATAATTGTCAAAAACTATCCAAAATGTTCAAAAATTGTCAAAAATGGACAATATTATTGTTAAAAATTGTCAAAATTTTGAAAAATAGTTGATAATTGTCAAAAATTGTTAGTTTCTAAAAAATTGTCAAAATTTTTGAAATATGGTCAAAAATGGTCAATAGTTGTCAAAAATGGTCAAAAATATGGAAAAATGGTCTAAAATTTTGAAAAATTGTCAAAAATGGTCAAAAACTATCAAAAATGGTTAAAAATTGTCAAATATTTGTTAAAAACTGTTAAAAATGGACAATTAATTTCAAAAACTGTCGAAAATGGTTAAAAATTGTCATCGTTTTGCAAAATGGTCACTAATTTGAAAAACAGTTAAAATGGTCGGTAATTGTCAAAAATGGTCAATAATTGTTAAAATTTTGAAAAATGGTCAAAAATTTGGAAAAATTGTCCATAATTGTCAACAATTGTCAATAATTATCAAAAATGGTCAATAATTTTGAAAAATGGTCTAAAATTTTGAAAAATTGTCAAAAATGGTCAATTATTTTTAAAAACTGTAAAAATTGGTAAATAATTGTCAAAAATTGTTAAAATTTTGAAAAGTGGTCGATAATTGTCAAAAACTAACAAAAATGGTTAAAAATTGTCAATTATTTTTAAAAACTGTCAAAAATGGACAATTATTTGTCAAAAATCGTTAAAAATTGTCAATTATTTTTAAAAACTGTCGAAATTGGTAAATAATTGTCAAAAATTGTTAAAATTTTGAAAAGTGGTCGATAATTGTCAAAAACTAACAAAAATGGTTAAAAATTGTCAATTATTTTTAAAAACTGTCAAAAATGGACAATTATTTGTCAAAAATCGTTAAAAATTGTCAATTATTTTTAAAAACTGTCGAAATTGGTAAATAATAATTGTTAAAATTTTGAAAAATAGTCGATAATGTCAAAAACTATCAAAAATGGTCAATAATTTTGAAAAATGGCCAATAATTGTCAAAAACTATCCAAAATGTTCAAAAATTGTCAAAAATGGACAATATTATTGTTAAAAATTGTCAAAATTTTGAAAAATAGTTGATAATTGTCAAAAATTGTTAAAGTTTCTAAAAAATTGTCAAAATTTTTGAAATATGGTCAAAAATGGTCAATAATTGTCAAAAATGGTCAAAAATATGGAAAAATGGTCTAAAATTTTGAAAAATTGTCAAAAATGGTCAAAAACTATCAAAAGTGGTTAAAAATTGTCAAATATTTGTTAAAAACTGTTAAAAATGGACAATTAATTTCAAAAATTGTCGAAAATGGTTAAAAATTGTCATCGTTTTGCAAAATGGTCACTAATTTGAAAAACAGTTAAAATGGTCGGTAATTGTCAAAAATGGTCAATAATTGTTAAAATTTTGAAAAATGGTCAATAATTGTTAAAATTTTGAAAAATGGTCAATAATTGTTAAAATTTTGAAAAATGATCAATTATTGTTAAAATTTTGAAAAATGGTCAATAATTGTCAAAATTTCGAGAAATGGTCAATAATCGTCAAAAGTTGTCAAAATTTTGAAGAATAGTCAATAAATAATACGAGCCGTTTCCGAAAATCGATTTAAACACGTAATTCATAAAATCGATATATTAAAAATCGATTAATATTACTATAAAAATCGATTATTTTTCAACATCCCTAGTCAGTAGATCTTTTGAATAGCGAAAATGACGATTATTCTAGCACCCCTATTATAACCTAAGATAATATAAAAAACTGTTTATTATTAAAAGGGCGACTGTAGAAAAAATTATGTTTTTTTTTCGAGCGTAAAGTAAAATTGCCGCTTTCTCAATCTGTTACATTACGCTCTAAATAGACAAATAACTATTCCCTTCGTGGAGAATACTTTGAAAAACAGTTATCTATCTATCTCTTTATGCAAAATATAAAAGGCAACCGTACTAACTTAGTTTTTGCTTTTATTCAGAAACGGTATATTCAATATCTTAATACCGATGTAACTGAAGAAATAATTAGTTTACGACAGACTTGACATTAATTACCTATTATTGTTTTTAATCGAATTTATGAATAATATATTCGCCGAGTAATGGAATTCTTCAACCGTGTATGGCCAGCTATTGAAAACTCGATCATGCACTCGTTCTGTTCTGGTGTACAGCGAGTGTACTAATTGAAGTCTGAAACAAAAAAGTCGCATCCGAAAGGTGCTTACATGTGTTCTCGAGCATTCGCTTACGCAGGCGACGTTTTTAGATCGAATGCGGCTTTTCTTTGTATGTATGTGCCGAGATCCATGACGATTACCGACATAGGTATGGGAACAAGAAATGATGTTAATTCTCTTTCACATAAAGAATAATTGAATTGTCCTCTATTGCTTAAGATTGATAGAGGTGAAGAAATACCTATTGGATGTGCGATCGTTAGTACGCGTCCAAATTATCCTTATTGGGAACGTCATAATGGCTAACAAAATCCCATCCATTTTCACCAGTATATTTTAGAATATAAACAAATAAACAAACGTTTTACAAGGTATCACAATACAGTTGGAGTGCCAAACAAACTGCTAACAAACTGAAAAAATAATCTTCTATGTCTTCCACACTGTTACAAAAATTGTCGATATTTTTATCTATTGAGTTACATTTGACCACGCAGTTCATTCTTAATTTATGGAAAAGGAAAAAAGTCGTTAGGACCTAGGTCGGGACTGTATGGAGGATGGTCCAACAATTCGATGTTTTCTTGCTTTAAAAACTCAAATGTTGTTCGAGCTGTGTGGGAACTTGCATTGTCGTGGTGGAGGATCAAATGTCGTTGGGGGTTGGTTTTTCGAAACTCGGCAATTACTTCCAGCAAACAAATCGATACACACTGCGTTCATTTGACAAGGACCCACCCTTAATATTTCAAAAATGCGACATATTAGAAAGAAATGCCGAAACACGTCAACTTGAGGGGGACACTTTTTTGCGTTAATGCCATAAACGTCAGATTCACCTCCTCCCTACAGGAGAAACCCCTTAAATTTTAGGTATCAAGTCATACCTCATTTAAAAGGTATGGTAAATCTCTATTCAATCATTTTGTTTTGCATTTGATACCAGCCTTCCATTGTTATTTAATCATTGTTTAAAATTGGCTCTTTTTTATTTTTAATAAATCGATTTTATAAATTACGTGTTTAAATCGATTTTAGGAAACGGTTCTTATTATTTATTGACTATTCTTCAAAATTTTGACAACTTTTGACGATTATTGACCATTTCTCAAAATTTTGACAATTATTGACCATTTTTCAAAATTTTAACAATTATTGACCATTTTTCAAAATTTTAACAATTATTGACCATTTTTCAAAATTTTAACAATTATTGACCATTTTTGACAATTACTGACCATTTCGACTGTTTTTCAAATTAGTGACCATTTTGCAAAACGATGACAATTTTTAACCATTTTCGACAGTTTTTGAAAATAATTGTCCATTTTTAACAGTTTTTAACAAATATTTGACAATTTTTAACCATTTTTGATAGTTTTTGACCATTTTTGACAATTTTTCAAAATTTTAGACCATTTTCCCATATTTTTGACCATTTTTGACCATATTTCAAAAATGTTGACAATTTTTTAGAAACTTTAACAATTTTTGACAATTATCAACTATATTTCAAAATTTTGACAATTTTTAACAATAATATTGTCCATTTTTGACAATTTTTGAACATTTTGGATAGTTTTTGACAATTATTGGCCATTTTTGACAATTTTTCAAAATTATTGACCATTTTTGATAGTTTTTGACATTATCGACTATTTTTCAAAATTTTAACAATTATTATTTACCAATTTTGACAGTTTTTAAAAATAATTGACAATTTTTAACCATTTTTGACAATAATTGTCCATTTTTGACAGTTTTTAAAAATAATTGACAATTTTTAACCATTTTTGTTAGTTTTTGACAATTATCGACCATTTTTCAAAATTTTAACAATTTTTGACAATTATTGACCAATTTTGACAGTAATGGTCCATTTTTGATAATTATTGACAATTGTTGACAATTATGGACCATTTTTGACCATATTTCAAAAACTTTAACAATTTTTGACAATTATCAACTATTTTCCAAAATTTTGACAATTTTTAACAATAATTGTCCTTTTTTGACAATTTTTGATAATTTTTCAAAAATTTTGACCATTTTTGATAGTTTTTGACAATTATCGACCATTTTTCAAAATTTTAAATTTTTTTGACAATTATTGACCGAGTTCGACAATAACTGTTCATTTTGACAGTTTTTGACCATTTTTGACAATATTTGAAAATTTTTGACCATTTTTCAAAAAAATTTAAAAATTTTTGGCAATTGACCATTTTTGACAATTTTTGAAAATGTTTGACCATTTTTCAAAATTTTTTGGCAATTATCGACCATTTTTGACAATTATTGACCATTTTTGACAGTTTTTGACAAAAATTGTCCATTTTTAACGGGTTTTAACAAAAATTGTCCATTTTTAACAGTTTTTAATGAAAATTGTCCATTTTTAACAGTTTTTGACAATAATGTTATTTAATCGTTGTTTAAGATTGGCTCTCTTTCAACTTTTATTGCCTGAATGTTAACGGTGGTCACTTTGACACCTGATTAAATAACAGTTATTCCTTGTTAACAGTTGTCTTTTTACTATTTATGATTTTTTTATTCTTTAAAGAATCTTTCTGTCATCACAAAATACGGGAGCATACGAAAAGTTGAAAGAGAGCCAATGGTTGACTGCAGTTGTTGGTGGACCTGTTCTTGGATCGTCGCTAAGATTAATTCGTCGGGATTGTGTATTGCCAGATATTTTATTGAGGCGATTGTTTATCCCTTGACACGCAGGTATGCATTTATTGGAGTCTTTGAAAAGACCAACAGTTTGGTCTTGGAGGCATTGAGATGCAATCCAAACATCTCACTATAGTGAACTACGGAATATATGATGCTTTGTAGTTCTTTTACATCGTTGTCCATTCTTCACTTTGTTTTTTTAATCTCTAGCTACTCTCGCGCCATCTACTCCATATGTGTTATTTACTGCCATCTAGTCTCCATGATTTGACTTTGACATTTGATATTTGTTAACAGGCGCCAACTATGTTGTAATATGCAACACTCAAAAGATTACCCTCGTATTCTAAGACCTGTTTTTCGTTCCTACTTTCAAGATTAGAGAATTAAAATTTGACTAAAGATTATGATCAGTACGTTTTTGGCAACATTATTTTTCATGTATTGTAAAACTATTACATTTCCATGTCGACTGTTAGTTTTATTAACAGAACTGGAAACATTTAGTTATAAAAATAAATTGAGACCATCCTTTAAACAAAACATTCCGAAGTGATGTACCTACTTACATAAAAGTAAATAAATTATTACTCAGAAATTTTTTTTTATCTGAAATTTACCGTCAAAATTAAAACGATCTACCACCACGTTAACTTCAATGTTCGGATCCAAATTAGTTACCAAGTCTAAACAATGTTAATAACTATAAAAAAATCTTTAATTACTTTGTCGTAACACAAACAAAAACTGACGATTGCTTTCTTTCTTTTTCTTATAAGTCAATTACGTGTTCGAGGAAGAAACGTTTTACGTTGGTTTTTTATTTTTTTTTCGGTAGGGTTCGCGTAATTGGTCGTACGCGAACGAACGTGAGAATGTAATGTTGGTCTCGAGGAGTTTTACACATAAAATCAATCGAAGACATAAATAAATTTGTGACAACGTGACAGTTCAATATTATTAGCAAAAATGGAAGTGTTGTGAGCTGGTGGAGAATGAAAAATGATCGGAATTATTTTGGTTTCGTTAAAGTCGATTAGGTTATGTCGACATAAAGGTGTTCAATGTCAATGATTATTTCCTACACATTTTTATTTGTAAATAATGATTATATTATAATCTTTCTCGAACGTACAATTAAAAAATATGAATTAATGAATAATTTGATACATTCAATATAATATGTTATGTTATATATAAAATCGGGACCCTATTTACCAAATAATTGGTCTTCACTTAAATTCTTACCAAGCTTTTCCAATTTTTTCGGCTTTTTGCCATTTTCTTTGCGTCCTGCCATGTTTTCCCTTTATTCTTTAATATTTCTGAAATAGTTTTATTCCATGTTTATCTTGGTCTTCCTTTTCTTTTATTTTTTAATATTTTTGCTTCCCATATTCTTTTAGTCTGTCTTGTATTTTCCATTCTTTGTAAATGCCCCCACCATCCCAATTGTCTGTATTCTATAAATTCTAGGATTGATTCTATTTTTAGATGACTTCTTATATCTGTGTTTCTAATTTTGTCTTTTTTGTAACGCCCTGGACTCTTCTTAAGTAGTTCATTGCAACTGCCTGTATTTTGCTCTTCTGTGTTTGATTTAGCACCCACGTTTCACATCCATAAGTTAATATTGGCCTATATATTGCTTTAAATATTTTTATCTTGGTATTTTTTGATATTCTTTTATTGTTTATGAATGTTCTGTTCATCGTATAGTAGAGTTTCATTGTTTTTTCTATTCTTTTATTAATTTCTGCTTCTTGTGTTCCTTGTTGATCAATTGTTATTCCCAAGTATTGAAATGTTGTCACTTGTTCTATCACTTGTCCTTCAATTTCTATAACTATTTCTTCTTGTCCTTCTCCTATAACCATAACTTTCGTTTTGTTTTTATTCATAACCATCCCGTTTTCTTTCAAGATACTATCCCATGTTTCTAGATTGTGTTTCAGATCTTCTTTAGTTTTTGCAAAAATAACTATATCGTCAGCAAATGCCCCTTCCGACACTTCTACTTTGTTAAGATCCATGTATCCTATATTGAATTTTTTGTTTTTTTCCTTACATTTCTTTATCATTTCGTCCATATGGGCAATGAATAGAGTTGGGCTTAAACTGCTTCCTTGTCTTAATCCTTCTGTGGTTTTAAATGCTGACGATTGTTATAACCAAGTTAGTATTATTACTATATATCATTTGGATTAATTTTATAAGCTTACTACTAACTCCGCGTTTTCTTTAGAATATTCCATAGCTTTCTTCTTGGAGCTTTATCAAATGCTTTTTCTAAGTCAATAAATGCTAGGTATATCTTTTTCTTTTCTTGCCAGACTTTTTCATTTATTTGCTTTATAGCAAAAATATATATATATAAATCCACTTTGCGACTCATCCAACGTATTTTCTAATATAGTCTTCAGTCTTTTGTCTATAGTTCAAATATTTTCATGGCAGTACATAGTAATGTAATTCCTCTATAGTTATTGCAGTCCTCTTTACTGCGTTTGCCTTTATATATCGGAACTATCAGAGATCTGGTCCAGTCTTGTGGGATTTCTTCCTGTTGCCATATATTTCTATAAATATTCAGCATAATTTGTTTTCCTTGTTGTCCTATATTTTTGAGCTTTTCTACTGTTAATTTGTCATATCCTGCCGCCTTCCCATTTTTCTGTTTTTGTAAGGTTTCTTCTATTTCAGTTATACTTATTTGTTCTTCTTGTCGCTCTTTACCTTGTTCTTCTCCTCCTTGCTGATGTATATCTTGGTCGTTGCTTTTTTCCGTCCGCAGATCTTCAAAGTATTATTTCCATCTGTTGGCAATTTCTATTCCATCAGTTAGTAATTCTCCTTCTTTATTTTGTATGTAGTTATGTATATTTTGTGAGCTGTCTTTACTTAGTGATTTCAGGACTCTATAGAATAGTTTCTGGTTTTCTTTACTGCTGCGTTCCCATGTATCCCATGTGTCTTTTTTGGAGTCTCTAACAATAATTTTTACTTTCTTTCTTTCTTATTTATATTCATCGAAGTTTTTTATTGTTTGTTCTGAAAGATAGCGTTTCCATGCTTCTTTCTTCTTCTTAACTTGCTTCTTTATTGCATCTGTCCCCCAGGCTGTTTGTTTGTTAGTTCCACATATCTCTTTAACTGTAGAAAGTATCATATTCTTAAATATAATCTACGCTTTTTCAATATTTTCTTCATTCTCTATTTTTATTTCCTCTAGTTTTGGAAAAATGGTTAATAATTGTCAAAAATTGTCAAAAACTGTCAAAATTTTGAAAAAATGGTCAATAATTATAAAAGTCTGTCAAAAATGCTCAATGATTGTTAAAAATTGTCAAAGATTTGGAAAAATTATCAATAACTGTAAGAATCTGTCAAAAATTGTCAAATATTTAAAAAAATGGTCAAAAATAGTCAATGATTGTTAAAATTTTGAAAAATGATCCAAAACTGTCCAAAAGTTGTCAAAAATGGTCAATAATTGTCAGAAACTGTCAAAAAAGGTCAATAATTGTTAAAATTTTGAAAAATGGTCGAAAATTGTTAAAATTTTGAAAAAATTGTCAATAATTGTAAAAAAATGTCAAAAATGGTCAATAATTGTAAATTATCAAAATTTTTGGAAAATGCTGAAAATTTTTGAAAAGTTGTCAAAAATGGTCAATAATTGTCAGAACCTGTCAAAAATGCTCAAAAATTGGCAAAAATGGTCAATAATTGTTAAAATTTGGAAAAATGGTTTAAAATGGTCAAAAATTTTGAAAATTTGTCAAAATTGATCAATAATTGTTAAAAATGGTCAATAATTGTTAAAATTTGAAAAAATGGTCAAAAATTTTGATAAAATGGTCGATTGTAAAAATTGTCAAAATTTTCGAAAAATGGTCAAAAATGGTCAAAAATGGTCAAAAATGGTCAAAAATGGTCAAAA
Organism: Lochmaea crataegi; assembly: GCA_947563755.1. Taxonomy (NCBI): domain Eukaryota; kingdom Metazoa; phylum Arthropoda; class Insecta; order Coleoptera; family Chrysomelidae; genus Lochmaea; species Lochmaea crataegi. The sequence goes on along the minus strand of OX387429.1, from coordinate 4,624,151 downwards.
ATGGTCAAAAATGGTCAAAAATGGTCAAAAATGGTCAAAAATGGTCAAAAATTGTCAAAAATTGTCAAAAATGGTCAAAAATTGTCAAAATTTTGAAAAAATAGACAATAATTGTAAAAAACTGTCAAAATGGTCAATAATTGTTAAAAATTGTCAAAAATGATCAATAATTGTCAGAACCTGTCAAAAATGCTCAAAAATTGTCTAAAATGGTCAAAATTTTCGAAAAATTGTCAAAAATGATCAATAATTGTCAAAATTGGTCTATAATTGTCAAAAATGGTCAATAATTGTCAAAAATTTACGAAACATGGTCAAAAATGGTCATTTTATTGTGCATAAGAAGCAAGCTTCTATCGGCGGTCCGACGACCGCTCATTTTTTCTTTGTTTTACTAACCATAAAAATAAAGTTACTTTACTTGTATTCTTTAAATTTGTGCAGTTGTAGAAAAAGTATAGTGTGCAACATGTGGGGAAATTACTTTTCTCACTCGTGTGTTTGCGGAACTCGCCCTTCGGGCTCGTGCCACAAACTCCCACACTCGTGAGAAAAGTTGAACTTTCCCCACTTGTTGCACACAATATACTATTTCATGTTTCTGTTAAGTTTAAAGAATGATTTAATATTTTGACGTGTTCCTAATTTATCAAGTTGTCAATTTCCTAAAGGGAGGCTGTTTTGTGTTAGTTTTAAATGCACAATAAACACTTGTCCTTTTACAGAATCTATAGATCTACCACATGTTTTTCAAGTATGGTCAAGGCAGTTGACGGGGTCGAATTAGAAGACTTAGTATCGATTTTGGAATTTAAAAATTTTGAAAATTGGTATTCACGATTGACTTAGAGCGTGTCATTCAACGAACTTCTATTTTTTGTGGAAAATAATTGGAAGAAATTTAGAAAATTTATTCTGTGTTCCAGTAATATTATTAGAGAACATTTTTGTAAATAGATCTTTTAGGTCTCAGTGAATATTACCCCAAAATACATACATACATAATCATGAGCCATAAAGAAGCTTTGGGCTTACGAAATTTGATGGTTACCAATTATTTTATGTGGAAATTTGGTGTATGGTTTCCTTTACAAGCAAAAGATCTAAGAAGTTTTTTGAATTGGCACGGGAGATAACTGTGAAAAGGATGGGTGGAAATAGGAACGAGGTGCTAGCTAGAGGAAGATTATAGGGAAATGGTTCTCAGGGGGAGAAGGAGGAATGGGGGGCAGGATTCGGGAAGTCCAGGTTTATAGGGGGGTAGAGAAAATGAGGCCGGTAGAGAAGTAGGAAGTAGAGGAGAGGTGGAGAAACATTAAAGTAAGGAAAGCCACAGGTATAGATGGTCTGAGAGGTGATATGATGAAGATGCTGCTGGATGACAATGGGGAGTACTATTCAACAGGGTGCTGAGGGAGGAAGAGATCCCGGAAGGATGGAAGGTGGCCAGGGTGATACTGATGAAGAAGGCGAGTAGAGAGGGGAAGCGGGCGGGACACTACTGGCCCATCAGCCTGATGTGTGGTATGGGTAAATTGATGGAGGGGATAATAAAGGATAGGATTGAGGAGGAAGTTGGTAGGAATGGGAGTTTTAGGGTGAACCAGCATGGGTTTGCGAAGGGGAAATCATCCATCTCGGTGCTGGGCTAAGGAGGGCAGCTGGAGGAACAAGAAATTGGCCCTACTCGTGTTCTTCGACGTCGGGAACGCGTTTAACAACGTTCAACAAAGTTCAGCAACCGGGCGGTGTTGAGCGCGTTGCTGAGGCTTGGATTAGGGGAGGGGTTGGTTAACCTAGTAGAGGATTGATATTGTATTATATGGCTAGCCTTTGTAGCAATCATGTTTTTCATTTAATACCATACCTACTGACAGCCCTACCTAAAGGTAGGGCTATGCCTGCAATTACAAGCGACCCGAAGATCGGGTTTCTATTGTATACCGGCGTTGTACACGGTTGGGTAGGCAAATAAAAGAATAAAGATTTGAATTATAATGTAAGTCGTTTTAAAATTTTGGAGTTTTCGTTGCTCACCCGGTAAGGGATTTGCATGTTAAATTAGGTTTTTTACTCTCTGCCTATTTCAAACAGACTGTAAATAGTTATTTACATTTTTTAAAGAAATCAGATTTTTTGATAACAGGTATTATTACTTCAATATACCGTCAAATTTTAGACTTCTTTGTATGTGGGTACTTATATGCCATTTCATTTTAAATACAGATTTTATGGATGATTTTTCCATTACTATCAAACCGCAAATCAATACACGACAGACGACAAACAGACGTACAACACCAAACACAATGAATCAACTCATCAATGCTGTCAGTACTTGGGTAGTGGATCAAATGTCAGGCAAGAAGCGTCCGGTGTAAACAAGCTGGCTTTTCACCTGAACCACGCACGGCAAACTTATAATTAAAGACGAAATACCGTCAGGTAGATAATAGACCCATTGTTACGACATTCTTCGGCTGTTATGCCCAAAATATCAATCGAGAGAACGGGTAAAAACACAATGGTTGAAATTTGAAGTAAGTTTTTTTTTAAACTTAAACTCATTTATTTTTATTTTTCGAGTTGAAGAATGGAAAGTCTAATAATTTATTTACCATAATATTATGTGCCATCATAACTATAGAGAAATTAATATTTAATACCGATCTAACCGACTCAATTTTAGATTATTGGTTTTATCATTTTTATTTAGTTTTCAGCTATTCAGATTATAGTTTATTTTTTTGAAAAGCTACTTTACTAATTTTAATCCTTTAGAGCACTTATAGAGTGATCAAATATGTTTACCTGTCGATTGCCCTTCCTATTAGAGGAGAGGAACAGCCCCGGTTTTCTTCACATACCGACCAACCTCGTTCTAATCGCTAAAAATAGTCTATCTTCATATTTTCGAGGGAGCTGAAGACGAATATGACATTTTATTTTCTAAAATTTGGGGAACATGGTCAATAACGCAAAACTGCAAAATATTGAATTAAAAAATTGCAATAGCAACAAAAGTAATTGTCCCATGATACCTGCTCTTTGCGCACATAAAGTGCATACAAAGAACTTGTTTTCTACGAAGTGTTAACGCTATAGCTTGAAAAACGACGAAGATATGAATTTTTGAAAAAATAATGAATTTTCTTCGCTGAAAAATGCATTGTATTTGTATGTTTATTATATACAATTCATCTTTTGACACCATTACGATTACTTAATAAGAAATACACAATTAAAAACTTCCTCACTTAAATTTTTTCATCGAAGGTAAAAAGTCAGAAATTCGATAAAAAAATTTCTTTAATATATTGCTCGAATGTAAAATCCTTCGGGGATTTCGGACTAGTTTCATTGTCTCTAGAATTGGTTGGAGAATACGTCATTAAATTTTCGCGAGAAAATTATTCGCCGAGAAACCGCGAGTTGATCGTCGAAAATCGTTTTATTCGGATTTTCGGTTTAAAAGTCAATTTTGACCATGTTCCCCTCAGCACCCTCAAAAATATAAAGATAGACTGTTTTTAGCGACTAGAACGAGGTTGGTCGGTTTTTCATTTTCTAGAAGACTTTTTGGGGATGTCCCGCTCCTCTATATATTTTAGGTGTAAAATAAACCCACTAAAGTAGCGTTAAAAGTACTAACTCTATATAAACAGTTTTTGACCGTTAGAAAACAATAAATGGGCATAAATAAGCGTAGCAAGAGTTTTGACAGATTGACAAAAAATATTTTTATTCAAATATAAATATAAATAATTTCTTAATTAATATCCAGTCTATACCGTTGTATTCTTCTTATGTATCTATGTATATTGGGATGATATTCACTAATACCTAAAAGATCTATTGTGTCCCCTTTGTTCTATTTAGTTCCTGAGGGAAGCCTCAGTGACTAGTAGCTCCTTTAGACCTACTTCCCGGAGGACATCTTCAGGCTTTAGTTTAGGTAAGTGTCCCTCTTCTATCCAGTAGTCTCCTATGTGTTGTACCCTATGATTCTGAATTGCTACGCAAGTATATGGATGTAGGTTTCTTCTTCCATTCCACATAATCTACATTCCTCTTGCTCCATTATTTTGAGCTTTTTAAGGTGTCCATTCAGGCGATAGTGAACAGTTAGGACACCTGCAGTGCAGTTTTACTCTGCAGTAGTATCTTTGCCCTACTAGATCTTTCCAATGGTCAGATCTTCTTCTCTTTTCAGAGTTGCCTATTTCTTCCAATATTATCTTGGAGCTGATACCGCAAAAGGGTTCCGGCTACCAAAAGAGTGTTTCAGCCCCTCTCTTTGCTAGTTCATCTGCTATTTTATTTCCTTCCATTCTAGTGTGTTCTGAAATCCACAGTAAGGTGGTTCTCGCCTAGTTCATTGAGTTTCCCTAGGGATTCCCATATCGTTTTAGAACTGATTACGCAAGAACCCATTGTTTGGCTATCCGACATGTTTGTATTCTTCTTACGGACTATCTTCGTTTTCGAGAAAGGCTATTTGGTATTGATTTATTTCAATTTTTGATTACTTTCTACTGTTTTGTAGTTTCTGCTTCGTTTTTCAAACTCTGCCGGTAAGGATAAGAGAGATCAAGTTCACCTGGTGGAATTATTTTATTTTTGGACTTTCGGTACACCTTTCTGTCGATTCCCTATACTTTTTTAGGTGCATTTCTAGTACAATGTCCTTTCCTGATTCCGTCCTATAGTAAATAGGGTTTAAGCCTTTCTACTTGTAGTGTCTAAACCTATTTATCGTTGTTGTTGTGGTGAGGAATTTCGGCTTTATTAGAAAAAGATTTATTTCTCCTACCATTAATCAGTTTTTTCCTTTTAAAGCGTTATCCTTTTTCTTGAATGAATGAAAGATGAATTAATAATTTTTAAAGCAATTTAAAAAAACAGAGCTACCAGGGAAAAAGGATATAAATAAATTGAATGTGGGTGGTGATGGTAACGATTATTATATTTAAATGGGGGAGAGAGATAATTTTTTTTGACAAAAGAGAAAATTGAAAATAAAATTAAAAATAACCCATTGAATTTAAAAAAAACACATTTAACTGGAAAATATAATAATAATAAGTAAAGTAAACTTGGAGAGACAAATTATACTACAAAGGACGTATATTTGGCGGTGTTACAAAATTTGAAGAAATGACAATATCCAGAACAGGAAAGTAAATTCAAATTATTTAAAATAACAAATGAATTTGAATAAATAATAGAATAGACATTTGGAAATAATAATAATAGAAAGACCGGTGAAGCACAGAAATTCATCATATAGTTTAGACCAGTATAAATAAGAAATTTTAATATTTGATAGTAATAAAATCTTTTTAATTAAATATTTCGGAACATAAAGTCAATTCTTCAAAGCAAAAATAATAATAAATTTAAAAATGTATTAAAGTTTGTAATTTTTTATTAATAATATTGTTTAATAAATATTTGAAACTAAATTCGATTTAAAATAATTTAATATAGAACCCAACCCTAAGTTAAGAAATTTTAAATAAATTAACAATTAAAATTAAATAAAAAACAATTATATTTTATTATAAAATATTAATATAATAATTAAAAATATTTCATAGCAACGTTAGCAATTTATAAAAATGAATATAATATATCCGCATCTTCTTCTCATGATTTTAGAACTTTATCTAAAGTTGGAATTTCTGTTTTGAAATAAAATTGGTGCACTTGAGAATATTCAAACCAAAATAAAAAATTAATACTCTTATTTCAATAAATATTAAATATTTTGCCTTTACGCCTATGAACTAACCCCAATAAACGATAATGTGACAGCTTTTAAAAAAATAAAGTACAGTTCTAAATTTATAAAGTACGCCAATGGTCATTGCTAACTATATACTGTTAATCGAACTGATGAAATCCATGCAGCTAAATATATTTTAGGCTTAATCAAAGAACCGACAAAGAAACTAGTTTTGATCTTGACGAAAAGACTATTCTTTAGGATATTTTTGAATTTATATCTAATGGTCAGTACCATATAATATAAGTGGATTAAAATTTAACCGATTAGAAAAAATTTTAAATTATTTATTATATTGTCTTCTCTATCGAAACAAGGATAATTATAAAAGATTGGAATCGTCCAATCATGTGGTTGAAAACGAAATGTAATTTAAACCAGATAAAATTATCGATTTTTTTAAGCAATAGAGAAATAGCTTCGTTTTGTAATAAGGAAAGGATTAAACATTTATCCATATAAAGCGGAAACAATTTTTCAATTCTAATGGCCAATAATTAGGAAAATTATCATATTATCAAATACACTTTCTGTCTGTGCAGAACGAGTGCGATGAGACTGCGACAATGGAAGCCCTCCTAAATGCACAAAGGCAGAAGCTAGAAAAGTTGTATACAGGCTGGAATGCAACATCCATAGCCGCCATTCCAGAATCACAGATAGAAGTGATAACATGTTGGCCATAATTAACAACCAACCATACCATAGGATGGGTTGGAAGCATGCAGTCAGGAAGGAATGATGGTGTGGTACACAGACGGATCTAAAACTGATATAAGAACAGGAGCTGGAGTCCACGGTGCTAGACCCAGATAGAATGTACAGGCATCGTTGGTGAAGTTTGGATCCGTATTCCAGAGGCGGAATGTGTTTGCATATAAACATCGAAAGGGGGCAAGAAGATCCTTATACTCTCAGATAGTCAGGCAGCACTGAAATCTTCAGCATGTCCCCAGTTCAGATCTAGACTGGTCCGGTACTGCCTTCAATAACTCTTAACGAATGAAACGGCAGCAAAGCTAGGATCTAAAACTGTACTCACTGGTTCTGAACCCGTATTTGGAATATAAAAAAACTACAGTACGTGGTTCTGGTCAAAAAACCCTCCGAGTCACTGACTAACGAAATATTGAAGCGGGGTCAAATAAGGAAAGTGACCATTCCAACTTTTTTTCATAATATTCTCTTTGAACTCTACTTGTTGGATACTGCTCTAAATGAACTAGCCGTTCAAGCTCTTTGGTAGTGAGTCATTTTGTTTCATTTGTTTCGACTTTTCTGTTGCTGTTTTTTTTCTTGTTGGCAGAAGAGATTCGACAGTCTTGACACTACTAGATTGTGGTTTGATGGCTGATTCAGTCTCTTCTCGCCTAGTAGAAGCTTCACTCACTCTATGTTGAGTAGATCCATCTTCAATACCAATTTGCAGTGCGCCTCCGATTCTTCCAATTGTAGGATTACTGACGCCTTCCATAGCCTTCAATAACTTTTTCTCACATTCTAACAGTTTGATTACTTTATTTCAACCTTCCTTTCATATTGTTTATTTTCTTTAAAAAGCCTTTCGCGTCCAGTGCTTTACCAAATGTCACCTCGTATTTCCTGGTAACATTTCTAATAGCTAGCCTTTATTTTTGGTGTTCTACCTTATACTTACAAGGATATCCTTCTATTTTATGAATACGGCCCATATTATCTTCGGAGTATTTCTCCACTAAGGACCTAGTGAAAAGACTGTTGAGCCTGATAAGGGCTGCTGGTCTCTTCACATAAACGGTACAACCAAGAGCACAAAAAGCCTAAAGGCTGAGGTGCCGAGGACTCGAAGCCTCTGACTGGAGGTACTGAACTAATCAATCAAACAAATAGTTAATTGAAATTCTTTTCAAAAAATTAAGGGGTACCTACCACTAAGAGGAAGTACGTCAGGCTTCAAATATTTACCTTACAAAGTGTTATATTATTAAGAAAAATTGAACTTATTTAAGATTTTCCTTAAAAATTGATAGTTACTTATGTCGCTCACTGTATAATAACTGCAATGAAAGACTTTGAAATATTAACCAGAAAGATTATTGTGTTTAGGCTACCGATAATTCACTGGCCGTCCAAGGGCATGCACTATAGTGTCTAGATAGAGATAACATAATGCCTATATCCAGAACTAAGCGAGTTCTAGAATGAGACAACAACTTACGAACTGCTATAAGAAAAACATAAAAAAAAGAAAGACGGCGGAGTTGGTGCAACACAATACAAATACAACACAACATAAACAAAGTTCAGACTGGGGCCGTAAAGAATTAAAATTCGCACATGCGGCACGAAGACCGTATTTTAAACTTCAACCATGTTGCGATATTTATATTTGGATATTCTTGCCCCAAAGACTATACAACGACGTGATTAAATGTTCCTTAAAATTTGAAAATTTTTTACATCCAAAAAATTTAATATGTATCAACTTTTCATACAACTAATATCAATGATTGTTATTTATTCGGAATTATATAAACGTCAACTTTATTTGACGTGACACTTGGTTTTCTCAATTAAAAAATAGAAATAAACCATCAATTCCAATGTACCTACTTAAACTTAAAATGATTATAAGGAAATAAATATTTATCAAACTTATAGTTCTTTCGCCATCAGAAGAGAGTAATAAAACCTAATTATGTATGCAAACTTCAGCAGCGGTGGTGCAAATTTTTATCATAAAGCACTAACAAATTTCTTTTAGTTTAGCGGTGCCGACCAGTATACCTGATATAACAATAGACGACCCTTTTGTAACCTCCGAGAAACCGGTCAATAATCCTTCTGGGTTTAATAAAAGGGCTAAGATAAAACTACATTTTTAAGTAGTTATATGTATATTGACAAATTACTTTATTTGGCATAATCAAACCAATAGATTTTAATGGCTAAAAAAGTTATTGATAGTGACATCAAATTAACCTGAATATTTCAGAAAGTTTAAAATATTTTTTAACAAAAAAATTATAAGTTTTCACCAAACTTCAAGTAATTTAGGAACTCATTAACTAATGACATAATTAGTAGGCTCTTTGTTTAATCCCCTTAATACCTACCTACATCCGGTCAGAACAGTAAAATTTCCAAATTATTGTAATTTCTTGGTAAAATGCAGGTACAATTGAAAAATATTGCAATGTTAAAGTTACTTCAGTTTAAAATGACAATGACATTTTGCATATAATCCAAGTTCAACATATTTCACATATCTTAAAGTTTCTACCTAATATTTGTAACCGGAGGCGACATGGGGTCTAAAGTAAATATATATATATAGACTATCATTATAAATATAATTCTATAAATGTACGCCCATGGTTTACTGGTTTCCGATAATTTTAATACTCTCTCCTGATGGCGAAACAACTATAGTTGAATATTTGCTGTATAAGTTTTTATTTCCGGACCTTAAGAATCTACCACAAACTCTTTTGTCCGTTTGTTATATATTTTCCATAGTTTGGTTTACTTCTTTGTTTTCTTACTGATGTCATTTTACCCATTTTACTTACTTGGCCAATTTTATCAAGCGTTTGGAGACTCAAGCCCCGACTTACCTGCAATAAAAGAAAAAAATATTATTAATATATGAAAGTTATCACGGTTTTCTCATTATTATGGTAATTATTATGAATAATGAAGGTGTGATGCCTTTTGGCCCAATATAATAATATAAGAATAAATATTTAAAATAAGAATTAAATTCCCTTGATCTTATTTCAACAAAACGTTTGAACATTTCATTATTATATAAATATAAATAAAGAAAGTTATTGTCAAGTTCAAGCGTGAAGCAAAACAAAACAATTATATGTTTATCTGTTTCGTTCGAACTTGACCGGTGATATAAATATACATTCGGTATTGATCGAAGAAGAGTCGATGCAGAATACTTGAAGAAAACTATTCTATATAGTTGAATAGTCAGTCATATTAAATAAAGTTGGACTTAGAGCTCCACTTTGCCTTAATCCCTGTTTTGTCTCAAATGTTTCAGATGCTCGGTTATTTTTAATTATATAGTTTATGTATTTTCTGTAAATACTTTTCATCACTCCTATTAGTTTCCTATCAACTTTCCTTATTTCTAGTCCCATATTTTCTTTCTACAAACTCTGTCGAAAGTTTTCTCCAAGTCTATAATTGCGAAGTAGATATGCCTTTATTTTGCTATTTTGTGTTTTTTCTATGATTTGCTTAACTGTAAATATGTGGTCGTGTACACTTCTTCCAACCCGAAACCCACTTTATGCTTCATCCAGTGTTCGTTCTATATGCATTTTTTCGAACACCTTCAGGGCTGAACTTAACAAAATTATCCCCCTGTAATTGCAGCACTCTCTAACATCTCCTGTTTTATGTATTGGTAAAAGTATTTCTATCTGCCAATCTTCTGGTATCATTTCTTCAGACCATGATTTATTACAAACATCTAAAAGCAATTCTGTTCCTTGTTCTCCCAAATTTTTCATCATTTCTAAAGTTATTTTATCGTGACCTGCAGCTTTTCCATTTTTTAATGTCTTTATTGATTCTATAATGTCATTCAACGTAATAGCATCGCTCGTTTCTTGGTCCTTATTCGCAGGCTCCGTTTTTTCTATTGATTCTTCATCAGAAGTAGTAAATAATAGTTTTTGAAAATATTCCTTCCATCTGTCCATTATTTCAATCATTTGTTAATATTTCTACTTTTTGGTCTTTAACTGTCGATGCGCTTACTATTTTATTACCTCTCATTTTTCTATGGTTCTGTAGAACAGTTTTTGGTTGTCCCTACTGTTTTCTTCCAATTTCCTACCAAAAAGTTCCCAGCTTTTCTGTTTTTCTTCTTTGACTACATTTTTGTCTTTGTTTTTTATATTCCTGGTAATTATCTTCCGTTCTGTTCTCCAAATATTTATTCCATTTTTGTTTTTTAAATTTAATTTCCTAATTTCTTGATTCCACCATGATGTTTGCCTTTTGTTTTTATTGGACCTGAATATTCCACAAACTTCTTTTGCCGATTATAAAGTGTTGCTTTTAAAGTATTTCCATGTTTCTTCTACACTTTTGTTTATTAAATTTTCATTTGTAATTTTCCTTTTTGTGAGTTCAGTGTATTTTCTAGCTACCTCATCTTCTCTTAACTTGTATGCTTTTATTGTTTCGTATATTGTTTGTTTTTCTTTATATTCTTTATTACTTCTGTTAAGTTTGTTTTTCCTTTTAACTTTTGCTACCACCATATAATGGTCAGTATTTATTTCCGGTCCTCGCATTACTCTTACTTCTTCTACTAAATTCCTATTATCTTTTTCTACAAGAACGTAATCGATTATAGATTTTTCTGTGTAGTTTTTCCCTTGTCTCGTATACTTGTGGATGTTTTTATGTTGGAAGAATGTATTACTCTTGCTTCTTTAAGTTTGGGTATTATATTCCTACTCTCTTCTTGAATCTCCCTTGTAAAATCCTCCTCAATCCATACACCTGATCCTTTTAAATTTTTAGTTTGCTTTAATATTTCTATTTTTTTGGTGAAGTTCCGTAATTTTATAAGTATTGGTCTTGGCTGCTTCCCTTTATTGTATCCAATTCTTCTTATCTCTTCAGCGTCGTTTTGTAGGTCAATGTTTGTTTCTATTTTTCTCAATATCGTAGAAATTTTATTACTTTTTCATCTTCATTTTCCTCATCAGGAATGCCTTTTATTAATAAATTTTTCTTCCTGATCTCTCTATTATTTTAAATAATAATATTTCCATTTCAAAAAACTCAATCTCGAAAAAGAGAATTGATATTAAATAAAGTAAGGGATGATAATGTTAACAGGAATGTTAATGTTAGTGTTAGTGTTAGTCATTGCGAGTATCCATCTTTACTTAGATTTGAGAAAATAAAACTCAATTTTACTCGGATCGACATAATTTTGGCATTACTGATCAAAGATTAAAGAAAAAATCGAGGATTTTGAGATTATCACTAATAAAATCAACCTCATAATTGAGAATATTAATGGTTGGAAATAAAATATTAGATGTAGCCATATCTCCTTGTATTGTTAAATATTCTTGTGCATTGCCAAAATATTGTCTCACTGAATAAAACGGACATATAAACGTATAAATTTGTTTCCAAAACATTCCTCATCTGGTCGTTGAACGTAAAACTCAATTTATTCAGATTGGAGATTCAAAATGAAAAATGACAAACGCAATGCTACGGAAATCGTCGACATGGAGAGAGCACGAAATTACAAATGGATGTTTCTATTTCTATAACGGAATTTTCATTCAAGATCATGAATCAACCGTATAAAAATGTGTTGCTATTTTGTTTATAAGTGAAAAAAAAATCCCAAACAGTTTTTATTAAATCCTACATTTATCTACCAGTCGTTAGTAGATGTGACACATTTTATATAAATACTAAGAATGTAGAAAAAAATTAATCGTTGAAAGAAATTCTGACATTTGCTTAAATGCTTTGATGAGGTTAGTAGATAGTGGTTCATTGATTTTTTGTTGATTGAAGTGTTTACAGTTGTTTGAGATAATCTGTTGATTAAAATGTGAATATTCGAAGGAAAACTGGAGGAAATAAAAAGTATGGATGAACGAAATATTAGTATCGAACCAAAACCAGATTACTTCCAGAGTCAAATAGAAGAATCAGGAGCTGAAGAATGGAAAAATAATACTGAACAACTGGAAAATAGGGAAAAAGCTTGGAAAAACCCCAAGTATCTTTCAAGCGAAAATTCACACCGTAGGAAAGTGCACCCAGTTCAATATTGATAAAAGATATAGAAGGCAAAGGATTATCATCGTCAGATAGCACTGAGTTCTTGCATAATCAATTCTAAAATTGTATGGGAATACCTAGGGAAGCTCAAGGAATTAGACGAGAACAACATTGCCCCCTTACTGAGAATTCCAGGACACACTGGAACAGAAGGAAATGAAATAGCAGATGAACTAGCGAAGAGAGGGGCTGAAACACCCTTTTGGGTCCGGAATCAGCTCCAATGTAGTATTGGAAGAAATAGGCAACGCCGAAAAGAGAAGAAGGTCTGACCATTGGAAATATCTAGTAGGAAATATATTCCTGTGAGACTATAACCAGGTGAGAACAAATGAATGTCTAAGCCAAAGTAAAACTGCACTAATAGTGTCCTGAAGGGACACTGTTGCTTGAATGGGCTCCTTAAAAAGCTCAAAATAATATAGCAAGAAGAATGTAGAAGAAACCTCCATCCACATTGCATTGCAATACAGAATTCCAGGGCACAACACCTACTAGCTAGAAAAAGGACACTTACCTAAACTAAAGCCTGCGGATATCCTAAAATTCCTTCGGGAAATAGGTCTAAATTAGTCTGTGAGACTTTCCTCAGGAAGTAAGTAGAAGAGAGGAGACGCAATAGATCTTTTAGGTCACTCCAATAAGATTAACTTCCCTGAAAACTTGGAAAGTTTGAGTGAAGAAGAAGGGAACGTTTTAACCAGGATTTAAAGAGATTTTGGTATGAAAACATGTTGGAAGATTACTGTTTGACCATTGTAAGGGAAATCGATAAAAAAATCTATAAAAAGAAATTTTTCAATTTTTATAACTTTCATATCTGCTGTGATGGAATGTGATCGACATTATCAGCCGGATTCTTACTATATAATCAAGTATATCATCATCATCATCATCATCATCATCATGGCCGTTCAATCCCGAGGGGTTAGGGCTAGCTCAATAGAGCTCCTATTGACGAGATGGATTACTCCTCTTATATCAGTGCGACCATAATCTTTTATCTGTCCTGGCCTCATTTGTTATAGTTCTCCATTTTCTTCTGTCTCTGCATTTTGTTTTCCAGTCTCTGATTATCAATGCTTTTATATCTTCCTCTACTTGATCCCACCATCTGCTTCGTGGTCTTCCTCTTGTTCTCGTCTTCAATGGAACCCATGTTGTTATTATTTTTAATATTTCTGTTGGTGCTCTTTTCATAATGTGTCCCATCCATTCCAGTCTCCTTGATTTTATATATCGGACTATATTTTCTCTTCTTCTTTCTCCATCTCTTGTTATGTCTGGTCCAAGTATTGTTCTCAATATTTTAATTTCTATTATTTTTAGATCTTCTTCTTCTTTTAAAATTTAAGTAAGCATTGTAGAGGTAGGTAGGGGCGGCAAATGTGTTAATCCGCCACTGTCCTCAAAATTTCGAATTTTTCCTGCTCTTTCGTAATAAATATTCGTTTGTTCACGATGTTAACGCAGTTGCTGGTAATGGCTCTGTTTCGTTTTTGTATAATAGTGTAGCAAAGGAAGACAAATTAACTGACGTTATTTTTACGTTGATGCATTAACGTTAAACTGCGCTCAATTTCATCGCACTGACTCTTTGACCTTACATAAATAACCAAAACGATAATAATTTTATTGTGATGTTCACAAGGCTAGATAATTCGTTCTCTTAAAGAAAATAACACCAATCACCTAAGATGGATTAGTAATGTGTGTATAATTTTGAACTGTAATTTTGTTCGAATATAGTGTACAAAATAACATGTTCGTCTCTATTATGGATCGATATAAATTACTCAAGAACTTTTCAAGTTATTCACAATTATCACATATTAACTTGAAAAAATTCATGCACGCATTGGTATTTAAATCAATCGGTTAGTTGGGTATATTTAGGGTAGAATTGCTAAATTTATTGCAACATATGTGTTGATAACTTATTTACCAATAAACGTATAAATACAATTAAAATAATAATAAAATATGCAATAATTTAAAACTTTTAGCACGATATTCTTCAATTTTTAGCAGCATTGGTCTATTTTAACTTTGATTCGGTCTTCTATATTCTTCTGCATCCACTTTTATTTTGGTGTTAATCGCTTCCTTCACTTTTTCGCTGATTCGCATTTTCCCCCGTTTTTTTTATCAGCCCTTGAATGTATGTAAGGAATTTTAAGATATCCGTTGCTCTTCTATCCAGTATTCTGTTTTGCTATGCAGTCTGCAAGTAAGTGGATGGAGGTTTCTTCTTCCATTCCACAGAATCTACATTCTTCTTGCTCCACTTGCTTTTTAAGGTCCCAATTCAAACGACAGTATCCCGTCAGAACACCTGTCAAAACTCTTAGTGCAGTTTGGTTTAAGCATTCATCTCTCTCTCATAGTCTCCTAGGTCTCCAATGGTCAGATCTCCTCTTTTCGGTGTTACCTACTTCTTCCAATATTCTTCCAATGGATTAGATTACATTTAATGATGTGGCTATTTAGCCTTTTCCACATCTATTGTGGTCCTCTTTATTTAGATTACATTATCCATCCCGACCCTTTTATGAAACCGATCAGTCTCGATCTTTCATGTAGTTTCTTACCGAAGACTTCCCATAGACTAACACAAATTCCGCTGGCTGAACACCACGGAGCTCTTGGCCTAGCTTTCGGGTCACATACCCACTAAAAATTCACAGCAAAAGACTTTCAGGTATATTCCTCCAACTGTGGAAGAATGGGAGATAAACCACATGAGCTGGTTTGCGAACGGATCCAAAATGGAGGTCCAACTTGGATCCGCCCCCTGGTGCAGCCAACCAAAAACTGAAATTGTTAAAAGTTTTAGACAGCAAGCAACAGTGTTTCAAAAGGAAGTTTCTGCCACTGATGATATCTTCGTTGGGTGGATGCTGGAAAACGGCTACTCTAACAGATCATTAAACATATTTTCCGTTAGACATGCTGCTAGTTTTGAATACTAAACCAACTAGGTGAAATCAATAAGATTTTCCTGAAACCAAACCAACTATGAGTGCTCTTTCCCAGTCTGCTCTTCTTCTCGTGTCTGTTACTTAGTACCTACTTTAAACAGATTAACAAATCCGCTTTTAACTGTAGGTCAAAAGCACAGATTAGTGTTATTAAACCGAACAACTTTACAAAAAGTTTCCTGAATTCTCAATTATTTGCTTTGTAGATGTTTTTTTCATTTATTTTTTCTTACTCCTCTCTACATATTAAATTTTTGTGAAGCTTGCTTCTTATTGCACGACATAGGACTTTTGGGAAGGCTAGTGAACTCTTGAAACGTGTAATGTTACGAAAAAGCGTTCGTCACGAAACAAGATTTTAACCAGGGTCGCTGGTCAGTTAACGTATGGTGTGGGATTTTAGATGGTAAAATTATAGGCCCTTTTGTTTTTTTGAAGCTTGCTTCTTATTGCACGACATAGGTCTTTTGGGAAGGCTAGTGAACTCGTGAAACGTGTGATGTTACGAAAAAGCGTTCGTCACGCTGCGCTAACTCTCTTCCTCAGTCGCCTTCTTCTTCTCTCTTTCGTAGGCTGCACAGCGGCACGCCTCTCTCTCTCTCATACACGCCGGCACGAGGCATTCCCAAACGGTCGAAAGAGAGAGAGAGAGAGAGAGTATCATGCATCTCTCTCTCTATTTGCCAAATATGTTAAAATTTTTGAAAAATTGTTAATAATTGTCAAAAAATTGGAAAAATGGTCAATAATTGTCGGAAACTGTCAAAATTTTGAAAAAATGGTTAATAATTGCCAAATATTTTCAAAAATTGTCAAAAATTTCGAAAAATGGTAAATAATTGTCAATTACTGTCAAAATTTTGAAAAAATGGTCAATAATTATAAAAGACTGACAAAAATGGTCAATAATTGTTAAAAATTGTCAAAATTTTCGAAAAATTGTAAAAAATGGCCAATAATTGTCAGAACCTGTCAAAAATGCTCAAAAATTGTCAAAAATGGTCAATAATCGTTAAAATTTGGAAAAATGGTCTAAGATGGTCAAAATTTTTGAAAATTTGTCAAAAATGATCAATAATTGTCAATACTGTCAAAATTGGTCAAAAATGGTCACTAATCGTTAAAATTTGGAAAAATGGTCAAAATTTTTGAAAAATTGTCAAGAATGATCAATAATTGTCAAAATTGGTCAATAATAGTTAAAATTTGAAAAAATTGTCGAAATTTTTGAAAAAATGGTCAATAATTGTCAAAGATTGTCAAAATTTTTCGAAAAATGGTCATTCTATTGTGCATAAGAAGCAAGCAACGTTTTTCAACGTAGGTTCTTTTTCTGATCTCCTTCATTTTTCATTTTAAAAATCTATTGTCAAAAATTTTGAAATATGTTCAAAAACTGTCAAAAATTTGGAAAAATGGTCAATAATTGTCAAAAACTGTCAAAATTTTGAAAAAATGGTCAATAATTGTTAAAAATTGTCAAAATTTTTGAAAAACGGTCAAAATTTTTGAAAAATTGGCAAAAGTGGTCAATAATTGTCAGAATCTGTCAAAAATGCTCAAAAATTGTCAAAAATTGTCAAAAATGATCAATAATTGTTAAAATTTGGAAAAATGGTCAATAATTGTCAAAATTTTGAAAAAATGGTTAATAATTGCCAAATATTTTCAAAAATTGTCAAAAATTTGGAAAAATGGTAAATAATCGTCAATTACTGACCAAAGTTTGAAAAAATGGTCAATAATTATAAAAGACTGTCAAAAATGGTCAATAATTGTTAAAAATTGTCAAAATTTTTGAAAAACGGTCAAAATTTTCGAAAAATTGTCAAAAATGGCCAATAATTGTCAGAACCTGTCAAAAATGCTCAAAAATTGTCAAAAATGGTCAATAATCGTTAAAATTTGGAAAAATGGTCTAAAATGGTCAAAATTTTTGAAAAATTGTCAAAAATGGTCAAAATTTTTGAAAAATTGTCAAAAACGATCAATAATTGTCAAAACTGTCAAAATTGGTCAATAATTGTTAAAATTTGAAAAAATTGTCAAAATTTTTGAAAAAATGGTCAATAATTGTCAAAAATTGTCAAAATTTTTGAAAAATGGTCATTCTATTGTGCATAAGAAGCAAGCAACTCTTTTCAACGTAGGTTCTTTTTCTGATCTCCTTCATTTTTCATTTTAAAAATCTATTGTCAAAAATTTTGAAATATGTTCAAAAATTGTCAAAAATGGTCAAAATTTTGAAAAAATGGTTGATAGTTGCCAAATATTTTCAAAAATTGTCAAAAATTTGCAAAAATGGTAAATAATTGTCAAAAATTGTCAATTACTGTCAAAATTTTGAAAAAATGGTCAATAATTATAAAAGACTGTCAAAAATGGTCAATAATTGTTAAAAATTGTCAAAATTTTTGAAAAATTGTCAAAAGTGGTCAATAATTGTCAGAATCTGTCAAAAATGCTCAAAAATTGTCAAAATTGGTCAATAATTGTCAAAAATTGTTAAAATATGAAAAAATAGTCAATAATTGTCAAAAATTGTCAAATTTTTTGAAAAATGGTCAAAAATTTTCGAAAAATGATCATTCTATTGTGCATAAGAAGCACAATTTCATCGTAGATTCTTTTTCTGATCTCCTTCATTTTTCATTTAAAAAATCTATTCTAATTTTGATTATATCGTTTTTACTTACTGGTGTTGAGCATTATATCCATGAGAGTGGCTTTAATTTATTATATTATTTTATAAATCACGTACAGTTCTGCTAATTAAAAAAGGTTCATAAGTTTTGTTTTATATGAAGAAGTATCAGTTAAAAGTTAGACATCATTAACTGTGGACTTTTTAGAGTGCAGTCTCGAGTTCTCGGGCTGTTAGCAATCTAATTGTCGAAATAAATATAACTTCATCTGAACTACATCGAATCGTTTCGTTTTTGTGACTGTGCTCGGAACAAAGGATAACAATGGCCTTTTTAAGAGAGTGAGGAGGTTTTTCTTAACATTCCTTATCATGTATTATTCATAGCGAATTGAGGATTATTTGTTGGTTAGGTTTCGATTGAAAGTCATTCGATTGCTTTTCGTTTGGCGACGACTTGGATGTTTATATTTTTTATACCAATAAAAATAACTTGTTTTTCGACTTTAAATACGTTAGATTTACCAGTATGATTTTACTTAAAGTATTTCCTTGATACCCAATGAAAAACAGTTAATTATTTAGAATATATCCACATAAACATCACTCCACTTAACCTTTTGGGTTGAATACTGTAGAAATTTTTTGCGTATAGAAAAAAATAAATTTATGTAAAATGCAGATTATATTATAATAATATAAGAAAAACTCATTAAAGTAATAACCACTTACAATTCCTCGATTAAATAAACGAATAAAAAAAGATAAACAAGTATAAAATTAAACCCCTGAAAATTGCTTCACTACAAATAATATAATTAGAAGGCACACTAATTGATGTCTTTATTCCTGCGTATAAAGATGGAGAGATAGTCGCTGTTTAAGTAATTAAAGGCAAAAAATGGCCGTCCACGTTTGCCAGATTTGGACGTTATTCTCTCCAAGCACGCAGATTTAATCTTCCGCTTAATTAAAATTTGCAATAAAACGGGAGCCATTTCTGAGAAAACTTGTAAACAGATTTTTATCTTTGTGTGTTTATTGTTAGGTTGTCAAGTGCGGTGTTAAAGTAATTTTATATGACGATATAAGCAGAAGAAATGAAGTAATGAATAGTTTATAAGTTAACCCAGAAATTAAAGCACCACTAAAAATGTTTCACAATCTTCAGCATGATTAGGTGTTTAGATGCTGGAGGAACGAGGAAGTACTGAAGAAGTTGGAGAGGAAACTAGGGGAGGCGGTGTATTGGGAAAACATGGTGGAGATAATGTTGGAGGGAAAGGAGGAATGGATGGAGGTAAGTGGCATAATGGAGAGCATGATTAGGGGGAGAGAAGGACTCGATATGGCATGACGGGTAGGAGTGATAGGTAGGGAGAAGACGAGGGTGTGAGCTGAGAGTGTGCGAGGGACCGCCGCCCATCTCAAAGTATGCTAGGGTAGTGATTCCGAGGCGGGGGTAACGGCGGGTTTGAGGTGGGTTTGGTTTTGGTTGGTGGCATCCCATTGGGGATGAGTCCAACACTGTTTGGGTCCTGGATAGGAGTTTCCCATCTCGACCCAAAAAAAAAGAGTATGCACAAAGAGCATCAGCAAAATGTATATACAAAAACCAATAATATTCTACTAACTACTAAGAAAACAGATGTTCAGTGTTAATCTAAAAGATTTAGAAACAGTTTTATATCCGTAAGAGCGATTGAAAACCACTGCACTGCAAATTAAGGTTTTTAAGTCAAAGGAAGACTAAAAATGATTACACGATATACTATTTAGTAATCAGATATTGTAATAGTTGTCGTTGTAACAATAATCAATTTTGGCGTTCTGTATATTTAAGAATGACTTATATAGTCAAAGGTAACACGTGGATATTCGCAATTAACATATTTTATTGCAATAACTACGAGGCCACCAAACCAAAGATTATTTAAATAATTGTTTATCGAATACAACAATTAATTACTTCAAAAAATGATTAATTAAAATAGGCGCAATGATATGAAATATAATATTTTTGATCTAACTAACTGGTCACGCATCTACTAGTTCAATTAAACCGCACTTACACGATGGAGAACATCATGGAAAAATTATAACGAAAATAAGAGGAGAGCAGCCAACAGCTCCAGAAACTTTGGCTGGATCAAGTCTGTAGAAATTTTACCGCTGTCAACAATAATAGAAGCGTCCAATCACGAGGAAGATCAATTGCCAACTTCAAATACCATTAACTATAATAACTTTAATCTCAATTGTAATAATTTGTATTGTTCGAAATAGTATTAGTTATAGTTTTTTCGTCTCATATGAATTTTCATCATTTGTAATTGTATTTAAACATATTTCGTGCTCTAAAGAAACATCTTTCATGAATTTTTATGGTTATTTGACCAAAAAGTGCTCGACCCGGAGAGAGAGAGAGTAGCAGCAGAATATGCGATCTATTGTTTAATTTGAGAAGTATTGAAGTTCCTCTATAACATAAAACTATATTTTTCTAAGTGTCAAAACAAAGTCCATTCGTGTCAAAACAGGACTCAATAGTATCGAGATGATTGGACCTGAAGAGGAATGTAAAATTTTCATATCTGATCATGATCGTAAGTCTGTGGCAGCGTTAATGAATGACAAAAAAAGAATTGGACCTAAAACTGAGCCTTGGGGTACACCACTGGTAGATTTTCAAAAATTATCAAGATTGGGGCGTCCCTGGTTTCATGAGTGATCTGCTTATTTATTCTTATTGAAAAATGTTAGACATTTAAGGGGAAAGTGAAGGTACTTGATTCCATAGAGGTCAATTCTTAGCTAGTATGGGATTGCATAGGTGCCTTAAACGCACTTGGAGACCATTGCAAGGTCTTGGTAACGCGAGGGTCATAAGGGCAAAGCTATTAGTCTAAAAAATCTAAAAAATAGGCCTTTTTCTTTTTATAAATTAACGCTACCACGAAAATAATATAATTAAATAGTAATTGAATACAAAATATAAACAAAATGGATAGTGATGATTATTCTACAGAAGATTCAAAGAAAAGAAAAATGGATGGTGTATTTGAAGTTAACAAGAGGACTAGCAGAACCCCAACTAAAAGTAAAAAAGATGAAAAGTTAGATCAAATCATAGCGTTAATGAAGGAAATGTCTGCAGATCAAAAGGATATGAAATGGGAACAACAACTGATTAAAAACGAGATCAAAGAAACCAAAGATCAACAGGCTCTGTTTAATGAGGAAATATTAAAGTTGAAAGTTGAAAACGAAGTATTGAGAAAAGAAAACCAAGCAATTAAAAAAGAAAATGCAGAAATGAAAACAGAGATGGAAGAGATTAAAAAAACAATGGAAATTATAGATAAAGAAAGAAGAAAGAATAATGTGATGATAAATGGATTAAAACTTGATACTAATGAGCCGTCGAAATTGGTAGAAAATGTCAGAAACTTTTTGAGTCAACAACTAAAAATAAATATCGATCCTAAAGCAGTTAACAAGATAGGGGAGAAAATGTGTATAGTGGAATGTCAAAAAGAAGCTGATAAAGAAAAAATTATGGCAAATAAAGCTAAATTAAAGGAGAGGAAAGAAGAAAGAGTTTTTATAAATAATGATATGACCAAGAAGGAAAGAGAAAAACAAAAAGAGATAAGGATGTTTGCAAAATTAGAAAGTCAAAAGGGAAAAGATGTAAAAACGGGATACAATAAGGTAACGGTAAATGGGCAAGAATGGAGATGGGATAAAGAAACAAATAGAATGAGAATACTGGAAAAAATACATTCAAAAAACTAAATAAAGAAACAGATATTCATGAAAAAAACAAGAAAAAGACACAGCAACGGAATTGGATATGAATAAAGTAAAATCAGCAAAGGAAATGTGGAGAATTGGAACATGGAATGTAAGAAGTATTTTAGGAAAAGAAAAAGAATTAGAAGAAGAGTTTGAAAATACAAACTTGAGAATACTAGCTATAACAGAGACAAAAAAAAAAGGACAGGGGATAGTGAAAATGGATAATGGCCATATACTCATATATAGTGGTATTGAAAATGAGAAAAGAGCGGCAGCAGGAGTTGCATGCATAATACATAGAAACTTAGAAGAACAAATTACTGGATGGAGGGGATGGTCGGAAAGATTATTGGTGATGGAAATGAAAGATAAAAATATGAACACAAAAACTATAATAATTGTATATGGACCAAATGAAGACGATACAGTAGGAAATAAAGATAGGTTTTGCGAAGATCTAACTATGGCTACAGAAAATGCAAAAGGAAAAATAATTATACTTGGAGATTTGAATAGCAGAGTGGGAACAAAAGATGACATTTATAGAGCAGTAATAGGAAAACATGGTGAAACATTTAGGAATAATAATGGAGAACGGCTGCTGGATTTTTGCATATTACACAATTTTATTGTAACTAATACATTTTTCCAACATAAAGACATACATAAATATACACGTGTGATGGAAAGCAGAAATGAAAGGTCAATAATAGATTATATATTAGTGGAAAAGAGAAATAGAAAGGAAGTATTGGATACCAAAGTTAGAAGAGGACCGGAAATAGGAAGTGACCACTATTTACTTGTAACAAAAATAAGAGAACAAGTAGAAATTACGAACCATAATAGACAAAAATTAGAAAAAACAATAGAATATGAATCGGTCAGATCATACAAACTACAAAACAAAGATATGGCAGAAAAATACAAAATAGCATTATCAGGAAAGTTCTTAAATAATTGTGATATAATGAAAAATGGTAATTTAGAAGAAATGTGGGATTATTTCAAAAAAACCGTATTGGAAACCGCTAAAGAAATATGTGGTTGTAGCAAGAAAACTAATAAGAAAAAACAAACAGCTTGGTGGACGGACGAAATTAAAATAAAAGTAAAATTAAAAAAAGAAGCGTGGAAAATGTATATAAATAACAAAACAACGGAAAACTATGAAATGTACAAAGAAAAGAGGAAAAATGTAAAAGAGTTGGTAGCAGTAGCTAAAAGAAATCAGTGGAAAGAATTTGGCGAAAAAATGGAAAGCAATAGTAAATCAAATCAAAAACTGTTTTACAAAACATTGAAGTCATTAAGAAAGGAAAAAACACAAGAAATAACCTGGATAAAAAATAAAAAAGGAGATATACTAAGAAATGAAAACGAAGTAATTGATAGATGGAAAGAGTATTTTGAGGAATTACTAGGAGCAGACAACAAAGTTCAGGACATTAACAAAAAAAAGGATGCAATAATAGAAAATAAAGACATTGTAACACTAAAAGAATTACGGAAAATAATAGATGTATTGAAAAATGGAAAATCTCCAGGAATTGATAAATTAACATCAGAAATGTTCAAGAATTTAGGGGAAACAGGAACAAAAATATTATTGAAAATATACAACACTGCTTGGAGTGAAGAACAGATTCCAGAAGATTGGAAGACAGCCTTAATAGTTCCAATATATAAAAAGGGGGATAGACAAGACTGCAATAATTATAGAGGAATAAATCTACTTAGTACAGCTATGAAAGTCTACGAGAATATTATAGACAGTAAGCTAAGACCACTGATAGAAAATACTCTCGAAGAATCGCAAAGTGGATTTAGAAGAGGGCGAAGCATACAAGACCACATATTTACGGTGAAACAGATAATTGATAAGTTCTCACAACAAGAAAAAGAGGTATATATGGGATTTATAGATATGGAAAAAGCTTTTGACAAAGTACCAAGGGAGAAGTTATGGAAAGTACTAGAAGGAAGGGGGGTAAACTACAAAATAATAGACATAATCAAAAACATTTACAAAAATAATAGAAATTGTGTAATATACAAAAATAAAGCATCAGAATCATTTTCAACACAAGAAGGATTAAGGCAAGGAGGGGGACTAAGTCCATTATTATTTACAATTTTTATTGATGAAATAATTAAAAAATCGTCAATCAAAATGGCAAAACTACACGTTGGATACAGACATTTAGGAAGAGTGGATATATCAGAAGCAGCTTTTGCAGATGATTTAATAATTATGGCAGGGAAAGAGAAGGATTTACAAAAGAATATGGAAATATGGAGCACGGTATCTGAAGAATTTGGAATGACAGTTAATCAAAGCAAAACCAAAGTTATGGTTATAGGACCGCAACAAAAACATTTGAAAATACAATTAGATGGAATAAAAATTGAGCAAGTTAGAAGATATAAATACTTGGGAGTAGAAATAGAAGAAAATGGAACGCAGGAAGTCGAAATTACCAATAGAGTACAAAAAACGATGAATCTTTATCACACGATGAATTCGACATTTATAAATAAAAAAGAGATTTCCAAGAAAACGAAGTTAAATGTATTTAAAACAATTTACCGGCCAATATTAACATTCGGATGTGAATCTTGGGTATTAACAAAGAGACAAAAGAGTCGAATACAAGCAGTTGAGATGAAGTATCTTAGGCGAGTTAAAGGAGTCACAAAGAAAGACAAACTAAGAAATACGAAAATAAGAGAAGACCTTGACATAGAATCAACACTTAAATTTATTGAAAAGAGACAATTAAGCTGGTGGGGACATTTACAAAGAATGAACGATACAAGACCAGTTAAAAAAGTATGGCAATCAAAAATACAAAAAAGAACGAAAAAGGGAAGACCAAAACAAACATGGGATGGTGTTATGGTAGGCATACTACAAGAAAAAGGAAAAACATGGACAGAGGCAAAAACAATGGCAAAAGATAAAAAACAATGGGCTAAATTTGTACATGAATAAAATTCTATCTGGACCAAAGCATCGATGAAAAAATGGATATATGTCTTAAGCATAATACTATGTAGTTGAAACAAGTATAATTGTAAAAGTATACCCTACACCATACACTATGGTAATTGGGTTTTTGATAATATATATATATATATAAATTAAATGAAAGTCATTACCAATTATTGCGATCGAAAATGTGAGATGGATTCAGAAAATCGATGTTTAATTTTTGTTGTAATGTTGTTGTTAGGGAGATATTTGTTGAGTAGTGTATTACAAAAAGTCGTACCTTTCTGTATAATCTAATGATTAATTTTTATGATGTCATTCCACAACAGTGCATTATCCTAACATAGTAATTAAAGAAGAAGCCGTTAGAAAGACGAAAGAAGTTTTTAACATTTCGAACCTCTGAAATAAAGACCCTTTTTCAACGTCATTAAAATACCGAGCCAATCAAATCTAGTAATAGTCTATCACGATAAAATTGGAAAGTTGCCGATGAGAATACTTAATCAGTTTGTCAGAGAGGATATTTTAATTGAAGAAACTTGTTAACAATTCAAATTACTCAATCTTCTATGCGTTTCCAGGAAGTTTAGAGGCATCCTTTCGTGGAATATATTAAAAAGCGATTGTTCAATGAAGCCGATACGTACTTTTGTGTTTTTTTGTACATTTAATCTACGTTCACGTGCATATATTTTATTATTTTATATGCAATACGTGTATTATTTTATCTGCCTAGACTGGATGTCGACTTATCTCGTTAGCTGTAATTACTTAAAGAAACAGTACAACTTAATGTCTA
Source organism: Lochmaea crataegi (assembly GCA_947563755.1). Lineage (NCBI taxonomy): Eukaryota > Metazoa > Arthropoda > Insecta > Coleoptera > Chrysomelidae > Lochmaea > Lochmaea crataegi. The sequence continues at coordinate 4,598,312 of OX387429.1, read as the reverse complement.
AATAGATGACATTATTTTGTGTATCGCTAATTTAACGCATAGACATAAAATAGTGATAAAATAATCCCCGTCTAGTGGAATTGTGTACGTACATTTTTCATATACAGGGTGTTTTTAACAGCCTATCCTATAACTCAGAAAGTAATGAATATTTTTATTTGGAAATTGGGAAATGTCAACTGGACCTACAATGCTATCATTTGAGGTATACTTGAGATCTGTGACGTCATCACATTGAAAAAACTTAAATGAATTAGGGGGGTGAAAGTTAGCTCAAATGAAAGGGTTTTTTTATCCCAAATTCAACGATTTACCACAATGAGGGTATTATTGTTAATAAATATGCTTTAAATTTTCAATTTAATGGTGCATATATCATGTCCAAAGTAACCTGAAGCTGGACTATTTTTACTTTTTAACTAGTTTTTAATTCAAAAGAAAAGCAGGTTGGTCAGTACACTAACACCTAATGACATTTCTTTCTCTCTAATATACAGATACATTCAAATACAAACGGAACATAAGGATTTAGTGTATTCGCCGATCTAAATAGTCCACCAACAAAACATTTCTATAAGTTCACTTCAATGAATATCAAGTATTGATCTGGACAGTTGGATTCAGAATCACTGTAAAAAAGCCCGCCCCTTCTCCTTCCAAAATTTGTTAGTTATGTGCGAGGTGTGTCCGAAGTGCGAACTGCGATTCAGTATTGAATAATTATTTGATGGGGGTAGTAAACGTCGCTACATATTGAAACAATATGCTTACGTTTTATGTTGTTAAAATCGAAAATTAATTGTTAAATTCTCTTTAAAAATTAATGTTTCGAGTTAAGATAATATGTTTTGATTTCTTTTGGCCATAACGGCTTTCAGAATAAAAATAAATTCGTAAATAAAACAAAATAGGATTCTTTAAATGCTTAGCCAGTTGGTGCGGAGTAAATTTGCTTTACTTAAATATAAAAAAATGTTTCAAGATTACTTTCAGTAGGTCTACAGGAACATAATAATATTAAAGATCTAGGAATAAATTTCGATTCTAATTTAACAGTTAAATATCATATTAACGAAACTACTACTAAGGCATTAAAGACATTGGGATTTGTACTTAGAAATAGCGAGTCCTTTTCTGTGCAAACTTTAAAGATGTTGTATTTTAGTTTGGTGCGATCAGTTTTGGAATATGGTTCTCTTATTTGGTCTCCTTCATATAATACTGATATTGAAAGCATTGAGAAAGTACAAAATAAATTTTTTCTACAGTCGCGCGTAAAATGACTAATTACTATATTCAAATGAAATCGTGAAGTCGACAAATGCCGAGGATTGTTACTTTACGCTCTAGCGCAAAAAAGGAATCTTTTTCGCTCGCTTATTTAATCAAACCACGCCCTCCGAATTAACTCAATTGGTGAATATTTAACAATTTATCAGATTAAAAATCAAATACAATTATATGAAAATTGTCAAAAATTTTGAAATATGATCAAAAATGGTCAATAATTGTCAAAAATTGTCAATTATTGTCAAAAACTGTAAAAAATGGACAATTATTGTCAAAAACTGTTAAAAATGGACAACTTTTATCAAAAACTGTCAAAAATGGACAATTTCTGTCAAAAATTGTCAATCATTACTAAGATTTTGAAAAAAGATTTATAAATGTCAAAAAATTTTGAAAAATGGTCAAAAATTGTCAAGAATGTTCAAAAATTGTCAAAAATGGTCAATAATTGTCAAAAATGGTCGATAATTGTCAAAAACTTTGATAAAATTTTGAAAAATGGTCAAACATTTTCAAAAATTGTCAAAGATGGTCAATTGTCAAAAATTTTTTGAAAAATGGTCAAAAACTGTCAAAATGGACAATTATTGTCAAAATTGGTCAAAAATTGTTAAAATTTTGAAAAATGGTCGATAATTGTCAAAAACTATCAAAAATGGTAAATAATTTTGAAAACTGGTCAAAAATTTTGAAAAATTGTCAAAAATGGCCATTAATTGTCAAAAAATATTAAAAATTGACAATTATTGTTAAAAATTGTCAAAATTTTGGAAAATAGTTGATAATTGTCAAAAATGGTCAAAAATTTGGAAAAATGGTCTAAAATTTGGAAAAATTGTCAAATACTTTCAAAAATGGCTAAAAATTGTCAATTATTTAAAAAAAATGGACAATTATTGTCAAAAGTAATCAATAATTGTCAAAAATTGTTAAAATTTTGAAAAATGGTCGATAATTGTCAAAAACTATAAAAAATGGTCAAAATTTTGAAAAATGGTCAAACATTTTAAAATTTTTGAAAAATTGTCAAAAATGGTCAATAATTGTTAGAACCTGTCAAAAATAATCAATAATAATCAAAAATTATCAAAAACTGTCAAAAATGGACAATTATTGTTTAAAATTGTCAAACTTTTGAAAAATAGTTGATAATTGTCAAAAATTGTTAAAGTATTTGAAAAATTATCAAAAATATTGAAATATGGTAAAAAATGGTCAAAAATTTGGAAAAATGGTTCATAATTGTCAACAATTGTCAATAATTATCAAAAATGGTCAATAATTTTGAAAAATTGTCAAAAATGGTCAAAAACTATCAAAAATGGTTAAAAATTGTCAATTATTGTTAAAAATTGTTAAAAATGGACAATTATTGTCAGAAACTGTCAAAAATGGTTAAAAATTGTCATCATTTTGAAAAATGGTCAAAAATTATCAAAAATTTTGAAAAATATATGGTCAATAATTTTGAAAAATATATGGTCAATAATTGTCAAAAATGGTCAATAATTGTCAAAATTTTGAGAAATGGTCAATAATCATTAAAAGATGTCAAAGTCTTGAAAAATAGTCAATAAATAATACGAGCCGTTTCCGAAAATCGATTTAAACACGTAATTTATAAAATCGATTTATTAAAAATCTATTAATATTACTATAAAAATCGATTATAAGAAAATAATAATCGATTTATATAAAAATCGATTATTTTTTAACATCCCTAGTCAGTCGATCTTGTTAAGGTTAATCATGATGAATAGCGAAAGTGACGATTATTCTAGCACACCTATTATAACCTAAGATAATATAAAAAACTGTTTTAATTATTAAAAGGGCGACGGTAGAAAAAATTATGTGTATTTTTCGAGCGTAAAGTAAAATTGCCGCTTCCTCAAGCGGCAATCTGTTACTTTACGCTCTAAATACACAAATAACTATTTAAGAGTATGCGCATACAAAATGGGTTTCAATAGGTAACAATACACATATGATGACATATCTTCAATACTTAATATCTCGACACTACACCATAGAAAGTTAGAAGCAGATTTGTGTTTTCTCCATAAAATTTTAAATGGTAGTATTCAAATTCCAGATGTATTACGTTTAATATGTTTTAATACCAACACTAGAAGAACTCGTAATACTGAGATATTTAATATTCCATTTCATACCACCAATTATGGTCAAAATGAATCACAAGAATTTTAAAATCTGCCAATAAACATGGTGGTAGTCTGGATTTATTTGGAACATTTAAGAAATCAGTTAAGCTTCTAAATATTTAAGCATATTAATTTAATTTTTAATGATTTTTTTTTTATAAATGAACTCTTTATACTGAATGAACATTCTTTTGTAAAAATGGTAAAACCGTAAATAAATAAATAAATAAATAAAAATAAAACTTGAGTCTCTGATAATGCGATTGAATTTCTAGTTGATCGATCGTTGATTTTGGAATACCCTGTAGAACAAATATAAGGATAAACAAAGTAATAAAAGAATTCAATTACCTACGAGCCGAAGATGGAATCTAAAGTGGTATAATAAAGCGATCTTTTACAAACTCAATTTTGAATAATGCAAAAGCTCGGTGTTTGTCCCTATCAGTACTACCCGGCGAGATCTTTATTCTAACTCAACAATGATGGATGCAAGTCCCATCCACATGTCTTTTCATGTTGTTTGGCGTCCAAGACAGCATCACATCGTGCTCTAAACGGCATTTAAAGGCAACACAGCAGCAGTCATATCTCGACTTATATCTCGAAACTAACTGATTTAGTTGTCTAGGTATTCGTGGGCGTATTCTGTTAGTATATATCTGGGCTCTTGAGGTCAGAGATGGTATCTGGAAAGAGTCGGGGATGCAACTCGAGATTATTTATAGCCGATGAAACCGTCCTCCATAAGTCATGGCCGTCGTGATCCCGCAGGGTTGCTACTCGACAAGATACTAAAAAGAATTTTCGGGTTTGGTATGTGAATTAAAAAAAGATGTAGTCATCTTATTTTATCGGGAAACGGTTTTTATTTAAAAAATTTGGTTATATTAACATGAAACGAAACAAATATCTTTATTTAATCTTAATTATAACGAATTTTGAATTATGGTTGTAGGTACCTACATTAATTATATTAGATAAAAAAATCGATTTTCGATTTTAATTTATCCCATATACCATACAAGGTGAAAAACGTTTGAGTGATGACCTCATTTTGTAACATGTCTATCGACCTGTTTCGATTTTACGGAATAAATCCTTTTAATTAGCGCTCGTCGTCACTGGCCACATCCAATTATAGTTCTGTGATCCCAAACTCTTCAACCCTGACCGTTAGACAATTGACGTCTGCCAACGGACGCTTCCATTTTTTGCACAACGCCACGTGAAACACCCCTTTTTGTTATCGACCGTCTAAGGGGAAACATCATCTTTCGCTATCTTTCATCTCTTAAGTACCTATCTTATGAATTTTGCTGTGGTAAGTTCAAAATCATAATTTATAATTAATAAGCTTCTTCTAAAGTACTGTCTGATATAATTTTCGTATGCATTCTTTATTTTTTTCACAGAGATAGACGAAATTAAATTCAACACGTGGTCATAAACTGTTCTTTTATACTAATATGGTAGTTTTAAGCCAAATATTCTTTTATAATTCACTGTTTTACTTTTATACAAACATTTTCAAGTTTTTTCAGTTGCGAAATAACTCTTTTAATTATAAAATAACACTTTTATAAACCGTTAACCTATAAAATATTCTTTCGTAACGCCAGTGCCGGTTTCATATATTTCCTAAGCACGATATTTTTTCATATAACTAAATAAATAACTTTTTGCTATGATTAGTTTCTTTCGGATCATTAGTATATTTTTTTAATTTAGCCGATAATTGCTATTTTTACTGTTTTAACATGGAACATATAATGTTGGAAAGCTTTCAGTAAATTAAATCAATTTTTTGACTTTCAAATAACTGCCTTCCTTTTCTTTAACCTGAAAAGCTGACCAACATAATGTGCCATTACATTCAAGTTCCTACATATCCCTGATCCACCTGTACTTCTAGGTAAGCACAGCCCCTAGGCTAGAATATAACGCCGAGGATATAAACCCAAGAATATAACCCTAGGCGAGGATATAACCCTAGGCTAGGATATAACCGAAGAATTTAACCGGAGAATATAACCCCGAGAATATAACCCCAAGAATATAGCCAAGGATACAGCCCTAGCTCAAAATACCGCCCTAGAACAGAACTCATCAGTTCAGGTCAAGACCTGACTTCCTCTCCAGGAAACCACTTCATCTAAGCTAAGTACCGATTAAAGTACAAATTCCTCTATTCGTTTCCTGTGGCAGAATCAATTAAAAAGTTTGTTTTAACTCTATCTTTCATTTTTTTAAAATCCTCAACTATAAAAGTTGAGGGAGATACCGCCCGGGGTAATTTTTAGTAACTTTTTTATTTTTAACTTATATTCAAATTTTACAAGGCGTTTCTACCTTTTCCGCCTTAGTTTTTAGTACTTTTTATCGTTAAAAAGGTAGTGGCGCCCTCAACTTTTACAACCCTTCTGTTATCCTTGTGTGACATAAACTTGGGGTCGAATCACCCTTGAGAGGAGTCTCTAGCCGGAGCCCTTCGAGCTGGTGTCCTGTGAGGTACAGACATTTACCGTTACAAATTGGCGCCTTTACCGTTACAAATTGGCGCCCAACTAAAAGCACACATTTACAGTTACAATTTAAAAAAACTGTCACTGATTCATTTGAATTTCATTTAAAAAATACTCAAATAAAATCAAAAATTCTATACTTTTACGTAATAACTAAATATACAGGAAAAGCCTCCAAGTAGGATTCTTCTTCCATTCTACAGAATCTACTTTCTTTTTGTTCCACTAGTTTGAGCTTTTTGAGATGACCATTCAGGCGACAGTGTCCTGTTTAAACTCTTAGTGCACTGTTACTCTGGCCTAGGTTGTGGTTGTTTTCCAGGAATAGTTTTGTTTGTCTTAACCCTACTATACTCTATTTGAAAAAGGCAGAAAGCAATAAACCCTTGTAAAATGACCATTCCAAGGACGTACCTGCTTGTGATTCTAAAAATAAAGAATTTTCGCAATAATAGAAAAATCTACTATTTGGACGAGACATGACTAAACGAAGTGTACACCGTCGGAAAAATAGAGCGAGATAAAAATGTAACCTCTTCTTATCAAGCGTTTTTGGATGGTTTATCTGTAAGAATAAAAGCATCTCGTGGAAAAGGAAAACGACTGATAATTACGCATATTGGAAGTACAGATGGGTTTTTGAAAGAAGGTTGGTTAGCATTTGAGTCAATTCACACCGGAGACTATCACGAAGATATGAATGGTGATGTTTTTGAGGACTATTTTTCACAAAAAATGATAACTCTAATTCCGCCCAAATCGGTAATTGTTTTGGACAACACTCTGTAACATGTCTATCGACCTGTTTCGATTTTATAGAATAAATCCTTTTAATTACCTCTCGTCGTCACATTAGCCACTTCCAGTTATAGTTCTGTGATCTCAAATTCTCCTACTCCGAACGCTAAAACAATCGACGTCTGCCAACGGACGCTTCCATTTTTTCAACGCCACGAGTGGCAGCCCTTTCCGCTATCGACCCTCTTCGAGGAAAGGCCTCCATTTTTTTTATCGGTTTTATGCCTTTCCTATTTAATTAACTTTGCTGTGGTAGGCAGAGCCCCAAGACCTAGGCTGGGATACACCCCTAGGCTAGGATACAAGATATAAGACCTAGACCAGGATACAGCCCTAGACCAGGATACCGCCCTAGACCAGGACACAGCTGCTAGGATACCGTCCTAATCAGGACATATTTATCTTTCTATCTTCTTCGAGATCTAGTCTCCATCTTCTCAAGACTTCATAGAGGAAAGATCTACCTACCTTTTCCGGAAACAACCACTTCATAAGCTATAAAAGTACAATTCCTCCTCACATTTGTTAAGTTCCTGTGGCAGAATAATAAAATATAAATTTGTTTTAAATCCATTTTTTTTCTAAATCCTCAACTATAAAAGTGAGGGAGGAGAGATCGCCTGGGGTAAAGTTTTAAGTGTTCTATTTTTGAAGTAACTTTTTTATTATTCCATTTCTTGTTAACTTTTATTTAAATTCTACAAGGCGTTTTTACCTTTTCCACCTTAGTTTTTTTTAATTCATTTGTATTTTTTATCGACGTCAAAAAGGTAGTGGCGCCCTCAATTTTTTACAACCATTCTGTTAACCTTGAGTGACATAAACTTGGGATCGAATCACCCTCGAGTGGAGTCTCTAGCCGGAGCCCTTCAAGCTGGCGCCCCTCTCCGTTACAGCTCTTTATCATTCAAGGAGATGTGTGAAATTGCCTACCAACTCTTGGAAAAAACCGGAAATCATTCGGTGGCTTTTAGATTAAGAAATTACATTTAAGGAGGATATGTTAGAAAAAGAACTGCTGACAATTGTAAAAATACATAAACATCATTTCCTAAGGCAAAAAACCGGAATATTATAATACTTCGACTTTCTCCTTACTATTGAAGAAGCTCTGGAACAAGTTAATAAGTTATGGCTAGTCTTTGTCGTAATAATGTTTTTCATTTAATATCGTACCTACTGACAGCCCTAAAGATATGGCTATGGCTGCAATTACAAGCGACCCGAAGATGGGATTTATATTGTAAACCGGCGTTGTACAGGGTTGGGTAAGCAAATAACAGAATAAAGATATGAATTATAATGTAAATCGTTTTATTATTCTGGAGTTTTAGTTGCCCACCCGGTAAGGGTTTTGCATGTTAAATTAGGTTTTATTACTCTCTGACTATTTCAAACAGATTATAGATCTTTCCAATGGTCAGATTTTTTCTTCTTTTTGGCGTTGTCTATTTTTTACAATATTACATTGGTGCTGATACCGCAAAAGGGTGTTTCAGTCCCTCTCTTTGCTAGTTCATCTGCTATGCAATTTCCTTCTATTCCAGTGTGTCCTGGAACCCACAGTAAGGTGGTAAGGTGTTGTTCTTGCCTAGTTCATCGATTTCTCCTAGGCATTCCCATACCACTTTAGAACTGATTACACAAGAACTGATGATCCGACATGATGATAATCCTTTCTATATATTTGATCAATATCGAACTGGGCACACTTTCCTATGACGTGGGCATATTTTCATCACACATCACAGGATAGTCTTTGAATTCTGGAGAGGTTGTCTTTCATCATCAATAGGCTAGCCCTACAACTCCACGCAGCGATGATTGGTCTCACTATGGCTGTGTGCTTCCAGCTCAGAATCCATGGGTTTCAGCCCAAATTTTTCTCCTGCACACCATTTTTACTTCGTGTATTCCACCGGAGTTAACTATATAGGCTCAGACCTAGATAGTTGATCTCTTGCCTCCATTCAACCTCGCTTCTATCAAGTTCAACGGTTTTGTCGTTGGGTTTTCTTTTATTAGATGGTTTTGGTGGGGTTGATGTTCATTCCCCCCTTCCTACACTAGTTATTCGTATTGTTCAGTCCCCTTTGTACGATGTCCAAATTTTATGACAGTGTCATCAGCATATCCTTAGCAGGATACTACGAGGTCAGTCAAACCCACTGATATAGGGTTTAGTATGCTGCAACTTTTTAGAATTCTATTCTACGAATTTTTTACCTTTTCAACTTAGAATTTGAAAATAGATCTAACTACCAGTACTGTATTCAGTTTTAGAGCTCATACCACTAAAGCTGCCTCTTCCAGTTTGCAAACAATTAGTAGGTACTACAGTTATAAAGTATTTCAACGGGCTATACACAATAAAGAAGTTGTTGACATGAGAATAAAAAACATAAAAAACACCATTAACGAGTTCCCCAAGGATTACATTATAAACATTAAATCCTATCATTGTCGTGTACCCGGGAGAAAAAAGAGCTCTTAAATGCAGATGAATAGCTATTCAACATAACTCAAATGCAGTACGTGATAAATTTCGAAATGACTGTATTAACAACAGAAATCAAGGTAGAATATTCAGTTGACGTAACAGACATTCGATTTTATACTTATGATCGTCCGCCATTTAAGGATAGTTATGTAAACTAAATGGCAAGAAACAGGGTGTCATGTTTCTCATGTGACAAAATAATTAGCCGATAGTATCGGATAGAAAAGTGCTATATCCATCTATTGAGATTTTTTTCAAGACAAACTTATCAACGGTGTGATTAATTTAGATTATTTATTTGAATTGAAAGTATAAAAGCAAGTTCTTAGTATTTTTATCGTCAAAAAGGTAGTGGCGCCCTCAATTTTTACAACCCTTCTGTTATCCCTGTGTGACATAAACTTGGGGTCGAATCACCCTTGAGAGGAGTCTCTAGCCGGAGCCCTTCGAGCTGGTGCCCTGTGAGGTACAGACAGTAACCGTTACAAATTGGTGCCCAACTAAAAGCAGCATTTACCGTTACAAATTGGCGCCCAACTAAAAGCAGCATTTACCGTTACAAATTGGCGCCCAACTAAAAGCACACATTTACCGTTACATGACTACGGGAACTTTTCCACTCGCCTAACCTCAAAAATTCATGGTTGAAGAAAAGAAAATATTTCATCATAATCAAGATCCCTTTTATCATTTAATGGCTTATGGTGTATGTTAACCTAGTAGAGGACTACCTGACGGGGCGTGTGATAGTAGTCTTGAGGAATGGAGTATGAGACGGAGGCTGGAATGCCCATGGCTCTGTTCTGGGACCGACGCTATGGAAGTGTGTGTTTGATGAGGTTTATGGGATAGTATGTGAAGAGGGATGTGAGGTTATGGTGTATGCGGACGATGTGAGTCTGGTATGTACGGCAAAGGGAGAGGCAGAGATTGAAAGAAAGGCAGAGAGGATGTGTAGGAAGATTGTGGAGAAGGTAGAGCTGGAAGTCACGGTGGATAAGATGGTGGGGTTGCTAGTGAAGGGACGGAGCAAGACGAGGGAAGTGGGGGTGATGGTGAAGAGAATTCGTTTGCAGGAGTCTGTGAAATACCTAGGGGTATCCTTCAAATCTCACATGTTAAAGGCGGCACAGAAGAGGAAAGTGAGGGCAGCAAGGCTGGTGAAATTGATGTGTAATGTGAAAGGGCCGGGAGAGTGGAAGAGGAGGATAATTGGTAGGAGGGTAGAGCAGAGTATGCTGTACGGTGCGGAGGTGTGGGGTGAAAGAGCAGGAGTGAATGCGAGGGTTAAGCGACTCCTGCGGGTGCAGAGAGGGATACTCCTGAAGGTGGTGCAGGGAGGACAGTGGGTGGACTGGCGACAGCGGTGCTGTCAAGGTCCGACCCATTGGACCCTAGACGCTAGAGGGGTGCGACCAGAGAGGAAGTACAAAAAATGTGGGAGGAGTATGAGGGCGCGCTTAAAGTAGCGAATGGGAGTAGGAGAGATTGGATGGACCGGACATTCGGGAAAGGTGAACTACTTCTTGACACAGGTGCTCACTGAACATGGGTCCAGAGTAGGGTACCTCCATAAGATTGAGAAAACAGAGGCTGGAATGTGCGAGAGGTGTGAAGTGGAGGATGATGTGGGGCATGTGTTTAGATGCTGGAAGAACGAGGAAATTCTGAAGAAGTTGGAGAGGAAACTAGGGGAGAACATGGTGGAGATAATGTTGAGGGGGGAGGAGGAATGGATGGAAGTAAGTGGCGAAGTGGAGAGCATGATTAGGGGGAGAGGACTCGATGTGGCATGGGAGGTAGGAGTAATAGGTAGGGAGAAGACGACGGAGTGAGCGGAGAGTGTGCGAGGGACCACCGCCCGCTTCGAAGTCTGCTAGGGTAGTGATTTCGAGGCGCGGGTAACGGCGAGTATGAGATGGTTTTGGTTGGTGGCATCCCATTGGGGATGAGTCCAACACTGTTTGGGTCCTGGATAGGACCTATTCGAACATGAGTTTCCATCTTGACCCGAAAAAAAGTGTGTATGTTAATGTTTATATTGTTGAAAATATTTTTAAATATCTGTGCTGTCCCTTCTTTTTTATCTAGCCTAGCGCCTTGTTTGATAACCTTTAGTTTCCTCATTATATCTCTATTCCATATTCGTTTCCGTCTTTCTGTTTTTCTAGTTTTCAGTTTTCAGAGAAAATTAGTTATTATAGAAACATATTAAAAATTAAAATAATGTTATTCTTGTCAACAAAAACGTTGTATCCGTTGACCAGGACTAGCGATTTGCACAATTTCAAAGAAAAAGTTTATATTCAACTTCGTCTATTCCTGTAATTGTTCTTTGATTTATTACAGAATTGTTAGTATTTTATGTATTGCGGACGATGTTTCGCATATTTATATCGAATTAAAGCTCATTAAAAAGTCTAAAGGAATTCTTCGTCAATTATGCAGCCCGATGTAGAATATCGGAAGTAACTACAGCAATGTGAGTAGTAGATTCTTCGAAGGATCTTAGTCGTGAATAAATAAACAATTTAAATTAGTACAAGCTAAATTTATCACGTTTATTAGCAAAAACAAAATTTCTGAATCTAATCGGATATTAATACAGAATTCTTTGAAATTTCTAAAAACACTGTATCTAAATAGGCCTATCTAAACGGATCTCATAGAGACCATTAATACTATTTTCATTATTCTTTCTCTAAAGTTTGTCGTTGAATTGCCGGACACGGTACGGTACGGGAGGAACTGGCATTTTTTTTATTTAAAAAATACCCCTTGGGGTATCTTTCTGATTTAAAACTAGTCTTATAAGACATTAATTTGCATCTAACTATTCTTAAAACTAGGTACTTATTATCTACACTCAATCCAATGATGTCTTCCAGAATCTTCTAATCTACAGTATACACTACAGTCATGCACTGTACTCTGCTTTACACAAAACACACTACACAAGATCGATTGGCTTGGTTCTTTTCAGTCTTCGGAAATGATGTTGGTCGTCCAGCAGCTGAAGAGCTTCTGCATTCACATGTTGATGGAGCCTGGCTAACCTTTTAATCTCTCTTTGAATGATCTCTGTGCATATCAGAGTTACGAACATACCAGGAACATACCATTATCGACCAATTTAGTTGGAATTAATCAATAAACAGATCACCAACTCATCCATTAATGCTGTCAGTTACTTATTGTTTCAAATCCAATCTCACTGTTTCCTCAATCTAAATATTTCAACAGCACCTTCCGGTTAAAAATTAAGCGGTTAAACTGTTATAAGTAGACGAAATGAAAATATCTTTCCTGCATTACCAGCTTCCAGATGACCCAGCCTGGTGATTTCTTGTGATCTCTCCAGTTCACATAAATAATCACATAGTTGTCCTTTGATTTCTATTTAAAATCTACGACATGTCAACAGCTCTCGCTAATTAAGAAACTCGGAGAAAGATACGGCGTTGCCATGTAGCGCGACAAAAATAATTACATGATATATTTTACCTTGTAAATTAAAATACAATGTGTTCATTTGAAAAGGACCCACCCTTAATATTTCAAAAATGGGACATATTAGAAAGTAATGCCGAAACACGTCAACTTTTAACTTGAGAGGGACACTTTGTAACAGGAGATCCTGTTTCTCTGCTCAATATAATTCGTTTTGCTTATATATTACCTATTTTAGTACCTCTCGAGCCATCTAACGGCAATGCCTAGGAACGCATTTAACTACATTTAATTATAATGTCGACGCACGTTAGATTCCTTACTTATGTTCTCATATATTTTCTGAGAGGGCACTGTTAAAGATTTAAAACATCCGAAAATTGTCAGAAATGATGTGCGCAGAAAAGTTTGTTGGTAATTAGATACCATCTTGGAGACAAGCCTGACCGGCGTTCTCTTGATTGTCTAAAAAGAAAGACAATTATAATGTGAGTTGTGTCGAAGGAAATTCTAAGTAAGTCAATACCTTTTTATACATTACTAATGATTGTCGTGCATATATCTTTGAAATGTTTGTGGGATGACTCTGTCATTCTAAATTAATTGCTTTCGCCAACAGCACTTGTTGCTTGTAGAAGCTTCTAAAAATTCCTGTGTATTTTTAGATTGCAACAACTCTCCATTCTACGTTCTACATTCTACCTTTTCCATTCTACTTTCTCCATTCTACATTCTACGTTCTACATTCTACGTTCTACATTCTACATTCTACCTGATTCAAATAGCAACTTGATTTGAAAATGAATTCAATTCGATTCTCCACTTCCGACACTACGTTATACTTGCTTTTACAAGTATGGATCATATTATGTCCAGTACTTTATTGACATAAAATTCGTTTCTCTTCTCCTTTGGAGAATACGAAAACCATTGATAGATGCATAAGCCGATATATATTTCTAATATTTGATTACTCATACCATGGTAGAACCTTTAGCATTGAACTAATTTCCCTCGAAATCTTATTAATTTGTATACTTAATGTACGACGGCCAAGGGCCATATTTCTTTGATTCATCATATTTTTGTAGAACCTTTAGCATTGAACTAATTTCCCTAGGAACCTAATTAATTTGTATATTTCATGTACGACGGCCAAGGGCCATATTTGTAAAATAGTAGGGACCAAAGTCGACTTTAAGTAGGATATTCTTCATTAGATTGTTAAGTTACTTTCCCGATTTTTATTTAATGATCATCTAAGTACCTATAAAAACAATATACTCCGTTTTTCGTCATTTGATCAGGATAAATTATATTATTTCGTTTTACAAATGACGTGGCGCTCAAACAATTTATATGCCAGACAAATTTTTATTATCTAAGTGTTATACAACATTTAGGCGAAAATTCACGACCCATTGTTTTACCTAGAGCTTAGTCGAAGGCATACCGTAAGTAACTTTAGATTTATATCTTTTTATCGTTATATCTACCTTGGCGCTAATGTCATAATTGTCAGATTCACCCCCTCCCTACTTGAGACACCCCTTACATTTTTTCAAATAACATTAGGTATCAAGTCATACCTCATTTAAAAGGTCTGGTAAATCTTTATACAATCATTTTGTTTTGCCTTTGATACCAGCATTCCATTGTTATTTAATCATTGTTTAAAATTGGCACTTTTTGAACTTTTCGTATGCCCCCGTATTGTGTTATGATAAAAAGACTCTTTAAAGAATAAAAAATTTACAAATAGTAAAAAGACAACTGTTAACAAGAAAAAACTGCCTTTTAATCATGTGTCCAAAGTGACCACCGTTAACATTCAGGCAATAAAAGTTTGAAAAAATGTAAGGGGTGTCTCCTCCAGTAGGGAGGAGGTGGATCTGACGTTTATAACATTAGCGCCAAAAAGTGTCCCCCTCAAGTTAAAAGTTGACGTGTTTCGGCATTTCTTTCTAATATGTCCCATTTTTGAAATATTAAGGGTGGGTCCTTTTCAAATGAACACAGTGTATAAAAATTACATGAAAATTAAAATATTTTACAACTTGTTATAAAAATATGAGCAATTTGTGTACCTACAACTTCCTTACTATGAATTTGCAAAGTACACAAACAAATTGTTGAAAATTAGAAATTAATCTACATCTGACAACTTCGCTTGATGAGCTCCTCTAAAGCGCGGGTGTATCATTAAAGATCTTTTAACAAGCTTCTAACACGCCAACTTGAGCTTTCTTCACATCTAGGCTAATAACTAATTTTGCAGATTAGCAGTGAAATAAAAGTTTTGTTCCCAACAAGAAGTGGTAGCGCTCGTTCTTAATGTACTTGTCCGCGGACTGCGGAGCAATAATTACTGATTTATAATTGGTTTAGCTTGAACTGGCATGTTTTGTCAACAACAAAAGTAATTATTTTGAATTACCCAAGGGCAAATTCCTTATACCTACCTTTTCAATTGTGGTAGTAGTTTTTATTTGTGAAGTATGCATAAGTGTATTGTTGAACCAATGCAGTAATCGTATTACGATAAAGCTCTTTTCATTGCGGCAAAATTCATGAAAGATATTTTATGTGCTATTTATATGCTATTAGTTTTATTATTAGATGTTATTTATTGTTATTATGTACCTAATCTTCTTTAACTGAATCATTTAATTTTGAGATTTTGAATGTATTTTATTAGTAGTGATTGTAAACTTTGGAATTTTTTACTTTTTTTCAGCAAATCTTTAAAAACATTTCAAGGCAATATATATTTTCATTTTCATACAGGGTATCCCAGGACTTCGTACCAAAAACTTGGGAGAATTAGGGATGCGCGATACTATCCGATATTCCAGTGTATCGATACTTTTACTTCCGATACACGATATTTTGTATCGATACTATGCTTTTCGATGCATTCCAAGTATCGATAAATTTGTAGTGTATCGATACCTTGCGATACGGGATTTTTAGTGGTAGCGGCAAGTGGCGTTATATATAGTGATGAGCGATATCGTGATTTTTTAATCACGTTGTAAAATGATGTCGTGTTTTTTTTAACGAAACTAAAAATAAAAAACGAAAAATGTGCAGTTTTTTGCGTTTTTCGAGCTAATTTTGAGGTTATGTAGAAAAGTGACTGGTGTAAAAGTTGTAGATTTTCTCAAGATCTACAACTTTTATAATCAACTTTTTTTCCTAGGATTCTAATTTTTGCCGGAATTCGCAATAATGTCCTTTTTTAACCCCCAAAACAGTGTATTTTACCGAAAAAACGTCAAAATTCGAAAAATTTCCAATATTTTAATTGAAATTTTTTTTCGTGGTTTGTCACTATGTAAACTACCTTTTACCAAATTTTCATCTAAATCGAACATTTTTTAACGATACTAATAATAAAAAACGAAAAACGCAGTTTTTCGAGCTAATTTTGAGGTTATGTGAAAAAGTCACTAATGAAAAAGTTGTAGATTTTTTCAAGATCTACAACTTTTATATTCAACTTTTTATTCTAGAAACTCAACTTTGGCCGGAAATCGCAATAATGTCTTTTTCCACCCCCCCCCCCCCCAAAAAGTGTTTTTTACCGATTATTTCCTTCCTATTAATTTTGACCAATCGCTATCAAGAATTGGTATGTCAAATATAAATTTTAAATGGAAAAATTACTTAACAACTGTCAACTTAGCTGTCAGCAGTTTTTCCGGAAAAAAAATCGAAAAATTGTCATGCAAGTTTGACAAGTTGCCTGGTAAAAACAAACTTTGGTCAAAATTAATCGGAAAGAAATAATGGGGGGAATAATCTTACCAAATATCCCTCGTGCATCTAATTTTTCCTGTGGAAAAATTGGAACACTCGTTTCTAAGTAATCTGTTTTAACAAATTACTTAGAAACTCGTTTTTCCGAATTTTTCCGGAAAAATTAAATGCACTAGGGATATTACCCCCGAAAAAACGTTATAACACGAAAAATTTCCAATATTTTAATTTGAAACTTTTTTTCATGGTTTGTGACTATCAAAGCTACCTTCTACTAAATTTTCATCAAAATCGAACATTTTTTAACGAAACCAAAAATAAAAAACGAAAAATGCAGTTTTTTACGTTTTTCGAGCTAATTTTGAAGTTATGTGAAAAAGTCACTAATGAAAAAGTTGTAGATTTTCTCAATATCTACAACTTTTATAATCAACTTTTTATTCTAGAAACTCAACTTTGGACGGAAATCGCAATAATGTCTTTTTCCACCCCGCAAAAAAAAGTGTTTTTTACCGAAAATACGTCGTAACTCGAGAAATTTCCAATATTTTAATTCGAAATTTTTTTTCATGGTTTGTGACTATGAAAGCTACCTTCTACTAAATTTTCATCAAAATCGAACATTTTTTAACGAAACCAAAAATAAAAAACGAAAAATGCAGTTTTTTACGTTTTTCGAGCTAATTTTGAGGTTATGTGGAAAAGTCACCAATGAAGAAGTTGTAGATTTTCTCAAGATCTACAACTTTTCATTCTAGAACCTCAACTTTGGCCGGAAATCGCAATAATGTCTTTTTCCACCCCCCAAAAAGGTGTTTTTTACCGAAAAAACGTCAAAATTAGATCTCGGATCGTTAACGTATCGATACTACAAGTATCGATAAATTAATATTCGATATTCTACTGTTACTTTACGTTCCGATCCGTATCGATACCTAATATCGATACTTTCTAGTGTATCGCGCAACCCTAGGGAGAATATTGTACTTCATATAAAATTTTACTAATTTCTAATAAGCCGTTTAATAATTAATTATAAATGAAACTATTTTCAATTCCCAACTTTAGAGCCCTATAGTTCGTAAGCGAAGGGCGCAAGGAAACATTTTTATATGAAGTACTATAATTATTCTTAATGTCTCTATCATCAGGGGACACCCTGTATAAACTATACAGTGCGTCATTTCCACTTCAAGTGGTCATCTAATAGGGTTGCAGCAGATGCTCAAAATGTTGTACTTCAATACGATCTTTAAAACGTCTTTAATTCTTCTCATCTCTGCGGTAATTATAACTTTTAGTTCCTGAATATTCGCAGGTTTCGTTTTATAAACTATTTTTTTAGTAACCTCATAGGATAAAGTCTAGGAGATCTATATCGGGCGCTTGCGAGGGCCATTCGATCGGAACATTATCCATAATTATGTCTGCAAACTCTTCACATCTATCAAAATCGTCATCTGACAACTCTTGAACCAACTTCCCTTTGTATGGATGGAATTAATTATCACGTAAAATTCTCATAATGGATTTTTGCGAAATATCAAGTTCCCTGGATATTTTCCTAGTACTCAAGTGTTTCTTCTCACATGACACAAACATCTAAAGATTTGTCTTCCGTTGAAGCAGTTTTTCTTCGTTTTGATATGAATAAATATTGTAATGTGTAGATGGAGTAATGGGGTTTATTATTTTATTTATTAAATTGATTATTGAAATTGTGATTTTATTGTATAGTTGGGCGCCAATATTTATTTAAAAATAAAATAAATATGAAGTTTTGAATACAGTTAATGATCTTTTTATTTTTTTATATAATTCCACCTATTAAAATTTTATTAAATTTACCTGTATCTTTCTCAGTACAACCCTGTAACTTACTCTGATAAAGCACGAAACTACCAATCTCAGTCGGATTCGTTAGTTTTGTTTGGAGTCGACGCTCTACGCACTCTTTTTAATTATCTCCAAAATGGCTGTTCAATAATAGACAAGTTGTTGAATTAAACGAAGAAATATCATATTTTTATTGAGAAAAAAAATTCTTTTTTATATCATTAATTTTTTTTACTTTTTAGTTAGATTTATTAAAAGTTGTGTTTACGGATTAATTGGAACTATATTGAAGGTTATCCATACACAAATGTCACCATATAATAAAAAGAAATTTCGGAATTCGGACCCTATGCCTACAATTTATAATTTTTGGCTATCAAGACATAATAATTTATGTTGTATATATACCATATGAGTTATGTCAAACCTAAAAAAGGGACGTTTTATCAATAATTCTCCTTTTTTTCAATTATTTCCATAATTAATATTATTATTTTCCAAATATATATAAACAATTAATAAAAAAGGTAGCAAAGCTACTTATGCATCCTTAACCGGAACCCAACATTAAAAAGCTTAACTATTGATACTCTACAATCTACATTGTTTAAATAAACAGCACGCCGACTATGTCGACTCAAAAACTATCCCAAGGCAATTAATAATAACTTTAGTGTCATTTTTCAAAGTGGTAGACGGCTTCTTAAATCTAGCGTGATAATCTTACAACAACGCATGCATGCTTGCCACTACGACGGGCCATCTGTTACGATTCCTCGGAGTATTTTCTTCTTCTTTGTAGGACCGGACTGGACCAGCAGAACAGCTAAGACAATCAATGCTCCAAAATAAAGTGAAACATAATAAGGATGAAAAGTTAAAGAAAAATTTCAAATGATGCACTGAAAAGACCTATTGTGCCCTTACAATTAGTTAGTTTACAAATTGTTTTACTATCATGCGTAAAATTAGACTAAGGCCCGGTCTTTTCATCTACGAATAAATAAGCCTTATCTGACAGATAGTTATCTATCGAATAAGTCCAACGCGTCTTTTCACGTCAAATTATCTGGTAGATTACTATCTGACAGATAACAGTTTTTGTAACTAAGTACGGACCTGGAATTTTAAATTTCTAGCGTCACTGAGTTGATTTTTGACAGATCTTAGGGTTTATTAGTTAAGTTTGTATAGTTTTGTCTGTGTCTTCAGAGAGTGTCTTTCAAATAATTATGATATGGATAAACAAAAACGATCGAGATTAGACTGTCATTACAAATAGCTCTAAGATTTATTTATTGAAAATAAAAAAAACGGATGCTTTGGTTTGGAAAAATAGAGAAGAATGCTATTGAAGTGATCAGGCCTTGTTCGTATGTGATATTCTCGATTGTGGTCACCATTATTAATTCCTTAAATCAAATCGAAATCTTCAAAAATTTCTTCCATTTTTAAATTTTACAACTATTATGTTATCCAAAAACACCAACACAGTTGAAATAGTTATTTGTGTATTTAGAGCGTAAAGTAACAGAGATCATATTTTGAAAAATTTTGACAATTATTTAATTTTTTACCATTTCTGACAATTATTGACTATTTTTCAAAATTTTGACAATTATTGATTATTTTTCAAAAATTTTGACAATTTTAGACAATTATTGACCATTTTTGACTTCAAAATTTTCAACAATTTATGATAATTATTGACCATTTTTGACAATTTTTCAAAAATTTTGGCAATTTTTGACTATTTTTGACAATTTTTCAAAAATTTTGACAATTTTTGACCATTTTTACCAATTTTTCAAAAAATTTGACCATTTTTCAAAATTTTTAAAATCATTGACCATTTTTGACAATTATTAACTATTTTTCAAAATTTTGACAACTTTTGACAATTATTGACCATATTTCAAAATTTTCAACAATTTTTGATAATTATTGAGCATTTTTGACAATTTTTCGAAATTGTTGACCATTTTCCAAAATTTTGACCATCATTACCCATTTTTGACAACTATTTACTATTTCTCAAAATTTTGACAACATTTGAATATTTTTCAAAATTTTGACAATTATTGACTATTTTTCAAAATTTTGACAATTTTAGACAATTATTGACCATTTTTGTCAATGCCTTGGGCCTTGTCCGTATGTGATATTCTCGATTATGGTCACCATTATTAATTCCTTAAATCAAATCGAAATCTTCAAAAATGTCTTCAATTTTTAAATTTTACAACTATTATGTTATCCAAAAACACCAACACAGTTGAAATAGTTATTTGTGTATTTAGAGCGTAAAGTAACAGAGATCATATTTTGAAAAATTTTGACAATTATTTAATTTTTACCATTTCTGACAATTATTGACTATTTTTCAAAATTTTGACAATTATTGATTATTTTTCAAAAATTTTGACAATTTTAGACAATTATTGACTATTTTGACTTCAAAATTTTTAACAATTTTTGATAATTATTGACCATTTTTGACAATTTTTCAAAAATTTTGACCATTTTTGACCATTTTTAACAATTTTTCAAACAATTTGACCATTTTTCAAAATTTTTGATAATTATTGACCATTTTTAACAATTTTTCAAAATTTTGACCATTTTTCAAAATTTTTAAAAACATTGACCATTTTTGACAATTATTGACCATTTTTGACCATATTTCAAAATTTTTAACAATTTTTGATAATTATTGAGCATTTTTGACTATTTTTCAAAATTGTTGACCATTTTCCAAAATTTTGACGACCATCATTAACCATTTTTGACAATTATTGACCATTTCTCAAAATTTTGACAACTTTTGACCCTATTTCAAAATTTTTAACAATTATTGACCATTTTTGACAATTTTTCAAAAAATTTGACCATTTTTAACAATTATTGACTATTTTTCAAATATTTGGCAATTATTAACCATTTTTTCAAAATTTTGATAGTTTTTGACAATTATTGACCATTTTTTCAAAATTTTTGACAATTTTTTCAAATTTTAACAATTATTGACCGATTTTGACAATTATTGACCATATTTCAAAATTATGACAATCATTTTAACCATTTTTGACAATTATTGACTATTTTCCAAATTTTGACAACTTTTGACAATTATTGACCATTTTTCAGAAATTTTGACAATTTTAGACAATTATTGACCATTTTTGACCATTTTTGACCATATTTCAAAATTTTTAACAATTTTTGATAATTATTGAGCATTTTTGACTATTTTTCAAAATTGTTGACCATTTTCCAAAATTTTGACGACCATCATTAACCATTTTTGACAATTATTGACCATTTCTCAAAATTTTGACAACTTTTGACCCTATTTCAAAATTTTTAACAATTATTGACCATTTTTGACAATTTTTCAAAAAATTTGACCATTTTTAACAATTATTGACTATTTTTCAAAATATTTGGCAATTATTAACCATTTTTTCAAAATTTTGATAGTTTTTGACAATTACTGACCATTTTTTCAAAATTTTTGACAATTTTTTCAAATTTTAACAATTATTGACCGATTTTGACAGTTTTGACAATTATTGATCATTTTTGACAATTATTGACCATATTTCAAAATTATGACAATCATTTTAACCATTTTTGACAATTATTCACTATTTTTCAAATTTTGACAACTTTTGACAATTATTGACCATTTTTCAGAAATTTTGACAATTTTAGACAATTATTGACCATTTTTGACCATATTTCAAAATTTTTAACAATTTTTGATAATTATTGACCATTTTTGACCCTTTTTGACAATTATTGACATTGGGTTATTATTACTGATAACTATATTTGTCAGTGAAAAGATGGAACTTTATTTATCTACAGAATAAAGTGTCAGATAAATAACTAGTCGATGGTGAAAAGACCGGGCCTAAACTGATTAGTTAACTCAAACCAATTACTCTGGAAAGTTTTAATCGTTAATAACATGAGCTCGTGATAAAACACTTAAAAAAACAAAAAACAAAACTAATATTGGTTATTATATTATATTAATTAGAAAATTTGAAGTGATAATAACACATAGGGTTGTCAATTAAAAAACCCTCATGTACCTACACCAGCTGCATGTTACCTACACCTAAAGTGAAATTCCTTATTTTCCTAACGACCAGTATGACGCCTCTTAATCATATATTTCCAACTAGAAGTTAAAAAAATATTAACAAAAACCATATTTTACAGACGACTTGTAAGAATCTATAATGAATTTAATATTTAATTTTAATTAATAAAAATTATATAGTCCTTTCCTGTTGTGTTGGTCTTCTTATAATTTCCTTCTTCTTACGTGCAGCTACTGAAGATAATCAAATTATGGATTGTGATCTTTTGAATAAGTCCCTAATAATCTCAGGATTGACTTTTTATAAGACGCTTGTTCATTAGATACGCATTTAAATACCAAACCAGATTAGCTGGATAAAATAACCAGAGGATGTTATCTTAATTAAGTACAAATACATCGAAAATAGGTTGTTATTACTTTATATTATTTTACTAATGTAGCTGTGGATTAAACATTAGATTAACCAGCTCCAACGTAAATCACAAAATAACAAACTTATACCCTATAGTTTATTCATAAATGCGGCAGAGTAATAAATATTGCGAAACCATCCAAGTAATACAAAAATATTATCGTGAACTTCTATTTCTGCGTCGGACAGGTAGCTTCACCCCGTATCAGGACGAGTTTATGGTATTTTCCAGCCACACAATATTAAACTCATATTAAGTACGCTTATGGAATTTGGCCAATTGATTGATTTATTGCTCCGTCGGATTTAAGAATAAACTATAACTTTGCTTATAAAAAAAAAACAAGAAAAAGTAGTGTTAGATATCGAAGAATAAATATATTATTCAACGCTTCACAACTAAGTTTTGAAAAATATTTTTCAAAAACAGTGACCGTTCAACTTGAGAAGCAACAACTACTTCCCGGGCTATATGCCCACGACAGACATTGAATTACACTTCTTTCTTTTTATCTATTGGTAACGCGCTTTACTAAATACGACAATTTTACAGGAAACTGTAATAATTCTTAAAAAGTAGTGTCCTATCGGGATTTAATCATATGTCTTTGAGCTCATACTTAGTATCTCGACATTTAAAAACAAGCAGAAGGTTACTAACAACTGTAACTTATATCGGAAGTTATTTTAATGGAAAATACCGATATATCTTATAAAAGTAGTAACAGGAACCGTTTCTTGACAGCTTGAAATCCAATATTTTAAAATATTTGTTTCAAGGCTTGTGAACTTACCGACATCATTAAGCAATCTTTCTTGGAACACTTACCTGAAAACAAAAATATATAATTAGTATGTAAAATCGTTTATATGTAATACATAGTCATAAAAATAATGATATACAGATTCGGGCATAATATATTTTAAATTTAAAACATTTCTAAGAACATTATCTATAAACGTCACTTAGCTATATTTGAATAAAATAATCGATATAACTTAATTTATTTACTCATTTTTTTTCTCTTCTAACTATTAGGGTATCATACTTGCTTTTTTAGTGAATTTTGGAAAAAAAATTATATTCATTATTGTGAAGAATAATAGTAATAGTTTTATAAATTTCGCGAAACTCGAATTTAGAATTATCCAGTTTACATTGACAATGAAGTTCAACAACATGTACTTTTCAACAAAAATAAATTTATTATAATAAAACCATAAGTAATGTATAATTTAATTGATTTCGCATGTACTTCATTATTATTGTTTGAATTTGATTCACCCCTTCACTCAGCACTTTCAAGTTCTTTGTTTAAAAAGAGAGTAAGTTGTTATGTTCTGGAAGGTCTGATTGTTATTTAAAGTTAATATATTAAGTGTTTTAATGACTTTGATAAAGAAGGGGTTATCAAGAATGGAATTCAATGGAATATATAATTGCTTAGGATTTGCTCGATTCATTGCAACTGTTTAAATATGTATGGAATTGATTTTTTTTTAATTTTTAAAAATTTTATTTTTCTTCGTCTCCACCTGAATCTCTGACTAGGGATGACTAGGGATGTTAAAAAATAATCGATTTTTATATAAATCGATTATTATTTTCTTATAATCGATTTTTAGTTATCGATTTAATAGTAATATTAATCGATTTTATAAATTACGTGTTTAAATCGATTTTCGGAAACGGCTCGTATTATTTATTGACTATTTTTCAAAATGTTGACAACTTTTGACGATTATTGACCATTTCTCAAAATTTTGACAATTATTGACCATTTTTCAAAATTTTAACAATTATTGACCATTTTTCAAAATTTTAACAATTATTGACCATTTTTCAAAATTTTTGACCATTTTTTACCATTTTTGACAGTTTTTGACAATAATTGTCCATTTTTAACAATAATCGACAATTTTCAACCATTTTTCATAGTTCTTGACCATTTTTGATAATTATTGACAATTGTTGACAATTATGGACCATTTTTCCAAATTTTTGACCATATTTCACAATTTTTGACAATTTTTCAAAAACTTTAACAATTTTTGACACTTATAAACTATTTTTCAAAATTTTCACAATTTTTAATAATAATTGTCAATTTCTGACAGTTTTTGACCATTTTTGATAGTTTTTGACAACTATTGGCCATTTTTGACAATTTTCCAAAATTTTTCCAAAATTTTTGACCATTTTTCAAAAGTATTGACCATTTTTGATAGTTTTTGACAATTATCGACCATTTTTCAAAATTTTAACAATTTTTGACAATTATTGACCAATTTTGACACTAATTGTCCATCTTTGATAGTTTTTAAAAATAATTGACAATTTTTAACCATTTTTGATAATTTTTGACCATTTTTGACAATTTTTCAAAATTTTAGACCATTTTTCAAAATTATTGACCATTTTTGATAATTATTGACAATTGTTAACAATTATGGACCATTTTTACAAATTTTTGACCATTTTTGAAAATTATTGACCATTTTTGACAATTTTCCAAAAACTAACAATTTTTGACAATTATCAACTATTTTTCAATATTTTGTCAATTTTCAACAATAATTGTCCATTTTTGACAGTTTTTGACCACTTTTTGGACATTTTTGACATTTTTTGAAAATTATTGGCCGTTTTTGACAATTTTTCAAAAATTTCAACAATTTTTCAAAATTATTGACCATTTTTGACAATTATCGACCATATTTCAAAATTTTTGACAATTATTGACAAATTTTGACAATAATTGTCCATTTTTGACAATTGT
This sequence comes from Lochmaea crataegi, assembly GCA_947563755.1. Lineage (NCBI taxonomy): Eukaryota > Metazoa > Arthropoda > Insecta > Coleoptera > Chrysomelidae > Lochmaea > Lochmaea crataegi. The sequence continues at coordinate 4,572,680 of OX387429.1, read as the reverse complement.
TGATAGTTTTTGAAAATTATTGACCATTTTTGACCATTTTCAAAATTTTTGACAATTGGCCATTTTTGACAATTTTTGAAAATGTTTGACCATTTTTCAAAATTTTTTGACAATTATCGGCCATTTTTGACAATTATTGACCATTTTTGACAATTTTTAACAATTATTGACCATTTTTGAAAAAAATTGTCCATTTTTAACAGTTTTTGACAATTATTGACAGTTTTTAACCATTATTGACCACTATTGACCATTTTTGACAAAAATTGTCCATTTTTAACAGTTTTTGACAATTATTGACAGTTTTTAACAATCATTGACCATTTTTGACAGTTTTTGACAAAAATTGTCCATTTTTAACAGTTTTTGACAATTATTGACAGTTTTTAACAATTATGGACCATTTTTGACAAAAATTGTCCATTTTTAACAGTTTTTGACAATTATTGACAGTTTTTAACAATCATTGACCATTTTTGACAGTTTTTGACAAAAATTGTCCATTTTTAACAGTTTTTGACAATTATTGACCATATTTCAAAATGTTTGACAATTTTCATATAATTTTATTTGATTTTTAATCTGATAAATTGTTAAATATTCACCAATTGAGTTATTTCCAGGGGCGTGGTTTGATTAAATAAGCGAGCGAAAAAGATTCCTTTTTCGGGCTAGAGCGTAAAGTAACAATCCTCGGCATTTGTCGACTTTACGATTTCATTTGAATATAGTAATTAGTCATTTTACGCGCGACTGCAAAAAAAATGTTTTTTGCGTTTCTCAAGTTACATGTCCATCGAAATATCCATTCCAAAGGTAAATGAACGTCTGTGTTTACTAAAAATATTCTAAATCAATGAACGAAAATATTGTTTATATTTAAGGCATTCATAATGCAAAATATTCTGCGACCGAGGGCACGAAATCAGAAATGCAGGTATAGTTTGGCAAGTCTATCTAAAGCTACGGGGCATCGGTAAGGGGCGAGGAAACATGGCCGATATCTGTCATAAACGTACCAGTGGCTTACTACTTAGTCACTTACCTATAAACATTAGCAATCACCTCTTTAATTTGGCTATGAAGTGTCTTTCCATGAGTATATTGATTCAGTTTAAAAAATGAACAAACACAAAACACTACACTATTAAAAATCACAAAAAAGCTTATTAATACTAAGCACAAAATACAAAAGTTTAAGATACCAAGTAAAACTGAAAATACGAAGGTAAATAGTGACATTATAAACGCCACTGGATAATCAATATTAGTCAATTGTCGAAGTGAGAGGGAAGAACACACGCACGCGCTTGCCAATAGGAAGTCAGGTGGTTACTTAGCAACGGCTACTCGATAAATATTCATCAATTGAGTTAGTACGGAGGGCGTGGTAATTATGATTTTCACGCGACGTTGCCGGCTTGAAGGAAACCCATAACATATTTGGAAAAGTGTTCATCATTTAATTTCAGAAATTGAAAAAATAATGTTAATAGACAAAATCCAATGAAACAAGCACATTAAAGAACTAACTTTTAATTATTATTGACATATTGTTAATAATAAAAAGTCCATTTTCTAATTATTATCACTACATACTTAGCACTTTAGGGTTTTCATAGTTAAACGTGGCAATATCGAATATTTTCGACCGCATTCCTTTCTCAGCTTCAGTTATGTTAGCCAAACTATAGTTAAAACTGCAATTTTGTTCTGCTAATTGGCAAATACACTTGAAATAGTTACCACAACAATATACCAAAAAATGAAGTTTAAGTAAATATTTAAAAGTTCATTGCTTCCACGACTTGTTAGGGTTGATTCGCCACCCTCTTAGAACCAGTTAATCATGCTATCAGGTCTAATCCTCACTTAGTTAGGCCATCCACAATAACTAAATAAATAACAAACTAGGTAGATGAATTTTGAACATAAAAACAAAATCTATTTTAACAAATAAAAAAATTGCTACTGTTTTAACATGTTCTATGTGTCACATGCAAACGTTGTTTTACTTGATTCAATATTTATATTTGCACTGGTATTTAAATTTACTTTGACAGCGGATTCATGCACAAACTTACACAGGTGAGAGTCTGGGTACTTAAAACTATTTATTTTGTTTTGAGTAGGTGCTAAATATTTGTCGTGTTTAATATGGCACTGCTGATCTATTTTAAAATAACATATTTCAAACAAAAGTGTTTATAGAAGTAAATTAAACATTACATATCTCTTTAGATTTTTGTTAAAAACAACTTATTAAATTGCATTTGACAATGTTTTCAAAAATACAAGTAGTTTTATTATTTATGTATTATAGGGTGTCCCAGGAGTTCGTAACAAAAACTTGCGGTATGATAGTTTTTCGTTTAAAATGTGTGCCTTACTCCTTTTGTTAACGAACTATAGGCTTCTAAAGTTATAAGTTAAAAATTGTTTTTTATTTAACACCATAAATGCAATTTTAAAAAAAAGCGCACTCTTATGACATCTGGATAAACGTAACTGTTCAAGGGACAATTTTATGGTAATCGGGATAAATAGACTTGGAAAAAATAGACCCAAAAAAATAGCCCCGGAAAAATTAGACTTGGAAGAAATAGACCTGGAAAAAAATAGAATCGGACTGTACCAATGTCTTTCAATCCACCTAATATTTTTTTCATGATAAAAGAGCATTTCAATATGGGGTCCAGGGACGAAGCCCCGGTGGGGTTAGATTAGATATGGTTAATTATAATTATGTAATAGTTATTTTTCATAAACAATTGTTGTATAATTTAACTAAAATTGTCTTATTCATATGTACAAGTGGATCTAATATAATTTTTAGTTTCATTCTTCCAAAAATCTAATTTATAAGACTTGGTTCTTCTGGGATTATTTTCTCAAGTCTGTTTTATCCTGGTCCATTTTTTCCAGTCTATTTTTTTCCATGTCTATTTTTTCCATGTCTATTTTTACCGGGATTCCAATTTTATGTCTCACTGCACTGGTTTAAATTTTTTTAAATAAACATTTCCAATTTTCATACAAGTTGTATTATTTTTAATGGTGATATAAAAAACATTAGTTCAAACTATAGTATTATGATTTTTAAGGATCAAATACTCTAGTCTAGTCTATAAGCTTAAAATGGTGTTAATTCTACATACTTTTATTAAAATTATGTGGTTTAGCTCATTCGATCCGGAATAATGTCTAGATCATTGTGCCAAATAATTAAATTAGCCCATAAAAAATTCCAAAAGTTATAAACAATTAAACACCAAAAAAACAGTGTTTGATTTGTAGCTTATTGTTCGTAAATTATAAATATTTTCGAAATTTGAAAAAAAGGTCCTTAAAGTGGAGGAAATTTAGTAAAAAAAGTTCCAACTCCCGGAACTGTACCTCCATTATTTATAATTTTAATTTAACGCTGAAAATAGCCCTCCGCGTGCCATTTTTAGGTTGCGCGCACGGCCTCGAAAGCGAGTTTTATTTTTATATTTTCAGTGTAGAATAATGCAGAACACAGTATAATATCTGAATTATTTATTAAAAAAATATTTTCAAACTTAAGGTTGAATGTATAAAATCTCCGTTACAAAAAAATACATATATAAAAATGAAAGATCCAACATCATCATCTAAAAAATCTTCTTTTGATGTACTGCCACTATGAGAGGATCTATATCGGAAGCTTCTACAAATTTTTCAATTTCCCAGTCTTTCAAAATTAGCCCATAGAGGAAAGTACCACGGGCCTGAGCTTGGTCCAGGCTTGGCCCAACTATGTAGAACTCTGTGCCAAGATTGTAAGCCAGAAACTCTGTTAATATTTATTTATTTTTTCTTTAATATTCTTAAATATATATTCTCGTCTAAATAATATTCAGCATAATATTCTTAAATATATATTTGTTTAGTCTTTTATTATACGCAAATATATAATTAAATTATTAAAAACCATTTTCTTTCATATACTTTAACTTATTTCTATTTGTTGCGCTGAGCACGTCCACCTTTCCTGTTTTTTGCTCCGGATAAAAAGTTACTCACTGCTGTTATCACCCCGATTCTTTCATTTGATACTGGCCCGAGATTGGGTTATCATTGGCATGACCAAGGCTGTGTTAGCTAGCCAACCCTGGTCCATGCTTGGGTCACCATCGTACGGCCACGGCTGGGTTATCCAGCCCTGGCCCGAGCATGGGTAATCAATGGCATGGCCAAGGCTAGGCCAGACAGTCTTGGATTATCATACATGGCCAAGGCTGGGTTAAACGACCTGGCCCTTGCATGGCCCTATACAGGTACACCAAAGCTAGTCTTCCCAGTACTGGTCCAGGCTCGGCCCCTTTGTCAATTCTGGGGAACTCCTGGATGGGAGTTTGTCGCAATGTTCCATGTAATGTCGCCAATGGGTTTTACCCAGCACATAGCGGATTCTATTAATAGTAGACTCCAACACGGATTTTTCGAAAGCCTTTAGACTTGATCATGATAGTCTTCTTAGTAAACTAAAAGCATTTGGTTTATCTGATTCGCTAATAGTGCTCTTTCATTCGTACCTTTCAAATTGAATGCAGTTTGTTCAGATTAACGGATTTAAGTCTGCTGAATATAAGGCCTCGTCAGGCGTTCCGCAAGGTTATATCTTGGGACCCCTATTGTTTAATATTTTTATAAATGATATTTCTGAAGTCATCAATATAGATAGATAAAGAAAGCTATTGTTGTCCCTTTCATTATGTTACTTCAATGTATACTATCGAAAATTTAAAGTTAACATGCACTGGTTTGGTTAAATTGATAGCTGATGCTAACCGGTTTTTAACTGGTATAGAAATATCTCTTGTCATTCTAGAACTATTATATCTTTTGTATGTTCAATATGAGGTGGATGATGGTTACTATAGCATGTATTGTTTTTGGAATCACTGATAAAAATTCTTTTATAAGCACATAAGTGTAAGTTTTTGTTGAAGCAAGCCCAATAACACAAGAAATACTCTATTAAAAGACTTTTATGTTTAAAGAAAAATTATAATGATGACAACTATTAAAAATTATATATGACAAGTATCATTTTGTAAATTATAAACAAGTACATAACAACTAGTAAACTAGAAGGAAAAACCTAGAAAATGATAATATTTCAACACTTTCCCTCATTAAGTGGTTTTTCTCTTCACTAAGTTAGTTTAATCCTATATTTGTACAAAGCTGTACTAATCTAGGTTTTGGAAGAGCTTTGGTCATCATATCAGCCAACTGATGCTCAGTATGTACTTTCTTAACGAAAATTTCTCCTTCTGATACCAATTCCCGTACAAAAAAATGTTTGGTACGTCTATGGAATTCGGGATTTTGAGCTAACCTCAATGCTGGTTCGTTGTCAATATGAAGTTCTGGTACAGCTGATAATTTAGTTATTTCTGTCAAGAGACGTTTAATCCAAACTATTTCGCGAGCAGCCTTATTTGCAGCAACTATTTCTGATTCGGTTGTGGAAATTGCTTCTGAAGTTTGTTTTTGGCTTAACCATGATACCGCACCTGCAGCATAAATACAAACAATTCCTGATGTTGATCTACCAGTGAGTGTATCTCCCCCATGATCAGCATCACTGTATATTCTTATGATTCCTTGCAGATGGTGTGGTTTATAAGTGATTCCATAATCCAATGTTCCTTGAAGGTATCTAAATATACGTTTCACCTTAATAACATCTTCTTTTCTGGGATGTTCCAACGATCTAGAAACAACTCCTAGTGCATAAGATATATCTGGTCTCGTAGATACCATAAGGTACATTAATGAACCAACAGCTTCTCTATAAGGAAAATTTAGAGATTCATCTTGATCTTTCCCTGATTGAGAATAGTCCTTAATAATAGGTGTTGAAACTGGTCTGCAATTTTCCATGCCAAACTTTTCTAAAATTTTCTTAGTATAGGACTTTTGGTGTATTTTTATTGAACCATTGTCTTTGGTAGATATCTCTATACCTAGAAAATATAAAGCAGGCTTGAGGGTAATTTTGAATTCAGATTTCAGTTTTTCAACATAATCTGCAGTATGCTCAGGATGATTAGAAGCTAACAGGCCATCATCTACATGAAGAGCAAGTAAAAGTTTGATTTTTCCATGTAGCTTTATGAAAAGACAAGGATCAGCTTCGCTCATTATAAATCCATATTCCTTTAGAAATTTAACAAAACGTTGATTCCAGCACCTAGGCGCCTGTTTTAACCCATATAGGCTCTTGTGTAATCTGCAAACCTTTTGAGAGTTATCATTGAATCCTTCAGGTTGACGCATGTATATTGTTTCATCTAGCTCTCCATAAAGAAAAGCAGTTGATACATCAAACTGAGTGAGTTTCAACTTTTCATTTGCTGCAACACTAAGTAAAAGTCTTATAGTGCTAGATCTCGCAACTGGACTAAATGTTTGATCATAATCTACGCCTTCTTTTTGAGCAAAACCTTTTATGACTAGTCGAGCTTTATACTTATCCATGGAGCCGTCGGGATTCGTCTTTACTTTATAAACCCATTTACATGGAAGTGTTTTAATTCCTTCCGGGAGTTCTTCCAAAGTCCACGTTTCGTTTTCTTGTAAAGATTCCATCTCTATCTGCATTGCCTTTTGCCATTCTTCCTTCTCAGAGCTGTCTATAGCTTCTCTGTATGAAGATGGTTCTGAAGGTTTAGTTATATTTGCTGAAGAAGTCATTACAAAGTCTTCAAAACGTTGTGGAAGTTTTATTAATGCTCTATTTCGTAGATTTCTTGTTTCATCTATTTGCGGTTCTGAATTTTCTATTTCACCATCATCATTATCTTCGTCTTGACTTATAAATTCTGTCTTCTTCAAGATTTCTTCTGTTTGAATATCATTATCCTTAACATCTCGATTTTCCACATGAGTCTCTTCATTTTTCTGTCGAACAAATTCTAATTTGAAATTACTTTTAATTTGGAGAATGTTCTCTTGGAAAGTTACATCACGTGACCTGATTAATTTATTATTTTCTCTACACCATATGCGATACCCATCTACACCATCATAGCCAATTAAAATACCTTTCATGGCCTATTTATCCATAATTCTAAGATGCTTAAGGCTTGGTTTCTTCCCAGAGCATAATTGTATTGGTGATTTTCCTTCTATTCTAGAAGAACCACTGAGATTGAGAATATATTTAGCTGTATTTATCATCTCAGCCCACAATCCTTGAGGAATTTCTTCATGGGAGTGCATAAGAGCTCTAGCTGTTTCTACCAGCGTTCAATTTTCTCTTTCTGAAGAACCATTTTGTTTCGGTGTATACGGCATAGTAAAGCGTTGTTTTACTCCATACTTGGCTAAAATCTCTTTAACTTCTTTATTATCAAACTCTCCTCCATTGTCACAAAGCAGTTCTTGCACTGTATGACCTGCAGCTCTTATCTGAAGTAACATTTCTTGCAGCTTAGAGGAAACTTCTGACTTATGTTTGATAAAAAATACTTCACGAAAACAAGTAAAATCGTCTTTAAATAAAACGTAGTATCTAAACCCTGACATAGAATTTAAAAATGGACCACATACATCCGTATGAATTCGTTCTCCAGGTAGAGTTGCATGTTCTCTTGTACCAAATTTTCTTCGATTGGCTTTTCCAAACACACATCCTTCACATATTTCGCTATCGAGATATACTTTGATTCCAAATTCTCTTTCTATTAAGTTTTTCACATGTCTTTTGTTTTGATGACCTAGTCTTTCGTGAAATAACTGTAGTTGTGATTGATTTGATATGTTATTCAATTCAGGTAATTTCGTAATAGTGTTTATATTTAGTTTAAATAATCCGGAATTTTGGCTTCTGTAACCTTCAAGAACAACTATATTATCAATTTTTAGAAAATATTTTGTGGCTCTGGAGATATATTGACTATTTGGTTTTTTATCTTGAGCAGCGAGAACGGAAATCAAATTTTTCTTGATTTTTGGTACAAGCCAAACATCACTAAGAATTAGTGTGTTTTTTTTATTATTGACCAATGTTTCAAAAATTATTGTTCCTCTTCCTAGGGCTTCAATTGATTCACCACTTGCAGTTATCACTTGATGAGCTGTTGTGAAAGGTTCATAAGTATCAAATAATTCTGGACAAAATGTAATGTGATTTGTAGCACCATTATCTACATACCAGTTACGAACCACTTCTTCTGAATTAAAACATTCATTTGAACAGACTAGAATGACGTTAGCTTTTGAATTTGTAGTACTTGGCTTAGGGGGTTTGCCATCAGCACGCCGTTTGGGACACATTTTAACATTATGACCTTTTTCTTTACAATATTTGCAATACCAATTCTTGAACTTATTTTTATTTGGATATGAAGACGTACCAGTAAAAAGAACTTCTTGATTTTTATCTTTTTCATTCAAAGCTTTCTCATAAACACACAATTGATTCGTAAGGTTGTCTATTGTTCTGTTATTTTTGGATATTATCATCCAACTAGATCTAAATGAGTAATGGTAATGTTCCTAAAATTTTACAAATTAGCAACACTTCTGGTAGTTCAATTGCATTTTCTTTTTGAACTGCTAATTTCATTTCATTCCAAAGATTTTTAAGCTTAGACATATGTGTAGCTACATTGTCATTTGGTTCTTTTTCAAAGCTAAAGAATTCTAAACAGAGATCATAAACTTTTTCTTCTGTTGCACCATCAAATAGTCTGTGTAATTCTTGCCATATTTCTTTTGCTCTTGAAAATCTCATAATTTTCTTTAAAGTATCTTCGGTCATATTGGTTGTTAGGATAATCATTGCACTGCTTTCTACTTTTCTGTACTCTTTCAACTCTTCTTTGTACTTGATACCTTCTGCCTCCGTAGCATTTTCTGCTAAAGTTGTAGGTTCTTTTAGTGTACCTTCTACAATTTCTAGAGCTCCTCTTAGTAATGTGCAAATTTTAAATTTCCTCGTAGACCAATTTGATTTACCTTCTAAAAGTCCAATTTGTACTTTTGTATAATCCATTTTGTCAACTAAATCTGTGATGACAAAAATTGGGGTATATTTATTTATTGCGTTCCTGGGCCCATAACCTGTTAAAGCAAACCCAATAACACAAGAAATACTCTATTAAAAGACTTTTATGTTTAAAGAAAAATTATTATTGGATGGAATTTTGATTTGATTGGTGGTTCTTTACGTATTAATAAGTGTAACAACCGAATTTTTCTTCGACTTTTGGTTGAAATTATTCACGGAATAAGAAAGTCATGTTCATTGGCGATGCCGACATATCGTCGGACTCAGTAAAAACGAGAACAACCGTCTCGGCGAAGAACACGTTTCTGAAAAGAACGTGCTGTATTTTATCCGGGATTGACGTATAGATGTGTGCAGCTCGATTATTTTTGAGAACTACATTCCCGCTGGTATGTCTTCATGCTGCCAGAGCACATAATGACGATTTATTTGTATCAATGGTATGGGGAAAAAGTTGTACGGCTAGATTTTTGCTTGTAGTTGTTTGTTGCTTCGGTACATATTAGGTAAACGAATGAAAAACCCTTTCTATTTGCGGCGTTACAGTTTTATTATGCTTTTGAACCATTTCAATTTCATATAAGAAGAAGTCATAAAATTAATGGATGTTGCGTGTGAAGAATAACAGATTTTTAATTAGATGCTCGCATGGTGTCCTTCAAGTAATGGTTTCAATTTTTTTATTTTTCCAGATTAACGAGAAGACCATTTGTGTTAATCTGACTACTGATTAGAAATAATTATGCAACAAAGCCTCCTTAGGGTTGCGCGATACACTAAAAAGTATCGATATTAGGTATCGATACGGATAGGAACGTAAAGTATCGATACAGTAGAATATCGAATATTAATTTATCGATTCTCGAAGTATCGATACGTTAACGATCCGAGATTTTGCTAATTTTGACGTTTTTTCGGTAAAAAACACCTTTTTGGGGGGTGGAAAAAGACATTATTGCGATTTCCGGCCAAAGTTGAGGTTCTAGAAAAAAAAGTTGATGATAAAAGTTGTAGATCTTGGGAAAATCTACAACTTTTACATCAGTGACTTTTCCACATAACTTCAAAATTAGCACGAAAAACGCAAAAAACTGCATTTTTTGTTTTTTATTATTAGTTTCCTTAAAAAATGTTCGATTTTGATGAAAATTTAGTAGAAGGTAGCTTTGATAGTCGCAAACCATGAAAATAATTTTCAAATGAAAATATTGGAAATTTTCCTAGTTATAGCGTTTTTTCGGTAAAAAACACTTTTTTTGGGGAGGTGGAAAAAGACATTATTGCGATTTCCATCCAAAGTTGAGTTCCTAGAATAAAAAGTTGATTATAAAAGTTCTAGATCTTGAGAAAATCTACAACTTTTTCATTAGTGACTTTCCCACATAACTTCAAAATTAGCACGAAAAACGCAAAAAACTGCATTTTTCGTTTTTTATTTTTGGTTATGTTAAAAAATGTGCGATTTTGATGAAAATTTATTTGAAGGTAGCTTTGATAGGCACAAACCATGAAAAAAAATTTCAAATTAAAATATTGGAAATTTTTCGAGTTATGACGTGTTTTCGGAAAAACACTTTTTTGGGGGGGTCGAAAAATACATTATTGCGATTTCCGGCCAAAGTTGAGTTCCTAGAATAAAAAGTTGTAGATCTTGAGAAAATCTACACTTTCTTCATTGGTGACTTTTCCACATAACCTCAAAATTAGCTCGAAAAACGCAAAAAACTGCATTTTTCGTTTTTTATTTTTGGTTTCGTTAAAAAATGTTCGATTTTGATGAAAATTTAGTAGAAGGTAGCTTTGACAGTACCAAACCATGAAAAAAAAAATCAAATTAAAATATTGGAAATTTTTCGAGTTATGACGTGTTTTCGGAAAAAAACACTTTTTTGGGGGGTCGAAAAATACATTATTGCGATTTCCGGCCAAAGTTGAGTTCCTAGAATAAAAAGTTGTAGATCTTGAGAAAATCTACAACTTCTTCATTGGTGACTTTTCCACATAACCTCAAAATTAGCTCGAAAAACGCAAAAAACTGCATTTTTCGTTTTTTATTTTTAGTTTCGTTAAAAAAAAGCACGATATCATTTCACAACGTGATTAAAAAATCACGATATCGCTCATCACTATAGATAACGCCACTTGCTGCTACCACTAAAAATCCCGTATCGCAAGGTCGATACAGTACAAATTTATCGATACTTGGAATGTATCGAAAAGCATAGTATCGATACAAAATATCGAGTATCGGAAGTAAAAGTATCGATACACTGGAATATCGGATAGTATCGCGCATCCCTACGCCTCCTTCTACAGACAATCAGTTGATAATTCTAGCGTCAAAATTTTAGCTAGATTTTTTAAAATTTTATAAGGTTTTATAGCATCAGTTGGTAAAACAATAAATATTTCGTTAGAAATATAATTAGATCGAAGATAATAGAATTAATACTAATTTTTGAAAAATATTTTTCAAAAAACAATGACCGTTCAACTAAGAAGGAACCACTACTTCTCGGGCTATATGCCCCTACAGACATTGAATTACACTCATAAGCTAAGCGGGGTTGGTATACCTGCAAGATATAACCAACCATTCTGGTTCGCAATTAGAAGGGACAACATCACTTGTGACCGGTTTCGGCGTATTTGCGCCTCATCAGTACAAGGTAGATATCCTAAGAGCTCTTGGTTTAATTTCTCAAAATAATTAACAAAAAGAATAATGAATACACCACAAGGAACATTTTACAATTTTACAGCAAACTGTAATTAAGTGAATAACTAGAAAACCGAGGTTTTTGTCAATATAGAATTTTGGTTTGTAGTTAGATGTGGGGATGTCGCTGTTATCACATTTTTAACATTTTCTTTACTTGGGTTAATATATTGATGTGATTTCAGCGTTGTCTCCAGTCCAGGATTATCCTCTCAGAGCTCTTGGATGGAGGATATCTACCTTGTACTGATGAGGCGCAAATTCGCCGAAACCGGTCTACAAGTGATGTCCCTTGTAATTGCAAACGAGAATGGTTGGTTATATCTTGCATATATACCAACCCCATTTAGCTTAGAAGTGTAATTCAATGTTTGTCAGGTCATATAACCCGAGAAGTAGTTGTTCCTTCTTAGTTGTTTTTTGAAAAACTTTATAAGGCGTTATAATAAAATATGACAATTTTACAGGAAACTGTAATTAAGAAAAGAAATATAATTATTATTCTTGTTTTGATCATGTTATTCACTTCAATATAATTGCTTAAACTCCTTGAAATTATTTTTTTGATCGAACAGCCTTCTTCAATTATCTTAATCTTAAAAACGCGATCCAAACCAATGAAATTTAAAATTACATCATAATAAAGATTAAGCAACAATTTGAAAAAACAGATTATTTTCACGGCCATTCACCTATTGAAATCTATGAAATTGTGTTCTCTTTGCAAGTTTGTTTATTATTGTCTGTTAACCCAATATTAAACCTTAAATTATAGATAATTGACATTGGCAACACCAAAAAATAATAGAAATTTTACAGTTAGATTTTTTTCGAATACTTCTGGTTATTATTTTGATGTTATAAAAATTAGACATTGAAGCAGATGAATTTTAATTTTTTTGGGGTACTGAACTGCGGAACTAAAAAAAAAGAATTATACCCCTATAGAAAGTAATGTGAAGAACCAAAGTAAGATTTCCCTTGCCAATACCGGATCCTGAAGTTAACTATAATACATTTTAGCACGATTTCAGGTAAGGACCCTAAAACCGCAATAAACCATAGGCGGACATTGGGTTTTACTCAGAGTGTACCGATTAACTCGCACCTTGTTTAACGCTTGGATTTTAATTAGAGCATGTCCTCCAAATTTCCAAGCTACAATCATTGGCAGGTAATTGTGAGCGCATTGACTCTTAATAATATATGTCAGGTATGTACACATTCATTAATGCCCAAATCCTCCAAAATGTCTAATTTAGTTTCCGAGATAATAATTATTAAAGTGAAACTTTTAACACCTCACATACTGGTGCGCGCACCAAACACTCTAATCCCGACTGGGGTTAAATTTAAGCTGATAAAAAAGTGACATATGACAGCTGGAACATTTGAATTTATTTTGTGTATTTTTGTTTTGATTCTGCCGAGATAAACGTTATAAATATAATAATTTTCCGAAAATGTTCAATTAATTGCCTACAATCCGAAAAAAAGGTGAGCGGTCGTCAGACAGAAGCTTGCTTTTTATGCACAATAGAATGACCATTTTTGACCATTTTTCGTAAATTTTTGACCATTTTTCAAAAATTTTGACAATTATTGACAGTTTTGACAGTTATGACAATTATTGACAGTTTTGACAGTTATGACAATTATTGATCATTTTTGACAGTTTTTCAAAAATATTGACCATTTTTCCAAATTTTAACAATGATTGACCATTTTTGAGTATTTTTGACAGGTTCTGACAATTATTGACCATTTTTGACAGTTTCTGACAATTATTGACCATTTTTGACAATTTTTTAAAAATTTTGACAATTTTCAACAATTATTGACCATTTTTGACATTGTTTTATAATTATTGACAATTTTTTCAAAATTTTAATAATTTTTGACCATTTTTCAAAATTTTAACAATTATTGACCATTTTTGACAGTTTCTGACAATTATTGACCATTTTTGACCATTTTTTAAAAATTTTGACAATTTTCAACAATTATTGACCATTTTTGACATTGTTTTATAATTATTGACAATTTTTTCAAAATTTTAACAATTTTTGACCATTTTTCAAAATTTTAACAATTATTGACCATTTTTGACAGTTTCTGACAATTATTGACCATTTTTGACAACTTTCAAAAATTTTGACAATTATTGTAAATTTTTCAAAATATTTAACAATTTTTGATCATTTTTCAAAATTTTAACCATTATTGACTATTTTTGACAATTTTGGAAAATATTTGGCAATTATTAACCATTTTTTCAAAATTTTGACAGTTTTTGACAATTTTTGATCATTTTTCCAAATTTTTGGTAACTATTAACCATTTTTTCAAAATTTTGACAATTTTTGACCATTTTTAAACCCTGAGAGCATAATCCTGGACTAGAGACTACTACTTCTGGACGAATAGCATCTACCTTGTGCTGATGAGGCGCAATACGCCGAAACCGGTCCACAAGTGATGTTATTCCTTCTAATCGCAAACCAGAATGGTTGGTTCTATCTTAACAGATATATCAACCTCGTTTACTTTAGAAGTGTAATTCAATGTCTGTCGGGGCATATAGCCCGAGAAGTAGTTGTTGCTTCTTAGTGGACGGTCTGCTCTTTGGAAATTAATTTTTCTAATTTTTACTAATATGACAATTATTTACAGTTAACTGTAATTAAGTAAATACCTCTATCATTTAATTTAAATAAATTATCGAACAATTATTATTAACTAATTTCTATTATGATTGCTGCTTGTTTGTGTCTTGTTGTTTACATAAAGATATTGAACTATTTTAATAATTTACGAGGCTGAGTTCAGTTCGGTATTTAAGAAATTCCAAGTGTAATAAACAAATGATAATAATATCAAAATTCTCAAATCACTTTCAAAACTCCCACATTTTTGTTTGTCAGTTTATCATCTTAGTTCGTTTAAAAATAATGTTTAAACTATTTAAAAAAACACTTAACAATCAGTATTCGTTCCTGTAATTATACATATGTAAAGTAAAGATAAGTATCTTTTAACAACAATTTTTACAGCGAGTAACTCGAGCTATCGAGACGATGTTAATACGATAAACAAACAAAAGTAGTACCAAGGGTACTTTGTAGGTACACTAACATACTAGACACCGTAGATGAAGTCACCTTTATTTTTTATAATAGGGTGTTCAACTTCAAATTTTGACACCATGTTTTATTAGGTACCCAATATTAATAAGTGACAAATGGGATATTCAAAAATAAAATTATTTTAAATTTAGTCTTTGGATTAACAGAAAAAAATAAAAACAAAAATGTATTAAAACTATACAACTAACAGATCTATGGTTAATAATTGCCAAATATTTTAAAAAATATGGAAAAATGGTCAAAAATTGTCAAAATTTAGAAAAAATGTTCAATAAATATAAAAAACTGTCAAAAATGGTCAATAAGTATTAAAAATTGTCAAAATTTTTAAAAAATGGTCAACATTTTTGAAAAATTATCAAAAATGGTAAATATGTAATAGTCAAAACCTGTCAAAAATGCTCAAAAATTGTCAATAATTGTTAAAATTTGGAAAAATGGTCTAAAATGGTCAAAATTGGTCAATAATTGTCAAAATTCCTCAAAAACTGTCAAAAATGGTCAAAAATTCACGAAAAACGGTCATTCTATTGTGCATAAGAAGCAAGCTTCTGTCGGCGGTCCGACGACCGCTCACCTTTTTTTTATAAAAGATCCTGAAAAAACAAATTTTTATTGATAAATGGATGGATCCTTTTTTTCGCGATGATTTGCAGAAACTCAAATTAACAAAATTAATTGCACTTTGAAATAAGTAATGAGGTTTTTTTTACTGCCCATTAAAGCTTAGAATGTTTACAATAAAAATTAGGATAAGGATTGCTCCTCAATGTAACCAATTAAAATTGATAACTTAATGAATGACGCGTCATTTTGCCATTATGTCTGTCGATTTATCATTGCAAAATCTGCATATATCTGTTTAATTTTCGATACGACGATGGCATAATAATTCGGCCACACACAACTTGTTCAAAACGACGCAAAAAATTTGCATCTAAATTAAAAGTTAAGTGAGACAATGAAGTTGTTATTTTGTTATTAAGACGTTAAATTGCTTCGGTATACAATATAGAGATGGGACCAAACGTTCCTTTATAATTAAGTTACTTTTTCCACAGTTTTATTTGAAATTGACACAACTTCATATAATATTTTTCTCATTTTAATGGTTGAAAGCAGCTACGGAAATAATACCAAATTAATAATAATAAGTTTGTTAAGTTGATATTAGATGTAATGATAGTTTCAATTTGAATGTTTTTTAATGTTTCCTTGCTTATTTGACTAGTTTATTCAAGTTCAAGGCAACTGGTTTTCTTTTGTATTTTCAAAAAATTTTCCCCAGTTATTGTTTCCACTTTATTCAGTCAAATGCGATTTAAAATTTTGAATTTTATTTGGAATAATGTCTAGATGCAAACTTTCGCATGAAGCTAGTAGTGCTATTGGTATGATTGAGGTCGTCTTCAGAGAGAAGTTGCGGACTTTTTCCAAGTCAGTGAAAGTGTCATTTCGCGGACTCTTCATAAAATCGAGCAACTGGAAACGTGAGAGAAAGACCTAGAAGTGGCTGCTCAAGATCGTTATCTTGTAATGTTGTTTGGAAAGGCCTCTTTAAGTGGTGGTCTTCCATGACACTCGGAAGGTCATCTACGACTTCTGGCACTGGGATAAGTTCTATTTATTACCATACTTTAATGTTACACATTATAACTAATTAAGACTACTAAATCTATTATAAGTATCTATCATTATAGCATACTTATAGTTTAACTGACTACAACTAAATTAGACTGATGATGATTGATATCTGAATATATTATCGACTGTTTCTAATATATTTATATTATAGTTCAAGTTCGCTGATATTTACTATTTAATGTTATATGTTTATTTACGTGATGAACTTGACTATCGATACCTGTCGGCCTCGATGGTTTTATTTATGTATTCTTTAACGTTTAATGATTTATTGAAAATAGTTTCAAGGGAATTTATTTCTTATTTTATTTTACGCCAAAAGGCATCACAATCTGCCTATTTATACCAGTGAGTACTTGTCGGTTCATACAACAATGCTTCTGGTGTTTCGGTTTCAATCGAAATAGAATGTCGAAGATTACACGACGACTTTTGAAAAAAGTTCCATTAACACAAATTCATATGCATGCTCGATTGGCATGGGCTTATAATGTACATGTGAATCCAATTGGAATGGTGTAATACACAATCTGTGAATAAATAACGTTATTATAATAACGACACATCCTCAATTTGGAGTTGCAGCCTTGAAAAGAAGATTTAGTTGTTATTTTAATGGCGGCATTTTTGGTTTTATGGGTAACAAAACCCAAATGTAGAATGAAAAAGTTTTTATAGTTCCCAGATCTTTATCTACACTTTTATTGGGTATTGGTTTTAATGCCTTTTAACTAACTTTTCAATGGTCAGCGCATTGTTATGATTTCAGTGTTGAGTTTAATTTATTTTTCTTTTGTGGTGCTATAAGGAAGGTGATACATTTTCTTGTTGTTGATCAATATCGACACCGCCGTTTGAGTATTTCAATATTTATGACCTCTAAAATGCCCCTAATAATGTATTTACGTATAAACGACTTTTTATTGTAATTTGTTTCTTGAGATCCGTTACTCAATTTGAAAAAAAGATCCTTAAAGAGGAGGAAATTTAGTAAAAAAAAGTTCCAACTCCCGGAACTGTACCTCCATTATTTATAAATTTAATTTAACGCTGAAAATAGCCCTCCGCGCGCCATTGTTAGGTTGCGCGCACGGCCTCGAAAGCGAGTACGTCACTTAAAAAATTTATTTTTAAGTACTTAAAGTTAATTGAAAAATCTAAAAAAATTATAGTATAATCTAAACACTTAAAAGAATTGATTCCCGTTGGAATTTTTCATAAAAACAAATTTTTCAATATTCTAGACGATTGTTAATAAACAAAATTTTTCAAACTTCCTTCATCGTTCTAAACTAAAAAAAATGTTTAAATAATTGCGGTAAAATTATGTCGCTTCGTGGAGCTCTTCTTAAATACATACAAAACAAGATTGCGCCATCAAAGTTTTAAAAATGTTAATACTTTGTTTATAATAATTTTTTCAATTTAAGAATAAATGATAAACGAAATAATTTTACGGCAATTATTTAAACATTTTTTCAGTTTAGAACGATGAAGGAAGTTCGAAAAAATTTTGTTAATTAACAATCGTCTAGCATATTGAAAAATTTGTTTTTATGAAAAATTCCAACGGGAATCAATTATTTTAAGTGTTTAGATTATACTATAATTTTTTTAGATTTTTCAATTAATTTTGAGTACTTGAAAATTTTTTTTTTAATTAACGTACTCGTTTTCTAGGCCGTGCGCGCAACCTAATAATGGCGCGTGGAGGGCTATTTTCAGCGTTAAATTAAAATTATAAATAATGGAGGTACAGTTCCGGGAGTTGGAACTTTTTTTTGCTAAATTTCCTCCTCTTTAAGGATCTTTTTTTCAAATTTCGACAATGTTTATAATTTACGAAAAATAAGCTACAAACCAAACACTATTTTTTGAAGGTGTTTAATTGTTTATAACTTTTGGAATTTTTTATGGGCTAATTTAATTATTTGGCACAATGATCTAGACATACATATTGTATTATTAATGTGTCAATGGCCTCAGCCATGGAGATACCTAAATGCTAATAAAAACATGAATAAATTATCATTTTTTCTACCCTTCTGTAGATTGCTTTAATTATCTTATTTAAGGACTGTTAGTTAACAATTAAAACAGTTGTTGTTTTTATAGTTTGCTTTGAGAACTTTAACTCTTTCTTAATGATAGTAGCTACTGGGTAATTTTACCATTTTACGATTATACCCATAAAACATTTCACATTGCAGAGCAGGTGAAGAGTGTTGTCAAACTGCTGGATCAAAAAAAAACAATAATTTTTTTATGGCTAGGATCCGTAATAAATAAATTAATGAAGACTTGAATGTCAATAGTCGTGTGACAGCTGGGTGGTAATACGTTATATGAAAAGTTAAAGAGTTGCTTAAACGAAGCGTACCGCTTAAATTGAACCATAATTAACTATTGCGAGTTGTTGTGCAGGGCCCAATCTAACCGCTTAAACTGGAAGGAAAAATATTTTTCAAACTGTAGAATGATAAAAGTGTATCGGAAATATTGTGGGAGGAAGCTTCTGCTATGACTGAAGTCACTGAACGAATGATATTTCGACATAAGGAAGAAAGTAAAAATGGGCCACTCCATAAGGAAGAAAGTACCGGTTGTCTGAATAGTCGTTAGAAAAAATACCTAACATTTGCATACTCTATAAGCTTCATGATTGGTATGAAGATTGTTGTTTAAATGTTTAAAAAAGTCATTTTTGAATTTCAAATTAATCATAGTCAGGCCAGGAATTTTTTCGCCAAGCCATTAGCGATATATTTTTCAATATATTTTTGCTATTATAGTTATTTATTTAAATAGGCAGAGAAGTAACAAACTAGCCAAGGCAGTAAATCTGATTCTCTGCCGTGTGAAACAAATAATTTTTTCTCCGATTGTTTGTACAGTGTGTTTAGAAAAATCAATTTAAAATGAAAACTTTTTTATAACGGATATAACTCACAATTTTTAATATATCTTCTGATCCTATGTAATAGGTAATAATTAAATCGTATTTTTTAATTATTATTGTCAATTAGACCTTAAATTGTATACATAATAATATCTACCGAAAGATATTAAATATTTTTAGGTTACAATATTAAGAGTGCTCTTGTGAGTGATGCTTCTCCGGTGTTTGTCTGTGGTCGACTGTTGACAGTTGTCAGCTGACGGACATTTTCTAGAACATTCGAAGTTGGAGAGTTCACGTTATGTCTGTTTTGTGTAAAGTAAATCTGATTCTCTGCCGTGTGAAACATATAATTTTTTCTCTGATTGTTTGTACTGTGTGTTTAGAAAAATCAAATTAAAATTAAAACTTTTTTATAACGGATATAACTCACAATTTTTAATATATCTTCTGATCTTATGTTATAGGTAATAATTAAATCGTATTTTTTTATTATTATTGTCGATTAGACCTTAAATATATTCAATATTTAGGTTACAATATTAAGAGTGCTCTTGTGAGTGATGCGTCTCCGGTGTTTGTCTGTGGTCGACTGTTGACAGTTGACAGCTGACGGACATTTTCTTGAACATTCGATGTTGGAGAGTTCACGTTATGTCTGTTATGTGTAAAGTAAATCTGATTCTCTGCCGTGTGAAACATATAATTTTTTCTCCGATTGTTTGTACAGTGTGTTTAGAAAAATCAAATTAAAATTAAAACTTTTTTATAACGGATATAACTCACAATTTTTAATATATCTTCTGATCCTATGTAATAGGTAATAATTAAATCGTATTTTTTAATTATTATTGTCGATTAGACCTTAAATATATTAAATATTTAGGTTACAATATTAAGAGTGCTCTTGTGAGTGATGCTTCTCCGGTGTTTGTCTGTGGTCGACTGTTGACAGTTGACAGCTGACGGACATTTTCTTGAACATTCGATGTTGGAGAGTTCACGTTATGTCTGTTATGTGTTATGTTATAGTTAGTTTAGTAATTCTTGATGAAATTATTAATTCTTAATTCACATTAAAGGATACATTTGTTGGTGATTGCTCGACAACCTCTACCTCTAACAATATAATGTTAAATATCGACAATAATAGTGTGCACAGTGAAGTTAGCTTATGTATGTGTGAAGTGGAAGTGATTGTTTGATTCCATGGGCCTGCTTGAATCACATTATCATTGCCGTTGCTAAGTAAAGGCTGGGAGATTTCAACAAAAAAGAAGAAAAAATGATTTTTTTAATGCCTAGGCAGTAAAAGTGTTACTTCTATGATCGAGAAATGTCACTAAAACTGACGTTTAATGTCAATGCTTAAATCAAATTATCATTGCCGTTGCTAAGTAAAGGCTGCGAGATTTCAACAAAAAAGAAGAAAACATGATTTTTTTAATGCCTAGGCATTAAAAATCACTTTTACTGCCTAGGCAGTAAAAGTGTTACTTCTATGATTGATAAATGTCACTAAAACTGACGTTTAATGTCAATCGGAGAAAAAATACTATGTATCCATTAAACCAATGGGTGAAAGTTGTTTCTAATTCGAATCCTCTACTATAATATTAAAGTTGATGACGTTGATGTGTGTATATGTTCGTCTTTATGTATTAACATAAATGCCAATCTGATAAAGACATAACTATCCCACTTACAAACCCCTATGCACGGCCTTGTCCATCCTCCTCTTCAACCGACTTAAACGTCGGACAACGACTGGCCAACGAGCGGTCAGAGTGGCGTTAATAGGTTTCAAATCACTTCGGAGTTGAGTTATTTCACTTTGTATCCACACATCAATCATTCTCTTGACGCGTTTGTTATTCTTAGATGAGCTTTTTAATGAGTTTTCATTAAAATTTGCCAACGTTATCCATCTCGTATATCCGTTCCTCTTTTTTATGCATAATTACCTTGGTACACATCACACAGAAATGTTACGTAGTCTTTTATTTTTGCAGGTTCTGCTTTTGCATTTCGAGATGTGATAATTAATTGACATAGCTAACTAGGAGATCCACTTGCAAAACTAAAGAGGTTATGGAATTGATTAATTTCTTATTATTCTTATTTCTTTTTCATTTGCATTCATAAAAATCATAAATAATCCCATTTTTGTAATAAGGAAGGTGAGTGGAAAACATTATAAAAAGAACTTGCAATATAGTTCTAGTAAAAGCATTTGAGAATAAATAAAAATTTAAAGGGATTAATGACATAATTAGGAGTAAACATCAGCTCCCTACCATTTGGAGTAGTAATAGATGACGCCATAATAGAAGCTAAGAAAATGATGAAGAAGTGACGTGGGGTACTGGAAAATGGAAAAAAATAGAGTTAAGCGGATTGTTTTTGCAAATGATATTACTGCCATGGCGGATTCCGAAAAAAATTTATACAAACATAACGAAAAGTATGTTAATAGAATGAAAATTATCGGATTATTAATGGAATTAGCGGAAAAACATAGTGCAAATAGATAGTTTTAAATAGGTAGTAGAAGAAAAAAGGAAAATAGATAAAGAAATAGACTAAAGAGTAAAAAATGCAGGCAAGATACTAAATAAACTCAAAATTACTTTCCTAGGAAAAAAGGAAATAAAACCAACAGTAGTAAGGAGGCTGGAATGCAATGGGAATTGGCACGAAGGAACCAACACCCATAGTCATTCCAGAATCACAGATGTTCTGTAGAGTGGGGAGGGTGAGTTTATGCCCACAGCACTTAGGCCATATGTGACCCATTGTACATCCTCCCGAGGATTTGTCCTCCTAGGTCTCTTCCAGGTCACTAGGAGACATCTCCTTTATATCGGCAGGTGTAGGCCAAGACTCACCGAACACACAATCTCTTATTGACGATAACTCCGAGCACTCGCATAAGACATGTCTGGTAGGGCTGGTATTATACCGTCAGGTCCCGGTGACTTGAAAGGGGAAAAGCCCTTATCTGGTCCTCATCAATTACTGCACTAGTCGTTTTGTGAGGGTGTTGTTGGTACTTCCGCCCTGTTCGTCGTTCCAGGAAAGACAGAGCTTGGGAAGTGAGTTTCCATAAGAATCTCAGCGCTCTCTTGGAGGTTGGCGGCTTTGTCGCCATTTTCCCTCGTCAGAATGCCGATACTCTTACGGTGGTCGTTTTAGAGTGCCTTCTGTGGGAAGTCTTCGACTGCCTCACAGTAGGCTCTCCAGGCTGCTCTTTGTCTTTGTCTGCAGACATTTTTGAACTCTTTGAGGGTGGCTCCCCAGTCCTCTTTGACTTTTGTTCGTTTGGCCTTGTTAAAGGTCGTTCTCGCTGTCTTTCAAAGGTGTTCCAGTTCAGGGCACCACCAAGTATTGGTTTTGCCACCTGTCTGGACCATCCTCATTGGACAGGATTCCTTATAGGCAATGTCTATTTTGTTTTGAATAGATAGTGTGTACCTTTCCATCCAGTTCCTCATTATTGCCAGGAGTCAGGACCTCTGCAGATTACCTTTTAAGAAGCGATCACAGATGTTATCACAAACACGATTCTTGAAATGAGAAGTGATAACATGTTGACCACAATTAACGACAACTAACCATGTAGAATTGGACATTAGTCGTTAGGTAGATGAAAGAGTTCATTTTCTAAACGTTTCTATTGTCTAAACTTAATTATAATTTTCAAATATTTCACTTCCAGTGTTATTTTTCACCAGAAGTAAAATTACTTATTTCAAAAACAAAAATTGGTTATTGCATTGCTCTTTATATATATTTTGTTTTGTTTTTTCAGAACTGGCAGCCGTCAGAGGATCAAAGCACATCTAGTTTCTAATTTCGCTTGAGATATTCGATAAAATGCTTATTAAAACACAACCAAACAGCATCCAGCTAATCTGGAATGTGATGGAAACATGCAGTCAAGATGGAACACTGGTGTGGTACAACGACGGAACTAAAGCTGGAAGAGGAACGGGAGCTGCAGTTCATGGTGCCATAACCAGGTTCAACGTTTACGCATCTTTAGGAGGAATTCTAGTCTCTTCAGATGAATGGTGCACCAAGAGGATAAAAACAAAGGCCGAGATGCTGAAAACTTGTAACCTTGACTGGCTGTACTGATAAAATCAATCAATCAATGAGTATAATTATGATATTATAATGATGTTGACATGGATAGTAGACATATTTCCTTCATAGATTTCTTATTTTTTCTGACATAAATGAAGACACTGCACTGAAGAGGTTTGATATACATATTCTGGAAGAATTTGCAATCATCGTTAGATTTGATAGAATATAAGAAATACATTTTTATAATCAGTATTTTTCCATGGGAGTGGGTAAAACGAAAACAAAGAGAGTGTTGGAGTGAAGCATGCACATCGGAAAAAAATTTATTAAAGCACAGAGCTGAGGAACTACTCAAGATGAAAAAACACCTGCACAAAATGGAGCTGTATTTACAACGGGGAACTTTTCTGCGGATAAGGTGGTAAAGGGAGAAAAGCTGTCAGAATGCGAGGCATTAGACAGCAGAAGACAGAAGGCAGCCTCAGAAGAATTCAACATCCAACCGGTGAAGTACCTGTACGTACAGACTGGTACAGAGAACTCGAGTAACGGAATGGATGTTGTGAAGCTAAATGTGAAGCTAAAAGATACGAAAAGCCCAAAGGGCCGAGGTGTAGCTAGCGATAGGACCAACGTTAATTTTTTTGTTTATGATTGTTTTATATATTTTCATATACTTTTAATAAAAATACATGGTAAATTATTATTAATTACCTTTTATAAAACATCCTTTACAAATGCGTTGGAGGAACTTGTTGCTATTAATTAATTAAGGTAACTTGAATAACCACTTCTGAAACCGAATACACCTCAGACGAAGTCAACTGGTAAAGTAAGTCACTTAATACATATAAGTATTAAATTACTTAAATAATCTCCTACACGTTGCTGGGAGTTATTTTACAAAACGTGAAAAAATTCCAAATAAAAAACGAATGCTATTTTGGAACGGTTTCATTCCCACGTAACATAGTCGTCTACACAATGCTGTTTCAATTTGAACGCCCAACACAGTCTTGTAAAATGTTATTTCTATAGAGTTCAAGTTATTTTCAAAGATGGATTAAACAAAAGTTTGTAGCTTTGGGCCAGTAAATAGTTAGTTATAATTAAGTTCAAGATTTTACACCAATAGTTTTGACAATGAGTGTACCTGCTTTGGAGTGTTCCTCCACTGTTGTTGGCTTTGTACCCATTTTTGTATTTGTCATAGAACCATTTCTTGTGGTCCCAAGGATTGGTTCTGGTTCTGTTTTAAATTTGACCAAATCTTTTATGGCTGATGTGTTCAACTGTGATAGATATCGTGGAGAAATTTGAATGTAAATCAATTAAGAATACTTTATTTATTCGTTAAATTATATTTACAAAATGGTTAAATGTTGTGTAGTATGCAAAAAAAATGTATAAGTTCTGAACAGTTCTGAAACTACCAGATCCAATATAAATAAACATACTACTCATCTTAAAAGGATGTAAATTAAATGTATTTTAATTAAAGAAGCTTGTGGTAAGTCAACTACTTAAAACTCGGCTAAAACCAGCATCGGACAGTGTCAGATACAATTATTTAAAAGTTATTCTTGTACTTATCCATAAATGGAATCCTATCCGTTTTGCATATTAAATTGGGTCTATCCTAACTAGGCAATTAAATTAGAGAAGCTCGTTTTTGCATGTACATTCATTTGATCTTCTGAGAATAGTAAAGGTTTTTCCGAAAGACAAAATCTCTCGGGTACGGCTCTGCATCTTCCGCTGCTAAAGATCTCGGCAGTAAAAATTCCAGTGTTCTAAAATTGCAACTAATTATGTTAATAGCATTATATAAAGTTGTTTTCATTATTTTAAATGAATCTTGGTTTGTTGATCTACCAAAATTGCATGCAAATATAACCAAGGCGAATTTTTCCGATCCTATTTTTGCATTTTTTTTTTTTCGTTTCCATTAATTCCTCTTGTGCGTGTTGCTAAAAAAGACTAACTATAAAGAACAATCACAAGGCGGCTTTCCCTGGAACTGACACATCAATTAAGACTGATCCCGTCTAAAAAAAATCAAAACATTGGCGATAAACATTAAAGAGAGGTTAGTTTCTTCTTCTTCGTTGACTTTTTACCGCGCGGCACTCATTTTGGTTGCTATAAAATTTTACGATTGGCGTTGTGCTGGTTTTTCAGTCTAAAGGCGTCACAGTCGAAGAGACGACGACTAATTTTAAGAAAATGCTGTGAGATATTAAGATGAAATTAAAGCATAAAAATATAAAAGTAAGAAAATAAATACAATAAGAATATAAAAGGAAAGAAGTAAAATAGAAAGCAGTCTGTCAATTTTACAACCTACGATGGACCAAGACCCCCTTATTGTAATTGACACGAAGAAACCAATACCCATAGTCATTCCAGAATCACAGATATTACCAGAAACTCGTATTGAAATGAGAAATGATAACATGTTGGCCACAATTAACGACAACCAACCATATCCAGGTAAACTGAGATGGGTTGGAAACATGCAGTCAGGAAGGAACGTTGGTGTGGTATACAGTCGGATCTAGAACTGATATAGGAACAGGAGCTGGTGCTAGACCCAGGTGCAATGTCCACGCATCGTTGGGAAAGCTTGGATCTGTATTCTAGACGGAAATCTACGCTATTGATACGTGTTTGGAAATGAACATCGAAAGGAGGTATAGAGGCCAAAAGATCCTTATACTCTCTTAGCATGTTCCCAGATCAGATCTAGACTGGTCCGGGAGTGTCTACAAAACCCTGGCAAACCATAATAGAATAACTCTCAAGTGGGTCCCGGGGCAAAACGGTATTGTGATCAATAAAACAGCAGACACCCTAGCAAAGCTGAAACTGCATTCACTGGACCTGAACTGGAAAGGAAAGTGACGGGATTACTCACCGGTCACTGTACCCTAAGGAAGCACATGCATACAATTGACATATACAGTCGGTTGTGCATGGAAAAGAAGGAATGTGAGATATAGGACTAGGGTACCCAAGGGAGGACTTCTCCAGGAAGGACCTAGTAAAAATACTGTTGAGCCTGATAAGGGCTACAGGTCTCTTTACATAAAAGGTTCAACCAAGAGCACACTGAGGTCTTGAAGCTTCTGACTGGTGGTGCCGAATCAATTAATTAAGACCCCTTTTTCCTCACCTACCCCACCTACACCTCAGCAGCGTGTGGCTGGGTTTTAGCTAGTTATATAAATAATGGTGAGTTGGTTCTATTTTCAAGTATTTACTTGATATATTTTACCTGTAACTAAATTGGTATATTTATAGTAGAAATAGCAATATGCTTTTTCGTTGTGCTTGTTTTCCGCCACAAGCGATATTTCAACGAGACGTTTTTTCAAATAATAAATTTCTTGTACGGAGATTAAACTATCCAAACTGTTGCGACGGCTGAATGTGCCTACGAGTCGTTTTATCAAAGTTGTATTTCAACTAAACTCAATGCATCGGACATTATTCAGGATTGGCGAGAGCATTTATTACAGAGCCCCACGTAGGGCGTCCTGTGGAAGGTGTTTATTGTGTCAATATTTCACCTGTTGCTTTGATAATAGCCTTGATACGATGAACAAAAATTGTGTGTGTGGAAGCATAAATCTTGTTTGAGAGGTAATTGATCCTTGACACTGGAGAGGTTTATCAGTCGAAATGTACTCGTATAATAATTAATATCAACTTAATTCAAACACTAACATATTTGAGTAACTGACTTACGGTACTCGCCTTAAAAGACATCAAGCTACATTTTTAGAATTTTTTATATAATAACAATCGCCAAAAATCTGATTTTTAGCGAGGGTCAGTTGAACGATGAAGCCATATTTAAAGTTGAACGAAAAGCGGCACTGTTAATATGATTTAATTATCTGTTAACCAATGGCGCTCGTGACTACTTTAAACGAGGAGGTAAAACAATCCTATCTTTTTAATATCCGTCAATGAATGCCTTTTTGTCACTCGCTTTTATAATGTGTAACATGTCTATCGACCTGTTTCGATTTTACAGAATAAATCCTTTTAATTAGCGCTCGTCGTCACTAGCCACATCCAATTATAGTTCTGTGATCCCAAACCCTTCAACCCTGATCGTTAGACAATTGACGTCTGCCAACAGACGCTTCCATTTTTTGCACAACGCCACGTGAAACACCCCTTTCTGTTATCGACCGCCTAAGGGGACAGATCATCTTTCGCTATCTTTCATATCTTAAGTACCTATCTTATGAATTTTGCTGTGGTAAGTACAAAATCATAATTTATAATTAATAAGCTTCTTCTAAAGTACTGTCTGATATAATTTTCGTATGCATTCTTTATTTTTTTACAAAGATAGACGAAATTAAATTCAACACGTGGTCATAAACTGTTCTTTTATACTAATATGGTAGTTTTAAATCAAATATTATTTTATAATTCACTGTTTTACTTTTATACAAACATTTTCAAGCTTTTTCAGTTGCGAAATAACTCTTTTAATTATAAAATAACATTTTTATAAATTACTGTTAACCTATAAAATATTCTTTCGTAACGCCAGTGCCGGTTCCATATATTTCCTAAGCACGATATTTTTTCATATAACTAAATAAATAACGTTTTGCTATGATTAGTTTCTTTCGGATCATTAGTATATTTTTTTAATTTAGCCGATAATTGCTATTTTTATTGTTTTAACATGGAACATATAATGTTGGAAAGCTTTCAGTAAATTAGTTATTGAAGAAATGGCCCATTCAATAAGGTACCTACCTGACAGAACAATTTTTAATGACTTTAGGAAATACCCATCTCGGCCCAAACCACTTCCAGATAGAAACCTAACCTAAAAAGATTTCAAAGTTGTCTTATGTTAAAATCTTATTTTAGACTCGGGCCGACTTGGACGATTTTTATTCAGTATACCTGCCTGATGGGCCGAGATGGGAATCGCCCGAAGAAATAAATAATACAATTATTATTTAAAAGTTTCTCTAAATTCAAAATTTTAACAAATCAATAAATAGCTATAGCTGCCGGTAACCATGAAGAAAAAGGAATTTGAGCTCTTTTTGTTATAGCAGCTAAAACTACTAAATAACTAATAATTAATTCTATTGTAAATTCTTCTTTTATTAAATCTAAATAAAAAAAAATTTCAACTACCAAAATTTAATATTCAAGCAATTGCTATTAATAATGCTACATCCCCAAATGGATTTCTTAATGCTGTTAATATACCTGCATTAAATCTTTTCAAATTTTGATAATAAATTACTAAACAATAAGAAAATAAACCTAATCCATCTCACCCTAATAAAATAAAAATTAAATTTGGGGAAATAATTAATAATATTATTGATAAGACAAATATAACAACAAGTAAAATAAATCGATTTTTATACAAATCTCCTCCTATACAATCTTCCCTATAAAAAATTACTATTGAAGAAATAAATAAAACAAAAATTATAAACATTAAAGATATTTAATCAAGTAAGACTACAAAAAAATATTAGAGGAATTAATAGTGTTGCGAGGTTATCAACTCAAAGCCGGCCCTGTCCTTCGACTGTAAATTTTGGTGGCTGCGCTCCTTTCGAGAACATTCGAGTAAAACGCTTTGTTTGTGCATAGGATGAGCGCGGAAGGTACTGGAATTTTCCAGAGTTGAGAAGGACTATATATACGCGGGTTTTTGAGTGCAGAAAAACAGTTAGTGAAACGAAGACAAAGAGTTAATTCAGAGACAGTTTACAGAAGTTCTTAGTAATCGGACAGTGAATGAAATAGTGAGGATAAAAATAGATTACAAAAAAAATTTTGTTTTGTTTGTTTTATGTGCCTAAACGTGACGCTTTATTAAAATTTCTCTTTCAATTTTAATCCGATACGACCACTGTTTTTGCTATCACAATGATTTATTTCTATTTAAATTATTTCAATTCATTATTTGACGTTTATATTGTAACGTTAAGTTGGTTTTTGACAGCAGCATTAAATTTCCGAATATTCGGGTTTTCGGCGTTCCATGTTCCGCAGCATATTCGAAGAAAGGAATGCGGCTCTATTATAGAATCAAGTTTTTTCAAACACACGTTTATTAACACTCCGAAAAACATTTATACTCAATTTACATCTCTATAACAAGTCAAATGTTTGTTGGATATTCTATGGCCTATTGGCACTTAATCAATTTTTACTTTTGAGTTACATGGCTTAATATTTTTTCGCCCGTAAACGTCAAAAATCGACATTCCTTGTAAGTAACATTTAACAATAACATGTACGAAAAGAGATCTCATAAAATACACGTGCGTTTAGATAAAAAAACTTAAATTTCTTTGTTTAATCAAATTACAATCAAATTTTTATCTACGTACTTCTTTATTTGGTCTATTTACATGAATTTAGTCAATTGGAAAACATAAAAGCTTTTAGCATTAGTGAAATACATTTTAGATTAAAAGAGTAATGCCCCTAAATGTCGGCAACACATTATACAATTTCTCAAAATATAAGTCGCGTTTTCTTAGCATGATATGGAATTGTTAAAATTTTGAAACAATGGTCGATGATTGTCAAAAATGGTCAATGATTGTCAAAAATGGTCAATGATTGTCAAAAATGGTCAATGATTGTCAAAAATTGTCAAAAATTGTCAAAAATTGTCAAAAATTGTCAAAAATAATTGAAAACGGTCTAAAATTGTCAAAATTTTGAAAAAATGGTCAATAATTGTCAAAAATTTTGAAAAATTGTCAAAAATTTTCAAAAATAATTGAAAACGGACTAAAATGGTCAAAATTCTTGAAAAATTGTCAATAATTGTCAAAAACTGTCAAAATTGGTCAATAATTGTCAAAAATGATCAATAATTGTTAAAATTTGGAAAAATGGTCAAAAATTTTGAAAAAATGGTCAATAATTGTCTAAATTTTGAAAAAATGATCAAGAATTGTCAATAATTCTGAAAAATGGTCAAAATTTTCAAAAATGATTAAAAACGGTCTAAAATGGTCAACACTTTTGAAAAATTGTCAAAAATGGTCAATAATTGTCAAAAACTGTCAAAATTGGTCAATAATTGTTGAAATTTGAAAAAATGGTCGTTAATTGTCAAAAATTGTCAAAATTTTGAAAAAATGGTCAAAATTTTTTAAAAAATGGTCAATAATTGTCAAAAATTTTGAAAATGGTCAATAATATAGTCAATAATTATAAACATTTTGAAAAATGGTCAAAAATTGTCAAAATTTTTGAAAAATGGTCAAACTTTTGTAAAAATGGTCAAATTTTTGTAAAAATGGTCAAATTTTTGTAAAAATGGTCAATAATTGTCAAAATTTTGAAAAAATGGTCAATAATTGTCAAAATTTTGAAAAAATGGTCAATAATTGTCAAAAATTTTTGAAAAAATGGTCAATAATTGTCAAAAACTTTGAAAAATGGCCAAATTTTTTTAAAAATAGTCAAAAAATTTCAAAAATGATTAAAAATGGTCAAAATTTTTAAAAAATTGTCAAAAATGGTCAATAATTGTCAAAATTTTTGAAAAATAGTCAACATCTTTGAAAAATTGTCAAATATGGGCTAATAAGAAAAAAAATGCTTACAATATTCCGAGGGTCGTGAACCTTACCGAATCCGTCTTAGATTCTGACAGTTTAAAATAATGATTGTAATCACACGCAATGCACTCTCTTTCTCTCCCGTCTTTCTTTCTTTCTCTTCCTTCTCTCTCTCTCTCTCTTCCATAACTCTCTCTCATTTTTCTTTCTCTTTCTCACACCTTTCCCCCATTTTTCTTTTTTTCTCTCCCATCTCTCTCTCATTTTTCTCTCTCTCTCGTAATGAGTTACTTACAACTCTTGTTACGTAATATACTGTTTTATCAAAACAATATACGAGGCAGGTGTCTTAAAATTATAAATACCTTTCATAAAAAATTAGTAGATACAATTAATTTTTGCAAAATATTTTATAACTCCCAAACAAATAAGTTATAGTCTGTTTGATTTCAATTGAACAACAAAAATTGTCTGCCGGGCATGTTCAACAAAAGCCCCGACAAGAGGTAGAACTGAACCTTTTTTTTTTTGGTTGTTCAATTGAAACAATATAGACCATACAGAATTATTAGTATAGACAGTTGAAAAACAAAAATTTTCTTTAATCCCGCTTTTAGGCAAACCATTTTTTACAAAAGCACCGACAAGCAGCTGATGTGAAGAAATTATTCTTGATTGTTCAACTGAGATCGTACAGACTATAACAACAAATTTATCAAATGACAGTTTGCCCCCCATGCGCGCAAACTCATTTTCAATGTTACCTCCCAGTACAGCTCTTGCAAGACATATAAATGCTCTGTACAGAGGCGTATCATTAGTTGTCCTCCAATTCTGTTGGCGTTTGGCATTGTCTGAATAATTTTTGTGTTGTTTGTCATCGCCTAACAAAAACCCAGTTATCAAAATAATTTTTGAAGTGTCAAATGTGAGTCGGATACGTTATCAAATGTGAAAAATAAAACATCTCTCGCTACAGGTAACATTAAATAAATTTCAAAAATAACTATTTAAACACAAATCTTTATTTTGTATTAGGTATTTCGATAAGAACCATTGAAAGAGTATTTAAAGAA
Organism: Lochmaea crataegi; assembly: GCA_947563755.1. Lineage (NCBI taxonomy): Eukaryota > Metazoa > Arthropoda > Insecta > Coleoptera > Chrysomelidae > Lochmaea > Lochmaea crataegi. Next base: position 4,540,472 of record OX387429.1, on the reverse strand, counting down.
GGGGAGCAAATAATTTCTGCAAATAACGTGCAAGTGAAATTTTCCACCCCAAGAAAGAAGCGGCCTAGAAGAGCACCAATAACTGATATTCTCGAGTATGAGTATTCCAATATTAGACGGATTATTTACGACTTTCATAAGACGGAAGGGTGTCGTATTACGGTAAAAAAGTTACAACAGAAATTTAATGACGTTTTGGGAATTGTGGCTTCCGGAACATCTCTTCGTAGAATTTTAAAGAAAATAAGTTTCAAATGGAGAAGGACTGAAAATAATAGAAAAATTTTGATAGAGAAACTAGACATCGGAGCATTGAGGATCAAGTATTTACAAAAAATTAGCGCGAAAGTGGAAAAATCCTCGTCTTCGACTCGGATTTTTAAAACCACTCTCGCTCATGCTATTTGTTAAAACAAATTACTTAGAAACTCGTTTTTCCGAATTTTTCCGGAAAAATTAAATGCAAATGCATAGACGAAAACTTGGTGTGGATGAAGCTATTGGTATGACCACCGTACATAGATAATGAATAAATAGTAGGTTCACTCAACGTCGGCACTTTCATGTAGCGCTGATAAAGACTTATCGAAAACGGTCGTTAAAACACACGTGCGTCGTATATACAGGGGTCGTGCGAATTACTACATTCATAGCTTGTTGATTTATAGATGGAGTGTTTGGTACGGGGACTAATAAAAATGTACGTTGTTAGAAAACTATTTCAGAAAACGATGTTGTTTTGCTATGTAAAGTACGTTCTAGTACTTAATTGGGAATATAAAATTATAAAAAATAAACTAGAATCATTGATTAGAATAGCTTTTACTACATTATATAAATAAAATACTTATACCTTACAATATAAAAATATATATAAAAAAAGCAATCATTACGAATTTTTTTTATTTTGTATTTTTTTAATTTTCATGTCGCGTTTTGAGAATTTTATTGTGTAATATAAAGGCACTCTTGTATAAAGAGATAAAAAATAACTTAATGGAAAATTTCATACCAGTCATCATTATACCAATCAGATGCTTTATTTCGACATTGTTCCTATGGAAACCAGCAAATTATCTGAAAATTTGATTAAAAAAATTTCCGGAAATTTTTTCGAGGCGCCACGATATTTAAGTGGACATTTTTTGACAGTTGAAAAGGTAAGCTTATGATCTACAACCATTAAATAATGCAGATATACCTGTGAATAATGCAAAATTTCTATAAGAATTTTACAACTTTTCGTCACAAAATTCAACAAACTGTTAACACTTGATTTTGATTTTTTCCAAATTATGGTGTGAAATTTTCTTACCGAATACCACCCAAGCTTAAATTATTCCTGGAAATTCTTTCGGGGACGAATATTTTAAGAAAATTATCGTGGGTCAATAATTGTCAAAAATTGTAAAAATTTTGAAAAATTGGTCAATAATTGTCCAAAATTTTGAAAAATGCTTAAAATTTTTGAAAAATTATCAAAAATGGTCAATAATTGTCAAAGACGGTCAATAATTGTCAAAACCAATCAAAAATCGTCAAAAATTCTTTAAAACTGTCAAAAATTATCAAAAATTGTCAAAAATTATTAAATTTTTGAAAAATTGTCAAAAATTGTCAAAATTTTGTAATAATGGTCAATAATTATAAAAGACTGTCAAAATGGTCAATAATTGTTAAAAATTGTCAAAATTTTCGAAAAATGGTCAATAATTGTCAGAATCTGTCAAAAATGGTCAAAAATTGTTAAATATTTTAAAAAATTGTTAAATATTTTGAAAAATGGTCAAAAATAGTCAATAATTGTTAAAATTTTGAAAAATGATCAAAAATTGTTAAATATTTTGAAAAATTTACAATAATTGTCAAAATTTTTGAAAGTTGTCAAAAATGGTCAATAATTGTCAGAAACTGTCAAAAATGGTCAATAATTGTTAAAATTTTGAAAAATGGTCAAAAATTGTTAAAGTTTTGAAAAAATGGTCAATAATTATAAAAAACTGTCAAAAATGGTCAATAATTGTTAAAAATTGTCAAAATTTTTGAAAAATTGTGAAAAATGATCAATAATTGTCAGTACTTGTCAAAAATGCTCAAAAATTGTCAAAAATGGTCAAAATTGTTAAAATTTGGAAAAATGGTCAAAACTTTTGAAAAATGATCAATAATTGTCAAAACTGTGAAAATTGGTCAATAATTGTCAAAAATGGTCAATAATTGTTAAAATTTGAAAAAATTGTCAAAATTTTTTCGAAAAATTGTCAAAAATGGTCAAAATTTTGAAAAAATGGTCAATAATTATAGAAAACTGTCAAAAATGGTCAATAATTGTTTAAAATTGTTAAAAATTGTCAAAAATGGTCAATAATTGTCAGAACCTGTCATCTTCGATCTATTGGTAACACGCTTTACTAAAATAAGTCAATTTTACAGGAAACTGTAATTAAGTTAATAATAATAAGTATTATTGAAAAAAAATGTACAAAATGTACAAAATAAAACAAAACGACACAACTAAACTTACAAGTTAATAACAATTAGTAGTAGGTTGAGGTTCGAACAAAAGATACAATAGATGCAAAGTTGCAAGCTAACCGATCATAATCGTACCCACGCAAATTTACACCGGTTTTTAATTATTCTTGGTAGTTAAGGATTGACTGAATTGACAATAAAACCTTAAAAAATGTTTATAAAATCTCAATACGACATCTAAATGACTTATTTCACTTGTAGGTGTTTTAATGTAACAGTACTCTTAATAATAATAATAATTATAGGGACCAGTTTCACAACTTGTTACAATAACATAACCGTGGGTCGACGACAATTCCGTGCAGTCGTAAATAACAAAGAGAGAATGTTAGGCGGGAAATACGATTGTGCGTTCTTTGTCTTATAGTTTTTTTAGGTTTCATTGCAAGACAGACGCATATATTGAGTAACAATTTATGTATATATAATCATAATCAATATACATATACGAAGGTGTTTTGATATTTGATTGCTCTTATTCTGCTTTCTATTATTACTATGTTAATAACTATATTACATATACGTTAAAAATGAATCGCGACTTGTCTCATAAAACTTTCTTAATAAATACTATTATTATTATCAAAAGAATTTACTGTGTCCACGAGAATTTCGTTTTCGAATCTCTTCCGGTCTCGTCTTGTTTCCGAGACGAGATGCGAGTCGATACATGCACAACACGAGACGACATTTTTATTGGTGTCGTCCCGAGTCTCGTGTCTTGGGTGGGAGTCTCGCAGCTCGCAGGTGACACTTGCGTCTAGTGCCACCGCATGCGCATTTCATGAGTTTTCCTTGTCTTGTCATTTTGAATTTTTAGGTTAGAATAATTAGTTACTTGTTTTTGTTTCTAATAAGTTTCATAATTTTCTTGGTTAAAACAGATAATTGGTTAATTTTTGAAGAAGGGGAAGGAAAAATAACCATTCCATTCACCCTGTCCCTTCTGTATAGCTTTTTCCTTGCCCTTCTCGATAAATTAGAAGGCAAACTGATCATGAAATGCGCATGCGTGCATGCGAGCTAGAAAATTTAACGGTGGCATTAGACGCAAGTGCAGGTGACGAGAAGAGCCTGAACCATAGATAAATTAAGCTCTGAACCTGAATTTTAGCGTCATCTAACGGTTTGGAAGAAACTAATTTGAAGAAATAGCGGCAAATTTGAACTTACACTCTATTATCTGTTATTTAATATTCCACTGGTTATTACAAATTAACTAGTATAAGATTATATAGTTTTAATAAATCGAAGAATTATTGTGGGGATGTGGCAATAATACCAGAGTGTAGGTACTCTTTTAAGAATTTATTTCCGAGCTTTCGAATAACTATGTATTCATTTTAAAGAAATGTCCAAGTGATATTATAGGTAAAATATTTTGAAAAATGTAATAAATTTGAACAGTGGTACTTATATGAAAACTCAAATTTTATATTGTTTTTTGAGTTTTTATATACAAATTTATTACATTTTTAAAAATATTTTACCTATAATCTCACTTGGATATTCCTTGAAAATGAATACATATTTATTCGAAAGCTCGGAAATAAATTCTTAAAAGAGTACACTTTGGTATTATTGCCACATCCCCACACCACTTTTTTTGAAAAATGGTCAAATATTGTCAAAAATGGACAATTATTGTCGAAATTGGTCAATAATTGTCAAAAATTTTGAAAATTTTGAAAAATGGTCGATAATTGTCAAAAACTATCAAAAATGGTAAAAAAATTTGAAAAATTGTTAAAATTTTTGAAAAATTATCAAAAATTTTGAAAAATTGTCAAAAAGGACAATTATTGTTAAAAATTGTCAAAATTTTGAAAAATAGTTGATAATTGTCAAAAATTGTTAAAGTTTTTGAAATATGGTCAAAAATGGTCAATAAATGTCAAAAATGGTCAAAAATTTGGAAAAATGGTCCATAATTGTCAACAATTGTCAATAATTATCAAAAATGGTCAATAATTTTGAAAAATGGTCTAAAATTTTGAAAAATTATCAAAAATGGTAAAAAACTATCAAAAATGGTTGAAAATTGTCAAAAATGGACAATTACTGTCAAAATTGGTCAATAATTGTCAAAAATTGTTAAAATTTGGAAAAATGGTCGATAATTGTCAAAAACTATCAAAAATGGTGAATAATTTTGAAAAACTTTCAAAAATTTTGAAAAATTGTCAAAAATGGTCAAAAACTATCAAAAACGGTTAAAAATTGTCAATTATTTTCAAAAACTGCCAAAAATGGACAATTATTGTCAAAATTGGTAAATAATTGTTAAAATTTTGATAAATAGTCGATAATTGTCAAAAACTATCAAAAATGGTCAATAATCTTGAAAAATTGTCAAAAATGGCAAATAATTGTCAAACACTATCAAGAATGGTCAAAAACTGTAAAAAATTGGACAATTATTGTTAAAAATTGTCTAAATTTTGAAATATGGCCAAAAATGGTCAAATTTGGTCAATAATTGTCAAAAGTGGTCAAAAATTTGGAAAAACGGTCTAAAATTTTGAAAAATGGTCAAAAACTATCAAAAATGGTTAAAAATTGTCAAAAATGGACAATTATCGTCAAAATTGGTCAATAATTGTCAAAAATTGTTAAAATTTTGAAAAATGGTCGATAATTGTCAAAAACTATCAAAAATGGTGAATAATTTTGAAAAACTTTCAAAAATTTTGAAAAATTGTCAAAAATGGTCAAAAACTATCAAAAACGGTTAAAAATTGTCAATTATTTTCAAAAACTGCCAAAAATGGACAATTATTGTCAAAATTGGTAAGTAATTGTTAAAATTTTGAAAAATAGTCGATAATTGTCAAAAACTATCAAAAATGGTCAATCATCTTGAAAAATTGTCAAAAATGGCAAATAATTGTCAAACACTATCAAGAATGGTCAAAAACTGTAAAAAATGGACAATTATTGTTAAAAATTGTCTAAATTTTGAAAAATAGTTGATAATTGTCAAAAATTGTTAAAGTTTCTAAAAAATTGTCAAAAATTTTGAAATATGGTCAAATATGGTCAATAATTGTCAAAAATGGTCAAAAATTTGGAAAAACGGTCTAAAATTTTGAAAAATTATCAAAAATGGTCAAAAACTATCAAAAATGGTTAAAAATTGTCAAAAATGGACAATTATTGTCAAAATTGGTCAATAATTGTCAAAAATTGTTAAAATTTTGAAAAACTTTCAAAAATTTTGAAAAATTGTCAAAAATGGTCAAAAATGGTTAAAAATTGTCCATTATTTTCAAAAACTGTCAAAAATGGACAATTATTGTCAAAATTGGTAAATAATTGTTAAAATTTTGAAAAATAGTCGATAATTGTCAAAAACTATCAAAAATGGTCAATCATCTTGAAAAATTGTCAAAAATGGCAAATAATTGTCAAACACTATTAAGAATGGTCAAAAACTGTAAAAAATGGACAATTATTGTTAAAAATTGTATAAATTTTGAAAAATAGTTTATAATTGTCAAAAATTGTTAAAGTTTCTAAAAAATTGTCAAATATTTTGAAATATGGTCAAAAATGGTCAATAATTGTCAAAAATGGTCAAAAATTTGGAAAAACGGTCTAAAATTTTGAAAAATTGTCAAAAATGGTCAAAAACTATCAAAAATGGTTAAAAATAGTCAATTATTGTTAAAAACTGTTAAAAATGGACAATTATTGCCAAAAACTATCGAAAATGGTTAAATTGTCATCATTTTGAAAAATGGTCACTAATTTGAAAAACAATCAAAATGGTCAGTAATTGTCCAAAATGGTCAATAAGGGTAGTAGGTGGATATGACCATTAAATAAGTAAGGAAAAATATTTTTTCATTTTGTATTTGCGTCAGTTAACCTCACATTCTGTCAAATGGATTGATATTTAGTTCTAACCCAGTTGGCTCTGTATTTTTCTACCTCAACAAAAGTCTATAAAGTTAGGTTTAGAGGCTAGTAGCGAAAAAATATTATTATATACCTCGTTGCATTTTGTTTTGTTTAATTGTTAAGATATATTACAAAGTTTTATTCTGTAAAACAACGGCTAAATTTTATTGTTAAAATGGATAACTACGGCACTGATGTCGTTGAAGCAATTGTTTGGGTTTGGAGCAATTAACGTTGTCGGTCTTTACCTCTCACTTTTTGCTACCGACCGCTCAAACCCGAGCCGCATTTAAATGTTATCATTAAAGGTACTTTTTAATTGTCCTTAAAGAGTTTTATGAAGACATTGAAACGGTAACGGTAGCAAATTCTCGAACTCTTTAAAACCTTTTTTGGCATTTTTATGTTCAATATTGTGTAGGATTGACATTTTGATGGATACTTTGGGGGTCAATAACTCGAAATGGGCCAGTAATTGTTACGATCAGAAATATTTTAACATTTGGAGAAATGTTCTATCCTAACTATCAGATCATTATTAGGCACAGTATTAATCAAGTCATTAATACAACTATTAAATTGAACAAGAACGCTACAACTTAACTAGATAGTAACATTGCGCTTTAAACAAGTTTATCATTATGGAATCTCGAAAAGATTATATACATTGAGATAAATGACAGACAACTGATTTATTGCACATATAAACTTATTTATGTACTTTCTAAATGACGTCTACAGTCAAATTGGTTATTTAGATTGACAAATATATCGAACTTGATGTAGGTACATACCTCTACATAAACTGCTCCACAAATATTGGATTTATGTTAAGGGTACAGTGGATGTTTGGGGAGGTATTTGTTTAAACGGGCGTACTGAATTATTAATGCTCGATGGAAATATGACTGCGAAGGTTTACGGAAGAAAAAGTTATTTCTTTCATGCTGCTATTCGACCAACTTTTCTCTTTTTAGACGATATGGCTCGACCGCATCGTGCAAGAGTAGTCGAAGACGCTGTATACTTCCAAGGTCTCCCGTATTTGGCACTGCTCCCTCGATCGCCCGACCTCAATCCTATCGAGCATGCTTGTGACTACAAAGAGCCTTGAATTCCCATGAACCACCTCCACAGACACTCCAAGAGTTTAGACAGGTTTTACCTCAAGTTTTTGAAATATGGTCAAAAGTGGTCAATAATTGTCAAAAATGGTCAAAAATTTGGAAAAATGGTCCATAATTGTCAACAATTGTCAATAAAAAAAAAAATCAAAAATGGTCAATCATCTTGATGGCAAATGGCAAATAATTGTCAAACACTATCAAGAATGGTCAAAAACTGTAAAAAATGGACAATTATTGTTAAAAATTGTCTAAATTTTGAAAAATAGTTTATAATTGTCAAAAATTGTTAAAGTTTTTAAAAAATGGTCAAAAATTTTGAAATATGGTCAAAAATGGTCAAATATGGTTAATAATTGTCAAAAATGGTCAAAAATTTGGAAAAAAGGTCTAAAATTTCGAAAAATTATCAAAAATGGTCAAAAACTATCAAAAATGGTTAAAAATTGTCAAAATGGACAATTATTGTCAAAATTGGTCAATAATCGTCAAAAATTTTGAAAAATGGTCGATAATTGTCAAAAACTATCAAAAATGGTGAATAATTTTGAAAAATGGTCTAAAATTTTGAAAAATTATCAAAAATGGTCAAAAACTATCAAAAATGGTTAAAAATTGTCAAAAATGGACAATTATTGTCAAAATTGGTCAATAATTGTCAAAAATTGTTAAAATTTTGAAAAATGGTCGATAATTGTCAAAAACTATCAAAAATGGTGAATAATTGTCAAAAATTGTTAAAATTTTGAAAAATGGTCGATAATTGTCAAAAACTATCAAAAATAGTGAATAATTTTGAAAAACTTTCAATTATTTTCAAAAACTGTCAAAAATGGACAATTATTGTCAAAATTGGTAAATAATTGTTAAAATTTTGAAAAATAGTCGATAATTGTCAAAAACTATCAAAAATGGTCAATCATCTTGCAAAATTGTCAAAAATGGCAAATAATTGTCAAAAACGATCAAGAATGGTCAAAAACTGTAAAAAATGGACAATTATTGTTAAAAATTGTCTAAATTTTGAAAAATAGTTGATAATTGTCAAAAATTGTTAAAGTTTCTAAAAAATTGTCAAAAATTTTGAAATATGGTCAAATATGGTTAATAATTGTCAAAAATGGTCTAAAATTTTGAAAAATTGTCAAAAATGGTCAAAAACTATCAAAAATGGTAAAAATTGTCATCATTTTGAAAAATGGTCACTAATTTAAAAAACAGTTAAAATGGTCAGTAATTGTCAAAAATGGTCAATAAGGGTAGTAGGTGGATATGACCATTAAATAAGTAAGGAAAAATATTTTTTCATTTTGTCATCAGTTAACCTCACATTCTGTCAAATGGATTGATATTTAGTTCTAATCAAGTTGGCTCTGTATTTTTCTACCTCAACAAAAGTCAATAAAGTTAGGTTTAGAGGCTAGTAGTGAAAAAATATTATTATATACCTCGTTGCATTTTGTTTTGTTTAATTGTTAAGATCTATTACAAAGTTTTATTCTGCAAAACAACGGCTAAATTTTATTGTTAAAATGGATAACTACGTCACTGATGTCGTTGAAGCAATTGTTTGGGTTTGGAGCAATTAACGTTGTCGGTCTGCTATTCGACCAACTTTTCTCTTTTTAGACGATATTGCTCGACCGCATCGTGCAAGAGTAGTCGAAGACGCTGTATACTTCCAAGGTCTCCCGTATTTGGCACTGCTCCCTCGATCGCCCGACCTCAATCCTATCGAGCATGCTTGTGACAAGCTACAAAGAGCCTTGAATTCCCATGAACCACCTCCACAGACACTCCAAGAATTTAGACAGGTTTTACTCCAAGTTTTTGAAATATGGTCAAAAGTGGTCAATAATTGTCAAAAATGGTCAAAAATTTGGAAAAATGGTCCATAATAGTCAACAATTGTCAATAAAAAAAAACTATCAAAAATGGTCAATCATCTTGAAAAATTGTCAAAAATGGCAAATAATTGTCAAACACTATCAAGAATGGTCAAAAACTGTAAAAAATGGACAATTATTGTTAAAAATTGTCTAAATTTTGAAAAATAGTTGATAATTGTTAAAGTTTTTAAAAAATTGTCAAAAATTTTGAAATATGGTCAAAAATGGTCAATAATTGTCAAAAATGGTCAAAAATTTAGAAAAACGGTCTAAAATTTCGAAAAATTATCAAAAATGTTCGTCTTGAACAGTGACCTGTGTACATTTTGGGATCTAGTAACTTTAAATTTCGGCAATTTGTTTAGGAACACCGCCTATTTTGTCTAATCCTACCACTTGTATCGTACATTTACCTTCTTTGCTAATTCTCTATATATTGTTTGCAGATTTTATAGAAATTTCCGCAAATTAGAAAAGATCACACTGTATGTTGTTTGTAAATTATAAACTTTTGAGTTTTATTAATTAATCAGGAATGACTGAAATTGGTTGTTAAATAATTATTAGAATGCTTAATTATTTACTGATATCATGTATTTGATACTGCATGGTTAGTCACACTCCACATACTCCATAATGTATCCTTATTACCCAGATGCAAATAAATGCAAGGAATTACTAAGCATAAATTAAAATGAAACTCGGCTATAAACACTTTTAAAAAAATAAATATTTGGTTTTATTGTGACTGCTACATGAGTTTACGACAAGTTTATGTCATCGTTTAATGATTTTTTTGACTAAGTTTATGTATGTGTATGTAGAAGAAAACTTCAGAAAACAGAAGAGACAATGAGGGATTTGCATATTTTAATTTAGGAGGATTATTGGTGCGTGAATAGGAATGATGACAGTCACTAAGAATAACTGAAATACTCATATATTATATCCCAGGACCTATGAATTTAATCGATTAAACTGTCAAAATATTTTGAGCATGATTTTGCTTGGAAAATAGCTTCGCGGGTCGCGGGTTTTTATCAATCAATTTATTGTGCATGAAACTATTTGGCAAAAAGCAAAAATCATGCAATAGCAGAAAGGTTTACTTTGTCAGTCGAGACAGAAAGTCTACCTGAGACTACCAAAGGACTTTCTGCTCGAAATACACACAAGGTTTTTTTCTACGATCATCAACGTATAAATAGACTATATTCATTTTCGTACTTTAATTTGGATTTCTCCGGAAGTAGATTTAAAGTGACTTTTTTGGCCGCCTCGACAATATCTGGCGGTGGTATTTGAAAAATCAGTATCACTTTTTTCCATTTTTCTTGTTTTTTTTAAGTACTTACTTGACTTATAGTAAAATATTAATACAATTACACAGCACAGAAACTATCTCAAAAAATATTTTCAGTGACAATGCACTAGGTTCTTTCTTTGACATAGACATACTTGATTCTTATAATCCGTAAGTTATTTGCAAGTATGTTGGGTTGCCTACCTACTGCCATTGGTTTTGTACTTAGCAGTTTCCAGATTGCACAGTTTCGTCTACCTATGTACGTAGGCAACACTTATTACATTAATGTCAGATATTTTTTAGATTTCCCTATTTCTCATTAAATTATTACGGAAAATACTGTTGGATGCTTTAACATATTAGAAAATCAAATAAAATATTTATTTATTCTACAGTTTATATTAAAATAACTACCAGCTCTCTTTTATCTACAAATAAAATTACTATATTTTATTATACAGTGAGAACGTAAAAGTTGGAACAAATCCATTTAAAATTGAGGGGTATGTTTTTCGGAAACACGCTTGGACACGTATATTTTTATTTTTGGCTATGGTTTTTTTCTTCTCCGTGTCAAATTTATGTATTCAGGATGCACCAAAAATAAGTTTCTTTTTTCAAATGAAAACTGTTTGGCTTGTGCAGTTTTTCTATTAGTTCTATCGCCACTCTGCAATTTGTATCACTTTTAGTAATATAAGGGCCAACCATATTTAAAATGCATTTAAATGCGGTAACAATTTTGAAATTTAACTGAATGTTAGTAAATAGGCTACATATAGGGACATGGCGGAGGCGCTAACATGGGAATCTCCATAAGGAAATCGCGAATAAAGCTAAGGTCAAAACTAACAAAAATGGTTCCCTTCAAGGTCACGCGCATTTTGAAGTGTTTAGAAGTAGGACGTAACGCGTTCAGAGACATCTTCAAAAGTCTTCAAAACACTTCAAAATGCGCGTGACCTTGAAGGGAACCATTTTTGCTATTTTTGACCTTCGCTTTTATTACGATTTCCTTATGGAGATTCCCATGTTAGCGCCTCCACCATGTCCCAGAATGCACATAGCCTAGGGATGCGCGATACTATCCGATATTCCAGTGTATCGATACTTTTACTTCCGATCCTTGATATTTTGTATCGATACTATGCTTTTCGATGTATTCCAAGTATCGATAATTTGTAGTTTATCGATACCTTGCGATACGGTATTTTTAGTGGTAGCGGCAAGTGGCGTTATCTATAGTGATGAGCGATATATCGTGATTTATTAATCACGTTGTGAAATGATGTCGTGCTTTTTTTAACGAAACGAAAAATAAAAAACGAAAAATGTGCAGTTTTTTGCGTTTTTCAAGCTAATTATGAGGTTATGTGGAAAAGTCACTGATGTAAAAGTTGTAGATTTTTCTAAGATCTACAACTTCTATAACCAAATTTCTTTTCTAGGAACTCAACTTTGGCCAGAAAACGCAATAATTGTCCTTTCCACCCCCCAAAAAAGTGTTTTTTACGGAAAAAAGGTCAAAATTCGAAAAAATTTCAATATTTTAATTTGAAATTTTTTTCCATGGTTTGTTACTATCAAAGCTACCTTCTACCCAATTCTCATCGAAATCGAACAATTTTTGACGAAACTAAAAATAATAAAACGAAAAATGCAGTTTTTTGCGTTTTTCGAGCTAATTTTGAGGTTATGTGAAAAAGTTACTAATGAAAAAGTTGTAGATTTTTCCAAGATCTACAACTTTTATATTCAACTTTTTTAGGTCTTCAACTATGGCCGAAAATCGCAATATTTGTCTTTTCCACCCCACAAAAAAGTGTTTTTTACCGAAAAAAGGTCAAAATTCGTAAAAATTTCAATATTTTATTTTGAAATTTTTTTCCATAGTTTGTGACTATCAAAGCTACCTTTTACCAAATTTTCATCGAAATCGAACATTTTTTAAGGAAACTAATGATAAAAAACAAAAAATGCAGTTTTTTGCGTTTTTCGAGCTAATTTTTGAGGTTATGTGGAAAAGTCACTGATGTAAAAGTTGTAGATTTTCTCAAGATCTACAACTTTTATAATCAACTTTTTATTCTAGGAACTCAACGTTGGCCGGAAATCGCAATAATGTATTTTTCCACCCCCAAAAAAAAGTGTTTTTTACCGAAAAAACGTCATAACTAGGAAAATTTCCAATATTTTCATTTGACAATTATTTTCATGGTTTGTGACTACCAAAGCTACCTTATACTAAATTTTCATCAAAATCGAACATTTTTTAAGGAAACTAATAATAAAAAACAAAAAATGCAGTTTTTTGCGTTTTTCGAGCTAATTTTGAGGATATGTGAAAAAGTCACCAATTAAAAAGTTGTAGATTTTCTCAAGATCTACAACTTTTTATTCTAGGAACTCAACTTTGGCCGGAAATCGCAATAATGTATTTTTCCACCCCCAAAAAAAAGTGTTTTTTACCGAAAAAACGTCATAACTAGGAAAATTTCCAATATTTTCATTTAAAAATTATTTTCATGGTTTGTGACTATGAAAGCTACCTTCTACTAAATTTTCATCAAAATCGAATATTTTTTAACGAAACCAAAAATAAAAAACGAAAAATGCAGTTTTTGGCGTTTTTCGAGCAAATTTTGAGGTTATGTGAAAAAGTCACCAATTAAAAAGCTGTAGATTTTTCCAAGATCTATAACTTTTATATTCAACCTTTTTTCCTAGGATTCTAACTTTGGCCGGAAATCGCAATAATGTATTTTTCCACCTCCAAAAAAAAGTGTTTTTTACCGAAAAAACGTCATAACTAGGAAAATTTCCAATATTTTCATTTGAAAATTATTTTCATGGTTTGTGACTATGGAAGCTACCTTCTACTAAATTTTCATCAAAATCGAACATTTTTTAAGGAAACTAATAATAAAAAACAAAAATTGCAGTTTTTTGCGTTTTTCGAGCAAATTTTGAGGTTATGTGAAAAAGTCACCAATTGAAAAGTTGTAGATTTTCTCAAGATCTACAACTTTTATCATCAACTTTTTTTCCTAGAACCTCAACTTTGACCGGAAATTGCAATAATGTCTTTTTACAACTACTCAAAATATCCCCAGTCAAACTTGTGGACACGAAGCTTCTGGAATAGAACTAGAAAAGATTGGAGATGGTACAAATATTTAGTTCAATAGCCTGGGTTGTTAATATCAACATAAATGAATGCATCAGTTCAAGCGATAAATCTAAAGGACATTATTATTCAAAGGAAGATATCTAATTTCATAAAAAATATGGTACTAAATTTGTCTAGCTAGGGTTCCCCTGATTAAATGGGATTTCGGGAGAAAAATTGATTGTTTACACGGATACGATTGGAGTATATTATACACTTTTAAGTAAATTAAGATGAAAAATATTGTGATGGATTCAGACAATTTTGGTCTAGATTCTCACGAACGAATTTAAAACACACATCAAAAGATTAAATGAAAGTTTAATGCGCACAACCAGTTACTTTCCACCTATTAGAAGGGCTCTAGATCAGCATTCATAATGACCTTTACAAATCATACAAGGAATCTGTAATCCTATTATTCTGCCTTGTCCAAAAATATTTCAAATCTTTTGTAAGTATCTTATTTAAGTGTACTTTCTAGTAAATAAAAGACTCAGCCGAGCTAAAGTCCCATGCGAGCCGCGGGGTATGAAGCAAAAATCTGCAGGCACGGATTAAGAGTAAATTACACTTTCATTATGTATAGACAAAAAAATCCAACGAGTAGTATTGAAAATTTAGAAAAAGAATGTCTTTAGAATCAAAAATTGGAACTTTAATAGGCTCTGGATTCATTTTATACAATCAGCCTGCATTTTTTCAGAATTGGAGAAAATTAACTGAAATTGTCATTATATATGGATGAATTCGTTAAAAAAAAGTTTTTGCAACTAAATACTACTTTCATTTTTTTTTATAACCAACGCACTTTCCAGGATTGTGATGGTACAGTCTAAGTAAGATATTAAATTAAAGTTTATCCAAAATTGGACTCCCTCACCGACTTTTTCCTTTGATCTGCATAATGGATGAGACAACGTTTTATTTGAACGGGCGTGCTAACCGGCAAATTATGGGCATGGGCATGGGCATGGGCATGGGCATGGGCATGGGCATGGGCATGGGCATGGGCTGAAAGAATTGTATCTGAATTTCATTAGTTTTTTAGACAGGAGCATTTCCAAATCGGTGGATCGGAATAAGTGGAATGTCCCACTAGATCACATGATCTTACCCCATTGGATTTTTTTATGGGGTTATTTAAAATCTAAAGTCTACACCAACAAATCTGACAATAGCTGTAACCTTAAAGCTGTAAATGCAGAAATTAAAATCAAAAATCGACCTATTCGGGATTTGTTCATATTACTTTTTATATCGCAAATAATGAATGGTACGCGTTACTTTTTGGAAGCACTGTATATATAAAAAGAAAATTGACAAATTGATTTTCTTAAAATACTAGGAAAAAAACAGTATTTGAAAAATTTTTAATAAACATTTTAAAAAATTACTATACTTTTTATGAAACAATGATAATTTCTGAACACTTATGTTTTTATTTATTTATAATGCAATTTTTGAGAAATATTACAATATTAATATTAATATTGTGGTTTGACGTGACGTCAAAATGCAAATCGTGGACATTTCAAAAGCTTAAAATTTTATATATTCTTCTCCGGGTTGAAAATTATTAAGCACATCAATTTAAAAAAAAATTAACAACGTAATTCATTCATCTATAATATATTTTTATCATATTGACAGCACGATTTCAGGTAAGCGACCCTAAAACCGCAATAAACCATAGGCGGACATTGGAATTTAGGCAGGATAAAATAAATCAATTGTATCTCAATTCTCCAAAAGCGAATAAATATGGACAATAAGTAGGATATTTAAACTACTTATTCATTATGTCATAAGCAGATTCTAAAAAAAGTTAAACATCGGATTAAAAAGTTAAAAAGCCATTTAATTATATAAATAATATTTACTATTTACATTATTACAGGATAATCTGAAATGAAGATCGTAAATTCAGTACGGTATTTTTTTTTCGACTGTGGCAAATCCATTTGTTATATAAAATAATCAATTAAAATGTAATTAACTGTATAATCAGCATTATTGATATAAAATCGAGATAGTGGGACGAAAAATGGTAGACATTTCAAATAGTAATAAAGAATATGAATATGCAGCAATATACTAGTCACAATTAAAAACGAAAAACAGTACAACAAAAAATAATTCAAATTAGACTCTATTTTATAGCGAAATATAAATATTGCAATAAAACCAACTGCACGCATGAATTTTTTCAGTAAAAACTTTTAAAATTCCGCCCAAAAAACGTTAGAATAGTAATGGCGTCTATCTATGACATCACACTTTCGTAAACAATTCAAACACTTGACAGCCTGCAATAACTCCGTTTAAACCAAACATATGATTTTTTAAATGGGAAACCCTGTATATTATACTGAATTCGGATTGCTTACATTTTTTAGAAGCGTTTGATATCAGGTTATGCTACGTTATACAGAGCCCTTTAAAAGGTATGGACACTTTTATGTGAAAATCGTAAGTAAATCAACGCTCTGTAGCTTATTGTACGCTATAGAAAAAAAATAGCAAAAAAAATAACAAAGTTTGGTAATATAAAATTTTAATTATTTTCTCTTTTGTATACAGCACAAATAGCACAAATAGAATCTTCGGTTATGTAACTTTTATTTTTGTTAAGCATTCCCTATAGGTACCAAAAGTTTATAAAAACAGAATTATTTTGTAATATTTATTGTAAACCGAAATTATTAACCTATTATGTGAAAACAAGCGTTGAATGTAACAAAAAATCATAAATAATAATAAATTTCATTAAATTATTTATTCTAAACAAAACAAGTCACCAAAAGTATAATCCTGACCGTAATAATAATCTAAATGTTCAAAGTGTTCACCGTTAACATCATTGCAAGTTTCCGTACCTTTTGAAGGACTCTGTATAACGTAGCAGAACCTTATATCAAAAGCTTCAAAAAAATGTGTGCAATCCGAATTCAGCAAAATATACAGGGGATCCCATTTAAAAAATCAATCGGAGTGTTGAATCTCTGTATAGTTCGAGATAATTTCAAAATATGCACTTTAAAAACATCTACTAATTTTCCTATAATAACATTTTTTGATATACCTTAAAATAACCCATATACCGAACTTTGTCGTGAAACTGATACACCCTGTATGTAATACTTAATATTTCGAAATTTAGCTGGACAAAAGTCATTGTTAGACGAAAAAATTACTCCCACCATCAACCAGTCGATTCTTGACAAATTTGAACTATTTGAATGATAGAAATGATAGAACCTAGTTTCATAGTTAACGTTTCTTTGTAATACTTTTGGGAATATTAAAATGAGATTCTTGATAGTTTATAAAGAAGAAATAACACAAAAACGGTACAATAACAGTAAATTAAATGGAACGATATACAAAATGTCAAATAATGTTTACAAAAGCTTGACGTCACGCGCTTCTGATCGGTGTTTGAGTTTTGTTATCTTTTGCTTCCAAGGCCGTGCGCGCAATCTAATAATGGCGCGCGCAGCGTTAAATTAAAATTATAACAGTTCCGGGAATTGAAACTTTTTTACTAAATTTCCTCCTCTTTAAGGATCTTTTTTTCAAAT
The DNA here is from genome assembly GCA_947563755.1 of Lochmaea crataegi. Taxonomy (NCBI): domain Eukaryota; kingdom Metazoa; phylum Arthropoda; class Insecta; order Coleoptera; family Chrysomelidae; genus Lochmaea; species Lochmaea crataegi. Next base: position 4,522,962 of record OX387429.1, on the reverse strand, counting down.
TTTGAATATATTTATAATTTACGAACAATAAGCTACAAACCAAACACTATTTTTTGAAGGTGTTTAATTGTTTATAGCTTTTGTAATTTTTTATGGGCTAATTTAATTATTTGGCACAATGATCTGGACATTATTCCGGATCGAATGAGCTAAACCACATAATTTTAATAAAAGTATGTAGAATTAACACCATTTTAAGCTTATAGACTAGACTATCATGTTATCATTACAAAGACAATAATTGTCACTATAAATAATAATGAACTCCGGTCGTAAGTACCACAATTCTTAATTTATAATCAATTTTTCATCCAAGCAATACAGGTGCTAATATCAATAAAAATATATTTCTTAAAAATAATGCAGGCTAGGTATCTATAGAATCTATTTGGGTCCACGTTTTATTCGAAAAATAATTGTTAAAATACGTATATAACTGCTATTGTAAAAGGAGGATGTAGTTAAATAAAACAGTTTTACTTTAAGGTAATCTGCTTGTACAGACGTAATAAAAAAAACGTATAAAGATCCAAATAAAATAAATACTAAGCTACGTTAACATCCCTGTAAACATTCTAATTTTACGGTAACAACCACGTGTATCTGTTTTGTGTTTAAATTCCACCCCTGACTATAAAAAAGGTACCCTGCAGAACAGAAACTTTCATAACCTGTCCCTTAACAACACAAAAGAGATCATGATTTTGCTGAAACCGAAAAGATTTTTAGGCAATACGTCACTGTTACAACACGCTGACATTTCTTCGAAAAACTAATAGAGGCGATATTTATTATTTCTCTACTGTGAACGTGTATTTTCTAAGATGGTCTCTTTATTTGTTATTTTTAAGGTTCCGGTTTCAAAAGGTGAAATCTCCAAAGCTAATTCCACAAATTGCAGAAAATCGCCATTCGTTTATTTATTTGCGGTAGTTAAACGGTTTAATAAATTTGAAAAGGTATTAAGTATGGGTAAATTATATACGAGTCAATTTTTTTTTATTAATTTTATCTGCATCAATCATTTTTAAATTTGGGTCTTTTAGGAACATTTTCAATTTTTCACTTTTCACCTAAAATATTCAACATGGTACACTGAGAGGTGAATATTTGTCTTTTTTTGTTAGATTTAGGACACTCCACTAGGAAATGGTGGACACTGAACTGTACGTTGCACACTTCACACCTTGGAGGATGGTTTCCGCTGAGTAGATACGCATGGGTGCGTCTTGTGTGACCTATTCTTAACCGAGCAATAATTATGATATATGATATTTCTTCGTTTAATTCAACTACTTGTCTATTATTGAACAGCCATTTTGGAGATAATTAATACGAGTGTGTAGAGCGTCGACTCCAAACATAACTAACGAATCCGATAGGCAGTTTCGTGCTTCACCAGAGTAACTTACAGGGTTGTTGCTGTTCTTTAATTGAGGGTTTTTATTTCATTTATCATTTCTCACACCACAAGTTGACATGGAATTAACACCTACAGAAAATGATACAAAAAAGTACCATAGTTCCCAACCTGTGCAGAATAATGTGCTAATGTACGGGAAAAACTGGGGCTACAACCAAAAATAATCATATGGCTATATACCAGATTCATCAGATCCATGATAGCATATGGTATTGAGGTCAAAGATTCGGCAGGCTAAGTGGCATCCAAAGTCAAGTTTTCCTGGCAGCCACGAGAGCCATGAGGAAAACCCCATCAGCCGCATTAGAAGTCTTGCTGAACCTACCGCCACTTCATGTTTACGTACCAGGCGAAGCCAGATCAGCCACCAATAGATTGACCAAAGGAAAAGCGCCACACGGTTATAACGAGCTATATAAAGATATGGAAATCGACCCCGTAATGGGAATGTAATCGGATAAAATGCTTCACAAGTATAGCTTCGGGAAAAACTTCAAAACAGTCATAACAAGCAGAGAAGAATGGAAGATGTGACCTCCAATTAATGCAGAAGTGATCTGTTACACAGATGGCTTTAAATCTGAGGAAGGAGTAGGAGCAGGAATACATATGCATGAGGTTATAGAACTTGCAAGGGTAAACGTCTTCGTCTTCATCAACAATGGTGAAAACTCGTGTGAAGCCCTATATCACCAATTTTAGCAAACATTTTTATGGACAGTTTAGAAAGAAAAATCTTTGAATGTAACATTTCAAAAAATATATTATTTTGGTATAGGTATGTAGATGACATTTTAGCTTGTTTTGTAGGTAGTGAGCGACAATTAGATATATTGTTCAATCATGTTAATAATTTATATCCGAAAATTAAATTTACATTAGAAGTTGAAGAAAATAACTCAATCAATTTTCTTGATATTAAAATTCAAAGAGTCAATAATATACTTGATTTTTCAATTTACAGAAAACCAACACATACTGATGTGACTATACCATATAGTTCCAATCATCCCATGTCACATAAATTAGCAGCATATAATTCAATGATACATAGAGCATTTTCAGTTTCTATGAACAAATATAATTTTGATAGAGAAATTAATATAATTAAACAAATAGCCTCATTCAACGGTTATCCATTACATATAATAAATAAATTAATTAATAAAAAAGAGGAAAAAGTGGCATTACAATTAATATTTCCTGAAAAAACTAGGGAAATACAAAATTACAAAACCATCACATATGCTGGTAATATTTCTAATAATATTTCAAAGATAATATCTTGTTCAAACAAATACAGCAATTTCTTTTAAAACAGAAAACAATGTGATTAAAAAATTGTTAAATGTAAAAACAAAAATACCCCCATTAAAAAAGTCTGGAATATATAAACTTAAATGTCCAGAATGTAATGCTGTCTATATTGGTCAAACAATTCGAAATTTTGAAATTAGATACAATGAACACTCACGAGCACACAGATTAAGACAGCCAGATAAATCACATTACGCAAAACACCTTCTTGACACAAAACATTCATTAACACCTAACACAGAACTAGAAGTACTGCATATTTGTGATAAGAAACAAGAACTAGATTTCCTTGAAGAACTAGAAATAAGAAGACACTTAAGAGACCCACAATATGAAGTTGTCAATGAACAGATAAATCTAGGGAGCTCTCCACTAATAAATTGTCTTCTTAAGTAACTATTGTAAAGATCAGCAGATATAGTTTTCCTTGGTTTTCTATATCATTGCACAGTTATACTGATCTTAAGTGGGAAAAAGATATCCAGGATATCCCCATAGGGCTAATAATACCTAAGCTTTAATATTTGTAAAATCATATCTTCCCTTTTTTCTATTCATATATATTAAGTCAATCAAAAGATAGGTCTCTTACTATTTGGTCTAGCCAAAATATTAAACATCAAGTAGGTATCACATAAAATGTAACTTCTGTCATTCTGACGATGATATGTCAATATCGAAATAATTATCAATATCCTTTAATAATTTTCATAAATTTTTCAATTAAATAGTGGAATTAATTAGAAACAGTTAGTTTCATTTATAACATTAATATGAGTAGATTCCACAAAGTAAGGGTCCAAACAGTAAATTCTTATATAACATTAAAGTCTTCTTAATCACCGAATATTTAGCCCACAAAGAGCTCAGGGAAAATTTTTCGGATACATCATTAAAGTACCCCAACAGCACAGTTTCGTTAATGTTTTCTACAGCATTTTCTGACATCCACTTCAAAAGTTGGTCATATTGTTTGTCGTCGAGTCTCTGGATTTTCTCGGTAGCCTTTTTTGCAATTTCGTCGGCAATTTCAAAATCTTGTATCTATTTTTCATTTTTGACTTTGACACATTAAACATTTTAATACATATCTCCCTAGCAACAAAAACGCAAACAATAATAATGTCAAGGTAATGTCGCAGGTAAAAATAAAAAATTGGTAAAAATATTTATTATTAAAAACGAACTGGTATGACATAAAAGTTTGTAAGCACAACGGGTACTAATAGATATATACCCTCGGGCGACTTACGAACCCTGGGGCCGAGGCCATCGTCTTTGTAAGACTGTCGCCCCTAGGGCATAATCATCTTCTTAGTACCCTTGATACATAAATAACTAATATGTACTGCAAACTGAAAACTTTTTTTAAAGATGGTAGTGTTGATCTTCTAGGAAAAAATATGAATATAGCCCGTTCAGTACAAAAACCGTTGCACGTCATCAAAGTGTCGAAAAAGAGACGTTCGTTTATATCATGTCATTCGATTGCTGCTGTCAATCCTCTGTCAATCACTATGTTAAGCCTCTCTAAACTCAATAAATATTGAAATTTGTAGGTCGCATTGTATTAAAGAATATAAATATATGTTTAAAGAAAAGTTTCGTAATTAATTTCATATCAAATACAGCTCGTAGGTTAATTAAATATTAAACTCAAACTAACGTCAGTCTTAATAAAAACTTTTTATGTTGGCAAAAATGCGCGCTGTTGCCGCGAATAAAATGGTTTATTTCAGGTTCAGTTGACGTCTTGACATTTTTGGGGTTATGTTGTGACAAAAACTGCAAAGAACTGTGAGTAATTTTTCACAAGCAGTAATGAGTTATCAAAGTTAAAGTCACATCCAAAAAAACGTATAAATGAAACTTAATAATACTGCAATAGTTGATGCATTTACTCCTGATACTATTTACAGCGTTTATGAAGCAAGTATGTATAAGTTCAATATTATACCCAATCAACTGTATTTATTATATTCTGTTACATTATTCTTAATACTTGGCAATTGTACATGGACATTTTTTTATAGATAACTTTAGGAATGTTACTGCACTAATTGAAGGAAACACAATAATTTTTCAATGTAGAATGTTCCTGAGTAGTTTACTAAAATATGATACACATCCACAAAGAGGACTTATGGAACTTTCAACAAAAATAAACCACTGTATAAATTTGTTTTTATTAATGAATCCTGAATTTTCCAAAATGGTGCTGTAGGCTGTGTTCATGTCAAAAGGTATGTTACAATGATAATGTAAAATTTTAGAATGCAAAATTGTTTTTATTCTAGTTATTTTGTATTACATGCTGAGAATGAAAATGGTTATATTGATGGAGCAGAAAGTATATTTTTATATGAATCTCAGTTGAGTTATTATCATGGGAAAATGAATGAAGAACATGTTTTTAAATGGTTTGAAAACCAATTACTTACTATTGAATCTTTCTGAACCTTTAATAAATTATGGACAATGCTTTTCGATAATATTAGGTTAATGACACAATATAGAATTCAATCAACAAATGTTGAAGCTGAGCTTATTTATATTACAGCCTAGTAAGTAGATACAAACTGTATTTGAACAGTGATATAGCAAATTATATGTTAGAATTCAGAAGACTACACAACTAGTTTAATACATTCAAAATTCTTACTTCAAATTATACCTAATAGACAATAAATGCTGTTTTACTTTTATTTTTCCAAAAATAATAATATAGGTTATTTGAATACTGCCCTTTCAATAAATGTTTTTTTCAGAAACAAACCCCCCAACAAAATACATTGTGAATATGATAGAACAGTATAGTCACAAAATATTACCTACCATCTTTTTAAAAATCCTATTGAGTTAATACTGGCTACTGCCAAGCAAGCCGATAGATGCATTCCAGAAGTTGCGGGTTGGAATTGGTTTGTCCGTGAACCTCTCAAATTTGAAAGATTTCTATTTGACAATTATTGTTCTACCTTATTTAAAAAAAATAGTATTACAATATCTTCGGTGTAGTAACTAATTTATAAATTTGCAATGTTTCTTTTTAATAAAACAATTCCATAAAAATTGGGGTGGCATTATTTATTATTTTATTTTAATCATGATATTGAAAATAAGTAATTCAGGCAGCATTTTCTAAAGGTACATGTGTATATCACAAAGTTTTATAAAAACTACAATAGTTTTTATTGAATTGAAAGGTCTGTTTCGATCAATCATTTATTAGCAATACTTTCAGTTGCGGTAGGTGCTGGAGAGCTAAAACAAAATGGTAAATATAAATTTGGATTGATTAGAAGATGATGGAGTGATAAATAATTCACCAATATACTGATAATTATAATATATATTGATTTCAGTGCTACGATTTAGTCAATCATTTGCATATACCTTCACTCGGAGAATAGAATGGATTTGCTCTCCTTTTCTGAGCTGTGGTGGTGCTTGCTGCACAATTTTCTTTTGCTATGATCAATGATCATATATCTCAGGATGATTTTCCTTGTTGAGAATGACCTACACACTAAAGCTTCACATCCCGGCTTTTCTAAAAAAAATTTAAGATTTATTTCAACAAAATATAAAATAAAATTGCCTACCTTTAAAAAGGATGTAGATCCAGGTTATCAGAACTTTTTTATTTAAAGGATGTCTGTAAGCCTTACATCAATATTTCATATTGTAGTGACAACATTTTAGAAGCCAACATGTACTTAGATAATTGTAACCTAAAAATTATATTAGAGAATATTTTTTCCTTAATACTATATATACATACATGCATTTTAAATACTAGAATAGTTCCATAACTTCTAGCTAATTAAGTGTGTTGTATAAACATACAAATAAAAGTGTTAACTATCCCATACATACCTTTTTAGTGCTAAAAATAATTCCATAGTTTTTAAAATAAGAATTTCTTAGTGCTGTACGGTTAACATACAAATTAAAATTTTATATGTAACATCTCTGTATGTAACTGAAATAAGTCGAAGTTTCTTTGCACGCAATAACCATCAATAACTAAACCTAACCTAGAATATTTGATAAACTTCATTTGACATATACTAGATTCTCATATTATTTCAATGGCTTGGCAACATAGTACAGTTATGACAGATGTGACGTGCAACGGTTTTAATACTGAACGGGCTATAGGTACCTACTTTTAATATATTTTTATTAAAAAACGTTTAGAAAACAATATCCAGTCACTCTAAAATTTGTTTTATGAAAAAACGGACTCTGGTCCACCTCTCAAGTGTCAAAAAATGCACCACTACAGGGTTTAAGAATAAAAATAGTTTTTTGGTTATATTTTTAAACAGTACATGAATATTGCAAACGTTTATTTTTAACCGAATAGATAATTCCATTCAAAACATTGATAGGTACACCAAATTTAAGAATATTCATCAGTTCAGATCAGAATTTAAAAGTTGTTCTTATATACAGTTGACAAACGATCTTTCAACGTATCTCCACAACTAGACGCAAATTCTTTGAATTACTGAATAAATATAACCAACTCATGATCCCAAGATTACATCAATGTCAGAAACTACACGTTACTCCGTCAATGATTCTTGTTGCAAGTCATACCAACATCTTTTCTACGGGTTCATTTATCAGTAAGATTGTGCTGTCAGTAAGACCCCTGAAACATTTCGTCTCTCTTCGTAGTCTTTTTCTCAGTACAAACGTGATTGGGCTGGTTTTTGTCACAATCTTTGTACAGGGTGGTCCTTAAGTAATTGTACATAAAAGTTCTTCACTTTAAAATATTGCCATTTAAATAAACTACAGTTTATTTCAGAAAGGTATAGAGTAATAAAACCTCATTAGGTCACAGAGTGACCCAACGAATATTTAAGCCACTTTCATAGTTTGGCATTGATTTCATTGTAAAATTCTTTCTTTTTATCAAGTGTGGGTTGGGGTCAATATATGAGTTTAGCCTATTGTTATCCATTCACAAACACTGAAAATAGTGTGCCAAAGGCGTGCCGGTAGGATACTCGTAAAAAGGAAAGAACTTCATTTTAAGAGAATAAAAATTAGGCATTATGTACATAGTATTAGGTACACTTATTTTTTATTGAACATTATACAAAAAATACATTATACAGAAATTAAATTATAAAAAATCATAATATTCTTATTAATATTATTATTAATATTACAAACAATACTATTTCAAGACCTACGCCTATGGCCGACACCGAAATTGAACCGAACTGGACGGAATTCCCCATTTTATTACTCTATACCTTTCTGAAATAGATTATAGCTTTGATAAAATATTGATATTAAGAGAGATACAGGGTGTTAAACTTACACTTCAAAAAGCGTTAAAATTATTCTAAAAAACAAAAATTAAAAGTTCATGCTTAACACCCTGTATCTCTCTTAATATCAACATTTTATTAAAGCTAGTTGGTTTAAATCCCAATATTTTAAAGTGAAGATTGTACTGTACTTCTATGTACAATTACTTATGAGAAAAATGGATCTTTCGAATAAATTTTAGATGCTGGCTGCAAACGATAGTTATTAATTGTATAATGTAACTCTTTTCTTCATTTTAAGAGTTAATAAAGTATTTCCGTTATCTTTCTTTTTGTTCGAGAGCAGTACGTTATTTATTGTCGTGATTATTTCCTTCGCCTGTCAAATCTGGATTTTTAACCAATCACTTGCTAGGAAATTGCTTTGGCATGACGAATCGTAACAAAATAAATCGACTATTTACCTTGGTGCTAAATAGTTCGCAATTTGATCACCGTTCTTAATATACAGATACATTCAAACACAAACGGAACATAGGGATTTAATGTATTGTCCGATCTAAACAGTCCACCAACAAAACATTTCTATAAGTTCACTTCAATGAATATCAAGTATTGATCTGGACAGCTGGATTCAGACCAATGTAAGAAACCCCGCCCATTCTACTTCCAAAATTTGTTAGTTATGTGCGAACTGCGATTTAGTATTGAATAATTATTTGATGGGGGTAATAAACGTCGCTACATATTGAAACAATATGCTTACGTTTTATGTTGTTAAAATCGAAAATTAATTGTTAAATTCTCTTTAACAATTAATGTTTCGAGTTAAGATAATATGTTTTGATTTCTTTTGGCCATAACGGCTTTCAAAATAAAAATAAATTCGTAAATAAAACAAAATAAGATTCTTTAAATTGAATCAAAGTTATGGGCTTGAACACTCTCACAGATCGACTGCTGTTTACTGACTGTCTGACGCTAATTAAGGACCGCCCACAGTTGAGAATACGGAGAGGTGGGAGTACGATATGTTATAGGTGACCAAATAAACGATTGTAATAATCGTGTTTTTAATCTGTTGAAGCTGGATGTTGGTCGACTAGTTCAAAAGCAGTTCTGATACAATGCTTAAAATCCCTATGTTCCGTTTGTGTTTGAATGTATCTGTATATACCGAAAGAAAGGTATCCTGCGATAAAGAACCCACCTGTAGGAATCAAATTTTCCAAATAAAACAACTACTAATGGCACGATACAGTTACCAATACTCAAGAAATTAATGTTTTTTAGTTATTAATATACAAAACTAATTTAGCACTTTTTCTGGAACTAAAAATATATTAACTATTTCTTTTCTATACGACACCGTCCCTCTTGGTTATACATATTGAATGGTGGCATAGCTTTATCCCAAGGAGGCGTAGAGGAAGTTGAAAATGGTAGGTTCATTTTGTGTAAAAGGAATGATAAGAAAATTTGTATTAACGATTGGACCGCATTCAAAGGGTTAGATGCGACTCTAGCCAAATATGTTAAAAAGAGCTGCTGACCCATTATCCATACCGAGGGACCATACCATACCCGGAAGTACCGGGGTTCAAATCCTGGTCCGCCTGACCTGCTATGAGTTTTTTCCGTGGTTTTCTCATAGCAATAGGCGAATGCTGGGTCAGTACACACTTCTCAGGCACCTCCCACAGTTCCCTGCACTCCCATCCCCTGAACCAAATAATCCTTATTCCTTCCAATGTTGGCTGAAGAGGCTCCGGAAAGCCTAAAGCGGCCTGCTCATCTCGAGAAGGGGGAGAATGAAAAACTACCCTTCCTTCCTTTCCTTATCCATGGAGGAGGTTCAGTAGGTTCGCAATATAAGTTATCTACGGAACTAGACCTAAAAGCACTTAGAGAGATGCTTAAGCAACATTGTGGATAATTTAAAACAGATTTTGTGGTTAAAGATAAATGAAATTGCCATAGCCCAGTTAGGGTTGAATTATTGATCTCTATACTTTCAGGATTATTTCTTCTGATTGCTGGTGGGCCAAGGTTTTTATTAGATTAAATCTGGATAAGCATCTCTCTTTTATTTCTTGGATATGTTGCTTCCAAGTTAACTACCTTTCCTTATCCATGGAGGAGGTTCATTAGGTTCGCAATATAAGTTATCTACGGAACTAGACCTAAAAGCACCCAGAGAGATGCTTAAGCAACATTGTGAACTACATTGAGTTAATTTAAAACAGATTTTGTGGTTAAAGATAAATGAAATTGCCATAGCCCAGTTAGGGTCGAATTATTGATCTCTATACTTTTAGGATTATTTCTTCTGATTGCTGGTGGGCCAAGGTTTTTATTAGATTAAATCTGGATAAGCATCTCGCTTTTATTTCTTGGATATGTTGCTTCCAAGTTAGTCGACTGACGAACTTAAGAAACAAAATTTTATGATCTTCTTCAACTGTTGGCCATTCAGTTTAATTATTGGGACTGGTTCGGTAATAATTTTAATACCAAATTTTATAACTTTAGTTTTTTAGGGGCCAAGTTGTGTCCGACGTCTACGGTCCTTAGACAGAGGTTATTCTCAAGATTAGCTAAGAAGTGAACGAAGAGTCGTTGTTTGTGGCTATGTTAAATAAATGCAGACCCAGGACGGATCCCTAGGGAATTTTTTTGATTTATTTGAAACAATAGTATCCCCTGAGAAGTACGAAAAACCGTCAAGAATTGAATCACAGAACTAGAGATTGCGAACGCCTGAGCATAAATGAATTCATAACCAATTTAGCAACTATCCATAGACCTCTTGTTGGAACAAACCTACTACTGATATTTATCCCTTCATTTGTTGATAATTTTTTAGATATTTTCAACATATTCATTTTATGCTTGTTTGTTTTAACTCGGGCAACTGTTTATGAGTAAAAAGTTCGGGACAACATAACTGTCGCCCTAGGTAATTTCAAGATAGGGCTATGATTGGTCGAGCTTTTGTGATAACGTCTCTGTCTTTTTGTACAGCCAGTTTTGCATTCTTACCGACAACTCTAATATATCATGAAGAATTGAGGTTTAAAAACGTTCCCAAAATGAATAATCACTTTATTTGGAGACTGTTTTAAAAAGTTTTGTGTTAGTAAGTGACCGTTTCCTGTTGGTGGTGATTTTAGGCGGTTTATTGTCTATTTTAAATTACCCGGATGGTCGTTAAAATCTTGTGATGGGATTTGATTTGGGTTTATGGCATGAATAAGACACCCAACTTCTGCCACCACTTTTTATAGGCTGTTAACGTCACATCCTAGGGTTCTGCTTTCAATTTAAAATCTTAGTAAGTATACTTTTGTTTAATTAAAAAAAATTGAGTGATATGATACTAGAAAATATAAATTTGTATAGTTTAGTTCAAAATATACTGCCATAAATAACCTATTCACTTAAGCCTCATTGTGTAAGCCGACAATCTTTAAAAATCATTAAATGGTTACAGTGTGTTGATTTATTAACAAATGGAATTGGAGCTCAATTATTTTTACTTATTCTAAATTTAGTTCTATGTCATTATCACTATCTTCATCTAAATTTATTGTAAAGGGTTCAACATTAGTACTCTTATGCCCGATTGCACCACCTAAAAAGTACTAAAAAATTAAGCTCGCCGCACCGCTTATATGCACGAAATTTTAAGCACAGATTTGTCCATTCAAATGAAAACATACGGTATTGTACGTAAGCGTGGCTTTACTAAGCAAATCATGGTGCAATGAGAGATTGGAATTATCATTAAGCTGCACTTTGTTAAGCCTTACATTTACGCTAAACTGGTGCAATCGGGCATTATACATATAGTTTGGCAAGTCTATCTAAAGCTACGCGGCATCGGCAAGGGGGGAGGAAACATGGCCGATATCTGTCATAAACGTACCAATGGCGTATGGAACCTATTTTATAAAAGTATTAAAAATAATAATTATTATTATATAATAATTATATCTATATAGAAACTGAATTATGCTTTGCTTTAAAGGTAAGGTATTTTTCAAAACAAATAATGTTAAAAATCGTACTTGAATTCAATATGGATACCAAGTAAAACTGAAAATACGAAGCTAAATATACTGACAATATAAACGCTACTGCATAATCAATGTCAATCAATTGTCGAAGTGAGAGGGAAGAACACACGCATGCGCTTGCCAATAGGAAGTCAGGTGGTTACTTAGCAACGGAAACTCGATAAATATTCACCAATTGAGTTAGTCGGAGGGCGTGGTAATTATGATTTTCGCACTATGGCATCTTTTTTTCTAAATTTTGAGCTCAAAAACCTTCATTTAAATACTAAATGCTTGAAATATCCACAATATTTGTTTATAAAACTGAAATTTCAAGAGTAAGAAGGTTTTAACCATGTGTTCTTGAATTAAGAAAGACATTTTAGTACTAATAATTCGAGCACGTTTTAATGAGAGTTCTACTTTTTCTTCGTCTTCTTCTGTGCTCTAAATGAAGAGGCAAGTCCAAAATATTGCTAATACATTTTCGTTGTTAGGATAGTTTTTAACGAGGCTTCCTTATGATTTGTTGTTGGAATTTTTGTTAACCGAAACACAAAACTGATTAACACACCATTTTAAAACAAAAGTAATCATAATATCTAACAACAAATGCGCTCTAATAACAACATTTCTTTTAAAATAGAGAAGAAGCATTATCCAAAAAAAAATGTCAGACAGACGAAACAAAATTCCTCAAAATGCTAATAAAAACTCATAAATGAATTTAAAAAAAATTTCCTGCTACCCCTATCGAAAGTGCACATTTTCCTCCCTCATATCAGGGAGCAAACTCATACTTCGCACCCTAGGGAGCAAAATACTCTTCTCTTATTTCTTTTATTTTAACTATTTTTTGAATGAAGAAACTTGTAAATCTATAACACCTTGTACAAACTGTACCTATTCTGGTAAAAAATTTCAACTTCAGGATTGTTAGAAACGTTTTTTGAGTTACGAATAAAACTAACATAGTATGCTGTGGGTCACTGTCAGTAAACATTGCTAAAAGTAGTGCAATGTTGTAAAAGTTTATTAAACTTTATTGCATTTTTGAGAAATGGAGAGCGATTCAAGTGATTGTTAATTTACAAATGCGCCACCTAATTTTAAGGAACAAGCCAACATAACCTAGCTTCATTAACATTATTACCACAAAAATCTATAGACAGGTATGAAAAACAATATAAGCAATGGGGTGAAGACAACAAAATAAATAATAATTCAGAAAAAGGTTTAATAAGTGGGTAGGAGGAAAAATTATAAGTATTACACAGGAGTAATGTAACTTTTCCTCCCTTGAATGATCCTGCTTTAGGAAAAGTGGCACTTTCCTCCCTAGTAGTACAAATAGCTTTTCCGCTAGCCTTTTAATTCAGAACGTTCTACTTTTCCGCACGCTTCTACTCTCCCGCACGCCATGCGGAAAAGTACGTTTTTTCGCGCGCCATGCGGAAATAGTATATTGTGCAACAAGGGGGAAAAGTACTTTCTCCACATGTTGCACACTATACTTTTTCTACAACTGCACAAATTAAAAGAATACAAGTAAAGTAACTCAATGTTTATTTTTAAGGTTAGTAAAACAAAAAGAGAAGCTTCTTATGCACAATAGAATGACCATTTTTGACCATTTTTCAATTTTTGACAATTTTTGACTATTATTGACCATTTTTTCAAAATTTTTGACAATTTTTGACAATTTTTGACTATTTTTTTAAATTTTGACAATTATTGACCATTTTTGACAATTATAGACCATTTTTCCAAATTTTAACAATTATTGACCATTTTTGACAGGTTCTGACAATTATTGACCATTTTTGACAATTTTTTAAAAACTTTGACCATTTTACAAAAATTTTGACAATTTTTTACAATTATTGACCATTTTTGACAGTTTTTTATAATTATTGACCATTTTTTCAAAATTTTAACAATTCTTGACAATTTTTTCAATTTTTAATTATTATTGACCAATTTTGACAATTATTGATCATTTTTGACAATTTTTCAAAAATTTGGACCATTTTAGACCATTTTTCCAAATTTTAACAATTATTGACCATTTTTGACAATTTTTTCAAATATTTTGACAATTGACCATTTTTTCAAAATTTTTGACAATTATTCATCAATTTTGACAATTTTTCAAAAATGTTCATCAATTTTGACAATTTTTCAAAAATGTTGACCATTTTAGACCATTTTTCCAAATTTTAACAATTATTGACCATTTTTGACAGTTTTTTATAATTATTGACCATTTTTTCAAAATTTTGACAGTTTTTGACAATTTTTGACAATTATTAACCATTTTTCAAAATTTTTGACAATTTTTGAAAATATTTGGCAATTATAACCATTTTTTCAAAGCTTTCACAGTTTTTGACAATTATTGACCATTTTTCCAAATTTTTGACAATTTTTGACCATATTTCAAAATTTTTGACAATTTTTTAAAATTTTTAACATATTTTCGAATATAATCTGACAGTTTTGTGACAACTAAGTAGGTATTTGAAGATGACAGTAGCCTACTTAGTTGTCACAAAACTGTCAGATTAATTAATATAACGGAGAATTTAGTGAAAAGAAATGACGTTCCGACCATACAAAATTGTACAAATTTCCCCATCAACTATAATTTCAAATAAAATTATTTAACAGTTTAGAGATAGGATACTTTAGTGTTTTATTTTCTTTTACTAACCATATAAATAAATATAAAGTTGCTTTACTTGTATTCTTTAAATTTATGCAGTTGTAGAAAAAGTATAGTGTGCAACATGTGGGGAAATTACTTTTCTCATTTCTTGCACTATTTTTCGCGCGCCATGCGGAAAAGTATGTTTTTCCGCACGAAAGGTATAATTATTTTTTCCGTTTTATGGAAATTTTGTTTAATATTGCGATATTGTATAAATATTAATTATTACATCAATAACCAGAAGGTAACTAATAAACTTGTTAATTTATATTTAGTTATTCTGTCTAATTAAATTATATTTCCTTAATATTCCGCCCGCTCATAGAAAAAATGCTGTTCTTAACAAAAGCGAGAAGTGTATTTTCAAGTTCTTGTTTTGGTCGTCTACATACATTTCAAAAATATATTTTATTTATTCAGATATATGAGTATAATTTATATTTTTAAGTAAAAAGTTTTTCCCTTCAGATGTAAGATTATCTTTTTAAATTATCCAGATTTAAATAAAAAATGTATAATTACTTATAAATCCGTATGTTTAATTTAAATTTTTATTGTTTATAATTCACAATAACAGTTGGATTTGATGACCATCACCGCGGAAATTCAAAATTTTTTCATAACAAATCAAAGAATTGACTTGACAGTTTAAAACGTCATCTATATTTCCTACCTTGGAGGAGCCGGCGGATGGAACGCTCCAGTAGGAGGAGGCTGCATCCTATGATCCCAAACATACCGTCCATCGTGAGTCCTTTGATCTACCGGCAAAGGAGCGTGAAAAGCTGCAAAAGCTGAAGGAAACTGCATAGGAAGTCCTGCGGACATAGCGGTTTGAAAATCCGCTTCTTTTTCCGGCATGTCACTAATCACATCTCATCACAAATTTGTCACAAGACACTAAATATGGGTGTCGTAACGGTTCATTCGATTGTTAAGAGCATAACACATGTTTGTCAACACTCGGATTGTCAAATGTTTCGAATAGCGTGTATCGATGCGCGCTTTATTTCGAAAAAAGCGATTCACTACGTACATGGAACACTGCAGACAACATGGAACTAACCAGAAAGCAGAGGCAGGAGAATATTTCGGTTGACAGGCAGACCTTACAACTCAACTAAGTAGTGTAGGAGAGGGGCCAGGAGGGGAGGGGCTTATTTTATCCGAGTGTGAGGGAATGGACTTGCATTCTCTGATCACTTGTTAATGCAGTGGCGGGTTGGTGGGCTGTACACGTGAGTAAAAAGATCAGTAAATTATGTCTGCACAGAGATGTCGGCGATTTCAAGAATCTTATTGTATTCGATTTCTTAATCTCCTATTCGAAATCTCGAATTTTGGCTCGATTTAAGCTAATTTATGTAACTCACGTTAAGTCGGACGTTTCTACATAAAAATATTTTAAATTTTGAGAAAATAAATGTGAAAATTTTGGAATTTAATTCACGTCATTATTTCTGTTGTTGCATGCAAAAATAATTACGTTTAATTCCAATTGTTTACAAGCAATTCGTTACAATAAAATACTGAGCGTTTCTTCTTCATTGATGATAACGCAATTTCACGGAAAATAATCTTGTTGCTGGTCCGTGGGTTCCGATCTAATGCCGGCCATACACGCTACGGTCTGCCGGAGAGGTTTACCTGCGCAGGTAGGCCGGAGCTTGTGTGGGAATAGACCTGTGCAGTTTTTTTGAAGCTTGCTTCTTATTGCACAACATAGGACTTTTGGAAAGGCTAGTAAACTCGTGAAACGTGTGATGTTACGAAAAAGCGTTCGTCACGAAACAGTGTTGCCAGATTTATGAATAATCCACCAATCCAATGAAATTTAAATTGAAGCTTGCTTCTTATTGCACGACTTAGGATTTTTGGTAATGCTATAGTGAACTCGTGAAACGTATGATGTTACGAAAAAGCGTTCGTCACGCGATGACTCATTCTTCGACTCTTTCTCGGCCGCCCGCTGCGCTAACTCTCTCCCCTATCTTCCTCAGCCGCCTTCTTCTTCTCTCTTTCGTAGGCTACACAGCGGCACGCCTCTCTCTCTCTCTCTCTCTCTCTCTCTCTCTCTTTTTGAAAGTTGTTAAAAATGGTCAACAATTGTCAAAAACTGTCAAAATTTTGAAAAAATGGTTAATAATTGCCAAATATTTTCAAAACTTGTCAAAAATTTTGAAAAATGGTCAATAATTATCAAAAATTGTCAAAAACTGTTAAAAATGGTCAATATTTGTAAAAATTTTGAAAAAATGGTGAATAATTGTCAAAAATTTTGAAAAATGGTTATAATTTTTGAAAAATTATCAAAAATGGTCAATAATTGTCAAAGACGGTCAATAATTGTCAAAACCAATCAAAAATCGTCAAAAATTGTTAAAATTTTGAAAAAGGGTAAAAAATTGTTAAATATTTTAAAAAATGGTCAATGATTGTCAAAATTTTTGAAAAATTGTCAAAAATGGTCAATAATTGTTAAAATTTTGAAAAATTGTCCAAATTTTGAAAAAAATGGTCAATAATTATAAAAGACTGTCAAAATGGTCAATAATTGTTAAAAATTGTCAAAATTTTTGAAAAATTGTCAAAAATGGTCAATAATTGTCAGAATCTGTCAAAAATGGTCAATAATTGTCAGAAACTGTAAAAAATGGTCAATAATTGTTAAAATTTTGAAAAATGGTCAAAAATTGTGAAAATTTTGAAAAAATTGTCAATAATTATAAAAAAAATGGCAAAAATGGTCAATAATTTTTGAAAAATTGTCGGTAATTGTCAGAAACTGTAAAAAATGGTCAATAATTGTTAAAATTTTAAAAAATGGTAAAAAATTGTCAAAATTTCGAAAAAATGGTCAATAATTATAAAAAACTGTCAAAAATGGTCAATAATTGTCAAAATTTCGAAAAAATGGTCAATAATTATAAAAAACTGTCAAAAATGGTCAATAATTGTCAGAATCTGTCAAAAATGGTCAATAATTGTCAGAAACTGTAAAAAATGGTCAATAATTGTAAAATTTTTGAAAAATGGTCAAAAATTGTTGAAATTTTGAAAAAATTGTCAATAATTATCAAATAAATGGCAAAAATAGTCTATAATTGTTGAAAATTGTCAAAATTTTTGAAACATGGTCAAAATTTTTGAAAAATTGTCAGTAATAGTCAGAAACTGTAAAAAATGGTCAATAATTGTTAAAATTTTGAAAAAATGGTCAATAATTATAAAAAACTGTCAAAAATGGTCAAAAATAGTTAAAAATTGTCAATAATTATTAAAAAAATGGCAAAAATGGTCAATAATTGTTGAAAATTGTCAAAATTTTTGAAAAATTGTCAAAAATGGTCAATAATTGTCAGAATCTGTCAAAAATGGTCAATAATTGTCAGAAACTGTAAAAAATGGTCAATAATTGTTAAAATTTTGAAAAATGGTCAAAAATTGTGAAAATTTTGAAAAAATTGTCAATAATTATAAAAAAATGGCAAAAATGGTCAATAATTTTTGAAAAATTGTCAGTAATTGTCAGAAACTGTAAAAAATGGTCAATAATTGTTAAAATTTTAAAAAATGGTAAAAAATTGTCAAAATTTCGAAAAAATGGTCAATAATTATAAAAAACTGTCAAAAATGGTCAATAATTGTCAAAATTTCGAAAAAATGGTCAATAATTATAAAAAACTGTCAAAAATGGTCAATAATTGTCAGAATCTGTCAAAAATGGTCAATAATTGTCAGAAACTGTAAAAAACGGTCAATAATTGTAAAAATTTTGAAAAATGGTCAAAAATTGTTGAAATTTTGAAAAAATTGTCAATAATTATTATAAAAATGGCAAAAATGGTCAATAATTGTTGAAAATTGTCAAAATTTTTGAAAAATTGTCAAAAATGGTCAATAATTGTCAGAATCTGTCAAAAATTGTCAAAAATGGACAATAATCGTCAGAAACTGTAAAAAATGGTCAATAATTGTTAAAATTTTGAAAAATGGTCAAAAATTGTTAAAATTTTGAAAAAATTGTCAATAATTATTTAAAAAATGGCAAAAATGGTCAATAATTGTTGAAAATTGACAAAATTTTTGAAACATGGTCAAAATTTTTGAAAAATTGTCAGTAATTGTCAGAAACTGTAAAAAATGGTCAATAATTGTTGAAATTTTAAAAAATGGTCAAAAATTGTCAAAATTTTGAAAAAATGGTCAATAATTATAAAAAACTGTCAAAAATGGTCAATAATTGTCAGAATCTGTCAAAAATGGTCAATAATTGTCAGAAACTGTAAAAAATGGTCAATAATTGTAAAATTTTTGAAAAATGGTCAAAAATTGTTGAAATTTTGAAAAAATTGTCAATAATTATCAAATAAATGGCAAAAATAGTCTATAATTGTTGAAAATTGTCAAAATTTTTGAAACATGGTCAAAATTTTTGAAAAATTGTCAGTAATAGTCAGAAACTGTAAAAAATGGTCAATAATTGTTAAAATTTTGAAAAAATGGTCAATAATTATAAAAAACTGTCAAAAATGGTCAAAAATAGTTAAAAATTGTCAATAATTATTAAAAAAATGGCAAAAATGGTCAATAATTGTTGAAAATTGTCAAAATTTTTGAAACGGTCAAAATTTTTGAAAAATTGTCAGTAATTGTCAGAAACTGTAAAAAATGGTCAATTATTGTTGAAATTTAAAAAAGTGGTCAAAAATTGTCAAAATTTAAAAAAAATGGTCAATAATTATAAAAAACTGTCAAAAATGGTCAATAATTGTCAGAATCTGTCAAAAATTGTCAAAAATGGTCAATATAATTGTCAGAAACTGTAAAAAATGGTCAATAATTGTAAAAATTTTGAAAAATGGTCAAAAATTATTGAAATTTTGAAAAAATTGTCAATAATTATTAAAATAATGGCAAAAATAGTCTATAATTGTTGAAAATTGTCAAAAATTTTGAAACATGGTCAAAATTTTTGAAAAATTGTCAGTAATAGTCAGAAACTGTAAAAAATGGTCAATAATTCTTAAAATTTTGAAAAAATGGTCAATAATTATAAAAAACTGTCAAAAATGGTCAAAAATAGTTAAGAATTCTCAAATTTTTTGAAAAATGGACAAATTTTTTGAAAAATTGTCAAAAATGGTCAATAATCGTCAGAAACTGTCAAAAATGGTCAATAATTGTTAAAATTTGGAAAAATGGTCTAAAATGGTCAAAAATTTTGAAAAATGGTCAAAAATAGCCAAAATTTTCGAAAAATTGTCAAAAATGGTCAAAAATTGTCAAAATTTTGAAAAAATGGTCAATAAAATATAAAATAAAACTTAGTAGAACGTACTGGGCCTAATTCAATTCCCAACATCGCATTCTATTGCGCGTATTTTTATTGATGGTTTTCCCAACCTCGCATTCTATTGTGCATAAGAAGCAAGCTTCTGTCGGCGGTCCGACGACCGCTCACCTTTTTTTTTAACCTGTACAGGCGACCGGTGCAGGATCGAAAATCAATTCTTTCGGGTGACACCGTACGATGTACCTGTGCGTGTGTGCATGTACTCCGTTCGCCTGCGCAGGTCGCGTCAGTTGTTTGTTCATTTTCAGGTTCGAATTTTAATTCATTCAATAAGTTGACATGACTATAAGTTTCCCTTTTCAATAACCAATGTGTTCACCACTTTTTAAGCTTCCTTTTCACTGTTTTTGATTCTTTTTTATTCAAAATTAACGCGAAGTGTAACAAAGCCTGTGTGTCCTCATTCGATGCCATCGCGAAAAAACTGAAGACCGCTCCGGTACACCGGAGACACGTCCGGTTGACCGTAGCGTGTATGGTCTACATAACTAACGATCAGGAAATACTGGATACTGTAAGATCTGTACGTAATAAGATATCAATTAGTCATCCAGGAAAATGGGGGGCATTTTAAATATTTTTTTTCCTTTTTTTTTAATTTGGAGAGGTAAATATTTATTTACTATATTGAATTGAATCTCCATTTTTCTTAGATAACCCTTCTAATCAAATTTAAATTTTTCAATTGTTTTATCCTAAATTTGACATGCGTTAACATTATGAATTAGACTTTATCTTCTTTTTTTTTAAATTGACAAAAAACTTCATCATTTGTCTTATCTATAGATTATATTGCTTTGTATTGTCATTTGTTTGTTATTATATTGAAATTTTTGTATTTTTTTAAGTAAAGCCAATAATTCAAGTTTGTTTAACAGATGTTACGTATTGAATTATCCTATTTATTAAACAATTCAATTTAAAAAAAATATATTATTGATATAGCTTTACCGCAACATTTTATGTCACCCTGTAGTAAAAATTATAAGAAATAGATTTATAAAAAAAATAAGTCATGATATCTTAATTTCTTTGTAGATATTATAGATTATTACATAGCGTTGTGCATAATTTCTGTTTTATTTAAAAAAAAAATAAGAACAATTTTGAAAACTTACCAAGCAAACGTCGACGAAAGCCATTATTTGTGCAGCAATTTTACCATTAAAACACTAAATTGTTTTTCACTGTAAAAGTAACAAAAATCACAAGATAATGTCTTTTTTTAAAGTTCACTCTCGATATACAAAACCGACGATTGTAAAATTCTTCCAAAACTTCCAAAACTCTTCATCTCTTTATACTCTTTATAAAATTGTCAAAAAACCTTTTATACTATACATGGTGATTGATTAGTGTGATAAAGCTCAGTAGGTCTGTTCTGGAGGATTCTTATTCCTCCTTGGCCCTACTCGTGTTCTTCGACGCCGGGAACGCATTCAACACTGTCAGCAAACTCGCGGTGTTGAGCCGTTGAGCGCGTTGCTGAGGCTTGGAGTAGGGGAGGGGTTGGTTAACCTGACGGGGCGTGTGATAGTGGACTCTAGAGGTATGAGCGGAGGCTGGAGTGCCCCAGGGCACGGTTCTGGAACGACCAGAGAACGACCAGGAATGGATGGATGAGGAAATGGAGAGAAGGTGGGAGGAGTATAAGGGCGCGCTAAATGGAGCAATTGGGAGTAGGAGAGATTGAATAGACCGGAAATTCGGGGAGGTGAACTACTTCTTGACACAGGTGCTCACTGGACGTGGGTCGAGAGTAGGGTACCTCCACAAGATTGGGAAAAGAGAGACTGAAGTGTGCGAGAGGTGTGAAGAAGAGGATTATGTGGGAGATGTGTTTAGATGCTGGAGGAACGAGGAAGTGCTGAAGAAGTTGGAGAGGAAACTAGGGGAGGCGGTGTATTGGGAAAACATGGTGGAGATAATGTTGAGGGGGGATGAGGGATGGATGGAGGTAAGTTGCTTAGTGGCTTAGTGGAGAGCAGGTTAGGGGGAGAGAAGGACTCGATATGGCATGAGAGGTAGGAATGATATGTAGGGAGAAGACGACGGTGTGGGCGGAGAGTGTGCGAGGCAACTTTAAGCTAGAATGTTACAGGGTCTTCCATAACTCGGTGTCAGATCAAAGTTATGTTTTTGTTTTTAAATGAAACAACCTATATTTCACTGGAATCTGCTTCTCTTCCACATTACAAATTACAGGAATATAGGGTAGTAATCTGTTATGCATGGTATTTTAAAAGTTATAACCCTTTTTCCGTCAAAATCGTGAGAAGTTCATCGCCCTGTATAATTGGATAGGAATAAAATATTAATAATCTATACAAGCCAAAGCTTTTTAATGATTATCAAAATCTACAAACACGAATGATTTTGATAATAGATATTTTAAATATTTTTTAGTTCAAATACATGGTGAGTCAAAACTCAATACTTCTATTTTTATCAAGCATTTCCCATACGTTATTAATTTTTGAGATATTTTCAATTTTCTATGCAAAGTATCATTTAGGTATGTAATAATAGTTTACCAAATGTTTTGTAATTAGGCCCTACTGTATTTTTATTAAAAATAGTGTTTTTTCTCGTGTGTTGTTTCTTATTTCTTCATAAATGTAGTTTTTTGTGAACCTTCAACTGCAAACTAACATCCGGTAAACTATTAAATATCAAATTACTACTTGGCATAGAAAACTGAATATATCACAAAAACCAATAACTTTAGGTATGGAAAATGCTTGATGAAAATAGGGGTATGGTAATAGTAATGATTATATAAATATAGAGTGATCCATTTAAAATTACTGAGAAAATAATGTACTTGAGTTTTTACTCACCATGTATTTGATTTAATAAAAATTACCAAAACCATTCGAGTTTATAAATTTTGAAAATAATTCAAAAGCTTTGGCTTCAATAGGTTATTATTCTTTTACTATTATCCAATTATACAGGGCGTTGAACTTATTACGATTTTGATAGAGAATTAGTTATAACTTTTTAAATACCTCATATTGTTGTAATGGGGAAGTGAAGAGGACAGCAGTTTTAAAGTAAAATAGAGGTTATTCCATTTAAAAAAAACATAATATGTTACTAACATTGTAACTAATTTTGAAATATGAAGCTTAAATCTATCTACAATTTTTATACTTAGATAACATTTTTGGTATCTTTTATACCCCAATCGTTACTCTATTAATTAAAATTTTAAAATGTCCAAAATTTTTCATAGTTCCAAAAATTATCGTAATATAAATATTTAAACTCTAGGTCCGGTTGAATCTATATGGAACCACTAGTTTATGACTGATCGAAAAGCAAGACCTTTTAAATAACACGAGGACCTGATTCCCATGAAAATAAAAAAAATATGAAGACAAGATAACCAAATAATGAGCACTTGTGTTTAAAATTTACACATGTATCTAATAAGACGTTCGGGTTATGTTAAAAAAGACATTTATAGCCAGAATAATAGCCAATCAGCGAGTAAAAGAAACAGGATAGACAGTCGAGCGAAAATGGAAAATATCAGCAAGAATGCAGACTCTCTCCGTTACCTTTTAATACCATCACCAAAAAGGAAAAATTCGTTATTTATAATTCTCTCAAAATTCGAATACAATAATCTTCTCATTAAATAACTAATTAATTTCTTCAATAACGTGAAGTCTGTTTACCAGCTATTATTAACTATTGCAGGTTATCTTAAATATGAACTGAACCTGTTCAAGATAATTATAACTCTTAAGATCTTTACTACAATTAGTTAACGACGGAATTAACTTAATCTGTTCTCATTGTTTATCTATTAGTAGGTATTTAAAACCAAACGGTATGTATAGTCATTAATATTTATTAATTACATTAATAAACCTCCTTTTACAATAGATTTAAACATTGTACCGGGTGGCCAGATAAGAATGCAAAGTTTTTTCCCAATTTATCCCTGTAATATAAAACAAACAGTCAATATTTCTACAAACATCTACTACCCTTTATTTTTAGGCCTCACAGACCCATAGCTTCTACTTTTTTGTTATATTTATCCATTTTATTCGATGTTTTGCAATCCTATTCCAGTCCTCTATTCCTATCTGTTTCAAGTCTTCTTTAACAGCATCTATCCATTTGCTTCTAGGTCGTCCCCTTTTTTTCTTACCACCTTCATCTCCAAGAAGAATCTTCTTCACACACCTTTCATCATACATCCTTCCCATGCTAATCATTGAAGCCTTATACATGTCTTGGATTTCTGTGTTTGTTCTTCTTCTCCACTGCCCCGCATCTTTAATTCCTCGGTAAATTTTCGCCGGCACCCATTTCTAAATATTTATTTTTTTCTTCATTTCTATAAAGACCTTACTGTTTAGAATTATTTTCCAGATTTGCTTTAGTTCTTTTTGTGATCTTGTTATATTTGCGATGTCGTCTGCATAGGCTATCACTTGGTGTTTTTTATAATATATTATCGCTTTTGTATCTACACACTCTCTAGTATCAGATTGAATAGAACTGTCGAAAGTGGACCCCCTTGTCTTAAACCTCCATTTACATCTAAAGATCTGGATCAAAACTAGAAGTTAGTAATTTTGTATATTACTCAATTTTAAATAAGCACACCTTGTATGATGAAATTGTTGCTTTTGACTTCTATAAAAAACATTTTTCTGCAAACATTCTCTTAGAACTACAATTATGAGAAGATTTAAGTGAAGCAAAGCCCGAGCTCGACACATGAAACTTGTCTCATTAATCTGGAATATCACCGAGAAAGATCAAAATGCTTTATCCCTTTTGTTAGTATGTCGAGAATTAACACATTAACATCAGGTTTGAGGAATTTTTACTAGTGTCTTGATAGCTGTTATTTTTTCAGCCAGATGTTTAAAGACGCCTTGTTATTATTTCTGAAAAAAAAAAGATAATTTTCGAAAATTATAAGAGAGCAGGTATTTGAAGTGTCGATCGATGTCGGTGGTAGTTTGATGTTTTCTCTTTTTCTATTAATTTTTATGACTTTTATTCCTTCATCTTTTCATTATTTGTATGTGTTTAGTCTGGTCATTTCTTCTACGGCTATAAGCTATTATGAAAGTTCTTAAAGTTTGTCCAAAACCAATTGCAGAAGCGAAAACAGGTGTTCGTCGCTATTGCCGACTTTTTCCTTTAATCGGCATATGCTGGTCAAAGCAAAAAGACGGCAAGGGTGAGGAGGATGAGTTTCTGCAATTGATTTTGGACATTGCTGAGGAATCTCCTTTTTATTTTAATGCTCTTTTGCTGAATCCATTTTGTCATCTTTTGGAGCCGTCTATATACAATTTTTGGTAGTTTACCCAGAGGAGTTGAGAATATCACAAATGATCAATTTTTGTCAAGGAGTTCGTCGAGATGAACTTACATCTGCAATGATTTTCTTCGACGTACCTAGAGTGGATCTGGCTGATTTTACCGATCTGAACTTCTTCCTTCTCGACGTCCTCTTGTAGTTCGTTGATGTCGTTGCTGTTTGTCAGTCCTCGGATGAGGATCTTCCCCTTCTTTTCTCTCTTCGTTCAGGTACCTCTATTCCTTGAGTCCTTCACTCTCAGACTGTGATAAACCTTGTGAAGCTTTGTTTTTGGATTATTGTATTGGAAACCGGTATCTTCATGTTGTTTGTGGCTTTTGGACATTCTTTCTAGTTCGCTGGTTGTTCTCTCTGGTACTTCGAGCAGGTGGCTGATTAGTTTTTTGGTCTTGGGCACTCGTTGTAACAGTGTGGTCTTCCTTACTTGACGCACTTGGTGCTCAATCGACATGTAGTCTGTTCGTGGTAAAATCCCTGGCAATTGTAGCATTGTGTTGGTCCATTTCTTCTTCGCAGCTCTTCCCATTTTATCCTCACTTCTTAGATCTTCCTTTATTTTTACATCTGGCTTCACGATGATTTTCTTCGCCGTACCTAGAAAGGATCTGGCTGATTTCACCGATCTGAACATCCTTCTCAACGTCCTCTTGTAGTTCGTTGATGTCGTTGCTGTTTGTCAGTCCTCGGATGAGGATCTTCCCCATCTTTTCTCTCTTCGTTCAGGTACCTCTATTCCTTGAGTCCTTCACTCTCAGACTGTGATAAACCTTGTGAAGCTTTGTTTTTGGATTATTGTATTGGAAACCGGTATCTTCATGTTGTTTGTGGCTTGTGGGCATTCTTTTTAGTTCGCTGGTTGTTCTCTCTGTTACTTCGAGCAGGTGGCTGATTAGTTTTTTGGTCTTGGGCACTCGTTGTAAGGGTGTGGCCTTCCGTAGTTGACGCACTTGGTGCTCACTCGACATGTAGACTGTTACTGGTAAAATCCCTGGCAATTGTAGCATTGTGTTGGTCCATTTCTTCTTCGCAGCTCTTCCCATTTTATCCTCACTTCTTAGATCTTCCTTTATTTTTACATCTGGCTTCACGATGATTTTCTTCGCCGTACCTAGAAAGGATCTGGCTGATTTCACCGATCTGAATATCCTTTTCGACGTCCTCTTGTAGTTCGTTGATGTCGTTGCTCTTTGTTAGTCCTCGGATGAGGATCTTCCCCTTCTTTTCTCTCTTCGTTCAGGTACCTCTATTCCTTGAGTCCTTCACTCTCAGATTGTGATAAACCTTGTGAAGCTTTGTTTTTGGATTATTGCATTGGAAACCGGTATCTTCATGTTGTTTGTGGCTTGTGGGCATTCTTTTTAGTTCGCTGGTTGTTCTCTCTGTTACTTCGAGCAGGTGGCTGATTAGTTTTTTGGTCTTGGGCCCTCGTTGTAACGGTGTGGTCTTCCTTACTTGACGCACTTGGTGCTCACTCGACATGTAGTCTGTTCGTGGTAAAATCCCTGGCAATTGTAGCATTGTGTTGGTCCATTTCTTCTTCGCAGCTCTTCCCATTTTATCCTCACTTCTTAGATCTTCCTTTATTTTTACATCTGGCTTCACGATGATTTTCTTCGCCGTACCTAGAAAGGATCTGGCTGATTTCACCGATCTGAATATCCTTTTCGACGTCCTCTTGTAGTTCGTTGATGTCGTTGCTCTTTGTTAGTCCTCGGATGAGGATCTTCCCCTTCTTTCCTCTCTTCGTTCAGGTACCTCTATTCTTTGAGTCCTTCACTCTCCGAGCCTGTCTCAGATTGTGATAAACCCTGTGAAGCTTCGTTTTTGGATTATTGCATTGGAAACCGGTATCTTCCTGTTGTTTGTGGCTTGTGGGCATTCTTTTTAGTTCGCTGGCTGTTCTCCCTGGCAGTTCGTGCAGGTGGCTGATTAGTCTCTTGGTCTTGGGCACTCGTTGTAACGGTGTGGTCTTCCTCACTTGACGCACTTGGTGCTAACTCTACATGTAGTCTGTTCGTGGTAAAATCTCTGGCAATTGTAGCATTTTTTGGTCCATTTCTTCTTCGTAGTTCTTCCGATGTTATCCTCACTTGTTAGATCTTCCTCTATTTTTACATCTGGCTTCACGATGTAAATGGACAATGGTTTTCTTCGCCGTACCTAGAAAGGATCTGGCTGATTTCACCGATCTGAACATCCTTCTCGACGTCCTCTTGTAGTTCGTTGATGTCGTTGCTGTTTGTCAGTCCTCGGATGAGGATCTTCCCCTTCTTTTCTCTCTTCGTTCAGGTACCTCTATTCTTTGAGTCCTTCACTCTCCGAGCCTGTCTCAGATTGTGATAAACCCTGTGAAGCTTCGTTTTTGGATTATTGCATTGGAAACCGGTATCTTCCTGTTGTTTGTGGCTTGTGGGCATTCTTTTTAGTTCGCTGGCTGTTCTCCCTGGCAGTTCGTGCAGGTGGCTGATTAGTGTCTTGGTCTTGGGCACTCGTTGTAACGGTGTGGTCTTCCTCACTTGACGCACTTGGTGCTCACTCGACATGTAGTCTGTTCGTGGTAAAATCTCTGGCAATTGTAGCATTTTTTTGGTTCCCCGTCTTTTCTCTCTTCGTTCAGGTACCTCTATTCCTTGAGTCCTTCACTCTCCGAGCCTGTCTCAGATTGTGATAAACCTTGTGAAGCTTTGTTTTTGGATTATTGCATTGGAAACCATTTTCTTCCTACTGTTTGTGGATTGTGGGCATTAGAATTTTGGTCTTGGGTACTCGTTGTAACGGTGTGGTCTTCCGCACTTGACGCACTTGGTGCTAACTCTACATGTAGTCTGTTCGTGGTAAAATCTCTGGCAATTGTAGCATTTTTTGGTCCATTTCTTCTTCGTAGTTCTTCCGATGTTATCCTCACTTGTTGGATCTTCCTTTATTTTTACATCTGGCATCACGATGTAAATGAACAATAGTTTTCTTCGCCGTACCTAGAGTGGATCTGGCTGATTTTACCTATCTGAAATTCTTCCTTTTCGACGTCCTCTTGTAGTTCGTTGATGTCGTTGCTGTTTGTCAGTCTTCGGATGACGATCTTCCCCTTCTTTTCTCTCTTCGTTCAGGTACCTCTATACCTTGAGTCCTTCACTCTCCGAGCCTGTCTCAGATTGTGATAATCTTGTGAAGCTTTGTTTTTGGATTATCGCATTGGAAACCGGTATCTTCATGTTGTTTGTAGCTTGTGGGCATTCTTTTTATTTCGCTGGTTGTTCTCCCTGGCAGTTCGTGAGGGTGGCTGATTAGTCTTTTGGACTTGGGTACTCGTGGTAACGGTGTGGTCTTCCGCACTTGACGCACTTGGTGCTCACTCGACTTGTAGTCTGTTCGTGGTAAAATCTTTAGCAATTGTAGCATTGTGTTGGTCCATTTCTTCTTCGTAGCTCTTTCCATGTTATCCTCACTTGTTCCCCTTCTTTTCTCTTTTCGTTCAGGTACCTCTATTCCTTGACTCCTTCACTTTCCGAGCCTGTCTCAGATTTTGTATCCTAGCTTGCGAATGTCCAGAGCTCCAGTGGTGGACGCTCGAGAAGATGACGGGTTGTGGCTCGCTTGCTCAATTTCTTTGATGGCCTCGTCTAGGACGCTATGTATAGAATATCAGTGAATAGTTTATTTTGCAACGTAGCTTCTTAAGTTATTGTTCCGTTGTTTAAAAAGGAGTAAAATTAAAGATCTTAGATTAATACAGTACATTACACAACGTTCCAGTATCCATAAATTGAGTGGACTAATGGTCCAAACAATTAGTGACTCTCTGTGTATTCGTCTGGTATCAATAAAACTTCGTGGAATTGCCACCAAATTTTTGAGACGACTTTATTTTCTTTTATACAAAACAAATGACGCGAAAAGGTATAGATTGTCTGTCGGCATTCCACGGAATGATGAAAGGATCAGATTGACAAACAGATACATTTTAAATGTGACATGCGGTTTGGTAGATTCGTCAAAACATGAGATAGCAGTCGCTTGACTTCAGTTTTGTTTTATTTTATCCAAACAATGTGTTTTAAAACAGTCATTGTCGTCGGTGTAGTATCAACGACTTTTATGTTTTGTTATCCATGGATACATCTTTTTTGCATCTTTAATAAATACTCTTGTATGTAAGGAATCATAGTATGTACTTATTTCGTATATGGTAACATGTTTTGCGCTCATTTTTATTTGCCTGATAATTATTTTAGTTTAAATTGTGTGTTGTTGTCACAAGCCCACCTTCTAATCGTCACAAGATATATTTACAACTGGCTCTAGCAGAAAAGCAAAAAAACCTTCTATCACTTAATCTAATTGCAGAATCGAAGCAATTAAGTAAATAATACAGAGTCAGATATTTAAAAAGTATTGGAAACTTTTCCTCATCATACCAACATATAAAGCTGGTAACAAATCTGACATTAAGAACAACCGTCCATCCTTAACACTACGCCAAAGGTTTCCCAGGGGTTCTCCATGTGAAAATAAGTTCTGTGCGCCCATTCAAAGAAATACCTCCCCAGACCATTATTGATCCTCCTCCAAACAATGTGGTATTTGCTAAATATCATTGAGCAAACCCTTCATTGGGACGTCGATATAGACACATCCGCCTTTCTTTGTGTTCCCATTCACCCCCTACGGAGATTTATAGCTGGACCTTGAGCAGCAATTCTGGCTCATAGTCGTTTACGAATAGTTTCGTTACTCACTAATAAACTACTAAATAAATATGAAGTATTGAATACAGTTAATGATCTTAAATTTCTTTATATAAATTTACCTGACCTTTCTTTCTCAGTACAACCCTGTAACTTACTCTGATAAAGCACGGAACTACCTATCTCAGTCGGATTCGTTAGTTGTGTTTGGAGTCGACGCTCTACGCACTCTTATTAATTATCTCCAAAATGGCTGTTCAATAATAGACAAGTTGTTGAATTAAACGAAGAAATATCATATTTTTTATTGAGAAACAAAATCTAACACAGTGGCAAATTATGTATGATGTATTACTATCCCTTCCACACTTGAATAATAGTAAAATAATTGCTAAATTCAAGAAATCTGTTTGCAAATGTAGCCCCAGTTTTTCCCGTACATTAGCACATTATTCTGCACAGGTTGAGAACTATGGTACTTTTTTGTATCATTTTCTGTAGGTGTTAATTCCATGTCAACTTGTGGTGTGAGAAATGATAAATGAATTAAAAACCCTCAATTAAAGAACAGCAACAATTCGCCTCCCCCTTGGCTGTCGCATTTACCAATCTCGAATACTCAACTTCTGAAGTTACACAAACATGAATATCCTAGACAGTTAATTCTGAACAATTTTCAAGCTATCTTGAGCAGTTACCAAGAATATGAGCATATATTGTAATGTGCGTATGGGGTAATGGGGTAAATTTATTTTTATTATTATTAAATTGATTATTGAAATTGTGATTTTATTGTATAGTTGGGCGCCAATATTTATTTAAAAATAAAATAAATATGAAGTATTGAATACAGTTAATGATCTTTTTATTTTTTTATATAATTTTACCTATTAAAATTTTATTAAATTTACCTGACCTTTCTTTCTCAGTACAACCCTGTAAGTTACTCTGATAAAGCACGAAAATGCCTATCGGATTCGTTAGTTATGTTTGGAGTCGACGCTCTACGCACTCGTATTAATTATCTCCAAAATGGCTGTTCAATAATAGACAAGTAGTTGAATTAAACGAAGAAATATCATATTTTTATTGAGAAACAAAGTCTAACACAGTGGCAAATTATGCATGATATATTACCATCCCTTCCACACTTGAAGAATAGTAAAAATAATTGCTAAATTCAAGAAATCAGTTTGCAA
This sequence comes from Lochmaea crataegi, assembly GCA_947563755.1. Classification (NCBI taxonomy): domain Eukaryota; kingdom Metazoa; phylum Arthropoda; class Insecta; order Coleoptera; family Chrysomelidae; genus Lochmaea; species Lochmaea crataegi. Next base: position 4,491,561 of record OX387429.1, on the reverse strand, counting down.
GTGAGAAGTGTTTACAAAAACAATGGTTATCATATAAGTACAAAATCAATGATGAAAATTACTTATCGACCAACAAGGTAAGTGGAAATTAATTTTAGTAAAGTATTTATTCATAAAGGAAAACTAGAAACTTGTTTAGTCTATAAGCAAAAGGTAAAAATAGATAGATGTTTACAATTTAATAATAATACATAAAAATATAAATACTACCGTAAATAATGAATATGTCAAATCTTCTTTAATTGCCTTTTTTAGTTTAAATGCATTTATTGTTTTATTATTATTATGGCCTTTAAGTCTCTATCTAGAGTTATTTTTTTAGCTATAGCAAATCTTTTTAGAATATTATTGTTATTATTTAATAATTAACTTTCTTTTTCTTTTATATTGTAGGAAGAAAGAATTTAGGTACCTTATTTTTTTTGTTAGTCCTTCTTCTTTAGATGCTCAAGGAAATAGCATCGGATTCCAATCTATTTTCTTTCCTTCTCACTTCAGGAAGAAAAATTTGTCGTCCATAAACAAATTGGTGAGATTTTTAAAAGAAATCTTGTTGATTTCTCAGCACGTGAAGAATTTTAAATTTACCACACTTTTAAACTGTCCTTCTGTCAAAAGTCAAGGTAAGTTGACTCCCTACTTTATCGATATTGGAACTACTTTTTCTTAGACTTTATTATGCAAGTGAAAAAACTGGAATGAGCCATCCTCTTGGAGTTTTTACTTTTATTAAACACACAAGTCACTATGTTAAATTGAAAAAATGAAAATGGAACTAAAAAAGGACCCTGCAATAAAAATGTTCAATGGAGAATTGACAAAACTAAAAACAATTAACAAAGAAAAATGAGGTAAAGACCAATTACAAATTGCACAACTAGTCCAAATACCCACCTCTTTCTGTATTTTATTAGAAATAATCATTTTTACCGATCCCTCTTGCACCTTTTTTGGTTCGTCACTGAAGTACCTGTTAACGATCGCCTTGGGATTCCAATTGCTTGAAGATCGTAATAGTTTTGGATAATCGTGGTATTTCTAGAAGGTTTTTACCTGAGCTGTAGAACTTTTATCAGTTATATGGTAATAATATAGTCATTTGAAATATATTTTATTTAAAAATATAATTCAGTTGTCTCAAAAATGACACTTCAAAGAAACCATTATAATAGCCACATGTCTAATTTTATAATCGGAAATATTAACAATTAAAAGAAATATTAACAGAGGAAATTTATAAATTCCTAAATCTTTAAAAATTTATACCAGATGACTCTAAATCAATAGAACAGACTGGGATAGGAGTGTTTTTTTTCGGGCCTAGATGAGAAACTCATGTTCGAATGGGTCCAGGACCCAAACAGTGTTGGACGCATCCCCAAGGGGATGCCTACCAACCAAACCCACCTCAAACTCGCCGTTACCCCCGCCTCGGAATCACTACCCTAGCGTACTTCTCATGCCATATCGAGTCCTTCTCTCGCCCTAACCATGCTCTCTACTACGCCACTTACCTCCATCCATTCCTCCTCCCCCCTCAACATTATCTCCACCATGTTCTCCCAATACACCGCCTCCCCTAGATTCCTCTCCAACTTCTTTAGCACTTCCTCGTTCCTCCAGCATCTAACCACATGCCCCACATCTTCCTCCACTTTACACCTCTCGCACACACCAGTCTCTCTTTTTCCAATCTTGGATAGGAGTGTACGGGTTAGGAACCAAACACTTTGAAAGCTCGGGATTCCAACGCCGAAAAAAAGGGATCTGGCCATTAGAAGGGCTAAGACAATCAAAAATACTCCTGGGAAACTATAACCAAGTCAGATCAAAAAAAGCATAAGCCAGAGTAATACTATATTAAGAGTTTGGACAGGTGTCGTAACAGGACTCTGCCACCTCAAAACCTTAAACTAGTGAGTAGTGAAGCTAGAAGAATGTAAATTCTGTGCAATGGAAGAAGTTACCTCTATCCATATACTCATACTTGCAGAATACATAGCGCTAGAGAATCCTAGGGCACAACACCTGGAAGAGTTCTGGATAGAACAGGAATACCTTCCTAAACTGAAGCCTGTGGATATCCTCCGAGAAATAGGAGTAAGCGATCTATAAGCTGCACTTATTTTAAAGCATTTTTTTAAAAAGTTTTTATTTATAACTTTTGGTAGTTACAAAGGGAAAAGTAAGGCAAAAAAAGTGGCACAAGCTGAAGTTTTTTTTTATATAATAAATATATCTACAAAATTAGAAGTAGCTCCCCTAAAATAATAATATGAACCGGACGGGCACAGCCGCTTAATGTCTTAATAACTTCATTTATACGTTCAAGGCCAACATTATAGGTATTCTTTATGAACCTGGCTGACTATAGGATAGTATTCTGTATTATAGAGTTGGGGCTCTCGCGGTCACACTAATACAAAATAGTATTTTATGCAACGATCATGTAATGATAGCCATTAAGACACGAGCATGTTGTAGGATACGAAACGAGCCGCAGGCGAGTTTCGTATATAATATGCGAGTGTATTAATGGCCATTACATTAAAGTTGCATACAATATTTTTTCTACTCCGATTAATAAGAATTATTTAATTAATAGTTATCATATAGTTACTTTTGAAAATCAAAATTATTTGACAGCTGTCAAATTAAGTGTCACCTAATATAATTAATTTCAGAAATGTCAACCAGGTATCCATGGCTATATAGCCCGTTCAGTATTAAAACCGTTGCACGTCACATCTGTCATAACTGTACTATGTTGCCAAGCCCTTGAAATAATATGAGAATCTAGTATATGTCAAATGAAGTTTATCAAATATTCTAGGTTAGGTTTAGTTATTGATGGTTATTGCGTGCAAAGAAACTTCGACTTATTTCAGTTACATATAAAATTTTAATTTGTATGTTAACCGTACAGCACTAAGAAAGTCTTATTTTAAAAACTATGGAATTATTTTTAGCCAAAAAAAGGTATGTATGGAATAGTTAACACTTTTATTTGTATGTTTATACCACACACTTAATTAGTTAGAAATTATGGAACTATTCTAGTATTTAAAATGCATGTATGTATATATAGTATCAAGGAAAAAAATATTATCTAATATAATTTTTAGGTTACAATATACATACATGTTGGCTTCTAGAACGTTGTCACTACAATATGAAAGATTGATGTGAGGTTTACAGACATCCTATAAATAAGAAAGTTTTGATAACCTGGATCTCTTTTTTAAGGTAGTCAATTTTGTTTTATATTTTGATGAAATAACTCTTAAAAAATTTTTAGAAAAGCTGTGATGTGAAGCTTTAGTGTGTAGGTCATTCTCAACAAGGAAAATCATCCTGAGATATATGATCATTGATCATAGCAAAAGAAAATTGTACAGCAAGCACCACCACAGCTCAGAGAAGGAGAGCAAATCCATTCTATTCTCCGAGTGAAGGTATATGCGAATGATTGACTAAATCGTAGCACTGAAATCAATACATATTATAATTATCAGTATATTGGTGAATTATTTATCACCCCATCAATCTTCTAATCAATCCAAATTTATATTTACCATTTTGTTTTAGCTCTCCAGCATCTACCGCAACTGAAAGTATTGCTAATAAATGATTGATCGAATGAGACCTTTCAATTCAATAAAAACTATTAAATTAATTCTTTGTAGTTTTTATAAAACTTTGTGTACCTTTAGAAAATGCTGCCTGAATTACTTATTTTGAATATCGTGATTAAGATAAAATAATAAATAATGCCACCCCAATTTTTATGGAATTGTTTTATTAAAAAGAAACATTGCCAATTTATAAATTAGTTACTACACCGAAAAGTTTGTAATACTATTTTTTTAAATGAGGTAGAACAATAATTCTCAAATAGAAATCTTTCAAATTTGAGAGGTTCACGGACAAACCAATTCCAACCCGCAACTTCTGGAATGCATCTATCGGCTTGCTTGGCAGTAGCCAGTATTAACTCAATAGGATTTTTAAAAAGATGGTAGGTAATACTTTGTAACTATACTGTTCTATCATATTCACAATGTATTTTGTTGGGGGGTTTGTTTCTGAAAAAAACATTTTCAAATATACCTATATTATTATTTTTGTAAAAATAAAAGTAAAACAGCTTTTATTGTCTATTAGGTATAATTTGAAGTAAGAATTTTGAATGTATTAAACTAGTTGTGTAGTCTTCTGAATTCTAACATATAATTTGCTATATCACTGTTCAAATACAGTTTGTATCTACTTACTAGGCTGTAATATAAATAAGCTCAGCTTCAACATTTGTTGATTGAATTCTATATTGTGTCATTAACCTAATATTATCGAAAAGCATTGTCCATAATTTATTAAAGGTTCAGAAAGATTCAATAGTAAGTAATTGGTTTTCAAACCATTTAAAAACATGTTCTTGATTCATTTTCCCATGATAATAACTCAACTGAGATTCATATAAAAATATACTTTCTGCTCCATCAATATAACCATTTTCATTCTCAGCATGTAATACAAAATATCTAGAATAAAAACAATTTTGCATTCTAAAATTTTATATATTATATTATATATTTATATACCTTTTGACATGAACAGCCTACAGCACCATTTTGGAAAATTCAGGATTCATTAATAAAAACAAATGTATACAGTGGTTTATTTTTGTTGAAAGTTCCATAAGTCCTCTTTGTGGATGTATCATATTTTGGTAAACTACTCAGGAACATTCTACATTTAATAATTATTGTTCTTCCTCCAATTACTGCAGTAACATTCCTAAAGTGACATGATTATCTATAAAAAAATGTCCATGTATAATTGCCAAGTATTAAGAATAATGTAACAGAATATAATAAATACAGTTGATTGGGTATAATATTGAACTTATACATACTTGCTTCATAAACGCTGTAAATAGTATCAGGAGTAAATGCATCAACTATTGCAGTATTATTAAGTTTCATTTATACGTTTTTTTGGATGTGACTTTAACTTTGATAACTCATTACTGCTTGTGAAAAATTACTCACAGTTCTTTGTAGTTTTTGTCACAACATAACCCCAAAAATGTCAAGACGTCAACTGAACCAGAAATAAACCATTTTAATCGCGGCAACAGCGCGCATTTTTGCCAACATAAAAAGTTTTTATGAAGACTGCCGTTAGTTTGAGTTATATTTAATTAACCTACGAGCTGTATTTGATATGAAATTAATTACGAAACCTTTCTTTAAACATATATTTATATTCTTTAATACAATGCGACCTACAAATTTCAATATTTATTGAATTTAGAGAGGCTTAACATAGTGATTGACAGAGGATTGACAGCAGCAATCGAATGACATGATATAAACGAACGTCTCTTTCTCGACACTTTGATGACACTCCTATTGGCTTAAAAATCTGTATAATAATGAAAATTTGTATCATAATGAATATCATTAGTGTGGAGCCTCCCAAGAAAAGTCCAGGCAGACCAGTAAAAGTCCTTGATGAAGACACCAAAAGTGTAATTCGAAGAAAAGTTTACTCTTTTTATTTTAAAAAAGAAATACCCACCCTAGATAAGATTTTAATGGAGCTTGGCCAAGATGACAGTATTTCGTTGATAACTAAAAAACTTTTATGGACCACTTTGAGAAATATGGATTTTGCCTGGGAAAAGCATAACCGTAAAGCACTTTTACTGGAAAGCGATGAAATTGTTTGCTGGCGACGAAAATACTTAAGAAGTATAAAGCAGTACAGAACAGAGCTGAAGAAAATCTTTTATCTTGATGAGACGAGGATCAATGAAGGTTATACAGTACCAAAAATGTGGCAAGACAAAAATATAACCAGTGCTCGCCAAGCTTTCATGGAAGGCCTGTCAACGGGTATTAAGGTGCCTTCAGGTAAAGGGAAAAGACTAATAATCGTCCATAATGGAAGCGAAGAGGGATTTTTAAAAGAAGGTTTGCTAACCTTTCAGTCTTGCCATACGGGAGATTACCACGAGGACATGGATTCGGATGTTTTTGAAGACTATTTTGGTGAAATGATAAAATATCTTCCGGCTGATTCAGTAGTAGTTATGGATAACGCGAGTTATCATTCTCGATGCATAGAGAAGACTCCAACTTCATCTTGGAGAAAACAAGAAATTATTGACTGGTTAACCACCAAAAGTATTGAATTTGAAGATAATTTGATAAAAAAAGAACTATTAGCTATAGCAAATTTACACAAACATCGTTTTATGAAATACGCCGTGGAAGATATAACAGAAAAAGTGTAATAGTGTAACTGTGCTGCGCACACCGCCATATCATTGCGAACTAAATCCTATAGAACTTATATGGGCGCAAGTGAAAGGATTTGTAGCAAGACACAACACGACATTCAAAATGAAAGACGTTAAGCTACTGTTTGATCAAGACATTAAGGAGGTGACACCAGAGAACTGGCGAAAAGCAGTCCAGCATGTCATTAAAGAAGAGGAGAAAATGTGGGATCTTGTCTACTTGATCGACCCGTTAATTACAACGTCAAGAGGAGATGACAGCTCCTCAGATGACGAAGAATATTATGATTTTTTATAATTTAATTTCTGTGTAATGTATTTTTTGTATAATGTTCAATAAAAAATAAGTGTACCTAATCTATGTACATAATGCCTAATTTTTATTCTGTTAAAATAAAATTTTTTCCTTTTTACGAGTATCCTACCGGCACGCCTTTGGCACACTATTTTCAGTGTTTGTGAATGGATAACAATAGGCTAAACCCATATATTGACCCCAACCCGGGTGGTACTACCTGCACTTGATAAAAAGAAGGAATTTTACAATGAAATCAATGCCAAACTATGAAAGTGGCTTAAATATTCGTTGGGTCACTCTGTGCTCCCTTTGCATACCTAATGAGGTTTTATTACTCTATACCTTTCTGAAATAAACTATAACTCTTCGAAAAACTAAATAAAACTAAAACTATCGTTATGAAAGTTATACCTAAGGTAAATTTGGGATATTTTATAGTCTAAGTGATAATTGGGGTTTTATTGCAGTTAGAGCCAACTCAGTGAAAAGGTCGAGGAGTCTGCAGAGTAAAACGTTTAAGGAATGAGCTAGAGTTAAAGGCAGGGAGGGTATCAGAGATAATAGTATTTTGACATTTTCAATTATTGGTCATTCGCTAGAAAGGTTTGTTCTTTCAGTAAGTTTGGAGAATTAGTCTAGTCCATAAGCTTAAAATGGTGTTAATTCTACATACTTTTATTAAAATTATGTGGTTTAGCTCATTCGATCCGGAATAATGTCTAGATCATTGTGCCAAATAATTAAATTAGCCCATAAAAAATTACAAAAGTTATAAACAATTAAACACCTTCAAAATATAGTGTTTGGTTTGTAGCTTATTTTTCGTAAATTATAAACATTGTCGAAATTTGAAAAAAAGATCCTTAAAGAGGAGGAAATTTAGTAAAAAAAAGTTCCAACTCCCGGAACTGTACCTCCATTATTTATAATTTTAATTTAACGCTGAAAATAGCCCTCCGCGCGCCATTATTAGGTTGCGCGCACGGCCTCGAAAGCGAGTACGTCACTTGAAAAAAATTACCAATAGCCAAATTACTTTAACTTAAAACTATTATCTAAACATAACAGTAATATATAATACTCCTTTGGTTTTATTTTCTAATACTATATTTTAATTTAGTAGGTACTCATGTGAAAAAAAGTATATTTTTATTACTAAAATATCAACGTGAAATTAATTCCAAAAATATATGTATATTATAATATGTATATCTAACAACAACAGGTAGTCCGAACCTCTACTGTGTATCTCCCTCTCTTGTAGTACTGCAGGCAATCTCGACTTCGAGAATCTCAAACCAGTTTTGTTTACTAGAAAATGACTTCATTAACGTTCGAGATCGTAATAATTGGGATTGGAAGGCAAGTTTTGTTGATTTTTCGATGTCTGTTTTGATATCTAGATTTAAGGAGGTAAGAATGAGAATAAATTTTAATCAAACACGTTTTATGGAATTGAAAATTTGTGAAAAGGATGTATTAAAGAATTATTGAACAAAATAACAAATGTTCGTTGTTAAAAATGAATGTAGTAAAGGACTATGCTTCCATCTTATGGAAAATAAAAGACCACTCAAATGCGGATATTTTAATACCAACTTATTCGTCTTGAAAAATAGAACATTTGATAACATTGCGCCAATGTTGTAATTTAATTAATAAACCCACAAAATCAGTTCATTTGTCAGAAATTTTCGATTCGATTACAAAATCTAACCATTCAAGAGGACTCCACCTGCTGCGGTGAAACAGAGTCGGACCTGTGAATATAGTTGTACATACGATGAATACCAGTTTCGTTGAAACAAAATAATAGGATTATATTTTTCAGTTGTATAAAGATATGATAGATTGCAATCAAATTATGTAAAAAAGGTACATCTCTCAATTGACAATCTAACATCTTTACATAAGTTTGTCATTTTGTAATAGCAGTTTATTATAACGTTTTCTATATTATAATAGGTACATTTAATAGCTGACCGACACGTATTTCGCAAACAATTCCGGTACAAACGAATTCCCGTCAGGATTCTTAATGACTATAAAATACACATGAGTTCCCGTCCGACACTTGCAGGTATCTTAATCCCGCACTCGAATTGCCGTCCAGTTTATTTAATCCGCTTACAGGTAAACTAAATAGTTTTGAAAATTCCAGTAAATCGTAATACCTATTCGTAATCCTGAATTCGAATGAAAAAGTTTAATAACCTATTGGGGTGGCTAGGGGGTCTGTCAGTACTAATTGCTATGAATATATTTTTCTATTATATTAAGTTGTCATTTTCGAAACGGCAGTTTATTAATATACATATTTCCGAACGTTTGTTGTCGTACGCTATAGTGATACACAAAATGCTTGAAGTAATATACTAAGTGAAAAGGGTAAACCCTTTCTGGTTAGGTTAGCTTCTTCACATGTATGTATTTATGACTCAGTTCAGTAGTAGTACGCAATAAAATTGTAGAATTAAAATTCCGTATTTTATTCCAATAATGATATCATATAAAATAATATCGTTTAATAGTGCCAAACATAAGACATTTATAACTATTTCTTATTTCATACATCTGAAAACGGACCTCCCTTAAAACTTTTACTGTTCACTTATTACAATTTGCAATAAATACATAGCTAGATATCAGATGATTCAGAGAATTTACCGTAATTACCATAAACACCTTTTAGACAGGTCAGTTTTCACCATGACGGGAACTCGAGTGACGGCTTAACGTATCCTAATTATGGAACAGGTAGACTGGTTGACTGTAGTTGACGCTGCTGATCGAACTATACCTAATCATGAAGAAATATAATGATGCAAATTAGATTTCAGTTAACAGTGCTTTTTATGTCACGCAAGGGAAAACACTCATCGCCATCAAAATATATAAAACACAAAAACCGGCTTCGGCTATAAAAAAAATACAAAAATTAAACAAAACCCGGCTTCGGCCATCAAAAAAATTTAATAAAGCAAAAAGGCGACTTTAGCTACCAAAAAAATATAAAAACCGGCTTAGGCCAATAAAAATTTTTTTTTCAGCTACACTTCGCGGATAGAAGGTAATGAGGTACTCAGGCACTGCCTGTGGGGGGAAGGTGGAGCGCGTAGAAGGGGATACTCTAAGAATAATACATTATTTTTTAGTATCACCCTTTACGTCGGGTTCATTACCTACACACATTTCACAAGCATTTTTGTATTAACAGTTAATAGACATTTAACATCTTGCATATAAAAAAATCTTTTCCGCATCCCTATCCTATTTTTTTTTAAAGAGTTACCGATGCCAACAAATACACTACAAAATACTACAAAGAAAAAACAAAATATAAAAATTAACTTATAAAATTAGGTCAGTTAAACCCTGTCTGGTTTTATTTATTCATTTCTGATATCCTTACTTCGTGGAATCTGTAATACATGTCTATTTACGTATTTTCTCTCTGTCTTACTCATACAATCTCCGTAAGCGATTTTAAAAATAATATCATTAATTGTGGGTTTATTAATTAAATTACAACATTGGCGCAATGTTATCAAATGTTCTATTTTTCAAGACGAATAAGTTGGTATCAAAATATCCGCATTTGAGTGGTCTTTTATTTTCCATAAGATGGAAGCATAGTCCTTTTGCTAAATCTACCTAATTAAGGAGCATGACAAAAACAATCATCAAATCCTTCGAAAAATTCTGAGTATATCTGATAATACAAGAGGTCGGGGAGAGTGCGAACTTTTTTATAAAAAAACACCCTCAACTCTTGTTGTACTTAACCGACCGTTGCAAAGAAACACACCTATCAGCACCTCATAGGAACAGCGACTGATCATCACCAGCAGATTTTATTTCTTATGTGTATTTAAATGTAAGCGCGCATACCTAACAACATCAGCACAGCACCGACAAGGCACGTCAACGCCTCAACCACAACACATTTCTCAGAGAGAATATCTCTGACAATATAAAATGAAGTCTATAGTCGGGTATCGAGGCGGTGCCGATCCCGTATCGAGGCGTTAAGTGAGCGCATACACATCCGTCGAGTTGGCCACTCGACGGTGATGATCAGTCGCTGTCCCTATGAGGTGCTGATAGGTGTGTTTCGACCTTTAGTCTTGCGAAAGAGATAATTTTTCCAACAATGTGAGTGTTTTATACTCAACGCATCTTAATAAGTAACGTCACGTTAGAGGGCGCTGTTTTTATTTTTTTCAAAATCTAGTTCTCTCTGAAAAATATTAAATATAAGCACACAGTATTAACAATGGGATTATGAAAGTAGACCAAAATATCGTCAAATTGGAGAAAACGGCATATGTCAATATCTTTTTCCTATCTCAAGATATTTTAAGAAAGATTTAAATGATGGGAAAATTATTAGAAAATTACCAGAATAAATTAAGGACTGATAATTTTATCGTCATATTTTCACTCAAATAAATATAATCACAATGGGCCTTTTCAATAATCTTTTCGTTGCTTTAATTTAAAGTATTTTATAAAAAAAATGTCCCCCTACTTTTTTATTTTTTTTAGCATATAGCATTTCTATAAAAAAATTATCAAAACAGCGGATATCATGGCTAATGCCTATTTTACGATTAAAAATTTGTGCAGAAATCTGTTCTTTGTGTAGTGGTTGTAGTTTCACTTGTATCCTCACCAATTCTAGGGGGGAGTTTTATCTCATTCAAAGTCATAATTCTAATATAAAAAAAATTGCTATCATACATATAATATAAGAACTGAAGTAATTTGGCCATAACAATAGAGTACCTGTGCGGAATCGAATCGTACGTCTCTGACTTTTGTTAAATCCAATATCAATGAAGCCGCCATTCTCAACAATCACAAATTTGACAACCTCTACTTTGTAATTTGCAACAAGGTGCCTTCTCATTTTGTTTGTTTTACCTGTTAAGGCACTTTCGGCTGTAAAAATTACAGTTTAAAAGATAATTTATGGTTAGTGTTAGTCAACTTATGGTTTGGATACTAATTGGGGTTATCGTATCTGTGCTGTTGATGACCGTACGAATGGTTTTTTAAAGATCTATGAAAAATGTTTTTGTCGCTATTCAAAATTGGGCCGGTTTTCGGATAAGAACTGAAATTATACTACTTATAGTCGTAGAAACTTCCAGTCATAATTTATTTTTTATATTATGTTATTTAAGTTTTCATAAATTATAATCCAGTGAATCATGAAAAAGATTTGATTTGCCAAAAAATAACAAAAGGAATCTTGAATATACCACAAGGAGCATACAAAAGATACTAATTTGTACGTTATGTGTTTAGGATAAACTAAAAAATCTTTTTTCTAAAATGACTAATTACTGTATTCAAATGAAATCGTAAAGTCGACGAATGCCGAGGATTGTTACTTTACGCTCTAGCGCAAAAAAGGAATCGTTTTTTTCGCTCACTTATTTAATCAAACCACGCCCTCCGAATTAACTCAATTGGTGAATAATTAACAATTTATCACATTAAAAATTAAATAAATTTATATGAAAATTGTCAAAAATTTTGAAATATGTTCAAAAATGGTCGATAATTGTCAAAAACTATCAAAAATGGTCAATAATTTAGAAAAATGGTCAAAATTTTTTAAAAATTGTCAAAAATGGACAATTATTGTTAAAAATTGTCAAAATTTTGAAAAATAGTTGATAATTGTCAAAAATTGTTAAAGTTTTTGAAATATGGTCAAAAATGGTCAAAAATTTGGAAAAATGGTCCATAATTGTCAATAATTATCAAAAATGGTCAATAATTGTCAATTATTTTTAAAAGCTGTCAAAAATGGACAATTACTATCAAAATTGTTCAATAATTGTCAAAAATTGTTAAAATTTTGAAAAATGGTCGCTTATTTTCAAAAACTGTCAAAAACTGTCAAAAATGGACAATTATTGTCAAAAATGGTCATTACTTGTCAATTATTTTTAAAAACTGTCAAAAGTCATAATTGGTTAATAATTGTTAAAATTTTGAAAAATGGTCGATAATTGTCAAAAACTTTAAAAAAATTTAAAAATGGTGAAACATTTTCAAAAATTGTCAAAAATGGTCAATTGTCAAAAATTTTAAATTTTTTTTGGAAAATGTTCAAAATTTTTCGAAAATGGTCAATAATTGTCAAAAACTATCAAAAATGGTCAAAAACTGTCAAAAATGGACAATTATTGTCAAAATTGGTCAATAATTGTCAAAAATTGTTAAAATTTTGAAAAATGGTCGATAATTGTCAAAAACTATCAAAAATGGTCAATAATTTTGAAGAATGGTCAAAATTTTTGAAAAATCGTCAAAAATGGCCAATAATTGTCCAAAACTATCAAAAATGGTCAAAAATGGTCAAAAATTGTCAAAAATGGTCAAAAATGGTCAAAAATGGTCAAAAATGGTCAAAAATGGTCAAAAATGGTCAAAAATGGACAATCATTGTTAAAAATTGTCAAAATTTTAAAAAATAGTTGATAATTGTCAAAAATTGTTAAAGTTTTTGAAAAATCGTCAATAATTTCGAAATATGGTCAAAAATGGTCAATAATTGTCAAAAATGGTCAAAAATTTGGAAAAATGGTTCATAATTGTCAAGCGAGGAGGAGTTTTCTTAATAATTCCCTCTCTTCTTAGTTTGTATCTTGTTCTTTCTGCAACACTTTTCACCACCATTATATAGAGGTGTGGAGTTAAGAATCATTTCAAAGACAGAGTGTCTCTCATCATCAATAGGTTAGTTTTACTACCCCACGCGATGGCTTCATTAGTGATTTTTGGTGTCACTATGGCTATGTACATCCACTCTTCTGTTATTATAACTATTGCGCGTATGTAGACCACTATATCTCAGTAAATTGTGATTTCTAGCTGACCCATGTGAATTACCAATTTAACTAATCTAAAAGTGTACTTGAAAATTACTTCTATATGTTTGATTGTGTAACGTTTACCAAGTAATGGAGTTCTTGGCTTGCCAGTAACTAAAATATGGACAGTCTGTAATTATCATAACTCTTAGTTGTAAAAATATGTAATAATATAAAAGAAAATACAAAATGTACATCGAGACTTGATGTCAAGTGCCTGTATTCGCGCTTGTTTCCAATGCCTGCGTGACTTTATTAGCATACATAAATGCATCAGAAATTGCGAGTTCCCAGTATATTGCCTCGAGGAAGGCAGAGGAATGAAGACAACAACAATGGCTTTGGATTGGCAGTTAACTTGGTCTTTTCTATGGTCTGCACGCTACGTGGCGTTGGATTGAGTTATTTACTTCTGTTTGATTGTTTTCTTCTGTTTTCTGAAATTGAATAGCTGTAGTTTTAACGATGTGTATAAATACTCGTTTACAATCCTACACAATAATTGTTAAAACGTGATTGTGAGAAAGTTGGAAGTCAATTCAAAAAACAAAATATAGAAAACCAAACGAGCGTCTGTTACTTTTCAATTTCAAAAATAAGAACCATGCAGAGACTTCCAGGATTTTCAGCACTACCATATTTATACTTTATATCCCATCAAGGTAAGTTTTATACAGGGTGCGGAGTCGAAAACCAAACAGATTGAATAACTTGAATACAAACTTTTTTTCTGGAGAAAAGTGCAAAAACAGGTCGATTTTTATTTCAAGGCAAAGGGAGAGGCGGAGATAGAAAGAAAGGCGGAGAGAATGTGTAGGAAGATTGTGGAGAAGATAGAGCAATGCGGACTGGAAGTGGCGAAGGGAAGGAGAATTCGGATAGAGGAGTCTGTGAAATACCTAGGGGTGTGATTGGATAGTCAATTATCCTTCAGAACACACATGTTAAAGGCGGCAGAGAATGGGAAAGTGAGGACAGCATGACTGGGGAGATTGATGTGTAATGTGAAAGGGCCGGGAGAGTGGAAGAGGAGGGTAATTGGTAGGATGGTAGAGCAGAGTATGCTGTACGGTGCGGGAGTGTGGGGTGAAAGAGCGGGAGTGAATGCGAGGGCTAGGCCACTCCTGAGTCCTGCGGGTGCAGAGAGGGATACTGCTGAGAGTGGTACAGGGATACAGGACAGTGGGTGGACTGGCAGCAGCGGCGCTGGCAAGGACCTACCCATTGGACGTGATGGCTAGAGCCGGGAATAAACGCTGGAGGGGTGCGATCAGAGAGGAAGTACAGGAATGGATGGAGGAGGAAATGGAGAGAAGGTGGGAGGAGTATGAGGGCGCGCTAAAAGGAGCGATTGGGAATAGGAGATATTGGAGGGAGGTGACCTTCTTCTTAACACAGGTGTTCACTGGACATGGGTCGAGAATAGGGTACCTCCACAAGATTGGGAAAAGAGAGACTGGAGTGTGCGAGAGGTGTGAGGTGGAGGATGATGTGGGGCATGTGTTTAGATGCTGGAGGAACGAGGAAGTGCTGCAGAAGTTGGAGAGGAAAGTAGGGGAGGCGGTGTATTGGGAAAACATGGTGGATATAATGTTGAGGGGGAGGAAGAATGGATGGAGGTGAGTGGCGTAGTAGTAATTTGTTGGCTTCCAAAATTCGCTTGACTTACTCCAGATAATTCTAGAGTTGGATTCGCAACAACTTGTCCTAAAACCACTACCCCTACCGCTTCGTTTCTTACTTGGTTTTAAATATGCAGTTTTTTATTTTTTATATTATTAGTTCCAAAACGTACTTAGGTACGATTAACGTGTTTGTTTGGGTGTCGCTCATTAAAAATTGTACAGGCATGGATAGCACATTCGTTTCGTTATTTTTTAAATATAACTCGCCCAGTGTAAGTTGGCACTTGAGATATGCTCGAACAAAACTATCTAAAAACTCCATCTAAAACCTATCATGTGAATTTCCTTTCCCTTACTGTGGGTTCCTGACGGGAAGCTTCTTCCTTCATAAACTTTAATAGATTGGACACTAGTTCATGGCATTGACCACTTAAAGGTTCATTTTTTAATTTACTTTTAAGCTCCATTCTCACAATTATAACTAAACTATAAGCTAAAACCACACCTTCTATAAACTAACTACTGATAATAATTACCGTAACTAAAAACTACTATAATACTACTACGCCACTGGAATTACTGCGATATTATCCGTTTGCGGTCAAAACAGAGACTAGGGTCCTCCAATTCAGTGAGTCTCGAGCGATCGTATGTTTTACCGCGCATCTCAAAAGTCCAAGTTCCAGCTTACACTGGGCGAGTTATAATATTCAACAATTTCCACTCTCTCCTGAATAGAATAATCCAATTTTATGTTTTACTTGTAGACTTAAAGTACCTATGACAATAAACCAAAGAATACACCAACTAACAAGAAGCGAAGCCCGACGCAATCTCTTTGATGTTTTTGTAACAAAAATGTATGACCTTGAGAGACCGACGTTGTCAGATAACTTTCTAAATACACCGAGAAAATGATTAAATTTTTAAATATCGGCGATATCATTGGTCGACAAAATGAAGTATGACAAGTATCTTATTATGAAAATGGCGTCTTTCAGACATGCGCATACAAAAAAAAGGATAGGCAGCTTCGCTTCTTGTTTTCCGGTGTATTCTGCGCAATAAACTGAAAAACAGATCTGGTAGTTATGGAAACAAAATTCTTATTTTTATTTTACGAAAACATAGGCGTAGTAAGGTACTTCTTATTCCAAAGGTTAATTATGCATTAAATTGTTAAATTTGGCATTCAGATTATTTGAACTGTCACATGCATAGTCAAATTCCTTATAAAATTTTCTTTTAAATGATGTGTCACGCTTAGATTTGATAAGGTAGCTCTTCGGCCTATTCCTCTGCGACCTTTCCAGATCTTTTGTGGTCGTTAGTATTTCCCTATTTAAATTTTATTGGTAGTGACGGGAAGGGATGTACGACAGTTGAAGAAATGATTAAGCATGGTGCTACATTTTGACACCAGTTGATACCACCTGTTGCAAAATTGCTGCATCTTACAGGGTGTTTCAAATTTCTGGTACAAATCATCTTCACATTTATATTTTCAAATTTAACTCTACATCAAAATTACAACCACAGTATTGCTACAAAAGAAGTGACCAACAATTAAAAAAAATCATCAAAATCAAATAAGTAGTTTAAGAGATAATGTAACGTTAATTTCGTTCACTTTACTTCCCTCTATTGAATTAATAAATTATCGTATGGGCGGCGAATAGCCAGTCCTTTTTCATACCCAACACCGAGAAATGTTTCAAGGCTGAATATATTTGCTGTGGACGAGAGTCGAAATCAACGTTTCTATGCGGGCCGATCGAGGTCCGTCTGTAGTGAAAATAGTCACTTCTATTTTGAGATTCCCACTTCGACCTCGTGTCTCTTCTTCTACCAATTATAAATTAAATATGAATCAAGAATTCACTACTGAAATGTAAATTCCTTTCCTAGTCAAAGCGTATGAGCGTGACATGAACATGAGACGTAAGTCTGTTATCTTTCCCATGATTTCGTGTATTTAAACAAGTGGCAAAAGGGTTTCATTCTTCTTTCCTGTGAACATGTGCTATTGAAGCCTTTCTAGCTTATCGTATCTTATCTCTAAGAAGTGCATTCATCTTTTTTTACCTGGACCAAACCTTTACCTGGGACACTTTACCTGGACCAGCACTTTTCCTGGACCCAGAAACTTTACCTGGACCCAGAAACTTCACCTGGACCCAGAAACTTCACATGGACCCAGAAACCTGAAACCAGAACTTTACATGGAATTTCGACAAGGACTCTATCTGTCAAGGTCTTTATCTGGAACCAGGACTCTATCACTCTAGGAAAGTAACATCCATATATTTCATCGCTTCTTCAACTCTTCAACATAGAACAACCCAATGAAAACCTAGTCATTTTTTTTTCCTGTTTATTGTTTTTTTTTAAAGTCAATATACAACTTGTAAATTTAATAACGTTGTTCATAAAGTTTATTTTCCCTACCAATCTTACAGGATTTGTCGTTATAATGCTGATGTGAATAACAAATAAGCTAGTATTATTCAGGGTGGCGCCCACTTACCTTTCTTAATTTTCATAATTTACCTTCAGCTAATTTCAGTACCTTAAATAAATTTCAAGTAGGATTACCCGAGAACCGGTAAGACTACTCTCTGAATTTGTACTAGTTTGGTCTCAGAATCTACACCTGAGGTGCTCTCTAAACTGAGTAGCCGTTGCAAATTGGCGCCCAACCTTGTTGGAGGCGTTGCAATAACCACTTTTGAAAATGTGTCAAATTTTTGGAGGTCAGTGTATTTGAATTCGGTTTTTGCATTTTCATTAATAACGTAGAATTGTTGTTTAATATCAGGTATTTCAGTTTCAAGTTGATTCAAAGAATGATTGTAAATTTAGTTTCTTGAAAATATGCATGGAAACCCGAACACGTACGGAAGCTGTAATGGCGGTTGTGGGCGGAATTAAACCTGTCAGATCAAACGAAGGCGGTGTAATAGCCTCACTAGAAGGAATGGAACAATTATTTCTGTGTAACAATGTGTTTGAAGACAAGAATGTGCCACTG
Source organism: Lochmaea crataegi (assembly GCA_947563755.1). Lineage (NCBI taxonomy): Eukaryota > Metazoa > Arthropoda > Insecta > Coleoptera > Chrysomelidae > Lochmaea > Lochmaea crataegi. Next base: position 4,473,410 of record OX387429.1, on the reverse strand, counting down.
TTTTCAACGTTTGTTAAAATGGTAGGTAGGAACTGCGAATAAATAGCGCATAAAAAAACTAACTGAATTCGTGAGAATTCAAAAATTCCTACAAAGTTCCGTAGTTTTGGTGATTTTTTGACAATGCATCAATTGACACCAGTGTGTGGATAACGAGCAGAAAATAATAGAAAAAAATTGCAAAAGGGGACGATTTTATCTATGTAAATATGCCAAGAAAGATTTCCTTAAATCAGCACTAAGTGTCCTAGAAATATGTGACGAAATCATATATCCAAATACACATTGTAACCTGCTGTTCGCCTGGGCGCTAGTTAGTGGCCACTCATGAAAGATCCCGGCATGACAATCTTTTAAAGAGTGATTCCGCCCCACGTTGGGCGCCAATTTGTAACTTGCTAGCCTGGGCGCTAGTTGGTGGCAACTTAAAAAAATGCCGGCCTGATATTCTTCTCAGGGGTGGTTCGACTCCATGCTTGTGTTGCACTGAGTATGTCAGTGGGTTGTCAGGCTATAACAAGCTTTAGGGCGCCACTAACTTTTAAAAATGAATTTAAATAAGTTAAAACTAAAGTGAAAAAGGTAGAAACACCTTATAGAACTTAAGTGAAGATATTAATTGAAAAAAAGTTAAAAACGGACACGTTCCCCTACAGCTCTTATAGACGGGTGGGCTAGAAATCAAATAAAAAGAAATTTTAAAACAATAATTTTATTTTGCCGGGTAAGGAGCAAAAAAGAAATGAGTCTGTAATTTTTAGGTACTTATCTTTGACTTTTATTTCGTCCTGGAAGGGTGGACGGAAAATTTGACTTGGAGATATCCAGTCGTTAAGAGTCTATTCTGTAGGTATCTTTGAAGTATCCTAGGAGGTGTCCTTGGGAGTATTGGAAGATATCGTTAAGAGGTATTTGAAGCTGTGTTTACCACAGCAATTTAGGAAGAAAGATAAGAAAATATGAGCCATCAGAAAAGTCAGTCTTGCCTTGAAGACAGTCGATAGCCAAAAAGAGCTTTGCTTGTGGCGGTCAGAGAAAGTTCGGCGTAGGCAGATGACAATTGTCTTATGGTCAGAGTTGAGAACTTGGGAGTCACTAATGAGACGTCTAGCGGGAATTAAGGAATTTGCAATATAAATAGAAAAGTCGAAACAGGTCGATAGACATATTTTTCTTAAATTTCTGTAAGCAAAGCATTTGAAGTTTTTAAAATCGTACCTACGCAATACAAAAGCTGACTTGGTTAACAATTTTGTATATAAAGTCCATGTTGGTAACAGCAGCATGAAGGAAAAGCAAATTAAATCAATATTGTGCTTTAAATCGGTTGCAGACTTACTTACTTCTTCAATTTTTCTTATTCTTGTTGTGTGTCATTATTTTAACCAGTTCTATGTACTATATACCTACTTATAAAGATAAGCTATAGTTACGTTGATTTTTATGTGGCCCGTAAAACTTTTCCTACCCTTACTCTACTGGCCTCGCCACCCCCAGAACCGCAGGTCGGATACGCCGCTGATAATTACACTACTGGTGTTCCCAAGTTTAATCTGAAAGTTAAAGCATGATAAATGGATCAAAATAATTTTATGTAAATTTGTATCCATTAGCTCAAGTATGGTGGGTATTATACAATAAATAGGCAATTAATACATTGCTTAATTTTGAAAAAGCGGAACTAACGGCTTTAGTTTTAAATATAATTACTTAATTATAGTCTTCATAATATGAAAATTGACTAGACCCCAGTCTATTGTGGAAAGTATGGATTGTGTATTATGTGGTTAATTATTTTATCCGTTAGAAGAATTTTTAATTTGATTGATGATAAAAGAAAGTAGTTAAATTTAAGTCAAAATTGTTATATTCAATTCTATTGCCATCACAGGGTTTATAAACGTGACTCTTCTACGCGACAGGGACAGCTGTGGCATCTCTGTAACGCTCCAAATGAGATGAAGATTTACATTCATCACCCTGTACAAGATCTTTTTGTGCCTAGGTGTATTGTATATTGCATGTATGATTGTGTGAAATTAATTAAGTTTGCATCAATAACTGAAAAGTAATAATTAAGTTGATCGAAAGCCTTTTGAACATCGGCAGTACGTCTGATGAACATTTGCTAAAATGATTTTGTGAAAATTCTATTGGATCTTGTGCTGAATGTTTTAGACCCGTTGGACCATTGGAGATAGTTATCGTTATAGAGTCCTTCTTTAATCAGGATTAAGGATTTGTGAGATTCAAGCTTCGAAAATAAAACTTTAGAAGCTTTCCATCATTTTTTTAAGCGCTTCATATTACGTTCGTATGAGAATAGAATGTGCCTTTTTAGTAGATCCTTTAATCTCAAGATTACTGATAATTTTTCTATTGTGCCTCCTTTCGTCTACTTAGTTCCTTTCCTGAGGAATACCTCAGAGACTAGTAACTAGTTCCTTTGGTCTTATTTCCTGGAGGATGGCTGTTTGTGTAGCTTTTCTTAAGGTTTTTTCACTTTTTTCCCACTTCTTCCTTTTTTAACATTTTCCCTCATTTCTTCCATTCCCCCTTTCTCCCACCATACCCACAACCATAATTTTCGTTTGTTTTCATCTCATGGAACGTAGTCGAATTTATGGTGTTATTTGTGCCGGTTGGTACAAAGCAAAACAAAAACAGATAATATTCCAAATAACAGCAACAACAAAGAGAATTTCAATTGTCAAAATCGATTTCAAGGTTAGCTGTCAAAAAAGGGGAAGCATCAATACAAACAAAAAAAAACTAAAAATATTTATTTGTTTCATAGGTAAGTACTGTCAAAATTAAATAATGACATTGAAATGTCACAGAGATGGTCGCTGGTTCAAATGTCACTGTTTTCGTTTTTCTTAAATTCTTTTTTGGATGTCTTAACACTAATAATTATTATAATTTTGTAGAATAATAAAATAAAACGATAGGTAAGTCAAAAACTAGAAGTATTCTATACTAGGATTCATTTTTTGAAGACGTTATTGTATGTTTGGTTGCCTACACCACAGGTAACTGTCAATATAAATATAATGTATAAGATGTGCGTTGGGTTGCCTGCAGAAAATCGTTGATTAATGTAGGTAAATCATGCATTAATGGGGGTCATTAATGTATGATTTTGTCTAATTTTGAGAACGTTAATAGCATATGTTAATACACGGTCGACGGAAAATTAAGTTTACTGTAGAACTGTTCTAAGAATAATTTAGTGAGTTTGAATTAATTAATATGTTGATGTCGGTTTATTTTTTCTATTGGTTATTTATGGTAAAAATTGTCTGCGGTTCCAATATCATTTATTACGACAAGAAAACCTTTTTGTCCGCCAACACAACAAAATGTGAGGTAATGTCCTTTTTCATTTGTCTCAGCAATTATAAACTTCCAAATAGAAATTTCTTGGTATTCATTTCAAAAGTTAAGTGTCTTTCTCTGCACTGTCCATAATGTACCCTTGACACAAATGTGTTTAACGATATACAAAGGAAAATGGATGGCCTAGCCCAAGAGGCATATTCAGTAATTGTTACGGATGGTTGGATGCCTTTTGTTCACATATTGATGTATCTGACGTCTTCATTTCTCAATTGTGTTTGTCACTTTCATAGTTATTAAAAAAAATGAATTCACTTTGAAAATTCAATTTTTTTTGTAAATATATAAATAGATAAAACTATATACGAGGGTTGTCTACTATATTTTGCTTATAGAACTAGAAAAAACAACAGTTGATAACTTTTAAAGACTATTATATTCTCCACGAAGAGAAATGCATTTTTGGAATCAATTCCGGAAGCAGTTATTCCACTCGCTTGTTGGTACATTCAGAATAGATTTTTTGAAGGCGTTGACTGGATCTTCTGGGGACTGAAACCTTTGACCACGCAGTTAATTCTTAATTTTTGGAAAAGTAAAAAAATTCGTCCAACAATTTGATGTTTTCTTGATATAAAAACTAAATTGTATAAGTGGAGGGGGTTGGTTTTTCGAAACTCAGTAATTACTTCCGGCAAACAAATCGATATGTACCAATATCAGCAGCAACAGTTCTTTGATCTTGCAGAGGAATTGTTGCTACATGACTCGCTTTTGATACAAATGTCGCCACCATCTTTTTGGAACACTTCGAGAACGGATAACTTTCGTCGGTTTTGGTTCATCAACAGCCAACTGACGTTTATTTTCGTAAATACAGGATTCATCGCCACTGACAATACTGTATATATTTTTTGAATTTCCTGCGTTAAACCCGCTTAAGCGGGGTACATACCAAGTTCGCGAGCTGTTCTCGAACAGATCCCGAACTTGACATGTACACAAGTTATCGAACAGTTCTAGAACAGCTCGGCAGTTCGTATTGGGTTCCGAGTTTAATCGGATCAAAGGGTTCGTTCGTGAACAGGTGGCGAGCTTAGTATGTTTATGGACGTTAACTATTTCTTGAATGTTTTTAAAAATTTTTTAATATCTGGAACACTCTAGTGAACTCGACGAACTGTACACGGGTGGGAGGTATTAAAAGAAACTCTTCTGGTGTGGACGTATGTGTTCGCGAGCTGATTAGTTAAATCGGGCGGGTTGGAGAGCTGATCACGAGCAGCTCGCGAACTTTGTATTTTAGTATGTACGAGCCTTTAGAGTTATTTGACACCAATTGTGTTTTGTACAGATTTAAACGAAGCAGTCTGAAAGTTTGGCGTTAAGTTAACTAGACATGACAGTTAATTTTGACATTTTATATATGTTGACAGGCGCCAACTAGGTTGTTATATGGAACACTTAAAAGACAATCCTCGTGCGAACGTAAAAATTTAAATATAGTGGTTTTGAGGTATGGAAATTCATAATATGATATCCATTTCTATGTATCTTCTAGAGGGTGCCACGTTTGTGCGCCCAAACTTTCTCAATTTAAAATTAAGGAGTTGGGGAAGTGGAAAAGAGTGGGTTGACAAATGACAGATATTTGTATCGAAAAAATGTATTCCCCTTGGAACAAAAGTCTAAAGAATACTGCCAAATATCCGGGTGGACTGTTTTCTGTGGCCCACGTTGTATAAATGATGATATACATTAATCTAATAACTATTAAATTAAGTAAATGAAAGTACAAAATTATATGTACTTTATTAAGTGAATCCAATTGAAAATCATCTGTCAGAAAGTTTATTGAAGTTTGCGAGCAAATAAGAATCTAAATATAGAGTGGGTACCTACTTTTTGCAGATTGCGTTAACGAACTCTGAAAAAGTTAAAACAATCTCACCCAACAAGCTAAAGGTGACTACCAACCACTAATGAAGATACACATTTGCATAAAAGTACACGCTACGGTTAATGACCCAAAATTCTCTTGGCTTAACTCAGACATTTTACTTGCTCTTTTTTATTTATTTTATCAATTTAAATAAATACCTACAAACCATTCATTATGAATGTGGTATTTTTTTAGAATTTTTTTTGTTATTACAATCTGATCAATAATGATCAATAGCAATTTTAATGTAACTTAAATTACTAGCTGGATTCTCAAACTTAGAGTCTCGCTCATTAATAGTTTCTTAGACTCTAATATAAATAAACACTAACAAATCTGCTATTTAATATTGTGCTTTACATTAATACTTAATTACCTCACGCTCATAGGGCTTCTTTCTCCTGAGTCTTCCTATCAGGGGCCGGATACTTGACTGAAGGAGTAGAGCTTTGTTGAAAATATTTGTTCTCTTCCACTGTTAAGAATCTAACCCCTGGTTGATGTTGTATGGTCTCAACATTCATGTGATACTTGACAAACTTAGTAATCGTCTGACTAACCGTATCTACCTACATCCAAGTCCCGATAAAGGCTACCATGTTATTGTATATAACCAACCTTTTCCCATTCACCAATATATTTTATAGAAGGCATACCCCTTTCATAACACACGCACACCCGCCTATGCTAACTAAGGGCGGGTTTATCAATGCTCTGTGGAATATTGTAACCTTCGGCTAAATCTTAGTTGTTTGCTAAAGTGTTTATCAACTGCCAGCTTGTATTAGCAACTTTTGACTATCCTATAGTCTATTTCAGAAAGGTATAGAGTAATAAAATGGGGAATTCCCTCCAGTTCGGCTCAATTTCGGTGTCGGCCATAGGCGTAGGTCTTGAAAAAGCAACAACTACTCCTCGGGCTATATATCGCGACAGACATTGAATTACACTTCTAAGTTGAACAGGGTTGGTATATCTGCAAGATATGACCAACCGTTCTGGTTTGTAATTAGAAGGGACAACATAATCATAGACCGGTTTCGGCGTATTTGCACCTCATCAGTACAAGGTAGATGTCATCCGTCCAGAAGCTCTGAGAGCATAATCCTGGACTGGAGGCAACGATGAAACCACATCAATACATTAACCCCGGTGAAGGAAATGCTAAGAATGCGATAACAGCGACATCCCCACATCTAACCACAAACCAGAATCAAGAAAAACTAATCGGAAAGTGCACGAAAAAGCAACAGACGAACAGTTGCAACGAAAAGAAGTTCCCGGCTGCGAGGTGCAACAACACAAACAAAAAACGCACTTTTCAGTGCAAAACACACACTTCGGGTACTTTTCAGTACCTAAAGTATCTACATTATGAAATACAAAAAACACCTTTCCCTATCCTATTGCGGGATGATGGATGCAGGTTTTCTGTGGTTTTTTCCTGCATCTTAATTTCCGCAATGATCGGAACCACGATACATTGCGGAAATTAACCAAATGGCCATCCTTGGGTGCACAGCCACAGCTGTCCCTACCGCGACCGTAAACTCACTTGCCTTTTTATTGAACCCAACCCTGAAAAGGACTAACCCTTCTATAACAGGGTACAATTCAATATTTGCATATACAATCAAGGAAAATTTCAAACCAAACAGTAAAATCTTTCTCGGACAAAAAAAAGGATTCTTATTCAAAAAAAATATCTTTTATTTTTACCGAGCCACTGATCAAAATCACGACTAAGTGGGCTATGAATTAAAGAACTTTATCAAGATCAATATTTTCGAAATATTAATTATAATGTACTATTTGAAATAATAATCGGTTATGAAGTTATTTATTAAGAGGATCTTTGTTTCTCTGTCTTCTAACTACTATGCAATTTATTCTAATGATTAATACAAGCTTTGTGCGCAGGTGTCTTGTCTTTTTCATTGAGAAATACTTATTAGAATTTCAAAAAGGCGGTAACTGATTGATTTATTTCTTGAAATGTGTTTTTATTCTACATAAAATAATCAAAATCACTAAAATCTTTCGTTCAAAAAAAGTTATTAGTTAATTTCATCATCAGGAATAATCCACGTGGTACCCCCTGTAATAAAGTCTAAAATAATACATAAAATAATATTCCTTGTCTAAAGTTATGCCGCTGAATCGATTTTGATAAATATACAGGGAAATTATTAACAAAAAAGAAAGGAAAATTTCAAATATATTGCTCTGTAATTTTTTCAACAGCAAATTTGGTCCTACCAAATAATCCACCCTTAACCTACGTTCCAATAGTTCTGAATTACCCTGTATATAAGGAAATGAATTACGTACTATAGTTTACAGTTTATTTATTATTATTATTAGAATGCATAGGACTACCAAAAAATATATATTTGTTCTGTAATTTACTGTGAAATGAAGTTCAACCCCTACGCTTTAATCCACCCTTATTAGATCAAGAGATTAACTTTTAATTTTTATAGGAATCTAAATCAATTATTTTTCCCTAAACATTTTCTTTTTCATTATTTTCGGGTAATGCTATCAGAGGATGGATTTCTTCTGCTTTTCTGCCATTTCTAAATTTGTAGATTTTGATTACACTTTTATTACGAGTCATGGCATCTTTTAAAAATTCCGGCTTCAAAGATTTTCTGACGGTATTAGCTGCAATGTGGGAGTACACAATGTAACTGAAATTTTCGAAAACATTTTATAATAGAAAGAAATAATATTATGTTCGTTACTTACTTTATATTTAACTTCTTCAGTAAACTGCTGTGGATCATCTTGTCAAAACATTCCTATTTCTATGCTTCGATTACTTTTCTGACATAATTATTGTCAAATCGCAATTTATAGTGGGCTTATGCTCATTAAAACGTTTTGAGTACCGCAATTTATGATCACGTTAAGATTTAACATATATCATGTAAGAGGTGACATTCTAAATTGACAAGTGAAGTGTCAAAACTATTTGGGGTTTTTTTGAAATTTGGTTCCAATTTTCTCACTATACCTACAAATTATCTCAGAATTTTGTACCAAAAACTTGGAAGATGATAGAGAGCTTAAAAATTAGTATAGTAGGTATTCGATACAAAAATTTTTCCTTTTAGTCTCTCTATCATCTCCCAAGTTTTTGGAACAAGAAAGTGAGAAGCATTAGAGGTTTGATGTTTGACTTGGTCAGATTGAATTTCGTTAGATTTTTCTGGTGTATTATTTTGTATTTCAAAACAGAATCAACTGTCGATCGAGATAACCACTGCTAGTCAATCAGTCAATCAGTATTCTTAACCATAGGAAAAGTATTGGTTATAATATGACTTTCGTGTCGTTTATATGGTGACAGTCAATAGAAAAAACTTACCGAAGGAACCGAATTAATCCTCTTTTATCAGTAAGTTCACCAACAAGCTGGAGAGATTTTGAATTAACAAGTTATGATAATGAATCATTAAAAGAAACCTGTTGCAGCATTCGAATTTTATGGTTTATATCTTTTTAATTGATACCATCTAAAAAAACACTGTTATGGTCTTTGCTTACTTTCTTTTTCTTTTCCACACTGTATCTGGTTCTTAAATTAATTTTTAATAGTAAAGTTTAAAAAAAAACATGTTATCGGTTCAAATCTATTTTTCTGTGAAACCAACACCTCTGAATATTTGGTCAGAGACCTCATTATTTCGAAAATTTATGATTATTACCTGAACGCAACTCGAACTTTTAACATCTTTGTTTACTTCTCCACTGTCGGTATAAATCTATAGTCAGACGCCCAGCCATGTTTCCTATCTATAAATCACCCTGTGTGTGACAAAGGTGAGGTAAATTCGATTCCATACTCGTTTTAAGGTAGAAGTCTTGTACCTGTTGGGAGTCCGTTCTTTGTAAATCATGACCGATGGCTTCCTCGAATCTATCTCTACCACCTGCAAATTAGGAGAAAATTGATACGAAATGGGTGACACATGCGATGATAGGAGCCTCAGGAGTTATAACTGTTTCTTGATTATTCGTTATTTTGCCTACTATATTTTTTAGAAGTTATACTCTATTAAACTCTATTAAAAACGCGACACCGAGACGCGTTTTTCGAGTCAAATTGCTAAAAAAATTTGCACCTGAGTGTACAGGGTGAGCAGAAACTTTCCTGTCAAACATTATATTATGGTATTATTCGTTATCAAAATTTCTGTTTACTTTTATTTTGTGCTATATCTAAGTCTTAAATGTTTTTACGTACTTATGTATACTCAAATTATTAACAAATTATATATAAACTACTTATTATAACCAAATGTCAATAGATGTATAGGTTGCCTGGTAATTTATGGTGGAAGCGACGCGAGGGAGGTTGCATATTCATCGAGAATATTCATGGCAAACGCAATGGAGTTATGGAGTTAGAAAATATGTTAAAAATTTTAAAAAATTGTCAAAAATTTTGAAATATGGTCAAAAATTATCAAAAATTTGGAAAAATGGTAAAACATGTCAAAGTTTTGGTTGGTTTTGGTTTTGGTTAATAATTGCCAAATATTTTCAAAAATTGTCAAAAACTTGGAAAAATGGTTAATAATTGCCAAAAACTGTCAAAATTTTGAAAAAATGGTCAATAATTATAAAAGACTGTCAAAAATGGTCAATAATTGTTAAAAATTTTCAAAGATTTGGAAAAATTGTCAAAAATGGTCAATAATTGTCAGAACCTGTCAAAAATGGTCAATAATTGTTAAAATTTTGAAAAATGGTCGAAAATTGTTAAAATTTAGAAAAAATTGTCATCATTTATAAAAAAATGTCAAAAATGGTCAATAATTGTTGAAAATTGTCAAAATTCTTGAAAAGTTGTCAAAAATGGTCAATAATTGTCAGAACCTGTCAAAAATGCTCAAAAATTGGCAAAAATGGTCAATAATTGTTAAAATTTGGAAAAATGGTCTCAAATGGTCAAAATTTTTGAAAATTTGTCAAAAATGATCAATAATAGTCAAAACTGTCAAAATTGGTCAATAATTGTTAAAATTTGGAAAAATGGTCTAAACTGGTAAAAATTTTTGAAAAATTGTCAAAAATGATTAATAATTGTCAAAATTGGTCTATAATTGTTAAAAATTATATATAACTGTTACTTGATTATTCGTTATTTTGCCTACTATATTTTTTAGAAGTTATACTATTGTTCACTCGCCGTCAACTCTATTAAAAACGCGACACCGAGACGCGTTTTTCGAGTCAAATTGCTAAAAAAAATTGCACCTGAGTGTACAGGGTGTGCAGAAACTTTCCTGTCAAACATTATATTATGGTATTATTCGTTATCAAAATTTCTGTTTACTTTTATTTTGTGCTATATCTAAGTCTTAAATGTTTTTACGTACTTATGTATACTCAAATTATTAACAAATTATACATAAACTACTTATTATAACCACATGTCAATAGATGTATAGGTTGAATGGTAACTTATGGTGGAAGCGACGCGAGGGGGGATGCATATTCATCGAGAATATTCATGGCAAACGCAATGGAGTTATGGAGTTAGAAAATATGTTAAAAATTTTAAAAAATTGTCAAAAATTTTGAAATATGGTCAAAAATTATCAAAAATTTGGAAAAATGGTAAAAAATGTCAAAGTTTTGGTTGGTTTTGGTTTTGGTTAATAATTGCCAAATATTTTCAAAAATTGTCAAAAACTTGGAAAAATGGTTAATAATTGCCAAAAACTGTCAAAATTTTGAAAAAATGGTCAATAATTATAAAAGACTGTCAAAAATGGTCAATAATTGTTAAAAATTTTCAAAGATTTGGAAAAATTGTCAAAAATGGTCAATAATTGTCAGAACCTGTCAAAAATGGTCAATAATTGTTAAAATTTTGAAAAATGGTCGAAAATTGTTAAAATTTAGAAAAAATTGTCATCATTTATAAAAAAATGTCAAAAATGGTCAATAATTGTTGAAAATTGTCAAAATTCTTGAAAAGTTGTCAAAAATGGTCAATAATTGTCAGAACCTGTCAAAAATGCTCAAAAATTGGCAAAAATGGTCAATAATTGTTAAAATTTGGAAAAATGGTCTCAAATGGTCAAAATTTTTGAAAATTTGTCAAAAATGATCAATAATAGTCAAAACTGTCAAAATTGGTCAATAATTGTTAAAATTTGGAAAAATGGTCTAAACTGGTAAAAATTTTTGAAAAATTGTCAAAAATGATTAATAATTGTCAAAATTGGTCTATAATTGTTAAAAATTATATATAACTGTTACTTGATTATTCGTTATTTTGCCTACTATATTTTTTAGAAGTTATACTATTGTTCACTCGCCGTCAACTCTATTAAAAACGCGACACCGAGACGCGTTTTTCGAGTCAAATTGCTAAAAAAAATTGCACCTGAGTGTACAGGGTGTGCAGAAACTTTCCTGTCAAACATTATATTATGGTATTATTCGTTATCAAAATTTCTGTTTACTTTTATTTTGTGCTATATCTAAGTCTTAAATGTTTTTACGTACTTATGTATACTCAAATTATTAACAAATTATACATAAACTACTTATTATAACCACATGTCAATAGATGTATAGGTTGAATGGTAACTTATGGTGGAAGCGACGCGAGGGGGGATGCATATTCATCGAGAATATTCATGGCAAACGCAATGGAGTTATGGAGTTAGAAAATATGTTAAAAATTTTAAAAAATTGTCAAAAATTTTGAAATATGGTCAAAAATTATCAAAAATTTGGAAAAATGGTAAAAAATGTCAAAGTTTTGGTTGGTTTTGGTTTTGGTTAATAATTGCCAAATATTTTCAAAAATTGTCAAAAACTTGGAAAAATGGTTAATAATTGCCAAAAACTGTCAAAATTTTGAAAAAATGGTCAATAATTATAAAAGACTGTCAAAAATGGTCAATAATTGTTAAAAATTTTCAAAGATTTGGAAAAATTGTCAAAAATGGTCAATAATTGTCAGAACCTGTCAAAAATGGTCAATAATTGTTAAAATTTTGAAAAATGGTCGAAAATTGTTAAAATTTAGAAAAAATTGTCATCATTTATAAAAAAATGTCAAAAATGGTCAATAATTGTTGAAAATTGTCAAAATTCTTGAAAAGTTGTCAAAAATGGTCAATAATTGTCAGAACCTGTCAAAAATGCTCAAAAATGGTCAAAATTGATCGATAATTGTCAAAAATGGTCAATAATTGTTGAAATTTGAAAAAATGGTCAAAAATTTTGAAAAAATGGTCAATTGTCAAAAATTGTCAAAATTTTCGAAAAATTGTCAAAAATGGTCAAAAATTTGAAAAAATGGTAAATAATTATAAAAAAACTGTCAAAATGGTCAATAATTGTTAAAAACTGTCAATAATGGTCAATAATTGTCAGAACCTGTCAAAAATGCTCAAAAATTGTCAAAAATGGTCAATAATTGTTAAAATTTGGAAAAATGGTCAAAAATGTAATAGTTTTGAAAAAATGGTTAATAATTGCCAAATATTTTCAAAAATTGCCAAAAACTGTAAAAATTTTGAAAAAATGTTCAATAACTATAAAAGACTGTCAAAAATGGTCAATAATTGTCAGAATCTGTCAAAAATGTTCAAAAATAGTCATTAATTATAAAAATTTTGAAAAATGATCAAAAACTGTCAAAATTTTTGAAAGTTGTCAAAAATGGTCAATAATTGTCAGAAACTTTCAAAAATGGTCAATAATTGTTAAAATTTTGAAAAATGGTCGAAAATTGTTAAAATTTTGAAAAAATTGTCAATAATTTAAAAAAAATGTCAAAAATGGACAATAATTATTGAAAATTGTCAAAATTTTTGAAAAGTTGTCAAAAATGGTCAATAATTGTCAGAACCTGTCAAAAATGCTCAAAAATTGGCAAAAATGGTCAATAATTGTTAAAATTTGGAAAAATGGTCTAAAATGGTCAAAATTGATCGATAATTATCAAAAATGGTCAATACTTGTTAAACTTTGAAAAAATGGTCAAAAATTTTGAAAAAATGGTCAATTGTCAAAAATTGTCAAAATTTTCGAAAAATTGTCAAAAATGATCAATAATTGTCAAAACTGGTCAATAATTGTTAAAATTTGAAAAAATAGTCAAAAATTGTCAAAATTTTGAAAAAATGGTCAATAATTATAAAAAACTGTCAAAAATGGTCAATAACTGTAAAAAATTGTCAAAATTTGTGAAAAATGGTCAAAGTTTTTGAAAAATTGTCAAAAATGGTCAATAATTGTCAGAACCTGTCAAAAATGGTCAATAATTGTTAAAATTTGGAAAAATGGTCTAAAATGGTCAAAATTTTTGAAAAATGGTCAAAAATGATCAATAATTGTCAAAACTGTCAAAATTGGTCTATAATTGTCAAAAATGGTCAATAATTGTTAGAATTTAAAAAAATAGTCAAACGTTTTGAAAAAATGGTTAATAATTGTCAAAAATTATCAAAATTTTTGAAAAATGGTCAAAAATGGTCATTCTATTGTGCATAAGAAGCAAGCTTCTATCGGCGGTCCGACGACCGCTCACCTTTTCTTTTTGTTTTACTAACCATAAAAATAAATATTAAGTTACTTTACTTGTCTTCTTTAAATTTGTTCAGTTGTAGAAAAAGTATAGTGTGCAACAAGTGGGGAAAGTACTTTTCTCACTTGTTGCACAATATACTATTCTTTTTAATCACTCCTGTAATACGATTTTACTCTTTATAGGCAGCTAAGCCGGGAGGAATAGTTTGTAGCGTGGCTACATGTAAAAATAATTCAAAAAAAGCAAAGGAAACAGGGGAGAATTTATTATTTTTCACATTCCCTAAAGACCCCAGAGTTTGCAAAGAATGGGAAAGAAAATGCCTACGTGAGGATAAATAAAAGAATATGTAGCAAACATTTTAAGCCAGAAGATTATGAAGACGAAATGCAAGCAAGGCTGATGAACTTGACTGCTAAGAAGCTTAATAAAGATGGTAAATATATTTTTTAAATATGTAGCACCAGCACCAGATACTTAGTTTTTCAGTTTTTTTAGCTATTCCTTCACTGTTTTTGCTTTCGTCTGAAGATGCCAATCCAGCTTAATTCACTAGTAGGGCTACAAGAGCATTAAAAAAAGAAAGAAAAACTGTGGTTAATGAACTATTGAACATTAGTGTGACAGAGCCTCTCTTATATATGGAATCAGACAAATATGGCGAGAATGTTGATATATCTATTATTCCATTCACTAACAATGAAACAAACCATGGATGTAAGGAATGAGAAATTTTAAAAAGCATGCTTGAAGCTCTGTAAAATGAAAATGCTCAAACAAAAAATTTCAACTTAAGAAAATGTCGAAAAACTTCACCTTTCTAACCAGAAAATCAAATAAAAAAAGATCAGAGGGACTTCGCTGACAGAGCTAAAGTTGCATTTAATGATTTCCTACTAATATTTTATGTTAACTAAAATAAGTAAACAATGACTTACATCTTATTTTTTCAATATATCTAGAAAAAAACCGCATCGATCGAAGTACCATATCTCGTGGTTGGTATATTTCTATCATTTTTCATTTCAAAATTAAATACTTCTCTCAAGTATTCAGTAAGTGGAGCAGATTCCTCTGTGGTCTACTATGGATTTCCCATTTTCCAATTTTTAAGTTAAGTTTAAAAACACGATTTTAATTCCCAAAATAGAATAATTTTCCGGAAATTTTCAGTTAATTGGGAGGCGTCCATAAATTACGTGAGGCATTTTTGAGGATTTTTTGACACCCCCCTTGGTTAGATGCAGTAAGATTTTTCTCGACCCGCTCCATCCTCCCCTAATCTTATGTGAGATTTTCCAAAATTTGTGTTTTCCACCAATATCTCCTAAAATATGGCTATTAGAGAATTTTTATATGGGGGAAAAATGAATAATAGTTCATTATCTACAAAAATGGTCTTCATGATTTTTTTCGCAACATTAATATTTTTCGCAAAAACTAATGTTGAAAAATCCATAATTTTGAGGTTTCAAGGATTTCTGAAAAACGACTAAACTCGAGAAAAAAAATGAGGGCACAACCAAAAAGGAGAAATTCCCAGCTTTAAAATGCGGTAATGATATTTGCGGGAAACCAATTTCTGGAACTTTGGGGCCGGGAATACCCCCTCAAAATGGCGATGAGGTGTGTGAAATTTCTGGATGTTCAATTAATAGTCAAACCCTACCCTTCACGGAAAATTCATGGACCGGCAGGTATAATCGCTTCTGGGACCCTTTATTTACTGGACTATGAGTGAACCTACTATTCATTGTCTATGTACGGTGGCTGACCGACTTTCTACCCCTACTCCGCGGCCGGCTGTAACGCGACATCAAAGATTACAAAATATATATAAGATTGTTCACTCGTACGAATTCTATCGATCAAAGGATTCATACCGCTGGTTACTGTCTGGTGACTTATCGGTTGGCGCCATGCTACAGTATGTCGCTAAATCCTTACTTGCATTTAATTTTGCATATTATACGGGTCGTCGCCTATCGAGCGCTGGTATTTTAGAATTCGTTGTTCGTGTTTATGTTTTATAGATATTTTAAATTTATTAATTAAGTATTGCAATAAGGAAAAAATAATATTCATATTTTCCTCTTCAATAGCAAAACTTATAAAATAAATATTTTGTGATATTTGTTAATAGTCTTAGTTGTATACATAATAAATCGTATAGTTTATCACTTTCCCACGAATTCTGAATGCAGTCTTGGTATTAAGTTCTTATAATGTAAACAAAGATAAAAATATAGAGAAGCAATTAAGGGCCAGAAATGTGCCTACAATCTCTAGAAACTTTGTAGAAGTATTTCATTTAGTTTTTCGGGAAACGTTCCGGAAGTAAAATTTCTTGTTCGCATTATTTTAACTCCCGTCTTCCAAAAGTAACATTAATAATATTATAATTGTGGTTTTAAAATGCCTGTGTGTTGTGCTGTGATCGGTTGTTCCAGCAAGGTGGGAAAACCAGAAATATTCTTTTATCGTTGTCCCAAAGACGTTGAGAGGTGGGTATTAAATTAGTTATTATCAAATACGGAATTCAACTTTTTTAAACTATTGTAACAAAGATATTTGATAATAATAAATTAGTTAGTTATTTAGTACTTATAGATACTGGGTATTCATAGAAATTTGAAAATTCACATATCTAATTTATTAATAAATATATCCTGCAGCTGCATAATATGTTTTTACTGTTTTAACCTTGTGAATCTAAAAAATACGGAGTGTCTAATTTAAAGATCAAAATTGTTTTAGTGGCCCTATTATTCTGGTGGCCAATAAGTATGTATAATTTAATTTGTGATATTCTGTATAAATAACCGCTAGATCATCAATAAGCATCACAAAATTACTAAAATGTTGAATAAAATCTGTCAATTGATTCATTTTAAAAATTTTAATGTATTTTTTTACTTATACCTAAACTTTCCTTTTCAAATTCATATCCTGAACTTTTTTCGAAATAATTATCATTTAAAAACATTATATAAAAAAACCTTTAATAAATCATCCTATTTGAATATATATTTCTCAAGTTACCCCTGTATAGCTTGGAATAAAATATACTCTTCTAATTCCCTCGTACCTAGCGGTGTCGTTATTTACAACAAAAGGGAGCCGTAAATATGATTTATGAGTGCGGCGATCGTTTAAAACACTAAGAAGAATCAGACCGCCTTCAAGTGAACTATCTTATATATATTTTGTAATCTTTGGCGACATGCCATAGATGGACGAAAAAAATTGAGGCGATGTAATAAAAGTTTCAGTTTAAAAAAAATTTCTTCACATTTTATATACAATGTTTTAATACCTCCAATACCCAGTGTGAAGTCTTTATGCCATCAGTTATTCAACTACTTACATACTGAAAGTAACTTTTCTCTGAATTTTTAAAATAAAAGAAAAATTCCTATATTTCAAATTATAAGAAATGTTTATGCCAGACTTGGCAATTTTTTTTCTTTTAGAGAGATTTGCTATTCACGGAAGATCTAAACAAAAAATTTTAAGAATCTAATGACTCCATTAGTCGTTTACTGCGGAGTCATGAGTGGAACTAATCCGCCGACAATACACCTCATTTTGCCGGCGAATGCTCGAAACAATACAACTTACTCTCTCACACCTACTAAACACTTTTGTTATCTTTCAAGAAATATTATCCTATGGACGGTCAATTCCACAGTGCCGTTCCGAAGGAGTTGTTTCTACATTTGTACGGTTTATTTATGAAAGGACTATGCTTCCATCTTATGGAAAATAAAAGACCACTCAAATGCTGATATTTTGATACCAACTTATTCGTCTTGAAAAATAGAACATTTGATAACATTGCGCCAATGTTGTAATTTAATTAATAAACCCACAAAATCAGTTCATTTGTCAGAAATTTTCGATTCGATTACAAAATCTAACCATTCAAGAGGACTCCACCTGCTGCGGTGAAACAGAGTCGGACTTGTGAATATAGTTGTACATACGATGAATACCAGTTGCGTTGAAACAAAATAATAGGATTATATTTTTCAGTTGTATAAAGATATGATTGATTGCAATCAAATTATGTAAAAAAGGTACATCTCTCAATTGACAATCTAACATCTTTACATAAGTTTGTCATTTTGTAATAGCAGTTTATTATAACGTTTTCTATATTATAATAGTAAAATTATAATAGGTACATTTAATAACACTGACCGACACGTATTTCGTATACAATTCCGGTTCAAACGAATTCCCGTCAGGATTCTTAATGACTATAAAATACACTTGAGTTCCCGTCCGACACTTGCAGGTATCTTAATCCCGCACTCGAATTGCCGTCCAGTTTATTTAATCCGCTTACAGGTAAACTAAATAGTTCTGAAAATTCCAATAAATCGTAATACCTATTCGTAATCCTGAATTCTAATGAAAAAGTTGAATAACCTATTGGGGTGGCTAGGGGGTCTGTCAGTACCAATTGCTATGAATATATTTTTCTATTATATTAAGTTGTCATTTTCGAAACGGCAGTTTATTAATATACATATTTCCGAACGTTTGTTGTCGTACGCTATAGTGATACACAAAATGCTTGAAGTAATATACTAAGTGAAAAGGGTAAACCCTTTCTGGTTAGGTTAGCTTCTTCACATGTATGTATTTATGACTCAGTTCAGTAGTAGTACGCAATAAAATTGTAGAATTAAAATTCCGTATTTTATTCCAATAATGATATCATATAAAATAATATCGTTTAATAGTGCCAAACATAAGACATTTATAACTAGTTCTTATTTCATACATCTGAAACGGACCTCCCTTAAAACTTTTACTGTTCACTTATTACAATTTGCAATAAATACATAGCTAGATATCAGATGATTCAGAGAATTTACCGTAATTACCATGAACACCTTTTAGACAGGTCAGTTTTCACCATGACGGGAACTCGAGTGACGGCTTAACGTATCCTAATTATGGAACAGGTAGACTGGTTGACTGTAGTTGACGCTGCTGATCGAACTATACCTAATCATGAAGAAATATAATGATGCAAATTAGATTTCAGTTAACAGTGCTTTTTATGTCACGCAAGGGAAAACACTCATCGCCATCAAAATATATATAACACAAAAACCGACTTCGGCTATCAAAAAAATACAAAAATTAAACAAAACCCGGCTTCGGCTATCAAAAAAATACAAAAATTAAACAAAACCCGGCTTCGGCCATCAAAAAAATTTAATAAAGCAAAAAGGCAACTTTAGCTACCAAAAAAATATAATAACCGGCTTAGGCCAACAAAAAATTTTTTTTTCTGCTACACTTCGCGGATAGAAGGTAATGAGGTCCTCAGGCACTGCCTGTGGGGGGAAGGTGGAGCGCGTAAAAGGGGATACTCTAAGAATTATACATTATCTTTTAGTATCACCCTTTACGTCGGGTTCATTACCTACACACATTTCACAAGCATTTTTGTATTAACAGTTAATAGACATTTAACATCTTCCATATAAAAAAATCTTTTCCGCATCCCTATCCTATTTTTTTTAAAGAGTTACCGATGCCAACAAATACACTACAAAATACTACAAAGAAAAAACAAAATATAAAAATTAACTGATAAAATTAGGTCAGTTCAACCCTGTCTGGTTTTATTTCTTTATTTCTGATATCCTTACTTCGTGGAATCTGTAATACATGTCTATTTACGTATTTTCTCTCTGTCTTACTCATACAATCTCCGTAAGCGATTTAAAAAATAATATCATTAATTGTGAGTTAATTATAAAAGTCACAACATTGGCGCAATGTTATCAAATATTCTATTTTTCAAGACGAATAAGTTGGTACCAAAATATCCGCATTTGAGTGGTCTTTTATTTTCCATAAGCTGGAAGCATAGTCCTTTTTATATCTTAATCTAGTATGGCAAGATATTTTGTATGTCGAACAAATACTGCTTTTACGTTTAAGGATTTTACATACAGGGTAGCTTCTAAAGATGGAACCAAAGCTATAGTGCTTAAACGGTTCAACATACAAAACATTTTTTCGTCGACCTCTAGATTTCTTCGCTTTGTACCCAACGCTTTGTTTATAATGTTTCGGAAATTTGGATATGTTAACGTTTTCCTTAATGGCTAATGTGGATTTCATCATAGAGTATACCTATTGACCATAGCATTGCTAGTTTTACTAGAAACATAGGCCAGAAAAACATTTATCGACATTATGTTCTTGACGCCAGTTTTTGAACTTGTTGTATTGTTTTTCGTATAAAGTTCGTGATTTCTGGGTGAGTAAATCCAACGTGGCCGTAGTTGCCAATTCCTGCAGCTCCGGAGGAGTGTTACTGATAACCATATCGCTATTACTGTCCTTTATTGATTATTATGAATACTAATACTCTCATCACCGTGATCTGTGGTCTTATTTCGTAGATAATTAATTTGACAACAGCAAATGACAGTTATTGTTTTTTTTAACCGTGCCGTATAATAGTGACCACAGCTGACGAAAAGTGCCTTCGAACGAAAAATACTTGCCTTCAAAAAGAGTCTATTTTTCATTCGGAAATGTCATTTTTTGTAAAGGTCGACGAAAAAAAATAGTTATATCTATTACACGGAGAAGAAGCCTTCATTATTAATGTTTCTCTCAGAAAATTTGTCAAATTTGTGGTGGCTGGATTTTTTTATAGTTAGTGTATTATTTATAATATAGGTAGGTACGATTTTGTAACAATAAACCTGATTAAGAAATATTCAAAAACCCCCCCCAAAAAAAACCCAATAACAAGCGTTTAAGCCAAATGAACATTTGAACGGTGGCAAAAGACTTAAAGGTCTTTCTCATCGAGTAACCAAATATTTGGGTAGAGGATCAAATTCCTTGCTGTCGTTTTAATTGGTAAAAATATCGGCACTCAAGTGTTTGTCGGAGAGTCTGCGGTCAACTTTGCAATCCACTTTTTAAACGAATAAAAAATATCGTCGCCTGTTTCCTAAACGATATCAGTAATCTGCAATTTTTTTATCAATTAAGGCCCGTCCACACTTGTCACTCATCATTATCAACAATGTTAATAACTATTAGAATTTAAGAAGTTTCAGGAAAAAATATATTTTCTTATCACAAAATATTTATTTTTATTTTCCTAGTGTATCTTCTTGTAATTTTTTTTGTGTTAAACCATAATTTATTAGTAGGTCCAATTTAGGAACTACTTGGTCCAATTTAAGAAACTAGTTGCCTATATTGAACTGATTGCAGGATATTCTTAAAATATATTTTAACAAAATATATTTGCATTTGAACTGCGTTTTACTATTACTTAAATTTAGAGAAGCTGATACAAACATTTTGGTTACAAAGTCACTAAATCCTATTTTCGGTCCAATATTGGCAACCTTCCCCTATATACTCTTTCATACCGCACTTTTGACTTCTCCGGTATAATAGTATCCACTATTTATGCAGCTTGAAATACGTAACACTTTACTAATAACCTATACTTTGATGTAATTTACTATTTTAAGAGTAGGAAAATTGTTCAAATAAATTTTGAAACGGTTCTACAATTTTTTTTTAAATAATTACTGCCGCTTTTTAATTGTTCTCAAGCATAAATTTCCATTTATTTGGGAACCACTGCTGTGAAATCTCATAAACGAATTTAATATAGAAAAAATACAAGGTTAAAACCAAATTGCATAAAGCCATTTTTTGCTGCTTAGAATCATTCTGGAAGAATTGTAACTAAAGTCTTTATTACGGATTAATCAATATTTCTATGAAAAAGATGTTGTATTGGTTGGCGCCATAAGCGTGAAGAGTTGCAGTAAAAAAGCAAGTCGAAACAAACTTGAATAGCGCTCCTTTGTAAAACGATACGCTTTTTTAAATTACCCATCTCATCCACTTGTAATCTTGACACAAAACCTTTTTTACTAGCCGTGAAATTAGATAAAAACAACAAGAATGCCCTTTGTGGGAAATTGGACGCCTTTCTATCTAATTTTAAAGTACCTACCTGAGACAGACGGAGAAGTCAAGTGGATTTAGATGATTCAATAATCAACGAGTATAATTTAAAATTTTGGTGAATGCTACCTTACAGTATCTAATAGTCCGGTCCGATAATAATTTTATCATCAGTTTTATTTCTTTTACTGTTTTGTCAATGGTTGTGCTAAAAGATGTTACTTTTTTCAAACTCTGTTATTAGCTATAGTCATTTTTTTTTTCTATACAGGATGTTCCAGGAGTTCGTACCAAAAACTTGTGAGATTATAGGCGGGCTAAGAATAATAATATAAAATATGTGCCTTATTCTTTTCGTTAACGAACTATAGCTGTACTTCAGAGGCAAACTATGTTAAGTTCAAAACGAGCATTTAGAGAAAATTCAATTTAAAGATTTTTTTAATTTAATTTTGGTTTAAGTTTTTGTAAGCAAGGAAGACAGTGTCTTATTAATTAAACAAAAATACTGAAGCACTATATTAACAATAAATATGCTCGTTTTTCTTTCTAAGTAACTTAACATACTTTGGCTATAGAAAAAAACAATTTTTATTAGACTTAACATATGTTAAGTCGCTTAGTCTGGATATTTTGATTATACTAAACAAATGTTTTATTATTAATATTACTTTACAACCGAATGCTTCACAAAAAGTAAAAAACTCAAATAACAAAATCAGTCGTCTTCCTCGTCTCTTTCTTCGTCGTAAGGAAGATTAAGATAATAATTGTGAAATTGTCTGGGTATAAAGTTTCTGAAGGTGCTGGTATTTTTTTGTAGATATTTTTCTTAGTCCGACTCTTATCTGTGGCAAATATTCTGGTAAGTTGTTACTTCTTGTATTTCTAGTGGCAGTGTAAGAGGAGAAATCGTCACTAAACTTGGTTTTATAAAATAGAACTCTAGGTGTGTCTTGCCTCACTTGCAACTGACAAACATGCGATATTAAGAAATTTCCTCCCGTGTCGTTTTTTTTTTCGAACGACAAATGGTGATGACTTACTTTCGTACAGGCTTTTAAAGTTTAAAAAATCATTTGTATCCAGTGTTCTCTCGATCTTCAGCCTGATTCTTTTTTCTATGATCTTTTCCAGTATTTTCATGGCTGTATTTAGTAATGTGATAACTCGGTAGTTATTGCAGTCATTGTGGTCTCCTCTTTTGAAGATGGCTTTCTCCCAATCCATTGGCAAGGTTGCTTCTTCCCATACTCTGTTGTAAATATGCAACAATGTATCTCTTCCTTTCTGACCCATGCTTTTAATCATTTCTGCTGTTATTTTGTCGAGCCCGGGTGATTTTCCATTTTTTAGCTCGTTAAAAACTTTTTCTAATTCTTCTTTATCTATTGTTTTGTCTTCAACTCCGTCATTGTCCCCTATGTGTTCCTCCAGTTCTTGCGGTCCGTTGAGAAGATCCTGGTAATACTCTCTCCATCTTTCCATAATTTCCCCATTTTTGTTTTTTATGAATTCTATATTTTTTTCTGTTCTTAACGATTTTAGCGTTCAGTAAAATAATTTTTGGTTTCCTGTGCAATCTTTTTCCATTTTTTCCCCGAATTTTTCCCATTGATCATTTTTAGAGGCTGTTATTAATTCTTTTGTTTTCTTTCTTTCTGTTTTGTAATTTTCATAGTTTTTTCTTGTTCTGTTCGCTAGATACTTTTTCAATGCTTTTTTCTTCAACCTTATTTGTTCTTTAATTTCCTACGTCCACCAAAGTGTTTGTTGTTTGTTATTTTTTTTATTATTTGTGCCACATACGTCTCCTTTAAAGTAGTTCCAGTTTTCGTCTATGCTTCCATTGTTTGTTTCTGTATTTCCAGTCTTTCATTTTTCTCTTGTTGGTATTTTTCTGCAATTTCTTTATCTCTTCATTTATATAATTTGATAGTGCTACTTTGTGTTTTCTGCTGATGTATAGACTTCTCTTTGTTCTGTTTTAATGTATTTTCTTTAAATTTAGACATTATGCAATGTAATCACTACCAATTTCTGTCTGTATCTGCTTTCTATGACTACGTAGTCTATTATTAATTTTTCATTTCTACTTTTAACTTCCCTTGTGTACTTATGTATATCCTGCGTGTTGCAAAAAATGTGTTGGTTATAATCAAATTGTTTATGAGGCAGAAATCCAGCATTCGTTTTCCATTGCTGTTTCTAGTTGTTTCTCCATGTTTTCCAATTGAGGAGTCCAATGCATAAACCAGTCAAGTCACGTGAGAAAAAATGTTGGGGAAATGTGAAAAACATTTTTAGTCTAAAATTTTTACATACTGAAAATTTTCGCATTTGTTATTATTTTTTGATAACCTTGCGGATAATAGTAATGGCCTTAAACAAAGTATTTTGATTTTTTAAAGGGGAAAAGCAGGAAAAAATATTTTTTGAGTTTAAAAATATTATACTTTATTGAGTAATTGAATGAAATAAAGAAGTATATGGTTTAACAAGACTTTTAATGCAAACATAGGATATTTTCAGCATTCATCATCACTGAATTCTGAAGCGGAGGTCTAGGACTTGACCGGTTTATGCAAATAATTAAAGTAGGCAACCAATTATACACTCTAGTTTCCATGTTAGAGGTCTGGTTTATGCAGTGGAAGATTCAGAATTTAAAACTGTGCAAGAATATGAACCCAATTCATTTTACCCAAAAAGTGGACTTGACCGGTTCATGCATTGGACCCCTCAATTATTTTTGCTTATAGCGACCGGAAAACTGGTGTTTGACATTTTTTAAATAAAGTGTCAAGTGGGTGACTTAGTTTTCATTCGAATATCAACATTTACAAGTACCTATCTACCGTAAAAGTGATGTGTACTCTGCAAGATAGAATTGAAATTGTAGGATTATACTACGAAAACAATAAATCTGCAAGAGCCACAGCTAGACAGTTTAATGCTGCTCATCCAGGAAGAACTGCCACACATAAGTACCGTAATTGAATTAATATAAAAAAATTTGAAAAAGGATTAATTGCCAATAAAAAAACACCAACCACAACGAGTAGTTAAAAACGAAGCTATGGAACTTGCCGTTTTAGGACAACTTACGTAGGAATAAAATTCACATTTAACGGACTTTTTTTAAATAATTTCAAATTCCGCGAACAAAAGCAAGATTATCACAGGGAGTAGTGCTAAAAATTATAAATTCCTCTCATACAGCAGACTTAAGTTCAATCAAAACCTTATACAATAACGTAGTTATACCCGTCTTCACATACGCAAGCAGTGTTTGGGCTCTTCGATACTTGGACCAAATTGAAAAAATCCAGAGCAATTTTTGGAAAAACTTATTATTTATACAAAAGCGTACAGCTGCATACATAATACCAACAGAAGATAATATTTGTAAATTAGGCTATTTTAAAGCAAGCGCTGGAGCTTTTGAGTAGAATAGCAAAGCATGAAAACACCAGGTACACCTATAAAGCCCTTATAAGTTTAATTAATTTATATGAAGCCGCTAATGTTAATATAAAGTATAATTGGATATACCAATTACAAACTTGTTTACAAAAATACTGCCAACTTGACTTAATTACTACCAATATAGATTTAAATGATAAATAACAAATTTGATCCTTAGTTATGAGGAAGATTTAAACAAATACAAATTTCTTTTAAGAGAATACTCACTTTTTGTAACAACTAACTCTCTCAATCACACACTTCCCCTCTATATTTAAAGATTAACTGCACAATTACGTACTACTAATACTGAAACTTTGTACATATAATATGTAAATAATAACTCGTATTTGGTCAAAACAAAATCAATTTGCACAATCTGCAATCAACAAACACCAGAATCTCTTGAGCACGTCCGATGTATAGTGGTTTACTAGGCTCGTTAGTAAAATTCGAGAGATATTCAGATGACCTTGACGCTTTACTAACTTCAAACGACGTTATGATAATGGAAAAGCTTCACAGGTTTATGAGCGAGGCAATGAAACTTAGAGCATTCATTATAAATGAATGACTGAGGGCACCTCAACCAGTCCGAAGTTCTTTTCTGTCATGTTTTTATTAATTATTCTCACCTTTATCTCATCACTCTGTCATGTACTTTATGCATTAATAGATGTAACCTAATCTTCTCCTCTTTGTTCATGTATCATTGTTATACTAGAGAGCAATAAATGTATTTATTTATATATATATATATATATATATATATATATATATATATATAATCTAAACCCTTTTATACCCGAAGGTGTAAGGGTGGAAATCTATTTCTCCTTTTTTACATATATAATTGCTTTTTAGCTTCTTCCCAACTTTTCCCTCTTTTTTCCAATATTTCAGCAGCCACTTGGTTCCAAGTTTTCTTTGGCCTTCCTCTCTTCCTTTTTGTAGTTGCTCGCGCTTCCCAAACATCATTTACTGGCCTGTTGTTCATTCTTACTAAATGACCAAACCATTTAAGTTTTTGGTTGTCTAGCAAGTCAAGAATCGATTAAATTCCAAGTTCACTTCTAACGTCCTCATTCCTAACTCTGTCTCTCCGTCTTATTCCCTTAACCCTGCGCAAGTATCTCATCTCCATTGCTTGTATTCTACTCTTCGATTTCTGCGTCAGTATCCAGCTTTCACTTCCATAAGTGAGAATTGGTCGGTATACTGTCTTGAACACTGTCATTTTCGTTTTCCTACTTATTTCTTTTTTACCAATGAAAGCTCTAGACAAGGAATGATAGAGTTTTGAGGCATTAGTGATCCTTTCCATTCAATTCTTCATCTTCGCTTCCATTTCTGTCGATCTTAATACCAACATATATAAAAAGGTCCTCTTGTTGAATTTTTTCATTTTGTAGCCTTATGTCAATTTCTGTGTTTGTTATTCCGGAAGTCATGACTTTTGTCTTCTGTACATTTACTTTTAGATTTCTTTTACTGAGTTCTCTTTCCCATATTTGTAAGGTCATCTTCGCTCGGTGCACAAATCATAAAGTCATCTGCAAAAGCACATTCAGACAGGTTGATGGGTTTCAGTCTATTATAGCCTATGTGGATCTTTTTAGTATGTTTTTTCGTAGCCTTGATAATATCGTCCATTATTATAATAAAAAGTAAAGGACTTAACACTCCTCCTTGTCGAAGTCCGTCATTTACTCTAAATTTATCGGATTCTAAGTTATTTTTCCTGACGTAGCTATAATTGTTTTCGTACATGCTTTTAATTCTTGTTGATAGGCTCTTCGGAATCCCTCTTTTGTCTAAGCTATCCCATACTGTTTTTTGTGTGACACTGTCAAAAGCCTTTTCAAGGTCTAGAAAAGCAATAAATTTATCTTTAGTTTTTGTCTTTTCAATCATTTGTTTTATTGAGAAAATATGGTCTTGTGTGCTATGACCTTTCCTGAAGCCGCTTTGTGATCCATCTCGTTGCCCTTCCGTTAAGATTCGCAATCTCTTTTCTAAGAGAATTACATATAGCTTAGTAATGTGATGCCTCTATAGTTAGTGCATTCTGTTGGATCCCCTTTTTTATGTATGGGCAGTATTATTCCTATTTTCCAGTCCATAGGTACTTGAACACATTTCCAGGCTTCATTAAATACTATTAGAAGTAGTTGCCTTCCTTGTTCCTAATTATCATCTCTGGTGTTATTTTGTCGTGTCCTCCTGATTTTCCTCATTTTATCTTTTTAATTGCCTCATCTAGTTTTTCGATTAATATAGTTCCCATCTGTTCATCGTTAACTTGAGTTTCTTGGTTTATCTCATTTTTGTATTCCTCATGTGTGTCTTGGTTTAAGAGTTCTTGATAGTATTGTTTCCAGCACTGTATTATTTCTTGATCACCAGTTACTATTTCTTTCTTCTGATTTTTTACTTGTGAAAGTTCAAAAGATTTGTTTTTCTTCAGATTTTTTAATACTTTATAAAACAACTTTTGGTTTCCTCTGTGGTCATTTTTCATTTTTACACCAAAATCCTACCAAGTTCTTCGTTTTGCTTCTTTAACCATATTTTTTACTTTTGTGTTCTGTTCTTTGTATTTCTGTTGGCTGATTTCGGTTTTCGTTCTTATATAATTCTTCTATAGATTCTTTTTTATTTTTACTTGTTCCTGATTTCTTTTGTCCACCATTTTGTTTGCTTCCCATTCTTTACTATAACCGTTTTTCCACATACTTCTTCTGCTGTGTTTAGAATCATATTTTTTGTCATATCCCATAGTTCTTCTATACTTTTGTTTTCTCCTTCTCTACTTTCTGTCTGTTTAGTATATTTTATTGCTACTCGTTCGATCTAAATTTTCTATGTAGAGAATAACGGCACGATATTCAATGAAATATTTGTATTAACTCTAAATTTCTCGATACTCTCATTAATATAACGTATAATTAAATCAGTAGCAGTGCCTGATGTTTACAAAGACATCTAAAAGTAATTTAATTCTTTGTTTAGATGTTTCTAGACAGCGACATATTTAAAACGGAAGTCATTAGAAAATTTGGGTTCAACTATTCACTTTTTTTCGAATTCTCGAATATCAGCGTCAAATTTCCGCAACACATGGTCTACAAAAGTAAGATGTCAAATATTTGAAGCCAAGTGACGACTTACCACACGCCAGTGTCGGCTCGTCAAGGTGGACAGGGTAAACAGCTACCACCCTGAAAAAATTCAAATTGGAGAAATATAAAACTAAAAAAATTAGTTTTATTTTTTTTTAGGTTCGAGTACTCGTGAGTAATAAAAAACACTATCAGCTCATCTGCGCAACTTAAAATCGTCGTTAATTATTAGAAAATGTGGAATTTTACAACAATCAATGTTTTTACAAGACTGATATTTTCTTTGTGTTTGAAAAGAATACAAATCTCTCTAATCCTTTCGTGTTGTAACAAAAATATACTTGTAGGTTTTGATTAAAAATAAAACAAATTAATTAGTTATTTTATGTTTATTCATTTCATTTTAAGACTAATTAAAATATAATAATAAGGTACAAAGTATCACATTTTTTGCTAAAATGAAATTACCATCTCTGTATAAGGCTCCAATTGTCTAATTAATTCAGCCAGTCTCATCCAGCTGACAGTGTCTTATTTAAAGTCTCACCCAGCGGCTACCAAAGTATATTTTAACAAACAACTACCTATCAAAATTTCAACAAGTTCCCTTCTATCTTCGCTCTTTGTACCCTCGAGCCAATACACCATTATTATTTTCCGTCTCATCGACATACGTCATTTAATCCCTGAATTTTAAGGGTCACTATTGCCCTCACAGATACAACATTGATATAATCATCACGTGTGTTTATGTGAAACCCATCAGCACTATAGCACGTGGGAAACCACCGGAAAGATATGCTCTAACCATGCCCATTATCACTTTTCTCATTAAGGGTCTGCATTGATAAATACGTAGATCAGTGGGGTTCGTTTCGCAATATTGAAGGAGTTAAGTGATTTTTGTAGTTAAGACGATACATATATGTTAATAATTTTAACAATAACAATGCTCAGATTAAATAAAAATAAATAAATAATCATTATTGATTAGAAGAGAATGAAGCTTCAAGACAAAAATTAAAGCCATAGGGATAAGCGTGATGCCTATCGCTTAGAATTACTGGAATAATTATATAGGATACAGGGATTCTAATGAAATCACTTATTATATTCATTTTTAGTAAAAATATAGATACAAAAAATAGCAAACCACCATCTCAGCTCAAGAACCGATCAGAAGCACGTGACGTCACGCTTTTGTAAACATAATTTGACTTCGTTCGAACTTCCATTGCATTATTCGCCGGTTTTGCATCATTAATGTGATATTTATAAACTATTAAGAATCCCAATTTTGTGTTACCAAAAATACGACAAAGCAACACTATATATCTGTTTTTTCTTCTTTATTACATTGAGGAGCCGCTCATCATCGATACACAGTAGAAATCAACTTATAAGTTGTCATGTGTTTGAACTGTTTACGAAAGCGTGATGTCATAGATAGATGCCATTACCATTCTACAGTATTCGCCAGCTAACTTGATGTCCTAAATGCTTTCTAGGGAGCTATTGACGCCGCCCATCCGATAACTGTAAACAGTGCCGAGCAAATTCTGAGGATACGCTTTCTGTTACAAATTAACACAACTTGTACAATTAATAGAGTAAAGTTCGTCCGGAATTATATGATCCTAACTTAATAAATAATATTTAATTCTTCGTTATAATTATTGGTATATTGATTTTAATTGAAACGGATCTGCTTTATACCTGAATTCTGAGTACATAAATAATATTTTAACAATAAGGTACCCATTACAATAACATGTTATTTATCTAATTGAAGATTATAAAGTTAGGATCTTATATTTCCGGAAGGACTATAATTAAAATTTGTTAGAAACTAAATAATTCCTTCCAGGTAGTAATGAGAATAAAAGAAACACAAGATAAAGGGAAATTATTTAAGCTAGGTATATTTCTAAGAATAGGTATAAACAGTTTTTATCTTTACGAAGTATCTTATTTATCGAAAAATATATCCACTAATCTAACACTTGATGGAAAATTTAAGCAGTTTTTTAAGATAATTGAGGATATTTCGGGACAGTTTTGAACAACTTGATTTTTGTACTATACTGTGACTATATATAGTGAAGTAATTAGTGCCAATTTGTCACATTTTGCATCTATTATAAAATTCTTAAGCATTTGAATTAATTGTCGTAAATACCCATAAATGCTCCGGTTTTTGAAATAACTATTTAATACAAATGGTAATATGGTAATCCATTTAGCAGCTGGAACATTTACCTATAATTATTGATGACTTTCCAAAAATAACACCCGATAAATTTTTGTATTCTCCACCACTGAATGGGCCGTATAGTTTCACAAGTGAGTGATGGATTCATCACGTCCAAGGGTCATTTTTGACACAGCGAGTGATCTGAAAACTAGGACGATGTGGCTATGGCTAATAAGTTAAGAAGATTAGATTTTTGTGGCAAGACTAGTTTTGGGGACTTAATGAGGGATTATTCTGAAATATTCTTTTGTTAGATGCCGAGCATCGCAGCAATAGATACCTTGTTTATAAATTATATGGTACCATTGGTATAAAAAACGTTATTTTAACCGGACCGGTAATAGATTTTGGGATTGAAATAGAGGTAGAGAATGGGTATCCCCTAGGCAAAGACAGTGTTGGGCTGGCACGCCCATAACAAACAATATTAATTCGTTGATTTTCGTCTTCTTATTCAACTTAACTTACATTTTAAATCAGTCTTACATGACACATCATCTAGCCCTGCGGCGAGTTGATTTATTGGATTTTTTGACGAGTTGAAATGTGATATTTTAGTTATTTCAGCCATTGCGCAATTTTAATCAATCATTCGGTTTTATATTAATATACTAGCTGTCATCAATAACTATGTTTACAGTGAGTGTACAGTAAAAATTATTTATCGAGTTTTAACTTTCTATCAATTGCGCAAACTCGAATTAGGGATGGTTCTTGAACTAACTGACGATATGCGCATATCAGCTCCACCAACTCTAGTGCCAAACAAGGATTCCTTGTATTATCACCCCTTCCAGTTGGTACAGTTTTTGTACCGTCCCAAAAACGATACATAAAAGCTTTATTCGGATTCGCGCAATTACTGTTCTAAGACTGTCCGGAGTTTGCGCAGTCGAAATTGGCTTGTTCTGACACCCGCAGTTTGGCGTTCGGGTTTATTTTAGAACAATTCTTGAACGGTTCGAAGACCGTCTAAACCAGTCTCGAGCAAGGACGATTTTCGGATTTTTTTTACGCATGCTCAAATTATTTGCGTGGAAGAGGGTGGGAGCTATTTCGAAAATTTGCTTAAAGCGGTTAGAGCTTTATGTTTTATTGGCGGATTGTGTGTTATTTGTTTTGGATTATTAGACATCTTAATATTATTAATACCAAAAAATTCAACAAATTGTCCAAAATGCAAGGGATACAGGATACACAACAGTAATGAGTTTATCTTGATACACAATCCAAGCCAAAGAAAAGTCAATTGACAAATTAGTTAGGTTAGTTCCGTTATATAGACCATGAGGAACAAACCTGATATTAGGTTTGTTCCAACTGTATCTCTTTCGCGTTCCAGCTGATTATATTATCGTTCTTGGGACGGTGCAAAAACTGTACCTTCTGGAAGGGGTGATAAAGTTGATGTGAACCATCCCTAATTCGAGTTTGCGCACTAGACAGTACTCGATACGATTCCAGAACTGTTTCTAATTGCCAGTTGGAAGAAACCTATTGAATGCACGAGAAAAATTATTTTTAAACTTCCCTTAATAAAAAAATTGCAAAATATTGGCACCTACGGCTAACAAAAATTATTATAATTTTTCAATCAACGTCTTTTCCATTGCTCCACCGTTCACTGTATTAAAATTGTTACTGATTAGTTTCAGTTTTCCCTTAGTATAGATCTGCACTTTAGACACAGTAGTTTCATTCAAATAAATAGAGATGTAAACTTTCTATTAATTTTGCTCCTAGTATATAATCCTGCCCCGTCAGTTTAGCCCTAATCCGTAGATGCATCGTACAGAAATTTTAAAGAGGGTTGCTACTTTTTGTCGAGCCGAAGCCGGAATTTATGGTTATAATCCGCTTTGCACAAATTAATGGTTAATCTTTTCCAGTGGTCTCGTTTCTCGCATGAGATGGCACTTAGAATAGAATATTTGCCGGTTTGAAACCGTAAATACAAAGAGTTTGGCGATAAACATTACATATTCCCAAGAGTTTTGAAAATTAAAAGAAGTTACGTAAATATGACAATTTAAAAAAATTAACATCATAAATGAGTACCTGTGCTAAATAATTAAGTTTGAAATATTGTATTATTTATATAAGTTAGAGTGTCAAATTTCGCCTTGTATATACTTGTCAACACATGAATGAATATATTCTGATATCATGACCTATCAAAACTCAAGTGAAATATGGGTTCATCTAGTATTGTCCTAGTTGTATCACTGTGTGTCATTCTCGAACATTGTACGGGGACCAAAAGTCTCCCAATTTCAGCCATTATTTCCTCCGCCCTTAAAAAAAGTTCCAAAGGAGGAAATCCAATAAGGGCTTCCATTGATGCCGTCCCCGTGCTGTTGATTGCCCCGATAATACCAAGAAGGGCTTGTCTTTGGATTGCAGTTAATATATTAACTGTAGAGGACACTTCTGTCCTCCTCCTCCAGACTATTGTTCCATAGGTGATCGTTGGCTTTATCACAGTTGTGTAAAGCCAGTGAACCACCTCAGGTCACTCAGGTAACTCTACTGCATGGCCAGAAAAGCCTAGTCGTCCTGGTAGTAATTTTTTCCAGGTGTGCCTTCCAATTCAGTTTGGAATCAAGGGCCCCTCCCAGATATTTAACTTCTTTGGATATTTCTAGTTCTTCTCCGAACATCAGTACACTACCCTGCGGGAGAACTCTTCTATTCGTAAAAGCAGCTAGTTTTTTTTTTGAATTAACTGAAAGATCCTCTTTAAGGCACCATTCCTCCACAATTCGCAGTGCTTCTTGTAGGACATTCATAACCACCTCTGGAAATTTCCTATTTGTGGTAGTAGAAGATTGTTAAAGAAAGGATAATGAATTGCACCGAATTCTTCTTGTTGAGTTCGAAGATCTTGGAGGCTGTGAGGCAAAGCGAGCCGGCAACGAAGAGATGCTCAATAGGATTGAGATCAGGGCTGCAAGCTAATCAAACCATTCGTTAAGAATTTTTAATTGCGACATTTTCTTTAAACGCATGTAACTTCTTAAATAAGAGAGATAATGACGTTCGTAAAACATGTTTCAAATTTCGGGTAAAAAACATCAAACCCTACATCAAAATTTCAAGCACAAGATTGCTACAGAAGACATGACCTACAGTTCACAAAAAAAAATCAACAATATCAATTGAGTGGTTCAATGGAAAACCACTTTTGAAAATATGCCAAATTTCTGGTGGTCAGATTTTTTTGACGGGCAGTATTCATATAATTTACTCCGATAAGTTTCGTATATACACAAACTATCACCTCTTTAAAATATCTTACGAAAGTGTTGTAGGTACAATGTTAGAATCACATTGTTTTAAAAATAAATAAAAAAAACGTTATACATAAACGGAAGCACTACTACCAAATAAAACACCGGGTATGATATTTTTGTTGTAAAAAGGTGTAATCTTGAAGAAACCCGTGCATGCTCCGATTTTAAATGACTACTTTCGTTTCCAGATCTCGCAGATTATAGTAACTTCTCATTGAAACATGTATTCATTTAATATAATATCTTACTTAAGAAAGCTGGTTTGCTTGTAATTTCTACATTTATACTGATGTTCAGATGGGTGGTCAGAAATAAAATTATGCATTCCAAATAAATATTCCAAAGAAGATACATACTTTTGCTGTTATTACCAAAAAAACAAATTGAGTAAAAGTATAGCGTTCAAAATTTGGGGATAATGACATTTCAACCATCGAAGATTTAAGGTAGGATTGGCTATGGTCGAATTCCGCAAAACTACCTGAAAGACCCCGAAAGAGGGATTAAACGTATCATTAACATATTCTAATTCTCCCGCGACCTTTTGCGGAACTCGACCTAGGATTAAAGACGAAGGTAAGTTTTTGCGGAATTCTTGATTTCCAAAAATAGAGTATTAAGGTTCACTTATGGTGAAAAAACATCCCTTTCTCTAGGCACAGTATATATTATGTTCGACCACCATGGAAGCAAAAATGCTTAGTGAAAAGGACTACACCTTTGATAGTATATAAAAATTACAAATTTATTCTTATTTAGTTTTATGTGTCGAAAAGTGGTAAAATACTATGGTGTTGTGTGAACAATGAGTGTATCGCAAAATTGTATTCGTTAATCGCGAATCAAACTTTAATCGTAGATGAGCATTTCGGACATACGCACGGTGAAGAAAAAACTGTTAATCGCCAGGCTTGTAGCAACTCAAGCTGCTGGAAATATTCAAGAAAAACCAAGCAAATTAATTCGCCAGGAATTTAAAACCAGCGAATATGCCGAAAACTTCTCACACGAAGATCTTCACCAACTAAGGAAAAATATGCATAAACAACGTCCTAAGTTACCGAAATCACAAGATGAAGTATTCGATCAAATTATAAATAGGAATTTGTTGACTAGTAAGAAAGAAGATTTTGTTTTAAATATTAGTAAAAGTGAAAAAATAATAAAATTCTCTTGTTTTACCATTTTAAATTTTTGTAAAATAAGATCAGTGTGAAATAGAACTGTAAAATTGAAAAATAAGTATTCAAGAGAAAAAGAGCAATTTTTATTGCAAAAAATCGATGAATTGACTAAGAATAGCATTAGCCGTTATCTTGTCAGAGGTATTGCTTATAAAAATTTGCCTTATTAATAAAAATGTTTTAAAATTATTACTGACAATATAATAGTTATTTATGATACAAGTGCGTGAAGTGATACTTTTGCGCACGAGTTGCGAAAAACGAGTGCGTAAAAGTAATTCACGCATGAGTATCATACAATGTTTTATCTACGACCACATTAAAAATACTTTCCCTTAATTATATATTACATAACCTCTCTTTTTAATAATTGTTTTTGAATTATTACCTACCTTTATCATAAGAAATTCATTATCTGGTGCTCCATTTATAAAATCCAAAATCTGTTCCATTGTGAAAATTTTTGATTTTTTTGGTTTATGGCTCTCTTCTCTGATTGTCGTTTTATGAAGGTAATGAGTTTATGAAATTTACTTATATCAATGTTTAAATATAAATTTATGATAGTTTTCAACATTGAATAATGGGACCTAACGTTGATGATTTCCATTGACTTTTCCGAGAAATATGCAATAAGAACATTTTCCGTGTAATTTTTAATTTTTTAGTGTTACACCAATCCAAAAAAAAAGGTGAGCGGACGTCGGACCGCCGACAGAAGCTTGCTTCTTATGCACAATAAAATGACCATTTTTGACCATTTTTCGAAAATTTTGACCATTTTTCAAAAATTTTGATAATTATTGACCATTTTTGACTATTTTTTCAAATTTTAACAATTATTGACCATTTTTCCAAATTTTAACAATTATTGACCATTTTTGACAGTTTCTGACAATTATTGACAATTTTTCAAAAATTTTGACTATTTTTCAAAAATTTTGACCATTTTTCATAAATTTTGTCAATTATTGACCATTTTTGACAGTTTTTTATAATTATTGACCATTTTTTCAAAATTCTAACAATTTTTGACCATTTTTCAATATTTCAAAAATTATTGACCATTTTTGACAGTTTCTGATAATTATTGACCATTTTTGACAACTTTCAAAAATTTTGACAATTATTGACTATTTTTGACCATTTTTAAAAATATTTAACAATTTTAACAATTATTCGCCATTTTTGACAATTATTGACCAATTTTGACGGTTTGACAATTATTGATCATTTTTGACAATTTTTCAAAAATTTTGACCATTTTTCCAAATTTTAACAATTATTGACCATTTTTGACAATTATTTGATCATTTTTGACAATTTTTCCAAATTTTAACAATTATTGACCATTTTTGAGCATGTTTGGCAGGTTCTGACAATTATTGACCATTTTTTACAATTTTTTAAAAATTTTGACCATTTTTCAAAAATTTTGAGAATTTTCAACAATTATTGAACATTTTTGACAGTTTTTTATAATTATTGACAATTTTTTACCATTTTTCCAAATTTTAACAATTATTGACCATTTTTGACAGTTTCTGACAATTATTGACTATTTTTCAAAAATTTTGACCATTTTTCATAAATTTTGACAATTATTGACAATTTTGGACAGTTTTTTATAATTATTGACCATTTTTTCAAAATTCTAACAATTTTTGACCATTTTTCAAAATTTCCAAAATTATTGACCATTTTTGACAGTTTCTGATAATAATTGACCATTTTTGACAACTTTCAAAAATTTTGACAATTATTGACTATTTTTGACCATTTTTTAAAATATTTAACAATTTTAACAATTATTCACCATTTTTGACAATTATTGACCAATTTTGACGGTTTGACAATTATTGATCATTTTTGACAATTTTTCAAAAATTTTGACCATTTTTCCAAATTTTAACAATTATTGACCATTTTTGACAATTATTTGATCATTTTTGACAATTTTTCCAAATTTTAACAATTATTGACCATTTTTGAGCATGTTTGGCAGGTTCTGACAATTATTGACCATTTTTTACAATTTTTTAAAAATTTTGACCATTTTTCAAAAATTTTGAGAATTTTCAACAATTATTGAACATTTTTGACAGTTTTTTATAATTATTGACAATTTTTTACCATTTTTCCAAATTTTAACAATTATTGACCATTTTTGACAGTTTCTGACAATTATTGACTATTTTTCAAAAATTTTGACCATTTTTCATAAATTTTGACAATTATTGACAATTTTGGACAGTTTTTTATAATTATTGACCATTTTTTCAAAATTCTAACAATTTTTGACCATTTTTCAAAATTTCAAAAATTATTGACCATTTTTGACAGTTTCTGATAATAATTGACCATTTTTGACAACTTTCAAAAATTTTGACAATTATTGACTATTTTTGACCATTTTTTAAAATATTTAACAATTTTAACAATTATTCACCATTTTTGACAATTATTGACCAATTTTGACGGTTTGACAATTATTGATCATTTTTGACAATTTTTCAAAAATTTTGACCATTTTTCCAAATTTTAACAATTATTGACCATTTTTGACAATTATTTGATCATTTTTGACAATTTTTCCAAATTTTAACAATTATTGACCATCTTTGAGCATGTTTGACAGGTTCTGACAATTATTGACCATTTTTGACAATTTTTTAAAAATTTTGACCATTTTCCAAAAAAATTGAGAATTTTTAACAATTATTGAACATTTTTGACAGTTTTTTATAATTATTGACAATTTTTGACCATTTTTCCAAATTTTAACAATTATTGACCATTTTTGACAGTTTCTGACAATTATTGACAATTTTTCAAAAATTTTGACTATTTTTCAAAAATTTTGACCATTTTTCATAAATTTTGACAATTATTGACCATTTTTGACAGTTTTTTATAATTATTGACCATTTTTTCAAAATTCTAACAATTTTTGATCATTTTTCAAAATTTCAACAATTATTGACCATTTTTGACAGTTTCTGATAATTATTGACCATTTTTGACAACTTTCAAAAATTTTGACAATTATTGACTATTTTTGACCATTT
Organism: Lochmaea crataegi; assembly: GCA_947563755.1. NCBI lineage: Eukaryota > Metazoa > Arthropoda > Insecta > Coleoptera > Chrysomelidae > Lochmaea > Lochmaea crataegi. The sequence goes on along the minus strand of OX387429.1, from coordinate 4,435,197 downwards.
TTTAAAATATTTAACAATTTTTGACAATTTTTAACAATTTTTGACAGATTCTGATAATTATTTACCATTCACGTTTCACACTTCTTAATGACAGTACAAAATTATTACAATTTCAGAATATTTGACAGAAAACAAAACACAAAATTATCTAAGGTAACTTAATAAATATACAAATAAAAAAGAGTGTTATAATGATTATCCCATTTAAAAAGCATTGTACTTTTTCGCACTCTTTTGGGTGTTATAATGAAACTTTTCGCACGCTTTAGACGTATGTATAAAACGTAATTTCGCGTATTTATATGAGTTTGTAAATGCTTAATTTTATTGGTGGTCGTAGATAACATAATTTTATATGAATCTGATATGTATAGAGTATAGAATAGTGTTGTGTAACGTTTTTATAATAAGAACCTATATATAAGTTTTTATAAATAAATGTATTAAATAGAAATCTGTTTATTTTATTATAACCCTCTTTTCAGTCGAGTCTAATCCTCCCGCGAATTTTTGCGGAACTCGGCCCAGCCCGATGGATTCATGCAAGCAAAAAATTAAAACTTAAATTAATGTAAAACTAAAACCATAAAATCATGTAATGTAATGTAGATGTTCGTGCAAGAAACTAAGAGATTGAGATTTAAATTAAAACTAAGAAAGATGGACGACTTTCAACTGAGAAATTAATTTCTTCCATGAATTCGAAACAACGCATGCGTGAAGTCCTGACCACAGTCAGTCAATTTGTGTTAAATTATTTACATGTTTAAATTTTTTTATAATTTACAACTTTATTTTTCGTAAACAAATTGGTTTACTAAATTTAATATTTATCTTCAATTATCTGACAGCTCGATTACTATTGGATGTTTTGACAATGATTGAAGAGAGTCAATATTAACTGGATCAATTAGTGACTTTTACAATCTTGATACACTCGTACTTATAAAAATGAAGTCACATCGCGGAAAAAAAAATGTTGACGATAAAGCTTTGAAGGTAAAATTATTTCTGACCATAAATAAAGTAATTTAACAGTTTAACGCTCCGTGGAATTCTTCAGGATCTTTCTGTAGAAACAACCAACATCTGTATTTACTAAACTTTTGAAGCATCACTACAATTTGATAAATTCAATTGTTATCTTAACCATATCAAATCTACTCACTTTTTATCCATACCTGAAAAGTTTAGGAATTTCATTATTACACTACTTTTAGTGCCTCCCGATATTTTGTTTTTTTTTTCGTTTGGTTTCTTATATCATTTAATAAAAATGCCCGGCTATTTAAAATTCTTATTGGATGACTTCCATTTTGTTAATCTTGCAAGTATTTACGAGGTAAGTTGAAAAATTAATGAAATACCAACAGGGTAGGAAGCTGAGACAACGTACATAAACAAGGTTCACTCCAACCTCCTCCCAGCAGATGCTACTCTTTTTCGGGATTTTTAAGAACCTAGCGATAGACAGATACCGAGTGTCTTTTTAGTTTCAAGGTATGAGCGTAGCTAGTAGTATACAGGCTGGACTCTCTTTGCAGTGAATTATTAGTTAGAGTAGGAGAAGCATTCTTTGAAGAACAATTAGTGGAAAGTGCGGTGCCTCAGGGTTCTGTTCTGGGACCTTTGCTATTTATAGCTTACACCAGCGATCTTCCTTTTCACGTTTCAAGCAAAATATCTTTCTACGCAGATAACATAAAAATTTATTTAAATCCAATAACCAGTTATCTCTTCAGTACGATTTAAACTCTATCTCGCTATGGTGTTCCCAATGGTTGCTCCCTCTCAATGCTGCTAAGTGCGTCGTGCTTCGAATCGGTAAAAACATCCCATAACCAGTACGATTTAAACTCTATCTCGCTATGGTGTTCCCAATGGTTGCTCCCTCTCAATGCTGCTAAGTGCGTCGTGCTTCGAATCGGTAAAAACATCCCATAACCAGTACGATTTAAACTCTATCTCGCTATGGTGTTCCCAATGGTTGCTCCCTCTCAATGCTGCTAAGTGCGTCGTGCTTCGAATCGGTAAAAACATCCCATAACCAGTTATCTCTTCAGTACGATTTAAACTCTATCTCGCTATGGTGTTCCCAATGGTTGCTCCCTCTCAATGCTGCTAAGTGCGTTGTGCTTCGAATCGGTAAAAACATCCCATAACCAGTACTACGATTTAAACTCTATCTCGCTATGGTGTTCCTAATGGTTGCTCCCTCTCAATGCTGCTAAGTGCGTCGTGCTTCGAATCGGTAAAAACATCCCATAACCAGTACGATTCAAACTCTATCTCGCTATGGTGTTCCCAATGGTTGCTCCCTCTCAATGCTGCTAAGTGCGTTGTGCTTCGAATCGGTAAAAACATCCCATAACCAGTACGATTTAAACTCTATCTCGCTATGGTGTTCCCAATGGTTGCTCCCTCTCAATGCTGCTAAGTGCGTCGTGCTTCGAATCGGTAAAAACATCCCATAACCAGTTATCTCTTCAGTACGATTTAAACTCTATCTCGCTATGGTGTTCCCAATGGTTGCTCCCTCTCAATGCTGCTAAGTGCGTTGTGCTTCGAATCGGTAAAAACATCCAATAACCAGTACTACGATTTAAACTCTATCTCGCTATGGTGTTCCCAATGGTTGCTCCCTCTCAATGCTGCTAAGTGCGTCGTGCTTCGAATCGGTAAAAACATCCCATAACCAGTACGATTTAAACTCTATCTCGCTATGGTGTTCCCAATGGTTGCTCCCTCTCAATGCTGCTAAGTGCGTTGTGCTTCGAATCGGTAAAAACATCCCATAACCAGTACGATTTAAACTCTATCTCGCTATGGTGTTCCCAATGGTTGCTCCTTCTCAATGCTGCTAAGTGCGTAGTGCTTCGAATCGGTAAAAACAACCCACTTCTGCCGTACTTCATAAACGGTCAAACTTTAAACTCCGTATTCTCTCAAAATGACTTAGGAATTATTATTATCAGTAGTCTTACTTGGTCCGACCATATTTTATCAATAACCAAACGTACTAACACCAGGCTGTATCTTATACGGAAGTGTTTTTTGAGAGTTACATTTCAATCGTTTTGTAAACTTTACACCATGTATGTAAGACCCATTCTTGAATATGCGGGACCCGCCTGGTATCCTGACTTGATTCGTGATAGAAGTTTATTAGAAGACGTTCAAAGAAAACCCACTCGACTTCTCTTGGGGCTGAGAAGACCTTATGAAGAGACTTGTTATTGCCAACTTAACTTCTTTTGAACTTCGACGTCACTGTGGATATCTTATCAGATCAAGACAACATTTTTTGACTAATAGAGTTTTTGAAGCCTGGAATAATCTCGATGTTGACATTATTTCTGCTTCTTCTACCAACACATTTAAAAATAGACTGAACCGCCTTATATATTGTAACGGTAAATGTTGCTTTTAGTTGGGCGCCAATTTGTAACGGTAAATGTCTGTACCCCACAAAGGGCACCAGCTCGAAGGGCTCCGGCTAGAGACTCCTCTCAAGGGTGATTCGACCCCAAGTTTATGTCACACAAGGATAACAGAAGGGTTGTAAAAGTTGAGGGCGCCACTACCTTTTTAACGATAAAAACTACAAAAAACTAAGGCGGAAAAGGTAGAAACGCCTCGTAAAATTTAAATAAGTTAATAATAAAAAAGTTACTAAAAATCACCCCGGGCGATATCTCCCTCAACTTTTATAGTTGAGGATTTAGAAAAATGAAAGATACCGAGTTAAAACAAATTTATTCTGCCACAGGAAATGAACAACGGAATTTAATAGAGGAATTTGTACTTTTATAGGTACTTAGTTTAGATGAAGTGGTTTCCTGGAGAAGAAGTCAGGTCTTGATCTGAACTGATGTGTTCTGTTCTAGGGCGGTATTTTGGGGTTCTATCCTTGGCTTTATATCCTCGGGTTGTATCCTAGGCTATATTCTTGGGGTTATATTCTAGCCTAGGGTTATATTCTCGGCGTTAAATTCTTGCCTAGGGGCAGTGCTTACCTAGAAGTACAGGTGGATCAGGGATATGTAGGAACTTGAATGTAATGGCACATTATGTTGGTCAGCTTTTCAGGTTAAAGAAAAGGAAGGCAGTTATTTGAAAGTCGAAAAATTGATTTAATTCACTGAAAGCTTTCCAACATTATATGTTCCAAGTTAAAACAGTAAAAATAGCAATTATCGGCTAAATTAAAAAAATATACTAATGATCCGAAAGAAACTAATCATAGGAAAAAGTTATTTATTTAGTTATATGAAAAAATATCGTGCTTAGGAAATATATGGAACCGGCACTGGCGTTACGAAAGAATATTTTATAGGTTAATAGTAATTTATAAAAATGTTATTTTATAATTAAGAGTTATTTCGCAACTGAAAAAGCTTGAAAATGTTTGTATAAAAGTAAAACAGTGAATTATAAAAGAATATTTGGCTTAAAACTACCATATTAGTATAAAAGAACAGTTTATGACCACGGGTTGAATTTAATTTCGTCTATCTCTGTAAAAAAATAAAGAATGCATACGAAAATTATATCAGACAGTACTTTAGAAGAAGCTTATTAATTATAAATTATGATTTTGAACTTACCACAGCAAAATTCATAAGATAGGTACTTAAGATATGAAAGATAGCGAAAGATGATCTGTCCCTTTAGGCGGTCGATAACAGAAAGTGGTGTTTCACGTGGCGATGTGCAAAAAATGGAAGCGTCCGTTGGCAGACGTCAATTGTCTAACGGTCAGGGTTGAAGAGTTTGGGATCACAGAACTATAAGTGGATGTGGCTAGTGACGACGAGCGCTAATTAAAAGGATTTATTCTGTAAAATCGAAACAGGTCGATAGACATGTTACAATATCAATAACTTTCAATTTAATATTTATCTTAATACGAATTATTGCACTTTTGTTTTGATATCTTTTCTTCTTTTTTTTTAATTATTTTGTTCATTTCAATTTATGTAGGTATTAATTTTGTAGTAGGTAATTGATTTGCATATTATTTTCTGCTTTTGGGTAAAATAGGGACTTGTCTCTGCCCTTTTTTATATGTAATATTAATAATAACATAACATCATTAACGCAACCTTGTAAAAAATTTTCATTCGGTTATTTCTCAACTCTACTTACAGGAGTGCGTTTATATTACACTATTAAATTCACAAATCGAGACATAAAAATTAAAAAATCTTAATAAACCTAATACAAAAGGATTACAAATATTACAAAATTTGTAATTATTTCTTTTTGTTTTGATTTATAAGTTTTGTTTAGGATTCCATTTATTAACAAAATGCTTTGTTTTTGTACGTAAAACGAATTCTAAAGTATGGCCTCGTTGTACTAAATTCTGATGATCCAAAGTTCAGGAGATCTTCAGTTCAAAATTGATCTACGTTCATTTTTAAAAGCTTTATTGAACTATTCAGTTAACTGATCCCTGATTAAGGTTTTTATTACTCTCTGTATATTTCAAACAAACTGTAATAAATAAGTTTCCCATATGGTGTATACGTTGGGGATGACACTGTATATTAGCACAAACCAGTGACAAAATTCTCAATCACCTTATACTCAATTTTCTTAACATTGTTTGGCTTTGTACAAACATTGTTGTTGACACATGTTACACCATTCAAAATTTAAAAAGAAGTTACTGATTATACTTATAGAGACTTAAAACTAATTAGTCGACAGTGTTTGAAACATAGAAATGTCTCAATTAATATATTCAATTATTGCAAAGTACCACTCAGATCATTTTCAAAAGCTCTTGACAAATATGTAACCATAATCTATTGGCTTCAGCTATAAAAGCAGAATGAAAAAAAGGGAGTTAGATTCAATTGCAACACTAAGTAGCTTATGTTGGTAAAAATCCCCTAACCACAGACCGTTTTATATAACGGGCGACTCGTTTTCCAGGAGAACAAACCCTAAAAACCACCATTAGGATTAAAAGATTAAAGGTACTGAATGTAAGTGCATTAGCATTTTTACAACGGTAATTTTGTTAATCCGCGTGTTGGGCGACTTATTTCGGATATTTGCACAAAATATATGAAGTATTAAGAATAAAAATAATTTTATAGATAAGAATGAAACTACCTGAGTTGACAAATATAATGTAGACTTGTTTATGACTCCAAAAAAAGTTTATAAACGGTTAAAATTTTACTAATTTCCAATAAGCCATTTAATAATTATGAATAAAAAACCCTTTTTACTTCCTGACCTTATAGCTCGTTAAAGAAAAGGTAAGGAAAAAATTGTATATGAAGTACTATATAATTTTTGGTCTCTATCATTTCCCAAGTTTTTGGTACGAAGTCCTGGGACACCTTGTTAAGATTTTTCATGTCTGTCACAAGATAAACAAATGAATAGGCTATAACTCCTAGTTAAATAAGTATAGAAACCACGAGGGAGTTCAAAATTTAAAATATCGTTTCTCGTAGGTTATTTTAATATTTATTATTCAATAAACAATAACTATACACAACAATCAATTTAACTTTCACAAAATACCGCTTACCAAATCATATTTCAATACTATAAACAAAAACCACTTATTACGTAAACTGATATTCACCTCAAGAGGCCTAACTTCCTTTTGTAACAGGCTCTGCACGTCTTCAAAATACAACGAGCTATCATGCTGGTAGTGTTTTATAATCAAAATTACGTTGTTGTTTAAAAAGAATTTTAAAGTGCCAGGGCGGAGCAGTTCTTTCTTTAACCAAACAACAAAAGAGAAAAAAAATAAAGGGTTAGGAAAAAATGCTGGTGGTGATATTTTTCACATGGATGATCAATTTAAACGACAACTATTTTAGTATTAAAAACAATGGATATTAAGGTTCGAAAACGTTTATGCTCTTAATTTGTTCTGATATTTATTGATTCCATACAATTCATATAGCATGTGCCACGCCTAACGATATTATTCTTATTTCACTGAATTTCAATAGGTATTATCACTTCAGAAAGGCATTATAGTTCAACGGATCATATGCAGATTTATTGACTGCTGTAGTTAATTTTTTGGCTGAGCTTTTTTTATGTCTCCGCATATTGTTAGTAAAAGTGGACAAACTCTGGCAACAACTCAGTGCAACAAACATTTAAATAATATGTCATTTAGAAACATTCTAATATCTATTGTGGTATATTTCTGGCATATTTTTACAAGATAATACAATACAATAAAACATTTTGTAGTATTAACCCCAACAGAACATGAACTGTGTTTAAATTAAACTCATTGATCCTTCAACCTTTTAGTGTTGGGGGGCGAATACTATCTAGTTATCCCCGGGCGCATAGTAGCCTTGGTACTCCACTGCCTTTTAAGTACAAAATTTAATGAAGAATTGCAGATAACAGTCTTTAGCTGGAAATGGAGAGTATTTCAAGAATATTGTACAATAAAACTTACGAACCAAGGGTACCACGCCACTGGCTTATTAGAATTTTACAAAATTAATGACTTTGTACCTTTTCCTTAGTCTCAGCATGGCCATTATTTGCCGAGTCTTCGGCCACCATACCGAAGAAGCTTATGCTTTGGCGGGCTTCTTTACATTATTTTTCTTTAATAACTTTTGCTCGTTTTCAATTGCATATTGGCCTTATTCATTTTCAGCTCTCAAACTTTCCGGTTGAAACTCATTAGATCTCTTAGGGCCGGTTGTACAATCTGAGTTTAAGCCAGGCTCAAATTTGAGTCTAGCTAGCTTAGTATTTTTTAAGATAAAAATCCATCATACCAGTTTTTAAATTTGCGGATTTCCCTTACGGAGCTAATTCCAAAACTGTATCACAAGTTGATTCAAATTGGTACAGGGTGGACAAAAACGCAAAAGTTGTTTATTTTAATCCTAGCCGCTCGACTAAACAGAAGAAGTATTTCTGGCCATTTGCTTTTCAATTTGACTTTAAAAACTGTCATAAATATCCAAATACAATTCCGTATTGTTAATGTAATTTACCATATCGTATTTAACAAACTCTTTTGTTAAAATGCCTTCAGCTGAAAGTGGGAGAATTAAAATTTTAATGATAGGATGCGGAGTCACCAAGAGGTATGCACATTAAGCGTTATTTTATGAACGCACTGTATATTTCGCGAGCGTGCATATCATTGATTACTAATTTATTTGGTGTAGTAGCAGCGATAGGTATAGAGATGCAAATCGGTTCTCGACAAAATATTCCGTCTGTTTTTACCAACGTGATGAAAAGCGAGAACGAATTTAGCCGGTCGTACGTACAATCAACAGGTGTCTGCGGCTCTCCCTTTAGAGTGGATCCTTCTTGCTTGCTGTAACCTAGAGAAGCAAACTGCAGAACACATCCTACACCTGTGCGATGGAATGGTGAATGTGTGGTTTCTTGTCCTAGGTGATGGGAAGCCACCGGCAAGAAACTACATGAAAGGTTCAGCCTCGTGGCTAATTGGCTAGATACAAAGAGTCGGCCGGGACAATGTAATCTAGATTCAGATGACCACAATAGATCTGATAAGATCCAAATAGCCATATCATCAAATCTAATCTAAATTAAATTTTCATCTCTCTCTAGAAATTTATTTCTTTTTGTATTTAGGAATCAGAACCCATAACTCATTATTGAAGGCATGGAGTCAACGGTATACCTTGGCGAGTATTATACAAATAGTTACTTTATAAGTACTGTAAATAGTTTGTAGTTATTTTGAGATTTGTGGATGTGGAGTATTAACTTAGATGAAATTGGCGGTTTTAGGGAATAATGGGTTGATGATGAGGTTTTTAAAAGGCAGTATAAGTTTTATATAAAATATACAATTTAATACATATTAAAGTGGATATTAGAATTAAATAAATTTTTTTCTATTACAACAGAAAACAGAAACTCGCAAAAAAAGATAATCTAAAATTACACTTGCAATAATAGGGAACTTGACTAAAATTTTAATTAGCAAAAAGGTGCTATAAATGAATGAAACTATTTTTTTTTGTCACAAACAACCACTATAACGAATTTAAAATGCGGAAAATTCAAATTATTTGAAGCTTTTGTAAACGCATTGCTACTAGTTGTGACGTAGAACAGTAATATTTCGGTACTGCGCGTGCGTCCATGCGACAAGGATCGAATGTATACCACCAAAATAGCCATTATTGCTTTTTTTTGTTTACTTGAGTGTTTCCACGAGTTTTTTTGTATTTTCGGTTCATTCTGATTTATTAGACTTTGTGAAATTTTGTTTGAGTCCATAATATTTTTAACATGACTGAAGAAATGTTCTTCAAGAGGAAAGGGTGAATGGTAAAGGGGAAGGGTGAAGGAAATGGTTATTTTTCCTTCCCCTTCTTGAAGAACATTAGTATTGAAAATTTGGCATCAGCACAACAGACAAACATACTAACTACTCTCGTAGCTGGGCATACTACTGTCCTACGTCACTCACTTTGGCGCGTTATGGAGGTCGTTTCAATAATTTTAAATAACACGGAACTTTAAACTATGTTTTCCACGTTAATATTGATTAAAAAAAAACTTCGAAAATTAGGATTTTTAGACGACACTTAATGATATTATTGAATAAAAAAATAATTGGAAAGCTCCCTATAAAGCAAATTTGTTGGCTAAATAAAATCTCGAATGATCATAATTAATGTTTCTTTTGTAAAACGCTGTTTTTTGTCTAAAGCAGCTATAATAAATTAATATTATTATTGTAGAAAATGAGAGTGATGGATTATAGTTGAACAGAAATTATCTTTGTGTTGTAGGATGGTAAAAAAATTAAAATATTTTATTATTTTGAAAATACATAAAAACGTTAATTCTTAGTTAAATAATTTACAGTAGGTATTTATTAAAACATGGAATAATCTACTGCTGATAAAAAAAAAACTAACAAATGAAGATTGCTGTGATGTGACGATTTTTTATACACAAATATTTACAATCAGTTGAGCTATAACGAGAATATTGAGCTTGAACCACAAATATTTTTTTAATGCTAACAAAAATTGAAATTACATTGAACAAAGGTAATACTTTCTGGGATTCAGAATATTTTTTGCTTTAAGAAATCATTTTTTTAAATATGTTGTATATATATGTTAATTATTATAAAATATTTATAAATAAAACTAGCTTAAAGTTCAATGTAATAACCAATAGGTAGAAAATCTAACATATCTATTCACAATAAAATGGCACTGATAAGTTCATTAAGACTAAAGTCATCAGAGTAATAGAAAAGGCTATATGAGAAATCAGAATTGATAACAGACTACTAAATATTAACATTCTGAATATCCAATACCAACTCAACCCAAATATCAAGTTTCTTACTCCCATACATTTGGAGGCCTGGGGGGGTCAACACCTAGTCGAGACCCCCCTACATTTAATGTGATATCCTACTTACGGTACGATGTACGCAAAGGAACCAATCCAGCAAGAGTTATTGTATCATTTATGATTGTTAAGTTTAGTCTTGGATTTTTAAACGATGCATTAATGGGCAATTTCAAAACAATTTAATTCTTTTTTGCGCTTAAGGTCCCTCAGAATTAAATGTCCTGAAGTGCCCCAGTTGTCCACCTCCCGTGGCTGTCCTGATTTAATCATTAGATATGTAGAAACTGTACTTTAATCATATAAATTAAGATACAAGTTTACATCCAATAGGAGAGCAATATTCGATATGAATATGACTTCTTGTCTCACAGTTTTTAAATTATTATTGACAGTTCTCTGCAGTTTACTCCTAAGTTTTTGACATTTGTGCATCTAACAATAACATTAAAGAATGAGTATTTAATGGCTATCAAGACACTCGTATTCATTACAACACTCGCTTGCGGTTCTTGATTAATTTTCATACTCATGTCTCAATAATCATCATTAAATGCTCAATAAATTACAAACTACTATTCAATTACGAAAAATTAAATATATAGGTAATTAATTCACACCGCGGAATTTTTGTTACCTTTAGCATTTTTATACCCGTCGTAGCTTCTAAAGGAAAGGTCCAATTCGAAGAATTTAAAGAGGAATTTACATCTATCTACATAATCAATCTTGTATATGAAACTATTTAGTTGGATAAGGATTAATGTCATGATACGAATGTCATTATTAATCATGTTATTGCGACTTACATATATAAGCTAGACATATAGCCTCACGGATTTTTTTGTGGCTAATGTTGAGTACTGTAAACATGTACTACATAATTTTAGTTCTAGTTAATAGCATCTCTAATTTTTTTTGAAAAAATGTTTCAAGTAATTGTTTAGTTCTGAATTTGCAGACGTATGCCTAAACCTTATTGGATCAAATAATTCTGCATATAACTGAAAGACGCAGCTTTCCATTCATCAAAAAATATTCAGGGTTTTTTATTTAAAAACTTGCCATTTTGCTTTTCAGTTAACCGAAAAGGAACAAAAACTTTGATAAATTTTATTATTGTGAATTACTACGATAAAAACCGCACATACCAAGTGGCGTAGCTAAGCTTTGAAAAGGGGGGAGCAGCTAGCTCCCGAAGCTAGAAAACATCGAGGTTCATTTAAAAACATAAAGAAAAACATCAAGTGTAAGATATCCAACTATAAATTTTAATATCAATCTGCATATTAGAATATGGAATACATAATCATTCATATGATAGACGCATGTTAAAAATTAAGAACAATATTTATTTAAATAATTTTTAACATCAATTATTCTATCAATAACTTCATATTCGCCTTGAGTCTCACAGTCTATAAATGTAACTGATATTTTATGGTAACTAAAACGAGTAAACAATGACCTACATATTATTTTTTCAATGTATCTAGAAAAAACCGCATCGATCGTTGTACCATATCTCGTAGTTGGTATATTTCTATCATTTTTCATTTCAAGATTAAATACTTATCTCAAGTAATCAGTAAGTGGAGCAGATTCCTCTCTTGTCTACTATTGATTCAGTAAACACATAGAGATTCTACACCACATAGAGACGACGTATCGATTTAGCCTACTAGGGATAAATTCAACTCACTGTATCCTATTCTTATTCATATCTATAATTTTGAAGTCCAATATAAGTTCAAGCTACCGGGGCCCTTGTCCATCTAGCTACGCTACTGCATGTACGTCTTTATTCGTTCAAAAGCTTTTAGTATGCCGGAAAATATAATGGGACACCCGGTATTATAAGCATTTTAGACATTTTTAAAATGCTCTTTTTAGTATGTTTTAGAAATATCCATATTACGGTATCATCAGTGAAACTGTTATAAACCTTAAAGATTTAAGAAACATATTAAAACATATACAGGGTGGTCCTCAAACATAGAAGTAAAAAAAATAATTATCATACACACCACTAATTAAATAGTAATCACTAAAATGTGATTATCTCTAAAACCGTTTTGGGATACTAACAAATATACCTTTTTTTGTTAAAATGATGTGGCTTTAATATTTGTTAACAAAAGTAGCGCTAAATTTAGCGTACATTTATGCCGCATACGTGCATACATACAAAATACATCGAAATAGGTACAAAATTATGATTTCTCATATCCAAAAACCCTTACCGTTAAAGTTATTGTAAAAAATTAAAATCTCATGTCTAACACCCTGTATCTCTTAATATCAACATTTTATTAAAGCTAGTTGGTTTAAATCGCAATATTTTAAAGTGAAGATTGTACTGTACTTCTATGTACAATTACTTAAGGACTACCCTGTAGAAGAGCCCACAGAAAATTATACTTTTTGTCGTGAACTAAATGTTTGGGGTGAATTTTTTTTTAGCTGAAACCAGTTCCAAAAAATAATTCGTTTTTTCAGTATATAGATGCCTCCCCAAATACAAAATCACAAAAAACTTTCTGCGGAAATGCATCATTTTCCCTACTTTAGAATATCTGAAACTGATAAATAATATAAACTATGTAAAAATTGAGTTTAATCCTCTTCCCGACCTTTAACACAGATCAATGAATAATATCTATTCTTATCAGCTTAATATCGCTTCAAAAATCTCAAGAGACAAACGGTTTTGTACACGCCTGTTTTTATCAATAAATGAAAATGGTATTTTTCCGCAAGAAGTTTTTTGCGTGTTTATGTTTAGAAAATTGTCTAAAATGTAAAAAATAATCGTATTTTCTTGTAACTGGTTTCAGTTATTCTGAAGTCGAAAAAATGAAAATTATTCATTTCCGCGAAAAAAAAATTCGAGTCTTTCCGTTTGGAAAAGGTTCCAAATAGTAAATAAACGAATATTTCTTACATAACTGATTTCAGCTAAACGAAAGTTAATCCTTCGAATCATTCTAAATTCCACAATATTTAATCAATAAATGAAAATGGTATTTTTCCGCAAGAAGTTTTTTGCGTGTTTATGTTTAGAAAATTGTCTAAAATGTAAAACAGAAACGTATTTTCTTGTAACTGGTTTCAGCTATTCTAAAGTCGAAAAAATGAAAATTATGCATTTCCGCAAAAAAAATTCGACTTTTTCTGTTTAGAAAACGTTCCAAATAGTAAATAAACGAATATTTCTTACATAACTGATTTCAGCTAAACGAAAGTTTATCCTTCGAATCATTCTAAATTCTACAATATTTAATCAATAAATGAAAATGGTATTTTTCCGCAAGAAGTTTTTTGCGTGTTTATGTTTAGAAAATTGTCTAAAATGTAAAACAGAAACGTATTTTCTTGTAACTGGTTTCAGTTATTCTGAAGTCGAAAAAATGAAAATTATTCATTTCCGCGAAAAAAAAATTCGAGTCTTTCTGTTTGGAAAAGGTTCCAAATAGTAAATAAACGAATATTTCTTACATAACTGATTTCAGCTAAACGAAAGTTTATCCTTCAAATCATTCTAAATTCTACAATATTTAATCAATAAATGAAAATGGTATTTTTCCGCAAGAAGTTTTTTGCGTGTTTATGTTTAGAAAATTGTCTAAAATGTAAAACAGAAACGTATTTTCTTGTAACTGGTTTCAGTTATTCTGAAGTCGAAAAAATGAAAATTATTCATTTCCGCGAAAAAAAAATTCGAGTCTTTCTGTTTGGAAAAGGTTCCAAATAGTAAATAAACGAATATTTCTTCATAACTGATTTCAGCTAAACGAAAGTTTATCCTTCGAATCATTCTAAATTCTACAATATTTAATCAATAAATGAAAATGGTATATTTCCGCAAGAAGTTTTTTGCGTGTTTATGTTTAGAAAATTGTCTAAAATGTAAAAAATAATCGTATTTTCTTGTAACTGGTTTCAGTTATTCTGAAGTCGAAAAAATGAAAATTATGCATTTCCGCAAAAAAAATTCGACTTTTTCTGTTTAGAAAACGTTCCAAATAGTAAATAAACGAATATTTCTTACATAACTGATTTCAGCTAAACGAAAGTTTATCCTTCGAATCATTCTAAATTCTACAATATTTAATCAATAAATGAAAATGGTATATTTCCGCAAGAAGTTTTTTGCGTGTTTATGTTTAGAAAATTGTCTAAAATGTAAAAAATAATCGTATTTTCTTGTAACTGGTTTCAGTTATTCTGAAGTCGAAAAAATGAAAATTATTCATTTCCGCGAAAAAAAAATTCGAGTCTTTCTGTTTGGAAAAGGTTCCAAATAGTAAATAAACGAATATTTCTTACATAACTGATTTCAGCTAAACGAAAGTTTATCCTTCGAATCATTCTAAATTCTACAATATTTAATCAATAAATGAAAATGGTATATTTCCGCAAGAAGTTTTTTGCGTGTTTATGTTTAGAAAATTGTCTAAAATGTAAAAAATAATCGTATTTTCTTGTAACTGGTTTCAGTTATTCTGAAGTCGAAAAAATGAAAATTATTCATTTCCGCGAAAAAAAAATTCGAGTCTTTCTGTTTGGAAAAGGTTCCAAATAGTAAATAAACGAATATTTCTTACATAACTGATTTCAGCTAAACGAAAGTTTATCCTTCGAATCATTCTAAATTCTACAATATTTAATCAATAAATGAAAATGGTATATTTCCGCAAGAAGTTTTTTGCGTGTTTATGTTTAGAAAATTGTCTAAAATGTAAAAAATAATCGAATTTTCTTGTAACTGGTTTCAGTTATTCTGAAGTCGAAAAAATGAAAATTATTCATTTCCGCGAAAAAAAAATTCGAGTCTTTCTGTTTGGAAAAGGTTCCAAATAGTAAATAAACGAATATTTCTTACATAACTGATTTCAGCTAAACGAAAGTTCCTTCGAATCATTCTAAATTCTACAATATTTAATCAATAAATGAAAATGGTATTTTTCCGCAAGAAGTTTTTTGCGTGTTTATGTTTAGAAAATTGTCTAAAATGTAAAACAGAAACGTATTTTCTTGTAACTGGTTTCAGTTATTCTGAAGTCGAAGAAATGAAAATTATTCATTTCCGCGAAAAAAAAATTCGAGTCTTTCTGTTTGGAAAAGGTTCCAAATAGTAAATAAACGAATATTTCTTACATAACTGATTTCAGCTAAACGAAAGTTAATCCTTCAAATCATTCTAAATTCCACAATATTTAATCAATAAATGAAAATGGTATTTTTCCGCAAGAAGTTTTTTGCGTGTTTATGTTTAGAAAATTGTCTAAAATGTAAAAAATAATCGTATTTTCTTGTAACTGGTTTCAGTTTTTCTGAAGTCGAAAAAATGAAAATTATTCATTTCCGCGAGAAAAAAAATTCGAGTCTTTCTGTTTAGAAAAGGTTCCAAATAGTAAATAAACGAATATTTCTTACATAACTGATTTCAGCTAAACGAAAGTTTATCCTTCGAATCATTCTAAATTCTACAATATTTAATCAATAAATGAAAATGGTATATTTCCGCAAGAAGTTTTTTGCGTGTTTATGTTTAGAAAATTGTCTAAAATGTAAAAAATAATCGAATTTTCTTGTAACTGGTTTCAGTTATTCTGAAGTCGAAAAAATGAAAATTATTCATTTCCGCGAAAAAAAAATTCGAGTCTTTCTGTTTGGAAAAGGTTCCAAATAGTAAATAAACGAATATTTCTTACATAACTGATTTCAGCTAAACGAAAGTTCCTTCGAATCATTCTAAATTCTACAATATTTAATCAATAAATGAAAATGGTATTTTTCCGCAAGAAGTTTTTTGCGTGTTTATGTTTAGAAAATTGTCTAAAATGTAAAACAGAAACGTATTTTCTTGTAACTGGTTTCAGTTATTCTGAAGTCGAAGAAATGAAAATTATTCATTTCCGCGAAAAAAAAATTCGAGTCTTTCTGTTTGGAAAAGGTTCCAAATAGTAAATAAACGAATATTTCTTACATAACTGATTTCAGCTAAACGAAAGTTAATCCTTCGAATCATTCTAAATTCCACAATATTTAATCAATAAATGAAAATGGTATTTTTCCGCAAGAAGTTTTTTGCGTGTTTATGTTTAGAAAATTGTCTAAAATGTAAAAAATAATCGTATTTTCTTGTAACTGGTTTCAGTTTTTCTGAAGTCGAAAAAATGAAAATTATTCATTTCCGCGAGAAAAAAAATTCGAGTCTTTCTGTTTAGAAAAGGTTCCAAATAGTAAATAAACGAATATTTCTTACATAACTGATTTCAGCTAAACGAAAGTTTATCCTTCGAATCATTCTAAATTCTACAATATTTAATCAATAAATGAAAATGGTATATTTCCGCAAGAAGTTTTTTGCGTGTTTATGTTTAGAAAATTGTCTAAAATGTAAAAAATAATCGAATTTTCTTGTAACTGGTTTCAGTTATTCTGAAGTCGAAAAAATGAAAATTATTCATTTCCGCGAAAAAAAAATTCGAGTCTTTCTGTTTGGAAAAGGTTCCAAATAGTAAATAAACGAATATTTCTTACATAACTGATTTCAGCTAAACGAAAGTTTATCCTTCGAATCATTCTAAATTCTACAATATTTAATCAATAAATGAAAATGGTATTTTTCCGCAAGAAGTTTTTTGCGTGTTTATGTTTAGAAAATTGTCTAAAATGTAAAACAGAAACGTATTTTCTTGTAACTGGTTTCAGTTATTCTGAAGTCGAAAAAATGAAAATTATTCATTTCCGCGAAAAAAAAATTCGAGTCTTTCTGTTTGGAAAAGGTTCCAAATAGTAAATAAACGAATATTTCTTACATAACTGATTTCAGCTAAACGAAAGTTTATCCTTCGAATCATTCTAAATTCTACAATATTTAATCAATAAATGAAAATGGTATATTTCCGCAAGAAGTTTTTTGCGTGTTTATGTTTAGAAAATTGTCTAAAATGTAAAAAATAAACGTATTTTCTTGTAACTGGTTTCAGTTATTCTGAAGTCGAAAAAATGAAAATTATTCATTTCCGCGAAAAAAAATTCGAGTCTTTCTGTTTGGAAAAGGTTCCAAATAGTAAATAAACGAATATTTCTTACATAACTGATTTCAGCTAAACGAAAGTTTATCCTTCGAATCATTCTAAATTCTACAATATTTAATCAATAAATGAAAATGGTATATTTCCGCAAGAAGTTTTTTGCGTGTTTATGTTTAGAAAATTGTCTAAAATGTAAAAAATAATCGTATTTTCTTGTAACTGGTTTCAGTTATTCTGAAGTCGAAAAAATGAAAATTATTCATTTCCGCGAAAAAAAAATTCGAGTCTTTCTGTTTGGAAAAGGTTCCAAATAGTAAATAAACGAATATTTCTTACATAACTGATTTCAGCTAAACGAAAGTTCCTTCGAATCATTCTAAATTCTACAATATTTAATCAATAAATGAAAATGGTATTTTTCCGCAAGAAGTTTTTTGCGTGTTTATGTTTAGAAAATTGTCTAAAATGTAAAACAGAAACGTATTTTCTTGTAACTGGTTTCAGTTATTCTGAAGTCGAAGAAATGAAAATTATTCATTTCCGCGAAAAAAAAATTCGAGTCTTTCTGTTTGGAAAAGGTTCCAAATAGTAAATAAACGAATATTTCTTACATAACTGATTTCAGCTAAACGAAAGTTAATCCTTCGAATCATTCTAAATTCCACAATATTTAATCAATAAATGAAAATGGTATTTTTCCGCAAGAAGTTTTTTGCGTGTTTATGTTTAGAAAATTGTCTAAAATGTAAAAAATAATCGTATTTTCTTGTAACTGGTTTCAGTTTTTCTGAAGTCGAAAAAATGAAAATTATTCATTTCCGCGAGAAAAAAAATTCGAGTCTTTCTGTTTAGAAAAGGTTCCAAATAGTAAATAAACGAATATTTCTTACATAACTGATTTCAGCTAAACGAAAGTTTATCCTTCGAATCATTCTAAATTCTACAATATTTAATCAATAAATGAAAATGGTATATTTCCGCAAGAAGTTTTTTGCGTGTTTATGTTTAGAAAATTGTCTAAAATGTAAAAAATAATCGAATTTTCTTGTAACTGGTTTCAGTTATTCTGAAGTCGAAAAAATGAAAATTATTCATTTCCGCGAAAAAAAAATTCGAGTCTTTCTGTTTGGAAAAGGTTCCAAATAGTAAATAAACGAATATTTCTTACATAACTGATTTCAGCTAAACGAAAGTTTATCCTTCGAATCATTCTAAATTCTACAATATTTAATCAATAAATGAAAATGGTATATTTCCGCAAGAAGTTTTTTGCGTGTTTATGTTTAGAAAATTGTCTAAAATGTAAAAAATAAACGTATTTTCTTGTAACTGGTTTCAGTTATTCTGAAGTCGAAAAAATGAAAATTATTCATTTCCGCGAAAAAAAATTCGAGTCTTTCTGTTTGGAAAAGGTTCCAAATAGTAAATAAACGAATATTTCTTACATAACTGATTTCAGCTAAACGAAAGTTTATCCTTCGAATCATTCTAAATTCTACAATATTTAATCAATAAATGAAAATGGTATATTTCCGCAAGAAGTTTTTTGCGTGTTTATGTTTAGAAAATTGTCTAAAATGTAAAAAATAATCGTATTTTCTTGTAACTGGTTTCAGTTATTCTGAAGTCGAAAAAATGAAAATTATTCATTTCCGCGAAAAAAAAATTCGAGTCTTTCTGTTTGGAAAAGGTTCCAAATAGTAAATAAACGAATATTTCTTACATAACTGATTTCAGCTAAACGAAAGTTCCTTCGAATCATTCTAAATTCTACAATATTTAATCAATAAATGAAAATGGTATTTTTCCGCAAGAAGTTTTTTGCGTGTTTATGTTTAGAAAATTGTCTAAAATGTAAAACAGAAACGTATTTTCTTGTAACTGGTTTCAGTTATTCTGAAGTCGAAGAAATGAAAATTATTCATTTCCGCGAAAAAAAAATTCGAGTCTTTCTGTTTGGAAAAGGTTCCAAATAGTAAATAAACGAATATTTCTTACATAACTGATTTCAGCTAAACGAAAGTTAATCCTTCGAATCATTCTAAATTCCACAATATTTAATCAATAAATGAAAATGGTATTTTTCCGCAAGAAGTTTTTTGCGTGTTTATGTTTAGAAAATTGTCTAAAATGTAAAAAATAATCGTATTTTCTTGTAACTGGTTTCAGTTTTTCTGAAGTCGAAAAAATGAAAATTATTCATTTCCGCGAGAAAAAAAATTCGAGTCTTTCTGTTTAGAAAAGGTTCCAAATAGTAAATAAACGAATATTTCTTACATAACTGATTTCAGCTAAACGAAAGTTTATCCTTCGAATCATTCTAAATTCTACAATATTTAATCAATAAATGAAAATGGTATATTTCCGCAAGAAGTTTTTTGCGTGTTTATGTTTAGAAAATTGTCTAAAATGTAAAAAATAATCGAATTTTCTTGTAACTGGTTTCAGTTATTCTGAAGTCGAAAAAATGAAAATTATTCATTTCCGCGAAAAAAAAATTCGAGTCTTTCTGTTTGGAAAAGGTTCCAAATAGTAAATAAACGAATATTTCTTACATAACTGATTTCAGCTAAACGAAAGTTTATCCTTCGAATCATTCTAAATTCTACAATATTTAATCAATAAATGAAAATGGTATATTTCCGCAAGAAGTTTTTTGCGTGTTTATGTTTAGAAAATTGTCTAAAATGTAAAAAATAAACGTATTTTCTTGTAACTGGTTTCAGTTATTCTGAAGTCGAAAAAATGAAAATTATTCATTTCCGCGAAAAAAAATTCGAGTCTTTCTGTTTGGAAAAGGTTCCAAATAGTAAATAAACGAATATTTCTTACATAACTGATTTCAGCTAAACGAAAGTTTATCCTTCGAATCATTCTAAATTCTACAATATTTAATCAATAAATGAAAATGGTATTTTTCCGCAAGAAGTTTTTTGCGTGTTTATGTTTAGAAAATTGTCTAAAATGTAAAAAATAAACGTATTTTCTTGTAACTGGTTTCAGTTATTCTGAAGTCGAAAAAATGAAAATTATTCATTTCCGCGAAAAAAAATTCGAGTCTTTCTGTTTGGAAAAGGTTCCAAATAGTAAATAAACGAATATTTCTTACATAACTGATTTCAGCTAAACGAAAGTTTATCCTTCGAATCATTCTAAATTCTACAATATTTAATCAATAAATGAAAATGGTATATTTCCGCAAGAAGTTTTTTGCGTGTTTATGTTTAGAAAATTGTCTAAAATGTAAAAAATAATCGTATTTTCTTGTAACTGGTTTCAGTTATTCTGAAGTCGAAAAAATGAAAATTATTCATTTCCGCGAAAAAAAAATTCGAGTCTTTCTGTTTGGAAAAGGTTCCAAATAGTAAATAAACGAATATTTCTTACATAACTGATTTCAGCTAAACGAAAGTTCCTTCGAATCATTCTAAATTCTACAATATTTAATCAATAAATGAAAATGGTATTTTTCCGCAAGAAGTTTTTTGCGTGTTTATGTTTAGAAAATTGTCTAAAATGTAAAACAGAAACGTATTTTCTTGTAACTGGTTTCAGTTATTCTGAAGTCGAAGAAATGAAAATTATTCATTTCCGCGAAAAAAAAATTCGAGTCTTTCTGTTTGGAAAAGGTTCCAAATAGTAAATAAACGAATATTTCTTACATAACTGATTTCAGCTAAACGAAAGTTAATCCTTCGAATCATTCTAAATTCCACAATATTTAATCAATAAATGAAAATGGTATTTTTCCGCAAGAAGTTTTTTGCGTGTTTATGTTTAGAAAATTGTCTAAAATGTAAAAAATAATCGTATTTTCTTGTAACTGGTTTCAGTTTTTCTGAAGTCGAAAAAATGAAAATTATTCATTTCCGCGAGAAAAAAAATTCGAGTCTTTCTGTTTAGAAAAGGTTCCAAATAGTAAATAAACGAATATTTCTTACATAACTGATTTCAGCTAAACGAAAGTTTATCCTTCGAATCATTCTAAATTCTACAATATTTAATCAATAAATGAAAATGGTATATTTCCGCAAGAAGTTTTTTGCGTGTTTATGTTTAGAAAATTGTCTAAAATGTAAAAAATAATCGAATTTTCTTGTAACTGGTTTCAGTTATTCTGAAGTCGAAAAAATGAAAATTATTCATTTCCGCGAAAAAAAAATTCGAGTCTTTCTGTTTGGAAAAGGTTCCAAATAGTAAATAAACGAATATTTCTTACATAACTGATTTCAGCTAAACGAAAGTTTATCCTTCGAATCATTCTAAATTCTACAATATTTAATCAATAAATGAAAATGGTATATTTCCGCAAGAAGTTTTTTGCGTGTTTATGTTTAGAAAATTGTCTAAAATGTAAAAAATAAACGTATTTTCTTGTAACTGGTTTCAGTTATTCTGAAGTCGAAAAAATGAAAATTATTCATTTCCGCGAAAAAAAATTCGAGTCTTTCTGTTTGGAAAAGGTTCCAAATAGTAAATAAACGAATATTTCTTACATAACTGATTTCAGCTAAACGAAAGTTTATCCTTCGAATCATTCTAAATTCTACAATATTTAATCAATAAATGAAAATGGTATATTTCCGCAAGAAGTTTTTTGCGTGTTTATGTTTAGAAAATTGTCTAAAATGTAAAAAATAATCGTATTTTCTTGTAACTGGTTTCAGTTATTCTGAAGTCGAAAAAATGAAAATTATTCATTTCCGCGAAAAAAAAATTCGAGTCTTTCTGTTTGGAAAAGGTTCCAAATAGTAAATAAACGAATATTTCTTACATAACTGATTTCAGCTAAACGAAAGTTCCTTCGAATCATTCTAAATTCTACAATATTTAATCAATAAATGAAAATGGTATTTTTCCGCAAGAAGTTTTTTGCGTGTTTATGTTTAGAAAATTGTCTAAAATGTAAAACAGAAACGTATTTTCTTGTAACTGGTTTCAGTTATTCTGAAGTCGAAGAAATGAAAATTATTCATTTCCGCGAAAAAAAAATTCGAGTCTTTCTGTTTGGAAAAGGTTCCAAATAGTAAATAAACGAATATTTCTTACATAACTGATTTCAGCTAAACGAAAGTTAATCCTTCGAATCATTCTAAATTCCACAATATTTAATCAATAAATGAAAATGGTATTTTTCCGCAAGAAGTTTTTTGCGTGTTTATGTTTAGAAAATTGTCTAAAATGTAAAAAATAATCGTATTTTCTTGTAACTGGTTTCAGTTTTTCTGAAGTCGAAAAAATGAAAATTATTCATTTCCGCGAGAAAAAAAATTCGAGTCTTTCTGTTTAGAAAAGGTTCCAAATAGTAAATAAACGAATATTTCTTACATAACTGATTTCAGCTAAACGAAAGTTTATCCTTCGAATCATTCTAAATTCTACAATATTTAATCAATAAATGAAAATGGTATATTTCCGCAAGAAGTTTTTTGCGTGTTTATGTTTAGAAAATTGTCTAAAATGTAAAAAATAATCGAATTTTCTTGTAACTGGTTTCAGTTATTCTGAAGTCGAAAAAATGAAAATTATTCATTTCCGCGAAAAAAAAATTCGAGTCTTTCTGTTTGGAAAAGGTTCCAAATAGTAAATAAACGAATATTTCTTACATAACTGATTTCAGCTAAACGAAAGTTCCTTCGAATCATTCTAAATTCTACAATATTTAATCAATAAATGAAAATGGTATTTTTCCGCAAGAAGTTTTTTGCGTGTTTATGTTTAGAAAATTGTCTAAAATGTAAAACAGAAACGTATTTTCTTGTAACTGGTTTCAGTTATTCTGAAGTCGAAGAAATGAAAATTATTCATTTCCGCGAAAAAAAAATTCGAGTCTTTCTGTTTGGAAAAGGTTCCAAATAGTAAATAAACGAATATTTCTTACATAACTGATTTCAGCTAAACGAAAGTTAATCCTTCGAATCATTCTAAATTCCACAATATTTAATCAATAAATGAAAATGGTATTTTTCCGCAAGAAGTTTTTTGCGTGTTTATGTTTAGAAAATTGTCTAAAATGTAAAAAATAATCGTATTTTCTTGTAACTGGTTTCAGTTTTTCTGAAGTCGAAAAAATGAAAATTATTCATTTCCGCGAGAAAAAAAATTCGAGTCTTTCTGTTTAGAAAAGGTTCCAAATAGTAAATAAACGAATATTTCTTACATAACTGATTTCAGCTAAACGAAAGTTTATCCTTCGAATCATTCTAAATTCTACAATATTTAATCAATAAATGAAAATGGTATATTTCCGCAAGAAGTTTTTTGCGTGTTTATGTTTAGAAAATTGTCTAAAATGTAAAAAATAATCGAATTTTCTTGTAACTGGTTTCAGTTATTCTGAAGTCGAAAAAATGAAAATTATTCATTTCCGCGAAAAAAAAATTCGAGTCTTTCTGTTTGGAAAAGGTTCCAAATAGTAAATAAACGAATATTTCTTACATAACTGATTTCAGCTAAACGAAAGTTCCTTCGAATCATTCTAAATTCTACAATATTTAATCAATAAATGAAAATGGTATTTTTCCGCAAGAAGTTTTTTGCGTGTTTATGTTTAGAAAATTGTCTAAAATGTAAAAAATAATCGAATTTTCTTGTAACTGGTTTCAGTTATTCTGAAGTCGAAGAAATGAAAATTATTCATTTCCGCGAAAAAAAAATTCGAGTCTTTCTGTTTGGAAAAGGTTCCAAATAGTAAATAAACGAATATTTCTTACATAACTGATTTCAGCTAAACGAAAGTTTATCCTTCGAATCATTCTAAATTCTACAATATTTAATCAATAAATGAAAATGGTATTTTTCCGCAAGAAGTTTTTTGCGTGTTTATGTTTAGAAAATTGTCTAAAATGTAAAACAGAAACGTATTTTCTTGTAACTGGTTTCAACTATTCTAAAGTCGAAAAAATGAAAATTATGCATTTCCGCAAAAAAAATTCGACTTTTTCTGTTTAGAAAACGTTCCAAATAGTAAATAAACGAATATTTCTTACATAACTGATTTCAGCTAAACGAAAGTTGATCCAATGTTTGCCTTCTTCAAACTCATATTGATGGTCCGAAAGGACTTGCTTTTATTTAATATTATCAATAGTACTGGTCTTCAAATTTTCCTTCTTTCTCCATTTTTCTGAAGTGATTGAATTAAAGCACTTTTTAAAATTCTAGAAATTGGGCTAGGTTAGTTGTTTTAACAATATAAAAATATTGTAGAATTGAGCACATATTTCGTTTAATGCACTCTTTATTAAAAGCCGTAGTTATGTGAAGAGAAATTAGGTCATTTTGTTTTATTGAAACAATTTATGCAACAATTTATTAAAAGATAAACAACTAAATCCCGTTATTAAGTATTACCTACGTACACTGTAACAAATTTTTTTTAAATAATTACAATTAAAAAAATAAAATAAAACTTATGTGGTAATATTCCCTTCCTAAAATGCCGTAGTAGTACTAACTTACTATCAGTCTCTCTGGTGCATTATTTACAAATAATCTTAGAAATAGAGATTCGCCTAATTATTAGCAAAATAAATACAATGACTGCCTTTCAAGTTTTTACAAGATTTCGCGATTGAGGTGTTGTTATTTTTATTAAATTTTTTATAATATAAATATACAGGGTGCGGCAGATAAACTGTCGTTTAGAAAGATCTCGAGAACTGAAGGTGTCTGAAAACTGATATGATGGGGTTTTTCATCTTCCGGTTAAATTGGAAATTGTTGATTTTTTTATTTTTAAACCTTGAATTTTTTTCTTATTTTATGAATATTTTAAAAAATTATTGATAGTTCCTTTGTCTATTTTCTACCTTGACTGAAGATGTTATGAGTTGGTTTCAAAACATTCCATATTATATGAATAATATTTTCTATCGTTTTTGTGGAAACTTGAAAGGCCGCCCTCATTTTCAAAATTTATATACTGGCAAAAATTGAACTTTGTGATAAATAAAGATCCGCAAGGTATTTTAAAATATGATGGAAACATTCGCAATTTTATTAATTATATTTCAAGATTTACACAACTTTCTTGGTAGTTTGGTCTCCTTAACTTGTATTATGGTCATTGGAGACGACAAAGAGGAAATAAACGTAAGAATAGATACAGAGAGAATGGAGCAAGTAAAACATTTCCAGTACCTTGGAACAATAATAGACGAAAACTGAACTCAGGAAGCAGATATTAATAATAGAATGGTTAAAACTAACAAACTATACTATGCCATGAATACCAAATTTATAAATAAAAAAGAAATATCTAAAGATACAAAATTAACAGTATTTAAAACAATATATCGACCGATACTTACATATGGATGCGAAACATGGGTGACAACAAAAAAGTAAAATACAGGCGACAGAGATGAAATATTTAAGACGAGTAAGATGTGTAACAAAAGAGGATATAATGAAGAACGTAGATGATATAGGATACAATCAACCTTAGACTTTATACAATGGTGGGGACATTTACAACCTATGGATGAAGGAAGACCGGTTAAGAGAGTATGGAAAGCATAAATTGGGAAAAATAAAAAAGGGACAGACCAACAAAAACTTGAGATAATATAATAGCTGGATTACTGGATAAAAGAGAAATAAGCTGGAAAGAAGCAAAGGACTTAGCTCAAAATAGGAAAGAATGGAAAAAATTTGTGAAGGAAGAGTAACTGCGACACGTCCTACACCACTAAGTGGTAGAAGGGATTTAAGATTATATATATAACTTGTATTAAGTTGTAAACTATTTTTAACAAAGTGAGTGACACAAGTTCTAACCACAAGCAAGTAATGTGGAACAAGGGAGGAAAAAGTTTATGGGTTAAAAACATTAGAGGTCTATAGAAATTTCTGCTGAGGTATTATGACAAAAAAAAACTGATTTACTTCGTTTAAAAATTGGAGCTCCATCAATTCTGATTTATTGGTTATTGAATAAAATTAATTGTCGTCTTACGATGGGATACAACAACTTTTGAAAACAATTGTGCGTTCAACGAACAAAAATTTAAATATACAGGACGATTCACTTAAGACTAACACAGTCGATACTCTTTATTTGAATTTTTCCACGGAAGGATTAAGATACGTTTGAAAATGAAGAAATATAGAAACTGGGCTGTTTGTAGTCTACCACAAATGTGGAACAATTTATGAATCGAGTTAGTTAGAGAACGCTTCCATCTTATTGGCTTTACAATAATTATAATTGGCCACTGCACTTTAAAACACCCTGTTAGTATCTCATTTCACCACAATCACAATCAAAATTAAATTAAAACGTAATGTCATCGAGAGTATTATATTTTATAAAAACCGAAACAGACTGATAACACTTAAAAATTATTGCGGTACAACTTTGTTGCCAGACAAAACTTAAAGCTGACAGCAATAAATAACAAAAAAAATATATAGCTGGCAACTTTTCTACCACAAGAAATCATATAATTTCCTATCAATCATTTTGAACAAGATAGTTAATAGTAAACGATGTAAAAATAATTTCGAACAGTATTTTTTTTGGTCAATTTCCCACTTTTAAGTAGTAACTGCCGATATTACAGTTTTTTTCGATATTGTTGAACAATATAAAACAGAAAACTAGAACATAATGGTCTCGTTCATCTCAACGTATCGCTACCGGAGCGATCATCAAATTCCTGCTGAACGCGTGTTTTGACAACTGATTAGATGTGAGCTCTGTGGTAGCAGTCGTCATTTTTCCATCAGAATTAAAATACCCCACGTTACCGATCAAAGATGCATTAACTGTCATTTATGATAAATATCATATTAATAAACATAATATTTTTGTTTGAAGATATTTTATACATTTCTATCTTGAAAGTGAGTGAACACCAGTGGGAACTATAAAACTAAATTGAAATCGAAAATAAATAAATAATTATCGAAGTCGTATATCGATATAATTAGGTTATGTTGTTATATCAAGATTAGCACGTTCAGCAGAATTAAGAAACGATGGATCACTCCAAGTTGTGATGAACCCGACCAATATCTTTACCGTTACAAAATATACTGAGATTAGTTTAGTAAACTTGGTGTTATAATGTTTTAGTGCCCGGACTAGCACTTGATTACACTATTGATTGATATTTAAATGAAATATAAGTGGTAAGTGTTGTATAACTAAGTGGTTTTCAGGCTGAGAGTTCAGTGTGGACAGGTATATCCAGCAGATCACCTCTTTATTTAAATGAAAGGAAGGCGCGCTGTTGTTGCCATAAGTCGTGTTTTCAAGTAATTTTTTTTTAAATCTTTTTCAAGAACATGTTTAAAAAAATATCTTCTCAATGTAGATATTTAAAATACTTTAACGATATTCCTCATGATACATTAGCTATTGTTTGTTGAATAATAATTGCGCATGCGTTTAAGACCAATTTCACTGCATTAACCTCTGCAAGGTGGGTTATGTTGAAATATTATCATTTTCTAGGTTTTTCCTTCTAGTTTACTAGTTGTTATGTACTTGTTTATAATATACAAAATGATACTTGTCATATATAATTTTAATAGTTGTCATTATTATAATTTTTCTTTAAACATAAAAGTCTTTTAATAGAGTATTTCTGTGTTATTGGGTTTGCTTCAACAGGTTATGGGCCCAGGAACGCAATAAATAAATATACCCCAATTTTTGTCATCACCGATTTAGTTGACAAAATGGATTATACAAAAGTACAAATTGGACTTTTAGAAGGTAAATCAAATTGGTCTACGAGGAAATTTAAAATTTGCACATTACTAAGAGGAGCTCTAGAAATTGTAGAAGGTACACTAAAAGAACCTACAACTTTAGCAGAAAATGCTACGGAGGCAGAAGGTATCAAGTACAAAGAAGAGTTGAAAGAGTACAGAAAAGTAGAAAGCAGTGCAATGATTATCCTAACAACCAATATGACCGAAGATACTTTAAAGAAAATTATGAGATTTTCAACAGCAAAAGAAATATGGCAAGAATTAAATAGACTATTTGATGGTGCAACAGAAGAAAAAGTTTATGATCTCTGTTTAGAATTCTTTAGCTTTGAAAAAGAACCAAATGACAATGTAGCTACACATATGTCTAAGCTTAAAAATCTTTGGAATGAAATGAAATTAGCAGTTCAAAAAGAAAATGCAATTGAACTACCAGAAGTGTTGCTAATTTGTAAAATTTTAGGAACATTACCAGACAATTATTTCTCATTTAGATCTAGTTGGATGTTAATATCCAAAAATAATAGAACAATAGACAACCTTACGAATCAATTGTGTGTTTATGAGAAAGCCTTGAATGAAAAAGATAAAAATAAGGCGAATCAAGAAGTTCTTTTTACTGGTACGTCTTCATATCCAAATAAAAATAAGTTCAAGAATTGGTATTGCAAATATTGTAAAGAAAAAGGTCATAAAGTTAAAATGTGTCCCAAATGGCGTGCTGATGGCAAACCCCCTAAGCCAAGTACTACAAATTCAAAAGCTAACGTCATTCTAGTCTGTTCAAATGAATGTTTTAATTCAGAAGAAGTGGTTCGTAACTGGTATGTAGATAATGGTGCTACAAATCACATTACATTTTGTCCAGAATTATTTGATACTTATGAACCTTTCACAACAGCTCATCAAGTGATAACTGCAAGTGGTGAATCAATTGAAGCCCTAGGAAGAGGAACAATAATTTTTGAAACATTGGTCAATAATAAAAAAAACACACTAATTCTTAGTGATGTTTGGCTTGTACCAAAAATCAAGAAAAATTTGTTTTCCGTTCTCGCTGCTCAAGATAAAAAACCAAATAGTCTATTTATCTCCAGAGCCACAAAATGTTTTCTAAAAATTGATAATATAGTTGTTCTTGAAGGTTACAGAAGCCAAAATTCCGGATTATTTAAACTAAATATAAACACTATTACGAAATTACCTGAATTGAATAACATATCAAATCAATCACAACTACAGTTATTTCACGAAAGACTAGGTCATCAAAACAAAAGACATGTGAAAAACTTAATAGAAAGAGAATTTGGAATCAAAGTATATCTCGATAGCGAAATATGTGAAGGATGTGTGTTTGGAAAAGCCAATCAAAGAAAATTTGGTACAAGAGAACATGCAACTCTACCTGGAGAACGTATTCATACGGATGTATGTGGTCCATTTTTAAATTCTATGTCAGGGTTTAGATACTACGTTTTATTTAAAGACGATTTTACTTGTTTTCGTGAAGTATTTTTTATCAAACATAAGTCAGAAGTTTCTTCTAAGCTGCAAGAAATGTTGCTTCAGATAAGAGCTGCAGGTCATACAGTGTAAGAACTGCTTTGTGACAATGGAGGAGAGTTTGATAATAAAGAAGTTAAAGAGATTTTAGCTAAGTATGGAGTAAAACAACGCTTTACTATGCCGTATACACCGCAACAAAATGGTTCTTCAGAAAGAGAAAATAGAACGCTGGTAGAAACAGCTAGAGCTCTTATGCACTCCCATGAAGAAATTCCTCAAGGATTGTGGGCTGAGATGATAAATACAGCTAAATATATTCTCAATCTCAGTGGTTCTTCTAGAATAGAAGGAAAATCACCAATACAATTATGGACTGGGAAGAAACCAAGCATTAAGCATCTTAGAATTATTGGAACTACATGCTATGCTCATATACCTAAACAACAAAGAAAGAAAATGGATAAAAAGGCCATGAAAGGTATTTTAATTGGCTATGATGGTGTAGATGGGTATCGCATATGGTGTAGAGAAAATAATAAATTAATCAGGTCACGTGATGTAACTTTCCAAGAGAACATTCTCCAAATTAAAAGTAATTTCAAATTAGAATTTGTTCGACAGAAAAATGAAGAAAATCGAGATGTTAAGGATAATGATATTCAAACAGAAGAAATCTTGAAGAAAACAGAATTTATAAGTCAAGACGAAGATAATGATGATGGTGAAATAGAAAATTCAGAACCGCAAATAGATGAAACAAGAAATCTACGAAATAGAGCATTAATAAAACCTCCACAACGTTTTGAAGACTTTGTAATGACTTCTTTAGCAAATATAACTGAATCTTCAGAACCATCTTCATACAGAGAAGCTATAAACAGCTCTGAGAAGGAAGAATGGCAAAAGGCAATGCAGATAGAGATGGAATCTTTACAAGAAAACCAAACGTGGACTTTGGAAGAACTCCCGGAAGGAATTAAAACACTTCCATGTAAATGGGTTTATAAATTAAAGACGAATCCCGACGGCTCCATTGATAAGTATAAAACTCGACTAGTCATAAAAGGTTTTACTCAAAAAGAAGGCGTAGATTATGATCAAACATTTAGTCCAGTTGCGAGATCTAGCACTATAAGACTTTTACTTAGTGTTGCAGCAAATGAAAAGTTGAAACTCACTCAGTTTGATGTATCAACTGCTTTTCTTTATGGAGAGCTAGATGAAACAATATACATGCGTCAACCTGAAGGATTCAATGATAACTCTCAAAAGGTTTGCAGATTACACAAGAGCCTATATGGGTTAAAACAGGCGCCTAGGTGCTGGAATCAACGTTTTGTTAAATTTCTAAAGGAATATGGATTTATAATGAGCGAAGCTGATCCTTGTCTTTTTATAAAGCTACATGGAAAAATCAAACTTTTACTTGCTCTTTATGTAGATGATGGCCTGTTAGCTTCTAATCATCCTGAGCATACTGCAGATTTTGTTGAAAAACTGAAATCTGAATTCAAAATTACCCTCAAGCCTGCTTTATATTTTCTAGGTATAGAGATATCTACCAAAGACAATGATTCAATAAAAATACACCAAAAGTCCTATACTAAGAAAATTTTAGAAAAGTTTGGCATGGAAAATTGCAGACCAGTTTCAACACCTATTATTAAGGACTATTCTCAATCAGGGAAAGATCAAGATGAATCTCTAAATTTTCCTTATAGAGAAGCTGTTGGTTCATTAATGTACCTTATGGTATCTACGAGACCAGATATATCTTATGCACTAGGAGTTGTTTCTAGATCGTTGGAACATCCCAGTAAAGAAGATGTTATTAAGGTGAAACGTATATTTAGATACCTTCAAGGAACATTGGATTATGGAATCACTTATAAACCACACCATCTGCAAGGAATCATAAGAATATACAGTGATGCTGATCATGGTGGTGATACACTCACTGGTAGATCAACATGAGGAATTGTTTGTATTTATGCTGCAGGTGCGGTATCATGGTTAAGCCAAAAACAAACTTCAGTAGCAATTTCCACAACCGAATCAGAAATAGTTGCTGCAAGTGAGGCTGCTCGCGAAATAGTTTGGATTAAACGTCTCTTGACAGAAATAACTAACTTATCAGCTGTACCAGAACTTCATATTGACAATGAACCAGCATTGAGGTTAGCCCAAAATCCCGAATTCCATAGACGTACCAAACATATTCGAACAAGGCACTTTTTTGTACGGGAATTGGTATCAGCAGGAGAAATTGTCGTTAAGAAAGTACATACTGAGCATCAGTTGGCTGATATGATGACCAAAGCTCTTCCAAAACCTAGATTAGTACAGCTTTGTACAAATATAGGATTAAACTAACTTAGTGAAGAGAAAAACCACTTAATGAGGGAAAGTGTTGAAATATTATCATTTTCTAGGTTTTTCCTTCTAGTTTACTAGTTGTTATGTACTTGTTTATAATATACAAAATGATACTTGTCATATATAATTTTAATAGTTGTCATTATTATAATTTTTCTTTAAACATAAAAGTCTTTTAATAGAGTATTTCTGTGTTATTGGGTTTGCTAATACACAGGAAAATACCTCACATCCTAGCAAAAGGTGTCGCTTCCGTGTGACTGGGTACTGTACTGTAGCTCCGTCTGAATACCACTATAGTATATTTTGTAACAATAAATATATTTGAACCAAATTTGAGTTACATTCTTATTTTTGTTATTAAAACATCGAGTACAATGGGTAGTGGGAGAAAGAGCACGGTTTGTACTTACTGGTTACAAATAAAGAAAAAGCAAAGCACCAGATTTAGTTATTACAATTTTTAGAAAGATGTCTTATACACTATCAGTTATTTATCGTCGAAATACGAAAAGTCAGCTTGCGAGGTTCTAATCACTCGATTCGATTAGTATCACAGTTATATCTACCAGGACGTAGAGAAAGTTTTAAAAAAAACGCTGTTATGGAATTTTGGCAGTAGTTGCGACGTACCATCAAATGTCATTCAAGTCGCGTCAAATGTCACATAATGCCATCTAGTGGATGTTTATCGAGTTACTGAGCATATACACCCGGTGTAGTATAGTAAATTTTATACCCATTTAGAATAAGACCATCCTTATTTATTATTAATAAATCGGTTGAAACAAAAAATTACCAACAAAAATGAACGTCGTAACTAATTTATTAGATGTCACGTTTTTGAAGTTACGTCAAATTTTGATTTCATGTTAATGTCAGATGGTTCAAGAAGCCGCATACGTTAAGTTACTAAAACGGCTGGTACCTCTAAATAGGTATTAATTTTACTATATATATCTACTTTTGGTTTTCATGTATGAAATATAAATAATTGGATTACAATTAAAATATGCATCAGAAAATTTTGTCAAACAAGTTGATATTATAAGAAATAATAATTAAAACTAACCCCAAAACTTTACGAATTTAGAGATAATGGTATTTTGAGGATTAGAAGATTAAGTGTTAACTTAAAAAATATGAATAGAACTTGGGCACGTTAGATCTTTTAGGACAAGACACAAAAATAAATGTACTTGTTTCAGTAACAATATGAAAAGATGAAAGTAGTAATGCATATAAATATCTACAGGAATTCATCTTCATTTATGCCAAGTTTCCACTGAACAATTCAATTTTTTTAAATCCTCTTTCAACCCTGGTAGCACTTCGGAGTGATTTAGTTTTGATAGAAGTTACTGGCAGTCGTCTATTTTTTGTTGTATTAGACAATTTATAAACCTAATATTTCTTAATGGAATGTGCTTTTAGATTTACGTTTTACAGCGTGTAATTGTAAAACCTGCCCATTGTATTATCCGCTGAATCGTTAAAAATATGTTATCGTAAT
The DNA here is from genome assembly GCA_947563755.1 of Lochmaea crataegi. Classification (NCBI taxonomy): domain Eukaryota; kingdom Metazoa; phylum Arthropoda; class Insecta; order Coleoptera; family Chrysomelidae; genus Lochmaea; species Lochmaea crataegi. Next base: position 4,401,657 of record OX387429.1, on the reverse strand, counting down.
AAACACAAGTTGTATCTGAGAAAAAAATAAAACATTTCTAATGAAAACAAATAAAACAAAAACTAATATTGAAAATTTAGATGTAAGTACATATGGAAATACATATTTTTACTTCAAAAGTCCAGTACATACTGTCAAAATTGTCAAGAAACTAAATAACGACAAGTAATACTTTTAGTTATGTATTTAGGCTGTAAGGTGGCTTTAATTTGATTTTCTTTCGTTAACGAAAATTCAAAGAATTATTGCAGATCTGGATATTTTTTTAACGACCGTACCGGAACGATAATCCCACCTTTACATTTTCGTGACGAATATACGCATAAAGAGATAAATATATCAAAATAGGGGTCGCGGAAATTTTTTCGAAAACACGGTTTTCGAAAAACAATTTTTCGAAAAACAATTTTCCGAAAATTATTATTTTCGAAAGGTATTTTTTTCGAATAACAACTTTTCGAAAGGTTCCTTTTTCGAAAACCTTCATTTCGAAAATGCGTTTATTCGAAAACACTCTATTTACTCACCTACGATGGACGTACGAGGAACCTTGCATATCAGTAATATTTCGCAATAATTGTCAGTGAAGTTAAACAGTCTGTCAGGTATTTGACAAGTAAGTACCTATATAATAATAGATATCGATAAAGATTATAAAGATGAAAGATAACAAAGCCCTTAAATTAATCGAAACACCGCGCGGAAAAACTAAGGCATACTTGGATGGATATTTCTATCTTAAAGACAAAGTGGCAAAAGGTATTATATATTGGAAATGTGAAGACTTCAACAAGGGCTGTAAGGGACGACTGAAGAGTATAGAGAATGAGAATATTGCTGAAACTATATCTGGAAATCACAACCATCCAGGTAAACCTGAGAAACTTGAAATAGAAACGATTCTTAGTGATATTCGCAATATATCACGTAAGTCAATAGCGACGCCACAGAATATAATTGCTGATTCTATCGGAAATGCCAGTGTTTCAGCCTTGGTGAATCTTCCGTCAATTCCATCCATGAAGGGAACTATACGTAACATAAGAACTCGAGAAAGTAGTGCAATTGCACAACCTTTGGATACAATGTCTCTGAATTGACCGGATAAATATAAAACGACGGAAAATGGTCATAATTTTTTACTTTTCGATTCAGGTCCGGAAGATCCACAAAGGATCATAATATTTGGCACAAATGAAAATATGACATTGTTGTTTAAATCAAGAGTATGGATGATGGATGGAACGTTTAAAACAGTACCCACTTTATTTTATCAATTGGTCACTGTTCACTGCGAAATAAGCAAGAAAGTGATAGTACCCAATAAGCGACAGGAAACATATACAAGACTACTTAACTGGATGAAACAGTGTGTAACTGTATCTGGTAATGTATTTTCTGTAAGTACAATCATCACTGACTTCGAAAAGGCATTTATCAATTCGATTGGAGAAATCTTCCCGAATGTGCTACATCATGGATGCTATTACCACTTCAGCCAAAGTATATACAGAAATATGCAAAAATATGGTTTGGCAACCAAAGCGGACAGTGACGCAATTTTTAAATCAAAAATCAAAATGCTGAAAGCGTTATCTTTCGTACCGGTCCCTTTCATCTCCAGAGGCTTCGACTTGGTAGTGAAAGAACATCAGTTCACGGAAGTAAATGAAGAATTCATTAATTATTTCGAGAATACATGGATAGGAAAGATGGAGAGAAGCCTATGTTTGCTTATTCTCTCTGGAGCTGTTTTGAAAGTGTTCTTCGGCAATCACAGTTGACCAACAACGCCGCTGAATCATGGCATAGGGGTTTTTTTATCACATTCTGTTCTTTGTGACTAGTTAGCACTTTATTTATTTGTCTTCTCCAGCCACACATTTCGAACAGTTTTTTTCATATGAACGTAAACAAATATTTTGTTTGGAGCTTTTATTCTTACATTGTGGAACTGCACACCATCGATACACATTAAGCGGGGTACAGACGAAGTTCCCGAGCTGTTCTCGAACAGTTCCCGAGCTTGGTATGTACGCGAGTTCGCGAACAGTTCTAGAACAGCTCGGCAGTTCGTTGTGGGTTCAGAGTCCAATCAGGCGGGTTCGGGAGCTGTTCACGAACTTTGTATTTTGGTCTGTAGACTCCGTTTCACATAAGAAGAAGCCACGTGAAGTTTGCCAACTGACTTGCGCAGAAACCAAAATCGGTCTTGTTTATCTATGTCGCCTCGTAACGACCGTTTCATGCCATTGGCGTTATAAACGATTTTCATGCCGACAGCCATTTTATTATTGACGTTTGGCGCACAATTTAAATTGTATTTTTCATCATGCCTATTGTAGAAGAACTTAGTTTGAACTTATTGGTTTTCTGATTGCAGAGTGTACCGATCAAAACACCAACTAAAGTAATTGACGTTAGAGAGAGTATCGTGTCTTTTAATAAAACAACCAAATATTTTGAAAGTTACTGTTACAGGTAAGTAAATGTTAACAATGCCCAGTAATAATTTGTTTTGTACTTTTATCGATAAACTTACTTAGGTAGGTACTTTTTGAAATAGAAATATGCAATCTTAAATTATACAGAATTAATTCAGTTTTTGAACGTTACCGGTTTTACATTTTGATAATATTCAATAACCATTTTAAAATTCCATTATTTTTATTTGAAACCTCGCCGATCAGCATCGTTTCTTTACTCCGACGACAATTAAAACACACCCATTCACAATCACACTACGAATTTTTTTGGTCCTTAACGATTACCTAGACGACGTGATCGTACCATCACTATTATTTGATTCGACATCAAAGTTTAACACTAAAAGTTTCGTTTCTTCGGTACCGTTTCGACTACCTACAGCGCATACTAACTTCGTGTCATTCGCTCTGATGCGCCAAACGACACCTCCAGCTCCTCCACTCTCCAAAGCGACCAAATTACGAATGAAATCGCCAGTGCGCACGTCCCACAGTTTGACCGTTCCGTCGTCCGATGAGGTTATCACAAAACGTTTGTTGAATTGCAGGCAAGTTACGGCAGACTGATGCTTGTATGGTCCTAGAACATTATTATTTTCTTTTTATAGAATACTGTTTCCTAATGGAATCTGATGCCCGTTTGCACAGTTTTGAATTTAAGCACGCCTTTCGTAAGTTGAGCTTAACTTTAAGAAGCACTTAATTGTCTCGCTTGTTGCACCGCTGCAGCTTAAGCATTACTTATATATATAGTAAAGGAACACTTAACGCATTTCGTACATGGCAACACTGAGAAAATCTAGTGACTTTTCAGATTCGGCTTTGTATCGAGTTAGACAGTTAGCTTTAGCCTGTGTCAAATGTGAACGCTTAACCTATAAATCCAAAGAAAATAAGAAACTTATAAGAAACTTCAGAAAACAGCAATGGTTATCAAATGCCCAGCGCAGACATAAAAACCGAATTGCTGGTAGCAACTGATTCATGGGAGACATGCTGCTGTTTCTGTAGTTGATCATTTGGACTTGTAGGTTTCCTTATTAGGTAATATTTCAAACTTACTGGTTTAAGGAATACTTAGAGAGCAAACTAGTCTTTTTAAGATTACTTTATTTCAAGACTATTTTAAAGTAAACTTCAGATCGATAAAAGTTAGACTTCCGACGGGTTGACCGGGGTCTTCTTTTTCCGCGATAAGAAGTAAAAATGGGAGATATGGCTAGAATAGAACAAATGTTCATACAAATCGAGACAAATATGAAAGAAATGACCCAGAAATTGGATAACATCGTGCTAGAATTGCAAGAAGTAAAACAAGAAAACAATAATCTAAAAGAAAAAATAAAAAACCAGGAAGACAGAATAGAAAAATTAGAACGCACGGTCAGACATAAAAATATTATAATAAAAGGAGTTACTGACGTAGAGATGGAAGAAGAAACCGAAACAAAAGGAAAAATAGAAGTAGTGATGCAGAAAATTGGATTAAATATTGATATGGTAACAGAGGTCGACGAAATTCGAAGACTAGGAAAATATGCAGAAAACAGAACAAGACCGATAATGATAAAATTATTGAAAGAAAGTACGAAAATTCAAATTTTGAAAAATGCCAAATATCTTAGAGGTACTGAAATATGGATTGATGAAGATTATCCAAAGAATATCCAAGAAGAAAGAAGAGCACTAATACCCCAACTAAAGGAAGCAAGGAGTAAAGGACACAAGGCGATAATAAAATATAACAAATTAGTAATAAACAACGAAATAATTGAGAAAAATAAACCAAATAAAGAAGAACACAAGGAGGAACAACAATCTACTACTGACAGACATAAAAGAACTGTAGGGGAAAGATCACCGGAAAACATCGACGATAGATACCAAAAAATATTTAAAACAACAAAAAAAAACTAAACAAGACAGATAAGGAACGAAAAGAACAAAACAAAAATGCCATGAAAACGGACAGGAGAAAGGGAAAAATGAAAGGAAAACAAGCTGGAAATGAATCAACAACATGGAGACTAGGGACTTGGAATGTTAGAAGCCTACAGGGGAAGGAAGTGGAATTAATAGATGAATTTGAAAAAACAAATTTACAGATACTAACAATAAGCGAAACAAAAAAGAAAGGGCAAGGACAAATTCGAATGCAAAACGACCACATTCTAATATATAGCGGAGTAAACTTAAATCAGAGAGCAGCGGCAGGAGTAGGATGTATAATACATGAAAAACTAACAAAACAAATTGTAAGGTATAGAGCGATATCTGAAAGAATACTACTTGTAGAGCTAAGAAACTGAAAACAAAAAGTTAGAACGATTATAACAGTATATGGACCGGATGAAAATGGTAAAGCAGAAGAAAAAGAAAAATTCTGGGAAGATTTAACAAATACGGTAGAAGAATCAAAGGGAATTATATATATTGCAGGAGATTTTAACAGTAGAGTAGGTGAACAGGACAACAAATACAAGAATGTACTAGGAAAATATGAAGAAAAAACAAGAAATAACAACGGGAAAAGACTTTTAGACTTCTGTCTATTACAAAATTTGATAATATGTAACACCTCATACCAACACAAAGATATCCATAAATACACGAGGGTACAACATAGCAGAGGAGAAAAATCAATTATCGATTATGTTTTAACGCAAAAAGAAGAAAGAAAAAATATACTTAACGTTAAAATTAAAAGAGGAGCGGAAATTAACAGTGACCACTATTTACTGGAAGCAAAAATTAAAGGTGACAGTACACAAACTGAACAAATAACAGTAAAGAAAGAAAGCCACATATCAATAAAAACATACAAACTAAGAAACAAAACGGTTGCAATAAAATATCAACTAAAAACAGAAGAAAAACTAAAAGAAAAATCCTCTGACATAAAAAAACTTGACACAGAACAGGGCTGGAACATATTTAAAAACGTAGTCATTAACACTGCCACAGAACTATGCGGGACTTACAAAACAGATAATAGGAAAAAACAAACAGCATGGTGGAACAATGAAATTAAAGAAGAGGTTAAAAAGAAGAAGGAAGAATGGAAAAAATATTTAAAAAACAACACACAAGAACAATATGAAAGATACAAAAACCAAAGAGAGAAAGTCAAAGTTCTAGTAATAAAAGCAAAACAAAATGCCTGGATAGATTTTGGCAACAAAATGGAAAAAGATAGTACGGGGAATCAAAAACTATTTTATAAAGTTCTAAAATCGCTAAGAACAGAAAAGCAGGGAAAAGAACAGTACATAAAAGATAAAAATCAAGAGATACTAACAAATGAAGCAGACATCATAGAAAGATGGAGAGAGTATTTTCAAGAGATGTTAGACCAACAAACTCAAAGAAACCCAAATAACGAACAAGAAAAAGAAAACCAAAACGAAGAAGTCGAACGAACAAATCAAAACGAAGAAGCCGAAATACAGAGTATAAAATTGGAAGAGCTAAAAAGAGTTGTTATAAAATTGAAAAATGGGAAAGCGCCGGGTGACGATAGAATTACAGCGGAAATGATTAAGAATCTAGGAAATATAGGACTGGAAGTGCTATTATAAATTATCAACAAAGCTTGGTGTGATGGAAAAATCCCAGAAGAATGGGGAGTAGCCTTAATCACACCTATACACAAGAAAGGAGACCAGAAACAATGCCAAAACTATGAGGAATAACCTTGCTAAATACCATTACAAAGATATATGAACAGCTTATACACAACAGAATTAAACCAACTCTAGAAAATCAACTTTCAGTAGCACAAAGTGGATTCAGACCAGGAAGAAGTACGCAGGATCACATCTTCACAATAAAACAATTAGAAGAGAAGAGACATATTGAAAATAGAAACACATACCTAGCGTTCATAGATCTCGAAAAAGCATTTGATACGGTACCTAGGGAAAAAGTATGGATGGGACTGAAAGAAAGGGGAATACACAAAAAAATAATCGGAATCATTCAAGATATATATGAAACAAACATAAATTTTATCATAAAAAACAACATGAAATCAGCAGGATTTAGAACCAACATAGGATTAAGACAAGGAGGGGGACTGAGCCCAACACTATTTAATATACATATGGACAGTATTATTAAAAAAAGCCAACAGAAGGTGAAGAAAATGTTCATTGGGTATAAAAATTTAGAAAGAGTAGAGATAGCCGAAGGAGTATTTGCAGATGATGTGGTGCTAATGGCAGGAAGTGAAAACCGATTACAAGAAAACCTGAACTTATGGAAAGATGTTATGGAAGAAGAAGGCATGAAAATCAACAAAAATAAAACCAAAATACTTGTAATAGGAAAACAGAAGATCATCACAGAAATTAAAATAGATAATGTACAAATAGAACAAGTAAAAGAATTCAAATACTTAGGAATAACTTTTGAGGAAACAGGAAAACAAGATGCAGAGATAAATGAAAGAATAGAGAAAACAATTAAGCTATACTATGCCATGAACAAAAAATTTATAAACAAAAAAGAAATCACCAAAGAGACAAAAGTAAAAGTGTATAATACAATATATCGACCAGTTTTAACTTATGGATGCGAATCTTGGACTCTTACAAGTAAACAAAAAAGCAAAATACAGGCAGCAGAAATGAAATATTTGAGAAGAACATTTGGAGCAACAAGAAAGGACAAAATCAGGAACACAAAAATAAGAGATGAATTAGGTGTCCAGCCCGTACTAAAATTTATAGAACAAAGACAACTCAGCTGGTGGGGACATATTCAGAGAATGAATAACAATAGACAAGTTAAAAGGACATATGAGGTAAAAATACAAATAAAAAGAAAAAAAGGAAGACCAAGACAAACATGGAATACAATAGTGGGTAATATACTAAGAGAGAGAGGTAAATCATGGGAAGAGGCGAGAACATTGACAAGAAACAGGAAAGAATGGAAAAAATTTATATACGAGAATTAAATGCAAACCCGACACCTAAGGGTATAAGGGTATATGATTATATATATATTTAAAGTAAACGGTGCAATCGGGCATCATTATTGTTAGAGCACACTTTAAACAGTAACAAGTGCAACGACAAACAATTGGCAATTAGTCCACGGCGCAAAAACAAACTTATGTTAGTTAGTAGCCAATGAAAATACAGCACATAAAGAATTCAAGACATTTTAATCATTTAATTTGCATGGGACAAAATGCATTTAGAACGTATTTTGTGGCTCTGCACCTATGGTTGAAATGTTGAACAACTGGTAAAAATGTACGAGTGTTCTATAGGTCTTTTGCTACTAAAAGATTGCAATCGTTATTCTACATCTTACCTGATAATGTTTGAAGACACTGTCCAGTTACAATATCCCAAACTTTAACAGTAGAATCGGCATTACCAGAAACGAGTATATTATTTCTCAACTCCATACCCGAAGTTAACGACTGATGACCCATCAATGTATGTTTGCAGGCTCCCGTTTCCACTTCCCATACACGAATACTTGTATCCAATGAGCCACTTACAACGTGAACACCATCAAACTAAAAAAAAATTAAAAAATGAAGCTAAAGGAATGATATTAGTGTTGAGGGTGAAAAGCGAATAGCGGGTTGTTCTCATTTACTAGTATTTATCATGATTAGTCGGAATTCAACTGTAGGAGGCTGGGATTATGTAGATTACACATTTTTAATGAAGTTACTAAAATAGTCCCCGACTTCTACAGGAACTCAACAACAAATTCAGACCTTTTACTAAATAATCATAGAAAAAAAGCAGCTTATTGAAAGTACCTTGGAACATATAAGTAAATTATTCAAGATAAGTAAAAGTACTGGGTAAACCAATAATGCTAGATATAATAATATGAAATAATGTTTATGTCTACAAAAAAAAATCTTACTTGTAACGAATATACTCTATTTGTATGACCTTCTAAAGTATGTAGACACTCTTGAGTTTCAGGATTCCATACTTTAACCATAAAGTCGTAAGCGCCAGATACTACCAACCTACCGTCATATTGAACACATCGAACAGCAGCCACATGTCCCACAAGAACATGAAGAAAACTGCCAGTTTCTATGTCCCAAACTCTTAAAGTAGCATCCCTTGAACCACTTACAACTCTGAAATAAGACAGATAACAGTTATACTAAATTCAAATCTTTAGTATAGTGCGAGCAATAGATATAGTGACGAAAACGGTACCGATAACATCGTCAGTATTTTATTAAAAAGTGCAGTAAAGCGAAAAGGGATGGGAAAGATGGGAGATGCTGTCAGCAAAGAAGTAAAATCACAATTCAAATACAGCAGGTTATTAGATGATAGCAACAACCACATCCAGATTAGTTAGACAAAGACAAATGAATTCAAGCAAAATTTAGTTCATGTATATAATACATCAAATATCAAATATAAAAAATCATACTCACTTTTTTCCATGGAGATGCATACATCTAACAGTTGAAGTATGTCCAAATAAAGTATGAATACAAACACCGGTATCAGCATCCCACACTTTTAACGTTCTATCCGTACTTCCACTAATTATTGTACTTCCAGACATCTGAGAGGACCAAACACCACCCGTATGTCCCACAAGTGTTCTTAAGCACTAATAAATAATCAAAATTAATTAATTAGTGTAGCTCATCATACATATAACAAGAAAAAAATCGCATAATAAAATATAAACTAAAAATAAGTAATATTTCTATCATTTTTAATTTCAAGATTAAATACTTCTCTCTAGTATTCAGTAAATGGAGCAAATTCCTCTCTTGTCTACTATTGACTTCACATTATCATTCCCATTTTCCAATTATTAAGTTAAGATTAAAAACGCGATTTTAATACCCTAAATAGAATAATTTTGCGCAAATTTTCAGTTGATTGCTTACAATCCGAAAAAAAAACTTATATCGTAAACTAGATATTTGAATGAATACAAGTATTAAACCTAAACCATAAAATTAGGAGCAACATTTTTTACTTGTAAGAACATTCAACAAAATCAACAGACAGAAAAGAATAAGGAATAATTACCAAGCTAATAGCTATGGACCTAAAAGGCCTGTATGTAACATTGTATATATTCTAAAAAGCAGTGGTCGATTTAAAAATATATTTGCGTAAAATTTACCTTTCCAGTAGTAGCAGACCAAACTTTTAATGTATTATCATCTGACCCACTAACAATTCTATTACCGCAGAATTGAAGACACGTTATCACATGGTCATCATGACCTTTTAAGACTTTTGGTAGTTTATTTGGTTGAGCTGATCTCCAATTCATTTCTATTGTGTGTTGCCGCATATAGGTAGCCTGGAAAAACGATTAAAAATTACATTCGGATTTTTATACACAAAGAAAAAGGATTTCATTTAAAAAATTTCGAACTGAAATATTTAACTATGCATTTCCATAGGAATTTCTGAAGAAAAATTCAAACTTTGGGCAACGAAAGGAATAAAAAAGTAATCAAATAATTTATGAAGCCTTACACACCATATTTAATTATAATAATGATTTTTTATGACATAATTAGCTAAATAAAGGTATTAAACTGAAAGAATACAACTAGCAAAAAAATATTTAAAACGATCTTGACTTAGAGGTAAAAATAACTGCATCCATCCAGAAATAATTGGAGATCTCAATTTGTGGAACCGTATTACTGTTCTGTAGCAAATGAATCAAGTTAGGATATATTCAACAGTAAATGAGTGGAGACAATTTGACAGCTAAGCTATCATCAGACGAAACACTAAGCACTTTAGTATTGGCTACAAGTAACTCTTTTTTAAACCGGCAAGTCTGCAGTGGAATAAAGCAGGTACCACAGTTGGCACAGGTAACTACAGACCGATTTTTAAGCTGTCAACACTCTCAAAAATCATTGAAAAATTAGTAAGTCTGAGATTAGTGGACAGAAAGTTTGAATTTCAAAACAATGGTGTTATTAACCAATAACACCATATACAACTTCCTAGAAAATGTTTACATGGACCTAAATGAAAAGGTGTGTTCTCCTTGAGCACAGAAACAATATTTAGGATAATTGAAATGTTTACTTACTTTCCAAGGTGACATATGTGTTGGAATCCTAGTAGAAATTCTTTTTTTCGGAATTTCATCAATGCCCGCCTGTTTACATTTTTCTTTCCACAAAAGGTTATCTTCTGCTAATACGCGCCAACTTCGACATGTCTGTGCTGCTCTCAGAAGGTCTTTTGGTTCCAGGAATGATAAAACTTTTAAAGCTAATTCTTTTGGTAACAATGATATAAAATCCCTTTGGAACTGCGGCTCAATAACCTAAAGTACAAACACATAAAGTCATTCTATATAAAAATAAAGGATAACTGTCATTTGATAATTTGTAAACGTTTCGGTAGCGTTTCATCTGCCATTATCAAAAATTGTTCAATTTTTCCCTATCTGATTTACCTGCATCATATGCCTCACTTGTGTTGGTTCGCAACTAGCAATCAACTCATTTATGGCCATAATTCTTTCTGCATTCGACCAAGTAGTGAACCGGTTTAACCAATTTGACAAGTCCGGTGGCGGATTATCCTTCGTCGGTATAATGGCCCTCGACCGACCGCTAGATGGCGTAACACTACTCGACAAAGTCTGCGAAGAGCAGGAGCTGTTGGCTGAAGCTGCAGAAGCGCCATTGTTACATAACGTTGGCGAATCTGGTTGGATTTTTTTACACGGCTGCATCGACAATCCATTACTAACGTCCAATTTGCGTTTACGCTTAAAATAAAGGAATAATTATTATTAATAAAAGAAAATATTTCACGTTTTTATATTATATCTCATAAAAATGTCAGAGAGAAGATTAGTCCAGTATCATTTGTTAGTCACCACAAAAACTGGTACTAACTCAAGTGAAAAGTAGTCATCATGTCAAGGACTGTATACTTAAAAGTATAAAAGTTGCCAGTTTCTAGTTTTTTTAAAAAGTAAAGCGTTACCTTAAAATAACGAAATTCTAAATCACGTTACTTTTGGCTATAAATTAATAAGAACACAAGTTTTATTGATTTTTAATATATAAACAAAGAATAGTGTTTTATTTATTTTTCTAAGAGGGAAAACTGTATTTCGGATAAATACATTCAACATCCTGTATAATAATTGCATATATTTGCATTTTTGCAATAATTAATAAAATTATGAAATAAACTATACGTGGATTAAATCAAAACCTAAAAATAAACAAACGTGACACCTTCAAGTATAAATAGTATATCTTGAGGGTCACAGAAATATAGTTATAAATATCATCTGGAAGTTAATACCAAAAACTTGGGAGCTAAAAATAATGACAGTACTTCACATAAAGTTTGTGCCTTGCTCCCTTCATTAACGAACTATAAGCCTCTAAAGTTGGAAATCTACCAATACCCTTAAATCCCATAAATAGAAATACGATTTTGAGATTGACGGAGGCATTTCTTCATGAGACATATTACTTCATAGTGGGGGAATTCTATAACGCACATTAAACGTTTGAGTTCGTCATAGAGGGACATTAGTTGATTTTCAACTAGAAATATAAGTAGGTGATTGGTTAAATTGTAATATTTTTGGTCAACTGCAGAAAAATATCGATTCTTCAATCAAATCCGCCAAATTAGTCATATCGGCCAATTCAACAAGCAGCAAAGAAATTAACTTCGCCACTTGTAGTTACTGTATAGATTGTGCTCCATTGCCAACTTTTTTGAGGCCGATTCACCCAACATTTTAAAGCACAAGTCTTGAATTCATCCACCTTCAGTTTGTTGTGCTTTGATAAGGAGATTAGAACGATATGAGGTAGATCTGAGCATGGTTTATATATACCACTATTTTGAAAAATAAATTTTACGAAGTATTAAACTATTAATAATATGTAATGCACGAGTTATTAGTTAACACGCAAATTTTAACATTTTTTTTCAATTTAATCAAAAGATGTTTATTCAAATAATCAATTATTTAAGATAGAGACAGGTCAAGGAACATATGATATTTCAACATATACTTACCCAAATTCGTTCAATTGAACCAATATAACTTCTTTTTAATTGCGAACTTCTTGGCGTATTTGATCGACTAATATTGTAATTATTTATTTCTTCACTGCTAGTTATATCTTCAGACTAAAACAAAAAATCCTTAAATAGTATCAAAAAATGTCATGCCATTTGGGTTACAAAACCTCTAAACAACTATTATATACTAAGAACATGAAGCTCCATATTCTATATTTGATAATCGTGAAGCACAGTAAAGCTTGGAGTCAAACTTTTGTAAAAAATACTCACATTTTCATCAAGAAATTCTTGGTCTAGACAATCTTCCCAATTATCATCTTTGCTATTGGCATCATCGTCGTCATCACTGTCATCGTTATCCTCCACTTCATCTTCGCAGTCTTCTATCAATCCAAGTTCATTTAAAAAGTTACTTTTTTCTAATTTTTCTACTTCTTCGATATTATAGTCATCGATTTGAAGAATTAAGGGTTGTTCTGTATTGCTTTGTGAAGTACCTACAAACATATTTTCTCATACTCTGTACATTTTTTTAAACAGTTATTGATATCTTTTATAATACAAAAGAGTCACATAAAGATAGAAATCAATATTAGCCATCTTTATGCAATTCGGTCGAGTTCGTTCTATTCAGCATATCAAAGATCTTCCTGCCAAGATCAGGCCGCCATTTTAAGCAGTAGTTAAGGACGTTTTTCTTTTTATATTTACATGACCCACAAAATTCACTTCTGTGATTGATTCCCAACATTTATCATTTCAAGTTACAAGTTTTAATATCCCATAGCTTTCAATATTTAATTTCAGTTTCAGTATTTACTTCAGAAAGTTCGGTTTGTGTATATTAGAGAAAATGGGGGAAAACGATGCAATTAGAGATGTAACATTATCTTTAGAAAAAAGGATATAAGAAATTGTAGAAATAGTGTATTTTTAGAGTTTCAGTTTAATAATCAAGGGCTTCATACAATTACACACATTAATGTGTTTATGGTATCCAAATATTTGTTTTCATTCATTTAAACAATCATTAAAAGATTTAAAATGGACAGTAAAGAATGCATTTAGGTCATTAAGTGTAAACTACTTACTAGGATTATTTTCACCACATAAAGATTCTAAACAGACAGTCTCTGTAGGACTAGGACTAGTACAGTCTTGTTTAGGAAGATCTGAATTTCTATTGATGCATTCTGCCATTCTATCAATCTACATCAGGCGGTAAGGAGCAATTCTATTTCCTAAAACAAATGAGATAATATAATATTATGCCATATACAATAAATAAAAGCAACCTTTTTATATATTTTTAAACTGAAGGAAGGAAATTAAGGAATATTAATGCATGAACTAAATCAAATATTACCTCAAATTTTACTTTTACCAATATTTTTTTGATGGTCAGTGAATATATGTATGCCTTTAAAAAACTAAATTTATATTTAATACCACTGAACATTTCTTTAGTATATTTCTATAATGTTTTTGTTTGATTTTATTCAATATACCTACAGGTTTTCTACCATTTTCAAAAATCTTTATAATAAAACATAAAAATACCATATTACCATTTTAGAGGTACTTTTCAAAGTATATTAATTTGAGATAATTCATACAGTAGGAAGTGTTTATTTAAATAAATCTAGAGGCAGTTAAATCCAGACTGATACTATCGTAACGTTTCAAGAAGTAACAAATATTTATTTTAGCATAATAACATGTATATAAAAATGTGTAGATCATCTTTTCTATTTTTATTTATTTCTTATATTCTTCTTTATCAAATCTTATTAAGGGCACCTGTATAATTTTGCACTCAAATCTTCAAAGACTGTATAATTCTCTCTTCCGTGAATGAGGCAAAATCGAGGGCTTGGTCACTAGTGATTGTAGTGTACGAAAATTACCTTTACTTACCTAATATTACCTCAGATTACCATATGTTGCCCAAGAGATTACCTTGGATTATTGAAAATTTCCTTAAATTTTCTAGGATTTCACGAAATTTTTCCAAATTTATTTTGATCACCTAAGATTACCTTATACAAGTACATAAAGAAATATTTCTTCAGATCACTCTAAAATCTAGAATATCAATAGACCACTATGATAGGTACTTCGAGAACATCGATTGTAGATTTTTATTGCTCAAAAAAGGAAATTTAAAATTTTTATTGGAACTTCAAAGACTGCTTCAAGAGTACCTAAATTTACCTACAGATTATTCAAAATTACAAAAAATGACCTTGGATTACCCAAAACATCCTTTGGACTGCCCAAATTACCTTGGATTACCCAAATCTTCCTTTGGATTACTGCTATATTACCTAGCCCTTGTACGAAAATTACCTCAGTGGCCCACCCCTCGGGCAAAATACATTTAGCATAGATAAAATACTGTATGTTATTTGTTATACATATAGTATTTAATATATAATTCCATATCACTTTTTTATACATAGAGCAATTTTTATTCCAATGAGTAAATACAATTTTAAAAAGGAAATAGATTATACAGTAATAAAAGATAGCTTTAGTTAATAATTACTCATTAGGTTTAATTAAGTAACAAAAATATTGATAAAAGACAAAAGAAATTATCAATTCAAGTTATTATAGATTATATCTTATTGTAATAAATGTTATGTATGTTAAGCTCCAAAATTGACTTGCTCAAAATTTTGTAGAATTCATCTTTGTCACTAAAAACTACAACTAAGGGCCAGTTTCATAATCATTGCTTAAATAGGCATTTAACTAAAGGATCCTTCAGCTTAAAGGTCCTCTTAAAACTAGAGTCAGTTTCATAAGCTTAAGAGTCAATTTTTGGTTATGAAACAGATCACTACAGTACAAACGGCCTTTTATGCTTAAAGGTTCCTTTAAAATCATTATGAAACTGGCCTTAACATAGTTGCAGCAACAATCAAAATTTAATACAAAAAAATTAGTAATATTTTTCTTGATAGAAAGACAGAGCAAGAACCTTACAAATTACTGACAATGCTTTTTTTACTGTAAGGATAATTTGTTTGTATTAATTCCTTGTAAGTAACTGATCACTTAAGAGCACAGTCAGATATATATTTATAGTAGTTCTAAGCTTTATATAAAATAAAGTTCATCCAAAATCAATTGCAGAAGTTTAAGCAGTATTTGTCTCCCTTGCCGACTTCTTCCTTTGATATGCCTAATCAAAGGAAAAAATTGACAAGGGAGACGAACAGGTGCATTATCATTATACTAAAATCTATAAACAATATGCTAGTAACTAAATTTAAATATCATAAGAACATATACCTAATAATTATAACAATTTTCAAATGTATTTTTTGACATACTATTCGGGTAAATTAAAACCAACATTTAATAAATTCTGTTTTAGAAAACATTTTGTTGCAGCACTAAGTTTTGTTTTACAAGTTGAAATTTCCTATCAGTTTAATCAGAAATGCAATAAAACTAATTTCTGTAATAAAATAGTGCTTAATTATTAATTGTAAAACAATTGCCCAGAAAGTAAATAATGTAGATTTTTAAAACATTGAAAGAAATGATATAATTAAGTAAACAAATGTAAGAATAAAAGAAAGTGGTTATAACAAAAACCATTAGTCATTAAAACGTTTCATAACAAAAATTTTTTTAGTGCAAATGCAATGTTGTACCAGGTGTAATAACAAATGTTTGTAATCTAGTAGGTACCCTTGCCAAAAATAAAATGTAATAGACAGATGTTAGGTAAAAAATAACCACATCCAAAATGAATTACTTCTGATCACTAGACTTGAATATTCAATTAAGAAAAATCGCCATGCGACTTAAAACAAAAAATTAATAATTGAGCAGGTACAGCAAAATGTTTTCATAGGCAATAGTAATAATTTTTTCCTATAAGGAGGTAGAGAAAACTAGTGTTTGATTTTATCTACAATCTAGTATTGTTTTTCACGTTTCAAGTAATTAAAATATTTGGAGTTTCCAAAGTAAATAAACTATGCAAATGGTGGATATCGCGAACATAGTAGTTTTTTCACAAATAACCATTTTATACCTAAACATGTTGAAATAGTCATTAACTTACCGTGGTTACCATATATCTTAACATCTCAGGTAAAGCCCAGCCTCCTTATTTCCCTTTAGGACTTTATTATAGGAATTTTCTTTTCTCCGTTCTCGTTTTGAGATATAAATGAGCCACTCTGTTTGTCTTCTGTCAATTTTAGTTATAAACTGGTGTGGTTCGATTCGCTTACTCGGGACTCACTATTAAACGCAGTCGTGTAACTATAGTGTGGCCACAGATCACCTATAGAACTTTGGACACAGAACTCCCACTGTACTGATAGTTGCGTTCAGTGTTAGTTTTGGTATTCTGTGTTTATATTTTTTATGAAAAAGTTGAATAACTAGAGAGACGAGACCACGACCACAGATCACTTGAGGAGAGCCGGTAACCTTACTTTTTTACTGTCTACAACTGGAAATAAATAAAATAATTTCAAAATGTTGAATGAAATTAAAAATCCTAATAGTTTTGTAGAAAATACCATTTATTCTCCAAATAAACCTATGGAACCGAGAAATCATTTTTCAAGAACTCCCGTTATCTACGATAATTTATTTTTTGTAGATTTCAACAAAACAGGTATATATTGCTAAAATTGTCTTCAAAATTAATAGATTCCGAACAACATTATATTTTTCAGGAAATTGTATTCTTGGGTCATCGGCAGTAAATCAAACTTTTTGGGAAGGTACATTACTGTATTTCGAAAATAGTAAGAAGTTGGAACAGTATGATTATCATGGATCATATGTTTACAGCACTGCTTCAGATGGAAAATTTATTAATGAAAAATTGGTAAATGATTTATGTAACTTATTTTTGAATATAAATACTAAAACTATCATTTCAAACTAAATAATTCTTAAATATGACACCTTACAGCATAGAAGTAGATAAAATCTATTTTAAAGTGAAGCACATTTCCAATATTTTTTTTAAATACAAATCGGCAAAACAAAAATATTTTCTCTGATTCTAGATTGCATTAGCAGATGATACAGGTCATATTAATGTACTGTCTGTTGATGAAGATAATACTATCAGAACTATAAACTACTTTCGACTTGCTGACAGAGTTCCACAAATAGATGTTTGGGATAATTCTTCTAGAATTTTAGGATGTGGTAACAAATCAGTTTATATTTTTGATTCTAATTCAGTTGATGGAAAACCTTTGCAACAATATGAGTAAGTAATTATAGTACTTTCAATATTCTCATATGTTTAATAACAATATTAGGTACAAATTATAGTTTTAGATATTGTAAATACGATTTTTTCTTGCATGTACCAGGAATACTTTGGCATCATTATAGGGTACCTCGATAGTACTATGTACATGTCACCATAACTACCAATTAATCAACTACTGTCAAATTTTGCATGTATTATTGCAAATATTCAACTAAAACAAATGTTAGTTAGATTCCCTTTGTAAAAAATAGAACCTTTATGCTTCACCATCTCGTAGCCATATAATAAACACAAGTTCCAAATCTTTTTGTGGTTATCAGAGGGTTGTCTCTGTAGTTACATAGGGCTTAAAATCACAGAAATAGATATGAATTGCAACGTTTAGAGATATTGATTAAAGATGACAACAAAAAGAAAGGAGAAGTGATACTAAACGAAGTGTAGTCGACTCCGATGCTGTGTATGCTCTGCTAGTAGGATTTTGAAAGTAAAAAATATCAAGTACCCATACTAGGTATACCATAGTATAGTACTATAGTAGTATACCAAGAAAAAGTCGTCTGTCTTTAATTGATTTGTAACTGTACTTTATTCATAATTTACCAAAATTGGATACAAGAATTAGTTACTTGACAAAGTTATCCACCTAGCTGTTAATTGTAACTGTCCGTAATAATTCTATACATTATACCCCCATCATTTTATCAAATCATTGATGCATATAAGTATAATTTGACATTGCAAATTTCATATTCTGAATGTTTATTTCAATTTTATATAAATTTGCATTGAAAAATATCACTGTACATGATTTTGAGTTCTGAAAATACTATTAAACATTTGATTAATTTTTGCACTTTCAGTTTTTATCATTGTGATACTGTATCTTGTGTGAATACATTGAAAGAAGATACAAATTTATTTCTATCTGGAGGAAGAGATAGAATGGCTTGTATTTGGGATATAAGAAATCCTGTTGCTGCATCTTGTAAGTATTCTCAAAATAATACAAAAACTCATTTGTCATGTAATGTAGTAGAATTCTGTTTTAATTATTTTTACATTTATGAACTCTGCATAGTAAAAGTTGGAACGAGCATTGTAATATAGGCTAGATTATTGCTTATTCATCTTCCACTATGGGTTATGTTGAAACCATTGAACAACTGTTTTTTTTAGTACTATATACCAATGAATTTTCATCAGTGACAAGTGTAGCATGGAATCAGCATGATACCAATTACATAGTGGCAGGTACTCAAGCAGGTGATGTGTACCTTCTAGATAAAAGAGAACCAAAAGAATTTGTTTCTGTTCTTTACTGCTTTTCTGCTCCAGTTAACCGAATTTGCTTCAAAGATGTTTCCGATTTTGCGGTTTGTGGAGATACAAACGAAGTTTTAATCATCAATTCCGAGGCGAGTAATTTAGATATCGTTTATAAAAATGAAAAACATAAAGGACATGTTAAAGGGCTGACGTGGTATAATGACATTTTATATTCTTGTGGTTTCGAACAATCGTTGGTTAAACATGTAGTTTAATTCGTTTATCGTCTCATGTGTAAGATCGTTTGTTATTTAAAAAATGTGGATATTTTTATACTAAGGTTTGAAAATGTATTATTGAATTGTTAATAGTTTTTAATTTCAACAAACTACAATTATGTACTATATTTTCCCATATATAAATTTTCTTGAATGAATAAATATATACCAATATATTCAATAAAAAATTAAACTAAAGTCGTGTTATTAATATAATTATAAAATACTTAAATGAGATGAAATTTAGTAGATTAACGTTACCATAACTTATTCATACTTACCTCATATTTTAAATTTATAAGAGGGCATTTGACAATACGTTTTAATTGGTTGTTGAAGATCTATCTAAAACTAGTGGACACGATAGACGTTGTTTTATCTAGACATTTCAAACTATCGATAGTAGATGTGCTCGATATATCGTAATCCATTTCCTATCAAAATCTAATAAATAATGTATATTATTATTGTTGCGGCCGTTTCTACCACAACATGGTTTTCATAAGTTTTTTTGCCTTCGATTCAATGGACTGTATTTTCATAGGAGCCGGTATTGGCATTAAATAATACGCTGCAATTCGTCAACAATTCAGTAAACTTTAATAACATTAATGAACGTCGAAAGTACATACATGTGGAACAATAAATATAGACAAGCCTTTCAGATTGAATTCGGAATTATTAGGAACAATCGTACTCTTTCCCTTGTAGTTTTCAAAGCACTATATTCACTATGAAATATAACTTTGTTTTAGGTTTGAATCACTATACAATCGTCATAAACTTTAACTTAAAAAAATGCACTCATTATGCAGCAAATAAAGGAATTAAATGAATTACTATGGAAATTGGACAATTTGGTTTAAAATTTTCGGTTTTATACCGGGAAAGGAAACTGAGGTCTTAACTGGGTGACCCTTCACTTTCGACTTGTTCCTCACCTCTCAAGCCACGAGGAAGGGAAAAGCATTTGGCGCGTAAATGTGAATGTGTGTTTAGGCACGCCTACCTTAACCGCCGAAAATTGTAAATATTGCAGGCGACGATCAGACGCCAGAGAAACAACGAAAACGCAGGTTTTTTTACGAAACTAGAAATATTTGGAGACGGGGGCGCGCCGGTGGAAATTTCGAATAGCAATAAACGCACTAAAATTAACTATACATGAATATACAAAGAGACTAAAATCTAAATATACATAATATACAAATTGTTGAACGTGTGGTTTCAACAATTATTTATGTATGTCCCAAATTGTTAGTTTTATCATAGATTTCCATTCAATTAATATGCATTCGATAAAATTTGCATCAATATCCATGTTGTCTTGCATTGTATCTCTAGTTGTGGTATTGAATTTTTCGCGAACGTTTCATTTTCCAATTTTATTTATTATCTAAGTGTGTAAGTAATTACAATGAAATAAATAATACAAATCAATGTTAAATAATGTAATTTATAATTTTTCTTTATAAAAAAAACATTTAGGATTAAAAAAATCTCTACTTTTACTCAAACATTCATGATTTAGTCTTTTTACTTTTCTTTTTCGGTACATCTTTAGATTTTCTCTTTGTAGTAACATCGTTACTATCCATCGATTCCACTAGTGGTGAAACACTGAAGCCATCTATAGATGGAGAAACAAGTTGTAGAACAAACTTTTCGTGTTGAATATTGTTCGAATCTAAACTTAACCTAACTTTTACTGGATCAAATGCATGAAGTACGATGTTGCCTGCTTTTTGACTTTGATTCTAAAACAAACAATAGTGCTCAAAATCAAGTTGTGGTTAATATCTCAAAGAAAAATTGAAAATTATTTACCTCTTCATTATATTCAAAAATGTTTGAAGTTTCTCCTTTTCGGGCTAAAAATAAAGTACATTCCAAGCCATATTTTGGAATAAGAATTTGTAAGGCGTTTTTTCTAACATAAAGAATATAACCTTCTTCGTCTTGAAGTTTTCCTTTGAAGAATAGCTAAAAACCAAATTTAAAATTAGCGAATTCAGTAAAATACACTGACCTTCCAAAAAATCCGGCCACTAAAAATTTGACACATTTTCAAAATTGTTTGAACCACTCGTTTGATTTTTTTGGTGAGCTCATAAAACAAAGTCAAAAGTGATAAATTCAAAGATACTTACATGTGTGTTAAAGCCTACTGAAGCTCTTCCGGCATACTGAGCCATTCTGTTTCGATAATTTAAATTCTGACATAAATGGCTCGTTTTTTGTTTATCCAGTAAATCTGGATATGTAGAATCTGAACCACATATTACTGCTAGTAACCTACAAAAAATATTCATAAGTACAAAAATACCATTGAAATTAAAAGTAACTTAAAGTAGCAACATTATTTCATTAGATCTTTGCCATTATCATACCTAATATTGTCAAAATCAAATATGTGGAATGTTCCTTATAGTAGGTACTAAATTGTTTAGTTTTTGTTGACCTACTTTAATTTTCATTTAAAAAAGTAGGTATAGTAAAATTAATACCTATTTAGAGGTACCAGCCGTTTTAGTAACTTAACGTATGCGGCTTCTTGAACAATCTGAACCCGCATGAAAAAAATTAGGTTATGACCTTTGTCATGTCAAATGCTTGACATATTTCTTATTGCATTGGCGTAGTGACTTGAAATTTCATATTATCAGTGGCGGTTTGTAATAATACAAATTAATTTTATGAAATTCATAAAATTCTAAAGATGTTGACATAATAAAAGAATATAAAAGAAGCGCACTAATTTTAAAAACATTGTTTTATTAACTAGATACATAGTTTTCTTAAAAAAATATGGCAATTCAGAGTTCGATTAAGTACAAATTCTAGATTTTAAAAAAATAACAACGTGATCTTCAAGGCAAAGTTTAATTAGTTTCTAAATCAGAATAACTTTCGGAAAGTGATAGTTCATCATCAGATTCATTGGATACAGAGATCACCATAGGTTCGATGTTTAGTAGGTCCAGTTTGTTTTCTACTTCCCATGCTTCAGAAATAATTTTCTCTGTATGATTTATGTAATTCTGCCAGTGTTGCTCCGGTACATTTTTTACTACGTCATTCCATACTTTTGAGACTTCAGTAGGTGACCTTGCAGTTTTCGTAATAGCTTGGTCATAATGCCTTTTAGTTTCTGACCATACCATTTCGATGGCATTAAAATGGCAATGATAGGGTGGTAGCCTGAGAACACAATGACCATGCTCGGCAGCGTATTTGTCTAAATGATAATTTTTTTCTGGCAAAACTTGCTTTTCAATTATATTCCAAACAGCATCCTTTAAAATGTGATCTGGAAAAGGAATATTCTTTTTTTTTGAGCCATTCTAACATGCGTGTTTTACTCCAACTTTTTCTTGGGATTTCTTCATCCAGGCGACTGTGATACGTTGCGTTATCCATTATAATTAACGATGGTTCTTCCAAGTTTACAATTAGTTGCTGTTTAAACCAATTTTCAAAATTTTCGGTGTTCATGTTATCATGGTAATCGCCTGTTTTTTTATTGCATTTAAAAATAAGCGATGCATTTGCCACAAAACCTTTTTTATTACCGGCATGAACAATTACATATCGTGTCCCACTTCCAGTTATTTTTAAATCACTGTGTTTAGTACCATCTTGCCACATTCTTCTGTCCCCGCTTTTACTAAAAACCCATGTCTCATCCAGAAAAACAGGTGTAAAGAGCTTTTCGCTTTTAGCAGCATGGTATTTGTTCGAAAATAATATTCTTTTTAATCTGACTGCAGGCATTTCCAATAAATGTTTTCTTCCATCCTGTTTTTTGAAATGAAAACCCATTTTTTTAATTCCCAAATATAACGAACCTTTGGAAATCTTAGTTTCTGGAGACTCTTCGATAAATTGCCGTAAAATAGTTTCTACTGTGATTTTATCCTTTCGCGCATACATTTTATAAATTACTTCCCTCAAACAATGCAGGGTATTTTTTGTAATTCGGGTTTTGCTCCGGGAAACGCTTGCAGACATATTTCTTCTAAATTCGAAATCTGTAGCTCTGTTTGGTTTTTCAAGATTATATAATGTGCTTTCTGGAACTTTTAGTGCTTCGGACGCTTTTTGAATTGCCTTAAATCGAGATCCTAAATCGTTTTGAAAATAGTTTACTACATTAAGCATAAGTTTTTTGGATTCATCAGAATATCGCATTTTTATATCTTATTTTGCGTTATGACATTAACATGAAATCAAAATTTGACGTAACTTCAAAAACGTGACATATAATAAATTAGTTACGACGTTCATTTTTGTTGGTAATTTTTTGTTTCAACCGATTTATTAATAATAAATAAGGATGGTCTTATTCTAAATGGGTATAAAATTTACTATAGCTATTTTCACTATCCAAAACACATTCATATCTAATTGGAAGATGACATTTTCCACACTCTGTCATAATTTGACACTATTAGCGATTTAGAGCAGCAAAGCTACAGTGGCGCTTGTATTTTCATGATTCAACTTAAAAAATATGAAAGATTTAAAAGTAGTAACGTGACTGAAGACAAATTCTACTATGAATAGATGGTTCATTCAAATGGAGAGACCTTAATCTGAAAAGTATCATTATTTTGTGCGGTAATTTACATAAAAAATAAACCAAATGTACTGAGGATATTTTTCTGTTTATGGTCTAGTGTTAAAGTTACACTTTCAATCGTTTTTAGAATAATCACAATTTACAACGTTTTACTGTTTTAACTTTCCAATGTTGTTTTTATAATTTGTCTAGAAAATAAAAATATCTTACCTGTGAACAATAATATCCGCGTATCTTCTAATAGGAGAGGTGAAATGAGTATAAAGAGGCACTGCAAGACCGTAATGAAAAAATTCATCTTTTTGTAAAGTACCACTTGCAAAATAAACAGCTTGTAACATGCAACGGGTAGCCAAAATTCTCAACATTGTGTTTAAATACGGGTTGTCCGATTTTACAGCACTATCCAACGATTCGGCTAATTGCTTGCCAGTCTCGATATTTATGTCAAATCCCTAAAAAAATTGACTTCAAATTGGTTAAATGAAAATAATAATAAAATGTTACAAATGTAAATAAGTGTGATATATTTTTTCTACAACCTCAAAAAACGCTCATTTAACCAGTGTATAAAATTGTTGTATAAAATTTACATAGATAAAACCCGTCGCTATTTTTATATTCATCGCTGTGAACATTTGACAGTGTGGTACTAACTAAGTTAAAAATTCTAGAATCGTTGGAGATATTTGATACTGAGCACAATTTACATTGTATATTGGAGTGACATTCACTGAGACCTAAAAGATCTATTGTGCCCCCTTATTTCAACATATTTCCTGAGGAGAGTCTCGGAGACTAGTAGCTCCATTGTTAGGATATCAGCAGGCTTTAACTTAGGTAAATGTCCCTCTCCTATCCAGTAATCTCCTAGGAGTTGTGAATTGCTGTGCAAGTATGTCCTTCCATGCCACAGAATCTACATTCTTCTTCCTCCAATATTTTGAGCTTCTTCAGGTGTCCATTCAGGCGACAATGACCCGTTAGGTTCCCTGTTAAAACTCTTAGTGCAGTTTTACTTTTACTTATGCATTCATTTGATCTCAACAGGTTGTTACTTTTTTAAATGAAACTAAGTGTTTCGTTATGATCGGATGGGAAATTAATGGCAAATTGGTATGTCTGAAGATTTCTGTTAAATTTTGACCAAACAATTTGAATTAAGCAAAAGAGAAAGAAATGTTATACTCTCTTGGCCACATACAGAACTGAATAGTATCTAAGACACCAGCATTTTGAAGATTGTCTCACTGCAAAAACAGTTTATCTGATACTAATGCTGATTAAAATTGTTATGATGTTTACTTAGACTACTTACTAAATGTCTACCAGCTTTTATCAATGGATCAAAGTTTGTACTAGGCGGAGTCGGATGTCTCCTAAGCATTGCACATTCAGGGAATTCTTGTAAAATTTTTTCAGCGACACTTATATTTGCTAACAACATAAATTCTTCAACCATTGAATTTGTCTCGAAAAGTTTTTTAACCTCGACATCTAAAGGTTCCATTGTTTCAGAATCCATGTGGATTTTTACTTCTGGTGAAGCTAATACTAAAGCTCTACAATAAAAAAATACAACACGTGGCACAAAATAATAGTAATTAACAAGACTTACCCATTTTCTAATCTTCTTTTTTTCAAAATTTTAGCAAGCATATTTAAACCTCTCAAAGAAACCGCAATGGCATCGTCTTTACTTTTATCGTCGATTATCATTTGTGCTTCTTCGTAAGTTAAAGCTGCTTTTGATGAAATTATGCTTTTATGGAAACGAGTGTTTAAAATGTTGGCATTTTTGTCCATTTCCCAAATACAAGAAAATGCAAAACGTTCCTCTCCACCTCGTAACGAACATAAGAAAGAACTGAGTAATTCAGGCACCTACAATGAAATAATTACAATAGTATAATATGAAATTTCATGGATGCTTGTATTCACTTACCATGTCAATTCTTTTATTTACAAGATATACAGTTGTGGCTCGCAAGGCGGCTTCTATATCAATAGCTGTGCCTGGTCTGATGAAGTGGGAAACGTCGGCGATATGTACACCCACTTCGAATTTATCATCTGAAATTGGACGGCAATGCAGTGCATCATCTATATCGGTACAACCTGGAGGATCTACTGAGCAAATATCAATATGTCGAATATCAACTCTCCGTTTCTCATCCTAAACATAAATAGCATATTTTGTTTTGTAATTTATAATTGTAATGTACAATATTATTTTAGGTAATAAGCTTTTTAAAAAAATGTTTCACTCAAATGTTTATGAAAAATACTGCCAGAATATTAAAAAAAGAATTTCCTACCTCTTCTGTTATAACCCAAGGCATTGTTGGTAAACAACTTAGGACTTCCTCAGAAAATTGGCTGTGTGGTACATCATGTTCTAACAAAACAACTTCATTTTCGGTATTTTGATCTCCTATCTTTCCCAAAGCCCTAACAAAATGACCCTGAAATTACAATATAAATATAAAATTCAATTAGATTAGAAATATGTCGAATTAATCGCAGATTAAAATTTGACTTTGTCAATTACTAAATTGTTAATTCTTACGGTATTTGATGAATTCCGAAATTGTTATTGTATGCTTTTAAATTAAATTTATATTTTGTTTGATTTATCATGGACATAGGATTAAATAAAATTATACTTCTTACATGAGGATATCTGGAATGTCTAGGCCAAGAGTCTATTGTTACAATTAACTTCTGTGTTCTCAAAAAATCAACTTGTCTAGTTTCTATTCTAATTTTTGGAATGCTATTATCTGATGGTATAAACAATTGATAAACTCCATCCATTCCACCTTGCAAAATTCCACAATACTGCCTCCATTTTCTCCTGATAATCCCCACAACTTTTCCCGTTGGTTTGGTATCTTTAGTTTTCTTTGTAGCTTTCTTTAACTCTTGTTCTTTCAGTTCTACTTCATCGATACTTTCTTCAGCGACACCTTCGTCTTCTAGTACAATGTCACTAGGTGACACCCAATCTGCTTCACTGAATATTTCTATAACAACTACATCTCCATCTACAGCCCTGTTAAGACCATTTCTTCCTTGAAGAATAACCTGTAAAATTTCATTTTGACTTGACATAATCGGCAAAGTTGTTTAAGAATATCAACTTGTTATTACAAAATAACTAAACTCACAACACAATTCTCAATATGTTTGACTATTTTCCAATGCTGTCAAGCATTTTTGTCACTTGGAAAAATAACGATCGACTTAGATACTAAGCATTTAATAAATTAAAATATACTTACAGGATCGTCAAATGCATCCACATTAACAAATCCTTCCAAAAAATTATCCCTGGAAGCTCGAAAAGTGCCTTGATGAAATTTGCCTTCTTTGACACCAACTAATAATTCTACATTTGATAGATGTGGAGGGAATATATCTTTCGTAAAGCTCTCGATGAAGCATTCCTTTCGGGAGAGTTTATCTTGCAAAAGGGAATGTTGCTCTATATTATTGATGTAATCACTTACTAAAAAATGTAATTAAATATTAACATACTCTTATAAACTAACCTGTTGATGAAACACTTTGAATAAATTACAGCTACATTTATTTATTACTTTGTTCCACTCAAAGTTCAAAAGATATGAGAGGGAAATGTGGCTTTTGACTAGCGCTATATATACTTTATTACTGGGTACATTTACAAACTTACTTGAACAAGCTGGTATGTTTTCTTCAAGAGCAATACTTCTATTATTAACATCATCACTAAGAAATACAAAGTTTTCCTTAGGTAAATGGTTAATGTACCAAAAGCAAGATTTTCGAATACATCTGTCATTGTAATCATTTATTATTTCACCATCTTCTTGTCTTATATAGGTATCTCTGTAATAAAAAAATTGTTTAAGATAAAACCCAGTTACTGAAAGCCACTAGTTTATAAAACCTAAAATGCAATATAATGTTGCCAGTAGTTTCAACATTGTAAAAAATGTGTATAATGTTCTTTTTGAACACTCTATCTTAAATACAGTTGCAATTTAGAAAAAAAAAATTACTAAACAAGTCACACTTTATCAAAAAGTGTTTGTAATATTTTTTTATAATTATTATTTGCATCTCATATATTTAAATTTTATTTGGATACAGTAAACGATACAGTTTTTTATGTACTTACTTATGATGATCATTTGTAAAAACATAAAAATGCCTACTAGGATTTTCTATAATACTATTAAGTCTTTTATATGTTGGCAAACTACGATGTTTAACTTCCTTCAAAACTGTGTGTAAAATAATAACATTTCCAAGAATTGGTTCTTCCAAAACATCTATCTGCAAAGATTAATATGCAATTTAAACGTAGGTATTTAAAACAAATTTCTACCATTGCACATGATTACTTATTGAAGAAATACTTACCTGGTCTAAAATAATGTTTGTGTCTAGTATTAAGTAATGGTTGAAGTCGAATAAAGCACACTGATTTTTATGAGTTGTACTTAAATTTGATTCCACTGAATTGCATTTTTCACATGTTAGTACCCCGCAAAAAATATCATCTCTAATATAATGTTCCCTAACATTCTGAAATAAAACATTCAATTTAATGAGGGTTTATTTGTATAAATAAAAATTAAATACCTTCAAAAAATGACCGATTCTGGTTTTTTTAATAAATGCTTTGGTTGTAAACATTTTCAATTGCAAAGTAGAGAAAAATATTACTTAGGCATTAATTTCAAAATAATAAAATATTTGAGGTTAATTAATGGTTTATCTTTATTGTTAGGTTATGTGTCAAGAAAGAAGAGGAATAAGTTCAGTGGCTAGCGCTAGTGTATTATCACAGAATAGATCTGTGATCTGACTCACAGGTAGCCACAGAAATAAATAACCTACGTTTGGTGGCAACTATAGAATTCCGAACTATGCTAGAACGCATTCTAGTGCACAAATCGCGTACGTAGAGATTTTATATGTCATTATAATATAAGTCATTTTTATATTTTTAAATCCCAACGGTTTTACTGTTGTAGTTTGTACGAAAGGTAAAAATATTGGTACTTTTAAAATAACTGGCTAATTAGATTTCTATATTTCAGTTGTGTCGTAATTTTTTTCAGCTAAATAAGTATGGATTTAGCTGACATTTTTAGAAAAGGGCTATTGGACAAAAACTATAAGAAAAGAAGTTTGCTATCTCGTAAGGAATCATTCATTAATGCTAGAAGACAAACTAGAGATACCTTAAGGTTCAATAAAAGGCAAATACCTGCAGATATATCTCCGTATATCACACCAAGATCTAATAAAACAGAAATGACTGCTGGTTCAGAGGTGCTAAAACGTAAGAATGATGAATCAAATAAACCTAATAAGAGATATGAAATGCTGAAACAGTGGAAAGATAAAAGAAATAAACAGAAAGAGGCAGCAAAAAAACATGCAAAGCCTATTTTTAAGGTTTGTCATGTAGATAGAAATATTGGTTTACCTAATTTAGAAAATGTCAACAAACAAATTAAAGGTAAACCAATCATCAGTACTCCAACGGTTAAGTCTTTTGCACCTTTAAATCACAAATTCCAACCCCCTAAAAATATAAAACCAATTCAATTTGTTAAACCAATATCAAGAAATGCTCGACAGTTGAAAAATATATCAGTGAAACCACCACTACTGAAAAATCCTGCAAAATCACAACCCAAAGTTGGAGTTCAAAATGTTAACAATAATAGAGATCTTAGGTAGGGGATTTTATCTTTCTTTTGTTAGTTTCACTCAATAATATGTTGAACTTCCTTAAAATAATAAACATATTAAATAATCATTTTTCATTGAATTTACTGTTTGGACCCTTACTTTGTGGAATCTACTCATATTAATGTTATAAATGAAACTAACTGTTTCTAATTAATTCCACTATTTATCATTCTGACGATGATATGTCGAAATATCAATATCCTTTCATAATTTTCATTAAATAGTGGAATTAATTAGAAACAGTTAGTTTCATTTATAACATTAATCATTTTTCAATTTCACAAAAACAGTCTTAGTAGTCAACATTAAAGTTTATATTTTTAATGATCCAATAATTATTTTGAAATGTTTTGAAAAGATTAATATTATAATTATTTTGTATATTATATACTATAATATCAAATTACAGAATGGGACAATCACATGTGAAGCCAAAAACTGCAGACTATCATGTAAAGAACGCATCTGCCAACAATATGAACAAGAATGTTACTAAATTAAATAATACCAACAGTAGCAAGATGAGTGGATCTTCAAAAAAGGAAAAAGAGATACATACAAGTGTTAAAAAAATTGGAAATAGCTCCATTCAAAAAGTAAGTAATTAGTCATCATAGCTAACGTTTTCATATTTTTTAAGAAAGATAGAACTAAGTTTTGAAAATAGACCTGTAGATGTAAAAACAATTTAAACCCTATGATTCATTTTTATGTAAGATTTTTTTCTTACATCTCTAGGACAAGTAGTTTCTGTATTATGATGAATCGTAGATCAAAGATATTAAATTTAAACTCTTTCAGGCAAGCTCTGGTGTTAAATACGGACAGACTATACAATCTAAATCAAAAACAATTTCGGGTAAAAAATCGCCAAATGTTCAAAACGGTACCAAGAAAAATAAAGATACATACAAAACGACTAAGAAAAATTACGCAACACCAAAAATTAACGAATCTCTAAAAGCTACACCAAAGTTTGGAATGAACAACAATTTAATATCAAAACAAAATAAGAAAAAAGTAGATGATATCAGTATTGACGATAATGATGATTCAGAAATTGAAAAAGTTGTAATATATGACGACGAAGAAATAACTCTTAAGACCCCGGTTAAAAAATCTCGCAAATCCCGTTTATCCAGTATTAAGAAATCCGCAAACATTACAAGAAAAGTTGTACAGGATAGTGAGCTTGTGAAAGAGAACAAAGAAAATTTAAGTATCGAAAAAGTCATTATATATGATGATGAAGAAATAACCTTGAAGACTCCAATTAAAAAATCTCGAAAATCCCATCTTTTCAGTGCTAAAGGGTCTAAAAATAGTACAAGAAAATGTGTAGAAGATAATGAAAACTCAATTGTGACGCCTAAACATGAAGATAAAAAATATTTTGAATATTCAAGTACTGACCTTGAGAAAAATATAAGTAAAACACCTAGAAAATCAATAAATAGTACAACTGTATATATAAGTCCTTTTGTAACAATATCAAGAGGAAAAGATTCTGCCAGAAAGGAATTTAATATAAGAAAATCTACAGGTAAATTTATATTTTTATATCTAAATACTATAATTAAGTAAGTAAGTTGGAATTATTAGTAGAGTGAAAAGAATGTTGAAAAATGATCAATTAAAATCAATAAATAAATTCCACAACAGAAATATTTCATATAATACTCAACTGGTTTCACAAATAACATTTGCATCATCACTAATAAATTTATTCTATTTCAATGAATATTTCACTCATACATGTTGTATTAATGCAACGAATGCTAAATTATTAGATGGAAATTCAAAAATTTCCGGAAATTCCACGTTGCCATGACAACCGTTGTCAGATAACGTTAAAATAATAAACGTGAAACGTCAAAGAAGAGTTTCTTAGAGGTCATGAATCGATTCGAAGATATAACAGAACGGGAAATTGACAAAAATGTATTACGTTACTGTTTCAATATATAAATAATTTGTTTTTTATTGAGATTTTTAAGCTAGAGACGTTACATTATCTATCTGAATATAGTGGAGATATACAGTAATTTGTATTTTTATTCGAGGAATATTCTCCCTAAATACTGCTTGTGCTTAAAAATTAACTGGATAACTTTTAAGCACTCGTGGTATTACCCCCCAAAATTTTTTTGCTCTAGTAGATATCCAATGAAATCAGTTAATTTGAGGTCACTTGATTGAACACAACCAATCAGAACAACATTATACTGATAACAGACCATGGGCTGTTTTCACTCTATTAGCACATATTGCCATGGATACATTTTGATTTATTTCGATTTTGACGTTTCAAATATTTAATATTTCAAAATGTCACGATTTTGTCATAATACTGACGAGAACATTAATGAAATTATAGAAGCAAATATACTCTGTATTTTTTTCTGTAATTAGCAAAAAATTTTCTATTCGAATAACCCTCGAACATTGATAAATGCTCAAAAATGTTTTAACAAGCTTTTGTAGTCCGTTATAAAATTTCTTCGAACAATTATCAATGTCCTTTGGTTATTACTACTGAAAACTGCATGTATCTGTCTATTCTTTAAAATACTATTCTTGAAATACCGGAGAATATATAACCAGTATAAGAATGAAAGTAGCATATGTATACGATTTCTTCATTAGATTTCTAATAGACACATTACTCACAAAAAATGTGTTTCATTGTTTCTTTATAAGTGATATGATTCAAATTTATGAAACTAATGCCCGTTTGCACCGTTTGGAATTTAAGCACGCATTTCGTAAGTTTTGCTCAACTTTAAGAAGCACTTAATTATCTCGCTAGCTGCACCGCTGCACCTTGAGCATTATGTTCTTAGTAAAGAACCGCTCAACTTTTCAGATTGGGCTTTTTTATCGAGTGACAGCTTTCAACCGCGTCAAATGTGAACTGTTAACCTATAAATACAAAGAAAACAACAAAGTTCAGAAATCGCAATGGTTATCAAATGACCAACACAGCCATAAAACCGAAGTGCTGCTAGCAATTGGTTCTAAGAGAGACACACTGTTGTTGCTGTAATAATAGTTGGTCATTTGGTCTTGTAGGTTTCCTTATTAGGTAATATTTCGAAATTTCAAATTCAATTTATGTCGTGCAAATGAGCGGATCGAGTGAAAACCATCTCGGGAAGTTGAAGTCTATTATTTTGAGGAAATTGAGTAATCAACTTCGAAAATGTCATCCATAAAGAAAAGTTTTTCAGGTTAAATCACCTGTCAACCGCGATTTTAAACTAAGTCGAACTTACGTCGACCCAATCGGGAACTCCTTGTGCTCCTTTTTCTTATAGATACTTGGAGAGCGGAGCAACGCAAACTAGTCTTTTTAAGATCCCTTTATTTTAAAACTGTCTTGAAGTAAACGGTGCAAACGGGCATAAATATACTCAAAGGCGCATCCACATTATGCCGCGATTTGCCAATTGGCAATAACTTTCTCGTTCGTCCACTCCATCTGAACTGAACAATTGAAGCCGCGAGAGGCCAGTGGTTGGCACGTCCCCAC
This sequence comes from Lochmaea crataegi, assembly GCA_947563755.1. NCBI lineage: Eukaryota > Metazoa > Arthropoda > Insecta > Coleoptera > Chrysomelidae > Lochmaea > Lochmaea crataegi. The sequence goes on along the minus strand of OX387429.1, from coordinate 4,368,438 downwards.
TCTCCGTTCTCATTGGCTTTTTTTGAAGGAGAGTGTCGGTCGGTCGGTTCAGCGATTTTCATATGCAAACCGCTGACTTAATGACACGTGCCAACTGGCCATGCCAATTGGCAAACAGTGGCATAGTGTGGAGGCGCCTTAATACAATGTTTTTATCAATAACACATTTCTATTCTACCTTTATAGGAGGAACGTTCTTGACTTCACCAGATAGTAAAGATTTTTCCCAGAGCACAAGTCCTCAAGCTGGAGCTGCGTATTTTGAAAATATACTTGACAACCAGATTTCTAGAATAGAATCAATATGTGAAATTTGGAATAGTTATAAACAGGAGAATAATCTATCTGAAGAATCTATTGCCATGATTGATGTTACTATAGGACAATCAAAACTGCTTGTAACAAAAAAATTCGAGCAGTTTAGAGGTCTTATTCGGGAATGTGAATCAGCAGAATTTAAAAACAAACCAATAACATGTGAAGATTTACATGGTTTCTGGGATATGATATACCATCAAGTAATAGACTTGGATAAGAGATTTGATAATTTGGAAGCTATGAAGAACAATAATTGGGAAGAAGTAATTCCGGAAAAGAAAATAGTACAAACGCGTAAAAGAGGTCGTTCAAGAAAGACAACAGCTTCTTCTTCATCTTCGATTAAAGAGATGATTAAGGCAGCTAGAAACAAAAGAAAAAACAACGACGATCTAAATGTGCAATTATTAGAACACAAAACTCCAGAATTTTCTAAAAAAATGTCACCTGTAAGAACTAGCAGCGCTAGGAGAAGTTTAAGAGTGTCTCTTTTAAGAGGACAAACTGTAAAAAGACTAAGTTCTCCTGGATTAACGATGATGAAGATTACACAATCTATAAAAGCTGGAGATGGCCTGACTCCTAGTAAAAGTATCCTCAAAACAGATGCAAACAAGTCCGCAAAGAAACATAACAAATCAGTTCTTTTTGTGGATGATGTCGAAGATACATCGAGAGATTTGAATTTTGGAACTGAAAATAAAGAAAATTGCGCAACAGAAGCAAATATAAGAGTCACCAAAGAAGTACAAAATAAGAATAATTCAACTCCAGTAAGGAGATCAAGAAGAATCTCAATGATGACTTGATTTTATTGCTTAATATTTATTTTATATACTTTTATGATGAATATTTTTAATGTGCATCGAATGTACAGTTGTATTATAAAAAAAGGTATATGTATTAAGGACGGTTTATACGCTAGGACTTACCGTGCGTTTTATTGGTCATGCAAAATATACCTATATGGAGCAAAAAGCACTAATGTTAATTCCTATAGCTTCAGTATCTATTTCCTTATATTTATTTAAAAGTTCTTCATACGCGAATTATTTTATTTCGATCCTGTATTCTTTTCTTTTGATTTGCCATAAGCTATAAGCAGTGTAAAATCTTATAGTTCATTCAGTTTATTTGAGTTATTCTCGGGAACATTGCCGCAAGTCCGATGACATGATGCTCAGAGATTTGTAAAACAAATTTAGCTATACTGAGCTAAACTAATATTTCTGTGTTTACACTTTCTCCGACTTATCCTTAAATTTAATTTCAATGTGATAAGTAGTACGTTTTACTATCGGACAAATCGAGTAGTGTACAGGGCCTATTTTCAACTGAGTTAGGCCCTAGGCACCATCAAATTTTCGGGCCCTGTCTTGCTCCGTATATTGGAATATAACCAATAGGCTTAAAGATTCTGTTTTAATTTCTGTTATGAGGACGAATTTTTTCGGTAAGCTGTTGGGATAAAAAGGCGACCGTTGAAGCGGCGAACTTTGACTTCAATTGGGGGTCAGGTGTCGGGCCTATTTGATGTTTTTATAGCTTCTTGTATTGCTCGTGCCGCTACGCTTTGCAAATTAAGATTGTGAAATAAAAAAAGGCTCTTATTGTATATTATGAAATCGCATAGTAGTATTATTGTTTTTGCATTTTTTTATGATTTTATGCCCGCCGTTTCGGGCCCTTTGATCATTGGACCCTAGGCACGGGCCTAGTGGTAAAATAGGCCCTGGTAGTGTAAGTCATAGCGTATAAACCGTCCTTTAGAAAGAAACGTTAACGTCATCCTATTTCTGTAAAATTATCAAATATCAAAAATAGGATGACGTTTACGTCTCTTTTAATACTTGTACCCTTTTTTTAATTACATCTTCGTGAAATTAATGAGAGAGTAAATTTTGTAAATTAGTATTAATTAGTAATTTCAATTTTTTATGGAATACAATTTACTTGATTAGTTTGTTTTTTATTTCTTGTCCTTTAAATACCGCACTCCCTTCCAACCTTATTATTGTTATTGTAGAAGATAATATTTTCAAATGGAGTAGGTAGGTACTAATTGTTTCATGGAATTGTGTCTTGTATCGTGGGTAGTCAAAGTTTGTTTAAAAAGAAGATGTTTATTTTACGTAAGAAATTGAAACCAAATCCCAAAACATTTCCTATGGAAATTATTAATATTGTCGAAAACATTTCATCCCAAACTTTTGACAGTGAAGAGATTGAATTGTTAAACAAAGAATTTACTGTTTGGACCCTTACTTTGTGGATCTACTCATATTACTTTTTTAAATGAAACTAAGTGTTTCTAATTAATTCCACTATTTAATGAAAAAATTATTAAAAATCTAAGATATTGATAATTATTTCGATATTGACATATCATCGTCAGAATGACTAAACCAGATGTTTTGAGATGCTGTGCAACGTTTTTTCAGTAACTTCTTGTATAGTTGGGTCAATTCTTCTCTCGAATATTTTTTAATTGAATTTACTGTTTGGACCCTTACTTTGTGGAATTTACTCATATTACTTTTTTAAATGAAACTAAATGTTTCTAATTAATTCCACTATTTAATGAAAACATTAAAAATCTAAGATATTGATAATTATTTCGATATTGACATATCATCGTCAATTCTGATTATATATCGAGATTTATAATTTCCATTTATTGAGAAGTAGGTACCTAATGATAAAATACAAACTGGGATAATATTTAGGAAATATGAGGAATGACAAAGCTTATGTCTTTTGAAAAAAGTACCAACTTATTAACGAAAGACTGGATAGTATTTAGAAAATTTTCGGATTGACATAGCTTACCTATGTCTTTTGAAAAAACTACCATTTGTAAAAAAAGGGCTGGATAGTATTTAGGAAATATTCGGATTGACATAGCTTACCTCTATGTCTTTTGAAAAGTACCAACTTATTAAAGAAAGGAATAGTATTTAGAAAATATGAGGAATGACATAGCTTACCTATGTCTTTTGAAAAAAAGTACCAATTTGTAAAAGAAAGGAAGGATGATACTGAGCGATATGATGTCATTTGATAGAAATTGAGAATTACAGTATACTCACACTCCTTTGGAGTAGACCAATACTTTACGAAACCTAAAACAAAGAATAAAACAATTATTAAAGAAAAAGAATGCAAAAATGGATTATACATAAACAATATATATCAATTCTGTATATTAAGAAACAATGGAAGCATACTCATTTAAATTGTCATTTAATATTCCCTATAGGAGCCCTAATACGAGGTATAAGTATATGTACAGTTTATCGGAACTAACCTCCCATATAAGAACAATTTTTCATAGCTAGGAATATATTTCGGCCCCTTTTTAAGTATTTTAAATATTTTGGTATAAGAAAATAGTAAAAGGATGCAAAAATTGATTATAAATAAACAATATTTATATATATCAATTCTGTGTATACTAAGAAACAATGGAAGCATACACATTTAAATTGTCATTTAATATGCCCTATAGGTGCCCTCATACGAGGTATAAGTATATGTACAGTTTATCGGAACTAACCTCCCATATATAAGAACAATTTTTCATAGCTAGGAATATATGCCGGCCCCTTTTAAGTATTTTAAATATTTTGATATAAGAAAATAGAAAAAGGAATCAAAAATAGAATATAAATAAACAATATTATGTACTAATTCTAATTTCCAACTGAATTTTTCAAGATTAAGCAAATTTAAAACCTACTAATCATTTATAAACAAAATTTTTCGTCTATACAATGACCAAAAAGTACCTATTTATCAAAAAAAGTTCTAAGCAAATTTAAAATCTAATAAACAATTATAAAATTCTTGGTTTATATATTAAAAATCAATTTATTGTAATAAAATTGTTCGTATGTAAATAAAATGAAAACTTACCGTAAATGTATTAGATTAATTGTTATCCAAGTAATCCATAGACGCACTATTCACTACACTACACTACACGATACACGTTTCCGAAAATAAATTTCTAACGTACGCCGATGTTTCCTATTCGAAAGTCAACTCGCTACTGAATATTAATCGACAAAAATTTAGCGTTAGTCACCCGCCGTTAAATAAGTAAAGTTGTTTATCATATCTACGATGAATATTTATATATACCGGCCGTCCTAGAAGTGAATATAAATATATGTATATTATTTTAGAAAAATTAAAATGTAATCATGTTATTTTTCAGGACCTTCGAAGAATTTTCAAGAAAATTTTTAATGTCAATTCATTTTTCAGGATACTTTTTGCGAGCAGTATACAGTGACGGCTTTTAGGTTGGATTCAATTCGAAATACCCTAAACGAAACTATGTGATTAACCGAAAATTAATGACCAGAAAGAAGAGCAATTACAAGTCAAATTTTACCACAAATTTTGATTTTCTTTTGTAGATAATGGCAACAACCAAAAGGTTTTTCAGTTTCTTCTGGAGGTCCTTCAGCACTCGGTGTGGAAACTGTATCCATTTGTTTCTAAGTTAAGTTTACCACTTTTTAAAACGACCTATGATTAAAAATTGAAAATATGCTTGTAAAATTTTGATATGATAAAATTTGAAATGTCACGAAGCTACCCGTGTACCCAGTCGAATATGTTCGCTCTTTGCACAAAAAAAGTAAATGTTTAGAATTTACATAGTTGCCATAACTATAAAAATAATGTTTACTTACCTAGTTATTGTAACGAGAAAACCTACAATCATCTGAAATGAAACAATAACAAAATATAAGCACATACACTTACCTGATATATTTCTATTTTGGAAAACATAAGATACCTAAGATACAGGTAAAATGGCCACTATATAGATATTGCAAGTACCTAAATATACCTAATAATCTTATGACGTGCCTAGTTTTTCTTGTTAAAAAATTGTTTTTGTTTTTTTCTCCCTGTTTGAGGATTTTTTTATAATATGGCAGCATCGGTTGCCAATAAACTAATAATTTTATAAATGAAAAACAGCTTCTTATGGCTTTAATCATTTCACCATGATACTCGAGATTTCACGTTATATTTTCCTTTGACATTTGACGGCTACTGCCCATCTACATCAGCAACCGGAGATTGCAACGATCAGTTTATGATTTTATGTTTCTCCGTGAAGAGTTTCACTTTCCTACGAAAAGATGATGGGTAAATATTTACCATAGCATCTTCTTTAAAAGAACTCTTTAATTGAGAAAAGGAGTACTAGGAACTAGAACATGTAAAACTTTGAAGTTTACCAAAAATAGAAGGAGACAAAAAATGCCTTCAAAGGAAGCAAAATACTTTGGGATTTTATTAGAGTCCAAACTCTCTTGGAAGAGGAACGTGGAGGAAAGAACAAAAAAGGAATAAATGTATGCAAGAAAAAGGAAGACTAAAAATCGTACATTGGATGTACCTATAGAGCAAAACTGTGAGACCCATTATTACATATGGAGCCGGTGGAAAATCTGAACATAAAGGATCGCATCTATAAGATGAAGATCTTGGCAACAAAAGGAGCTCTAAGATTAAGAGAATCTAATCTGTGGAAAGCAGTCAACTACAGACATGCGAAGATATTGCTGATGGTGCAGCAAGCAGATTATATTTGGTCGCCACGAGAAACTTTGAGAAGAAGATGAGAGTAAGAGATCAGATATTTTCAGGACATATGGGTATATGATTATCTAGCGACAATTTTCATTTTAATTTTCGTGATTTATAGATCCGACATTATTTTACTGCGCACATGAAATTTACCTAAGCAAAACAATGTTAGACGTTATAAAAAAACTCAGCTGTTGATATGAAAGAAGCTTGAACGAGAGCAAATAATGATTTTTGCTGATTAGAATAACAACACATAATCAATTGAAACCTTTTAAGTTGACACGTGAAGTTTTCATTATTTGTTTAACCAAATTGATAATAGTCCTTGAAATAAAAGATTGGTTATGTTTTTAGGAATACTTTATTAAACAGATCTACATAAAAAAAATATAACTACTGAAATCAAAAATTATATATTCTCTCACCTGACTCCCCAAATGTCGGAGTTGATAGTTAGATCAAAGGAAAATCCACTAAGGCGAGGAACATGTTTTTTAACTTATATGTTCAACCGAATCATAGGAGCGTTGCCAATTGCAACTTGGGCATCTTGCAGAATTTTTGAGCGCATAATAGAAAACACATGATTTCAATTTGAAGATCTCATGTTCTATAAATAACAACAAATAATACCTATACTAATAGGTTGTGTCTTTAGTTCACTAGTATCAACATTCAAGCAAATGACACATTAAGTAAATATAAAAGAATGTCTGGTACAAAAGGTTTTAGGGCACGTATACGTAAAAAAGTTTATAACGCGTTAGGTTACCACAGACATATTATTTTCTTTTGTCTTTGGACAAAGATGATACAAATTCTACTGGTCAGTCACCATTATGATTAAGTGGTTATATTTGAAGTGTCAAATTTATTGAAAGATCATATACTAGTGAACGATCTTGACAATTCCCACAACAGCAGCTACATATAGGGGTAATTCAGAAAGTCAAAGAACCGCTGCACGCTGACTTTCCTACCAAAAAATTCTTCCTTGAGCATATCATCTGATCAGTTTTTAATAGCACGTGTGGTCAAGTAATATATTTCGTGAAAGACAATATCAGTAACGATATAATTTTTTTTTCTTAAATTAGTGAATGTATTGGTTTAACTGACCTCCATTAACTTCCATACATTGATACAATCTACTTTCAAAGCCTTTTCTTACATTAGTCAATACGTCCTCGTCACGCCAATGGATTTAAAATAAATTTTTTTGTTAAATTTTTACTCCTTATGCATTGGATTTTAAGGCTAAAAGTCAAATGTAACTTAACTCTATACCTCTAAAATATCATTATCTACTTACCCTTTTCTATAAGATTTACAGCCACAAACAAAATAGTTCTATTTTATGGGTAATCTGGAGATTTTGACTTCCACTAACCGCCAAAAATAAAAATAAAAAATACTTTGCGACATAGATTTGCTTGTAAATTGAAATTTTTTCCAAATATTTGTGTTTCGATCATTTTGTAACGTATTTTTTTGAAATGGCCTCTGTTAACTCGCTCACACTGGCTGGTTTATGGATATTTTTTGACGAAAAAATTACTGAATGTCCTTCAAATATTATATAACTATGTTCAAGAAATTTAAATAAAGTAACTTTAAAATAGTCATTGAAGAAAAAATATCAAAAAAGTGCTTTATTACGACCGTTATTTCATACCCCCCCCCTAACGAGTTTTTACGGAATTCAATAGTGAAAAAATTCGCCCTTGAAGGATCTTAATTTCTGGCACTGTTCTTCTGTACTTTCCTTGGGTACCACCTATGTTCATTATTTGGTTTCTTTTTAAAGGGAATAATTAATCCACAATGTTTTTTTAAATATTTTTATTTTCAACGTTTCAGTAGCAATTCAGCATCCGTTATCAAGAATTAGTGATAATCATTGAAAATATGTTCAAGCTTGAGACTGCGAAAAGCTAATGTCAAACTTTCTTATGGTCCTTCACAGTAGTCTGTAAGAAAGTGTGTAACGGTTAACAATATAGTTGAGGCTAATTGATTGATTGATTGGTTCGGCACCACCAGTGAGAGGCTTAGAGACCTCCGGCATCTTGTTGTCTTGGTTATACCGTTTATGTGAAGGGACCAGCATCCCTTATAAGGCTCAACGTCTTTTCACTAGGTCCTTCTTGGAGAAATCGTCCCTTCGATACTCTAGTCCTAGGAGTCTATATCTCCAATGAGACAGTGCTTCACATTCGAAGATAATGTGAGAGGCTGTTTCCTCGTCTTTCATGCACAAGGTTCCTCCCTATGGTGAGTCAAATGGCAGATATACTGAGGCTATAATAATTTCCGTCCAGTTTCCTGCCATCTGTATTTCCAGTCTCAAGACTTATGGTCCCTAAAACAGAAGTCATGCATTTTTAATGCCTGTATTGCATTCCTCACGAAAATGCAGGTTCTGGGATTTCCTGCAAAGGAATAGTATAACTTACCCTTGGCTTCCCCAAGTCCTCTTACATGCCCTCCATAAATGTAGGGTTCTTTTATGGGGGCTATGTCTGTCTTGCCTTGGGTAATGTGGTGCACTGTGCAGCAGTTGCCGATTTATTATGCTGCAGGTTCACTTGAAGTACTTGCAGCATTTGCGGTTTCTGCTTTCTTCCCCCTTCCGTGGGATACCCTGAAGGATAGCTTTGACAGGCCGAGGTACACCTTCAACCCTCTGTCTGTCAGCGCCTTCAGTGATTGCTCATCCATCCCTAGCACAATGGAAGTTCCCTGTGCCTCAGGATGGTTTCCTTCCTAGGATCCTCCAATCCTCTGTTTTCAAACCCGTGTTCTGAGTTTCCAGAAGTTGGAAGGTTCTTTCACCTCCAGGAGGTCTGTTGGGACCCACAAAAGGACTCTGGCAGTTTTGAGCAAGTCATTCAAGTCATAGAATTTAAGACTTGCTCCCTCCCAGGGCTTCAGTTGCGGTATTAAACCCTTCAGCCATGTCCTTGAAGACTGGTTTGTACAAACTACAACCACTATACCCGATTGGACGTAGCTTTCTGTGAACTGCGGCCCAGTCCCAGTAGGACAGTAAGGTCAATTGAACCTTCTTGGCCTGTTCAGGTGCGAGTTTCACCTCAGGATAGCTACCCAAGGTGATACCCATTTTGATGGAGGAAAGAGCCTGCTTGTACGGCTAATTGGTACCCTAGGCACATTTTTTTCCACCTTCCTCCCACAAATTAATTTTTTTCATAATAGGTACATATTTTTTTTAAATACCTTCAGTTCAAAAACAAGAAAAAACAATATAACTTAACACAATGGTAAAACAGTGATATTAATAGATAACACCAAAGGTAAGTATTAGGTGTATTAAATATTATTAAAATGCCAAAAAAGTTAAATAAAATATTTCTTCCTTGACCTTTCTCATAACTAACATTTTATGTTATGTCACATTCCAGACAGAGCGTTTGAACATTATTCTTGCTTTAAGGTCGATCTAAAATTGATTTTAATCCTTGACAATTTTGACAAGTAATTAGAATATGTGCAAATCTGCAAGGTAGACTTACCGTTGTCGTCTAAATGTGCTTATTTATAAATGAATGCGTTCAAAAGACAAATAAAGCATCTGAATCAATTTATACCTATTTCTAAATAGAGTTAATTTGAAATTGATATTTTCAGAGTCGAGTGAGTTGATTTCTGTTTCGCTTTTTTCGAGTTTGCGTTTGTGGATAAAAACTTATAATATATCCTGATAACGAAAGTAACTGATTATTAGAGAAATTTCTCTTTTCAACAATGGTAACTATATTCTGCTGAAATAGGTATTAGCTAAACTTTTAAACTAAATTTTCTGTGCATTTAGTTGTATTAAAGCACACTTCTTTAATTTTTCGTTTTTTACTATTGGGTTCTTTTAATATTAAAAAAAAACAATCTGGTTTCATTCCCATTAAAAACTAACCATATGTATAAGGAATAGATTAAATATTATTTTCGACACCTTACGCAGTTTGAAAAAATTTCAAAACAAAGGGGGTAATGGAGCCCCATTTTACGTTAAAGTGTAATTCAATGCCCTTTGGGGCTTATGACCCGGAGAGTAGTTGTTTCTTTGTCACTGATAATTTTTACCTTGTATATATTTATTTTCAATTTATTGTATGTGAATCCATCTATGTATATTTAAACAAACAAATTCGTTATAAATGTATTAAAAATAAATTATTTATTAGGTTAATGTTCAGTGAACTAAAATCTGTATCAAAAGCGTACGAAGGAGAGTATATAAAAAGCAAGGATAATTATAAGAAATTGAAAAGGGAGGAGTTAACCAATGTCGTGACGTCAGTACAAGTAAATGATATATTAAACTGCACCGCTAAGTTTGTTTCAGTAAGGGAGGCGATTTTTCGTTTTTTATAAAAACGGGCGTACATTTTTGAGTAATAAGTTATACCTGTGGCATTGTTTTGTTGTATAAAAATGAAAGAAGTTAACGGAATACACATCGAAGATGATAAAACGGATATAACTAAAAAAGGTATGTGCGAATATAAATTTTTTTAAATAGTGTTCTTTTTATAAAATTTTCAATTTTTCTGTGTGTATTAATTGGTTTAGACATAGTCATAGAATACCAGCATTCTTCCTAAAACTCTTATTAAAGTACCTATCGTATAGAAATTAAAATTTTTCATTATTTTAAATTTAAAGTAGCGTTCAAAAAAATATTTAGAGTAAGGTACTTAGTCAATATACCGACTTTCTGCTACCTATGACATATATATATATATATAGTAAGATAAAAACTGTTTTTAAGCCATTTGACCAGATAGACTTCCTTAGGACAAACCACCGAACATAAACTAAGTTAATTTGAACTGCTGCTTTTAATTTGAATTCTTTTTCAAAACCAGGTTTTGCAGTTGAGAAAAATTATTTAAATATAATATGATAATAATTATTATTTTCTTAAAAAATCAGATTATTCTAGTGCAACATAAATTAAGTTAATTTGAACTGCTGCTTTTAATATGAATTATTTTTCAAAATAACCAGGTTTTGCAGTTGTGAAAAAATACTTAAATATAATATGATAATTATTATTAATCTTCTTAAAAAGTCAGATTATTCTAGTGCAACATAAACTAAGTTAATTTGAACTGCTGCTTTTAATTTGAATTCTTTTTCAAAACAAGGTTTTGCAGTTGAGAAAAATTATTTAAATATAATATGATAACATAAACATAAATTAAGTTAATTTGAACTGCTGCTTTTAATATGAATTCTGTTTCCAAACCAGGTTTTGCTGTTGAGAAAAAATATTTAAATATAATATGATAATTATTATTAATCTTCTAAAAAAATCAGATTATTCTAGTGCAGACCTCGATTTGAAGAAAAAACAAACCGAGGTCCTTTATTTGACCCATTTCTGATCCAACTACCAACAGCTATTAAAGGCAATGTTTTAAAATGACATTTATTTATAAATAAAACTATCTGCTTATTATGACAATGAATTTCTCCACATATTGCTTGGAAGATTTTCAATGTATCTAAGGCTAGTTTATCACGGCATCGTCAAGGACTAACAGAACTTTATATTAATACAATAAACAAATACTTGATTTATAAGCGATTCAAATTAACATTCTGGTTTGTTTATAAGTTATTTATAGCAAAATACCTGTGATGTTTGGTCCAGAGATCACCTATATATATTAAACCTAGTCAGACCTAGTTAGAATACTTGGACCACAATGTAGAGGCTTTTAATGTATTTGCTAATAGCGAAAAATACCCCTAAATAACATTATAGCGTAACACATTTTGAAACTGTTATCTGTCAATCGACAGATAAAGGTTGGGTCGTCAGGTAAACGTTGGTGGTTTAAAGGTGTGGAATGGAAAGGCCTCTGAATCGGTGGTGTTGCTGGTCACTTGGAGGGTCATCTTTAGGGAATAAGACAACTACTTCTAGCACTGGGATATGTTCTATTTATTACACTACTTAAGAGTACTAACTAAATGTATAAGTACCTAGACTTATAGCATACTTATAATTAATGATTATTTATTACTGATGATTAAGTCATCTTACTGATTTCTTACTACTGAAATATATTGAATGCCCTCATAATGAATATATGAACGTATATTTATACGACCAGTCAAGTTCACCAAAAGAAAATATAAATAACACTGTTTGTGTTTATTTCACGCTCTGAACTTGACTTCGTACCTGTCGACCTTCTTACTCTTTATTTATATAATATTAAAACGTTCTAAAGATTTATTGAAATAAACCCAAGGGAATTTAACTCTTATTTTAAATATTTATTGTTATATTATTATATTAGGCCAAAAGGCATCACACATAGCACGCTATAATATTTCTGTCCTAAATTCGAAAACCGGATGAATCTATGAATTGAAGTCAAATTATAAATGTAAAAATCGTTAAATTAAAATAACAATTTACTGATTTCTACCATTTTGCAAAATACATAGTGTGCTTTAATTAAACGGTAAAATTTATACTTATATAATAGAATATAGTTTAGGTCGTCAATGCCGTATAAGTTATTTCATTGATGACGTAGGTACCATGACGTCACTTTTACTTTTCCTCCCTAGGGAGGAAAGTACGACTTTGCTCCCTACAATGAGGCCAGGAAATGTATACTTTGGATAGAGGTAGGCGGAAAAAAGTTTTCATCGGTAGGTAACCATTGTTTTTAAATCGGAAAATGTGTAATATTTTTTTTCTTTTTTACACAAAACTCGAGAACTAATTGGAATAAATACACAAACTTTTTTTTATTCGATGGAGAGAACATGAGCGAACGTAGCTGTGCAAATTCTGTTTTCTTTAAATACATAGTTTTTTAGAAAATTGGAAGGAAACTTTTGCAGCATTTTTTTCAGAGAGCGAGAGAGTTTTTTGTTTCAAAGAATTTTGACAAACAGTGGGCCCCCGGTAATCCGGCACCCCCTGTAATCCGACATGTCTATTGAATATTTTTGTGACAATCTACGCTAATGTAGATATGTAATGCATGATTGAGCAGGTTAGAATCTTATCGTTGGATCAGTAATTTGTCGGATTACAAGGTACTCTTTTGTAAAAAATTCAGGACTATAGGGGGGGTCTTAGGCAGTAAGTACTCTATAATCCGACAAATTCGATAGTTCGACACCCTGCAAAACGTTTGTCGGATTACTCTCTACACTCTACTATCTTCGTGTGAATCGAAGCTAAGGCTATGGGAAATGCGCTATCTGAAATCATCAAGAGATGTAAGTTGTGTTTTGTAGACTACAGATTTCAAATTTCCCCACAAAAAAATCGAGTGGTGTCTATACTGGGATCGAGATGACCACTCTATAGCACCTCTTCATCCATTCTCACACGGTGAAAATTGGGTTATGACCCGTCCAATCAAAAATTTTTAAAATTGTTTTCCAAAATCTCCCAAATCATCACAAAAGCGGCAGTTATGCCGATTTATGAATTGAAATTTCGTTGGAGTTACTCTTATTATCATCAGAATTTGAATTTTTTTCTTTAAATTAGCTTCTCTGTTTAACTACGCTTATACAGATTGCGAAAGTCCCTTTCGTACGCTGCGACTTATACAAGTACGACAAGGAAAATATGAGCAAAACTACGTGAAAGAGAGAGAAGACTTGATAGCCCAACGATCATTCGTCCCCTCTACCAAAACAGTTGGGCGTGTATTCAGTCCCCTCCTATTTATTTTAACTGTTGTGTTGCCAAATGTACTTATCTGTAAAAATTATTCCTAATTTTTGTCTATCGTTGTTTTAAAATTTTCAACGGCATTCCAAGCGGCAACAATGTTAAATACCAATAATTGTTAAATCGAAAGCAGTGTACGGATTTTATTTATTGCAGATTGTAATTTGTCCAAATTTTTTCTTGAACTCCATTATTTTATTCTTATTTGTGTTGATCTCACTTATTTTTCAAAAGTCAATATCACCAATCTCGATTTTCTCCCACTCAATACACCGTTATCCGGTGTTAAAAGTCAAAAGCAAAATAAGTTATTTATTACTCACAAAGTACCAAACATTCTAAACTGGCAACGCTGCAGCAGAGACTGACTCCCCACTCTGTGAGTACGTTCACTATGGTTCAGTAGTTTCCCAACATGGAAGGAGTGAGGTTGTAAAAGAAAAAAAATACGCTCGTTATTACGTACATCTTAAAATTCATTTTTGATCGTTTCTGACCAAGCTGACAATTAATTTCTAACTACAATAGGATATTATTTTAGCCATTGTAACTTGAAAATAAAACATTTATTCTTGAGATCAAAATAATAAAGTAATTGAATAGATGAGGCTTTTACTTGATGAAGATCCATACTACTGATGAAATAAAACAAATTGATTTGTTTAAATCTTCATTATTTATTTTGAACTGACGTTCAAATTAAAATTAGTGACGCGTTTCGCTACACAGTAGCTTTTTCAAACCAGTTCAAAATAAATAATGAAGATTTAAACAAATCAATTTGTTTTATTTCATCAGTAATAAAGTAATTGGATATAAAAAACTAAAGATCGATTCCATTAATAAATTGAATTAAAAAAAAATAAGTAGATACTTATTCTAAACATAAAATATGAACTTTTTGAAAAAATTAAACTAAAAATCCGTTCTAAAGGTAAACAAAATTTTAATGAATTAAGTTCTCAAATAACCAAATCTGTCATAAAGATTTGATCTCATATCTCTAAGATTATTTGGCGTAATGCTGGCTCAAACGTGCTGTATTTTCACCCTCAATTCATTTAAATTATTAGCTCTTTCAAATTCATGTTGATACATGCTACTTTTCAAAATTCCCCAAAGAAAAAAATCATTTGGAGCTAGTTCAGGTGATCTTGGAGGCCATTTAATTGTACCATTAGTACTAATAATGTGTAAATCCTATGACCTATTAAACTTTTTTAGCAATCTGTATGTGCTTTTAGCGGTCCTTTGAATTTTTTTTGGTCATTTACCTGAAATCGTATAAACTATAACTAAATGTTTTTTAAATGCACCTTTTTCTAAGACTGGTTTATAATTTTTTACATGTTTTATGGTTATGACAAATATTCCGTTACTTTTTCATTGAACTTGAACACAATAGTAAACATGTAATGTAAGAACAAATCTAATTACATCATTTCGTTTCAATTTACATCAGTTTTTATAATACCTCAAATTCAATTATTAATGATAATAATAGTAAAAGATTCACATGTAGTACGAGATCCGGCAGCAAGAGCCTGCAGGTAACTGTTTTTGACATATAGGGGGGGGAGCAGGTGGGGAGAACAGCCTCTCGTCTAAAATTGGCAGAACTGACATGCGCATATCGTTGAAAATCTTGGTAACTGACTAAAAGTTAGAACTACTTTCAAATGATTGCTTTCCATAACACTTGTCTTATTCAATTGAAAAATATACTTGTATTAACCAAAAATATTGGAAAAATTAACCACCACCTGGTGTAGCTGACCAAATACTGGACTTATTGAGAGTTTTGGTCATCATGCAACAGTTTACCAAGCGGTAGTTTTCTCCACTGATCTCTGCGCTAGATGGATGCTGAAGAGCGGCTGCTCTAACAGCTGCAAACTAAAACTGGTGTAGAATACTATACTACTTCTAAGCAAACTGAGTGCAATTAATAAGGTTGTTCTGGTATGGATTCCAGGTCACACTGGAATCCTCGATATCAAAGTAGTGCCAGGATATGTCAGTCCTAGTGTATAAGCTCGGTGCCAATAAGACTGAGAATCTCTTTGAATCTGTCAAAGAAAACTTCAGATCTGATGAACTGCATAGCAAGTGCCTATTGGAACGAAATACCAGGCTAAAGGTAATCCAAGGCTTTAAAACTGAGAGCAGAAGCCAGAAACTGAGAACATGGATAGAGAGGACATCAGGTCTTTAGCCAGAATACCTTCTTGATGTTACAGGCTAAATAATCTTTAAAAATGATTTGATTTTCAGTAACGGTTTTCCAAAGTATGTTAAATATTTAAATTGATTATTTTTAATTTTGTTAGAAGGAAATACTTGTTATAATGTTCTTGAAAATAAACAAGTTGAGAGAGGATGTAAGACATTATCTTGTAATAAAATAGAGATCAGGGGATCAGACTGGGTTGGAACATTATTTTTTATATTTACACATTTTCTTTTTATAATATTTCATCTATATTAGATCATACTAAAGCATATAATTAAAAAAAACCCTGTAATTAATTCAATGAATATCGTTAAACGTTTTTCAAAGTCATTAGCAGTTCTAAGAAGTATATTACGTTACCGTGACCTTTAGACCGGTAACCATTACATTGTTAAAATAACTTTATATGGATTCCTCTACATATAAATATGACAAATAAATAGTGCAAATAATAGTCGTAGGTAATATATTTGATATAATCTATTTAAAAATACGAATACGAAAATCAATCATATGCTGATCAAAAGGAAATGTCGGCAAGGGCGATGAACACGTGTTTCAGCTAATTGAATTGATTTTGTACAAACTTTAACTAATAAGCATTAGTTAGTTAAATTATAATTTAATTTTATAAACATATACAAAAAATTACCGACAAAGTCAGTCTAATAATGCTCCCGTTACCCACCTACTACTAAATCAACTTCACCTTACATAGACAAGCCAGAAGCGACACTTTCATTCCGCTTTCATTAGCACTTTGATACACTTTAGAAGAATAAAAATAAATAATCACATAGATAATACGGTACAACAAATTCGTGAATTATTTTCTGCAAAATTTGATAACTTCCTCTTTATTATCAACTGTGCATAATATAATTCAGAATTTTGAACAACGAATGTTCATAATGGTCAAAAGTGAAATGATTAAAAACATTAATAGTGAAGTTTGTCCAAAATCAATTGCAGAAGTTGAAGCATCTGTTCGTCTCCCTTGCCGGCATTTGCCTAATCAAAGGAAAAAGTCGGCAAGGGTGTCAAACACGTATTCGTCGCTTTTGCAATTGATTTTGGACAAACTTTACCTATTTACAATAAAGTTTCATCCTTAAATTAAGTGAAGAACGGCTTCACAACCACAAGAACGTCAAAACAATCCAGCTGCTGGACCAACGTGGAATAGTGAGAAGACTCAAAAGGACCAAGCCTTTTGAGCTAGTGTAGTGGGTTTAAAGCAGAGCACAGTGCGTGTTGTGTAGTTAAACCAAGAAAGAACACCAGTGGGTTAAACTCGGTAAAACACACAACAGAAAAGTATTACTCGTTAATTTTGTTTCTAGATTAGTTGTAATTGAAAGGGAAAAAATGTTTTTTCAAATGTATTAAGATATAGTCGGTCGATAATAGGTTTGTTCGTAGTGCAATCACAAACGGTTCGAAACTGGACGACTCACGCGCAGTGAATAAAAACCGTTCACAGCACAGAGAGTCTCTGCGCATGAGTCCAGTTTCCAACCGTTTGTGATTGCTCCATATTTATGGATAGCTCTACGAACTAGGGTTGCGCGATACACTAAAAAGTATCGATAGGGATCGGAACGTAAAGTATCGATACAGTAGAATATCGAATATTAATTTATCGATTCTCGAAGTATCGATACGTTAACGATCCGAGATTTTGCTAATTTTGACGTTTTTCGGTAAAAAACACCTTTTTGGGGGGTGGAAAAAGACATTATTGCGATTTCCGGCCAAAGTTGAGGTTCTAGAAAAAAAAGTTGATGATAAAAGTTGTAGATCTTGAGAAAATCTACAACTTTTTAACAGGTGACTTTTTCACATAACCTCAAAATTAGCTCGAAAAACGCAAAAAACTGCATTTTTTGTTTTTTATTATTAGTTTCCTTAAAAAATGTTCGATTTTGATGAAAATTTAGTAGAAGGTAGCTTTGATAGTCACAAACCGTGAAAAAAAATTTCAAATTAAAATATTGGAAATTTTTCGAGTTATGACGTTTTTTCAGTAAAACACTTTGTGGGGAGGTGGAAAAAGACATTATTGCGATTTCCGGCCAAAGTTGAGTTCCTAGAATGAAAAGTTAATCATAAAAGTTGTAGATCTTGGGAAAATCTACAACTTTTACATCAGTGACTTTTCCACATAACCTCAAAATTAGCTCGAAAAACGCAAAAAAATGCATTTTTCGTTTTTTTTTATTTTTGGTTTCGTTAAAAAATGTTCGATTTTGATGAAAATTTAGTAGAAAGTAGCTTTGATAGTCACAAACCGTGAAAAAATTGGAAATTTTTCGAGTTATGACGTTTTTCGGTAAAACACACTTTTTTTGGGGAGGTGGAAAAAGACATTATTGCGATTTCCATCCAAAGTTGAGTTCCTAGAATAAAAAGTTGATTATAAAAGTTCTAGATCTTGAGAAAATCTACAACTTTTTCATTAGTGACTTTCCCACATAACTTCAAAATTAGCTCGAAAAACGCAAAAAACTGTATTTTTCGGTTTTTATTTTTGGTTTCGTTAAAAAATTTTCGATTTTGATGAAAATTTAGTTGAAGGTAGCTTTGATAGGCACAAACCATGAAAAAAAATTTCAAATTAAAATATTGGAAATTTTTCGAGTTATGACGTGTTTTCGGAAAAAAACACTTTTTTGGGGGGGTCGAAAAATACATTATTGCGATTTCCGGTCAAAGTTAAGTTCCTAGAATAAAAAGTTGTAGATCTTGAGAAAATCTACAACTTCTTCATTGGTGACTTTTCCACATAACCTCAAAATTAGCTCGAAAAACGCAAAAAACTGCATTTTTCGTTTTTTATTTTTGGTTTCGTTAAAAAATGTTCGATTTTGATGAAAATTTAGTAGAAGGTAGCTTTGACAGTACCAAACCATGAAAAAAAAAATCAAATTGAAATATTGGAAATTTTTCGAGTTATGACGTTTTTTCGGAAAAAACACTTTTTGGGGGAGTGGAAAAAGACATTATTGCGTTCCGGCCAAAGTTGAGTTTCTAGAATAAAAAGTTGATTATAAAAGTTGTAGATCTTGAGAAAATCTACAACTTTTACATCAGTGACTTTTCCACATAACCTCAAAATTAGCTCGAAAAACGCAAAAAACTGCATTTTTCGTTTTTTATTTTTAGCTTCGTTAAAAAAAGCACGATATCATTTCACAACGTGATTAAAAAATCACGATATCGCTCATCACTATAGATAACGCCACTTGCTGCTACCACTAAAAATCCCGTATCGCAAGGTATCGATACAGAACAAATTTATCGATACTTGGAATGTAGTATCGATACAAAATATCGAGTATCGGAAGTAAAAGTATCGATACACTGGAATATCGGATAGTATCGCGCATCCCTACTACGAACAAGCCTAATACAAAAACATTTGTCAAATAACCGGTTGGTTTTATTTAAGAGAATCTCATTAAGTGACAATCACTGCGCCGTGGTTAATTTTTATGGGTCTAACTTGCAAGTAATTAATTGCTATTAAAAACACCGTAAAATTAAAAATATATTCATATCTTGTTATCTAAGGTCATATTATTTGCCAATACATAAACGAAAACTTAAATTAAATTAAAACTTTTTTTTTTTTTTCGCAATACTTAGTATTACAATGCCGAATAAGAGGGATATCTATGCTTTAAAGCGAAGGTTGGATTTTGCAAATGTTTGTTAGACCACGGTCATGAACCGTCACTTTAATATAGAATGCAGTCTAGATTTGTATCTTTTGTAATTTGCTGTATGTTTTTTTTAAGTTAAAAAACTGCATTTTTAATTATTAGCCAATTTAAAAAGTTGGCAACATTGTAAATTCTAGATATCACTTTACAGACATTGCTACAATTTAGGTAGATCCATCGATATAATATACTCTGTTACCGTATTTATAACGTACATTAATTTTTTTCAAGAAGTGGAAGGGAAAATAACCGTTTCATTCACCCTTCCCCTTTTTGAAGAATGAGCACAGTTTTTGCAAGGTTCACCCTTAAACATTCCCTCCTACACCAAATCTCCACCTTTTCCAGATCTTGTTGCATCAGCTCCGATATAACGTTAGGGTATTTCCCCAGTACAAGTATTATCAGATCATCTGCATACCCCTGGGTGTATGTCCCCTTCCTGTTCAATTCCTCCAGGAGTTCGTCTATGACAAGGTCCCACAGCAAAGGTGATAGGACTCGTCCCGATACCTCCATGGAATCTTCAAATAAAGTTATCGTTGCTGTCATTTTGAAAAGCATGTTTTTCATCCACCGATATGTGGTGTCGTCTGCTCCACGCCTTGGAACAGCAGCTATCATGAAGTCAAAGGAGGGGTGTGGTCGAACCCTCCTTCTATATCAAGAAATGCTCCTAGAGCTATTTCCTAGTGCAGCCTCAATTTTCCACACCAGCTGGTGTAAGGCTGGTTCATAGAATTTCCTGATTGATGTTGGTTATAATGTAGTGGCCTTTCAATGAGAAAGTTTTCCCTAACATGCCTATCAATAAGTTACTCCATTATCTTCAACATGAAAGAAGACAGAGTTTTTGCTTGGGAATAAACCTTACCTGGTTTGGGAATAAAGACGATTCGGGCTCATTTCCAAGCAGCTGGAATGTAAAGACCCTGTATACCAGGCTAATGAATTAAAATATATTTATGCTTAATGTAATTAATATAATAATTTTGAGCGAACGTATACCTGCATTAAAACCGTTGAACTCCACTACAGCATAGACAACCAGCATTGAGTGAAGTAGTAAATTTTCAATTTAACTTCTTTGATGACCCAGTAAACTAACAATTGACTTGTGGTTACTCAAAATTTTGGAGAAATTTTTCGTGTTTTTTAGGACAGTAGTTGCTATCCATAAAAAGGTTCGCTTGTTTTATTAGATAGGACTGTGGTTGAAAAGAAATGTTAGTAATTACTAGTAACGAAATTTCATCAAATCATTAAATCTCAAATTTTCCTTAATTTCATATTTACATTTTATCCTACCATTTCATTTTTCAAATTACATTATATCTATTAAAACATATTCTTAATCCATTCATAATTTAATTTATATTCTTTGTTTTCCAATACCTTTATCAATATTATTCATTTTAATTTTTGCTTCATTGCTAGTATACTAAAGTCTAAAAAGGGAAGACATTTTAAGGTTATTCGTTTATATTCAAATCTAGATAAAAATTTTCAAAAATCGGAATTGTATATCAAACTACATCAAAATATTGGTTAATAATAAAAACTTGTATGACAATCAATTTTATGTCATACCAGTACATTATTGTTTTTTTATACCTTAGATACCATCTACATAATGGATTGATTACTTTATGCCCGTGCGGGCGATAAACTTATTCTTTATTACCAAAATAACAAAATATAAATTTACGTTTATTTATCATTTGGTTGTATTTACATAGAATTAGCAATTCTGGAAGGTTCCCGCTGACAGCTAAAGTTCCTGCAGCAAAGTTTGACTAATGATTAATTGTCTGGGTTTCTAGTTTCTGTAAGGAAATGCGAGATCCAGATGGTACGCCTGTCAACATCCTTGAAACTTCATTTTTTGAGGATATTCTGTTCTCTAAATATCCTTCAGCAACTGTGGTATTCTTCCATCCACCATGGCGCTTCAGCGTAGTCATACTTACTCCAGCTTCTGCTAAACGTAAACAATGACCAGTGTACTTTTCGGGGTTGTTCAAACCCAAATATTTTGCAATAATACAGGGAATTTACCCAAATGTGTTTTTTCCAACAGGATGTACAGTACAGCGGCATTGTCTGTAGCTTAAAAATAGTCTTTTTTCTGAGCATCCATGTGGCCGCAAAGAAATGCCTCATATCTATCTTCTATCTTTTCTATCTTCTATCTTTTCTATCTTCTATCTTCTATCTTCTATCTTCTATCTTCTATCTTCTATCTTCTATCTTCTATCTTCTATCTTCTATCTTCTATCTTCTATCTTCTATCTTCTATCTTCTATCTTCTATCTTCTATCTTCTATCTTCTATCTTCTATCTTCTATCTTCTATCTTCTATCTTCTATCTTCTATCTTCTATCTTCTATCTTCTATCTTCTATCTTCTATCTTCTATCTTCTATCTTCTATCTTCTATCTTCTATCTTCTATCTTCTATCTTCTATCTTCTATCTTCTATCTTCTATCTTCTATCTTCTATCTTCTATCTTCTATCTTCTATCTTCTATCTTCTATCTTCTATCTTCTATCTTCTATCTTCTATCTTCTATCTTCTATCTTCTATCTTCTATCTTCTATCTTCTATCTTCTATCTTCTATCTTCTATCTTCTATCTTCTATCTTCTATCTTCTATCTTCTATCTTCTATCTTCTATCTTCTATCTTCTATCTTCTATCTTCTATCTTCTATCTTCTATCTTCTATCTTCTATCTTCTATCTTCTATCTTCTATCTTCTATCTTCTATCTTCTATCTTCTATCTTCTATCTTCTATCTTCTATCTTCTATCTTCTATCTTCTATCTTCTATCTTCTATCTTCTATCTTCTATCTTCTATCTTCTATCTTCTATCTTCTATCTTCTATCTTCTATCTTCTATCTTCTATCTTCTATCTTCTATCTTCTATCTTCTATCTTCTATCTTCTATCTTCTATCTTCTATCTTCTATCTTCTATCTTCTATCTTCTATCTTCTATCTTCTATCTTCTATCTTCTATCTTCTATCTTCTATCTTCTATCTTCTATCTTCTATCTTCTATCTTCTATCTTCTATCTTCTATCTTCTATCTTCTATCTTCTATCTTCTATCTTCTATCTTCTATCTTCTATCTTCTATCTTCTATCTTCTATCTTCTATCTTCTATCTTCTATCTTCTATCCTCTATCCTCTATCCTCTATCCTCTATCCTCTATCCTCTATCTTCTATCTTCTAAACATATTTAAAAGTTCTTGCCGCCGACATCCACCAAATTCTGCGAAAATATCTAAAAGAGATAAAAAAATATCATACTTTCAAGAAAGAAGTAAAACATTTTATACTTTCCAATCAAGGTAAATTTACTTCATTATAAAGTGTTTGTCATCTTACTATACATATTGCATATATTATACCATATATGTTTGTTCTTATGTTCTTACAATGCATAAATATATTATTGGAATCTCCAGCACTCTTTCTGCTCCATTCTCACCTGAAATGAAAAGGACATTTTTGATTACTGCAAATTGAATTTGCCTAGAATATTCAAAAAACACAAAAAAAAATGTAATGAGTGTGCCATGTGTTTAAACTACAATACAGGCCTCCTAGCCTACTGTGGTTTTTTCCCATGGGATACTCAAAATTCATATTTTATGAAATAAAAAACACTTGTACTTAACACAACTAAATAAATAAAATAAAAAAATGTCCAAGGGATTTTCAGACATCCACTTCAAAATTGGTCATATTCTTTGTCGTATTAGTCTCTGCATTTTCTCGGTAACAGGTTTTGCGTTGTCTTTTCAGTCTTTTTTGCAAATTCGTCGGGAATTTCAAAATCTTGTTCCATTTTTCATTTTTGACTTTGACATATTAAACATTTTAATACTTATCTCCCTAGCAACAAAAACGCAGACAATAATAATGTCAAGGTAATGTCGCAGGTAAAAATAAAAAATTGGTAAATCAAATTAAATTTAAAAATAGTTATTTTTGTATCTAGTGCGCGAAATGCTAGTTTGGTGATCGAGAAAATTATTCGAGACCACCAAAGTAGTTCGAGATGCAAACAATATTTTTTCTACAAACGTCAAAATCTATCTTTTAAAAATATTATACATAAGTAAAATGTCTAATTTATTATAGAAAATATTGTTGAGCTGGCTTAAAATGTCTTTCCTAATCAAATTTTCACTGTTACTATGGATTAATGTTATTATTGTAAAATTCTATCATTATTTTAAAAGTATTTAATTGTTATTCATTTAAAAATAAATAATAATTTGGAGTTTTGCTTCATTTTTTCAAATATTGAAATACAAAATTCTTATTAAACGTAAAAATCCGAAAAAAAGTGTCACTTCGCATATTGTTGTCAATGCGCAAACATTGTCATTTTTTGACGTTTTTAGAAAAAATATTTATTATAAAAAACGAACTGGTATGACATAAAAGTTTGTATGCACCACAGGTACTAATAGATATATACTACGTAGCCTTAATACTATTTTATCAATATAATAATTATTTTCATCTTTACTTCCCAATAATAATAATAATTATATTTTAACAGGAAATAATTTAATGTTAATATTCGGATAACTGCTTCGTAGAATGATGACTTTACTTATAGTTATTACGGTCAAGATATGCATCATAAAGTCTATGTAGTTTACCATATCGGAAATTTAAATAAGCTGGTTAAACATATGTTAGAATAGATAAGACTCCATGGTTAAACCCATAGTGGTATTTTAGAACCACGGTCAATTATTTTGCTAGACTACTACCTAAAAAATAACATTTAACTTTTACTAATACATGCTTTTAATAGGCACTAGTAGACTTTTTCTTTCCACTTATTTGATCCGATTTTTATCATTTACATATTGACAGTTATTAACAATCATAACTAATCGTAATAAATACAACTTAAACTTAGATAGATTATACCAAAGAATACATTGGTGTATTCTGTGATTATACTACACACACATGTGATATATTTTTTTCAAACAATAAGGAGATCTTTTATTTAAATCCTGAATCAATATTTTTAAAATAAACTTGGTCTTTTATAAATAACATTAGACACACAAGATTTATCTTTAGAAATTATTATATTTACGAGTATAGTAATAAAAAAAGAAATACTCATGTGATCTTTTTTTAATGCATACTACACGAATGTCCAAGGATGTCACAATCTCACGGGCTAGCTAGGTCCCGATTAAATCCTGCATTCCATCTAAAAATATAAATTACTTTGTCCTGAATGACTCATTGACGGATCAACGCACCGCCGATACTAAGCCGATGATCATAGAGACCTGAAACTTGGAGGTAGGATTGGAGAACTATCGATGGTTTATCGATAACTATCGATATTTTTGACTATCGAAAAAAATCGATAGTTTTCGGTACTATCGATATAGCTGAGATGTTTTTAGGTGAAGAATTTATTTTGAAAGCTGATAGAGAGAGAGAGAGAGAGAGAGAGAGAGAGAGAGAGAGAGAGAGAGAGAGAGAGAGAGAGAGAGAGAGAGAGAGAGAGAGAGAGAGAGAGAGAGAGAGAGAGAGAGAGAGAGAGAGAGAGAGAGAAAGATGAGAGAAATAGATGGGATAGAGAGATACAGGAGAGAAAGGAAAGAGAGATGGGAGAGAGACAGAAAGAGGGATAGTTAGGAAAGAGAGAAAGAGATGGGAGAGAAAGACAAAGAGATAGGAAAGAGAGAGAGAAAGAGAGAGTTAGGAAAGAGAGAGTTAGGAAAGAGATAGGAAAGAAAGAAAGATGGGGCAGAGAGAGAAAGATGAGAGAGGAAAGAGAGAGATGGAGGAGAGTGAAAGAAAGATAAGAGAGATGGGAGAGAGAAAGAAAAATGAAAGAGAGATGGGAGAAAAAGAAAGAAAAATAAGAGAGAGATGGGAGAGAGAGAGAGAAAGGCGGGAGAGAAAGAGAGTGTATTGAGTGTGATTACAATCATTATTTTAAACTGTTAGAATCTAAGACGGATTCGGTAAGGTTCACGACACTCGGAATATTGTAAGCATTTTCTTCCTTATTAGACCATTTTTGACAATTTTTCAAAAATCTTGAACATTTTTACAAAAATTTGATAATTTTTGATCATGTTTCAAATATTTTGACAATTTTTGACCATTTTTCAAAATTTTTACAATTATTGACCATTTTTGGCAATTATTGACCATTTTAGACAATTTTTGACAATTTTTCAAAATTTGTGACAATTATTGACCATTTTTCAAAAATTTTGACAATTATTGATCATTTTTTCAAAATTTTGAAAATTTTTCAAAATTATTGACCATTTTTACAAAATTTTTGACAATTTTTGACCATATTCTAAAAATTTTGACCATTTTTCAAAATTTTTGACAATTATTGATCATTTTTTCAAAATCTTTGACCATTTTTCCATATTTTAACAATTATTGACCATTTTTGACAATTATTGACCAATTTTGGCAGTTTTTGACAATTATTAACAATTTTTGATAATTAATAACCATTTTTCAAAAATTTTGACAATTATTGAACCTTTTTTCAAAATTTTTGACAATTTTTCCAAATTTTAACTATTATTGAACATTTTTGACAATTATTGACCAATTTTGACCGTTTTTGACAATTATTGACCATTCTTTTAAAATTTTTACAATTTTTGACAATTATTGACCAATTTTGACAATTTTTCAAAATTTTTGATAAGTATTGACCGTTTTCCAAAATTTTGACAATTATATATAAACAACAGAGTGATAGATGTCAGATGTCAACTTTACCGATCCAAAACTATCGAAAATTATCGATAATAGTCGATAGTAAAAATAGCACTATCGATAAATATCGATAGTTGGGACTATCGATAGTTCTCCATCCTACTTGGAGGGAGTTTTCTTTGTATGACGAAGGCATGCGATAAGGATTTTCCGAAATTCTACCCCTACGAGGGTGAAAACGGGTGCAAATTTTGTATGGGACAACCTGATTCCTTGGTTCAATCTACTTCAAATTTTGCATAAACAGAATTGATGGAAGACGTGTTTCGTATTTTATTGAAACTCATCGCATAACGGGGTTAAAAAGGGGTAGAAAGTTATTTTTGGGGTGATTTGCATCGAAGTTGATACTCCTTAATAGTTTTGATTTAAATTACATTTTATTTTGACACGTTTGAAAACTCAGATTTTATTAAAAAAACGTTGAACTCACTTAAAAGCTTGGTGCAATGCAATACTCTTTAAAATTGAAATGTCAATATATATCAATACTTATAAAAGAATATTTAAATATATTGTGTTATCGGCAAAGTCCGTTATGCAGTCATACCTAGGTTTGCCTAGGCAAAGTCCGCATTGCCGAAAAACTAATGGTATATTCCTTTCCCCTTTTTTAAAATTTTAAAAAAATTCATGTGGGGGCGTCCATTAATTACGTGAGGCATTTTTGAGGATTTTTTGACCCCCCTTCCCCCTTGGTGAGATGTAGTAAGATTTTTCTCGACCACCCCTAAGAGATTTTTCAAAATTTGTGTTTTGGGTGTCAGATTTTATTCAAAACACGTTTTTTATTTTTATTCAACTTAACTTTAACGCAATTTTACATTGTGTTCCACTAGAAAAATATTACGTGATATTTGCCTAGACCCCCTTCTCCCTCAAGTGAAATTCGATAAGATTTGGCTCGATCACCCCTGAACACCTCACGAAATTAATGGACGCCCCCTTTTCTTTACATTCTAAAAGGTAATGGGCATATATTAAGTTACAAATTGGCGCCCAACGTGGGGCCGAACCACCCTTGAAGATAGGTCTCATGCTCAGCTTTCAACACCACAAATTAGGGCCTAATCGTATATTAATTTATGAATAAAAGTGTATAAAAAGACAAAAATATGAATGAATGTTTTGGAATAAAACACCATTTCCAGTTTCCTTTTTTTCAACTCTTCAATTATCTTTGGGGGCGTCTATTAAGTACGTGAGGCATTTTTGAGGATTTTTTGACCCCCCTCCCCCCTTGGTGAGATTAGGTTTGAGATTCTGCTCGATCCCCTCCCACCCCTGAACACCTCACGTAATTAATGGACGCCCCCTGTGGAATACAAATTATTTGATATTTTTTCGAAAAAGGGAAGGCAATATACCATTAGATTTCCGGCAATGCGGACTTTGCCTAGGCAAAACTAGGTATGACTGCATAACGGACATATATACAAAAGTATAGTACCTATAGTTTGGCAAGTCTATCTAAAGCTACGCGGCATCGGTAAGGGGGAAGGAAACATGGCCGATATCTGTCATAAACGTACCAATGGCGTATGGAAACTATTTTATAAAAGTATTAAAAATAATAATTATTATTATATAATAATTATATCTATATAGAAACTGATTTATGCTTTGCTTTAAAGATAAGGTATTATTCAAAACAAATAATGTTAAAAATCGTACTAGAATTCAATATGGATACGAAACAATAAAATACCAAGTAAAACTGAAAATACGAATATACTGACAATATAAACGCCACAGGATAATCAATGTCAATCAATTGTCGAAGTGAGAGGGAAGAACACACGCACGCGCTAGCCAATAGGAAGTCAGGTGGTTACTTAGCAGCGATAGCATAAATTCACCGGTCAACCAGTGGACGTCACATCCAGCTGTCGGGAGAAGTTAAATATCTCGGGATTATTTTAAACTCGAAACTTGCCTGGAAAGCCGAGGCTACATTGATGATAGTCTAACAAGCAAACAGGAAATCATGGTGTATTGAACATACAACATTATGGTGAAACTCATGAACACATACGAATTTTTGGAATGGTCCAAGCAAAATTCAATACCACGGTCAGAGAGAGAATACAAATGTCACTCAATCTGATCATATGGATAGAAGACGGTAGTTAGAGTGCTTAGGACCTCTGACCCACATCCAGCTGTCGGGAGGAGTTAAATATCTCGGGATGATTTTAGATTCGAAACTTGCCTGGAAAGCCGAGGCTACATTGATGATAGTCTAACGAGCAAACAGGAAAACATGGTGTATTGAACATACAACATGGTGGTGAAACTCATGAACACATATGCATTTTTGGAATGGTCCAAGCAAAATTCAATACCACAGTCAGAGAGAGAATACAAATGTCCCTCAATCTGATCATATGGGTAGAAGACGGTAGTTAGAGTGCTTAGGACCTCTGACCCACATCCAGCTGTCGGGAGAAGTTAAATATCTCGACATAATTTTAGACTCGAAACTTGCCTAGAAAGCCGAGGCTACATTGATGATAGTCTAACGAGCAAACAGGAAAACATGGTGAATTGAACATACAACATTGTGGTGAAACTCATGAACACATACGCATTTTTGGAAAGGTCCAAGCAAAATTCAATACCACAGTCAGAGAGAGAATACGAATGTCCCTCAGTCTGATCATATGGATAGAAGAAGTAGTTAGAGTGCTTAGAACCTCTGACCCACATCCAGCTGTCGGGAGAAGTTAAATATCTCGGGATTATTTTAGACTCGAAACTTGCCTGGAAAGCCGAGGCTACATTGATGATAGTTTAACGAGCAAACAGGAAAACATGGTGTATTGAACATACAACATTATGGTGAAACTCATAATCACATACGCATTTTTAGAATGGTCCAAGCAAAATTCAATACCACGGTCAGAGAGAGAATACAAATCTCACTCAATCTGAGCATATGGATGAAAGAAGGTAGTTAGAGTGCTTAGGACCTCTGACCCACATCCAGCTGTCGGAAGAAGTTAAATATCTCGAGATAATTTTAGACTCGAAACTTGCCTGGAAAGCCGAGGCTACATTGATGATAGTCTAACAAGCAAACAGGAAATCATGGTGTATTGAACATACAACATTATGGTGAAACTCATGAACACATACGAATTTTTGGAATGGTCCAAGCAAAATTCAATACCACGGTCAGAGAGAGAATACAAATGTCACTCAATCTGATCATATGGATAGAAGACGGTAGTTAGAGTGCTTAGGACCTCTGACCCACATCCAGCTGTCGGGAGGAGTTAAATATCTCGGGATGATTTTAGATTCGAAACTTGCCTGGAAAGCCGAGGCTACATCGATGATAGTCTAACGAGCAAACAGGAAAACATGGTGTATTGAACATACAACATTGTGGTGAAACTCATGAACACATACGAATTTTTGGAATGGTCCAAGCAAAATTCAATACCACGGTCAGAGAGAGAATACAAAGGTCACTGAATCTGATCATATGGATAGAAGAAGCAGTTAGAGTGCTTAGAACCTCTGACCCACATCCAGCTGTCGGAAGAAGTTAAATATCTCGAGATGATTTTAGACTCGAAACTTGCCTGGAAAGCCGAGGCTACATTGATGATAGTCTAACGAGCAGACAGCATACAACATTGTGGTGAAACTCACGATCACATACGCATTTTTGGAATGGCGGACGAAGATTATCCAAAAAATAGCCGCGACTGAGTTGAACAAGGTACTGCCTCAGCATAAAGGGCGCTATAAAAACCACACCAACATCAGCCATGGAAGTACTGATGGCCCTTCCCACGATTGACATAACAAACATGGGGGAGGCAAGAATGGGAATTCTAAGGCAACATACCACAAGCAACAGATCGGGTCACAACAGGGTAAAGGATATAGTGGGAGGTAACATTCTCGAAATGAAACCAACATGACTTTTATATACTTTGAGGTGATTATGCAAGATCGAAGAGAATGCGAGACCAAGGAAGGAGGAAACTTAAAAATAAGGGTATCACTAGGAATGAATATTTCAGGCGGAAATAAATATGAAAGTAGTGCGGATCAAAATTTGGCAGAAAGGCGTCGATGATCCCAAAACATACATCAAAAATGGTATGGGAATGTCGAGAGGAACTCTCAGAACACAACAAAATGACTTTGGTGTGAGTTCCAGAACACTATGGCGTCGAGGGCACTGAAAAAGTTGCTGAACTAGCCAGAAAGAGGTTTACTAAATCTGCTAACCGAGGATGCATACGGGACTAGGTCAAACGAAAACAAAGAGAGAGGTCCAATGAAACCTCCAAGGGAAAACATTAATTAAAGAACCATCGGAACACAAAACTGAAGAACTACTCATGATGAGCAGGAACAACTCATGATGAGCAGGAACAATTCACTGGTTTTGAGGTTGTACAACGGTAAATTTTCCTGTAGACAGAAACTGCCAAACAGAATATATTGTCAGAAGAGGCTATACAAACCGGTACAAACTAAAGTTACGGAGAACACAGAAAGTCCAAGAGGTTGAGGTGTAAAACTGACTATAGGACCAGTATCCGAGCAAAAAAACACATAAAATATCACTAAAATATAATGAAATTTTTCTTCGCTACTACTGATTTGAACCCATATAAATTTTATACTAATGTAAGCATCATCCACTCTAATGTTATAAATGAAACTAACTGTTTCTAATTAATTCCACTATTTAATTGAAAAATTTATGAAAATTATTAAAGGATATTGATAATTATTTCGATATTGACATATCATCGTCAGAATGACAGAAGTTACATTTTATGTGATACCTACTTGATGTTTAATATTTTGGCTAGACCAAATAGTAAGTGACCTATCTTTTGATTGACTTAATATATATGAATAGAAAAAAGAAGAAGATATGATTTTACAAATATTGAAGCTTAGGTATTATTAGCCCTATGGGGATATCCTGGATATCTTTTTTCCATTTAAAATCAGTATAACTGTGCAATGATATAGGAAACCAAGGAAAACTATATCTGCTGATCTTTACAATTGTTACTTAAGAAGACAATTTATTAGTGGAGAGCTCCCTAGATGTATCTGTTCATTGACAACTTCATATTGTGGGTCTCTTAAGTGTCTTCTTATTTCTAGTTCTTCAAGGAAATCTAGTTCTTGTTTCTTATCACAAATATGCAGTACTTCTAGTTCTGTGTTAGGTGTTAATGAAGGTTTTGTGTCAAGAAGATTTTTTGCGTAATGGGATTTATCTGGCTGTTTTAATCTGTATGCTCGTGAGTGTGCATTGTATCTAATTTCAAAATTTCGAATTGTTTGACCAATATAGACAGCATTACATTCTGGACATTTAAGTTTATATATTCCAGACTTTTTTAATGGGGGTATTTTTGTTTTTACATTTAACAATTTTTTACTCACATTGTTTTCTGTTTCAAAAGAAATTGCTGTATTTGTTTGAACAAGATATTATCTTTGAAATATTATTAGAAATATTACCAGCATATGTGATGGTTTTGTAATTTTGTATTTCCCTAGTTTTTTCAGGAAATATTAATTGTAATGCCACTTTTTCCTCTTTTTTATTAATTAATTTATTTATTATATGTAATGGATAACCGTTGGATGTGGCTATTTGTTTAATTATATTAATTTCCCCATAGGGCTAATAATACCTAAGCTTCAATATTTGTAAAATCATATCTTCTTCTTTTTTCTATTCATATATATTAAGTCAATCACAAGATAGGTCACTCACTATTTGGTCTAGCCAAAATATTAAACATCAAGTAGGTATCACATAAAATGTAACTTCTGTCATTCTGACGATGATATGTCAATATCGAAATAATTATCAATATCCTTTAATAATTTTCATAATTTTTTCATTAAATAGTGGAATTAATTAGGAACAGTTAGTTTCATTTATAACATTAATATGAGTAGATTCCACAAAGTAAGGGTCCAAACAGTAAATTCAATCATCCACTCTGTATATTTATAACTATTATGTTTTTTATTTTGTTGTTAATAACATAATATTAAAGTATTTTGATAGCTCAAATTGTTTATCTACAAAACAAACTGATGTGCAACACATCTTAATAGAATAATAATAATAATAATCCATTCAAAATATATAAAAAAAAAACAGTTCGTCGTTACTAGTATTTTCTTTTGTGGTTTTCCAAAGAAATTTTTATCTGCTACTGAGTAGAGACGAAAATTCCCAAAGAGTAGTTGTACCAACGGTATATAGTCGTCGAATTTACGATTAGCGGCAGTTTGATTCTTGCTCGCGTTGGAGGAAGGCCTGCAACACTTTTCGCTACACAAAACTACGCACGTGAACGAGTGAAAGTATTATTTAGAAAAAAATAATATCATGGCTACATTGAATGGAGATCAGTGTAATAATACCAAGGCTAAAAAACCAAGACCCTTGTTAGCTAGAACTTGGTCAGATAATTACGAAATTAAGGATGTTGACATACCCGGATCACCACAAACACCTAGAACTTCTACTACTCCAGGTAGGTGTATTTATTTATTATTATTATTTGATACATAAAGCGACCAGCCTTATTTTATATAAAAATATGTTAAAGCCCGATTTAAATAAAATATAAGTGCTACTTTATTTTATATCATATTAAAAGAAAACGATGTGATTGCTTCGAAAAATTTTATTTTATTACTATTACTTTTATTACTATTGTATATTTATCTATTTTAAAAATAATTCTTCTTGAATTAGGGAGTTTGCTACTTCAGTAACCAAAGGAATAATTATGGGTGTGGCTTAATTTAAATTTATAAAAAATATATGAATTTTTCAAATAAATTTGGTTTCCATTTTATAACAAATAAAAAGGTTAATACGAGGATAATATTTATCTGAAATTTTTAAAATTGCTTAAATAATGCTTAGGATGTTTCCCACAGTTAAAAAAAATACTCAGTTTTGACTTTTGACAGTTAAATGAAATTTTTTTTCAACAAATATACTTGAAATACATACAGGATGGTCATTACAAATAGTCACAGTATTTAGAAACTCGGAGACAGTAAAAGAGATACAAAGCCGGTTAAATAGGATAAAAGTTGCCTAATTTATTGATAAATCAAAAATATCATCGGCCGTATTCAAAATATTGGTTGAAATCCAAATTTGTCGATTTCCTATATTATGCTATAACTTTTTTGCTTTTAAAATAATAATAAATAATAATAATAATAATTTACTTAAACTATAAGGAAACGCCGTTTTTACAGAGTCATCCTCAATTTATTAAATACGGACCTGCAATCTATATTTTTTTACTAGTTGTTATATCGTCCTAACAACAAATCTATTATTATTTATTCAAATTAATAGTGTCTCGTCCAAGTTTGAACCATCATTAGATGCTGAGTAAAACATTCGCTAATTCAAAGTTAATTCGTACAGTATTAAAAAAGATAAAGAATATTTCACAATATTTCGTCGACTCGTCATCTGGCCTTAAGGATTTAATAATAAAAGTTTATAAATCCCTCATTGGGCGCATTCAGCCACGCTAAAATGGCTCTCTTTCAACTTTTATTGCCTGAATGTTAACGGTGATCACTTTGAACACATGATTAAATAGCAGTTTTTTCTTGTTAACTGTGGTCTTTTTACTATTTGTTATTTTTTTATTTTTTATATCCTATCCACAATACGGAGGCATACGAAAAGTTGAAAGAGAGCCCATTTTAAACAACGATTAAATAACAATGGAAGGCTGGTATCAAAGGCAAAACAAAATAATTGAATAGAGATTTACCAGACCTTTTAAATGAGATGTGATACCTAATGCCATTTGAAAAAATATAAGGGGTGTCTCCAGTAGGGACGGGGTGAATCTGATGTTTATGACATTAGCGCCAAAAAGTTTCCCCCTCAAGTTGAAAGCTGACGTGTTTCGGCATTTCTTTCTAATATGTCCCATTTTTTAAATATCAAGGGTGGGTCCTTTTCAAATGAACACAGTGTATACTTATATAGTCAGTAAACCCTTCTACCATTTGATGGTGTAGGATATGGTGCAATTATTTATGTACGGATTTCTTCCGTTCTGTTCTGTTTTCTGCCAATTCCGCTGCTTGTTTACTGCTTATATCTCTTTTATTTAGTATATCTCTTCCATTACTTTTTCCCACGTTTTCTGGTCTGCCCCTTTTTTGTTTTTTTTTCACTCCAAACTCTTTTTACTGTTATTTTTTCGTTCATTCGCTGCAAATGTCCCCACCAATCTAGCTGTCACCCTTCTATAAATTCTAATGTGAATTGTACCTCTAGATCTAAACTATTAAAAACTATATGTTGTGCTGAAAACACCTCAGAGCGACTGTCAGATGACGTCACGTGTACTATTTTGACAACATATTACATTTAATAACCTCAAACTCCAATAGTTCCAGCCAATAAATTATCCCCAGAGATGTATGCTTTGGACCTTCATATTTTTCAATGTCACCATAACAAAATTTGTTTGATTACCCAATTGAAATATTTCACCATGTATATCGATATGCTTCGGTTGTTTTTATTTATATTCAAAAGAATCTGTCGCTATCTATGTTTAATAATTGTTGATAATATTTTTTTACTCTCACTAGCAAATAAATGTCTTATTTGATGTCGGATTTAAACGCATTTTGAAAAATATTGTAGATAAATAAATAAATTTCAAAAATTCACTAATAAACGGACGTTTATAATATACAGGTTTAAACAAAAAGATGTTTTTTACCATAAGTTTGAGATTCTCTTTAATTTTCAAGTGACTTTTGTTTTCGGTTCACTACCAAAATGTCTTTATTTTTGTGGGAAATATGTTTTTTTCGAATTATTGCAATTTCCAATTATTTTTCTAAACGGAGAACTAACTTTGCTATGACGAATGCCAAATGACAGTTTTGTTGAATCATCCCATATTTGGATATGTAATTTAAGGCATTCAAAAGCTATCAAATGGTTTTTTTATAAATAAATTTGTGTTACTTATGAGAAATCACCTTGCTTTCACAAATTGATGTCTCCAACCGATGTTGCCTTAGAGTTATCGAAAAAATTATTTTTGATAAATGTATTTTATTATATTGTAATACTATATTTGTATAACTTGTTGTTATAAGTTAAAAAAATTTTGCGACTTGAAAAAGCCAAAAAAAGTTGAATAAAACCTCATTTTCAACATAAAAAGTCCAGTAAATACCACAAAACTATGAATTTTGAACTGAAATTTTAGGAGAGAATTCTCAAAAGACCAATCTATTGTAAAAAAAAATACTTTAAACGCTCTACAAAATTAGAAAAATAAATTTCCAAAGAGCAGACCGTCCACTAAGAAGCAACAACTACTTCTCGGGCTATATGCCCCGACAGACATTGAATTACACTTCTAAAGTAAACGGGGTTGGTATATCTGTTAAGATAGAACCAACCATTCTGGTTTGCGATTAGAAGGAATAACATCACTTGTGGACCGGTTTCGGCGTATTGCGCCTCATCAGCACAAGGTAGATGCTATTCGTCCAGAAGCTCTAAGAGCATAATCCTACGTTGATACCACACCAATATATTAGCCTCAGTAAATAAAATTCTAAGAGTGCGATATCAGCGACATCTCCACATCTAATCACAAACCAAAATTCTATATCGACAAAAAACCATTTCGGTTTTGTAGTTATTTACTTAATTACAGTTACTTAAGTAAATACCAATGTATTGGGAAAAAAATTTACAAGACCATTACCAGAAAGGCTATTTATTTTATAATAATAAATGTAAAAGTGAAAATATTCAAAAATCCACTTTTTGAAACCAAAAGGTACTCATAACTCGTCTAATTGAACAGTATTGAAAATTGTAGTGTCCAGCAATAGATTCATGGGATAATTTTACATATATGAGTGAATTTTGAGCCGATATTTCCAAGCATTAAGGGAGTTAGAAAAAGGCAATTTGTTTCGCAAAATATTTCCATACCTACCCCTTTGTTCTAAATTTTCGACAAAAAAATTATAAAAAATGCTAAAAATTCGTAAAGAGGGGTTTTTTTGGCCAAAAAATCGACTGGCACAATCAGTTTTTTGATAAAATCATTATTTCGCCTTCAAATAGAGTCATGAAATTTTCGAAAATCCACTTTTCAAAACAAAAAATCCTCTTAACTCTACTAATAGGAAAGATAGAACGTTCTAGTCTTCACCAATCGATAGAGGGGACAATTTTACATATTTTAGTGAATTTTGAGTCGATATTGCCAAGGATTAAGGGAGTTAGAAAAAAGCCATTTGTATCGCAAAATATTTCCATAGCTACTCCCTTTGTTCTGAATTTTCGACAAAAAAATTATAAAAAATGCTAAAAATTCGTAAAGAGGGGTTTTTTGCCAAAAAATCGACTGGCACAATCAGTTTTGTGATAAAATCATTATTTCGCCTTCAAATAGAGTCATGAAATTTTCGAAAATCCACTTTTTAAAACAAAAAATACTCATAACTCTACTAATAGGAAAGATAGAACGTTCTAGTCTTCACCAATCGATAGAGGGGACAATTTTACATATTTTAGTGAATTTTGAGTCGATATTCCCAAGGATTAAGGGAGTTAGAAAAAGGCAATTTGTTTCGCAAAATATTTCCATACCTACCCCTTGGTTCAAAATTTACAAGAACATTTTTTTTCGACATGAAAAATGCTTAAAATTCGTAACGGAGTTTTCTGGGGCGAGAAATCGACTGGCATAGTCAGTTTTTTGATAAAATTATTCGTTCACTTTCAAATAGTGTCATGGAATTTTCGAAAAAACGCATTTTCAACATAAAAAGTCCAGTAATTACCACAAAACTATGAATTTTGAACTGAAATTTTAGGAGAGTATTTTCAAAAGACCAATCTATTGAGAAAAATATTCACAAGACCATAACCTGAAGGATTTCCTTTTTATGCATAATAAATGTAAAAGTAGTGAAAACACTCGAAATTCCACTTTCTGAAACCAAAAGGTACTCATAACTCGACTAATTGAACATATAAAAAGTTGTAGTGTCCAGCAATCGATTCAGGGGAGCATTTTACATACAGATTGCGAAAAATCTTTGCTCGACATACGATTTACACAAGTACGACAAGGATAATACGAACAACACTACTTGAAAGAGAGAGAAGAATTGTTCGCACACGCCCATCACTAAATAAAAGAGATATAAGCAGTAAACAAGCAGCGGAATTGGCAGAAAACAGAACAGAATGGAATAAATTCGTACATAAATAATTGCACAATATCCTACACCATCAAATGGTAGATGGGTTTACTGACTATATAAGTATACACTGTATTCATTTGAAAAGGACCCACCCTTGATATTTAAAAAATGGGACATATTAGAAAGAAATGCCGAAACACGTCAACTTTCAACTTGAGGGGGACACTTTTTGGCGCTAATGTCATAAACATCAGATTCGCCCCGTTCCTACTGGAGACACCCCTTATATTTTTTCAAATGGCATTAGGTATCACATCTCATTTAAAAGGTCTGGTAAATCTCTATTCAATTATTTTGTTTTGCCTTTGATACCAGCCTTCCATTGTTATTTAATCGTTGTTTAAAATGGGCTCTCTTTCAACTTTTCGTATGCCCCCGTATTGTGTTTTATAAATAAAAAAATAACAAATAGTAAAAATACCACATGCAAACTGCTATTTAATCATGTGTTTCAAAGTGATCACCGTTAACATTCAGGCAATAAAAGTTGAAAGAGAGCCATTTTAGCGTGGCTGAATGCGCCCAATGAGGGATTTATAAACTTTTATTATTAAATCCTTAAGGCCAGATGACGAGTCAACGAAATATTGTGAAATATTCTTTATCTTTTTTAATACTGTACGTATTTAACTTTGAATTAGCGAATGTTTTCCTCAGCAGCTAATGATGGTTCAAACTTGGACTAGACACAATTAATTTGAATAAATAATAATAGATTTGTTGTTAGGACGATATAACAACTAGTAAAAAAATATAGATTGCAGGTCCGTATTTAATAAATTGAGGATGACTCTGTAAAAACGGCGTTTCCTTATAGTTTAAGTAAATTAAACAAAAAAAGTCGAATACAATTTTTTTATTATTTTAAAAGCAAAAACGTTATAGCATAATATAGGAAATCGACAAATTTGGATTTTAACCAATATTTTGAATACGGCCGATGATATTTTTGATTTATCAATAAATTAGGCAACTTTTATCCTATTTAACCGGCTTTGTATCACTTTTACTGTCTCCGAGTTTCTAAATACTCCTTTTTATGCATAATAAATGTAAAAGTAGTGAAAACACTCGAAATTCCACTTTCTGAAACCAAAAGGTACTCATAACTCGACTAATTGAACATATAGAAAGTTGTAGTGTCCAGCAATCGATTCAGGGGAGCATTTTACATACAGATTGCGAAAAATCTTTGCTCGACATACGATTTACACAAGTACGACAAGGATAATACGAACAACACTACTTGAAAGAGAGAGAAGAATTCTTCGCACACGCCCATCACAGATGGGCGTGTGCGAACAATTCTTCTCTCTCTTTCAAGTAGTGTTGTTCGCATTATCCTTGTCACACGCCCATCATAGATGGGCGTGTGCGAACAATTCTTCTCTTTCTTTCAAGTAGTGTTGTTCATATTATCCTTGTCGTACTTGTGTAAATCGTATGTCAAGCTAACATTTTTCGCAATCTGTATATGACAAACGACGACAAAATGTGCCTATTTTCTCTCGAATACAACAATCTAACCTCCAATTAATTAAACAATTTTTGTTCGTAGCATCTAACGAAGAATATAATTGGTGTGTTACAGAATATTTACTGGAAATGCACTATTCCACCATATAGATGGGTAGTGGTCTTCTTTCACCGAATCTGGAGCAGATTTGGCTTACCTTCCCTATTCGGACTTTTTCCTTCTCTATATAGGAACTAGGAAATAGGACTAAAGGAGCTACTAGACTCTGGAGACTTTCCTCAGGAACTAAGTAGAAGTAAGGGGACACAATAGATCTTTTAGGTCTCAGTGAATGTCACCCCAATTTTCATAAATACATACATTGGAAACCAACCATTCACTACTTGTACAGTTTTTAGAACCACCTTGGCTTGTTTTACTGAACACCGGATTGTATTCAATGCGATTTGTTGGAGAGTCATCATTATTTTTTCGACCAAACAACAGACAAGCAACTGTCTCTCCTCGTCACACGCTAATTCTACATCAACAATATGGTAAAATTTACGTTAAGACCTCCAGGAGTATTTTCATCCCATAGCAATATTAATAGATATCGAAGAATAAAAATATATTATTCTAACGCTTACAACAATGTTTTAAAAAATATTTTTCAAAAACAGTGACCGTTCAACGAAGAAGAAACGACTACTACCCGGGCTACATGTCCCGACAGACATTGAATAACACTTCTAAGTCAAACGGGGGGACTACTGCTAGTTTTGAACCAGACATAATGGAAAATAAATTATTGTTAAAATTTACGTAGTG
The DNA here is from genome assembly GCA_947563755.1 of Lochmaea crataegi. Taxonomy (NCBI): domain Eukaryota; kingdom Metazoa; phylum Arthropoda; class Insecta; order Coleoptera; family Chrysomelidae; genus Lochmaea; species Lochmaea crataegi. The sequence goes on along the minus strand of OX387429.1, from coordinate 4,328,408 downwards.
ACGAGCCTATAATCTATAAATACTCCAATAACTTAACTGCATTCACTGAATTATGAAAACAAGTAACTACATTTAAACATATTTAATAATTGATGGTTTTAACTACATCCAATAATGGCTGGATTATCCGACATTTTTTCATTAATTGCTAGGTAAAAATGTAATCAATACTATTATAAGTAAATAAAAATGCAACCTATCCCTCATCAATACAAGATTATTTTGTGTTCAAGGCAACAAAAATAATAAAAAACTTTTCTTGAAAAAAACCCACATCGTTTCATTTTTTATATCTACAAGTAATTTGCCATTTTAGGAAATTTAGTTGTGGTTTTTGTTGGAAATGTTATAGAAATAACGGAAATAAATCATTTATAGGAAAATGTGTATAAAATCCATAAATATTTAAAAATACATGAAAGTATTGTGGTTTCTGGTTATACAGTGTGTCCATTTTAAAAACGTACAATGTACTATATCTCGTGAACTAAAAGATATGTAAAAAACCTTATTATTGTTTCTAGGGTAGAGGGGGAACTTACATAATAAAATATAATGCATTTTCATCAACCCCCTATGCCCCACCTACAAAAATTTAATTGGGAATCCCCTACTTGTGACACAGCGTTGGGAAGCCCGTAAAAAATGCTTTCCAATGGCATAAGTAACATTATACAGGGTGTAACATTAAAGAACATTTTTGTAGTTCAAGATTAAACACTAGCTATTTTATTTTGTTTTCAAATTAACCCTATATAATTGTTGATTATACCTCTGGAAAGTATTTTTACGGACTCTCCAAGGATGTATCACAAGTAGGGGAATGGCATTTAAATATTTTTGTATGTGGGACATTTTAGTTCCTCCATCTATTCGTTCTCCAAATATAGTCCATTGTAAGTTTTAAAATTGACACACTGTAGAGTAGCTAGACTCTGAGAATATTATATTACAACCATTTTTCGACTCTGTAAATATAATATGAATATGAACCAAGTAAACAAATCAATATATTATTTTATGTAAAATTTCTAACGAACAAAATGGCTTATTACTTTAATTAGTAAGTTGAATAATAATTGGTTTTAGGTTATTGTGGGAAAATTTACAATAGAATAGTGTATAAATATTTATGTCGTATTTTTATATTGAAATTTTTATTTTCATTACATTTAATGTTGATGTGTATCTAACAAGTTTGGGTTCAGCTTACGATGATCTTTTACTTACAGGAGGCGTATAGAAAGTTATAGATTTACTTATACTCTAATCAAGAAGTATTGAAATTTTTTAAACTATAACGTTATCTTGTTAAGTATGTATATAACCTATATAGGAAGGGCTCCACGACGCGAAACGTTTTTTTAAGACAATTATTTGATCATTTCAAGAACATTTTGTTAATTAACAATGGCCTAACTTGTTGAAAAATTAACTTTAAGAATTTTTTCCATCGGGAATGAATTCTTTGAAGTGTTCAGAATACACCATAGTTTTTTCCGGGAGTACGATCTTTTTTATTGGAATTATCCTCCTCTTTAAGGGTATTTTTTTTGAAAATTCCTTAAATATTAATAGTTTTTGAGTTATTAACAAACAACTAAATGCTATCTTTTTTCATCTTAATTTATTAGTATCAATTGCAATTTATGTGCTAATACATAATATAGAGAGTGTACCATTGGAAACTTTGCATTCGAATTATTTAGAACTACTTTGCAAAATATTAAAATTGCTGCGATTCGTCCATTTTGTTTTCGAGGGAGACATTCATTCATTCATTCATACATTCGTTTGGGTTGTGCTCAACAGCCCAGGCACTTGAACTGAATCTTTGTACCATTATTCATTTGATTAGTTAACCAAAAAGTTCATTTTGCATTTACTATAACCACTTAAACATATTGTAATGGTTATCATCTATATAACCATTTTTTCATAAGCACAAAAATATTTGATATGGCACACTTAATGGGAATAATTCATGTGAAATACCTTGTTATTTTAAAAACAACTAAATTTTTTATGCTTACAACTTTTAATTACTGATATTTATAATGTTAACATATATACATTATGTGATATTTTTTTTACACACTGTTATGTTATGATCTTAGATATTATTTATACTGATTGTGATTGTCAGAACTAATGAATAAAGATAGTTGTCAAATAATGCCATGGTGGCAGCGTAAAATATTCAAATCGAATAATTTTGTATAAAAAGTTTCTAAAATGTACTTCAAACCGCCGTGTGAGCTAGTTTGTGGAAGTGAGAAGCAGATATATGGTTCAAGTGGAAGGAAAGGTCTAATTACTTTTTGATAGCCTCAGAGAAAAATGAAAAAGATGACAGCGTCAAAATTGCCATGTTATTGAGGGCTCTGTAGCAGAATAGCGTCAGTCAAAATAGCGCTGGACAAAATAGCGTCAGTCAAAATAGCGCCGCACAAAAGTAACGCAGAACAAAAACAGTGGCAGACAAAATAGCTTATTCCCCTCCCCTTCTCGAAAATATATCAAAGAATTTGTATTCCACATGAAGTTTTCCAAAGATGGGAAGGGAATAAGCTATTTTGTCTGCCGCTGCTTTTGTCCAGCGCTATTTTGATGACGCTATTCTGCTACAGAGCCGTTATTGAGCGCTGGAGGAGAAGCTCTAACTGAAATTTTCCACACTCTTCAAATTGAAGATTCAAGTAAAAATAATTACAAATATATATTGGAGGCATTGGATGTATATTTTAAGCCAAAGGAGAACATCGTTTTTGAGAGATATAAATTCTTCTCAAGGTCTCAACGTGATAGTGAAAGCTTTGATACTTATGGAACTGAAAAAACTATCATCTACATGTGTTTTTAAAGATCAGAAGAACTGTTTTATCCAAGACAGGATAGTCTTGGGACTGAAGAGTGCAAAATTAAAGGAATTGCTTTTGTCCAAAGGAAGCAGTTTAGATTTGGGAAAAGCAATTGAGTTATGTAAATCATTACTACAGATGCCGTGGGATCGAAAAAGTGTTTCCAAAGCTTCTATGGTTGACTTCCAATTTTTTTAATGTCTACAAATTTTTAAATGGTAATCTACTATGATAAGATAGTCTTTATGGTTGATAAAAGCAAAATCTATTCCTATTTTCAACCAAGGATACTGAGGAATTTCATGGTTTTTTAGTGGTTGCGTTGTATTGGGTCTGGAATAGCTCTTACAAACATTACATTTCTTGATGAATTCTTCAATATTCTTAGACATTCCAGGAGTGTCCTTGATGGGCACTATGCAGTTGACTCAATACTTTGCGTATATTATTTTCGGGAATAACAAGACGGTTTCCACGATAAATCAGTCCATCTTCTTCAAAAAGCTCATCTTGAATTTCCCAAAAAGAATAAAGGTCGATGATAACTCGTGATTTTTCTTTTTGCCAGTCTTCATAAATGAGTTTGATCACCTGTTGAAGCCTATTAATTGTCCATTGAGGTATCAATTCTCATTTCTACAATAGCCTTGGTTGAAGCTATAATTGCTGCCATAAATGTTATCTGGTTATCTATACTTGATGTATCTACACATCTACATGTGATTTTAAAGATCAGAAGAAGTAGAAGAACTGTTTGATCCGAGACAGGATAGTCTTGGGAGTGAAGAGTGAAAAATTAAGAGAATTGCTTTTGTCAAAAGGAAATAGTTTAGATTTGGGAAAAGCAATTGAGTTTTGTAAATTATTGTTAGAGATGCCGTGGGATCGAAAAACGGTTTCCAAAGCTTCTATGGTTGACTTCTAATTTTTCTAATTTCTACAAATTTTTAAATGGTAATCTACTATGATAAGATAGTCTTTATGGTTGATAAAAGCAAAATCTATTCCTATTTTCAACCAAGGATACTGAGGAATTTCATGGTTTTTTAGTGGTTGCGTTGTATTGGGTCTGGAATAGCTCTTACAAACATTACATTTCTTGATGAATTCTTCAATATTCTTAGACATCCAGGAGTGTCCTTGATGGGCACTATGCAGTTGACTCAATACTTTGCGTATATTATTTTCGGACGGTTTCCACGATAAATCAGTCCATCTTCTTCAAAAAGCTCATCTTGAATTTCCAAAAAAGAATAAAGGTCGATTATAACTCGTGATTTTTCTTTTTGCCAGTCTTCATAAATGAGTTTGATCACCTGTTGAAACCTATTAATTGTCCATTGAGGTAGCAATTCTCATTTCTATAATAGCCTTGGTTGAAGCTATAATTGCTGCCATAAATGTTATCTGGTTATCTATACTTGATGTATCTACACATCTACATGTGATTTTAAAGATCAGAAGAAGTAGAAGAACTGTTTGATACGGGACAGGATAGTCTTGGGAGTGAAGAGTGAAAAATTAAGAGAATTGCTTTTGTCCAAAGGAAATAGTTTAGATTTGGGAAAAGCAATTGAGTTATGTAAATCATTGTTAGAGATGCCGTGGGATCGAAAAACGGTTTCCAAAGCTTCTATGGTTGACTTCTAATTTTTATAATTTCTACAAATTTTTAAATGGTAATCTACTATGATAAGATAGTCTTTATGGTTGATGAAAGCAAAATGTATTCCTATTTTCATCCAAGGATACTGAGGAATTTCATGGTTTTTTAGTGGTTGCGTTGTATTGGGTCTGGAATAGCTCTTGCAAACATTACATTTCTTGATGAATTCTTCAATATTCTTAGACATCCAGGAGTGTCCTTGATGGGCACTATGCAGTTGACTCAATACTTTGCGTATATTATTTTCGGACGGTTTCCACGATAAATCAGTCCATCTTCTTCAAAAAGCTCATCTTGAATTTCCAAAAAAGAATAAAGGTCGATTATAACTCGTGATTTTTCTTTTTGCCAGTCTTCATAAATGAGTTTGATCACCTGTTGAAACCTATTAATTGTCCATTGAGGTAGCAATTCTCATTTCTACAATAGCCTTGGTTGAAGCTATAATTGCTGCCACAAATGTTATCTGGTTATCTATACTTGATGTATCTACTGAAGAGTGTTTAAGCGTCGCTCTTGAAAGTGCATCTGCCACAGTAAGTTGTTTTCCAGGTACAAAAACCAGTTCAAAATTATACCTTAATAGTTTTAAAATCATTTTTTCCAGTCTTGGAGACACATTCTCTAAAGGTTTTTTCACAAGAGACAGTAAAGGCTTGTGGACTGTTTCCACTATGAACTCTGTGCCATATAAATAGTAGTGTAATCTATTTCATCCATACAAAATGGTTAACAGCATAATTTTAACAAAAAAAAAACGGTACTTCCCCTATTGTGTAACCCAGTAAATCCGTGGTCTTCTTCTTCTTGTATGTTGTAGTCGCTCTGATCGACCTCTGAGCGCAAAGTGTCCCTGTTGTAATAATACAAAATTGGAAAAAAATAAATAAATAAATTAATTAAAAAGAATATATATAAATAAATAAATCAAGAAAAGCAAAACGGTTATTTGAAAATATAGATGTATAAAAAAAAGGAAAGTGTTAATTATAAAATATAGTTGAATAAAAATTAATAAAAAAATGTAACTGTAGAATAGTGGAAAAAAGTACTTTGGAAAATATGCACATCCTTGAGCAAAATGTTAAGCTAGCGAATGGGAGCAGTCAAGGAAAACCAAATCACACACACGTACTTTCCGAAGGATTTGCTTCTCAATAAATTAAAATTACTGGCCACATTTCATCCAACTCAATTAAGACTTATCTACAAATGGATAATGAGCATTATTCCAACATCATAAACACCATTAGAAGTGACGCCTCAGAACCTCCAGCTAAAAAACAGAAGATCCTGCAGCCACTCCTCGAGCTTCTCACTCTACAGCTGGACCCATCAACAACATTAATGATTTACCTACACCCAAAGTTATCAATGAGTTAACAAATATTCCAAATAATACTCCTACTGAGTACCAAAATTGCAATTTATATTTTAATTGTACTCTTGCGAGGTCACCAACTCAAAGCCGGTCCTGTCCCTCGACTGTACATTTTGGTGGCTGCGCTCCTTTCCAGTACCTTCCGCGATCGCCCTATGCACAAACAAAGCGAATGTTCTCGAAAGGAGCGCAGCCACTAAAATTTACAGCCGAAAGACAGGACCGGCTTTGAGTTGGTGACCTCGCAACAGTACCATAAATAATTAAGTTTGTAGTATTTTGTGATTAAATAAATTACCTGCCTGTTTTTCTGTTTTCAAATACCTACATATTTATTATGTATGCATGTAGGTATGTTTTGTAAGCTATGTGTATGCAGAATAATCTCTGTTACTCATGAAAAAGTCTTGTCAAATACCATTCGGACATTTAATTTTTCCGAAAAAAATCTAAGTAATATTTTTTTAACAAAATGCATTCGTGCAGGTGTAAAAATCCTCGTCTTCGACTCGGATTTTTGTTACCACCAGCACTCATGCTTCTTGTTAAAATATTACTTAGCAACGTGTTTTTTCGGAAAAATTAGATGCCCTTACGACAAAACTTATTTGCAAAAAATGTCCATCTACCATGGGCACAAAAATAAACATTTTTATGAGGAATCAATATATTTATAAAAATATCTATTTCATTGACGTACGATAAAATTTTTAAAAGGGATTAAGTTATTTATTAAAATACCATTTACCATGAACGTACGACAATATTTTTAAGAGGGATTCATTTATTAGAAAAAATTCCCATCTACCATGAGCGTACAATATAATTTTTATAAGGGGTTTATTTTTTAATAAAAATATCCTATCATAGGCGTTCGATAAAATGTTTAAAGGGGGCCATAGCTTTTTTAAAACTATACAGTATTATATATATTATTTTAATTCAAGAAGAAATATTTGCCAACTATTTGTATAAAAGGAATTTTTGCGAGGATGTGGCAATAATACCAGAGTATTATTTTACTTAAAATACAAACTATAAAGCAACTAAATAGGTTTGTCCAATTTTTTTAATAACTGCTGGATACTACAAGCAACCCAATTTGTTAGTTGTTTGGTTTCATTAAAAAGACTATTATTATTTGTATGTTGAGGTCCCAAAGAATTTTGATTTTGTTGAATAAGAAAGTACCCATGCTTAGGAAAAATTATTTGTTTCAGGGCATGAGAATTGCACATTTCACCACGACTTAGAACTTGACCACCGACCTCCAACTAGAGAAGCTATGTTACCAGAAATGTCAAGAGCTTACAAACTGCTTCTAGGTTCACTAGGAGAAAATCCAGAAAGACAAGGACTTTTGAAAACGCCAGAACGTGCTGCTAAAGCGATGTTATTTTTTACAAAAGGTTACGACCAAAGCCTTGAGGGTAAGTTTTTAATAATTTCTTATATGTATATGCTTACAATTCGTTAAAATTAGCTATGTAAATGCATGTTCTATAAGAATTTCAATTTCAGTTTGTGTCTAAGGTACAGTTCGTCAAATGTAGGAAGAGATACGAGTTTTTAAATATAGCCACGCCCCATAGTGCGCAATTCAGCGGCTGAATACATCAGTTGTTGGAGGCTGTCATAAGCCTTTGTCGAAATAACAAAGATTAATTATACTGCACGCGGGTAGAAAACGCATGTAAATCGAATACAAAAACAGCTTATTATCATAGTTAAATGAATTAGAATGATTATAAAAAATGGCTTTCAAAAAGAAATAGCGTTCTTGTGATTGATACCGCTCCATATCACAATGTTCAATGCTTCATTTGTAAGCACCCATTTAATCAGCAACTTAATTTAAAGCCATGCCGAAAAAAATTAGTTTTAATATAAAATTATGCGGCAACCTTCGTACATTCCAAACTGTCCAGTCCCGGATATGGACTAACCCACATTTCTATTTATTCAAATTCTCTTGACCCCACCGATTTGCTGTTGAACATACTTGAAATCTCTTCGACAAAATATATGATTTTCCACCAAATGGAAGCAATTTCGAACACTTCAAATATACATGGGCGGCGAAGGAATAAAAATTTCAAATATAAAATATAAATTTATTTATTATGCTAAAAGGAATAAGTATATTTACAATAATAAAAACAGGATTAAAGTTTCAAAAGTTTATAGATAAATAAATAAAGTGTTACGGTAGAATAATTTAAACTATAGTCTGTCTTTTTGGTATTGATCTCATTTTATTTTGAATTGAGTATTTGATAAATTCTTGTATGATTCAAATAAGTAAAGAGAATCTAATCGTTTTTACATTCGAAATATGTGTATAGTTAATAATATTCGGTACGTGTAAAGTACGACCAGAGATCTAGGAAGGTCTTAAATCAATATATGCCGTCGACCCTCCTTATTGCCTATTGTTCGAAATATAGATAAATAATAAAAGTGTGTGTCCCATAAAATTGTAACGGTAAATGTGTGCTTTTAGTGGGGCGCCAATTTGTAACGGTAAATGTCTGTACCCCACAGGGCACCAGCTCGAAGGGCTCCGGCTAGAGACTCCTCTCAAGGGTGATTCGACCCCAAGTTTATGTCACACAAGGATAACAGAAGGGTTGTAAAAGTTGAGGGCGCCACTACCTTTTTAACGATAAAAACTACAAAAAACTAAGGCGGAAAAGGTAGAAACGCCTTGCAAAATTTAAATAAGTTAATGATAAAAAAGTTACTAAAAATCACCCCGGGCGATATCTCCCTCAACTTTTATAGTTGAGGATTTAAAAAAATGAAAGATACGAGTTAAAACAAATTTATTCTGCCACAGGAAATGAACAACGGAATTTAATAGAGGAATTTGTACTTTTATAGGTACTTAGCTTAGATGAAGTGGTTTCCTGGAGAAGAAGTCAGGTCTTGATCTGAACTGATGAGTTCTGTTCTAGGGCGGTATTTTGGGGTTCTATCCTTGGCTTTATATCCTCGGGTTGTATCCTAGGCTATATTCTTGGGTTAAATTCTTGGGTTATATCCTAGCCTAGGGTTATATTCTTGGGTTTATATCCTCGGCGTTATATTCTAGGGTTATATCCTAGCCTAGGGTTATATTCTCGGGTTAAATTCTTGGGTTATATCCTAGCCTAGGGTTATATTCTCGGGTTAAATTCTTGGGTTATATCCTAGCCTAGGGTTATATTCTTGGGTTTATATCCTCGGCGTTATATTCTAGCCTAGGGGCTGTGCTTACCTAGAAGTACAGGTGGATCAGGGATATGTAGGAACTTGAATCTAATGGCACATTATGTTGGTCAGCTTTTCAGGTTAAAGAAAAGGAAGGCAGTTATTTGAAAGTCAAAAAATTGATTTAATTTACTGAAAGCTTTCCAACATTATATGTTCCATGTTAAAACAGTAAAAATAGCAATTATCGGCTAAATAAAAAAATATACTAATGATCCGAAAGAAACTAATGATAGCAAAAAGTTATTTATTTAGTTATATGAAAAAATATCGTGCTTAGGAAATATATGAAACCGGCACTGGCGTTACGAAAGAATATTTTATAGGTTAACAATAATTTATAAAAATGTTATTTTATAATTAAAAGAGTTATTTCGCAACTGAAAAAGCTTGAAAATGTTTGTATAAAAGTAAAACAGTGAATTATAAAAGAATATTTGGCTTAAAACTACCATATTAGTATAAAAGAACAGTTTATGACCACGTGTTGAATTTAATTTCGTCTATCTCTGTAAAAAAATAAAGAATGCATACGAAAATTATATCAGACAGTACTTTAGCTTATTAATTATAAATTATGATTTTGAACTTACCACAGCAAAATTCATAAGATAGGTACTTAAGATATGAAAGATAGCGAAAGATGATCTGTCCCCTTAGGCGGTCGATAACAGAAAGGGGTGTTTTTCGTGGCGTTGTGCGAAAAATAGAAGCGTCCGTTGGCAGACGTCAATTGTCTTACGGTCAGGGTAGAAGAGTTTGGGATCACAGAACTATAATTGGATGTGGCTAGTACGACGAGCGCTAATTAAAAGGATTTATTCTGTAAAATCGAAACAGGTCGATAGACATGTTACAAAATATTGCCAGGTCCGGATTAAAATATCTAATGTAACTGGTATCCAGTGTTGCAAAGAGACTTTAAGGAAGTAGCTAACAACCATCTTCAGCCGTATGTGATTCGCTGGCAGAAAATAAATGGATTAACTGCGAACCTGAATATATTCGCTTTTATGTGGACGAAATGTCGATATATCGAACGAACAGGAGGAAACATACACAAACAAGAACAAATGTTCGCTAATGCTCGCTTTTTTAGTAAATACACTCTTCTGTGCACACTGATAAGAATCACGTGGCAATACCAAACTCAAGTTTGGAGAAGTCTATCAAATTTTATCAGATAGAAATTAATGGTTTACCTTTAAGATCACTGTAAATTAGGTACCCAAAAGATTAGCAAGTGTTTTATTAAAAATATAAAGGAAGGTTTAAAATATTCCTGAAGACAGTTTCTCTGTGTTAAATTGAAGATTTCCGAAATGTTTTATAACCTTATTTATGCAAATCAATTTATAATTTATTGCATACAGATATACTCGTATGTAGGTCTTCTAGGTATTTTGTGCGAAAACCGGTCGTACTAAATGCATTTCAATGCAACCTGCATTTTGTAAGTACTAAGTAGTATTACACACACATCAGAACTAGCTTGCTCAACGAAGTGAAGTTTCAGGAAAATATTTTTTTTATTTTTTCAACAAAAATAACGTCATGTCCTTGTTTTAGTAAGTTAAATAATCTTTCAAAATAATTTCTTGTTAATCAATTGTTGATTTGTATAAATGTGCCTCCTCTAAAAATTCAAGAATTTATAATAAATTTGAAGAAATAGCATGTAAAAATCAAATTGGAAAAAATTCATAGATTTGTTTAAAAATATAAATTTCACACATCCATGTAAAGATTTTCCCAAGAATATTTCATATCTATATATACACTGTGTTCATTTGAAAAGGACCCACCCTTAATATTTCAAAAATGGGACATATTAGAAATAAATGCCGAAACACGTCAACTTTCAACTTGAGGGGGACACTTTTTGGCGCTAATGTCATAAACGTCAGATTCACCCCCTCCCTTCTGGAGACACCCCACACATTTTTTCAAATGGCATTAGGTATTAAGTCATACCTCATTTGAAAGGTTTGGTGAATCTCTATTCAATCATTTTGTTTTGCCTTTGATACCAGATATTTAATCGTTGTTTAAAATTGGCTCTTTTTCAACTTTTCGTATATCCCCGTATTGTGTTAGGATGGAAAGACTCTTTGAAGAATAAAAAATTCACAAATAATAAAAAGACAACTGTTAACAAGAAAAAACTGCTATTTAATCATGTGTGCAAAGTGGCCACCGTTAACATTCAGGCAATAAAAGTTGAAAAAGAGCCAATTTTAAACAACGATTAAATAACAATGGAAGGCTGGTAGCAAAGGCAAAACAAAATGATTGGATAGAGATTTACCAGACCTTTTAAAGGAGGTGTGACTTGATATTTAATGCCATTTGAAAAAATGTAAAGGGTGTCTTCAGTAGGGAGGGGGTGAATCTGACGTTTATGACGTTAGCGTCAAAAAGTGTCCCCCTCAAGTTAAAAGTTGACGTGTTTCGGCATTTCTTTCTAATATGTCCTATTTTTGAAATATTAAGGGTGGGTCCTTTTCAAATGAACACAGTGTATATATTAGAATGCGAATATATTTTACGTTAAAATTTGTTAATCTTGAAATTAAAGAACGAATAAAAGAAAAAAAATAGAGCCAAATAGTTATAAAATTAACAATTTTACAGAATTTATAGTAAATGTATTTATGTATCTTAAAATTTTTGTACGTTTGCCTTATTTCTTTTTCACTTTTATATTGAGATTAGGTACTTAAAATTAGTATAAACTTTGCTTTCTAATTTATTAAATATTAAGAAATTCCATCTGTACTTTCGAATGCGACGGCTAATTAGTAGGAATACGGCGCCGTCGGCTCGCTTTTGTAGACCCAATATCAAAGTACCGACAAAAAGTGACCCTTCTTGTCATTTGTATATGTTCGGTGGCTAAGATGTCGATGTTCCAAAGTAAAACTCGAACTCTTGACTTACAACACTTAATATTCAAAAACGGTAGTGATACAGTTAAATCAAGAATTTTTATGTAATTTCTTTTTTTACTGTTAATATTTCCCCTAATTTTCCGCCTATGAAAATTCAAACTGTTGACGCACGTGCCTTTCGACCGTGTCGTGGCCATAGCAACAACTTGACAACTAAATCAGTGCTATCATTATCAGACGATCATCTCAGCATTATCTTTCATATCTGCGCTCTCAAAGTGGGACGTCGGGAAAATTTAATGGATTGCGTTTTACTTCAGGAAGGAAATAATACTTACAATATTGAAAAGCGGGGAATACGAGGGAACTCAAAATGTAAAACATGAAAAGTAAATTTGTATAAATGTATTACTAGATAAGAAGTGAAACCTTCTTCTGTTACATTTTTTCACGCAGATGATTTGTTTGTTTTCCTTGTGATATCCTAAAGTTTTTTAGGGGATTTTAGTTCGTTTATACATTACTTTGAAGGTAATTCATGTTTAGCCTTCCACAGCAGAAAAAACCATTGATAGAACACTCGGTAACGAAAATGCAACCGAAGTTTATTAAAAGAGTAATTATTATAAAACAGTAAAATATTTTATTGCGTAGTATTTCTTATAATAAAAAAAACAGTAAAAAACAATGATTTCATAATTGAAAGCGGCTTCCTGAATCTTGAAGATTATGGTCAAATTAGTAATTGGATACAACCAAAATACCTTGAAAACGTTTCCTTTGGTGATGTAATATTTTGGCTATCGGAAATTACATTGATATGGTTGGTTAAATATGCTTAACAAATTTTACTCTTCTTATTTGTAAACAAAGAGACAATTACTATAAAGAATTTGCCATTTGTTTCCATTTTCCATACTTATTTTCTCTTGTTTTATAAACATTTTGGTCACATTTAGTATTTTCCTTCCCATTTTTTTTTACTTTGTCATTTTCTCTAATAGTTTTAAGCAAAAACAAGATTTAGCGTCAACCGTAAGTAACAAAATATAATTAGTTAGTGATAGCAAAGAATACACCAGCTAACAAGAAGCGAAACCCGACGCATTTTCTTTGATGTTTTGGTAACCAAAATTTATTACCTTAAGAGACCGACGTTGACAGATAACTTAGTAAATACACTGAGAAAATGATCAAATTCTTAAATATCCGCGATGTAATTGGTCGATCTTATTATAAAAATGGCGATTTTCAGACATGCGCATACAAAAAATGACCGGAAGCTTCGCTTCTTGTTGGTGAATTCTTTGGTGATAGCTTAATTCTCAAAAAGCCTTGATAACCCTGTTTTTAAGTAACGCGTTTGCACTAGACTGGCTTTATCTTTACACCTCTTAGGCGATTATTTGTTGTGGAGGTGCACTGATAGTTTATGTTCCTCCTGGAACTTGCTTCTGAATGTTGCCAAAAGTTTATTTAAATTACTCATTGTTTACAGTTGCAGCAACAAAAGTTCCTATAAGTTACTTGTTTCCATATTTAGCGGCAAAGATCAAAGGAAATATAGAAACATTGGTAAACATTTTTTGTTTCTCAACGTTATTTTTATTAGTGTAAACACGTTGTTGCTTGTTCCCAAAACTCGAAACTTGTGACGTGAAACCGTCGCGTCGTTGCCGAAAACATCAGCTTAAGTTGATTTGGTTATTAGTATTAATAATAAAAAAACATGCCGTTTAAATGGACAACAGAAAATATAATGTTTAATTAAATTATACCGGAATGCCGAGTGTTTGTGGAATCCACGTATGGTCACCATGTTACTTTCTGTCTAAAAGACTTGGTCTAGTCCAACATTTACGGACTCATTCTCATTCTCAATCTTCGTCGCACCACATTGTTTAGAACCCATACTGCACTGGTGTAGACACAAAGTTTCCTGTTGCAGCAACACGAAGAAACATTCACAAGAAAATGTTTACGGAACTTTTGCTGTTGTTTCTGTTTCCATAAACAGGTTGCAGCAACCAGCAACAAAATGTTTCTCTATGTTTCTTTGGTGTGGACATGGCTTTATATTCACACACAGTTACAGGCCGCTTCCAAGGATTTGATCTAGAAATTGGTGCCATCTTTTTTGCTCATTTTACCAAAATCTAATTTTTTTATAAATATTTAATTGGTACAAAAAAGGAGAGGATACCGATCCAAAGTTAATGTTTGTGTGTATATTGGGGTGACATTCACTGAGACCTAAAAGATCTATTCTGACCACTTTCTTCTACTTAATTCCCGAGGAAAGTCTCAGAGACTTTAGATCTATTTACCGAAGGACTTTTAGGATATCTGCTATCCAGAAGTCTCCAAGGAGTTTTGTCCTAGGATTCTGTATTGTTATGCAAGTATGTGGATGGAGGTTTCTTCTTCCATTCCAAGTTTTTTTTAATGATTCCCTCTCTACTTATTCTATCTGCAACACTTTCCACCACCATATGTAGTGGTGTGAGGTTGAGAATCACTTGGGCATGTTTTCATTGCTTTTGTAATGCATATACAGACTTGTCTTTGAATTCTGGAGAGGTTGTCTCTCGTCGTCAATACCACTCCACGCAATTGCTCCATAAGTAATGATCGGTCTCACTATGGCAGTGTACATATCCAGCTCAGGATCCTTGGGCTACATTCTCTATTTCTCCCTGCCAGGTTCCTGCACTCCATTAGAGCCATTTTTGCTTTGTATATAATCTCCTTTTCGTGTTTGTTCCACAGAAGTTTACTGTCTAGAGTCAGTCATAGATATTTGACTTCTTGTCCCCATTCAACCTCCATTCCAAAGTTAATAGGTTGTGGTGGTTTTATATCTCCAGTATTTATTTTATAATCGATTTTTATCAGAATTACACAATTTTAAATAGACAATTAAAATATTCTCTCTAGAAAAATTGAGTAATAAGCTGCTCAACTAACTACCAACACAACTCCATTTATGATTGCAGATCTATCATTCTTGTGATTAATGTGATTTGCGATTGAAAATTTTCCAAAGATTAACTCTCCATTGTTGATTTCCCAGGAGACATGTCGCCATGCCGATTCTATAATGAAAAGAGGAAAAGGCGTAGTTACATATTTTAAATAGGGATAAAAAATTCAACATAATTTTTTTTATATTGGGTTATTTTTCAGAAGAGTGGCTCCACTCCATATTGTTATGAACTCAAACTTACGATTTTCATTGTATTAATACAAGTTTAATAGCTAATTTTGAAATTTAAAAATTTATATAATACAAATTTAAGTACTTTTAATTTTAAGTATCTACAACTTATTCCTTATCCTTACCATCTATTTAGATTAACATCAAAGTCTAAAAGCCGTCCAAATGGATGTGAAACTTGCTCAAGAGACGTAACACTAATTGGGCTCCGGTAATTGATTCTAAAACAAAATTACTGCCTCTCGAGTGAACTCATTGGAGTGGGTATAGTTAAAGCAAAGCATCTGCCTCTCTGGAACTTCCGACTTGATTTTCATTCAACAGGTTTAACTTCGTTAACTCCGGACTGGAGCAAAAAGGTCTTTTGACAATGGCGTATCTCAAAGATTTCTAAGGTACCTAATAAAAGTTAATTGACAAAAATATAAACCGGATTGAACTTCTTAAGAGTATTTAACTAAATCTAAGTTTTTGGGATGAAGAAAGAATTTATTTTTTCTTATTTGTATTTTATTACAGCGTTTGATTTGTGTTAATTAGCCTGTTTCTTCTGATGATTTAAAAAAGATCTACCAGAGGCAGCACTAGTGGGGGTACACATGTTTTGGTTTCTCGTTAAAGGTTAGTTGTCGTTGACAGTTCATTTTATATTTGTCACTTTATTTAATGGAAAATTAACAATCGTACATACTCCAATTACTATTTTTTCTAATTCTCTGAGGCCCAGTTGTATGAATCATAGTTAACCTAGTGTTTAGGGTTAACCCATGATCAAAGCTATTTGTGTGTTGTACGAAACGTAGTCAAGAATTATTTTGGTTAACCCATGAGTTAACTATGCAATTTTCTGAACCACCAAAAGTGATGGTTTAAGTATGGAGGGTAGAAGGAAGGAGAACCGTCTTGTATGGGGGACAAGTTGAAAAAGTGTCCACCTGTAAACAGCAAATTATAATTAGAAGATTCACCGAAATGGCGCTCATGTAGCTAATGGAAATGATGTGAATTTTTATATATTGTACTGAAATTGAGACGATCATAAATGAAATAAAATGGTTACTTTTAGAAGTTATTATATCATATGTACATGGGAGTCTTATGTTATGTCCCATCATTTTTAACAATAACGTTAAAATGATTAAATTAGATACTTTCTGTTAGATATTTTTATGTACCCTGTATAAATCAACTGATAAAGTTGATATTGGAAAATGTCAGTACAAGAACATTGGTTGTTATGGACATTTTTATTTGATTAAATAATATGAACTGTCAGTAACTGGATTTCAACAAAAATTAGTAATTTCTATAAAAAATAAAGAAGAAACAAAAGGATGTTCGTTAGCAACGGGAAGGAAGTTTGTTAGGTGATCGGTAACTAAGGGGGAGACGAAAAAAAGTAATGGACGTTAGAAGTTTAAATGTACGAAGACTTTAATAAAAACTGATAAAAGAAAGAAATAGTGAGTTAGAAATATCTTACATAACTTACTTTCGATTTGAATCCAGTAAAGGTTGTTCAAACTCAAGATCAAGAGAGATCATGCAGCAATAAACGATGGTTATGTAAATCATTTAATACTAAAACTTGTACCTAACAGCTGTTTGTAAACCAGTACCGAGGTTCGAGACGTTTTACCAGTGATCTTTCCTTTGCGCAACGCAGAATTTCTTCGCTTCAGAGAACAAGTCGTTTTCTATTTAGATAATACAGCTACCGGCGGTGTTTCGACAAGATATTGAGAGATTTATTTTGTGTGCGGAATTGTGTTAATTTTATTTTAATATAGGCTGTAATAGGCTAGGAGACCATCCACGGATTGCAATCTGGAGATAGTTGTTTAATTAATATTAATTTAATTTTGACGTTAAAGGTTATTATATTTCAAATTTTACTCCTTAAATTTAGACAACTCACTTTACCCAAGATATACCCTGAGATACACGTGCATGTGATATAATATTAAATTTCAAACATTTCAGATCAATAAATACAACTTAAATATAAAATTTGTTTGATTTGAGGTTCTGGTTGATACTGATATATGTGGTATATAATATTATTCAATAAAATTAAATCACCACACATTGAATTATTGTATACCATAACAATATATATTCATATATAATTATATTTCATATGTATGTTTGTCTATGATATAATAATTTAAAAATACGTGCTATAATAAACCGGAAGAATTTCTTTCCTTTTTTAATTTTGTATCTTACTCTAATAATTCAAGCCGCTGTTTTTAAAATCTTTCCACTTGCTATTATGGCGCCACCTTAATTTGCTCCCTTTAGATGGACACTTTTTAATACATTCAGATGGTTCTCCTTGCTTCTATCCTCCATAGGTTTAAGTAAAGTTCATGGAGTTAACGTCAGTTTTCTTGCACTCAATAATGTTTTTATATTTGGAAACTAGTGTTCAGATGATCACATCCTGAACTTCTTTCGTACAACGATTGATTGATTTGACTATGGTGAACATGTGAACCTGGTTCAGTTGACCAATTGGTTAACTACGTTACATACAACTGGCTCTAAGTTACCTAACCAAAGACTGAAAAACTTGACTTCTTCTTTGCAGCTGAATGAGTATCTAAAGTCTTACATTGTTGTTTGTTAGTTTTTTTTTACATCATTGATTTATCATTGGTTGACTGACATGTGGCACCAAAGAATACACCAGCAAACAAGAAGCCTATCCTTTTTTTGTAAGCGCATGTCTAAAAGGCGCCATTTTTATTATAAGATACTTGTCATAGTTCACTTTGTCGACCAATTATATCGCAGATATTTGAAAATTTTATCATTTTCTCAGAGTATTTAATCATTTTCTCAGTGTATTTACTAAGTTATCTGTCAACGACGGTCTCTCAGTCTAGAAGTTTGATGGTAGATATTCACAAACAAAATCTATGGTTTTACAGAGTCAGCTGTTAAAATGTCTGACTATTTTCTTAATCCTTAATGGGCGTAGATTTAGGGACTTCCCCTATAAGGTGTTCATACGCATATCAAAATAATATTAAACAATATTTTAAAAAACCTGCTAATAACTCTTAGTAGTTCAAGGGGGGAAATTCGTGTTAACGGTAGCTGGAACGTTCCCGAAACGTTGAAATAAAAATATAAAAAAAGATTGTGTTTTAATTCCTCAAAAATAATAAAAAGAAATTTTATTTTATTTAATGCATCATTCATACGATACTGACACTCCTGTAGTTAATAAGATATTATCTACTTTAGCTAAAACACATTTCATGTACTTTTTCGATGAAATCCCATTCTCTTTTTCACGACCAACCATTAATTTAGAGGGCAACAGGTTCCTACATTTTATAGCAAAAAGTGGCAGAATAAATACATTCCAGATTGGAAGCAGGCAGATGCGTAGTTATAGGGTTCTATAATGGAAACTATATTCTTTTAAGATCACTTGTTTAAAAATTTATGTTCTTTACACTTTTCAAAATGGGTCTGTTTCAATAAACAGTCATAATAATTTTGTATGTTTCATTCTGGTTTGTAATTAAAAGGGACAACATCACTGGTAGACCGGTTTCGGCGTATTTGCGCCTCATCAGTACAATGTAGATGCCAACCGTCCAGAAGCTCTGAGAGCGTAATCCTGGACTGGAGACAACGCTGAAACCCCAGTAAAGGAAATGCTAAGAATGCGATAACAGCGACATCCCCATATCTAACCACAAACCAAAATTCTATATTGACAAAAAACCATCTCGGTTTACTTAATTATAGTTTCCTATTGACAATTTTAACAGGAAACTGTAATTGAGTGTATATGTATTATTTTTCACTACGTCTATGGACGAAAGTCTGGAATAAATGTATGAGTGTGGAAATCTATTATAAAGTCTTGGAACGTAGGAGGAATAAGAGAATTGCAAATGTAACTTACAGATGGTTTTTATTCTTCTCGAGAGAAATTTCCAGTGTTGAAGCAGATAATTCAACCAGGCGGATTTACAGAGTGGTTATAAAATTATTTTAGACGATTTTCATTTTTATATTTTTAAAAATTTTTTTGTAAAGCGTTAGAATAATATATTTATTCTTCGATATCTATTGGTAACACGCTTTACTAAATATGAAAATTTTACAGGAAACTTTAATAATACTTTACCATTAAAAGTTTCTTTAAAAAGTATATTTCCAAAAAACTTCGGTCAACGACAGACTAAGAAATCCATATTCCAATAAGGACTATTTTCAATAACATGAAAATAAAAATAATTATATTGATGAAAAATATATATTTCTGGTACATCCCTTATAATTTGAGATCTACTTTATCAAATAGAACGAATAATATGAAGCATTTAATCTTGCTCTGAAAGCTTTCGACCTTATTTCTACGGCCTGAAGTCCTTTAGGGTTTTATCCTTTCAAGTTGCGGAAGCTAAAGATTTGGAGAGGACAGACGGAGCCTTTAGGATTTCTCTTTGCATGGTTTTGTTCATTTAGCACTTGAAGTATTTAAACTGTTTAATAAAAGCACAAGGGAAAAGTCGTGGTTAAGAAAAATACATAAATTGGAAAAGTTAGATTAATGAGAAGTGTTTTGAGAGAAAATGTGATAATACTTTTGGTGAATATTTTTTGAGCTGCTTAACTAATATAATTGGAATTGGATAAACTTTCTAATTGTGTCTACGCGTCAGCAGAGCGTGAAAATTTACGGAAAGCAGCAAAGCGCATTTTTCAAAACTACTACCTTCTTTGAACAAATTGGCGTTTAGCGGAAATCACTTTCAGAAAAAAAATTATTAGCTTGGTCTAAGAGAAATACAGGTGTCTAGTTTTATTATTTGTATTTTATTGCTGGGTTTTGTGGATACATATACACTGCTGAATCTATAATAAAATTAATTTAAACATTTCAGAATTAATTTGATTTTTAAAACGTTTCTTCTTTGGATAATATCGAAGCGATAGTGATATTAAGTTGATGAAAGCAGATGCTATTTATTGATCTGCATTCGATTTAGAAGTTTTTACATTTTTTCATATAGATTATATACCTAGTTTTAACATAGATGGTTGAGTTTTCGTGTAAAAATTCGTAGTCAAAATATGATAATTCGTAGAATATCAAACAAAAACGAACAAAAAGAAAATAACAAACCTCTAGAAAATGAAATAGTCCAATAGATTCGTGTTCGTGTTGTTGTTAAATGATTACACAAGTCTGCTGAATCCGAAAATGACTTTCATTTTGTCATAGAATGTCACGTTTTCTGACAATGTAAGTATCTATGTGAAACAAGTTATCAGCTTAAAATAAAAGATAAAAGTCTAAAGAAATTTGTTTCAATGCATAATTATTTTTTTATCTAAAATACATTCATTAGTAACCACTAAACGCATTTCTTTTTACCTGTGAGACTCCTTTTGGTACATTTTCGCTTGTGGGAAGCATCTGCAAGGTCTCTCTGAAGCGTCCAACAGTAGTCTGCCATTATCGAGAAACTCCATATTCCTTGGTATCTTTTTTCCATCTGCTTGATATCCTCTCCTTTTGGTACATTTTCGTATGTGGGAAGCATCTGCAAGGTCTCTCTGAAGCGTCCAACAGTAGTCTGCCATTATTGAGAAACTCCATTTTCCTTGGTATCTTTTTTCCATCTGCTTGATATCCTCTCCTTTTGGTACATTTTCGTATGTGGGAAGCATCTGGAAGGTCTCTCTGAAGCGTCCAACAGCAGTCTGCCATCATTGAGACGCTCCATCTTCCCTGGTACTTTTTTCCAACTCCTTAATATCCTCTCCTTTTGGTACATTTTCACTTGTGGGAAGCATCTGCAATGCCTCTCTGAAGCGTCCAACAGTAGTCTGCCATTATTGACACACTCCATATTCCTTGGTATCTTTTTTCCATCTGCTTGATATCCTCTCCTTTTGGTACATTTTCGTATGTGGGAAGCATCTGGAAGGTCTCTCTGAAGCGTCCAACAGTAGTCTGCCATCATTGAGACACTCCATCTTCCTTGGTATCTTTTTCCCATCTCCCTAATATCCTCTCATTTTGGTACATTTTCGTAAGTGGGAAGCATCTGGAAGGTCTCTCTGAAGCGTCCAACAGCATTCTGCCATCATTGAGACGCTCCTTCTTCCCTGGTACTTTTTTCCAACTCCTTAATATCCTCTTTTTTGGTAAATTTTCACTTGTGGGAAGCATCTGCAAGGCCTCTCTGAAGCGTCCAACAGTAGTCTGCCATTATTGACACACTCCATATTCCTTGGTATATTTTTCCCATCTGCTTAATATCCTCTCCTTTTGGTACATTTTCGCATGTGGGAAGCATCTGGAAGGTCTCTCTCAAGCGTCCCACAGTAGTCTGCCATCATTGAGATACTCCATCTTCCTTGGTATCTTTTTCCATCTCCCTAATATCCTCTTCTTTTGGTACATTTTCGTATGTGGGAAGCATCTGAAAGGTCTCTCTGAAGCGACCAACAGCAGGCTGCCATCATTGAGACGCTCCATCTCCCCTGGTATTTTTTTCCATCTCCTTAATATCTTGGTGAAATCGTTCACCTTCTTCTTCACCCACATCTCCTAAATTTTCTAAAAAGTAGTCGAGGTGGGAATGAAGAAAATTTACTTTTAAACTCACTAGGCAACCTAAAGCTTGAAATGCTTTTAACATTCTTTTGACGAATTGTTTGTAGTTAGGGTCTTTGTTATTGCCTAAAAATATCTCTATGACCTCCACCCTTCTCTTTGAGAATCCGTCATGGTTGTGGTAAATTGTGGATCAGCCATAAGCCGTCTAATATCTGGTCCATCAACGAAAACACCTTCCTTCAACTTTGCCTCCGAGAGGCCTGCACACTTTGATATTAAGTATTTGAAGCAATCTCCATCTCTTGGAAGTGACTTTATAAATTGCTTCATCAAACTCAGCTTTATGTGAAGCGGTGGTAGAAGAACTTTAAGAGGAGGCACCAAAGTTTCATGCAGAACGTTCTTTTCGCCAACTTTAAGCTCCCTCGGGGACCAACACTTTTTGGACCAGTGATTTGCTCGGTCGCTACTATCCCATAAACACAAAAGGCAAGGGAATTTGGTAAACCCAGATTGTTGTTCAAGCAACATGCCCAAGATTTTTAAATCACCGCACACTTGCCAACCATGGTCTTTATATTTTAATTTGCAAAGAACCAATTCCAAGTTCTTGTAGGTTTCCTTGAGGTGTACGGAATGACCGACAGAAATGGAAGCATAGAAACCGCTATTGTGAAGCAGAACTTCTTTAAAGGCTTCTTTTTGAAGAATCTATTATTTATGAGTTCAAGTTAGCTCAAAAAACCCCTTTTCATAATAAAATTTTGCGTTTTGCAAAATAATCTGACGTTCTGGAATTTTTTGAGTATTTCTTTCATTTTCAGAACACCTAAATACATATAAATCAGTTGAAAACATCCAGACAGCATTTTTGCTGCAGATTTGTGTTATTTCTGTAATTAAGTTTCGCTAAAAGAAATACTATATATGAAGGAAAAATCAGATTTTCGTTAACTTGACCATTAAATCTATCCTTTTTACAGAGGTTCTCAACGATGCTATATTTGATGAGGACCACGATGAAATGGTTGTCGTAAAAGACATCGAAATGTTTTCTATGTGTGAACATCACCTAGTGCCTTTCTATGGAAAAGTTTCCATTGGATACTTACCCTGTGGAAAGATTTTGGGACTAAGTAAATTAGCAAGAATAGTTGAAATTTACTCCAGAAGATTACAAGTACAAGAGAGGTTAACTAAACAAATAGCTGTAGCGGTTACCAAGGCAGTGCAGCCTGCAGGAGTCGCTGTTATTGTAGAGGGAACGTAAGTACAATATAATAGTTATACAGGGTGTCCAAAAACTATCTTGCCAGACGCAAACTACAGGTACTAGATGTAATTTTATGTCTATCTAACCTAATTACCTTTCTCCTAAGGTTATCCATATTCTAATCCTCCCGCGCCCTTTTGCGGAACTCGATCTAGGATTAAAGACGCAGGTAGGTTTTTGCAGAATTCAGCACAGCCCCTCGACAAGTGTGTGTATATTAAATTTAATTCTAAACAACTTAAATATTAGAATCGATCGCCTGCTGATAACTCAAGTAGTTGGTGATTTATTATGACCTGCTTAAATGTCTGGTCGTACTTTATCTGTAGTTTCCGTTTGACAGAGGAGTTTCTGGACACCCTGTATTATTACTGTTAGGTTATTAATATTTTATAGGTGCTTATTATAGCAGTTTGAATTGGATTTTTAATAGTTAATCAAACTAACTACAATCAAAATAATAGTATCTCCGTAGCTATAATTTTTGAACTTGGCAATTTTGGAATTTTCTGAAGTAGTTATTACCAATCACAGCAATTTATATTTTAATAGCTATTGTGGTATGTTATTTCCCTTTGTTATTTCTATAGCGTCATAAAAATGAGATTCAATAAAGCAATTTAGATATTATATGAACATACAGATACCAGAGGTAAACAAAATGTTTTTAGTAAATAATATTAGAAATTTGTTTCATAATATTATAAATTGAACTTTTAATACGTCATTTATTATTTCAACCGATATCAGTTTATTGAACTGTTTTAAAATGTTAAAAGTGTGAACATGTGCATGGGGAATTTAAGGCTGCCTAAACTACTTGGAACACTACTTGATACCACAAGTGTCAATTTCCAGTAAAACTTACTACACACATTATAGAAATAAATGTAGTAGTTAATATGTATGTAGTTAAAGCCGAAGAATCCAAACGTGAAAATGTACAGGTACAGGATGTTCCATTAACATTTTTAATTATTATACCATTTCCGGTTAAACCGTAAGTCGGTCATATTGATTTAGATTCGAAAAAATTTGAATAAAATCTATCTACCCATTTAGATGTTACAGGAGTGGCCCATGACTACAATTTTAATGTATTAAATTTTATTTACAGGCACATGTGTATGGTTATGAGAGGAGTCCAAAAGATCAACAGCAAAACTGTTACGTCTACAATGCTGGGTGTATTCCGAGATGATCCTAAAACCAGAGAAGAGTTTTTAAATTTAGTTCAATCTAAGTAATTTCCATCAAAGCGTACCGAATACCACAGGGTATAAATAAATTTTTAAATGTTTTTAAAACAGTCATCAAGTTTTTTAATTTGCAAAAAAGAGTTAAAATAAAACTTGGTTGAAGTTCCTGTGTACAGAGTATTTCGGAATGACTAAATATTATAAAAATAATGTAGCCCAGTATTTGATAATTAATATTTATATAGTACCAGAGATTCTTATATTTTATGAAGGCAATATAATTAGTTTAAGAGTTAATTCCGAAATACCTTAAATTTTTATTTATTAGAAAAATAACTTAGTTAAGCATTATTTATGTATTTTTAAAAAATTATTACTTTATATAGTTTACACTAAGGATATCTTTGATATTGTTGAAAAGTATGTTAAAGTAATTTTAGAAAAACATTTTTCAATGGGCTCGTTCAGACGGGCTCAACGGTTGATTTCAGGCGGCATGCTGACTTTTAAGTGTTGAGCTAGAGCAGCCATGTCAAACTCAAAGTCGCTGTTGGACCAAAAGCGTGGTAACCGTAGACAAAATGGGCCGCAAAACCTTATTAGAAGACAAATGACTGAAAATCTTAGAAAAAATCAATAATAAAACTGTGGGAATAGTATGTATAATAAGTATATTATTACAATAAAAGGATCATCACAATCACAAAAAACTTTAGTTGAAGGATCATGAAAGATGTCAAATATCTGGGAAGAGAAATTAAAAAGTACTAAGATATTTGACACCTTTTTTCTTTAATTAGCTCTTGTATTTGTGGCGTAAACTTAACTTCCGAAATAACTTTTAATCCAGCGTCCAAGTGTGAATCCGTCAGTCGGGATCTTGCTGGACTCTTGTTGCCTTTCATTAATGAAAATAATTATTAACACTTATACGTGCTTCCGAACATTGCTAGGATTTTACAGGCAAAATGTCTCACTTCTATGTATTGTTCGGGCAAATGTCGAGGGTACTATCATTATAAAATTTTTGTCTTAAATGAGATTGACACTGAATTTCAATCACTCCATCTGCAACTTATCCGGAACCTTAACAATATCAATTGTGAAAAGACATGAAAATAAGGAAAAATTGTTTTCTTGGGATTTAACATCCTGAAAACTCTTTTCGAATTCTGCCATAAGACGTATGATATTGGGACACTCGCACTTTCCTTATACGCCTTACAAGTCAGGAAATATGTCAAATTATCAACTGATAATTGTTTTTCCCACAGCATCATCTTGCATTTGAAAGCCTTCACCTGATCATGCATATCTGTGATAACTTGGTTCGGTCAGAACAGAAAATTCATTATCTTGCTTTTGGCGTTAAACATAACCTGTTGATTTTTTAAAGGTGATTTTAAGTCGTTTTTCGTCTCTTATTTCGCCTGTATACTGTTCAAACTTTATGAGAATCATAGTGACGTTTTATGTTATACAATTTTGGGACAGTAATGGTACTGTTACAAATCAAGCAAATTATTTTGTCTTTAACTTGATAACAAAAAACTGCGTTTCGCATTTTTCTTGAAAAAGACGATGCTCATCTGCAAGTATCCTCTTGCTTCCACTTGGTTTAGAAAGTGACATGTTAGCGTATTTTGTAATTTTTGACGCTGTCAAAGTGTTGGATTAAGTTACGTTGTGTTTTTTGGTGATAACCTTTGAATACATGTTTTTATATTCAATGGTGATATAAACTTGAAATATTTAATATTATAAAGTAGTAATAGATAATAAAATGATCGTGTTCAATGAAACTGGAAGAATATAATTAAAAAGTTAGGTTTTGTTCCACCGCTAACTTAGCAGAGCGTTCAAACGGAACTCGGCTGATAACTGCAACATGTTTTGTGCTTAGTTTCAACAGTGGAGCCCGGCTAAACACGCCCAATGTCTACTGTAAACAAAATCTTCCTGTGTTTTGTTTCCATTGTTTTTGCGTCCAGACAATCTAATAAAAATAGTGATCTTTATATTTTCGATATTCTGATATTTCTAGTTAAAACAATCTAATATAAAATCTTTATTTCTTTAATTTTTTATGCTCTCACACGTATCTGCATTTACTTTCTTCTACTTTTAGTTCCTTTGGAACGTCTCAGAGACTAGTAGCTCCTTTAGATCTATTTTCCCGTAGCATTTTTAGGAAAATTTATCAATAACGCGATTACCATTTAATTATTATTAGAGTAAGTAGTGAAAATATAATGATCATTCTATACATTCTGTTTAACTCATGTATTAAATTATAAATAGTACTTATCAAATATTAGAGGACCATGAAAAATATATAAACATTATGTAACTATATTTAACTGTTGTGACACTGTTATTATAAAGTTAAAAGTATATGAATACCTACATAAAATAAAATGTTTATTATATGTTACTGTGATAATATGTAAAAATATATTTTTTGTTACTGGTTTTGTTTTGTAGAGTTTATAATCAAAATTAAATAGATACATATTGTAACAAATCATTTTATATTGATGTGTATTAAGTTAAGCTAATTTTTGTGTTTTGTTATCCATTATAATTTTATAATATACTATAAACAAATATCTTAAAATAATATATTATATGTGGAAATGGTTAATTTTTAAGGAACAGTAGCATTTACAATAAATTATATTACAATTCATGTTGAATTTGAAAAAACAACTGATCTTAATGTACAGGATACAAAGAATTGTATATTTCAAATTAGATGAGGGTATTTTTCTAAATAACATTTTTGTGTGTCATTATTTTACTTCTCTTTACGACACCCTACTTATTCCAGTTTAATCTCTATTCATCTGCAGAAATTCATTCAGAAAAGAATGCATCACCACTTAGTCACTTTTCTGGTTTTATAAGGTGGATATATTTCATCACAAAAGTGTACCTACTACTTGTACTGTACTATGAACAATAAAAAACGAGAAAAAAATTCTCAAAAACTTTTTCGTTTTCGATGATTGATCTCCTGTGAGGGTAATTTGATATTCTACAGATGAATCAAATTATATAGGCTGCAACCTGTCATTGAACCTTTTGAACAATAATCAGTGTCAGTTATATGGCTACATATACTTATTTAGAGTTTATTATTATGTCTTTTTATCAAAATAAGATTATTTTAAAGTAAGTAGAAGTTTTGAAATTAGACATTACAGAACATGAAGCTTATTATTTAAAATGCTACTGTGTCACAAAATATGTTATGAAATTAACTATCAACTACATTATACGTACTCAACTGTTAGTAAACTATCTTGGATATAAATAATGACAATCGACATGTATACACACTAATAAACTACAAAATGTGAAATATATTCAAAATATAATATTATTAAGCATGATTAATATATTTGTTTTCTTTACAACCATTTATGTGCACTATGTTTTACTACTAAAAATATTGGGATTTATGAGGGACCTGCACGCGGACGCGACCGGTTCTCAGTGAGGTTTGCGCTTTGCGGTGAGAGGGTCTGTTCGGTCCTCCACTGCAACTCGTAAGAGTCTACTATAACACAACTTTTACCAAACAAATTAGGCTTCTTAACAAAGTTAGTTTATTTAATTAATGACTTTTCTGGTCTGAGAGCAAGGGAGGAATCCTGCCAAACATCAGATACCTGATTCGAGACGCAGCGGAGCAGGCGTATATGCTCTGCTGTTTCATCATCTTCCAGGCGTCGGTATGACGGATCTTCCGATAGTCCATGCAAAAATCTTATTACATGTATATGATAATTCAGGCGATAGTGACCTATTAGTAGGCCCGCTACACAACATAGGTAATGCGCACTAATTTCTCTTATAGTCTAATACTATATGGTAACAAGTATAAAAGCCTTCGAATGAACCACCTGGTAAATTCTGCTCTCCTTACAGTCCAGGTATTTAGTGTTTGTTTGGCAAAGCTTAATGATGTATCAATGACAGGTTCTAGTCCGGTAAAGCCACCCGCAGAATGACCAGAGACAAATGTTGAGACTTCTCCTCCCATTGCGGAGAGTTTTTTTAGCAATTTGATACCAACTTTGACGTTGCACGGTAAGAGCTATGTGCTTATAAAACCGTTTAGCTGTCCGAGAATATGTTTATTGTTTTATGTGCGAGGTTGATGGCTTCGAATGACGAAAATATCCACCTGAAATCAGTTGCATAGGATCCTAGGCAGAGGTCATTCCCAGAATACTGTAACTTTCAATATCAACCAGCAGACTACTACGCTCCTTATAAGCTTGTTTTGTGCATTTGCATATATGTGCGTAATTACACATGTCACCAGAAATCGCCAGACAAACCTTTCTCTGATGTATACAGAGAGCATAGTTCCATAAATGTCTTACAATCATCCCAGATATCCAGGAATGGGATTCTTTGTACTATCATTATACATTAAACACTTACACATTAACAACATCAAAACATTTTCTTGATAATTCTTCGAACATTCTAATTTTTCTAAAAAAATTAGGTTTTCAAAATAATATACATATATTTATATCGACTCTTTTAGGACGGCCGGTATATATAAATATTAATCGTAGATATGATAACTTTACTTATTTAACGGGGTGACTAATGAATAAATTTTGTCGATTTATATTCAGTAGCGAGTTGACTTTGGAATAGGAATGATCGGCGTGCGTTCGAAATTTATTTTCGGTAACGTATTAGTGTATCGTGTAGTGTAGTGAATAGTGCCCCTATGGAATACTTGGATTACAATCTGATACATTTACGGTAAGTTTTCATTATACTTACATACGAATAATTTTATTATAATAAACAATTGGTTTTTAATACATATATAAACGAAGTAATTTACAATTGTTTATTAGATTTTAAATTTGCTTAGAACTTTTTTTGATAAATACTTTTTGGTTATTATATAGACGAACTTCTTTTATATAAATGATTAATAGGTTTTAAATTTGCTTAATCTTGAAAAATTAATTTGGTAATAATCAGCATTAGTTCATAATATTGTTTATTTATTTGAAATTACTGTTTGGCTCCTTACTTTGTGGAATCTACTCATATTACTTTTTTAAATGAAACTAAGTGATTCTAATTAATTCCACTATTTAATGAAAAAATTATTATAAAGATATCGATAATTATTTCGATATTTATTATTATTTATTTTTTTCAGCACACTCTTACAGGCTTCATATTATGTCATCAAATTGTTTGTACATTTTTTAATTTTGTTTGATTTTCTGTTCCAGGAATTTTTTTAGGGATGAATTTATTTGTTATATATGCATATATTTAAACTTGCTGATAGGCCTATCTTATAATTTTACTTTTTTTATGTCCTAGGGTTTACATTAAATACTTCTTATTAATTTTGTTTTTTGTTTTAGAACTCCTATTAGGAAAGGATTTCTTAGGTTACAAAAGTGACTGCAGTTTGGAGCTACAGAATTTTCATTAATATTGTAGTTTTCTTTGCATTATTTTGTCTTAGCTGCATGGATGTGTTGTAGAGGGGGTGGTAAAGTAGTGGTGATTAAGGTGTATTGGTATTTTATTTATAAAATATTGTACGTAAAAATATCTTTATGTTGTAATTTGTGTTTCAATTTTTCGGCTCTTATAGAAAAATGAATGTTAATATTTTATTGATAATAAACATATCTTTTTTATAATTGCTAAGTTTACATTTATTTTATCCTGTTTGTACATGTATATATCTGCACTTTGCTAGAGTAAAGATAAACTCTGGCTTAGTGCAGCCGGTAGAAGACTCCACTTTTACCATAGCTAATATAATTATTGTTGATTCTATTTGCCTTTTTTACAGTACTGTTCTGAATTAAACTGTTACTTGATAGATAACAGAACAGAGATCAGTAGTATCGAACACATATAGTTGGAGTATTGAGAAAAGTGGACTAAACATTTCAGATGGCGCTGAATTAAATATTTCACTTCGAATTAGGAAAGATGTCTGTTTATTTTTACTAAACGCTAGATGTAATTTGCAGTTTATTATTTATCAACTATCTCTGGCATTTTTCCAAATCATTGTTCCTTTACTTCAAGTTTTCTTAAATCTGTACTTGTATGTAGACCAGCTGAAGTAAAATTTTGCGTGAAATTGTGCTTTCTTTAGACTTCTCCAAGTCTTAATGTAATTTCAAACTTATATGAAATTTTTAATCCTAGTTTATCCTAGAATATTTTAAATTGCCTTTGGTAGGTACCTGAAAAATTCCTCGTTTTCTTAAAGTCAACTCACGTCTCAATTAGCTTCACTACCAACTTTCAATTCTTAATTAAACACAACTTGCCTATTTTCAATTTTTAATCTTTCCAGTTTTATTATTCAATATTTACTTGTATGTAATGTTTGTTGGTATGTTTACTATTTACTTCAGTAATACTTTAGAATTGTCAAACAAAAAGTAAGGTTAACATTCAATCTGCATCCCACAGCCTGTGAAAATATTACGTTCCGTGGTCGCAAGTAGGGATGGCGATTCTTTCCAAAAAAGATCGATTTTTAAATCGATTCGAATCGTAACTTGATGAATCGATTCATAAAAAAATCGAGGTCTATAAGATCGATTTCTAAAGAATCGATTTTGTTCAAGTTTTTATTTACAATGTAAATATAAATCCATTTTATGAAAAACAAGAAAGATACCATAATAAACACTCTCTGGGATCTCTTATCAGTAAAATCATTCGATAATAACAATTATTTTTATTACCTATTTATTTTCTAAATGTATTTGTTACATTAAAAAGTTAAGAAAATAGATAATATAGCTTATAGTTCCCAAAACAAAACCAGAAAAAATCGAATGTCGATTTTCAAGGGTGAAATATCGATTCACTGAATCGATTCAGTACAACATATCGATTTAAAAAATCGATTTATTTGGTCCTACGTATCGATTCTTCGATTAATCGATTTCAGATCGCCATCCCTAGTCGCAAGTCGTGATCGCTTTGGCCTCTTTGGCTTAAAGTGGCTGAGATGTCTTGGATGAATAATAAAAGACCAGCGAGCTCGCAGCTTCTCTTGAACAAGGTCATTGAAATAAGATAACCAGAAGAACTATTATGTGTCATTAATGTATCAGTTTTATTTACATACAGGAAATTCTCTCGCTCACACTTGAAATGTACATACATATTTTGTTCTTTTCTACCTAGGAATTTCAGTAGCGACGAAGAATAACGACATTAATTTAATTACCTGTAATTATTTTTCTAACCGGTGACCTTCATTAAAATGAATGTCTTATAAACTGATTTATTATAAATATGTCCAACACGAAAGTGCCTGAACCTGAAAATTTTCCAAAATCAGGAAGAGTAAACGAAGTTTGTCAAGAATGGATGGTAAGAGAAGACAGTGCTTTGGCCTACCGTCTGCAAAATCAAGAGTTTGATGACCATCTATCGGGTAATAAATTTAGAAATGCCTTGGTTCGTGAAGATTTTCCGAAAGCTAAAGATGAGCAAATTAGAGAACAAAGACTTGCGGAACAAGCAGCTGCTATCTACCAAAAAATGCTTTCAGAACAGGAAGAATTTGATACAAAAATTGCTAAAGAGTTAGCAGATAAAATGGAGAGGGAAGAATGGCTTAAACGCAAAGCCTTGGAGTTACATGATCAAGAAATAGCCAAACAGTTGATAGAGAAAGAGCGAAAAAGAGTTGAAAAACTGCAAAATATGCCATCTCCTAATCTGGCACATTTTCCCCAAAAAATTACTAGTGAAGTACCAAGTTTACCTCCTAAGTATGACATTCAATCTTCACCACATCGCCCTGATCACTTAAATTACCAGGCAAACTTACCTAGACGACAAGCTTTACCAATGCCTTTACCACATAATAACCCATATCCAGATCAGTACAAGCCTCAGCATAATAATTATATCGAAGAAATAAATAGTTCAGAATTATACAATGAGCCCTACTTATCAAGTCAGCATTTATCTCATCAACTTAATGCACTGGAATTGTCCGACATAGGTAAATAGGAATAGTTACATTAATGTATAAATAAAACAAATTCAGGTAATGGTTGATGTAATTTGGGCACATTTTATTTATAACTAAAGACTGCGTCTTGAAATTTCACAATGATTAAAGCAGTCATTTTTAGCTAGCTTTTTGTGTTTAGGTATACCATTAGATGAAGTTGCCGAACGTCAAATACAGGAACAAAGGGATGCAGAACTAGCTAGAAAACTTCAAGAACAGGAAAGTGCTCTTGAAGACAGAGATAGGCTGCTGGCCATAGAAGCTCAAGATAAAGAGTTGGCCAAATTGTTACAAGAAAGAGAAAGAGCTAAAGCCAAGCGTGCCAGAGAAAGAGCAAAACAAAAAGCTTTAGCTAGAAAACAACAAATTGATCAACAAGAAGGTAATTTTATGGAAACACTATGTAGTATCGTGAATTTAGTGAAAATATTTTTCCTTCTTCAGATGTCTATTTGTTAGCTACAGTTGAATAATCAATCAATATTAATTTAAAATATAAAAGTATATTTTTTGCAGATATGAGACCTCTACAAGATCGAGACACTCACCAAATTATGCCAGATGATTCCTACGCCTTTCCTGCCGATATTGTACCCCAGCAAAACATGTCTGTACCTAAAACCATTGCTGCTCACCCCGATTTATATGCGATACCTAATCCTGACGAAGATGTCAGCTACAGTCTTCCAGCTGATGTATTACCTAGTGGCAGTGCTGCTATTAATAATTGTAAATCAAATTATAGTCCAAATAAATTTGATTATAGGACTGAAATTAAAGAAGTAAATAATGTAGGTGCTCCCAGTCTTACTTCATCCTTAGACTTGGGCTTGCCTCCAGCAACTCGACCTACTCATTTAGATTTAAGGTAAGTTTTAAATTTTATAAAATATGGAATTTCAAGTATGTTATATGAATCTGCTTACATGAAATTAATCTTCCAAAGCATTTTTTTTAAGTGATCACCAAAAAATATACCCAAATACTATTATAAATACGTAACATTTCAATTTTTGTATGTCATAAAAATGTTCTTTTGCAAACAAAAAGTAATAATACTGATAACATATCTATATGAGTTATCAAGTCATTTTGATAAGGAGTCAATATATTTTTTATCAAATTAAACCAGTGTCTCTACCGCTATCTACAAAAGACCTAAAAGAGCGAGAATAGTTAAGAGTTCATGTATAAAAATGTTGTAATTGAAATGTAAATAGCAATGGACTTTGGAAGATTTGTAAATAATTGTAATATTCGTACAATATGCGTAATAAATTCACTCATAATAATAAAATTTGAAATGTCTGGTACTGATTATAATCACTTTTTACCCAATATCTATAACAATTATACAGAAAAAATCTAATAAGATATATATATTGAAATTTTGTTTGGCCGCCATTTTGAAATCTAAAAACACCAACGTTTTCGGGGGCCGGACTACTATATTTTTCTATATTATCAAGTCGTTATTATTATTTTAATTATGTTTGTCGCTTAAAACACCATTTTTCAAAAAATCTTTTCAATTTTTCAAAAATTAAGGGTTGACATTTTTTTTCCAAATAATGCATTATGTATTTTTATAGGATATAAAATTCCCTACAATTTTGATCTGTACAATTTTTTTTGTGCAATCAAATCTAAAAAACTTAGACAGAAAACTGTTGCATTTCACGTGCTCCAAGCTGCGTCGCAAGCTTCATCGGGATCATCTCAAGAATTTAGAAAAGCAGTCTATCTATACTATATACCTATACTTTGCTTTTACTTAATGGGCTTTTAAAAAATGTAACAATTATTTTTATTCTTCAAGTGAAAGAATAAAACTACAAGACTTCTTTATTTTAAAAACAGTAAAACTCTTCTACACAATTTTTAGTATGCTATTTTTTTGGTAGAGATTTTCTTGGCACCATTTTACTTGATCTTTTTAATAATTTTTTTCTAGCTTCAATAGATCTTCCGTGTGTTACATCTTCTTCGCTTTCTTCGACTGGTTCAGCTTCATCTTTGCTGTTTCGATCCTTTCTAAAATATTTCGGATCCATCATTCCATTTTCAACCAAGAATTTTGGTGGTTTAATATCTGGACGATCTTTATACAGAAATTCACAAAATACTCTAGTCGATCTCAAGTGTGTTATCCCCTGCCACACTGTTGCCATACTTTCTAATTTAGGGGGGATATACTCGCATTGTAACCACTTTTTGTATAAATCTTTGGGAGGTGGCTTTACCTGGAAATACAAACTAATTTTAATAATAATTAACAAACCCTTATTCTCCATAAAAATTAATTAAGATTTAAACTATTAAAAATTTTACCAGCTTTATAGATAATTATTTTTGGTGATCTAGACGTTAGTTATATAGTTATAAACATAAACAATAAATTATATTTACTTGCATATACACAGGTAGTCGTCTTCCAAAAGCATGTAATCGTTCTTTCCTTCTAGCAGCTATTCTGTCTTGCTTTATTTGTTCTTGCAAGAAATTCATTCTAGATTTATTTGGTAATCCTAAAGCGTCTGCTGTTTTTTGAGTAACTGAAGCAATTTCTTTCAACTCTACAAACACCGTGGTAGCGGCATTGGTTTGCGACCCAATTTCAAACATTTCTTTTATACTTTGCACAGTTAAAGTTGTTTCTTCATTACCTCCCATGGCTTTTAACCATTCCACATAATCCGCGGCAATGGCTTCTGTTATAGCTTCAGCCATTTGTCCTAAATCCATTTCTTCCCATTTCAAAGGCGGTAGTTCTTTCCATATTGCGGCCCTGTTTGGTTTGCGTTTGAAAAATTCCAAGTAAGGATTCTTTTTTTCGAGTTTTATGCCTAAGTTTTTACGAAATTCTGAAATTGTTGCAGATTTTTTCCCTTCTTCAGAATCAATCAAACTCTCTACAGAAGTGTTTATTTTAGGAAGTATAACTTCGTTTATTTCTTCATCGACACTTTCATCGTGTAATTGAAATTGTTCTTTCTTAACGGTTATGATGTCTAATATTCTAAAAAATAGATCCGTGGGCAAAATTTCTTTTAATGTAGAATATCGTGTATCTTCCTGAATAGCAAAATCTGATTCCAGCATATTAAATAGTTGTATCCACCATTCGTACATTTCTCTAGAGTTTCGTTCATATTTACTTCTTTCTACTATTCTCTTGCATTTTTGTTTCATTTCTTCATCCATCTTTAAAAATCCTGCCCAACACTCAAAAATATCGATTTATGTAGCTCAAAAATAGTTTTGACCATTTTGATGTCCCATTGACATTTAATATTTAAGCCTTTTATACATTGGTTGCTAAAATAAAAATTCAATTGAGCAGATACAACATTTGAGACTTATTGTAGGGACATGAATAACTTATAAGAAAAACAGCTCTGAGTGAAAATCATAGTTTGTCTTTCCATAACAATGTTTGAAAATAGTTTATCTCACTTCTTACATATGTAAGAGAAAGATAGAAGTAATTAATTTAAAAATGCTAAAAATATGACGTTTGCACTTGAATGCTGATTTTTCGTTTTTTTCATTTACAATTTTGTTCAAGAGATTTGTATTTTACCGGGTAAATTTGGTGTTGCCAAAAACGCGACATCCAAAGATGGTTAGTTTTCACTCTTCATGTTCAAATTTTTATCAATACAAAACCCGTAATATTATAACAAATATTTTTTAGCAGCATTTTTGGGATTTTTAACGTCTTTGCAGTGATTAAAAAAATTATTATAAACAAAACAATCAACTTTTAAAAGAAAATTTTCATTGTCTTTAATCAACACGAGGTCTTAGAAAATTTAATTAACTAAAAAACTTGTTGAAAAATTGAAATATATTGATTATTCCAATGGGACCTTATTCCTTCAAGTCTTGATAACACACCTTAATTTATTTGAATTTTTTAGTAATTATTCTGTGTGACTCGCTCGTTATAGCTACGTGGATTTTTAGAGTCAATTTAAAATAATTAGCAATAGAGATGAAACGTAGTTAATAGTCTAATAAAATTATTCATTAACACTCTGTAACCTAATAGGCCAAGCAATAGGTAAATATTTTGACAAAAATCGTAGCCATCAAATAAGACATTACTACTCCGATGCTTTCCGTCTCTCGGTCATTTTCGGCGGTGTTGTCGGGCGTTTTTGACCGACTTCGCATAATTTTATTACAAATCGAAAATATACATTTTGTTGTTCTACATTTACACTTTTCAAAACCGTTTTAAAATTTGAAATCGGACTATGGATAACGCATCCAGACACGTTCAAATTATCGCATAAAAAAATTGCATTTACGATAAAAGTGCGCATGAAGAATTGAAAAATGACGAAGATATGAATTTACCAAAAAATTATTAATTTTCCTGTTTTTCCGAATTTCCTCGGTTCCTAATTATCCGATCAGGTTGCTCGACCACTCAAATTGTTCGTATTTTAATTACCTGCGTTTTTTCTATACATGTCATTGAGATTGCTCAAGTACTTTTTACGTTATATGTAAAAAATAATATTTTTTTTTGTTTTAAATCACTGAAAAACATTTGCGTGCCCAAAACATTTCAAAATTGTACTATTTTATAATATCTTTCATATGATGGCATCATCCGTATTCCGTTTTGTATCAGGATTTTTGTCAAAAATTACTATACTTGCATGATCTATTGCTTGGCCTATAATTTGTTCTTAATATTTTGTAAATAATTCATCTTATCAAAAAATATAATTGTTGCGTTAGAGACACCAGAATATTAGAGAGTATACTTTATTTAACTTTATAAAAGTAGGTACAATGAAACTAAACTGATCCTTTTTAACTAGCAACTGGCAAGTCCCTGACAGACGTCCCCTGGCCGTGGCTATTAAAGCTAACCTAGGTGAACTTAACACAACATCTCCCTTTCTTCAGCAAAGGATGGGGTGAATAACTACAGCCTTAACATTAATTAGTAACATAGTCAGACATCCAGAATTACCGAAATGCCGATAATATATTCCTTAAGTCTGTCACATGCCCATGTAGGCGCAAGTGCATGAGAACAGACCACCAACCCGAAAGAAGATGCGTCTGCACTAATTATAATTTGCTTTGAAGCGTCAAAATAAGCTAAAGAAGGAGCTTGAGCAAGTAAATCTTTAATTTGAGCAAACGATTTTTTTGGGCTTGGTCCCAAATTTCAATAACTGAGTAATTGGTTCCAATATTTTTGACTTATTTTCTATGAATCGGGCTGCAAAATTTACCATACCAAGAAATTGTTGAATCTCTTTTTTACAAGAAGGGCCTGGAAAGTTAATTATAGAAGAAACTCTTGAAGAATCGATTTCAAGACCTTTATCTGTAATTGTGTGCCCCAAAAAGTTTATTTTATTCACTCCAATCAAACACTTAGATTTATTTAGGGTAATCCCTTCATTTTGTAGTACCAATAAGACTTTGCCTAATATTTTATCATGTTCTTCTTTGGAAGAAACGTGAATCAATATGTCATCCATGTGGATAATAACACCTTTAATGTGAGAAAACATTTTTGTAAACTTTTGAAAAAAATATTCAGGAGCACACGATATACCAAAACATAATCTTTTAAATAAAAATCTCACGAAAGGAGTAATAAAAGTAGTATAAACTTGTGTTTTTACTGTCAACTAAATAATTTTCAACATATTGTATATCAACTTACCAATTATAATTATTTTTAATTTAATGCATAATATAAATTTTTACTTTCTTTTCTAGCAGGAATAGTTGAATTTTCTCAAATCGTCCAGTTTTAGCGGTTACTATGTAAACCAACTTATTTGTTCAATAATATCTAGGTCATTAGATTAGGCCAAATTATAAACAGTTTTACGTGTAATCTTTTTATATTCTGTCGATATTAAAGATGGATATGGGACGGTTCATCATATTACCTTCACGGAAAAGTTTATTCTATTAATTTTGTTAGAAAACAATAATTAGTTCATTATTTGTTATTGATTCAAAATATTAATTACCAAATTAGAGCTAAATAATCAGTAATGGAAGGCCTTATTGGCCCAATAACACAAAAATATATTTAAAAGGTTTTTAACTTTTTGGAATTGTACTAAAATAAAGACTTACATCTGCTTTGATAATATAGACGCCCAAACAATAACTGCTAAGGGATTATTTGCTCTTCATATTGATAATCAAATCCTCTTTTTAGAACATAACATGTCTTAAAAATATAGTAATCTATAAATGATGAACTAATTACTAAATGTAAGGAGTAGGTTGTGAAATAAATTATTTTAAAAATTGAATTACATTTTTTTTATGTAGGTCTCCATTATCTCGAATCAACAAACCTCGTTACCCAGACCCAGAAACCTGTGATAGCGTTAGTAGTTGCCCTTCAAGTAATTCTCCTGTACAACAGCTCACCAACATAGCAATGGCCATAGATCCAACGTATCCCCGAAGAGCACAACGAGGTTCTTCTAGCTACGATACTGCTTCCAGTACAGTAACTACCAGTACCTCAAGTAGTAGTCCCGGCGTGTTACCTCCTCCAGATATGGGAGATCATGAAGACGATAGTCCTGCTCCACCGTACATGCCCATCCAAGGACAAAGAAGAACAGCTAGTTTAGAGAAAAAACAGAAAAAGAAAAGTAAGGATGGATGTAAGCAACAGTAATAATTAGGACACTATCATGAAGTTTTTTTTTGTTCGA
Source organism: Lochmaea crataegi (assembly GCA_947563755.1). Lineage (NCBI taxonomy): Eukaryota > Metazoa > Arthropoda > Insecta > Coleoptera > Chrysomelidae > Lochmaea > Lochmaea crataegi. The sequence continues at coordinate 4,289,289 of OX387429.1, read as the reverse complement.
TAATATATAGGATGTACCACGAAATAATATTTCATAGTCAATTAGCAAAATTTCGGTGAAAATAAAGCAGGTTCATGTATTTTGAAAAAGTTTTCAATCCGATAGACATTTCTATTTTATTTTGTTAAATTTTATATTTTTAAAACATTTATTTTTTAGAAAATAGTTATGATAGTGCCTAATTTAAATCGTACTTACCTTACCTATCGAATACTGTTCTATTCCATTTGTTTAAGCATTGATGAAATTTGTTGAAACATCTATTTAAAACTATTATTATTATTCTGTTTTATACAGAAGTATTTAATTTATTTTAAGTTAGTTCATATATGTTCATTATATTCTTGTAAACTATACTTTTATAGGTCTGATTGGTATTAATCGTTATAAATTTTATTGGTAAGTAGAGACAATAATTACATATTCCCAAACATTTCATTCTGACATATCAATGAACAATATTTTTGAAATATAATATAAGGACAATTATTAAATTGATACCTCAAGCTAACAGTAAAGTATCACTTTTAAAAAGGTTTATTTATGGCAACTTTATCAAAAATTTACCTTCAACAAAATTATATTTATTTACATATATAAATTTATTGACTGAATCAACGGTATTCTGGAGAAAATAAGTATTAGCTTTATATTGAGATTTTATATTCTTTTTTTTCTAGTTTTTAAGCGCAGTCTTCAAAAAACTTAGTCACAATGGTACTTTATGTACAGAGTTAAAGGCCATTCATTAATTACGTAAGGATGATTTTAGCCATTTTTAACCCCTTCCCTATCTCCATGATACAAGATTTCAAGGAGTCTCCCTTTTTATGTAAGATTAAAGATTCAACCTATTAAGTAGAACAGAGACCCAAAAAGAGAGATGCATATATACTGAGAGGTGGCGGTTTTTTCCGAATTTTCTTCGCTCCTAATTATCCAATTACTTCGCTGAAAAATGCGTTGTATTCGTATTTTTATTATCTAGAATTCATCTTTTGACACCATTACGATTACTTAATAAGCTTTCGTGTTATTAACAAAAACCTAAAAAAGTACGTTTTTTTCGTTTTAAATGTTTATAACAATTTCGTGAGCAACCATTGTGTGTCGAAAATATATCAGGTTCATGCTACTTAATGTCTTTTACATGATGGCACAGTCCGTTTTCTACTAGGATTTTTGTCATAAAAATGTACCTATTGCTTGGCCTAATAAAAAGAGATGGATTGTATGGTTAGTCGGTTTTCAGTACTTTTTTTGTTGAAATAGAATTTAGAAAGGTTTTTTCAAACGAGATCTTAAGAATTGTTTTACTATTTTTTTAATGGCACCTCCTATTTTCATATTAATAGATAATTATGTAGTTTTTTAATTATGTATATATAACCAAAGAAATTAACAAAATATTTATTTTTATATATATTAATTTGTTCGCATATCTCCTGAAATTAAGAAATATCGAAATGGAACATACAATTAGTGGGTAAAGTATAAAAATATATAAATATCTAAAACAAATTACAATGAAATTTGTCAGTCATGGTTACATTATGATGAAAACAATAAAGTGCCAGAGTGGCCTATTTTATTTTTATAACATATCTTTTTATTACCTTCTTTAAAAATTATGTATTTATCGGTATTTTATATATATATTCTAGAGTTGATACTTACGTTTATATTATACTAATGTAGGTTTTCCAGATCTAATAAGATATTTAAGTAATGAAAATATTGATTTTGGTGATAAGATCAGAATCTGGAGGGAAAATTTACTTATTTTAACAATACTTTTACTTTAATCAAAGATAAAATATTATAAATCTAGTTATTTTAACAATAACACCAAAAAAATATGCTCAATATTATTTAGGTTTATGTTATAATGATCTTTATTTTATTATTTTTGGTTTGTTTTTAAAATGAACTAATCTGGATAACGAAATTATTACATTATCTTATTTATTGTGATGGATTAAAATTATTTCTAATATTGAGGTAAAGATATATTCTAGAAAACTGTCCATTTTGCTAATATTACATAGATGGTATATGAGTGAACAGCACTTAATGAGCAAAAGGTCATAACATTTTGGCCTGTAGTATTTTTCTTATTTTCTGACAATTCCCTTATGGCCTGGCACACATAACAAAGTGTCTAGCCAGTTGCTATCTAAATAACAATAAGAATAGGCAGACAGTTCTTATGGTGTTAATCGACATGGACAAGTGTCAGTCAAATTAACGGCCATCTATTAGTATTTTATCTTTAGGAAAATACCGACAGATACATCCTTCGAGTAACAAAACTTCTACAAATAACAAAATAAAGATCACACGTGTATTTACATAATCTGTTTTTGTGCCTCTATGGTGGAAGGTTTTATATTTTTGTATATTATCTTTTCAAATATTGTACTCTTTTATATAATATATTACAAGTTAATACTTTTTTCTTTTGTATGTAGAATAACCTTTTCTCTTGGTTTTAGTTAAGGTAAGTTCAGAATCGTTTGTAATGGTAAGTTTTTTAAATTAAATATGGTCCAGTAATGTGAGAGAAGAATGGAATGGAAGAAGAAACCTTCATTCAAACACTTGAGGAATGCATAGCACTACAGAATCCTAGGGCATAACACTTGGGAGTCTGCTGGATAGAAGTGGGTCACATCGCACCTTTGGAGAAACAGTGACACAATTGCAAGAATTTTCAAAAATAAGTTGATGATGTCAAATAATTTCTATAGCTCAACTTTATCCGGTACAACAAACAGAATTGTAACTCATCCCATATGCGAGAGATGGCGGATATATCTTATGGCTTGGTCGCTAACAGCTGATACTTACCCTTACAAAACTAGTTATAGTGGCGAATGGATGTCAGTAAAAATAAAATTTGGCCGCTCATTCATTCAGAAAAAAACCCCACAACTAAAGCAAGCATACACATCAAAATTTCCTATTTCTGGGAGAAACAAAGAAGACTTGAGTTAATTAACACGAACCCTTTTATAATACCTTGTTTTGAAATTTTGGGTCATTAAGAATTTGTTTTGGGTATATTTTCCATGAAGAACAAATTCAACAATAAATATGTTGAGACGCTAATAAAACCAAATTTGTTGACCAAATGCAAAAGGATATAATTTGAAAAATGATATATGTATATGCAGATACCCTGTATAGTACAAAATGTTTTCAAAATATGGCTATTATTAAACCTGCCAAGAAGGCTTTCCTCAGAAATAGAGTAGAAGAAGGGGGCACAATAGATATTTTAGGTCTTGGTGAATCTTCACCCTAAGGGGTCAACCATAAATTACGTCTCACCTTTAAAGGGGGTAGGGTATCACCAGAATGTGACAAGGGGCAGGGGATCAAAAGCTTTGACACATCACATATTAAAATTAATTTAAAATACTAAAATGCGAAATTTATTTGTGAATTTGTTTTCTCCGTTATCTAGAATATGACTATGTTGATTTTATTGAAGATTATTTAATAAAAATGAAAAGAACTTCTTTCTTTTGATTATTCTTAAATACCTGCATAAGATTGAAAAATGTATCTCACATCAGGGGGGAGGGGGTTCTATATCTGACAACCTGTGACAAGGACAGGGGGAGAGATTAAATAGTCCTAAAATTTGTGTTAATTTGTGGATGGCCTCTAACAGATTCATATGATGGTAACAGTTTCATAAAAAAAATATTGAACATTGTAAAATAAAGTTCTTGTACTAATTTATTTCACTGGCAAGCAAGGTGAAAATTAAAAAGAAAATCTATTTTACTTGAGTTTTCTTACCCATTAATGTAAAAGTATTTTATTTAAATAAATAAAGATTTTAACTTTTTACCAAGTCTATTTTACTCTTAATAATATGCACAGGTGGTACTAAGTTATTCAAACAGCTACACTTTTGTCCAGATATATAATCGAAGGCACCAATTCTCGAATCACAATTTGGACAGTTTATTCTTCCTTTTGACCATTGTTCTATTTCAATTCTACTCTTTATCCAAGATGGGAGGCTTTCTTCATTTAAAAAAATGTTTGTTTCTTCTAGAAATATTTCACAAGCCTGTGAAGTATGTTTTGGTTCTCCGTGTGCATTTAATATTAGATTTTTCTTAATATTATCTTGATTAAATAGTGTTTGTCTACATTTTTTGCATTTTATTTCTTGAAACATTCTAAAAAAAATTATTTTAGGTTTTAGTCCTTCTTCATTTTTATCAGTCTGTATATCTGTCAACTGTCAAATAATAAGCTTGTGGCACAGAATAGCCCAGTAAGTGGGTTATTCCAGTCGTAAAAAAAGTAAAAGTAGTATTTTACTGGGCTGCGTTCATAAACTTACTCCAGTGAGTAGAGAAGAGTATGATCACGTGATTAGAAAAGTATGTTGGATGGTTACTCGGAGTAACCGTTCAGAGGCTTCACCGGCCGAAGGCAAATCAAATGTCATTGTGCTGTGTATGAATTTGGGGTTATATTGTTCATTTCGAAAATAGAAATTAATTAACCATGGATGAGTTAATAATCAAATAATATCAATTTATCAATAAAAATAACCTGGCAGTAATCTGAACTGAACTACTGTATAAGCCAAACTGTCATAACTGTCAGAGTATATAATACTCTATTAAAAAGCAGAGTATGCAGAGTTTACTCCGGGTAGGTTTCTGAACGTTTATAAAAGCATGCTCTATACTGGTAGAGTAAATTTATGAACGCTTCGGAGTAAACTATCCTTACTCTGAGTAAGTTTATGAACGTAGCCCTGGAGTACCTTGGCTTCTTTCACGTAGATGGCGCAGTATGCTTTGTTCATGTACAGTGACTATATAATATACTTATACCAGAAATTCTGTAATCATTTCACAAATCATTCAATACTTTGTGACCAATTGATTCTGTGAAGATAATCATAATATTAAAGTTACAAAGAGATACGACTAACTTTTTTATATTGAAGAGCTAGAACTGCAGATGAGCAGAAATACTAGTTTGTCTACTTTTACATAAATGACGCAGTATTTTATTTTCATGAATTTCGAAATTAATAGTGTTTTCAAATTCTATTAGCTTCCGAAAATACTGTATATTACAAGAAATTTAAAACCGATGAAAATCGTAATTGTTTTATATTGATGTTAGAGTTGGTGAAAGGTCGCTACATTGTGCGAATTACTACTTTGGTTACTCTCACATAGATGGCGCCACACGCACAACGTTATAGGTCTAAGCTATGTAAGAAGTCATGGAAAGCAGTGGGGCGGCGCTTTAAATGTGCATTATTTATTGAGGAAATTCCAACTCTTTTGGTGTAAAAAGACAGTTAGCTGAGTTTGTAAAGTGAAAAAATGTAGTTGGGCTACCCATTGATAGATGGCGGTAGCTACGCAGTATGCAACAAATTACTGGACTAAGCTATGTAAGTAAGTCATCGAAAGCGCGGGAAGGGAGTGCGGTGTGGACAACAAAACACATCTAACCAAGTCGCTTTAAATGTGCAGTATTTATTGAGGAAAACCCAACTCTTTTGGTGTAAAAAGACAGTCTTGTAGAGTTTGTTTAAAATAAAAAGATAGTTTTGTTGAGTTTGTATAGTGGAAAAATGTAGTTGGGCTACTCATTGTTAGATGGCGGTAGCTACGCAGTATGTACAAAATTACTGGTCTAACTAAGCTATGTAAGTAATATGGAGGGTAGAAGGAAGGAGCACCATCTGAATGTATTAAAAAGTGTCCATCGAAAGGAAGCAAATTAAGATGGCGCCATAGTAGCAAGTGGAAAGATTTCAAAAACGGCGCCATGAATTATTAAAGTAAGATACAAACTTAAAATCAAGTTATCCCCCATACAAGATGGTGCTCCTTCCTTCTACCCTCCATAGTAAGTAAGTAATCAAAACTGCTGGAAATCATAAGGCAGCGAGCTGCAATACCATCAAAAACCTACAGTGATGATTTTGTTAATAGGTTAACGAGTGGTCTTCCTGAAGATGGCTATTTTACGATTCGTGTTTATTTTTTAGATTCCCATTCGCACCTTGAGTCGGGTTATAAATTAAGTAAATAAAAATTGGTATTTTCCAAATTTATTATTGCACTTGGCATTGTTATAAAAAAATTTCTAGAACATCTCTATAATATAGTCTACATTAAATTAATTACAAAAACATTCTGCAGATGAAAATATCATTCTTTATACAATTTTTCATGAAACAAAAATTAACACATCTTTTACCACTCATATAAGTTTAATAAAATAATGTAAGACATCGGCATCAATCTGTGGACAAGATTTCTTCCATAAATTCGTTATGCTTGGTTACAAAGATACAAAAAACATCCTGTAATAACTATGGAGAATCAAAACACTTAAAAGAGAACTGGGGCCGAATTCTTGACTGAGGGAGTGAAGCTTCCAGGGAGAACAGATACTTTGTCTTTGTCACTGCAGTGACAGAGTAACCAAGCAAGATAAAGACAAAAGATCTGTTCTCTCGTGAAGCTCTACTTTCTCAGTCACGAATACGATTGTAGTTCATAGAATTGCGATACCAGAAGGTGTAAGAGCTACGAATAGGTAAGGAACAAGAAGTTAAAATAAACTTCTAAAATATTTAATCTTTAAAAGTAATTAGATAACCAATTACCAAAATGAATTTAAAAATTTCTTATCAATATATTTGTAGAGCTGTAGACGTTTAGTTCTGTATTCGTACTAGTTTGATTCTGTACTACCAGACGCTGTAACTCAATTGGTCAGTTCCTATTACATTTTTTTGAGTAAAAAATAAAATATTAAATTTGTTCAGATTGACGTTCTTACCTTACAATACAATCTTACTTTCTGCATTTACTTACAGATTCACACACGTTTTATACAAATAAAAATTAAACAACTAAAAAATTATCACAAAAAAAAAAGAAAATTTCACTTTTATGTCAAATGTGATGATTACACTAATTAACTATCATATTCTTAAAACTATTGCCAATTTAATTTGAAAATTTGTGGGGCAATTACATAATACAACGAGAGCTGACAAAAGTATAGCGTTAGTTACTTCATTAAAATGTTTTTCTTTTATGACTGAATTTGCAATCGTACAAGATACATTTTAAATCTCAATAAAAAACCATTTATAACAATCGTCATTACCTCGTATATTCTGTTTAAATATAAAACCTATTCCTACATTTTATGTCTCGTTTTGGTTTGAACTGTCTAAAATATTTTGTTCTAAGAATTATTAAGGCCATATAATGTTGCAAAAGATAGATAATTCAAGATTACTCGCATAAGATTATTCAGCTCACCCAAAGTTCCTAATTTACTTTTCTTAAAATAAAAAAATGTTTTAGGTCATTTTGAAAAATGTACGAGCTTAAATGCGTGTTGAAAGCTGAACTACTCATATTTTGATAGGTGGGTATTTAAATCTTGGTTTTAGCTTTTTTGTACAAAAATACATAGGTACGTCTTAATATTTTGCTTAAAGGCAATTTTGAAGAGTTCACCGTTGATAATTATCGTTAAATGTTGAGTAACATATCCTGTATCCTGATTTAACAGTTTCACACTTTTTACTTGGTCCTGGGAAAATTTCTTATTTCAAAAGCGTTGTAAATCACGCACTTTTCCAAGATGACCGCCACAACAAAGAGTATCCATTTTTGATACGTTGTTTGTAGGTAACTTTCAAAATCGCGTAGAAATCTGTAATCTATATTCAATATCGTCGCCATTTTTATACAAAATGTCTGTCGATGAGTGTACAATATCAAAAGGAGTATATTTTAAACATAATTCAGTTGATTTCAACGGGATAAAGAATACTCACTTTTGTACAGTATTCTTTGTAGAATCATCCAGTGTTAGTGTATAGGATTAATACATATTGAAAGTGACAAAATTATCTTGAATTCAAATTAATTTTTTACAAAAAAAAGATAAGAAACGCAAAATAGTGTTGGTCTTCTAAAAAATTAGCATTTTTAAGCAGTAAATCAATAAATCATCAAAAGAAAAAGTACACAAAGTGTAATAGCCAAGAAGCAAAATATTGTAGACACAAATCAATAATTGTTGCAAAATTGAACTTTTTTGTTTAACTCTCTAAATGAATGGGTGCTGTGAATGATAATAGTAATATTTACACTTTGACAAATTGACGATTCAGAGACCTAGAAATAAAATTGGTGATTGTATCTATCAAGTGGCCTATAAATTCGACAAGTAAAAATCAAACTGATTTTCTATCAGGTTGTAGCCCAGAATACACCAGCAAACAAGGATCGAAGCTACCTATCCTTTTTTTGTATGCGAATGTCTGAAAGGCGCCATTTTTATAATAAGATACTTGTCATACTTCACTTATATCGCCAATATTTGAAAAATTGATCATTTTTCTCAGAGTATATATACTAAGTTATCTGTTAACGTCGGTATTTGTTACCAAAACATCAAAGAGACCACCTTCAAATTATGTTGTACTTTTGGGCAATACAAGACAAGACTGGGACATTTCCAGTGTGCAATGGAACAAGTGTAGTACAGTTCTTCTCGATTACTCGGATTAAGTGTAAGACAAGTATTAGTGCAGTACTTTTACAAGTGTTGTTTGAAAGTAAAGTATAACTCTACTCGTACAAGCCAAGGTGGCATCTTTTGTATTGTCTTTACCTGAAACTTGGTAAGATACAGTACTCCTAGACCAACACTTTTCAATATTGACAATCTTAATAGATACAAACTATTGTTTGACACTTCGACGTTATTCAACTTCGACAGCACTTAATTGTTGATCCAGTGACGAATTCATTTGTACAGCTCCGAAAATACTAGTAAGCTGAGCAAAGCTCATTTCCGGAGAAAAATGAAATAAGATACTATAAATCAAATGTACCTTCAGGAACTGGTGCTTTGGAAAAAAACATATCAACTGATCATTGACATTACTAGACCTATCCACCCGGTTCGAAGGTTCCAGATTTGAAACCAGTCAAAAATGACACTCGAGAAGTGCCGTCACCTGATGGGAAATCAGTTTTTGTTTTCAGCAGAAATAGCTTACATTTTTTTGACAAATAAAAACTATTTACACTTATGCTGTGACGGACAGAGAAGGTGTATTCATATTTCAAATTATTTCATATATTTAAAATGGATGAGAATTTCTTAACATTTAAAACGTTGAAAATACTAGTTACCGTTCAAAGAACAGTATTTTTTGCTAACCTATATGTACAATATTCAAATTTTTTAACGCCTAACTATTTTGATTTTTCTTTAAATCAATTTCAACAAAAGTATTTTTCATTTTTCGCGTCGTTTATAATTTAAAAAACACGTAGCAACTCAATCAAAAATTCTTATCAACTGCTTTTTTTTTGGTTTTTACAATTATATCAAATTTTTACAAATCTCGCCCAATCTTCAACCTAAGATTCAAGTATAAATCCATTAAAGGGTATAAATAATATGGTAACCTTCAACAAATACTCAATATCTTATAGAAAATAGAAAAAAACCAAATTAATCGACAAGTTTTTTGCAACGTTGCCAGTTCATAATCGAAAAAAACCTAAACACGACCAATATTGAATTTCATGTAACTGTAAATTTTGAGAATTTTAGTAAAACTCAAAGTTACCCCAAAATATTTTCTTCTGATCGTACAATATTATAATAGACTCTTCAACACATATCATTTTTTAATCATGAACTGTCAACGTGAAAACTGACAGACGTTAATTAAGTCTTCCCTTTATTTCTTCAGGTAGCAGAAAGTCAATATCACAATAAAATTAAACATGTCATCCTTAGACCATTGCGAAGAGAAGTTTGAAGTGTAGTAGGATGTGAAAAGTGATCGGCAAAATTTCTTAGGCTACGAGAAAGGGATCTTCGATGGTTTTGTTGACTACAAACTGCAAATCGTCGTCTTCACTCCTACAAATATAACAAAACATTTTTCACTCCTACAAATTTTATAGAATGGAAAAATAAATAAAAAATTATAGATTTAAAAACAGTACGTTTAGTATTTATTAACGAATTATAACATTATGTCACTTAAGTTAGTTGTCGTGCTAGAATATTGGTCGCGTTCATCCCAACGTAGTGCTACCGGAGCGATAATCAATTTCGTGCTGAACGTGTGTTTGTTCAACTGATCAGATTTGAGCGCTAAGGTAGCAGTCGCCATTTTTTCCAACAGTCATTAATGCCAAATATCATGTTAATAAACATATAGAGTGACATATTTTTTTGACAACCTCAAACTCTAGACGGTTTTACACAAATAGAGTGACGTTAACGTCTTCTTCTAATACTGGTACCCTTTTTTTAAACACAACTGTACATATACAAAATTACTATCAACATTTCCTAACAGTTGTAATCCGGCAACACCACTCGTGTTTACTCACTGTCCGTTTGAATTTACCGCTGAAATTATACTACTATACCCTGGTCCAGTGTTGCAAGATGTTTCTGTTCAATTTCCAAACATCTATTTTGGTTTAAACTATCAACTACAGTTGAATTTAGTTTTAATTTCTATCCAATGACATTCTTCTTCTGTGAGGACTCTTTTAGTTTGTATATCTCCTATGGTGACTGAGAATTTGTATGTTTGTATGTATATTGGGGTGACATTCACTGGGACCTAAAAGATCTACTGTGTCCCCTTACTTCTACTTAGTTCCCGAGGAAAGTCTCAGAGACAAGTAGCTCCTTTAGTCCTATTTCCCGGAGGAATTTTAGGATATCTGCAGGCTTTAACTTGGTAAATGTCCCTCTTCTATCCAGTAATCTCCTAGGTGTTGTGCTCTATGATTCTGAAATGCTGTGCAATTCGCAAGTATGTGGATGGAGGTTTCTTCTTCCATGTAACTGAGTATTTGGTGAGCCTTGAATCAATGTTGCGGAAAAGGGGCCAAACCCTTTTAAATTCGCGATAAATTATAAAAAATTTCATATATTGATTTCGATTTGTAAAATAAAATCCAAATAGTTCGCATCCCACTCACTTTCTTTAATAGCAGATCCACTTTTGTTTAATTTCTAAAAATGCAGTGTTGCAAACTTTTTACCTAGTTTACTCTACTTTTAAGTAAAAATACAACGTCGGTGATCCTGAATCCTGACATATTTTGAATTCATTTCAACAACAGATAGATGTTAAATACTAACCCAGGACAATTTCAATGATAAAGCCTTTAAAATGTTAGTAATAATTGTAAAATAAAGACACCTAGAATTTTTTAAAAAAATATCACTTATAAAATAAGTAGATAACTACATCGATTACAACATATTCATTTAACACAACATTTTTTTTGTTAGTAAAAATACAAATATTTTGATTATGACAATCCCATTAGTTATTATAATGTTTCATCAAACTCTAGCTGTCAAACAATGAAAATGGCAGTGGGTGACAGGTGACATTAGTCATGTGTAACACTGTGTTGTATGGCACTTTTGTGCTGACACCTTTCTGTGTGTCATGGGTGTTGCAACCAGATAGCGTTCAATGATGACACTAACACACTAGTTACTTCTCTCGATAGGATAGACTTTCTGCGGGATAAAATAAGACAGACTGACAGACCAAACTTAAACTACAACAAATAAATTTTTGAAGGTTAAACACATTTTATTTGTCTTACTTAGTCATAAAAAAGAAAAATTTGTTTTGTACCGGTACTATACAGTCATAACTTGTTTTAAACTTAAAATATTTGGTGTCCGATACTTGATATAGGGGTAGGCAGAAGGCAGAACGAACTTGTGAACACACTGTGTTTGTTAGAGTGTTGCAGTGTTACCCATGACTAGACTCTAGAATGGTGGAAATATCACCAGAACTATGGTTGACAGACGAAGTCATGTGAATATTATTTCACTTAGAGGTGCATCCTATGCAAATGCGACAGTCTGGCGAATGTGCGATTTCTTGTACTAGGCAATGTGAAGCTTCCGGCAAGAAATGACATGAAAGGATCAGTCTCGAGACAGATTGGCTACATAAAAAGAGTCTGGTTGGAGAATGAAAAGAAAAGATCGAGTAAACTTCAGAGAACTTCAAGTTGCTCATAGCTCTATCGGATATTGACCTAATATTGGTATGTTGCATTCTTATCGGATGTAAATTTGTACCTTAATGAAATGGATATAATTAAAATACAACTCCTGCTTATTCTGCATATCTAATGATAATGAAGAATAAACTATGCGAGTAGAAAAAATGCATTAAATATGGATTTAAACATGATGGTTAGATACTTTTCTTGTCATCGGTTATAAAAAACAAAACCTTAAGATTAGTTAAAGTAATATAAGAGCTTGTGGTCGATATTCAAGTTCATGTTCTCAGAATGGCTACATTCTTACTTACTTACTTACTTCAAACTAATGTCTGTTTTTGAAACTAACAAGACACAAACGACTGCCATTTGGTGGACATGCGCTATTGTGAAAAGTTAAAAGTGAAACTTATTTTTATATTAGTAGAAATGGTGGAAATATGAAGTAAAAGTGATACAAGAAATTATATGAAAACATCTATACTAGGTATACTTTCTAACTACCACCAAATATTAACTACAACATGCAATGAAAAGACTAAGAACACAGTGAAGCAATAATTTAAACATATACATAACCTTTCCCATCTAATCTACCACCACTATGTCTTATTGTCTTTTTGAAAAATCGCACTAAACTACATAAACGAACAAATATATAAACGCAACCAAACAAAGTAAAATAATTTTACCAACACAAATGTAGGAACCTTTGAAGCAATAATTTCAACATATACATAACCTTTCCCATCTAATCTACCACCACTATGTCTTATTGTCTTTTTGAAAAATCGCACTAAACTACATAAACGAACAAATATATAAACACAACCAAAATAAAATAATTTTACCAACACAAATGTAGGAACCTTTTTCTTTTCAAACCTGCATCAATGGAACACTCGGTACTGTTGCTACACGTTTTACATAACATTAACTGGGATGTCATATCAATAATATTAAATTTTTGTTTTCAATAAATGTATTACATTATATTTCGATCCACATGTTTTATTAAATGAATATGGTTTTTTTGTAGTTACCTATTTTTTTCTCTGTTAATGTGTCCTGTTTATTTGTTTATGTTTGGAATAAATCAAACATTATTTTAGCAACAATCAATCCAAGAATCAAAGGTAGGACGAAGTTCCTGAAAAATAACATAATGACAATGACATGAAGAAACAAAAATTAAAATTCAAACTGTTTTGAACATTAAGTTGAAAATACGAATAAACTGGGTGTTTAAAACGTTCGAGTCTACAAAGTGTAGAAGTTATATAGGCAAAACTGTTTGGGTTATAACGGCAAACAGGTCCAATTGGTAATTTCTTTCTCCGGCATCTAAATATGTCTTTTTGCTTGATATGTATGACCTGTTCAGTTTATTTAGGAACACCCTGTAGATATGTGTTAGAAAATAAAGCTGGAATTTTTTAAAATTAAGAGACGAAAAACAAGAAATGTAATTTTCAACTGATGTGTACAGGTAAACGTAACGGATCCCAGGTGCCAGACACACGGTGTCTCTATTTAACTGTCCAAACAGAATATAATGGGACACCCGGAATTAAAATATTTCGTTCTGAAATATTTAATAAGAGTAAAATAAACGTAAATATATTAGTGGAGCATAGTTAGTATACAATATTATTCACGGAGTAAATAAGAACTAAAAAAACATCAACCAAAACTGTAAAACTTTTCAAACGCTATCGTGGAGTTGGTTATTTCCTATAGAAATTAGTACACTTCAAACACATCACACACAATTCAAAAATATTAAACATGTAACAAAAATAACATAAAATCACCAACAAATATTACTAAACTGACGCCTAGAAATGTGTGGCTATCATTTTAATATATTTGTTACACATTTAAATTAAAAAAAGAGTTATTGACAGCTGCAACACCCACTCACATAGAAGCGACACCTTTTGACATTTCCAAAAAACATTGTTGTTAGGGTAAACATTATTTGACATTAATGACAGTATTGGCATCTACAACGCACTGAGGAAGATGAAAAGAAAGAGAGTTAAGTTAATTGACAATCACTTAAGCAAAATTGACGTTTGTAAAGTGATGTGGGTTGTCTATGATTCATATAGCAACTATAAAATGACAGTATCGGTGTACCTAATAATGGAGGTTGTTTTCAATCAGAACGAAGGCGTCGCTTCTTTGTTAGTGGGGTACCTATTTTGTGCTTTTCGGTTAACTCATTTTACGTACTGCGCGTTATTGAATGCAGTCTTTCTGATTTTGAATGCTTTTACTAAACACCCTACTCAGCATCATTTCCAGCCACGTGCTGCTGATATAAGCGTGCTGTTCTTCAAAAACTTCAACATGTTTACAATCCCTAACGAAAGTAGATAAATAACATAAAAAAATATTAGGTTGATGTACTAGGAAATTAATCGAAAAATTAGGATGGGCTTGTGAAAAATATATAAAAATGGCAATGATAGAAAATAATTAGAAAAAGAAGATTGGAATGACAGAAAATTATGGAAACAACTGTATCATGTAGTGAAGTACTGAAATATGACATGATATTTTATGATGAGATCTTAAATAAATAACAGTCCCAAAGAATATTTTAAACTTTATAATTTTCAATTAAAAATATATGTATAAATATGAACAAAAATAATTTTAATAAATAACTGGACTTCCAGTTGTTTCTTAACAAAAAATCACACCTACCGATAGCGTTTTTCCAAAGACCCACTTTGTCCTTCCAATACAAGAGTATTATCTAGAGCTGCCATTGCCTCTTCTACATTATCCACAATACCACTATCTTCAGCAAAATGTTCATCTGGCCACTTTCCCACTTTTCGCTCTACGTTTTCACAAATTTCGGTTGGCTGTTCAACAATAACTTCTCCTTGATCTCCTTCTTGTTCTGTAACAACATCTGCGCCATCTGGTTGATCTCCTTCCAGGATAACTGGAATTGGAGATGTGGGGAAGAAATGAGAAGCTGGTCTATCATCTTCTGAACAGGAGGAAACTGCCGATTGACTTCGAGTCATTCTTAATGATTCTACACTACCTGAAGGTTGGTAAAGGCTTTGTGTGATATCACGTGCGAGGATTGTCGATGGTCGTACTTTCACTCGGAAGAATTTGGTACACTTGGGTACTTTATATCTATTGTCAGACTGAAAAAAGTATTAAAGTTAATATAAGGAAAA
This sequence comes from Lochmaea crataegi, assembly GCA_947563755.1. Taxonomy (NCBI): domain Eukaryota; kingdom Metazoa; phylum Arthropoda; class Insecta; order Coleoptera; family Chrysomelidae; genus Lochmaea; species Lochmaea crataegi. Next base: position 4,273,967 of record OX387429.1, on the reverse strand, counting down.
TGATAACGAGATTCTAATTGACATTTGACATTCTCTATACTTCAATTGTCTTAAAAAGGTTAGGAAAACAAAAAAAGTTAAAAGTTACTGACTACAAATACATTGAACGGGAGTGTAACTGAAAATTTGAAAACATTTATTGCAACAGTGTGGTAGACTGTCTTACCTTTCTAGCATAGCAGTATTCTTTATTGACTACTTCTCCCATACAATAATACTTATTAGGTTCTCCTTCGATAACTTCTAAACCTAATCCTTCTAAGTAGTCGGAGTGTAAAAAGTAAAGATGTTGTTTTTCTTGAATAACTCGAAAATTTTCATGTTCTTTATCCCAACAAACCATAACCCGATCACCGGGTTTGCAGTTTTCCACGTTGATCATACCTTTTTTAGTATATTCGGATTTTTTTTCTTCTTTTTGTTTCATTGGACTGGTCGTTACATCTACTTTGGCTGAAAACAAGGTTTATTATAAATTTTTTTCAAGACGGACCACTTTCTGGGCAATTCTTCGTCCAGAAAATAAGTTTTTGTCGGTCAAAACAGGAAAATTGACGTTTAGGATCGACAACACATTTTTCGGCAACCTGTTTTTTCATTTTTCCAATCGCTGTTACAGTTACAATGTACTGTATAGTGGAATTAATTAGAAACTCTTAGTTTCATTTAAAACAGTAATATGATTAGATTCCACAAAGTAAGGGTCCAAACAGTAAATTCAACAAAATATATACTCTGCTGTATCATCATTTTCCAGACAAAGAGGGCTCGTCGGATCTTCCGACAGTCCTAGTCTTACTATATGATGATTCACCCTCCCGTGCAAGGTAGGAGGTACCTTTTCGTTGCCATCCATACCAGAATGGCCAGGGATACAGACCAGACATTTTTTATCAAAGAGAGTCTTTTTTGACAATTTTATACCAATTTCGACGTTCTATGGTAAGAGCTAAGTGATTTTGAAGCAGCTTGGCTGTCCGAGAAAGTTTTTATTGTTCTATGTGTCCATATGTGAATAATTGGCGTAAATTTCCGCCTGAAATACAGTTTCATAGAATCCTGGGGAGGAGATTGAACGGCTTGATGATGGTCAATAATAGCAAAGTGTTTAATGCATCAACTACTTACTCATAACATAACAATAGTCAAATATTTATTAATTACTTTAATTTCCAATTAATCTCTTTGGGATATTAGTCATAACATTTATATATTCATATTGATTCATATACTATATTTAAAATTGTAAACAACTTACCTTCACACACAGCTACCGAAGTTGCCATATCCACCGCTTTTTCTTTCGAACTCTTAATACTTTCCAATTCCTCCATTAAAGCCTCCTTTTCATTTTGCAAATTGGTAATCATCTTCAACAATTCCACATCGGAACTTTCCGTCGCAGTTTCGGCTAACTGTTGAATTGTACTTTTATACTTGATGCATTCCAAGTTCAAGTTCTTTTCTCTCTCCATGAGAACGTCTATTTGTTTATCTTTTTCTTCTGTTATTTTTTTGGCAAGGTTTTGTAGCGACAGATCTTTTTCTTCAAGATATTTATTTTCGATTTCTTTCGTTCTGATTTCCATTAGCTTTTCCCATTTTTCGCGTTCTTTAATTATGGCTTCGCTGACGGCTTTTTCTTTATCCATATCGAAATTATCTTTCATTTGTTGAAGGAACGTAGAGTTGCTTGGTAAATTATTTATATCCAATGATTTTTCTAAATTATTTTCCGAAGGGCTTCTTTCCATTGTCATTAGTTTGAATCTGGCTCTTATACTTTCTATTTCCGCTTTGTGATCTCTAATAAGTCTATCCGACGTTTCCTTTATTAATTTATTCTTTTCAGTTTCCTTTTCAAGCAACTGTGTTCGTGCATCTTCCAGAATTTTAAAATTCTCGTCCTTAAGTTTATCTAAATTTTCTTGTAATTCATTTGAAGTTTCGCGATATTTCAAAACATCGCTTTCTAAAGTAACTTTATCGTTTATTAAATCTTCTATTTGCTTGTCTTTCAGTTCCTCCTGTTTCTTCAACTCGTTTATAGCTTCTTCATGGCTTCTTATAATTAATTCTAGAGTATCTTTTTCTTTTTGTTCCCGTAAAATAATCAGGTTTTGCCAGGAACTCGTTACAGTATCGTACTGTTGACTAGCAAAATGTTGACTGCCTAAAACTTGTGCCCTTAGGTCGGTTAGTTCGGATCTGAGATTCACTGTCGCTTCTCTAGCTAACTGATGAAGTTTACTGAGCACTGTCTTTAGGCGATTGTGCTCCGATCTGGATATCTGAAGATTATCCTGAAAATATTTTTTGTAAATTGTTAATGAATAGTATGCTTTTTTATCGAAAATGTTTAAGTAGAACCAAGGCCCAATTGAGTTAAGTCTACAGGAAAATAGAAGCATTGCGTAGTGTACTGTTTTCTCCGAAAATTCAAACAAAACGTCAGACGTAGAAGAGAGAGGAATTGTTCGTACACGCCCATCTAGATGGGGTCTTAAAAGTGTTATTGACCATAAAAAACTATTAGCGATGGATAGTGCATAATTTGACAACCCATGTGATGGATATTAACTCAATGCGGATGATCCTGAGACAAAACAGTAATACTTGGAAGCTTTCATTTGTTTTTTCGTGACAGCTGTCAGGCGTCGAGTTGGTGGGTCATACAGCGGTCAAGTTTTTTCGAAAAAGTACATTCACAATGCTTGTTTGGAAGAGGACCGGCGTAGATAAAGTACAAAAAGCAAACTATCTATGGATATTTGATACTTTTGGTTGATTTTGGCATTGGTTCTACGTGTGAATGTTTTTGTGTACATGCAAGTATGTAGAGGAAGGATGTTGATAGGATTTTGGGCCACCAACCATAGAAAAATAAAGAAAAAAGGAGGAAAGGAAATAGTGACCAATATAAACGAAAATGTGCGAAAATAAATAAAATAATTGCAAAAGTGTTTGTGTGTAGAAATAATAATGTTTCAGTATTTTGACTGAAGAGGGAGGCAGTCATACATTAAAAATGATATAGCATTACATAAGTGCAAATTAAAAAAAAAATAGCATATCGTGTACAATACTGTTTTCTACAGTGTTGTGCTAAATTTAAAACCGATTCATTTCTAATCCTTACTAAATATGGAAATTCAATACTTTTTTAAGGACTTTTTGTAACTAGGATCGATAGAGATATATATAGCCCGTTCAGTACAAAAACCGTAATTTCCATGAAACTGTGAGTAACAACCTCTTAAAACTTGGAAATATATTAATGCAGCATAATATTCTTTTTTCTACTCCTGTTTTATAATATACTTATTAAAAGACTAAAATCTGTATCATAATGATATTCATTATGATACAAATTTTCATTATGATACAGATTTTTAAGCCAATAGGAGTGTCATCAAAGTGTCGAAAAAGAGACGTTCGTTTATATCATGTCATTCGATTGCTGCTGTCAATCCTCTGTCAATCACTATGTTAAGCCTCTCTAAACTCAATAAATATTGAAATTTGTAGGTCGCATTGTATTAAAGAATATAAATATATGTTTAAAGAAAGGTTTCGTAATTAATTTCATATCAAATACAGCTCGTAGGTTAATTAAATATTAAACTCAAACTAACGTCTGTCTTAATAAAAACTTTTTATGTTGGCAAAAATGCGCGCTGTTGCCGCGATTAAAATGGTTTATTTCAGGTTCAGTTGACGTCTTGACATTTTTGGGGTTATGTTGTGACAAAAACTGCAAAGAACTGTGAGCAATCTTTCACAAGCAGTAATGAGTTATCAAAGTTAAAGTCACATCCACAAAAACGTATAAATGAAACTTAATAATACTGCAATAGTTGATGCATTTACTCCTGATACTATTTACAGCGTTTATGAAGCAAGTATGTATAAGTTCAATATTATACCCAATCAACTGTATTTATTATATTCTGTTACATTATTCTTAATACTTGGCAATTATACATGGACATTTTTTTTATAGATAATCATGTCACTTTAGGAATGTTACTGCAGTAATTGGAGGAAGAACAATAATTATTAAATGTAGAATGTTCCTGAGTAGTTTACTAAAATATGATACATCCACAAAGAGGACTTATGGAACTTTCAACAAAAATAAACCACTGTATACATTTGTTTTTATTAATGATTTACAATGATTATGTAAAATTTTAGAATGCAAAATTGTTTTTATTCTAGATATTTTGTATTACATGCTGAGAATGAAAATGGTTATATTGATGGAGCAGAAAGTATATTTTTATATGAATCTCAGTTGAGTTATTATCATGGGGAAATGAATGAAGAACATGTTTTTAAATGGTTTGAAAACCAATTACTATTGAATCTTTCTGAACCTTTAATAAATTATGGACAATGCTTTTCGATAATATTAGGTTAATGACACAATATAGAATTCAATCAACAAATGTTGAAGCTGAGCTTATTTATATTACAGCCTAGTAAGTAGATACAAACTGTATTTGAACAGTGATATAGCAAATTATATGTTAGAATTCAGAAGACTACACAACTAGTTTAATACATTCAAAATTCTTACTTCAAATTATACCTAATAGACAATAAATGCTGTTTTACTTTTATTTTTACAAAAATAATAATATAGGTATATTTGAAAAGAAAAGAATTGGTTATTTGAATACTGCCCTTTCAATAAATGTTTTTTTCAGAAACAAACCCCCCAACAAAATACACTGTGGAAATGATAGAACAGTATAGTCACAAAGTATACCTACCATCTTTTTAAAAATCCTATTGAGTTAATACTGGCTACTGCCAAGCAAGCCGATAGATGCATACCAGAAGTTGCGGGTTGGAATTGGTTTGTCCGTGAACCTCTCAAATTTGAAAGATTTCTATTTGACAATTATTGTTCTACCTTATTTAAAAAAATAGTATTACAAACTTTTCGGTGTAGTAACTAATTTATAAATTTGCAATGTTTCTTTTTTATTAAAACAATTCCATAAAAATTGGGGTGGCATTATTTATTATTTTATTTTAATCATGATATTCAAAATAAGTAATTCAGGCAGCATTTTCTAAAGGCAAATGTGTATATCACAAAGTTTTATAAAAACTACAAAAAATTTAATAGTTTTTATTGAATTGAAAGGTCTCATTCGATCAATCATTTATTAGCAATACTTTCAGTTGCGGTAGATGCTGGAGAGCTAAAACAAAATGGTAAATATAAATTTGGATTGATTAGAAGATGATGGAGTGATAAATAATTCACCAATATACTGATAATTATAATATGTATTGATTTCAGTGCTACGATTTAGTCAATCATTCGCATATACCTTCACTCGGAGAATAGAATGGATTTGCTCTCCTTTTCTGAGCTGTGGTGGTGTTTACTGCACAATTTTCTTTTGCTATGATCAATGATCATATATCTCAGGATGATTTTCCTTGTTGAGAATGACCTACACACTAAAGCTTCACATCCCGGCTTTTCTAAAAAAAATTTAAGATTTATTTCAACAAAATATAAAATAAAATTACCTACCTTTAAAAAGGATGTAGATCCAGGTTATCAGAACTTTCTTATTTATAATTTGTCTGTAAACCTTACACCAATCTTTCATATTGTAGTGACAATCTTTTAGAAGCCAACATGTACTTAGGTAATTGTAACCTAAAAATTATATTAGATAATATTTTTTCCTTGATACTATATATACATGCATTTTAAATACTAGAATAGTTCCATAACTTCTAACTAATTAAGTGTGTGGTATAAACATACAAATAAAAGTGTTAACTATTCCATACATACCTTTTTAGTGCTAAAAATAATTCCATAGTTTTTAAAATAAGAATTTCTTAGTGCTGTACGGTTAACATACAAATTAAAGTTTTATATGTAACATCTCTGTATGTAACTGAAATAAGTCGAAGTTTCTTTGCACGCAATAACCATCAATAACTAAACCTAACCTAGAATATTTGATAAACTTCATTTGACATATACTAGATTCTCATATTATTTCAAGGGTTTGGCAACATAGTACAGTTATGACAGATGTGACGTGCAACGGTTTTAATACTGAACGGGCTATATTCAAAGTGTTTGTTGAACCAATGGAATACCCTCAAGAGCAAACTCTGTAGTATTATCACAGCTAATTCATTCGCAGCTACCAAAGTCCCAGTAGACTGCGCATCCAACTCAGTCACTTCCAAGTAATCTGCAGCGAAGTGGAAGGAGTGCTTCGTTTCGAAAGGCGCTGGTCTAGACTTGGGAAGCTGGTATTGAATTATCTGTGGTATTATTATTGACATTTATTCAATTTCAATCCAGCTCTACCAAAAAGTCCTACCAATCTAGAATCCAGAAACTAAATAACCCGACTCATTACCACACAAAAGCTTTTATACAAAAAAAAAAGCGTAAACAAAAAATATATATATACTGATACATATGAAATACTTTTTGTGGCTTTTAATGTTTTAGAATACCTGCAACAAAGCCACGACGTTATGCGCCGTATCGAGTTGTTTAATAAATTCCGACCCTTGACTGAGTCCCGTTTCGATACTAAGGCTCGAGGGTAGGCTCTCATCGATGTAAAACTCATCGTTCGAAAAATCTCCTATTCCGACGACGTTCTGCGCAGTTTGGTGGCCCAAAGGACTATTTACCTGTGGACTCTGTGGAGTGTGTGGGGAAATGGATTTAGACCTAAGCGCAGGATTGCCGTGATAGTGGGAATTGAAACAACTATCTGTAACTTTAAGGTTAGAAAATTCTTCTATCGATTCTAAGGATGGGTGTTTAATGTTAGTGAACGAGTCTGTATTGGAGCTGACACTTAAAGTTCGTTGAGAGTGATAAAAGGAGTGTTCTTGTTGGGAGGATTTTTGTTGGAAAGTTCTAGGAGGTTTTTTAGGAGGGACGGATGCTTTGTTGTCACTGACCTCTGTGGAGGTGGAGGCGTCTTGGGTACGTGGACGAGGCGATGGTATGTTTTTGTCGAAATTCAGCTCCAGAGGACTCTGGCCTACCTTCTCGAACTCCTCAGTATCCGTTTCAGATTCACAACCCCTGCAAAAGTACACAAAATATGTAAAAATAACCAGTTTAGACAGTTATAGTAAATTTTATACCCATTTAGAATAAGACTATCCTTATTTATTATTAATAAATCGGTTGAAACAAAAAATTACCAACAAAAATGAACGTCGTAACTAATTTATTAGATGTCACGTTTTTGAAGTTACGTCAAATTTTGATTTCATGTTAATGTCATAACGCAAAATAAGATATAAAAATGCGATATTCTGATGAATCCAAAAAACTTATGCTTAATGTAGTAAACTATTTTCAAAACGATTTAGGATCTCGATTTAAGGCAATTCAAAGAGCGTCCGAAGCACTAAAAGTTCCAGAAAGCACATTATATAATCTTGAAAAACCAAACAGAGCTACAGATTTCGAATTTAGAAGAAATATGTCTGCAAGCGTTTCCCGGAGCAAAACCCGAATTACAAAAAATACCCTGCATTGTTTGAGGGAAGTAATTTATAAAATGTATGCGCGAAAGGATAAAATCACAGTAGAAACTATTTTACGGCAATTTATCGAAGAGTCTCCAGAAACTAAGATTTCCAAAGGTTCGTTATATTTGGGAATTAAAAAAATGGGTTTTCATTTCAAAAAACAGGATGGAAGAAAACATTTATTGGAAATGCCTGCAGTCAGATTAAAAAGAATATTATTTTTGAACAAATACCTTGCTGCTAAAAGCGAAAAGCTCTTTACACCTGTTTTTCTGGATGAGACACGGGTTTTTAGTAAAAGCGGGGACAGAAGAATGTGGCAAGATGGTACTAAACACAGTGATTTAAAAATAACTGGAAGTGGGACACGATATGTAATTGTTCATGCCGGTAATAAAAAAGGTTTTGTGGCAAATGCATCGCTTATTTTTAAATGCAATAAAAAAACAGGCGATTACCATGATAACATGAACACCGAAAATTTTGAAAATTGGTTTAAACAGCAACTAATTGTAAACTTGGAAGAACCATCGTTAATTATAATGGATAACGCTACGTATCACAGTCGCCTGGATGAAGAAATCCCAAGAAAAAGTTGGAGTAAAACACGCATGTTAGAATGGCTCAAAAAAAAGAATATTCCTTTTCCAGATCACATTTTAAAGGATGCTGTTTGGAATATAATTGAAAAGCAAGTTTTGCCAGAAAAAAATTATCATTTAGACAAATTCGCTGCCGAGCATGGTCATTGTGTTCTCAGGCTACCACCCTATCATTGCCATTTTAATGCCATCGAAATGGTATGGTCAGAAACTAAAAGGCATTATGACCAAGCTATTACGAAAACTGCAAGGTCACCTACTGAAGTCTTAAAAGTATGGAATGACGTTGTAAAAAATGTACCGGAGCAACACTGGCAGAATTACATAAATCATACAGAGAAAATTATTTCTGAAGCATGGGAAGTAGAAAACAAACTGGACCTACTAAACATCGAACCTATGGTGATCTCTGTATCCAATGAATCCGATGATGAACTATCACTTTCCGAAAGTTATTCTGATTTAGAAACTAATTAAACTTTGCCTTGAAGATCACGTTGTCATTTTTTTAAAATCTAGAATTTGTACTTAATCGAACTCTGAATTGCCATATTTTTTTAAGAAAACTATGTATCTAGTTAATAAAACAATGTTTTTAAAATTAGTGCGCTTCTTTTATATTCTTTTATTATGTCAACATCTTTAGAATTTTATGAATTTCATAAAATTAATTTGTATTATTACAAACCGCCACTGATAATATGAAATTTCAAGTCACTATGCCAATGCAATAAGAAATATGTCAAGCATTTGACATGACAAAGGTCATAACCTAATTTTTTTCATGCGGGTTCAGATGGTTCAAGAAGCCGCATACGTTAAGTTACTAAAACGGCTGGTACCTCTAAATAGGTATTAATTTTACTATACTAACTCTAGCGAAGCAGTTACTTCGAATATAAATATTAAATTACTACTTACCTATCTAAATCCTTAAGATGCGGCAAACCCGTTGCTGTCGTAAGACACGGCTCGCTACCGGTACCTCTCAATATATCTCTATCCAAATCACTAGCTAAACCTACATCATTAACAGCCTGTATTAATTTCTCTTCCACAGCCTTGATCACTTCCTCGCTACCTATTTTCACATCTAGCGTTTCTTCTTTCCTAGCAGTCAGTGAACGAAGAAGAAAGAAATTCGTCAGAGCGCTCGTATCAGGAACGTTCAAATTATCCGCCATGTCAGGCAGTTCTTTTTTTAATCTATACAAAAAAAATGAAAAGATTAATTTTTGTATTAAAATTAATAAATTTGTTAACGTACCTATCTATATCTTCTTGTGTAATTTTAGGTAAAGTGATGTCGAACATGGGTGGTGCTTGAGTAGCAAAATTCGGTGGTACATCATCCATACCGGGAAATAGAGAATTTAAAAAGTGTCCATCGAATTGAGATTGAAAATCTTTTCGCCTAGTCACTTCTTCGTTGTGTATGGTTAAGAGATGACATGCTAATTCAGACGCCCACTGAAAATCGTTATTATAAATTAAATAATTTTCCAATGATGCAATTGGTGCAATACAGGTGACAGATGACGTAAGGATATTAGGAGACATTGTGCTGTCATCTAAGAAGAAACTTATGACATATTTTACATTGTGTTGCCGACAAAAGCAGAGGAGACATCTTACATTGTGCTGTTATCTAAGAAGAGAAACATTTGACGTTACACGAAGAAATCTGCATTACCGGTGACAAAGAAACCTGCAGGATTAGAAATTAAATGCAAATTAAAAATTGGCGGACCCTGTCAACTGACACGGGACCTAGGCGAGGGAAAGAAATGTTTAATTATGATCTTACCAGTAAAAAATGTTGTGAGAACGTCCTTCGTCTAACGACTTCGGCAAGAGCACAAAGGTAAGTCGCTGGAGCTAAGTGGATTTGTTGGAGGATTTCTAAATGTCTTCTTAGCCTTTTTAAATTTTCATGGTATATTACTAATTTGTGATCGGTTTCTGAAATGTGGTCTTCGATATACATCACCCACCTGTTGAAAAGAAATAAAAATGTTAATATATAAAACTGAGTATTGAAACATTTTTACTTACTTGAGTCGATGGTATAAATTTACACTTAATTCTTCTTTAGCTTTAGCACATCTTCTTCGAATATCGCATAGTTGTGCATGATTGCTGGCCATCATTTCCAGCTGTCTCTTATGCGACCGACATAAGTCGGGAAGTACCGATGCATCTTTTGTATTACTAGCTCGACTCTGATTCTGGAATAATAAAGAGTACATTCCCATTTTATCAAATATATTTTAGATATAATCTGCAGTGAGTAGTCTGGATCCCTGCCTATTCTGATAAGGCAAAGTGGGTGCCGAAGATGGTTTTATCGGACCATAGCCTACCCTTGGCTGAATTATCATATAGTAAGACTGTTTAAACCGGAAGTCGACCATACGGTGACGGATTTAGGTTCGATATCGCTATAGGTCTTGGTCATATTGATTTTAGATGCAAAGCAATTCAAAATGGCTCCCAACCCATCAAAGTTTGAACAAAATTTATCATCCCATTTAAAAGTTTCAGGGGTAGCTCATGAATCATTTATACCTGTTATACATTTGAGCTGTAAAATGTCTGCCATCGAATCTTTTTTTATATAAACTCGGTTTAAAGAGTTCAATGGACAATTTACCTACCCATTAATTATTTTTATATGTTGAATGGATAAAATATAATTTTAAATTCAATCACGTGATGCATGACATGTTTTTGTTATTTATAATGATTTGTTTAATAACATTCATAAAAATATATGAAATTACTCTTTCTTTGAAACATGAAATTAGTATTTACATTATTTAGTTTTACAACAATAATTTTTTTTAATTCCGAAAAATTAACGCTCCACTTCAAAATAAAACGTAAGTATTTGGCCTTGACCTTTAGTATAATATTGGCCAGCTTTAGTCTACTTCTTCCATTTCATTAGTAGGGCAACCACCTATTAGTTCGGTAATACAAACATAATATCTTCAACGTTACAAATAAAAATGCATTTTCAATTTAAAAATTTAGAACAAAAAGGTCCCGTGGGAAAAAAAGTTATTCAAAGTACTGTCATTGTTTAGAAATCACTCGACAGCAATTTTCTTGTATAATAAAAGGTACAATTGAAAATAGAAAACTCATTTAAATCTATTTTTGTGTGATTCTACGAGTAGTTCAAATGTACTACTCACTTCAACTGACTGAGTAATGATTGTTATTATTTGAAAACACACATTCAAGGGAATAAAAATCATTATAACCCAGTAAGACTCTTACTATATGAAACATTAATCGAACATTTTTTATTTCTTTAAAGAAAATGTTCAACTCAAATCACCTTTTTTAAGTTGAAAAGTTTTGAGATCTGAAAATACTTCATAAGGACATCAACAGCAATGTTAAAATAAAGAGAATATACTTACGTTGGCGAAAGATAGGGCTAGTTCGGCTTGTTGTTTTACGAACTTCTTAGCTTCTCTCATAAGTGTTTCGAGTCCGGACAATCGCTCTCCAAGTCCTTTAACTTCTTTCATTTTACTGTTTTCTGCGTTTCCAATCATCTCAGCGATATCATTGGAAAGGGATTTAAAAACTTTCTTATCGAACTGTGAAGAAAACATTAGAAATAAATTAGAGACATGAAGTTAATAGACAATCATGGTACAGTTTGTCCAAAATCAATTGCAGACAAACATATGCTTTAGCTTCCGAAATTGATTTTGGAGAAACTTTACCAGGATGGCAATTTTTAATAGTTACCTGTTGAAGCCCTCTAGAACAATGTTCGTACAATTGGTCCATAGTACTTTTATTATCAGTTGCAGATATCCATTCGAACAAAGTAATTTCTTTATTTGTCTCACTAGTATGTGATGTATTAGTAGCTTCCTCATCTTCTCCTTCGGAGGTTTTGGAATTTTCTGAGTCTGTTTGTTGGTTGGTCATTAGTAAGACTGGTAAAACTGGTATCCTTTGAAGAATTTCTAAATCGCAGTTAAAACTGTAATAGGAAATTGTGAATAAAGTGCCGTTGAAATCGCAACTTAATTGATTCTATGTCTATACCTCAAGAAAGATCTTTAGCACAGGACAATTCAAGGTAGTATTTCGGTTTTCGAAAAATCAAAGACCAGGCGCAGCCCGAGAGTCTAGTTTGAGGTCTGATTAAATTTTTTTTAAATAAAAATAAAAAAGGTCTACATAAGTTACATGTACGAAAAATAAAATTTGGTTGCCATCTGTGAAATATTTTATTTTCTAATTGTGTTTTTTGAAAAATTTTAAAGCCAGAAAGAAAAGATGATTTAAAAAGAAAAATAATGTTCATAGTAACTTTGGAATTATCTTAGAATAACGATATTTTGCGAGACGATACAACTGGTTACGAGATGAGACAACTGGTAACAATATGAGACAACTGATTACAAGAAGAGAGAACTGGTTATGAGATGACACAACTGGTTACGAGATGAGACTACTAGTTACGAGATGAGACAACTGGTTACGAGATGAGACAACTGGTAACTAGATGAGACAACAACTGGTTACTAGATGAGACAATTGGTTACTAGATGAGACAATTGGTTACGAGACGAGAGCGGGGGGATTTCCTATTGGTCTAGCCTCGAACAATATGTAAAAGTTAAGCTTACAGATAATGTTTTTTTTTTAAATTTACACTTTTTATGATATTTCAAGTAAGCTCTGAACGAACGGAATACCTAACCTTTTTTTAACAAACTTGAAATAAAGTTTTCATTATATACAGGGTGTTTCTATACTCGACCGACAATGCTCTAGCTCGAATCTCTGTATAAATAAATCGGAAAAATTAGCCCCAGAAATATTCATCCAAATGTCGTCCAGAATATTCGTCAAATCATTTTTTTTGTAATGACTGCTATTTTGGGTCTTAAAAACTGCCAAACTGTCATATGTCGCAAAGCAAATTGGAATAGAGTCCGGGTCTATTTTTTCCTTTATATATCTATGATTTTTTCCAAACCCATTTCTTCCGTCTAGCCAGGAGTTCTCTCGTTAATTATTGATGAATTTTGATATAGGAACGTAGTTACCGAGATACGGGGTGTTAAAAGTTTGAAATTAAAATTAAAGAATTTGTCATAATAGAAAAACGGTTTTATAAAACTTACAATTGTGCAAAGGCTATCAAAAGCATATACAGGGTGATTAATTAGTGTGATAAAGGTCTGTTATCATGAAAGATACCAAAAAAATTGTAGGCAGCTTTAAGCATCATATTTCAAAATTAATAACAATGTTACATCCTGTATAAAGCTATTTTTGTTTTATGACAATGTTTCATTTCAATATCAAACTTTTAACACCCTATATCTCGGTAACTAAGTCCTTTAAGAGTTAATGTTTCTATATAAAATTTTATTAATTAAAAGAGCTCTCAGTGGTAGAGCGTTGTAGGTCGAATATTGCAACACCCTATATATTCGTAATTGTTAAGTTAAAGTATTTCCCATAGTTTCAAAAACTATACTCACACAGAATTACCGGGTGGTTCTCTGTTTAAGTACTCATCGTGTTGATGTGGTGATATTGAAAAAACTACTGTACTTTCTCTTTTATCTTCTTTTTTATCATAGTTTTCATCTTCGTCTGGATCTTCCCTGCAATGAGTATTTTTGAAAAAAAATGCGCCCGAATTGTCGTGAAAAAATTTTCTAAACATTTTTCAACATTTCTTTACTATTTGTTCCAAAATTCAAAAATTAGGTTAGTATGAGTTATTTTTTAAAAATTTTAACCCCTTTCCAAACTTATATCGTTAAAACAGTTACGCAGACACGCATGCGCATTTCATTTCAGTTTGCCTCGTCCTAATTTATCGAGAAGAGCAAGGAAAATCATAGAAGAAGCTATACAGAAGGGAATGAATGGAATTGTTATTTTTCCGTCCCCTTCTTCAAAAATTAACCAATGATCTGTTTTAACCAAGAAAAATTATGAAAAACGAGTATCAGTTTCTAATTATTCTAACCTGAAAATTCAAAATGACAAGACGAGGCAAACTGATCATAAAATGCGTGCCTGCGGGTTCCAAAATTAAACGCTCTTGCTAGACTTTATACTTCAAGGAAGATCATTCAAATTTTATATACATTTTGCAAATACATGAAAACGAATTTTATTTATTTGTTTGTATTAGTAGAAAACTTAGCATATCTAATAGTTATTGAAGCATACATATTTTCAGGTAAAAGATTTCTTGAAAAAATATCATCAGGTTAATTTTAAAGTGGTTAGATTGTTTAAAATTATTTATAACAAGAGACAGATCCATCTATTTTATACAGGAGGTGAGAAAATTATTTGTAACACTCGGCGAATCCATTAGATTTGCAAATGGCATTCGGTAGTTTTTCATTATCCAAAAAAAGTTAATCAAAAAGGTTAGGTATTTCGTCGAAGCCTTAACATTTAATATTTTAGTAATAGAAACTTGAAGTATCCAGACATAATTAAAAATTAGTACTTGAGTGATAAAATATTATATTAGTATTTATTCTATACATCATAAGAGGAAAGAAGAAGAAGAAGAAGAAAAGAGGAAGCAAACTAAAAGGTTAAGTATAAGAGCAGATATTAATTCTGTTTCGACACCATCCGCAATCAGAAACTGTCATAAACGATCAGAGAATAACTTGTCATAGCAAACAACGAGTTTACTTTCGTGTAATTCCTATCTCTGATTGCAATGGTCGACTATTCTATGATCGTTTCTGATTGTGGTTGGAACAGACCTATTAGAAACTTGGAACAGACCTATTAGAAACTGAACTCAACCTCTTGACACATACTTTTGCTTCTTTCTTTCAGTTTTTGAGTGACAAGGCCACTTCTTCATCCATGATTCTCCTGAATATTTTTTATTTTAATAAAATGTAGAACGAAGCATCTTGATAAAAAAAATGTCAGTAGTGCCAAGTAAATAACAACAAATTTTGTCAATATTATCTAAAGATTAGTATATTGAGTCAATAGAAAAGTGCATGAGAAAGTTAAACAAATAATTAGCTGTAAATATTAATACATCGTAAAGAATTGAATTAAAAAAAAATCTTAATTATATTACTTACAATCCCAAAAATTTCATGTAAGATTCCCTCACGTCGATATAGTCTTGAAAACTTTTTTCGAAAATCTCCGATCTTTTTCGAAATTCGTCGGTGATGTCTTCCAAGTTAGCCACGACTGCCGACCATCCTTGTTGTTGAAGATGTTGGTCGTGGACTAGGTTTTCGCAAGCGGTCAATTGTTTTCTGGCCAACTCAACTAGGTGTTGAGCCATTTGAGCTCTTTTACCGACGGTCGCAAACGTCACAGGCATATCACAGTGTTCTCTTACTTTTTGACCTATATCTGTAAGAGATTTTTTTTTAATTAAAAACACAAATTTTAAAAAGCCCGCCGAGATAAGCCAACTATATTTCAACTGTCCAGCAGAAGAAGAGATACATTAGGTCTGTTCCAACCGTCAGAAACGATCAGAGAATAACTGGTCGTAGTAAACAACGAGTTTACTTTCGCGTAATTCCTATCACTGATTGCAATGGTCGACTATTCTCTGATCGTTTCTGATTGCGGTTAGAACAGACCTCATATCGCCTAGGTCCTATTCCTATATAAAAAAATGACAAAAAACATTTTGTATGTTTTTGAAAACTGAAGAAAGTCACCCACAACTTTCCAAGACAATTAAAGCTAGTTGTATTTTTAAATTCTTGTTTCTTATTCACCTAAACTTTCTGTTAAATACATTCTTTTCTGACAGCTGCCAGTTGTCACTAATTTGTCATTTTCAACATATTTTCAAACGACTCAACCTTCTTCATTCCAACACACCTTTTTCGTGGAACTTACGTTTGGATATAATATTAGGAATAATTTTTTGCTTTCAAAAACCGAACTTTGTAATTTTCTAATATTTTTGTATAATAAAAATACTTACCACTTTCAGTTCCCGAATCCAAACTTGGCAGAGGAGGTGTTGGAGATTCGATAATTGATTTGCTAAATAGAAAAATTGGATTTGTATCCGTGCCTGCTGAATAGGAACATACCCTCTTGTTGGGATCCAAACATTCTCCTCCGCTTATTAGTAATACTTGTTTATCAGCTGCTATGTTGAATTCGTCTTGGACAACTCGTTTCAGATTGGCAACGCTACAACAACATTGGCAGTTCAAAATTCACAGTTTAGTGGTATTTACACGACTTTTTTATGTCGATCATGCGTTTTTTCGCAAATTTGATGACACTATTTGAAGGTGAAAGAATTATTTTATAAAAAAAAATTACTGTGCCAGTCGATTTCTCGTCCCAAAAAAACTATTTTACAAATTTTTAGGAGTAGGAATGGGAATATTTCCCGATTGAAATTACTCTTTGCTAATCGATTGGTGAAGACTAGAACGTTCTATCTTTCCTATTAGTCGAGTTATGAGTATTTTTTGTTTTGAAAAGTGGATTTTCGAAAATTTCATGACTCTATTTGAAGGCGAAATAATGATTTTATCAAAAAACTGATTATGCCGGTCGATTTTCCGGCCCAAAAAACTCCTCTTTACGAATTTTAGGCATTTTTCATTATTTTTGGCGAAAATTTAGAACAAAGGGGGTAGCTATGGAAATATTTTGCGATACAAATTGATTTTTTCTAACTCCCCTAATCCTTTGCAATATCAACTCAAAATTCACTAAAATATGTAAAATTGTCCCCTCTATCGATTGGTGAAGACTAGAACGTTCTATCTTTCCTATTAGTCGAGTTATGAGTAATTTTTGTTTTGAAAAGTGGATTTTCGAAAATTTCATGACTCTATTTGAAGGCGAAATAATGATTTTATCAAAAAACTGATTGTGCCAGTCGATT
This sequence comes from Lochmaea crataegi, assembly GCA_947563755.1. NCBI lineage: Eukaryota > Metazoa > Arthropoda > Insecta > Coleoptera > Chrysomelidae > Lochmaea > Lochmaea crataegi. Next base: position 4,256,897 of record OX387429.1, on the reverse strand, counting down.
TTTCGGCCCAAAAAACCCCTTTTTAAAATTTTTAGCATTTTTTATTTTTTTTTGTCTAAAATTTAGAACAAAGGGGTAGGTATGGAAATATTTTGCGAAACAAATCCCTTAATGCCTGGAAATATCGACTCAAAATTCTCTCAACTATGTAAAATTTTCCCCTGAATCGATTTAGAACGTTCTAGCTGTTCAATTAGTCGAGTTATGAGTATTTTTAGTTTCAGAAAGTGGATTTTCGTATATTTTCACTACTTTTACATTGATGATTCATAAAACGAAAACCCTCCAAGTTGTACTTTTGTAAATTTATTTCCCAGTAGACTGGTCTTTTGAGAGTACCCTCCTATAATTTTAGTACAATATTCAGAGTTTTGTGGTAGTTACACGACTTTTTAACTTGAAAATGTGATTTTTCGAAAATTTCCTAACACTATTCGAAGGTGAAGAAATTATTTTATCGAAAAACCAAGTCGATTTCTCGTATAAAAAAACTCCATTTTACGAATTTTCTATTGCCCGTGTAATACAACTTTAAAGAGAATTTTATACAAATTTTGGAAACATTTTTTACAAAATTTTCGTGTTAAATTTCAAAGTAATTTTCGCCATAATTATTTGCTGTGTAAAACGATTCGTAGGCCATAAAATATTCCAAATTTACCATATTTAATGGCAGGGTCGTTGTTGATCCTTTTTAATATTGATAAATATCTAAATCCCTTCCGTCACCGGTCAACCATTTTCTGATCAGAATTTATAGCAGTGTGCGGCCAGCCTCCAAACATTGTCAACGACAATAATAAAAATAATTCAAGTTAGTTTACAGGCCGATGCTAGGTTCATTCATTTATTCGTTTTGGTTGTGCTCAACTTCCATTCCAGAAGCTTCGTGTCTTTTATAAAGGCCACTAGTGGTTGTATTAATTCCTCTCCAAAGTGCTTCCGTCTAAGTGCCTGTAAGATCTCGCAGAAGCAGATTATGTGAGTAGGTGTTTCATCATCAAGTTCACATCTTCTGCATATAGATTCACTAACTTTGCAGATGTTTCCTCAGGGTGCAGTGTCCAGTCACCAGGTCGGTAACTGTCTTCAAATGTCTCTTACCCAGTTTCAATAGCCTGGTTGAGAGTTCCTTGTCAACCTTGTTCAGTAAACTCTTTGTATGGAGGTGCCCTTGGTGTTCCCTATTTAGACAGTTCCCGTTGTCCCCTCTTATGCAATCTTTTGAGATTCCACAAAACGGATCCGGACCTATGAAATCTCCTTCAGAGCCTTCTTTAGCTAACTGGTCCGCCATTTCTTTACCTGCAATCCCCTCATGTGCTGGCACCCACATTCGAGACATTTTGTTGACTCTTGCCAGCCTGTTAAGGAATTATTTGCAGTTTTTTACCAGTCTAGACCTAGTTGTTGGATTACTGATAGCTTTAAGAAGAGCCTGGTTGTCAGTGAATATTTTAATTTTATGTCCGGTATATCCTCAATATCCTCAATACAAGCTATAACGGCAATCGTCTTTGCTTGAAACAGTCGTAGATCGACCAAGGCTAAAGAACATTCTCTTTCTAGGTCCTTTTATACCAGCCCTAGTGCCATGGTTTTGGAGCCATCGGTGAACCAGATGATATCTCCAGAATTACCTGGGTGCATCACTTGTTCCCTAGATGGGATGATGATGTTCACTCGCTCAGTGAATATATTCTCGGGTGTCATGATATCAAAACTCATGTGAAATATGAGTTCATCTAGTATTGTCCCAGTTGTATCAGTGTGTCCTTCTCGAACATTGTTCGGAGACCATAAGTCTCCCGATTTCAGCCTAAGAATTGCCATTATTGCCTCCGCCCTTATAAAAAGTTCCAAAGGAGGAAGTCCAATAATGGCTTCCATTGATGCCGTCCCCATGCTGTTCGTTGCCCCGGTAATACCAAGAAGAGCTTGTCTTTGGATTGCAGTTAATATATTCACTGCAGAGGTCACTTCTCTCCTCCTCCACCAGATTATATTGTTCCATAGGTGATCGTTGGCCTGATCACAGTTGTGTACAGCCAGTCCTATTCTCCAGGTTTTGCCCATAACTCTTCTGCATTGCCAGAAAAGCCTAGTCGCCCTGGTAGTAATTTTTTCCAGGTGTGCCTTCCAATTCAGTTTGGAATCAAGGGTCACTCCCAGATATTTAACTTCTTTGGATATTTCTAGTTCTTTTCCGAACAACTGTACTCTACCCTGCGGGAGAACTTTTCTATTCGTAAAAGCAACTAGTTTTTTTTTTGGATTAACTGAAAGGTCCTCTTTAAGGCACCATTCCTTCACAATTCGTAATGCTTCCTGCACCGATGCGTTTAACCTAATGTTTTATTTTGTAAATCCATTTTTGTTTATTTACAAACTGAAAAATTCTGGAATACGGAACCATCATAATTAAACGTAAAATTTATTTATGACATATCCATACAGGTCACCTAAATGTATACTAACCCAGATATTGAAATAACCTAACATTTTTAGATATATACAAATGTAGGTTATCATTTAAAAAAAATTCAATTCAACAAAAAAATATAAATGTATACATGTAGAAGGTCGGCGGGTCAGACACTAGTTTCGTCTAAAGAGATAAGAAAATTAATAAAAAAAAATACTTTTATATACGTTGTTTAATGAAAATAATGCCATCACACATGACAGTGACTGATAAGGAAATTAAGCAAAATTTATTAGATATTTTCACAAAAATCCAAACGCAACTAGTGTTAGCGGCACAATAAATAATAATTTACATATTTGTTGTTTTTACAAAGGCGTTTATTTATTAGTCCGGTGTGCTGAAAAAACCTGATTAAAGTAAGTAAAGGCGCACTTACACGGTCCGTATGAGGTTTTATGAAGAGAAAAAGTAAAAATGTCCTCGGAAAGAAAGTTAGGTTTAAAAACCCGATCTAATAATGACCCAGAAAATAGCAAAAATATTCATTTAAATTTAACACTTTTTGCATACAATATTATTTGTGTAAAGTTCAAAATTTGGATACAATGATTATGTGTGAACTACCAATTTTAGGTTAGGCATTTGAACCCAACAGAAAAAAAACAACAATCATATTGTTGAATACGTAGGTATCTTTTTTATAATCATTTTCGGAATCTACGGGGTCGAATTAGTAGATTTCCATATATACGTGTCAAAAAGTACTTATTTTGAAATTTTAACTATACTCGCGTAGATCGAGTCCAGTCTCAAGACGAGATCAATGATAATATCAAGACGAAATCGAGTCCAGCCTCTAGCTGAGATCGAGAACAATTTCAAAACGATATTTTGGCAAGTCTTCAGACGCGATCGAGGCCAATCTCGAGACGATATCGGAAACAGTTTCAAGTAGAGATCGAGGCTAGTCTCGAAACGAGATCGAGGATAGTTTCGAGTCTCGACTTGTGTAGGTAGTCTCGTTGAACTCGGTAGAAATTCTGTTTCTTTGTATCTGTCCAAGGCGAAATAATATTAAGGTCGCCGAGAGACGAAATTGGCCTCGATTTGGACTAGTTGTATCGATAATTTTCAGTGATGGCTCGTTAAGTATGATCAGGACTTGAAATTTTGACGAACAATAATTTTAAAGATTAATAATTATGAAATTATTGGAGCATCTGATATTGACCAGTGAGAACAATTTTCTAAAAAAAAAACAAATTGCAAGGTCTAGGTTATCAACACTATTCAGATAAGGACGAGATGAGAAACTCATGTTCGAATGGGTCCTATTCAGGACTCAAACAGTGTTGGACTCATCCCCAAGGGGTTGCCTACCAACCAAACCCACCTCAAACTCGCCGTTACCCCCGCCTCGGAATCACTACCCTAGCATACTTCGAGATGAGCGGCGGTCCCTCGCACACTCTCCGCTCAAACCGTCGTCTTCTTCGTACCTACACTCCTACCTCTCATGCCATATCGAGTCCTTCTCTTCCCCTTATCATGCTCTCCACGACGCCACTTACCTCCATCCATTCCTCCTCGCCCCTCAACATTATCTCCATGTTCTCACAATACACCGCCTCCCCTAGTTTCTTCTCCAACTTCTTCAGCACTTCCTCGTTCTTCCAGCATCTAAACACATGCCCCACATCATCCTCCACATTCCAGTCTCTCTTTTCCCAATCTTGTGGAGGTACCCTACTCTCGACCCATGTCCAGTGGGCACCTGTGTCAAGAAGTAGTTCACCTCCCCGAATTTCGGGTCCATCCAATCACTCCTTTATAATCCTCCCACCTTCTCTCCATTTCCTCCTCCATCCATTCCTGTACTTCCTCTCTGGTCGCACCCCTCCAGCGTTTGTTCTTGGCTCTAGCCATCGCGTCCAATGGGTAGGACCTTGACAGCACCGCTGCTGCCAATTCAGATAAGGTGATTGACATGCTTTTACAAAAAAAATTAGCTAGGAACATACTATAAAAAACGAGTTATAGTACCTACTAATAATGCAGAAATAAAAGAGCGCCTGAGGAGTGGAGATAAGACTGCCAGAAACTTATATAAATATTTCCCTTTCTCGAAGGATTAAAATTCTTAAAAATTATCGATTTTGTTGGTCACCTAATTCCTCAACTTTTTTCCTATTTAAACGAATTTATATATACAGGGTTACCCAGGAGTGTAGTGCGACATAAAATTCTCCATATCTCTTAAACCGTTAATTTTATTAATATGCCGCAAGAGAACGCTTTAAAAATGATATGAAAAACCAATAGCTTCATCCACCATTGAACTATAATTATTTTTACCCATCTATCATCTCCCAGATATCCTGAGATCTATATAATCATTTCCGAGATTTCTAAAATCCTTATCTTGGACTCGGCATATAAGTTTAGTTAAAAAATAATAAAATCGTAGAAATTGAAATCATACATCACTAAATAGTTAAGTCGCCGTGTGGTATTCTAGAGATAATGTAGATGATGTCATAGCTTGTTTTGTAGGCAATTATATGGAACAACTGAGCGATTTCTTTGAATTTCATAAATAATTTATATGAAAACATTAAATTTACTCTTTCAGTTAGTTGCCATATAAACCGATGTAAATAATTTTGTTTTTAGACACAATTCATCATTATTTTAAAAATAGTTTGGCAACTTAATAATAATCTGTAAAAAAAAGAGAAAAATTCGTCATACCCTGGTAACTATAAGACGGTAGTCGAACTTAAAATCCCAGAAATCTTAAACCTCACAAAATATTTGTTGATTGTTCATTTTTTTGTTTGGAGTCTCGAGTCTGACAATACAAAACAAAAACAACCAAAAAAAAAGGTACTGCACCATGAAGCAGAAATAAAACCCGATGGCTTGTAAAATAATTTCGAGTCCATTACACTTTTCTTAAAGCGGAAAAATTGTCGAAAAACCTAAAAATAAATATGTAAAATTGCGTAGGAAATGCAAGGAAAAAGTTGGCACGTGTAGCTTGTGGATTTCATCATACTTTTTAAAGTCTCATATAATAACCTTGAGATTCGCAGATACTGATATTTAAAAAGCTTCAATACGCGGGGGGTTTCGCACTCATTAAAAGTTTATATATTTCATTAATTAACTAATGTTCTAGTGTCGACTTAATAAAAATGGCTTAGAACCAATAATTTGGGTGGTAGTTGCGTCAGAGAATTGGTTTTGTATTCAAACACAATAGATTATTTTATACAGTGTGCATATTTAGTACCTTTTTTTATTTTATACTCATACTGTGGACCTGGCTGTGGTTTAAAACTTTTAGACTCAGACTTGTTTTATTTTTTTATGAGCCTTATGAATTGCTTAAAGTTATTAGGTAAATTTATCTTTCCGACTTCCTTATCCTTATTTTCCTTATTCCTTATTGGAAAATAATAACAAGGAAAATCTCTGATTGGAGGCCTGCAAACCCCAAACCCAGGGGACGTCCCAAACTTAGATGGGAAGATCAAGTGATTGATGACCTAAAGAAAACTGGAATCTGTGACTGGGGTATAAGAATAGATGATAGGAAGGACTGGAAAAAAATGACAAAGATGGCGAACTCACACCACATGCTGTAGTAAGCAGAAGATAACAAATGGATTGATCCACCGTACAAAAGGGATCAAAGGAGCCCACAAAGAGCGGCCTATACTCTGACAACAGAAGTGCTGGTCTAATATATACATATCTTGCCGACATAGTCCTGGGTGATAAATTCTCGTTATATTTTTAGATAATTATTAGATTCATACGTCTATGTGTATTTATTCACTATAAATCAAATAAAAACAAAATATTGTCCCGCCAATACGAAAGTTAATTAGTAATTAAATTAATCAAAATCAAAATTAAATACATTTATGGTAGAGTCATATTAATTTTATGCAAATTGATCATTATAGAAATAAGAAAATCTATAAAAAAAACGTTATCGTTGTTGTTGTCAACATTTTGCATCACATAAAAAAGATTTTACCTATAAAAATTGTGTTAATTGGGAAAAGTTATAATCAAAAGTTTTTACTAAGTAACAATAATAATAGTACCAAACATAGACAGATATAGTGTCATATTAATTTTATGCAAAATGATCATTATAGAAATAAGAAAATCTATAAAAAAAAAACGTTATCGTTGTTGTTGTCAACATTTTGCATCACACAAAAAAGATTTTACCTATAAAAATTGTGTTAATTGGGAAAAGTTATAATCAAAAGTTTTAACTAAGTAACAATAATAATAGTACCAAACATAGACAGATATCGTGGTGGATAAAAGAACTAAAATGAACAACTTTTTGCATACAGGAAGGTATGAGTTTGATTTCGAATCTCAAGAAACCTAGCAAGATTTGAGTATATTTTAGATGCATTGCTGAATCACTTTGCAAATAAAAAATATTGTGCTGGTATTTATAGGGTTCTTAAAAATGATATCGATCCTTCCTTCAGAGCATACTGTTCAACCTTTTGCCTTTTTACTTTTCAATAAAGCTTATTATCTTGTTTTATTCGAATAAATAAAATAATTAAAACTAAAACTCACCTTTCGAGAGCAAGATTCATATCTAACGTTATCATACATCCGGAATCCACATGGAAAACGTGCAGCATCTTGAACTTGCAAAGTTTCAAACTTATGCAGATAATAATTTTCTAAACATACCTGAAATTTTGTTCATGATCTTTGTAATGAAACAGTGAAAATGTTTTGTTGATAAGGATATTTCACACTAGCTATTTATGATGATATTGTGAGGTTCATTTGTTAATGAATTGATATTATTGAAAATGCAAATAAAATTTGTTTACAAAAGGAAAACAAAGTTATGCGATTTAACAGGAAAACATTGGAAAATAGATTACTTTGTTTTTAGTTTAATGACAATGAAAATAATGTAAATAAGTAGTTTTTATTGTGGCGAATTAAACTGGGAAATATTTGTCAAGAAATATTTAGATTATGAAATATGAAGCAACTATTTATTTTGGGTTATTGTAGTTTAATATTTATGTTTATTGGTTTTTATTAACATCTAAATTCAAAAAATATTTGGCAACCAAATATATGATTTCGATACTGTTAGACAATATAAAAATGACTAGTACTGATTGTAAAAAAGTAGATAACAATGTTATCAATAGTATGACTTGTAGTATGTAAATGTTCTTAAGAATAATCTAGAAGATAGATTTCATGCTAATATAGAAGAAACAGTTATTTATACTTAGGTCACTGGCCAATGGCCATTAATGACAGAAAACATATTTTTGTTTTTAAACAACAGCCAACATATAACTTTACTTTATTTATAGACATATCAATCTAGATTTATCACTATCCGAAATCCTGCTTTAATCAAGGTACTATAATCTTATTTTTTCAAAGTTGATAAGAAGCTCCACTCTGCTTTTCAAAATGTAATGATTTTTTTAGAAAAAACTCTTTTTTTACCAAACAATAAACTACAAAGTACCTAAATTTAGACGATATTGAACTTGAGAAACAAAACTGAATTTGAGATATGGCAAAAACATGTTCATACAAGTACTTACTCCATTATAAATTTGGTTATAGTTAAAAAATCCAATAGGTTCAACATTGCATGGCATATATATATATCCTTATCAACAAAAACATAACATATAACTTTAACTAAATAAACACAATTAAGCACGATTATTTTGGAAAATTAGGACGTGTTTACTCAATACAAAAATAAACAAAGGAACAATTCTTTTTTAAAGTAAAAAATAACTCCCGATCATGTTGTTATAAAGCAAATGCGTAAAAACGAATTTTAATACGAATCGCACCTAAGAGGTGTTGGACACACCGATCACAAAGAATTTTTAGTTTTTTTCAACCATTGTTATGACAGTTTAATGCCATTTTCACAGCTGATATTAGTAAACACTAATTTTTTCGCATCCATTATCTCCACTACGTTTAACACTAATTTTCATTATTTCGCTTCAATATCCTCGACGGGTTATAATTAGACATTCTATTTCAAAACGTAAATTAACAATCAGCTGACTAGGAAGTGTTATTTTGCAAACTTTAAAACGACTTGTGACATGCAATTCATTACCACCAAGGACATTTTAGATTTTGGGGGAAAAGCTAGGGATTTTTGCGATTGGACGTGTATACTGCACCGACAAACCGAATTCCAAAGTGTTTATTGTGACGTCATTTCAAAAGTGAAATATGTAGATATGAGCGTCAAAAATTATTTTTAAAAACGAATTAAAAAAAAGTTGTTCACATTTATATTGGGAAAATTTCAATAATAAATAAATATGATATAATATGGTTTATTTACGATAAAAAGACGATGACGTTGCAGAACAAAATTTTGTGACGTTGCCAAGCTGTAGTTTTTTTCTTTACTTTAAGAAAACTAGAAATTCCAATCTGACAGTCTTCTTTTTTACTCTGGGCCTCATGTGTAATGCACGAATCGAATGTGTTTATTTACAAACAAAAAGATATATTTATTTATGTGAAAAGTGTGGATAAGATACAAGAAACAGTAACCAATCATTCTATATGAAAATATGTTTCATTAACCTAACCTAACATTAAAAACTTACAATCCTCTACGTTTCAATATATAACAATAATAATGATGTAAATAATAAGTACTTACGTCTCTTACATCAGTATGCGGGTGAAGCAGGCCCCCACTTTGGCATTTTTGTTCAAAATAACTTAACAAAGATGCTACTATTAACTGCATGTTCAACTACACACTATAGATTTGTCTGAATAATTAGGTATAAAAATATCCGTTTTTTAATCCTAAAGAAACAATTGATTCAAAAGCACCAAAATAATTGTAAATATTAATGATCGAGTGTCCATAAATATCAAACTAGTTACTAAACTGAAGAATTTTACCAATTGATCTGACAACGTCTTGAAGTTTTGCCAACCCGTAGACTATAAACTGCCCTATCCATAAAGTATAAATTGTATTAACGATTGGTAAATTTATATTTATTCTGATAAGCAGGAAAGTAACTAACAGTGACGTCATCGACTTTTTATCGTAAATAAACCATATTAACATTAAAATAAATGTAAAGTTAAGTAACTATGTAATTGTACTTACTAATGAAAATAGGTGTTTTTTGAATCCACACAACTATATCGTAAGTCCTCTAATTATAATACTGTTTACACTAAAAAATAAGTAGGTACAACTTAAAGTTCCTGGAGATGACCGTTTCTATCGACTAACTATTTTTTTTACATCTACCATCACTAATGTTTCGACGGGCCAACCCCCACCTCATCGACTTTACAATTCAGGTGTAAAAGTCAGATGTTAAAATTCTTGTAAAGCAATCAACCTGGCGAAATTTCTTTGAAAAAAAATACACAATTTCAGTGAAATAAAAATCTATATTACGAAAATTTGTAAATCATCTGATCGTAGTTGAAATTTGTTGAAGAGGGGGGTTAATAATATATGAGGAAACATCATATTTACCACAAATTTAATAAATAGATATGTTTTATCAGCAAATTGAAATCACGGTTTTAATTATTATATAATATGTACGGTTCGTTATCGAATGATCCGTACTGTTGGAGAAATATACACTTCCAAAATTATATGTACCCCCAATTTGAAACTGAAATAAAAATTAATTTAATGGCGCTATTCTTTATAATTGAGAAATATTAATTTATTTCATACTTTTAAATAGAACTAGACATTACTTAATAACAATTGTTATATATGTTGGTATACAAATTTAACGCTTTCTAATAAATATATATCAACCTTGTTTTATACAACATACATTACATATTCGAACCAATTTTCCAGTTACCTCAAAGTACAAACCAACTATAGACTAAATATACAATGCCTACAAAAAATATTGCTAATACTGCAAATATACATTTTTTTTTCTACGAATAGAAATATATAACAGTGGCGTAGCAAACCTTGCGGGCGAGGGGTAAACATAACAGCTTAATATTTAAAAAAAATTCTTACGTGTGACTAGACTATGGAAATTAATACCAGCTCCAGGGGAATGCACAGAATATGGTACTAGTTGAATCGAGTAACCTTTGATATTTTATTAATTTAAATATTAGCAAAATTTACCTGGTCGGATCAGACTATTCCTTAAAATAATCCCCCTATTGTCATTTTAAATGTAAAATTAAAATGGTACCCAAAAGATAACCTTTTATGTTAGTAATAAAACTTTTATTAACATACCGTCGAAAAGAGGGAAATGGCATCAAGATGGGAGGAACAAATAAATTTTTATACCTCTCGCCAGTAATAATTTATGGGCGACTATGAAATGCCCCACAGATTTTATCGGTTTTTAAAGCCAATTGAAAAGGGCTACTTGTTATCTCAAAAAATTCCTTAAATATGAGCGAAAATTTGAAATTATTAAATAATGAAACTATTACAATTTAATCGAATATAAAGCTTATTTATAAATCTACATTAACTTATACAGTATGTCGCTATTGTATGGAATAAATTAATTATTTCCAAAATAAACGACTTTTGAAAAAAATCCACAAACAGGTCAATTTTAATTTTTGAATCGTCATCACATGATGTAGATGTACCTATAACGAACATTGCGTTACCAGTTTTAACGTGGTGACGTAATCGACAATTTTTTTAAATGCAACCATGTGTCTCAAGAAAGGTCTTCTAATCGTCTTTACAACGATGTAATTATTTGAATATTTATTTCTATAGGGTCGACCAAAACAAAATTTTAACCATAAATTCTGATTCAACGAACTAAGTTATTGTAAGGACCGCCACTGGAAATGAAACGCGTAGTGTACCCAAAAAATATTTCTGTTTTTGGATATGCTACTGATAATAGTACTAAATTCTAATTTAACACTAATTGATGTGTATCAGTCAAGTGTTCAATAGTTAAAATCTTTAAATTAGCATAATTTACTAATGAAACTTACAGAAACTGAACGAATCGAAATATTAATTATGATTTTGGCTATGGAGATAGAGTAAGGACACAGAAAGAAGTTGGCAATTTATTTAATGCTAAATACCCCAACCGTGAACCGATTTCTCAATCACAATTAGTAAAATCGAGAAAAAGTTTCGAGAAACTGGCCATGTTAAAGATCTCCCCAAAAGTGGTAGAAAGTCAATTTCCGAAGACAAAAAAGTTGACGTTTTCCTTGAGTTTCAAGAAAATCCCCACACCAGCTCGAGACAAGTTGCGCTGGATAATAACCATTCTACTGTTGCTGAAAAAGGAGAAGTGGCATGCGTATAAAGGTACATTTGGTCCAAGAGCTGTTAGAAGATGACTTTGATAGGAGAATCGAATTCTGTGAAACAATTATGGAACGATGTAACAGATATCGTAATTTCATACAAAATATACTTTTTTTCAAATGAAGCAACTTTTATGCTCAACGGCCATGTAAACTGTCAGACGTATCGATACTGGGCAAGTGAAAATCCCCATTGGATGCAGGAGTATAGCATACAATATCCTGAAAAGGTGAATGTTTGGGCCGGCATTACAAACAATCAAATAATATAGGGCCATATTTTTTTGAAGGAAGCTTGACCGGTCCTCGATATCTTCTATTTCTTCAGGATTATCTATTACCACAATTAAATCAACTATTTCCAAATAGATGTGATTTGTGGTTTCAGCAGGATGGAGCACATTACGCCTTTGATGTACGAACCTACTTAAATGCCGTTTTCCAGATAGGTGGATAGGAAGAAGAGGAACGATCGAATAGCCACCAAGGTCGCCAGATTTGACAACTTTAGACTTTTTTTATGGGGATACTTGAAGAGCAAAGTTTATAAAAGTCGCCCAAAATGATATAGAAGAGTTGAAGGATCGCATCAGAACGGCGATTGCACAAATAACGCCTGAAGTTCTCGTAAACGTTAGAGACGAATTTATTGCTTCAAGATAAAAAGCAGAAAACAAGTGAAGAATAAACTGAAATCCTCTTTCCGTTCACAAATTACTTAAAATATTTCTGATACAACAGTAGTAGAGTAGAATTAATAGAGGAATGATCCCCGGGGAACGTTCTATTCGATTGCCGTCAAGAATTGATTCCCTATTGGTATTCTTCTCAACCAATTCTATCAAAGTTGATGGGAGTTTGAGTTGACAGTAGCAATTTGACAGTTTTAGTACCAACACACCATTAGTCAGAAAACCAGTATTACATATATAGTATATTTTTCTAATTACCTTCAATACTGGGCGACTCATTAAAAGCTGCATTTTTTTGTTATAAATATACACATTGATTTGAAAATAGTTTATTTAATTATGTAAAAATAACACAGATAAAGTAACACGCAAATACATTCACAAGCATATTTTAAAAATCCCCATAGATATTATCAACAATAAAATATATAATATCAGTGTAATAGCAAAAAGTAAAAAAGTGTAAATAAGAAATATTGATAGCAAATATCAAAATAAAATCTAACAAGTATCACCATTCTGAAGTTTACAGTTGTATTAAAAAGATACGTTAACCGGCTGGGATTATTGAAGGTGAAAGTTGTCAAAATGCCAAAATTGTCAAATCTTCAGAATTAAGCAGCTATGGGAGCAAAAATAATTTAAACAAAAGTCGGCCGTCTCGGGACGCCCTGTATATGTAAAACATAATAATAATTATTATTGCCAAGATTTTTGCCGCAATTCAAAAATGAAAGGTTTAAATTTTTCATAAAAATTTGAAAATATGGTCCTATAAAAAAATTATTATTATTCAATGTTTATTCATATACAAATGTCACAATATAACAAATAAAAAAAAATATCACCGCGACCCGGATTCGAACCTTACGCCTTAATTTTCGCAGCCAGACCCGCATTAACCACTATAAAGACACAATAATTTTGTATCTAACTAGCTGTTGTATATAGAGCGTAAGATTTATGTCAAAATTAAATAAATGACGTCTAGCGTAACGCACAATAAAATAATATATCAACAGATAATTTACTAACCTTTGGTTTGAATCGGGTTGCCGTTCTTCGTTTCTGGTGAAAAGATCACGAAATTCGATTTTGTTGCCGAATTTTCGATGAATGAGAGCGATGAAGGTCAATTAAGTTCGATTTCGATTCATTCATTCAACTAATTGTCGTTTTCTCTGGCTGTGATCACGTCACGTTAGATTTGCTAATAGGAACTGTTACTGACTGTGATTTGTTTGTATCAGTGAAAAAGTAATAGTTCGCTCATCACTAGGCACGATGGCATCAGCCGATTTAAATGCCAAGGCGCGCCAGTAGATGTTTTACATCAAAAAAAGGTCCGGGGTATCAAAAAATAGCAACCCCTCAACAAGATGCTGCTTTATTTCAACTCTTGAGAGATAATCATGCGAGGGGCTCACTGAGATTCTTAACAGGTTCACTGACTTCCAACTTACAGTCACCAGAAGACACCTGAATTTAGAAGCCGACTATCTGTTAAAAAAACCACAACTGTTGAATATAGGCAAAAAGATAATATTTGTAAAGTACGACCAGAGATCTAAGAAGGTCATAAATCATCCAGAACTTGAGTTATCAGCAGGCGGTCAAGTCTACGCAGAGTTGTACCTGCCCTAGCCATTAAATATTGTTTTATAGGTAGGTATAATTATATTGGGTTAGGATAATTATTAAGAAAAATCGCTTGAATATAATAGAATAAATAACCAAATGACGCCAATGATTTCGATTTTTGACCACCTTTGATAACCTTCAATTACAAAAATCCCAGCAGGTTTTAATGCCAATAGGATGACATTGATCTGTTTTTTTAATATAGCCGTAGTAGTAGTAATGACAGATTCATCTAGAGCTTTTTATAAGAAATGATTAACTGTGGTTATTTTTGTCCGGGACGGTGATCATACTTTAAAACAAAATAAAATTGATTCGTAATTTTTACAGATCACGGAAAATGCTCGCAGTTTGATCACAATTTATTAGATTTATGCGAAACATCGATAATTATTTTATATAAAATAGGAGTAGCAACAAATTGCAACGAAAGTACTTGAGACCGTTATAATTTAAAAAATCATTTTTATTTCAAAATTCTGCATACATTGTAAAAGAAAATAAATATTAAAACTAGTAGGATAAGTTGACTAAAATATATTACCTGCTGATACGACTGACCTTGTGTCTTTAAGACAGAAAGACGTCAATAATCTACTTTCTTATTACAGAAATTGACCTGGTCAAGACCTTTTTTTATATTAATCCCCTCATTGTTACTCTATAGGTAGCAACAACATTGTTATGACCTTGATTAATATTTCAAAATAATATGCTCAGCAGATGGCAAGAATAAATTTTATACCTCTCACCGAAAAGTAGGAACTTTGTATATAAATATAAACACTATTGCAATAAAATACATAACAAATATTAATATTAAAGTAAAATTTGATGGTCAAATAATTTGTGTGCGAGTATTTTAACAATTAACAGTTGTATACTTTAAAAAAATATAACATATTCGCGATATATAATAAAAATATTACGAAAACATCTTCTGGAGACTCACTGTCTATGGAAGATCTTTGATCCTCTCGCAGTATAATCTCCATGTAATGTTTTGGTTGTGCCTGTTTGTACTTGTCAGATATGTTCCAATTCTTGGACATTAGATCGATCTCAGAAGTATGTACCTACCAATCTTTATTTGGTCCAGTGTTGGCTGTTCGTCTTCCGATGGTTCCTTAGATATTTTAGAGATTGCTATCTTCAAGCAGTGGTCATAAGTCCCATTATTTTAATACAATATTATAAGTTAGTCTATTTTTAGCACGTATTTGACATTGACAGTGTTTATTACAACTCGACCAGTAAGTTGCTTTAGTTCTTTTTCTATGCTGCTTTCTGGAAGCGCTGTTCGTCTTCCTCGGATCCTCGAGACATTTAAGAGATTGTTACCTCCAAGCAGCGGCACCATTATTTTAATTCAATATCAAAAATAGTTATTTTGACATTATCATAAATCGACTACTAAGGTGCTTTAGATTTTTTTATGAATCTTTTAGAAGGCACATGGAGTTGAATCTAGGTCTCTGAGATATAAGAGATGTCAAAAAAATCCGGTCACCAAAAATTCGACACATTTTTAAAAGTGGTTATCTCTTGAACCACTCATTTGATTTCGGTGATATTTTGGAAAATTGTTGGTCAATTATTATGCAGCAACACTTTGGTTGAAATTTTGAGTTTAATTTGAAAATATACACAAATTTGAAGATGTTTTTTACTCGAAATTTAAAACACTCAGTAAAAAACAATGAATCTTCTTCAATAACAATGATAAGAATGAGAATAAAAAGTCTAAATGTATATAATGCATGGGACTACATTTTAACACCAGTTGATATCCTCGTCCCCTAATGGTGTTTTAAAAATGTTTGAAATATTTGATGGTCGGATTTTTGATTATTTACAATTAAAGCATGTTTTTGACATTGTTAGTATTTATCACAACTCCCCCACTAAAATTCCTGGTGCATTTTTTGTACATTTGTACATTTTTTGTCAGTGTAAAGTTTTGTTAAACAACGAATTCAAGTTAAGAGGAGTAAAACTTTTTTATGATGTTTAAATCCCAATGAAAATTTATCTTAATTGATAATAAAGCAATTAATTGAACAAATAAATGTTAAACAGAAACCGGTGATTCAGGAGATTCATTAGTAGAATTCTGATCTAACGAATTTAATTGAGCTCGACCTATCGATTTACTCAGAATTCTATCCCACTGCTCAGGCGATGAAGGAGCTTCATCGAGATTCTTTATTTTTTCCATGCCTGATGGAGAAACATCTAAAAAAATAACAAATAGTGTAAAAACTTTCACTCAGATTTTTCTATCATCCTGTGTATATATACACCAAAAATGACATTCTTACATTTTATTCCACATTTCGCTCTCCGAGTCTCCTGTTTAATAATAATTTCGTTGGTAATGTAGGCTTCCCTTCTTATCTGATCTCGAAGATCGATCGGAATATCTGGTATCAACCATTTAACAACAATCAATATAAAGAAGACAACATTTTCAAAAATCAATACGAAAAATAATTTAGCTGCTAGTATTTGGTAATATAAGGAGGTTCTGAGATACTCGTTTGTTGATCCTGGTGGTTCTCTGTAGTCTGGATAACTAAAATTAATTGATTACAAAGTGTACAAACTGTATACTATATGTACATTAGATAATTTAATTTGAATAAAATGAACAGGTTCGGTGAAAGCACAAATAATCAATTAATTTGCAGATACGTTGGGGAATATCCAATATAACTTCGACAACTAGAAACATCACGGTGATAGTCCTGGGTATTTGGGAAATAAGAGACCTGACGGAGTCCCCTACTAATCATTACCCACAAAAAAAGTCCGCGAGGCTATATGTCTAACTACGCTGGCCGTAAAAAAGTTGATCTACGATTCACTAAAAAATCATCAAAATCAAATAAGTAGTTTAAGTGATAATTACTTTTGAAAATGTCTCATATTTTTGGTAGCAGGATTTTTTTGACGGTCAGTTTATTTGTAATATAAATACATACAATTATTTTTTGTATGTATATTTCTAATTGGTCTAATATCAAACTTATTCTCCTTCTAATTAAGTTAAATATGTCTGCTAATTAGTGTCCAGCTTGGTGTATGGTGTTATAAGAAAATAAATTAATGACATTGACTCATATCTTTTCAACCGCAACCATGTAATTATGAAATTAATGAAATGCATAATATAAAATCTTGGTAAATATTACTTACCGACAAACCGTTTCCGAATCCCATTTGCTAGGCCTTGATGCATTATTAAAATCACTCGTATTAAAATATGACAAAGAATTATTCAAATAATTTTCCAAATTTTCATGATTAGCTAAATAAACCAATCTAGGAACAAAATCTGATGTAAAAGCTATAATAAAACCCTAAAAATTTGTTTAAATTTTCATTAATGTTCAACGAAAAATGTGATTAAATATGAAATACATTATCATGATGCCATGTCAGATTTTAAAGAATAATCATTGTTTAACTGACAGATTAGTAGTTACGTAAAATTCTGTCATTTGCAAAGAGTCCAAAATGTCATATTATCATGTGCTGGCAATTGACAGATCTCATATAAAGATCTGGCTATTGACGATGGCCATAGAACTTATAAATTATTTTTTATACGACTTTTAAGTGAGTCCAGCTGAGACTACCTGAGTCACTCAGTTGTCCCGAAAAAATTATTTCTTCTTTTAGTAACATTCTTTATTATCCCCTTATCCCAAAACAAAGAAGCGAGCTATGACACCACTGGTGCCAAAACCCGCTATGCGTATATTCGTCACAAAAATGTAGAGATGGGAATACCATCTCGGTGTGGTAGGTAAAAAAGTAACTGGGAAACAAACAGTATAATTTTTCAAAATACTTCTTCTAAAAGATCAGTTTTCCTAAAAAGCCCCGATATAAAGTGGAAAAACTCAAATTTAATGATTTAAAATTTGCGGTCGGGTACTTACGTTTGTAACAACCGATAATTTTCCTATGGAATCTAAAATTCTGTACCAGACTCCGATATCACGAACCCTCTGCGAAACGGGCCTTCGATAGAAAGTTAAAAGCTTTTGGGCGTCCAATCGCATCTCCAGTATATTGTTCATCAAAGCAAAAAATGGCGCTAACGGAAACGCTGCCACAAATATCGTTACGAAACCATATTGGAGAACTAAAAACGTTCAAAAAATTATTTCCATATCTACACAGAACTCAAAAAAAAACCGTCCACACCAAACTATATAAACAGCTTATCAAATTTTTACAAATGAATTACCCCTATAAAAATTTTAATGTACGCCTGTGATAGGATGAAATTTTTACAAATACATTAACTAATCATAAATATATTACCGTTACCCAACCCAACAGAGTCTAGCACACATATGATACAGTCGAAGCGAATAACGTCACATTAGCATGTCGGTGACGGTCACCTATCCAAAAGTTTTGCCTCTACCAAAAATCGCCAAAGAAGTTTTCTGTTAGAAAAAAAAAAGTTAAATTATAATTAATTTTTTTTTACCCATTTCTAAATATTCCGGAAACAGACTTCTCGGTCCCCAATCTACCAATTTGTAGTCTTTTACCCATTGAGGTTGACATTTTTTACAGGAAGGCTGATTGTCGGTGAAACCAGTTTTAACCTTTAAGGTATTCAACCATTTGAAAAATAATGGAAAAAGCATCTCTAGAATTGTATTCATCGTTTGTTTTCCCACCATGATTATTGCAAGTTGGATACAGAGTTCAGTTAAACATCCACCGAGACCACACTAAAATTTTAATATCAAAAATTGTACAAAAAGTTCTCTATTCTACCGCTAGATGGTGTAACTCGTCTAATTGTGACAGCACATTTATATTAGAGTAATATATGTAGTTACCTCTTCTTGTCTGTAACCAAAAATTGTGTTATATTGTTTGGGATATCCAACGAATCTTCCTTTGAAAAATGCGATGTAAAATATGGAAGCGTAATAATTAACGAATTGTAACAAATATATCTTTAGAGTTAAAGAATCATCGAATTCAGTCTGGGTTCTGAGTAACTCATATTCTGTTAAGTACTCTGCTAAGTACGTGTAAGCCTGAAACAATAAGTAAAAGTGAGATGCGACAACAATCCTCTCAAAATATAAAGCGTTTCTAAGTAACGTCATCATCCCGCGCCATGTTATCTTAAACAGCTGATCACGGAACACCTTCAGGAATGGAACCTAATTGTAGATGACTTGATCTGCAGGTTGAATGATCAAGGCATATGGACGCAGGGCTTTGCGGACGACGACATAGTGATTGTCACCAATGGGAAATTCCCAGAGGTAGTTACGAATATCCTACAAGAAGCACAAATAATAGTGGAGGAATGGTGCCTTAAAGAGGACCTTTTAGGTGATCCAAAAAAACCAAACTGGTTGCTTTTACGAATAGAAGAGTAGAGTACTGATGTTTGAAGAAGAACTACAAATATCCAAAGAAGTTAAATATATGGGAGTGACCCTTGATTCCAAACTGAATTGGAAGGCACACCTGGAAAAAATTACTACCAGGGCGACTAGGCTTTTGTGGAAATGCAGAAGAGTTATGTGCAAATCCTGGAAAATACGACTTGAGGTGGTTCACTGGCTTTACACAACTATGATAATGCCAACGATCACTTATGGAACAATAGTCTGGTGGAGGAGGACAGAAGTGTCCCCTGCAGTTAATATATTTACTGCAATCCAAAGACAAGCCCTTCTTGGTATTACCGGGGCAATAAACAGCACGGGGACGGCATCAAATGGAAGCCCTTATTGGACTTCCTCCTTTGGAACTTTTTGTAAGGGCGGAGGTACTAATGGCAATTCTTAGGCTGAAATCGGGAGGCTTATGGTCCCCGTACAATGTTCAAGAAGGACACACTGGTAAAACTGGGACAATACTAGGTGAACCCATATTTCACATGAGTTTTGATAGTATGACATGACATCCGAGAATATATTCACTGAGCAAGTGAACAACATCATCCCTTCTAGGGAACAGGTGATGCACCCAGGTAATTATGGAGGAATCATCTGGTTCACCGATGGTTCCAACACAAACCACGACACTGGTGCTGGTAAAAGGACCTAGAAAGAGAATGTTCTTTAGCCTTGTTCGATACACGATTAATGTGTTTCAAGCAGAGACGATTGCCGCTATAGCCCGTATTGATGAAAACATCAGAAGAGGATATACCGGACAAAAAATTAAAATATTCACTTACAGCCAAGTCAACATTTTGACATTTACTGCATTTATATGTTAATGATAAAATGAATATGGTTGTAAATAGTAAAGTATAGATGGAATGTCAACCTAGATGACAGTTGTTGTCAATAATATTCAAGTTCTACAGCTGCTAAGTAAACGGAATACGACTACTTTCATTTTTATTTGACCACACTATCTATATATAAATTTATATTTACTTTCACTTACGTAATTAAATATCACAATGAAAACTAAATTAATGCATGCGGCAGTACAAGTAGTAAACAACATGGCCGAGCTGTTGTCTACAACAACGGAAGAGGACGGATTGAATGCTTTCAAAGATACCAAAACGGACATTCGGTATAGCACGACCGCCATAACTGTTGCTAGAGCTAAAGTAATCTATGAAAATAAAAAATAAATTAATACTGAATTTTCATAAAATTAGTTGAGATTTTACTGACCAGAAGAAGCACAACCGAAAAACTGAGTATAGTCATTGGAACTCGTAATTTCCAAAAAGGCACGAGAGGTTCCATTGTATTGGTAACTACGTTAACTTGTTTTTTCGTTACATGGGCCAAACGTGCTAGATATTGCGGTCTGGGATGTTCCTCTTGTATGTCGAAACCAGTTACGTCCCATCTGTGAGTTATTTCCGCTGAATATCGTTTCCACATTTCCAAAAATAAAGTAGCTATAATATATTGAAAAATAATCCACACCAAACACCTTGTAATGACAATCAAACTTACCCCAAACAGACATAAATATTGCAAAAAATACAGTTGTAGGATTGTCAAAAAGGTATGTAATTCTAGCGTGTACGCATGACTCGGATATGTTCCAATAATCACACCAAACATCGCAAAGTGGACACATTTTCTCTTTGATTTTTTCTTTGCAAATATCCTCGCTAAGTAAAAAAAATACAGATAATTTTTTATTGGATTTAAAAAAATGTACATTTAAAAAAATGTACTTACCTGGGTACGTTATAATATAAAGTAGCACAAGAGTATATAAAACATATTAGACCGACTAGAGCTGCCGGGATCAACATGTGAGTGTAAAATCCCAACCAGGCAAAGTAGAAACCAATTTTTACACCAAAATATTCTTTTACATAATCTAGAGGTTGGTACTTGTACCATTTTTTCAAGGAACCCCATTCTATGTATAGTAAATGTCTTGTCGACCCTGGACGCCTTAATTCGCCCTACAAAAAATATCTTAAGATACAAAATAAGATTTTTCAAGACAATGTCAAACATATACTTTCAGAAGACAGGATACGTTAAATCCTGAAGAATACAAAAGACAACCAGAGAAGAAGCTGTTCCCGAAGGAAATTTTTCCTTTCTTTTGTATATATCGCAAATGTTAAATGTACCATGTGTCAATGATCGTTCATGAGATACAATAATTTCAATTAAAAAAAAAAACAACTTACATCGTGTAATGGATATGCCGCAGCATAAGTCTTGTCATTTAACAACCTTTCTATTCCGAATGCGAAGTCGTTATTGTTATCACTGTATCTTTTTCTATCTAAAATAAACTGTACTATTCTTGATCTTATTGCTGGCGTAAAGAAACACGGCGAATCAACATCGAATCTACAAAAAATAAGAGTAAAGATTATGCAATAGGCTATTTATTTTTCGAAATATTTTCCACAAAGATCAATACACATTTGACATAGAAAACATCAACAAAAGGAATAATAAATTTTTAATTTGGCTGACGTCATCACTTGAAAGTTATTCGCCCTGTATGAATATGAATTTTGAATAAATTGAATTCATGCGATACTATATACTAAAGAAAAGGTTAGGTAAGTATTTCCCCTCAATAAATCTCATATTTTTCCATTCCGAGCTAGATTGACCAGTGGGAACCACAAAAAGACTCTTGCAAGTCGCATAGACCCGCTCACCATAAACCTAGATTGAATTTTAGCAAAGTTAGTGGTAATTTACTTACAAGTATTCCTTATCTCTACTATAAATGGCAGTGAAACGATGTCCTTTGTTTGGAAAAGTACCTTCGTCAATAAAAACATAGGAAATTAATTTATCCCAATGACTACTGATACCATCTATAAGAAAATTAGTTTGTCTTGATATTTGTCGAAACGCTGGTATCTAAAAAATCCGTTTCGTAAATAAAGTTTAAATTGGCATTTAAGGAATTCAGACACACCCAAATCAAAAAGTATCAAACATAAAAAAAACCGATAAAATAAAATTATAAAGTACCTTTTGACCGATACTAGAAAAAACGTTATATTTTTCATATTCCTCAGGTTCCTTACTTAATTCCTAAACAAAAATATATCCCTAATTAAAAAGAAATGAACAAGAAAAAAATAATAAAAGGCTGTTGCAAACATGTACAAATATAACTTTGAGAAGAAATAATACAAAATTAGATACTCAGTCAAATTTTGCCTATTGCTTAGATAGACTCTAGTTAATAACTTACTTCTTTCATGGGCATTCTTAGTTTCAATATCTCACTGTATCGTCTTAAAACTTCATGTTCAACGTGAATCTAAAATAAAAAATTCCAACTGTACACTGTAGATGAGGAATTTCTACTGTCAAATGCACAATAAACTCAATAGTAACAAACCTTTACAAAATTCAAACCATTAGGTTCTTGTTTACCATATTCCAATATTAACCCTTCTCTTTTCAAGTTTCTTTCGAAAGTTTTTCTTTTATCATAAGCATCTTCCGTTACGGCATGATGATTAAAAGCATCCCACACTAACACGTAATCTACAGATCTAATTCCGTCTTCGAAAAAAATTTTTGGTGTAGCGCATTTTACCGCATCGCAGTGTTGACTAGTTTTGTTACATGAACAATCACAGGTATTCTTATTGATTGTCTCTGAGATATGGTTTATGGGAGTCTCTTCCATCAAGTCTTGGATTGTTTCGGATTGCTCAATAAAATCCCTACGAGAAAATTTCAGATCAGATTGATCAACTGAAAACGATAATTTAGCTATACTGGTTGAGAAATTGTAAATATAACTTGGAAGAAGTTCTCAATCTACTTAGTAGTTGTAGTTTTACTTTTTGTTGGAGGCAGATAACTCAAGAAATTAAATACATACTAACATTTAAGACTTAAAAAAAAAACACTCAATTGGAAGTCATCGAAGGGAAAACACTAATAAAGTGAGAACGCAAAAAATGTCGTGCCGAAATAGGGTCAACTTATATAGTATTGCATGATTAACGAACATTTTATAGTAAAAATTACGTGAATGCATATCAAGTTAACCTAAAATCGATAATTTTTAATTAATATGAGTGAACCACTTTAATTTGTAGTTTTTTTGAATAAATTGGTTTTTACGCACGGTATATTTAATACAAATGATTTTAAATTAGTTTAATTCCGGAAAATTAATTCCGAAATAGTTTATTTTAAATATATAACTAGAACAAAATGTCATAAGTGAATGAAATACAGATTTAGCATCATGTTTTACTGAGGAAAAAGCAGAGTAAGCAAGGAATAAGTAAATAAGTAGCATAAAGTACAGAAAGGAAGGAGCAAAATAGACTAACACATGTTACTGTCCTAGATGGCAGTACACGGATGTAGGATAACAGCATTGCCAATTTTCATAATATTGTTGATCTTTCGAGTAATCATTTAACGATTAACTTTGTTAATGTAATTTTTGGAAATTTCAATATTAATTGCTGTATCTATAAGTAGGTAATTTAAAGCATCTAATAGTAAATGTATAAAATAAAAACCTTTCTGTATCCATTTCATCTTCTAAATTTTCCCCACTGTGGTATCTACTTGCTACAGACATAGCATCAAAATCACTTTGAGATTCATCATTGCTTTCACCCTCGTAAACATTATTTTTATATACAACTGGAGCAAACTTTTCTAAATTAATAATTTCATTAGTAATATCTTTAGGAAGATGATTGGTGTCTCCGATACTATTTTCATGGTTTACAGAAAGTGGTTTTTTTTTAAAGAAGACAACTTTGGAAGCTGAAGGTCTTTGGAGAAGTGGCGTATTGCCATCGGAACATATATGTGGACTAGAAACAGAATTTGAAGACATACTGGAACAAAAATAAACATCAAATTCTGATTTGAGTTCCATCACTTCTGAGTCATCGATGCTTTACATGATAAGTATTAGGTGTATATTTATTTATATTTAGTTAATAAAATGTAATAACTTAAAAATTCTGTAATGATTTTGTTTAATTGTTATAAATTTCTGATAATTAAATTGTCTGTAATAATTATTTGAAGGTTTTTGATAGTGATCAAGTTTTTTTTGTTAAATCATATTTCTGAATAAATATTATAGAATTATCCAAGGTCAAACAGCAAAAAAACATTTCTTAACAAGTTGTTAATGGTATCAACAAATTTTTATTAAATAATTATTATAAACGAAGATAAATATGATCATGAATTTGTGCATAATACAAGAGTAAATTGTTTACAATGATATGACTACATGACTCATTACAATAACAAATAATTATCACCTTCTTGAGGTTTTCTTAGAAATGGGGAAAATCATAAATCCATTTTTAGAACTTCAAACATCTTAAAAATAGGTAAATTGAATAACATTCAAATTTGAATTTTTTTCCAGTGCAAAATAATTATAGAAGTAAAAAAACAACTTACGTTAACATACACTGTTTTATAAATAATTTGAATTAAACTAAAGTAACATGTTTAACTTATTCATTGAATTTAAAAAAATTAATTTTACTTAAATTTCTAACCAAAAGCACTGTCAAGATGACAGTGCAAAGTGCAAGTGCCGACTGGTTATTTGACCTACAGTACAAATGGTTAGAGCTATTCTTCTTTACCAATTTGCTGCACTATTTGAACTATTTTATAGTGGCTGTAAAAACTGTTAAAGAAATCTGTAAAAAACAGTAGAAGATAGAATAATTATTGACGTAGAGATGGCAGCACGTAGTTGAAATGTTGTGAATTGGATAAAGATTTTTGTTATCTATTGTTATTCTATCAAGACAGGTTTCACTAGGTGGTACTAAGTACTATCGCAGAAATAAACCCAATCAGACAGAAGAGAGACCTTCGTTATTATCTTCTGTATGCTACTATTGTTACTTGAGGTATATTCATTATTTTTTGGGATATAAAGAATAATTTTGCAATTACCTGAACTTATATAGAACTCCTTATCTTTGCATAAGTTGCATAAACACATTTATATTTTTATCTAACTGTTACTGCATGTCCCAATTTCCTTAAGGTTATTAAACCTTCGAGAGACTTTCGAAAAATCAATAAAACTAATCGGGAAAAAAAAACATAATTTATAGTACCCGTATGGAAAATAAAAATAATCTTCCGATAAACGTTTTAGAAACTGTTTTAAATTCTGGAAGTAAAACACAATAACATTTAAATAATAGCATGCATTTACCTAATTAACTTTATTTATTTATGAAGACCTTCATATATAGGTGTTGACTAACTTATGATATTTTCTATCGCAACCATTTTTAAACATTGTATTTTTATTTCTAAATAGAACTATGGAGCAGTGTTATATAAGATGATTAAATTAGAACTCATGTTCACCAGTGGAGTATCCGCAGAGATAAAGGGCGAGATTTATTTTTAAATTTTGTTGACTTTGTAAGTATATGAATGTCAAAATGTCAAGTGGGAGTACCGTAAATCACCATCAGCAGCGTTGTTGATTGCTAAAATAGATCATAACCTGATTGATTGATTAGTTCGGCACCACCAGTCAGAGGCTTAGAGACCTCGGAACCTCAGCTTTTAGACTTTTTGTGCTCCTGGTTTATACCGTTTATGTGACCAGTAGCCCTTATAAGGCTCATCAGTCTTTTCACTAGGCCCTTCTTGGAGAAATCCTCTCTTGAGCGCTCTAGTTTGTTCCAACTGGCATGTATGAACCGTTTTGGAATTGTATCTAGTACCTACTATATAGTCTCCAACAAGACAGTGCTTCACATTCGAAGTTAATGTGTGAGGCGGTTTCCTCCTTTTCAATGCACCACCGACAAATGGGTTCATCCCTCTATATATGTCAATTGTATGCATATTTTTCCTTGGGGCCACTCAGAATTAGCAAAATTGACACTTTTTTGGAGTGGGGGCAACAGTTGCTTTTTGTTAATTCTGAGTGGCTCGATTTCGATGATTTCCTTATGGAGATTTCCATGTTAGTGCCTCCGCCATGGTCCAGAACCGGTGCTGCCCCTTTACTAACGACGAATGATCCTTCACCTTCACAATGCAAGTTTTCACACATCTCGAAAAACAAATTGAGTTCTTAAAGCAAGAAAACATCGAATTTTTGGACCATCCTCCTTACAGTCCCGACCTAAGTCCCGAAGACTTTTTTACTTTTCCACAAATTTAGACTGAACTGCTTGACCCCATAAGAAGCAGTCAACGCCTTCAAAAACTTTATTTTGAATGTACCGACAACCCTCGTATTGACGTAGTGGCACTTTTTATCAGACGCCACCATCGGTAGTTATAATAGTAAAGATTTGTTTTGTTCCAAGATGTTGACTATAAATATCTCCGACGAGATGCGCTATAGAAGACGTTGAATAAAAGAAACGTTGAAGAATGTTGCTAGCCTAGAGACCTAAAAGTCTAGTCCATGTCTCGGAAGCTTGGTACTACCATCATATTTTGTGTCGCGTGCTCGGCGAATCACAAATTAATAATCCGAATAAAAAGTTAAACAATTAAGAGTTAACTAGATGAATTCATGTGGGTAGTACTTATATAGGTATACTCGAGGCGGTACCGTGGAAGATCGAGAAATCTTAGATGATATGTTTTGGAAGCGTTAAAATTCCGTTAGTATGTTAAGTACCTATAAAAAGTGTTGAAATTAAGTATAAATAAAGTAAATTGTAAATAATCTAATATCGGCCTAAGACTTCTAAATATTGTTGACAATTTTTTAAGGACTATTCACATTTTTGATAAAAATGAGTGCATTTTCTAGGAACCTTTTTTTTTGGTGGAAGGAATCTTCAGAAGACCTAGGGAAGGTGTCCCTAGTTGCGGATTCGGTCGAGGTGTTGCGTCCTCTCCAGGGAGAGTCACTCCACCTCTTCGCCTATACCCCCGGAATCGCTGTGGAGGCATATCATCAGGGATAAAGGGTCGTTGATTTCTCATTTCCCCCCGTTGGCATTGCTTAGGTATAGAATCTCCGCTCAAGAATTGAGTTAGCAACCTAAAAAATAAATTTCAACCACTCCCCTGGTATATACTAATTAATACATTCAATTTTTCCATCCCTGTCAATTTAGCAAATCATACAACAACGTGTATCGCATCCCTTTTTAAAAGGGTGGTGGCAGTTCAGTCAATATTCAACCCTTCATTAAGGGATAAATGCCAAATAACAAGGGTTAAATTACACCATTGTGTCTGGCACTTAAAGTTAAGCTCTTTCCGTTATGGGAAAAGGTTTCTGTTACTCGAAATTTTGTTTGAACAGAGATTTAAATGAAATATCTCTAATTACTTTAACGGACGAATCAATTTGTTGATATCATTGTAATATCTATAAAAGTTGTTCATAAAAAGCTTGATTTATGTCATAAAAGTCAGAGAATGGTTTACAATGGAGAGCCTTGGTCCAAGTCACTAAACCAAAAATTTCGAAAATTTTCTATGTGATCTATTCATTCATTCGTTTGGGTTGTGCTTAACAGCCCAGTTACTTGAACTGAATCTTTGTACCATATTCCAAGTTATCCACTTCCATTCCAGAAGCTTCGTATCTTCTATAAATGCCACTAGTTTGACTTAAAGGATTTTCAGTAATTGTAATGGTTGTCTGAGTCCTTGTAAGTTCTCGCCAAAGCAGAGTATGTGAGTAGGTGTTTCAT
This sequence comes from Lochmaea crataegi, assembly GCA_947563755.1. NCBI lineage: Eukaryota > Metazoa > Arthropoda > Insecta > Coleoptera > Chrysomelidae > Lochmaea > Lochmaea crataegi. The sequence goes on along the minus strand of OX387429.1, from coordinate 4,228,597 downwards.
CATCAAGTTCACATTTTCTGCACATAGGTTCACTAACTTTGTGCAGATGTTTCCTCAAGGTGCAGTGTCCAGTCACCAGGTCGGTAACTGTCTTCAAATGTCTCTTACCCAGTTTCTTTAGCTTGGTTGAGAGTTCCTTGTCTACCTTGTTCAGTAAACTCTTTGTATGGAGGAGCTCCATTTGAGTTGGTGTTCCCTATCTATCCAGTTCCGGATTTCCCCTCTTATGCAATCTTTTGTGATTCCACAAAACGGTTCCGGACCTATGAAGTCTCCTTTAGAGCCTTCTTTAGCTAACTGGTCCGCCATTTCATTACCTAAAATCCCCTCATGTGCCAGCACTCATATTAGAGACACTTTTGTTGTCTCTGGCCAGTCTGCGTGATCTAGTGTATGTTAAAATAAATTTGTATGTATTGCAATTCTTGAAGAAGTCACTCCAATTCCAATTAATGAATACAGATTGATCGATAAAAATGTATAGCAGTCTTTCGGATTTAATGAATGAACTCCCTCGAGACTGACGACGACGACGGAACATCGTAAATTAATCAAAAAGAAATTTAAAATCAGAAAAAAAGTCGGTAATTTTTTACTTAGTTTACGAGGAGAAAATCAAAGTTTATAAGCAACAAAACAATTTGACATAATTTCGATAAGAGGCAAGAGCAAAGGCAAGAATAAAATTAAAATGCTCTGCACGTTCCGTTTCAATATCCATGGGTCTACTAGGCCCAAAACCATTAGTGCTAGGAGGAACGATGATTCCATTTGCTAAAGAAGCAAAGTACATTTTATGGAACACCTTCAGAAGACAAGAACTGCCCTACAGAGGGTTGGCTGATAAGTTGTGTACTGGATAAAGACATTGCCAGACTGTTAAGTAGAACACAAATGCTTGCTTACTTGTATATTACGGGAGCCATAAAAATCACTTCCAAAATTGCGATGTAGGTCCAGCTGGATCTACCACTGCTTCACATTTTTATACAAACGACTATCGAGGAGCTAAATATGGATGACTTAATTCAACAACAGATATACCTTTAATAAATAATACACTGGGTAGGGAAGACTGGAAGAAAGGTGTACCAACACAGGTTGGGGTTATCTGACAGGAAACAACATACCGTTCAGTAGTCATGTTCACAGACTGCCAAGCTGTACTAAAGGCACTCGATTCCATAGATGACAATTCTAAGCAACTATGGGATTGCCATTGAAAGGTCACGGCAGTCTGGGTACCAAGACACGAGGGTTTTAAGGGCAACGAAAAGGCGGATGAAATGGCCAGACAAGGCTCATACATGCCATGCCATGACAGAACCTTTTTGCGGCGTCTTAAAATCAACAATAAACATGGTGGTGGCAAAGAATGGTGAGAAATCCTACTAGGACAGAATCAGACGAAACAGTTCATTAGAGGACATCGCCAAAGTGTACGATAGTGCAAAGATAGGAAAACTATTAGACTTACTAGGCGCGCAAAGTTACTGGGGTTAACAGACGAAGCCATGTGTAGATTCTGACACCTAAAGGAGGTACCTGCAAGACACATACTATGCTAGGGCGACTGTGGTCTCTTGTACCTTCTAGACAGCGAGAAGCCACCACATGAATGGTTTATTCTCTAGACTAATTGGCTACATGAAAAGAGACGGACTGGAGAATATACTCTGGATGCAGAGGACCAGAATGGACCTGATAAGGTTGCAGTGAAATAGGCCAATTAGTCGCCTCGTCAAATCTTATCTTTATTCCCTCGTATATAGTTCAATACAAAAAATATTATTGTTTTAATATTAATATAGTTTACAACAGGTTGTAGGTACCTATATATTTTAATTAATGAGTCAGTTTTTTTTTCAAAATAAATCTCCAGCATCCTGTTACGTTGACTCGAAATCAACGGTTTGGTCAGCTAATGATTTATTTTTTTGTATAAACTGTATAATCGACAATCGAAGCTAATTGTAAGACCAGTACACGTAAAATGGATTTTTTTTTGTCGTTCGGGGCTAGAAAACTCGTCTCTCGAAGTTATTTCGATTGAAATAATAATAATTAGTGGATTTGGTCATTTAAATTTCACACTGAGATGAGCAATTTTATCTACGGTTACGTTTTAATTTATTAAACGTAATTCTTTAACTTTTTGCATGTATATTAATTTGTGATTATCCTTCAGATTTATCTGTAATGTAACTTAATATTGTCGATCAGTGCACATTTCATTAAGTGGAAAATTGCGATTAAATGTAATAAAAGTGCGAAGCCCGCTCCGATTATGCCATAATGACACAAGACGAAGTGGTATGGACAATTTATTAGAACAAAACATTGAGAAACCTGCTTTTTGCATTATTATTATTATTTTCTTTTTCCTCAATAATAAAATTTTATGGATTCCTCTTAAGTTTACTTTAATAGCGTAGTTCGGTATCCAGACTTCGAATAATCGAGTGTCATTTGAGTACTTTGACGTTTCACGTGAAGTTTTTAATTAAACGTCAGTGAATGTCAAAGTTGTTTGTTATATTTTCCTATTTTTTGGTTTATTCGGTAGGCGAAAAACAGTTGTGTGCCACACATACAGGAAACGCTTTAGCACCCCTTAACTATCAACTGCCCTCGCCTCGCTAAGCTCGCTCTAATAGTCTCGGGCTGCTAATGCTCATTTTCTGCCCTAGTGACAAAATATACTATATATTTCAGGCTGAAAATTTGCACGTATGGAAATCGTCAGATGCTTAGATCGCTGCCAAAGGGGTGCCAGAAGCATTCAACAAATTGCAATCTTTTTTTCCTATTCATTCATTCGTTTGAACGAGATCTTCGTACAATTTCCAATTTTTTCAACTTCCATTCCAGAAACTTCGTGTTGAGAGTTCCTTGTATGAAGGTGACCATCTGTCAACCGCCATTTGAATTGGTGTTTTTTGTCTAGCCAGTTCCGGAATTTCCCTCTTTCGCAATCCTTTGTGATTCCACAAACGGGTTCCGGATTTATGAACTCGTCTTTATAACATTCTTCAGCTAACTGGACCTCCAATTTATTACCTACAAGGTCCGTTTATACCAGTCCCACTGTCATGGTTTGTCTTAGAACCATTGGTGAATCAGATCATGTCTCCAGGATTACTTGGGTGCATCACTTGTTCTCTAGATGCCCTCAAAATTGTAATAGTTTTTTTCTATTCATTCATTCGTTTGAATGAGATCTTCGTACAATTTCCAATTTTTTCAACTTCCATTCCAGAAGCTTCGTGTCCTCTTTATATGCCACTAGTTTGACAGGAAGAACTTTGGTTGTATTATTTCCTCTCCAACGTGCTTCTGCCCGAGTCCTTATCAGAAGCAGAGTCATAGGTTCAGACTTTTCCCATTTTGTGCAGGTCTCTTACCCAGTTCCAATAGCCTGGTTGAGAGTTCCTTGTATGAAGGTGACCATCTGTCAACCGCCATTTGAATTGGTGTTTTTTGTCTAGCCAGTTCCGGAATTTCCCTCTTTCGCAATCCTTTGTGATTCCACAAACGGGTTCCGGATTTATGAACTCGTCTTTATAACATTCTTCAGCTAACTGGACCTCCAATTTATTACCTACAAGGTCCGTTTATACCAGTCCCACTGTCATGGTTTGTCTTAGAACCATTGGTGAATCAGATCATGTCTCCAGGATTACTTGGGTGCATCACTTGTTCTTTAGATGCCCTCAAAATTGTAATAGTTTTTTTCTATTCATTCATTCGTTTGAATGAGATCTTCGTACAATTTCCAATTTTTTCTACTTCCATTCCAGAAGCTTCGTGTCCTCTTTATATGCCACTAGTTTGACTGGAAGAACTTTGGTTGTATTATTTCCTCTCCAACGTGCTTCTGTCCGAGTCCTTATCAGAAGCAGAGTCATAGGTTCAGACTTTTCCCATTTTGTGCAGGTCTCTTACCCAGTTCCAATAGCCTGGATGAGAGTTCCTAGTCTACCTTGTTCAGTAAACTCTTTGTATGAAGGTGACCATCTGTCAACCGCCATTTGAATTAGTGTTTTTTGTCTAACCAGTCCTGGAATTTCCTTCTTACGCGCTCCATTGTGATTCCACAAACGGATTCCGGATCTATGAACTCTCCTTTATAACCTTCTTCAGCTAACTGGACCTCCAATTTATTACCTACAAGGTCCGTTCATACCAACCTCAGTGCCATGGTTTGTTTTAGAACCATCGGTGAACCAGATGATGTCTCCAGGATTACTTGTTCTCTAGATGGGATGATGATACTCATTCGCTCATTGAGTATGTTCTCTTGAGTGAAGAAGTAGAGCTTCCCCGAGAGAATCTGGCTCCAGGTGTCCATGTTATTCAAACCCATTTGAAATATGAGTACATGTAGTATTATCCTAGTACAACAGAGACTATTTTAAGCAGTGGTCCTTCCTAAACTGATAGCGATAAATTTGACCCATTATTCAAAATTACGTTAATTCATGAACCCTTATATTTTTCATAATCCAATTTCTTAATTTAGACATTAATCATGATAAAAAGATCACTTTCAATTTCAAAACCGGAATGAGGTACTTATTTCGAACGCAGATGTTACTAACCTCTTGCTGCCGGATTTCGATATCAAAAATAAAATAAAAAAATCACAACAGCTGACCTGATTGCCTTGACCCTGACCATGGCAAATATATTAAAACTTGAGGTAGTCCTTAGCTGGTCACAATAAAAATATAGATGCACGTCACGCAACGAAAGGAAAGGTAAGAAGGAACGGGTAATGAGGTAGAAGACAGGGTTTGTTATAATACTGAATTTCCAAGTAGTTAGAAGATTGAAGTCTGATCTAAGTATAGTTAAGTTCAAAACGTATTATTGGCTTCCACTGTCATAAATAACCTGACCACTTAAGCATCGTTATGTAGGCCCGATAATCTTAAAAAACATAACCTAAATTAACTTAAACTTGTTCCTAAGATCCCAGACTCAATTTTGCACTGATGGTGGCTAGGGTCGAATTCCACAAAACTACTCGAAAGAGGGATTATCGTATCATTACCAAGTGGGACTAGAAGCTCTCGTAATTTACCGAGAAGGGCAAGGAAAATGATTGAAATTTATCGAAAAGGGCAAGGAAAATGGTTGAAGAAGGTATACAGTGTTGAAAAAATGGCCCCTTAAGTAATAAGCTCTCGTAAAAACTGGCCTTTAGCTGTTAGCCATATTCAAATCCTCCCGCGACCTTTTGCGGAACTCGATCCATTGTTTATCCTCAGGGCGACTGTCATTAATGTAAACTTGTCAGTTGGTGGATAAACTATGTTTTTTGGTTCTATACAATCCCTTCAATTCTCCTTACTTCAAAAAACCGATGAATTACTGTTTCCTATTATATTTAAGCAAGTAGCTTGAGTTTTAATGTTAGATTCCACAAAGTAAGGGTCCAAACAGTAAATTCAGCTTGAGTTTTGGTTATCATATTTCTCGAGTTAAAAATTGACGTGGCTGCTGCCAAGAAACATAAATTTCGCAACACAACAACGTTCAATGACGATTCCACAATGTAAAGCTCGATGCATAAATTCTGACGATAATTCATTTCGAAGTTTTGTTAATATTCAGTATACAATGTAAAACTACCTGCGGAATCAGTTTAGAAATTATTATAGACATAATTATCATATATATAGGAGAGCCATGAAGAAAATAAAGCACATGAACGTTTGAAACGACTCGGTCATGTATGAGTTCTAGTTGAACTAGATTGCTCAACAATTGAAGTGGATAATTATAACTTTTGCAAATATTTCATTCCACGCAAATACCGTTTTTTCTTTCAAATATTTACAAAGAAAATTCAGAAATTTTTATTGAGCAGTGTAAATAGCAATTGATTATTTATCATCTTATAGTGGACAAACTGGATAATGCGACAGACTGCTTTGTATTATTTTCGTAGAATATTGCCAATTAAATTTAACTTAATATTAATAATTATTTTTATAATTCTTAGTTTCAAACTTTTTTAATGTCTACGTATACCAAATATGGTATGATAATTATTATTCGATGCTTTTACATATTCTTGGCTCATGCTTGTATGGATTTTTTTCGATGTTTTCATTAAGGATACCAGATTTACATTTCAAAGACGACTTTTTTAAAAAATTTATCACTAATTGGCACCTATAAGAAATTGATCGGTACTTATCGATTGCGACTGACTTCCCAACGAAAAATCATTTATTTTAAGTATAAAAAAACCAGTTACACTCATTAGAATATTGAAAATGATCATTTCTGGTTATTTTTTCATACCTCGATATTGTCAATTAAAAACCTACACTTGAAAAAGTGAAGCCTACTTTTGGATAAAAATAAACATATTCAAACATCCCGCCAACTCTCAATTTCAATCTAAACGCTACCAACATTGAATAATTGTAGCTGCTGCTATATAAACATTTCCCATAGTAGATCCTTAACACTCTTTTGTCATACCCGCAGAGTTTAAATCTCTCAATTAAAATTTAAAGATCAACTCAAAGAGATATCTTCAACACCATCAAGTTAACATTTTAGACATTTAGTATTTTTAATCTGGCGATCTTAAAGTGTCGGAAGTTAATGGAGCAGCTATAAATCAAATTTTTGTTCATGATCAGTGTCATGAAAGTAATTACCAGCATTTTACGTCTAACAGTTGATCGCTGATATGCTGCAATTAGTACCTACCTAAGGCCATGATGAATATAAAATTTACATATATTACGATCAATGGCTGGTTCGAATCCAAATATGGGCAGTGAATATAAGTATGAGTTTAGTTCCACATTGCAAAGTATGTATTGGCAAATATATAGGTACATTTACGCCCTCTAAACTAATCAAACTAATGGTTTAATCATAGAATAAAGTTAGTCTTAAGTTACTCCATGTTTATTAAAAAATAGTGCCTGCAGTCCCTCCGCGCGGAAGAAGTTATACTTCGTAATGTGGAAATGAAAATAGGAAAGGGTAGAAATTGATTTTTAGTGAAATCATATTGTTTATTTAAGACAAACTTTATTTACATTGCTTACAATTCACAATTGATCGTCGCTGCATAGCAAGAATACCATGTGCTTGGGACCTACCGACTCACTCTCTTTCTCTCTCCTACTTTCCACCTTTGTAAATATATCTTTCTCTCTTTAACGTCTAAGGCGACCTTGTTGGAAGTCGCATTAGAAGTATCCCTTGAAAAGAATACTTACACTGCCATCTGTCATTGAATGCCGAAGGTTTTGGTCATATGAAGAAAATTTCATAAAAGGAATTTTTTAGTTAATTAAATTTTAAAAGTTACCTTATTTAAGAAAAAAGTTTACTTACACTATCTTTTTTGACGAATGCCGAAGATTTCGGTCATTTGAAGGAAATTTCAAAATTGCAGCTTCTGAATAAATTACTTTTTAAAAGGAATACTTACACTGCCATCTGTCATTGAATGCCGAAGGTTTTGGTCATATGAAGAAAATTCCAAAAAAGGAATTTTTTAGTGAATTAAATTTTAAAAGTTACCTTATTTAAGAAAAAAAGTTTACTTACACTATCTTTTTTTGATGAATGCCGAAGATTTTGGTCATTTGAAGGAAATTTCAAAATTGCAGCTTCTGAATAAATTACTTTTTAAAAGGAATACTTACACTGCCATCTGTTATTGAATGCCGAAGGTTTTGGTCATATGAAGAAAATTCCAAAAAAGGAATTTTTTACTGAATTAAATTTTAAAAGTTACCTTATTTAAGAAAAAAACTTTACTTACACTATCTTTTTTGATGAATGCCGAAGATTTTGGTAATTTGAAGGAAATTTCAAAATTGCAGCTTCTGAATAAATTACCTTTTAAAAGGAATACTTATACTGCCATCTGTCATTGAATGCCGAAGGTTTTGGTCATATGAAGAAAATTCCAAAAAAGGAATTTTTTAGTGAATTAAATTTTAAAAGTTACCTTATTTAAGAAAAAAACTTTACTTACACTATCTTTTTTTGATGAATGCCGAAGATTTTGGTCATTTGAAGGAAATTTCAAAATTGCAGCTTCTGAATAAATTACTTTTTAAAAGGAATACTTATACTGCCATCTGTCATTGAATGCCGAAGGTTTTGGTCATATGAAGAAAATTCCAAAAAAGGAATTTTTTAGTGAATTAAATTTTAAAAGTTACCTTATTTAAGAAAAAAAGTTTACTTACACTATCTTTTTTTGATGAATGCCGAAGATTTTGGTCATTTGAAGGAAATTTCAAAATTGCAGCTTCTGAATAAATTACTTTTTAAAAGGAATACTTACACTGCCATCTGTTATTGAATGCCGAAGGTTTTGGTCATATGAAGAAAATTCCAAAAAAGGAATTTTTTACTGAATTAAATTTTAAAAGTTACCTTATTTAAGAAAAAAATTTTACTTACACTATCTTTTTTGATGAATGCCGAAGATTTTGGTAATTTGAAGGAAATTTCAAAATTGCAGCTTCTGAATAAATAACCTTTTAAAAGGAATACTTATACTGCCATCTGTCATTGAATGCCGAAGGTTTTGGTCATATGAAGAAAATTCCAAAAAAGGAATTTTTTAGTGAATTAAATTTTAAAAGTTACCTTATTTAAGAAAAAAACTTTACTTACACTATCTTTTTTTGATGAATGCCGAAGATTTTGGTCATTTGAAGGAAATTTCAAAATTGCAGCTTCTGAATAAATTACTTTTTAAAAGGAATACTTATACTGCCATCTGTCATTGAATGCCGAAGGTTTTGGTTATATGAAGAAAATTCCAAAAAATGAATTTTTTAGTGAATTAAATTTTAAAAGTTACCTTATTTAAGAAAAAAACTTTACTTACACTATCTTTTTTTTGATAAATGCCGAAGATTTTGGTCATGTGCAGGAAATTTCAAAATTACAATCTCTTAATAAATTGCTTTTTAAAAAGAGTACTTACACTGCCATCTGTTATCGAATACGGAAGGACTCACTCTCTTTCTCTCTCCTACTTTCTACCTTTGTATATTTTTCTTTCTTGCGATAATCGTTTAACGCAACCTTGTTGGAAGTCGTATTAGAAGTATAACTTCAATAATAATTTAATCACCATCATTAATGTTCGTGAGATGTGCGACGGAATAAAGTCTTCAAGTGAAATAAAAGAAAGGATTAAAACTATACTACAAGAATTTATTAAAACTAATATTGTACACATGGAACGAGTTCTCTTCTCGGTGTCTTACATAATAATAATTTGTTTTGTTTTTCACTTGTATTCGACAATATCCGGCTCGAAGGACCATTCCTAAAAAGGAGAATATTTCCAATAAAAATGTCCGAACTCTCAGAACTTTATCCCCATTATTTATAATTTTAAATTAACACTGAAAATAGCCCTCCGCGCACCATTTTTAGGTTGCGCGCACGGCCTCGAAAGCGAGTACGACACTTAAAAAAATTCTTTTTAAGTACTTAAAGTTAATTGAAAAATCTGAAAAAATTATAGTATAATCTAAACACTTTAAAGAATTGATTTCCGTGTGAATTTTTCATAAAAACAAATTTTTCAATATGCTAGACGATTGTTAAACAACAAACATTTTTCAAACTTCCTTCATCGTTCTAAACTAAAAATTTTTTTTTCAAGTTAACAATAAATGACTGATTTGCGCCATTTTTTGCTAACTTACATTACTTATTATAAACAAAGTATTAACATTTTTAAAACTTTGATGACGCAATCTTGTTTTGTATCTATATAAGAAGAGCTCCACGAAGCGAAATAATTTTACGACAATTATTTGAAGATTTTTTTTAGTTTTGAACGATGAAGGAAGTTTGAAAAAAATGTGTGAATTAACAATCGTCTAGCATATTGAAAAATTTGTTTTCATGAAAAATTCCAACGGAAATCAATTCTTTAAAGTGTTTAGATTATACTATAATTTTTTTAGATTTTTCAATTAACTTTGAGTACTTAAAAAAAATGTTAATTAACGTACTCGCTTTCGAGGCCGTGCGCGCAACCTAATAATGGCGCGCGGAGGGCTATTTTCAGTGTTAAATTGAAATTATGAATAATGGAGATAGAGTTCTAAGAGTTGGAACTTTTTTTTACTAGATTTACTTCTCTTTAAGGATCTTTTTTTCAAATTTCGAAAATATTTATAATTTACGAACAATAAGCTACAAACCAAACACTATTTTTTTTGGTGTTTAATTGTTTATAACTTTTGGAATTTTTTATGGACTAATTTAATTATTTGGCACCATGATCTAGACATTATTCCGGATCGAATGAGCTAAACCACATAATTTTAATAACAGTATGTAGAATTAATACCATTTTAAGCTTATAGACTAGACTAAAAGGTAAAACATAGATATCCTGCTGTCTTGTACTATATGAATGATTGTCAGTTGAAAGTAATGATCGGTTTGCAAATTGTTAGTTACAAATCTGAAAGTCAATATATTAGAAATCCGAAAAAAAGTTTCACTTGCATGGTGGTTTCATAAAACCACACAATGCTTTTTTTAATGCCTAAGTAATCAAGACATAAGCAAAAGGCAATTGTACCTCTCTGTATCGAAAGGTAAATAAGTCTGGGTCTAAAGAATATTTCGAAAAAAAAAATCAGTTCTGACAACTTTTATAAATTGTTTTTTCATATTTATATTATTTATGATCTTGAACTCATCCAGTGTGCTATGTGCACACTTTAATATCTATATCATTAAAATATTCCTAAGAATCTTTGGAAAAAAATTGACAATAAATTTGCATTATAACTTAAGATGATTGTATTGTTGTCAATTCTCTGCTATATAACAATATCTAATAAAATACGATCAGCTTTAAATATTTTATTTATGACTTAACTACGGATCGATTGATTTATTCGCATTTAACAACATCACAATAATAGCGTAAGATACTTATCATTTATCAAACTATATGTCATCTACTTAATTAGATTTAAAAGGCTCTCCAGATTCAGTCGGCGCCGCAATTTGTGGAATAGGAATTGATAAAAAAATTAACTACCGGCACGCCACTGGTGGACGCTGCTACTGTTTATAGTCCATATACTTGGAAGCTTGGGTAATAAAATGTAATATTTCGATGAAAAAAAGTTTTAGACTGGAGATGGAATCCGTACCGATCCAGAGTAGGTTGAAAGTATAATTAAATTTGCAGCCCCAATAATTATCCGAGAAGAAGGTTTTTAGGAGTTGCATCCTGGTATAGGAGATGTGGCCGATGCTTTGTCCAGAATCCGCTACCAGTGACCAGAGACCGATCCACTGTATGCATTCTGTCTGACCGATATGATCGCCGAAGATTCATGGTACTAACACAAGAAGGAAGAAGTCCTGGAAGACCCAGAGAAGTTTCCGGACCACTCCATTAAAGAAGACCATCTATACCGTAATTTCTGGGATCAGCCAAAAAATTTGTAAAATGAAGTTTTTTCGATATGAGAAAACGATTAGCACAGTCAGTTTTTCTATTAAATCATTCTGTCGCATTCAAATAGTGGAGGAGAGTATAACTTGGAGGGATTTTAGCAATACAAATTAAAAATCTATCAATATCTTTTATAGCGTCAATTACAGTAATTGTCCAGTTTCTATTAACCATTCGCTATATTTTTTTTCGAAACAACTGATCAAATATTGATCTCCACCTGATTAGTGAACCGAAGAGAGACATAATGATCAGATTAATCAATTACAACAAAACAAACCTACAATAAAAAAAATCCCGCTTCGCCCATTTGCGATCGCAATTCTCATTGCAAGCGCTCATGCAAAATGAATCGTCGTTTTTTCCACGTTCGTTTTTTTTTATTAATCAGTCTCGCCAACCGTTAAACTAAATACCTCTCGTGCTTATAGGTAAGTACGTATCTATTAAAAAAAGAGAAAAATGTTATCACCTGTACCCACATGCGTTGGGCACACGCCTGCAAACGTTCCTATTATTACTTGTATTTCTAATGTGCTCGTTAGAAAGGTGCACAAGAGACCAACAAGAAGTACTCGCAGTACTTGCAGGTTGCGAAGGTAGATTCCGCATTAAGCAACTATACAGGGTTGTACGATAAAATCTTTATTACCGTTCTGGACAAATGCTCATTTATTTTCCACTTTAACCTCAAACATGGGATATTTGAACAATGAGAATTCTTCAATTTTTATTACAGAAATTAAGCAAATGCCCTATTCCAATGTTTAAACAACAAAGTTCAAAAATTCGGAGATTGTGTTTCAATAAATTACGAAAGAAGCTTCGTGTCTCCTATAAAGAAGGATTTTCAGTAACTGTAATGGTTGTATCAATTCCTCTCCAAAGTGCTTCCTTCTAAGTACTTGTAAGTTCTCGTAGAAGCAGAATAAGTGAGGTGCTTCATCACTTAGTTCACTTTATCTGCACACTGACTTTTCCCATTTTGTGCAGATGTTTCCTCAAGGTGCAGTGTCCAGTCACCAGATCGGTAACTGTCTTCAAATGTCTTTTACCCAGTTTCAATAGCCTGGTTGAGAGTTCCTTGTCTACCTTGTTCAGTAAACTCTTTGTATGGAGGTGCCTTTGTATCAACCTCCATTTGAGTTGGTGTTCCCTATCTAGCCACTTCCCGATTTCCCCTCTTTCCTCAAAACAGTTCCGGACCTATGAAGTCTCCTTTAGAGCCTTCTTTATCTATTCTGGTCCGCCATTTCATAACCTGCAATCCCTTCATGTGTCGGCATCCATATTACACTTTATTGTATCTTGCCAATCTAGACCTAGTTGTCGGATTACTGATAGCTTTAAGCTGGCTGTCAGTGAATAGTTTAATGTTATAAATTGAAGTGTCTGTGGGGGGTGGTTCATGGGAATTCAAAGCTCGATGGGGGGATCGAGGGGCAGTGCCTAGCCAAAAGCGTTATACCATAGAAGTTAAAAGCGTCTTCGACTACTCTTGCACGATGAGGTCGAGCATTATCGTCTAAACAGAAGCGAGTTAGTCCAATAGCAGCATAAAACAAACGTATAACATTGTTGATAATTTGTGGTATGTAAATCAAGCACCAACAAGTCTGTTTGCCCATCAAAAATTTGTTACTGGACTGTCTACTGATATAGTATAACTAGAGTCAGTGTAACGACAATAAAATAAAGCAATGTTGTCAGATATATTTTCTAGAATTGTTATGCTCGCTATACAAATGTTCTCCTCACTTCAGTAAACTGTTAGTTATTTATTTTCTTAGAAAGCGAGTTTGGAAACATTTAAAAATATATACATAAAACAAATTTATTAGTAAGCATTAAATTAAGTCGCTTAAAATTGCTGGAGAAAGAATAATTAATTAAAAACAACTTTATGAATGTTACTATATTTAAGAAAATTTTGAATAGCTGGCAACGTAGCAACATTGCATCGGAAAGCTAATAATCCAGTCTAGTATTCGCCATAATATAACCAAGTTTTAATGCGGCCCACTGTGACATAAAAAATTTTACGATTTCACGGAACATCTGGCCAGACCATCCAGAGGTGTGCGTGAATTGTGTTGTAATGAAATATTATTAATATAATATCTATTTGTTGGTTGAGTGAGTTTAGTTCTTAGTTGTAGAAAAGTATTATTAATATAATAAGAGACGTTGAGTGATTATTACAATATTTATTTGTTGGTAGACTTTAGAGTAAGTTTTGCAAATATAATGTATTAGTAATTTTGGCATTTTGGAGACCATTTGAAACGATAGTTCAAGATGATGTATCGCAGAAATCTAATAATTTGGCGCCACAGACAAATGACTTAGCAATAAATGATAGGGAAGAATTTCAAAACAAAGATTTACATGTTCAGTGTCAACGACAATTCACGAATTAACGAAAATCGGGTTTACAACGATTTATAAAGTAATTAAACTAGACATTCTTCAAAGCGAAAACGACCAAATCAAAAACTGAATAAGGTTGACAATGCCACGAAAAATGATTGTTTACGGGTTTTACAAGGACAATATAGGTTCGTTCCAACAAGGTCTAGAATCAGTTCAGAACTTGGCGGAGCATGCGCAAATGAAAATGTTCCTTCCAACATAACGGAATCGGTTCGGAACTAAATTGGTTCATTGTTCCAACGTAACGTGAACTGTTCTGGAACTAGTTCAAGGATGGAGAAAACGGTTCGCGGTCCGAAGCAAGAATTGTTGAATCGAATTGTTAGAGGCATGCGCAACATTTTTTGATATAAATTTGGTTTTTCAAAAGTTGAGGTTAAGTTTTTTATGATATCATTTTAATATTTTCATCAGATACTCACCTTGTAGTACATTCATTTTTGTTAATTTTAATTTGAAGCTAAATTAGTAATGACCATAGATAAATGATGCGTTAGGTTAGGTTGATATAATGACAGGGTCGTTCAGTTCAACCTGAAATTAGGAACCGTTCCTATAACGCGCTTTACTCAAACATGCGCACAAATTAATTCGTAACCAGTTCAAGAACTGTCCTCGTAATGGTTGTTGGAACGAACCTTATAGTACCAACTTTAGAACTGATTCGTGCTAAATTGCGGGGCAGACAATATTTACAGAAAATTATATTACAAATTTTATGTGTTTTGTATGCAGGTTAATTTTAATCTACTATATTAATTTGAATGAAATCGATATGCACGCCATTGGGTGGCATTTGCCTTCAATGGGATTAAAAATATAGGTCATTACATTAAGCGTAGAAACACTATATGATGAACTTATTTTCTTCAAACTCATCAAATCGGAAGCAATTTATGGTATGTAGTAGTCACAAGTCTCTGTCTGGGGTACCTCAGGGTTCTAATCTGGGACCTTTGCTATTCAACATATTTATTAATGATTTATTAATGTTTCACTAATGATTTATTAATGATGTATTAGATGTTGATGTATTGTTATTATGCTGATGATACGAAGATATTTCGTCCAATTGTCGAACATAATTATTGTCACATATTATTACAAAATAACTTGGAACGAATTAGTCTTACTGAAATTAGGAGAGCTCTCGATCGTTTTTGTTTATCCATCATAATATAATTATTTGAAAGACATTCTCTGAAGACACAGATTAAACTATACGAACTTAACCAATCAACCGAATGATCGGTCATAAATCAACTCAGAGACGTTAGAAATTTAAAATTCCAGGTCCGTTCTTGGCTACAAAAACTGTTATCTGTGTCAGATAGTAATCTACCAGATAATATGACTAAGTTGGGAATTCTGGGACCGTTGGCGATACTTCACACTGAACACTGTTTACACTACCACTACACCAACACTAACACTTTACACTATCTTACGCGCGTCTCTGAAGAAGATAACTTGGTTATCGAAACGCGCGTAAGATAGTGTAAAGTGTTAGTGTTGGTGTAGTGGTAGTGTAAACAGTGTTCAGATAATATGACGTGAAAAGACGCCATAACTATCTGTAGGATAAGGCTTATTTATTCGTAGGTGAAAAGACGTTTTCCTATATTTTAAGTTTCATACAGTGAGGACATAAAGTCCGTCCTCTCCCCCTGTAACTTAAGAACCGTTGGGTATATAGTGGTGAAATTTGGAACGATAATATATGACCCCATTCTGCATTTTTTAACACATCAATGACAGTTCTGAATGACAAAGTGACAGCTGGGCGGGAATTTGGAATATTTTTTAAAATGGAAATGGGGGTCATAAAACAAAAAACTAAAATCAAATCGTACTTGTATTTCGTAAGATATTTCGAAAAACAATCTTGATAATTTTAAGCGTTTTGATGTTAATATGGATAAAACTAGTCAGTGGTAGGTATATTGTTAATTAGAAGGTATGAAGATTTCATCTCATTATCGTTTTATGAATTCAACTTTTTTTCATCTTAAATTTAGATACAAACATATGGTAGGTAATACAGCAACGCGGTAGGTAAGATCGTTTAAATGATATGAGCAATAATTTTAATCGTTATAAGTCAATTTGAACTTGAGCGTGTATAAAACCAGAACAATAATACTGGGTAATAAAAATATATACAGGTGGAGTAGAAAAATAGGAAATTAAGTGTAAACAGTGAAAAATCTCTTGTGAACATTGGAACAGAAGCAATTGATACTGCAACTTCTAGACAAGCAAGAAGCGATACTTCCATTTTGATTTTATTATATAGCGCTAGAAACAATTGGTAAAATTTAAATAATTAAACAACTATCATCAAGTATTACAACGTCAAGTTTCTAACATCTTTTAAAAGAATTATTATTATAGTATAAAAACTATATATTGATATGGTTTGAATGATATTGTCTAAATCAATTCCATACCTTTTTTTATAAATTAAGTTTTATTTATTTTATTATTTTAGTTTTAATACTTATCTTTGTTTATATCAATCTAGCTCAGTCGGATATTATATATTTTTTATTATGATTGTTATGAGACTCTATTATATTATATGAATATTATTTAAACTATCTCAGGGAAATTATATTTTGTTTGTGAGTTCAAGTTTTTGTGAGGCCAACTCTGTCCTTTGACCTTCAAAAAGTTCCAACGTTGATAACCTGTGTTGATTGTAAAATATATCATAGATATAAAATAAACAAACATTCAATTTTAAATAAATGTTCAACAAGTGAAACGTTTGATTTATTGTCTAATACTGCTTAACGGCTTCGGGTCACTTGGAAAGTTTTTTCTGTACTGGATAAACGATTTCAATATTTTTCTGCTTTTCACTTTTGATTTATTGAAATATATGCCTTGGATATAGGAATATTATATGGCTTATACCAGTGTTCACTTAGCAACAAATATTTTATGGTAAGTATTACCTTTCACTTACTTATTTAGTTTATATTAGTTTAGTTAACTTTATATTTACAACTTTTTATTTGTTTTTGAATATTTCTGCATAAATTTTAATTTTAATTTCTTACTTCGAACAACCTCCTCCTTCCTTCTCAAAATCCCAACCCGTTGTTGATTTTTTCCTTTGTTTTTTTCAACAAATGCTCTTAGATTTTATTTTAAAATTATTTCTACCAATGACTGTCTTTGAAAGATTTAGTTACTAAATTATTATTTCTATTTTTAATTATATTGATAGTTTATTTATGTTAAGTTATATGATTATTTTTATTTTATCTATAGTTCAATTTTAGGTTATAAGTTTCTATATGGTGGTGGTCATTTTATTTATATTTCAATTTTACAGTCATCACTTTTTAAGTTGGTACTCTGTTAATCTTTTATTTCAAAGTTTGTGTTCCTGTTTTACTGTTTGTCATTGTATGACTTTAATTATTCACTATACAGGGTGTATAAAAACTAATTTTACATATTATTCTTTTTCTTTCTAAATGTTTCTAACTTTTATATGTTTATTTTAGGCTTGTGACGGACTTATTCAATATATTTTATATTCTTCTACTATGGAAAATAAACGATTCTGAATATCAAATGATATTTTTATATGATTATTAAATATTTAAATTTATTATTGAGTAACTTTTTGAATATTGTGAAATATTCTTTACCTACATTTCTTTTTAAAAAATCTTCAACACAATTTTAACGGTTTAATCTGATAAATAGGAACCAAAACTTAATTGAGAAAAGTAACTGTTTCTCACAGTGAAGGGCTGATATTTTAAAGGCTCAATGCCCTAAACTGCATAACCGAAGTGGTAACACGCAGCGAAGATGAGAGAGATAAGGACCCTGAAGACCACCCCGTTCACACGCAACTGTGTACAGCAACAATAATGACAAAGTCCTTTTGGATCTGTTCACGTGTATTTTATACCATCTGGTGGCTTTATTGGTCTATCGGTGGTTGGTCGAAAGATTAAAATTACAATTTCGATTCCATATTGATATTGGACTGTGTAAACTAATTTCATATATGTTTTTATTATTAGAAGTAAATTAATTTCGGTATTCTAATTATTTTTTAGTATAAGTGTGTGATAATAATTAACTTCTACTTACAAACTCTACCTCTACGCTCACTTTTAGGTCCAATTATTATTTTTGTTATTCATTCTATCCGAATATATATATATATATAGTTTGCAAATATTATTGAAAAAAATTATTAGGGTTGACGTTCTTTAAATAAAACACATCTTTTTTCGACAAATGTATAATTTGAAGTCCCCGACCAAAAACCCATAAGCAACAATTGCTAGCCTACACATTCTTTCAATTTAGCGCGTGTCTGCTTATTTTACAATTGTTACTTATATCGATAAATCAATTATAATCAAACTGCTTAGTCGATATATTTTATGATTACAATAATTATAACTAAACACTAAAGTTAATAACCTATAATTTAACAATAATCATAAATTCTAACCTAAATAATTAAATACCCATTACAAGTTATTCAGTCAGTTATTCTTTTTAAGAGGCGCTGGTGGCGTTGCCCCCTCACCCCACTGTGTTTGCCATAATTTAGCGTAGACGTGAAATGTACTACTTACTCGTACAATGATCAATTGCTTTTACATATGATGAGAAAGGAAACCACCACATATTCCTACCTGCTACTAAAATTCGTCTTTAAATGCAGATACAAAGCCTTGAGGACTACTTAAAAATCCTTTTCATTATTCCCGCTATTCAAAAACCACACCATCAAAAGGCATAGTTATTTTTTTCCAAGTACAAACTCATTTTCTTAAAACAATTGTTTAATAGCTCCATTATGAGGTCTTCGATATGGCAAACGAACAGTAGCCATGAAATGATCAAAACAATGTAGCATCAACTGAAACAATATTTCCCACGTCCCCCTTTTTAATATTTATGGCCCACTAGATGCTAAACAGTGGTTTAGTGTTACCCATTGTTTGCGACACTTCACGAAACAAAAGGGAATTATTACAATGTTTTGTCTACTATACAGATTATTCTTATTAGAGACACTTAGCGTACATATTACTATTAAAACCATGGGCGTTACCGTTATTGGAATAAAATGAATCGATTTCAATATGGGAGACAATTGAAACCCAAAACATCTATAGTGCTCCTTTTCTCCAACAGTCTTCTAGGATTCTGTATTGAGCAAGTTTGTGAAAGGAGAATTATTCTTCTATTCCACAGAATCTACACTAGTCTGAGCTTCTTGAGGTGTCCATGCATTCCTGTCAGGACACCTATTCTGGCTTAAGCATTCATTTGTTTATAGTAACCCAGAAATATCTTCTATTGCCAAGCACTACTAGATCTTTCCAAAGGACAGATCTTCTCTTTTTTCGGCTTTGCCTATTTCTTCCAATATAACATTCGTGCTGATATCGCAAAAGGTTCCAGTCCACAAAACAGTTTTTCTACTTTGAACTGGGCACACTTTCCGATGGCGTAAACTTCCGCTTGAAAGATGCTTGGGGTTTATGGTTCCTGGCATGTACACTTCTATTTCAGTCCCAGGCTCTGCATTGAGGATCACACCGTTCCAACGAGTACCAAGAGACAAACCAGCCAACTGCACAAACTGCCAAGAAGAACACCCAGCGAACTACAAAGGATGCCCACAAGCCTCAAACAACAGGAAGACAAGGAAAAAGCCGAAGCCAACCCTATAAGGAACGACGCCAGGAGCCAGATTCTTGAGTGATTTAGTAGAATAGAGAGAACAGATATTTGGTCTTCGATACTACAGTAAACAAGTGAGATAAAGACGAAAGTTTTACTCCCTCAGTCAATAATCTGGCACCAGGAGTTAGCTACGCCAAAAAAACTACGATACCACTACGACGAAACAACAGATTATCGATCAAGTAACAAGACTATTAGCATAAAGTTACCTGATCAAGAAAATAAAAGGATGTAAACGTTGGGTCGCCAATGTAAAGTTGGCGGTTTAAAGGTGTGGATGGGCCTCTTAATTGGTGATGTTGCTGGTCACTCGGAGGGTCATCTTAATGGAATAAAAAGAATACTGTAGTCACTACGATACGTACTATTTCTTAAACTACTGTACTACGATACACTACTTATGATTACTAACTATATAAATATATATATTGATCACTCACCTTTTATGATGACTCTTCACCTCAGGTTGGGTTCATGGGCCTAATACTCACTTGGTTTCTTTTTTATTGATTTATATTAAAAAAAAAGAAAGAAAAACTCTTTATATTTGAAATTTATGAAATATTGTTTAATTTATTTTCCAATGTGCGGCGTATTTATACAAAATTGATAAGTTAGGACATAAGGAACAATTTAAAGCACTTATCTAAATGATCTTTCACTCAAAAACATTCTCACTAATGAGGTTTTTATATCTAATAAATATATGAAATTATGCAACTCTTTTTACATATACCATTAAAACCAAAGGCAAAATAGAACATCTGTTTCTAACAGATTTTATATACAAAATGGACGATATTATAATCGTAACGAAGAGAAATAAATATCAAGTTTTGGATTTGTTCACACACACGTAAGTTTGATGATTTAATTTATAGTTTATGGAATACCTTTTATCTTGTACTACTTTTTGAAGATTGGATAATTACTTCTTTTCTATGTTTTAGACCTTTCTGGGCCTTGAAGTCCCTCGTAGAAGTGGCTTCGATATGGCTTCGGTGTCGGCTTGGGAAAGTTTTCACTCATGGTTTATTTGAGGAATTTAATATTTACAGTGGTTATTTAACATCTGTTTTTAACAGGAACTTATTACGAAGGTTAGTAACACAAATTTACTGTATAGTTTCACTTTTTAACATTACGTAGCCTAATTTTAAATTAATTTTCCAACATGAAAAAGCTTATATACTTTTCAATTCTGTATCTTTCTTTTTAAAACCCCGTTTCTAATCAATAGCAACGTATCTCAATTTTTTTTAATCAACAACCATATGTCTCTTTATTTTGAAGCTTTTCTATATTTGCTGACCAATCAAATTCATTTAATAATTTTTGATTTCTGTTATTTGACTTGATTATTTTATAATTTAATCTTTTTCCGATGTGAAAGTTTATTTTTAATGTCTCCAAATAATTTATTGTTGTTTTTATCTTTTAGTTAAAAATTTTTAAAATTATTTGACATCTGTTTTAATTTCAGTTGTCATGTCCTTTCTTCCGTTCGAGTTGACAAATCTAGATTTACACCTTGTTAAATATGTTCATAAGTGTACTTTTTCTATTTTTACCAGTGTCAGTTTTTATAACCTAACTAATAATTTTTCTTTCTTTTTAGATTTATTATGAGCCAAGAAACGTTTGCAAAGCTTTTGAAAATTCTGAAAATATGTGATAGGATTTCAATAAATTAGAGAAAAGTTATAAAGATTCCCGTTTAAAGTTTGGGTTGTAAATATTTGTCAGGTGATTTGTTTATATTTTATTTAGTTAAATGTAATTCAAATTTTATTTTATTTTTATTATTCATATGTATAAGGTATATTATAAAATTCAAACTATGCCTTCTCTAGTTTGATTTATTTACTTTATTTATTTTGATCATTTAAATTCAAATTTCCTTTTCAAATAGTTTTAATTATTTAGATAACCCAGGATAAGTTTGTAATCACAAACGAAAGCTTGAACTTGGAATAAAGGCAATAACTTAGAAGCAGCCTTAGAACTTTTATTGCTTCCTCTTCAGTTCCTTTGGGGTCTCCCATCATTATATAGTACATTTGTAAAGTTACCAGTACCCCGTTACTGTCCTTCCACTTATATATATATATATATATATATATATATATATATATATATATATATATATATATATATATATATATATGTATGTATATATATATATATATATATATATATATATATATATATATATATTCCTAGCCGAATAGCATACTTATAATGAAGGATTAGTGATTACTGATGATTAATTCATCTTAGAATGATTATTGACTGATGTCAATTATGATTATGATTATCATTATGATATGATATGATTCCTAATGCGTTGTCGCTTGTATATTTATACGACAAGTCAAGTTCACCATAAGTAAATATTAAATAATACTGTTTATGTTTATTTCACGCTCTGAACTTGACTTCGTACCTGTCGTCCTTCTTACTCTTATTTATGTAATATTTATATAACGTGATTTATTGAAATTAGTTTCAAGGGACTTTAATTCTTATTTAAATATTATTGTTATATTATTAAATTGGGCCAAAAGGCATCACAAGGACCGCCCGGCACATCCACAGAAATATAAGTCGGTGCTTTAACTGGGGTCAGCTTTAACAAGTGGAACCACTCTATAAGGTCGTAGGCTAAGAATTTGGACCTTATAGAGGCAGCATAAAACACTCACAACAGAAAAGTCATTTAGAACGTAGACGAGCTCTATGCATAAAACTCGATGATGAGGATGAAGATGATGGAAAGTTTTTTCTGGGATGACGGATTAATAAGAAGAAATATTTTTAGGATACGTCTCTGTAAAGAAAGCATCAAAGTTAAACGTAAATGCATTTTTTATCGCAAGGATATATAGGTGGCTCTTTTATGTAATCGAGTAGGTAATAAACGTTCGAATTTTCAATGAAGAAACTTACTCGATCTACAAAATCGGCGTATGCGACAAAGAGCTTACAATTTATAGAGCAATAAACTTCAGGAATGAATGGGAGACGTTTTAACAAAGTTTTTAGTAGCTTATGCAAATATTGCCTCCCGATGAGACATTCAACGGATCATCGCAAGCGTATAGACGCTCATTTAAATTTTTTTTATTAATTGAATAACAAAACTAATGGAGTGTCGGGATTTACATTGAACTGTAGATTTTATGATCTTTTTGATTATTTTACATTTTGCACCTAACGAATTATAATCGGTTTGCTTAACTTTTTATAACGAAGAATATAAGTCATGGGATTGACTTAATGGCAAATGGCATGAATAAATTGAAGCGTAGACTCTTTAAATGTGAATGTAGTTAATAGCTATTTATGATTTTGTGAGTGAAAAAGTTTGCGAAACGAGCGAAGCGAGTGGAGCAATTTCACGAACAAAATAAAATTTACTTTTAACACAAATATCATGCATATACATAGTTTTTTGTACAACTCCTTTTTTGATAATAAAATAAAAGTATTTCAAGAAAATCACATTTTGACGTATATTGTCAGTTAATTATTTTTTTGACATTTTAACAATAATTCTCATAATGATTATGTCTAGTGGAATTAATTAGAAACAGTTAGTTTCATTTATAAAATTCCTATTTTCTTAATTTCCTTACGCCATTTCTTCCCATAGATGTATGTTCCTTCTAAAGTAGTGGTAATTTATCACGACTTTCAATAACTTGTACGATGTTCATTAGGTCCGTTGAATGGAATATTCAAACTTTAAGCTATTAATTAAAATAAGGAAGGGGCGGCGAATTTCCAATCGTCCCCGTGCGGGGAAAACTAACGCTACGCCACTGCAGTAGGCCCGCGAGGACTTGCAGATGGAACCGGAGCGTTCATCTGAGATTGAGACGTTTGCAGAAATTAATTCATTTGCCGCAATTGTCGTGTAATTTTGTCAAATGACTGCTCAATATTTTTAGAAATAAGACATCAATTTTCCTTTGATCAGGCATATGCAGATCAAAGGGGTAAGTCGGGAAGGAAGAGGAACACGTGCTTAAGCTTTTGCAATCGATTATCGATAAATATTACGTTATTCTAATTTTCGTAAGACGACAAACGTAAGCGGAAAGAAAGTACCGTAGTGTGACCTTCAATTCTGTACCACCAGAGGAGTACGATTCGCGAATGTTCCCAAATATTCTGTCCTTCATTTTGTAACAAAAAATTGCATTATGTTTTAATAATTTTTTTTGTTTAAAGTTGATTGCGTCTTCTATAAGCCTTATTATTTATGATATCCGTCTGGTTAAAAACTGTAATAAATAATTTTTAATAAATTTAAACTTTTTTAAAAAGATTCGCAAGAAGCAGCTGCCGCTCATCCGCTTTTTTGTTTCTAATAACTTGTTCAATCCCGAAGCGTCAGATTTGCATAACTTCAAGAAAATTACTTGTTTGCTTGTCATTATTAGTATAGTTCGTTTGTGAATTATAACCAGTTTTGATCATAATTATAGAACGCAGAGTCGTGCTACCGTGTTACTCAAGATTTATAATCACATCCAGATAAAATGACGTTAATAGGGGAATCAAAAGATGATCGTTGATGTTATCGAACGCTAACGAAACGTGTTAATTACCAGAAAATCTTAATTAAACTGTTTTAACTTAATATTAGAATATATTTAACCTGAGATGTTCAATATTTACATTTTAAATACTGGGTGTCCCAGAAGTTTCTGACCCATTTTAACTGCAAAAATCTCGGAACTCAGAAACGATAGGGAGGCGCGGACAATTTGTTTTTATATAAAGTTTTTTCAGTATAAATGTTTAATTATTGAAATCTTATATTGGTATTTTTTAAATGCAAATATTGTCTATTTTTTCAATGAAACACCCTATATAGTTTTATCCTATCTGAAAGCTGAACTCTTCCCCGTTCCGAAAATGTATAATTTGTTGAAGTTTAGATGAAAAATGAATAAGTTATTTGATTTTTAATGATGGCTGTTTATTAGATAAAGGTGTCTCACATATACGTTTTAAATAAAAAACAATTACAAAATTTGCCTGCTAACTAATACCAAAGATTATAAAAAATTTGTAATATTTGCTAATACCTACTTTTAAAAAAAATATAATGAAAGTTTTTGAAAGAAGTAAAGAAGCATGACTTAACATAAAAGGTGCTTCTAAACGGGTAATATTTTTACTGAAATATTTGGCCATAATGTATGGCAACAATTGACCGGCCAATACGACAACTTTTAACGCAGCATATGGCTCAGCAATATACAGATTGCGAAAATCCCTTTCTTACAATGCGACTTATACAAGTACGACAAGGAAAATATGAGCAAAAATACGTGAAAGAGAGAGAAGACTTGTTAGCCCAGCGATCAGTCCCCTCTACCAAACCAGTTGGGCGTGTGTTCATCGCCCCACTATTTCAACCGCTGTTGCCAGAAGCTCAGATTAATTTGTACAAATGATATTTTTGTCTCGTTATCGTTAACTTTTTTTCGAGCTCATGCACTATTAGGTAAAATTAAACACTTTCATCCGGCAACAGTGTCCTTTACATAGAGAACTCACATTTAAACTTATGTGATATTTTCGCTACAAATCTTTCACACGTTGGTTCCGCCAAATATTTAGAGTTATTACAAAATCATGTAATTCCTGCAGTTCTCCTTATACCCGATGTTGATCTCAACAGAATTTGGTTTCACCAAGATGGTTGCCCAGTCCATAATTCAAGGATAGTAATGGAATTTTTAAGGTTTACATTCCCCGACAGAATTATTAGTACTAATGGTTCAATTAAATGGCCTCCAAGATCACCTGAACTAGCTCCAAATGATTTTTTCTTTGGGGATTTTTGAAAAGTAGCATTTATCAACATGAATTTGAGAGAGCTAATAATTTAAATGAATTGAAGGTGGAAATACATCACGTTTGTGCCAGCATTACGCCAAATAATCTTAGAGATATGAGATCAAATCTTTATGACAGATTTGGTTATTGCCTGGCACAGCTAGGTGGTTTATTTGAGCACTTAAATCATTAAAATTATTTAAAACGGATTTTTAGTTACATTTTTTCAAGAAGTTCATATTTTATGTTTAAAATAAGTGCCTACTTATTTTATTTTTTCAATTCAATTTATTAATGGAATCGATCTTTAGTTTTTTATACCCAATTACTTTATTATTTTTATCTCAAGAATAAATGTTTTATTTTCAAGTTACAATGGCTATAATAATATACTATTGTAGTTAGTAATTGTCAGCTTGGTCAGAAACGAACAAGTTGACAAAAATGAATTTTAAGATGTACAGGTTACGTAATAACGAGTGTATTTTTTTATTTCTTTAACAACCTCACTCCTTCCATGTTGGGAAACTACTGAACCATAGTGAACGTACTCACGGAGTGGGGAGTCAGTCTCTGCTGCAGCGTTGCCAGTTTAGAATGTTTGGTACTTTCTAAGTAATAAATAACTTATTTTGCATTTGACTTTTAACACCGGTGTATTTAGTGGGAGAAAATCGAGATTGGTAATATTATTGACTTTTGAAAAATAAGCGAGATCAACACAAATAAAAATAAAATAATGGAATTCAAGAAAAAATTCACAAAATATTCCCAACCTCGAAAAACAGCAAAAATTTGGAAATGAAAACACCAACTGAAAAATAAAGGGCCAAGAAAGATGGTCAATAAAAATTTCTGAGATCAATAAAGACCTTTAAAGGACCCGTGATAACAAAAAATCGAGAGTAAATCTCTATTATTAAGGAAAATATGAGTAATTTCCCATCACTCGAAAAAAAGTTATTACAAAATCTTTGACCCATTTTATAAATATGGTGGAAATATAAAAATGGGCCTTGAATCATTGGATATGATAGCTGTGGATTTCCTCTTTCATCTGAATTTTGAATCGTAAAAAATATGCATTTTTACCCGAGTTATTGAATAATTTGTTCGCCCGGTCATGAGTAAGTTCAAAAAGCCCGCTCTTTCGACTTCCGACGTAAGGATCCCGCTTGAGGGCCATTATCTCGAAAACTATCGAGTTTTAGGCAAAAATCATATGGACCATTTTTGTAGATAATGACCTGATCTTCATTTTTCCTCCATATAAAAATTCTCTAGATGCCATATTTTAGGGACACCAATTTTTGGCCGGGAATACCCCCCAAAATGGCGATTAGGTGTGTGAAATTTCTGGATGTTCAATTACTAGTCAAACCCTACCCTTCACGGAAAATTCATGGACAGGCAGGTAAAATCGCTTGTGGGACCCTTTATTTTCTGGACTATGAGTGAATTTTGAGGTGGAAAAGAACAATTTAAATCGCCAAATATTTCCACTTTCAAATAAAGTAATCAAATTTTCGAAAAAACGCATCTACAACATAAAAAGTCTTGTAAATACCACAAAACTACGAAAGTTTTTTAAGCACTGATACGAAGTACTTATGGAAGAGAAAATTGGACAGTGTCACGGAGATTGAACAACAGGATCCTGGCAATGGAGATAAGGGTTAGGGGCACACAAGGATGAAAAGCAGTCCCAGAAGATTGTGTGTGAAGATAAAAAGAAAAAAGAAGGATTTAAGAAACCGGAGAACCAAGAAGATGCAGAAATATGAAAAAGGAGAGGAGCGATTGGACGACGTCTATAGGTATTGACTAGAATAATACCAGTTTAGAGGGATTTACAGATAAAGAAAATTGTTAACTATAAAAAATTACCAAAGAGATAAAGAGCACTCCAAGTCCATAGGTATATTAAACCGTAATTTAAATTACTCATTGTTCGCAAAAGGCACACGTGTACAACATAATAATTACACCGTCATATTCAATAAAACTCATCAAGCACCCGATCCATATAACCACAATATTCTTTTTTTTTTGCAAGAAGATAATGGACTGCTTTATAAATATTGACGGTTAAAATGTATCAGCGATGACATGGCGGATATAATATATCTTAAATCAACAATTAATTGTAGTCATTATGGTGAGATCAAGAAGAAAAGGACGTACAAAGAGTGAATTTGATAAAACACTGATATGAGGAATTAGTTGATGAGATTGCGACTTTAGAGTGCCGGAGAGTGGCTACCTCGAGGAAGATGTCGTGAACCGTTACAAGGTAACGTTGAAAACTGTTAATTAATATAGAAATTTTATATTTTTAAACAATAATTAAATATGTTGTCTTTTATATTTTGCATACAGAACTAGAAAAAAATAGTAGATAATTTTTAAACACATCTTTTGGAACCAATTCTGGAAACAGTTATTCCCATAGAGATACTACATCTCTATGGTTATTCCACTCTCTTGTTGACTACATCTTCTGGGGACTGGAACCTTCGACCACACAGTTCATTCTTAATTTTTGGAAAAGTGAAAAAGTCATTAGGATTTAGTTCGGGATTGTATGGAGGATGGTCCAGCAATTCGATATTTTCCTGTTTTTTTTTCCGAGCTGTTTGGAATATGAATTGTCTTGGTGGAGAATCATTCGTCGTTAGGGGTTGGTTCAAATGAAATCGTAAAGTCGACAAATGCCGAGGATTGTTACGCTCTAGCGCAAAAAAGGAAACACCACGCCCCACGAATTAACTCAGTTGGTGAATAATTAACAATTTATCAGATTAAAAATTAAATAAAATTATATGAAAATTTTGAAATATGGTCCAAAATGGTCAATAATTGTCAAAAACTGTCAAAAATGGTCGATAATTGTCAAAAATGGTCCATAATTGTCAATAATTATCAAAAATTGTCAATAATTTTGAAGAATGGTCTAAAACTTTGAAAAATGGTTAAAAAGTGTCAATTATTGTTAAAAACTGCTAAAAATGTAAAATTATTGTTAAAAACTGTTAAAAATAGAAAATTATTGTCAAAAACTGTCAGCAATGGTTAAAAATTGTCATCAATTTGAAAAATGGTCGAAAATTATCAAAAATTTGGAAAAATGGTCACTAATTTGAAAACCAGTCAAAATGGTCAATAATTGTCAAAAATGGTCAATTTTGGAAATTTTGTATTATTTTGAAACGTACATGCTTTTCATATTCCGATAATAAACCTAAGAGACTCATTCATTAACAATTTATCAGATTAAAAATAGTCAAAATTTTTGAAATATGGTCAATAATTGTCAAAAACTGTTAAAATTGGACAATTTTTGTTAAAAATGGACAATTTTTGTCAAAAATGGTCAATAATTGTTAAAAATTGTCAAAATTTTGAAAAATATTTGATAATTGTCAAAAATTTGTTAAAGTTTATGAAATATGGTCAAAAATGGTCAACAATTGTCAAAAATGGTCAAAAATTTGGAAAAATGGTCCATAATTGTCAATAATTATCAAAAATGGTCAATAATTTTCAAAAATGGTCAAAATTATCAAAAATGGTTAAAAAGTGTCAATTATTGTTAAAAACTGTAAAAATGGAAAATTATTGTCAAAAACTGTCAGCAATGTTTAAAAATTGTCATCATTTTGAAAAATGGTCGAAAATTATCAAAAATTTGGAAAAATGGTCACTAATTTGAAAAACAGTCAAAATGGTCAATAATTGTCAAAAATGGTCAATTTTGGAAATTTTGTATTATTTTAAAACGTACATGCTTTTTATATTCCGATAATAAACCTAAGAGACTTATTCATTAACAATTTATCAGATTAAAAATTGTCAAAAATTTTGAAATATGGTCAATAATTGTCAAAAACTGTTAAAAATGAACAATTTTTGTCAAAAATGGTCAATAATTGTGAAAAATGGTCGATGATTGTCAATAATTGTTAAAATTTTGAAAAATGATCGATATCTGTCAAAAATTAAAAAAAAATGAAAAATGCCCAAAAATTTTCAAAAATTGTCAAAAATTGTCAAAAATTGTCAAAAATTGTCAAAAATTGTCAAAAATTGTCAAAAATTGTCAAAAATTGTCAAAAATTGTCAAAAATTGTCAAAAATTGTCAAAAATGGTCAATAATTGTCAAAAATGGTCGATAATTGTCAAAAACTTTAAAAATTGTCAAAAATGGTCAATAATTGTCAAAAACTATCAAAAATGTTCAAAAATTGTGAAAAACTGTCAAAAATGGACAATTATTGTCAAAATTGGTCAATATTTGTCAAAATTGGTAAATAATTTTCAAAAATTGTTAAAATTTAGGAAATTGGTCGATAATTGTCAAAAATGGTCGATAATTGTCAAAAACTTTAAAAATGTCAAAAATTTTGAAAAATTGTCGATTATTCGATTATTCTAGCACTCCTATTATAACCTAAGATAATATAAAAAACTGTTTTAATTATTAAAAGGGCGACTGTGTGTGTTTTTCGAGCGTAAAGTAAAATTGCAATCTGTTATTTTACGCTCTAAATACACAAATGACTATTTGAGCTCGCGGCCTCTTGGGTCGGGGGCCCGAGGCATCTTGCCAGCCCTGCCACCCTATTGTTACGCCACTGAAAGTGTCGCCTTCAGATTTATGTGGGGTGGATAGTTTTCTTTGAAATGCTCTGTATATTGGAGAATACTAATAAGATTTCTATAAAAATTGGCATAGATGGAGAACAAGTTATGGCGAATTTATGGAAACTATTTTGACATACATGTCACTTCCGGTTATGCCGAAAGTGAACGACAGCTTTGTTATATTAAATGTACACCCTGTATATTATTAACTTTTCGGATTCTATTTATATATTTATATCCCTCTGTCGGTTATATTATTAAAAAGTATCAACACTTTATTATTTATTTTTAACCCTTCTGAATAATCAACAAAATAACTCAAGATACCATCTTCCTTTCACACTTCCAACACACAAAAAACAACACTCCTCAATCTACATCTACATTCAAATTAAAAAAATAAAAAACGCGCAATTCTATTTTTCTCGAAATCAAAAGACCACCTCGAAGAATGGTTCAAGCTGCGTCCCATTATCGCTTTATTATTCTCCGAAATCTAATCGGAGGGCAATCTGGTCCTTGAATAGAGCACGAGTAGGGCGAGCAAAAAGGTGCAAAGGGTTATGCTGTAAGACAACAAATTGGTGGATATACCCCATGCCGCGATTTCTAACGGTAGCGAGTTATCGAGATTTTTTTTTATCACTAGGAAGTGTCAAAAAATCTTTAATCATAATATATTATTTTCTACAGGTGCGATTAAAATTATAAAAAAATCATATTTCGTTGAACTACAAGAATTATTTTATCTAATAACTAAATAGATATTCGTATGGCGAGCGCAAACAGTCGATAAAAATGTAAAATAAAAATGAAGTAAGTAGTGTGACACGCGCCCGCATCTGTTAGAAATTGCATTTTGATAAGGTGTACAGGTGGTATGACTGCTTCACCTTTATCTTCTACTTGTTCAAAGGGAGCTTATAGCATATTAATTTCAAAGCCACGAGTTACTAATGATTTTTATTTGTTTTTTTTATTTGTTGAGCACGCTGTTAATATACAGTGAACTCGTACTTCAAGTGTTGCATTTAAAAACATAGTTGACAAATATCAAATGTCAAAATCTGCTTCATCCAACAATAAATCCTTCATACATTCAATTGTGCTGTACTTTTTTCTCCCATTAACAAGGCTGGGTCGAATTCAAAACCTTCTCGAACGATGTACATGAGGCTTTACAAGAGTGGCCATTAAAATGAGCATCTTCATCATCACTATTTTTGCGTTTTTGCCGATGATGCTTGTACTACGAACAGCACTCAACAACAGCTCACAGTCGACTGACTACCAGACAGCTTAAATGTGTGTGGACGAGACAAACGTCGCCCTTGTCGATCCACACCTTTTCACCTTTCAAGGCATCGGGAGCCGATGGGATTTTCCTAGCATTGCTCCAGCAAGGACAAGACAAAATTCTACCACATTTGGTTAGCATCAGTCGAAGCAACTTAGAACTGGGTTATATACCAGAAGCATGAAGAAGGGCAATAGTAACCTTCATTCCAAAAGCTACAAAAAGGGACACAACAAACCCCAAATCCTTCAGACCAATTAGTCTAACATCGTTTGTGCTAAAAAGTTATTGACAATTATATTAGAACGGAAATCCTAGAGAGACTACCTCTCCACCCGCATCTGCATACTTACCGGGCAGGCAGATCTACGGATACTGCACTGGTACAACTTACGGAGGATATCCGAGGTGCTCTAGATAACCAAGAAACCGTAGTATGCTCATTTTTGGATATAGAAGGAGATTTTGACAATACTCCTCATGAGGATGTCAAAAGAGCATTAAATAGAAGAGGTGTAGGCAGCACAACATCCAAATGGATGTCGGAACTGCTCACCACTAGAGTAGCAGAGACGAGGACGAGCAAAGACATTGTCTCCATCTATACAACCAGAGGATGTTCACAAGGAGGAGTAGCATCCCCATTAATGTGGAGCCTGACGGTTGACAAACTCCTGTGTGGTTTGACTGACCTTGGAATATCCTGCCAAGGATATGCCGATGATATTGTCATAACAGCCAGAGGAAAATTCGAAAATACCCTTTGTGATATCGTACAAAAGGGTCTGAACTATACAAATACCTGGTGTAGGCAAGTGAGATTTAACATCAACCTCACCAAAACCATCTTAATAGCTTCCACTAAGAAAATAAAGCTCAACCTCAAAACCATTAAAGGTTGAATGGAGACACAAAGTCAAGTATCTAGATTTGACTCTGGACATTAAACTCCTGTGGAACAAACACGAAAAGGAGATTATATACAAATCAAAAATGGCTCAAGTGGTTTGCAGGAATCTGGCAGGGAAAAATTGGGGCTGTAACCCAAAAATCCTGAGCTGGATGTAGACTGCCATAGTGAGACCAATTATCACTTATGGAGCCATTGCGTGAAGTAGTAGAACTAGCCTGTTGAAGACGAGATAAAACCTCTCCAAAATACAAAGACTAGCATATATGTGCATTACAGGAGCAATGAGAACATGCCCAACGGCAGCCATGGAAGTGATTCTCAACCTCACACCACTACATTTGATGGTGGAAGATGTTGGAGAAAGAACAGGATACAGACTAAGTAGAGAGGGAATCATTAAGAAAAACCACCTCTTTACTTCTTAGAAATCAGAAAATCTGGGACATGCTACAAGATGGTATGATGGAAAAGTATAACTTTTCAAAGAAATTCGTTACGGAATTATGCAACAAGAAGGAATGGGATCCAAATATCATTACCAGATTTGGAAAGAATGGTACACAGACGGCTCAAAAGCAATAGAAGGAACTGGGATAGGAGTGTACGGGCCAGGAACCAAACACTCTGACAGCTTGGGAAAACCCCCGAGTATCTTTCACGCCATAAGAAAGTGAGAATAATATAGTCACTTTACTGTGGATTCCGGGATACACTGGGATATAAGGGGAAGGGAACTAGCAAAGAAGGGGACTGAAACACCCTTTTGGTGAACCGAAACCCTTTCGAAGTATCAGCTCCAATGTAATATTGGAAGAAACAGGCAAAACCGGAAAAAAAAGATCTGACCATTGGAAATATCTAGTAGGTCTTAGAAAATCAAAGATTTTTCTGGATGACTACAACCTGTTGAGATCAAATGAATGCATAAGTCTAAGTAAAACTGCACCGTAACAGTTTTAAAAGGGATCTTAACGGGACATTATCGCCTGAATGGACACCTAAAAAAACTCAAAATAGTGGAGGAAGGATGATGTAGATTCTGTGGCATGGAAGAAGAAGCCTCCATCCACATACTTGCGAATTGCACAGCAATTCAGAATCCTAGGAGGTTACTGGATAGAAGAGGGACATTTACCTAAGTTAAAGCCTGCAGATATCCTAAAATTCCTCCGGGAAATAGGACTAAAGGAGCTACTAGTCTCCGAGACTTTCCTCAGAAACTAAGTAGAAGTAAGGGGACACAATAGATCTTTTAGGTCTCAGTGAATGTCACCCCAATCTTCATACATACATACATTGGAAACCAACCATTCACTACTTGTACAGTTTTTAGAACCACCTTGGCTTGTTTTACTGAACACCGGATTGTATTCAATGCGATTTGTTGGAGAGTCATCATTATTTTTTCGACCAGACAACAGACAAGCAACTGTCTCTCCTCGTCACACGCTAATTCTACATCAACAATATGGTAAAATTTACGTTAAGACCTCCAGGAGTATTTTCATCCCATAGCAATATTAATAGATATCGAAGAATAAAAATATATTATTCTAACGCTTACAACAATGTTTTGAACGCTTACAACAATGTTCAACGAAGAAAAAACAACTACTTCCCGGGCTACATGCCCCGACAGACATTGAATTATACTTCTAAGTCAAACGGGGTTGGTAAATCTACAAGATTTAAACCAACCATTCAACATAACTTGTAGACCGGTTTCGGCGTATTGCGCCTCATCAGTACAAGGTATATGTTATCGTCCGAGAGTTAATCCCGAACTGAATTTATCTCTACAATCGCCAACTATACATACCTTCCACTGACGGAAATGTGTTGCGAAAGTAGCGACACCTTCAACTCCAAGTCACAAACCAAAATTCGAAAGTGACAACAAAAAACCCGTGAGCTTGAAACAAAAATGAATTATTACAGTTTCCTGTAAATCCTGTAATTCATAGCAATATTATTTTGTTAACGAAACTGAACTGGACTTACGTTTACATGGATCTGCTTGTCGTTTCTTCCTGATTGCATCTCGGGATGGTTTAAATACTATATTGTTAAACGGGTCAATCATAATATTATAGTAATTATAGTACCTTTCTTGTGAAAGTTTGCACGAAACGTTCCACATTGTTTTCATCGTTGCTTCTTTAAATTCGGTACCGTCTTTCTTTCTCATATTGACTGCCCAATCAACGCCAATTCTTCTAAGCTTCTATGTTCGTATTCCATCAATAGTCCACAAATATATTTGTGACTTGTACGTTGCATTTCTGGGAATTTTTTCTCTTCGTCTAAAATATAAAAGACATTCCTCGTACAACAACAAGTTTTTCAAAAATCATTCAAAAGTAAATGAATTGATTAAATATGATCACTGAAGAATTTTTTTGAATGCGTTTTACCTTCCTACTTAATAATCCTGTAATCTATGGAAAACGATCGAAGGTGTGGTCAGTAATCTAATAAATAATAGAGCAGAGTTCATTAATTACACCTTTATTGAATTTTATCATCGAATTGTGTTAGTTAAACTTGCACTTGCAACGAAAAAAACAACATAATAATAACAGCATAGGTAATATTCGAAAACTTTTAAGTCTAATCGACTGGATCCGATAAAGGCGTTGGTACGTATTAAAGGTCTTACTAGTTATTAAGGGTGATCGAACCAATATAGTTAGAGGTATTTTTTTTCATAAATTTAATGATAAATGCCGTTCGATATATATGAGTCTAATCAATTCTGTAATGAAGTTAGTTGCGATACGTGATTTATTGAACGTTAAGAAGTATAAAAATAAAAATAAATAAAAAATTACCGTGCGAGTACGTGTTACTATTCGAAGGATGATATCGTTGTGGAGGTTAAAGTTCAGATTGTAGAAGCTCATCTATTCGGATTTATTCGAAAATTATGGAGAAAATGAATATTAGAAATTTAATGAAGTGTGGTAATTAGCCTTATCCGACAGATAGTTATCCATCGAATTAATTCAGTTATTGCTGATTGGTAACGTATGTCCTAAAAGTTTGAGCACAAAATTCATTGGAATTTCACGCAGAACCATTTATAGAACAATAGCGGAGTGCAAGCAGGGAATACCATGTCTGAATCTCCCAAAAAGTGGAAGACCACGTGCACAGAGGTCAGAGAGATTGGTAAGAAGAAGGTTGGAATGTCAACGAGGAGACTACAATAGAGATCTTCTAAGAGTACGATATCGTTGGAATTGAGGAGGAATACTCCAAAAATATCGAAAGAGACGTAAGTACCCCAAATACTCCCAAGCGCAACTCCTTCGTATACCAAGTTGATGTCGTCAGCTGAGGAAAAAAATCATTATTTTAGATACACTTTGATAAATTCTGAAATGAAGGAAAACAATGGATTTTATACGAACAACGTAGAGGATTGCCCTGACAATGTTAGATACAAAAATAAAGCGAAATTTCCAGATAAAATCCTTGTCTGGTGCGCAATTTCTAACAGGGGTGTATTCCGAACTTTTGTTGGAAGAGTGAGGGGTGAAGCTTTAAATAGTCAGAGCTATATTGATAACCGCCTTTCCAAATTACTTCAGTTTGTCCACGAACATCATGCTAATGACGATATCATGTTTTGGCCAGACCTAGCATCATCAAGAGATACCCAATACTGGCTTCGACATCACCAAAAACGATAATCCTCCAAACTTGCCGCAGGCTCGCCCAATAGAGGTTAGGGCTTTATTGTCTAGGAAGGTTTATCATGGAGGCTGGGAGGCCCAAGATGAAGAACAATTAAGACGGCCAATTTACGAAAAACTGAGAGAAATTAATCTGAATTACGACCAGGACCTCATGAGAGACATTCGAACTTACGTTCTAAGACATTATTAATAAAAGTTTATTTAGATAAGATGTCCTTTTATAAAAACATTTTCGTTTCGTAGAGGAAATATTTGTAATAAACAACTAACTTATAATTTGAGACTTTTTTTTGTCAATGAATGAAACAACTTTCAATATTCCCGTAGATTTTTCTACCCCAAAATTCCGTTATAAAATTAAAAGAATAAACCACCTCCAGCAGCTCGAATTCGAAATCGAGTGGTGTTCGAAGCACAAGTGGCCATTATAATATCCTCGAACGAAAAATTGTGACAAATTTATTGTATTTTTCAGGGGGACAAAGCCTTCCTTATCTCGAACCATCGAAAAGTCACTTTTGTGGTAAATCTACAACAATGCGGCATAGATTTTTCGAATTGATAAAGTTACAGTTTAAGA
Organism: Lochmaea crataegi; assembly: GCA_947563755.1. Taxonomy (NCBI): domain Eukaryota; kingdom Metazoa; phylum Arthropoda; class Insecta; order Coleoptera; family Chrysomelidae; genus Lochmaea; species Lochmaea crataegi. The sequence continues at coordinate 4,191,936 of OX387429.1, read as the reverse complement.
GGTTTTTACGCTTTAGGAGGGCATTTGTAATATATCAGAGTGTAATGATGTGTGCACGAAAAATTTTGAATGGCAAAGTTTTGCACCCGTAGATTTTTGTTTTATGCAAAATTTGAAAGTTATGAGTAATTTTTTTTTGAAAAGTGGATTTTCGAAAATTTCATGACTCTATTTGAATTCATGACTCTATTTGAAGGCGAAATAATGATTTTATCAAAAAACTGATTGTGCCAGTCGATTTTTCGGCCCAAAAAACCCCTCTTTACGAGTTTTTAGCATTTTTTATTTTTTTTTGTCGAAAATTTAGAACAAAGGGGTAGGTATGGAAATATTTTGCGAAACAAATTGCCTTTTTCTAACTCCCTTAATCCTTGGCAATATCGACTCAAAATTCACTAAAATATGTAAAATTGGCCCCTCTATCGATTGGTGAAGACTAGAACGTTCTATCTTTCCTATTAGTCGAGTTATGAGTATTTTTTGTTTTGAAAAGTGGATTTTCGAAAGTTTCATGACTATTTGAAGGCGAAATAATGATTTTATCAAAAAACTGATTGTGCCAGTCGATTTTTTGGCCCAAAAAACCCCTCTTTACGAATTTTTAGCATTTTTTATAATTTTTTTGTCGAAAATTTAGAACAAAGGGGGTAGCTATGGAAATATTTTGCGATACAAATTGATTTCTTCTAACTCCCATAATCCTTGGAACGATGGACTCAAAATTCACTTAAATATGTAAAATTGTCCCCTCTATCGATTGGTGAAGACTAGAACGTTCTATCTTTCCTGTTAGTCGAGTTATGAGTATTTTTTGTTTTGAAAAGTGGATTTTCGAAAATTTCATGACTCTATTTGAAGGCGAAATAATGATTTTATCACAAAACTGATTGTGCCAGTCGATTTTTTGGCCAAAGAAACCCCTCTTTACGAATTTTTAGCATTTTTTATAATTTTTTTGTCGAAAATTTAGAACAAAGGGGGTAGCTATGGAAATATTTTGCGATACAAATTGCTTTTTTCTAACTCCCTTAATCCTTGGCAATATCGACTCAAAATTCACTGAAATATGTAAAATTGTCCCCTCTATCGATTGGTGAAGACTAGAACGTTCTATCTTTCCTATTAGTCGAGTTATGAGTATTTCTTGTTTTGAAAAGTGCATTTTCGAAAATTTCATGACTCTATTTGAAGGCGAAATAATGATTTTATCAAAAAACTGATTGTGCCAGTCGATTTTTTGGCCAAAAAAAACCCCTCTTTACAAATTTTTAGCATTTTTTATATTTTTTTTGTCGAAAATTTAGAACAAAGGGGGTAGCTATGGAAATATTTTGCGATACAAATTGCTTTTTTCTAACTCCCATAATCCTTGGAAATATGGACTCAAAATTCACTAACATATGTAAAATTGTCCCCTCTATCGATTGGTGAAGACTAGAACGTTCTATCTTTCCTATTAGTCGAGTTATGAGTATTTTTTGTTTTGAAAAGTGGATTTTCGAAAATTTCATGACTCTATTTGAAGGCGAAATAATGATTTTATCAAAAAACTGATTGTGCCAGTCGATTTTCCGGCCCAAAAAACCCCTCTTTACGAATTTTTAGCATTTTTTATAATTTTTTTGTCGAAAATTTAGAACAAAGGGGGTAGCTATGGAAATATTTTGCGATACAAATTGATTTCTTCTAACTCCCATAATCCTTGGAAATATGGACTCAAAATTCACTAAAATATGTAAAATTGTCCCCTCTATCGATTGGTTTAGACTAAAACGTTCTATCTTTCCTATTAGTCGAGTTATGAGTATTTTTTGTTTTGAAAAGTGGATTTTCGAAAATTTCATGACTCTATTTGAAGGCGAAATAATGATTTTATCAAAAAACTGATTGTGCCAGTCGATTTTTTGGCCAAAAAACCCCTCTTTACGAATTTTTCGCATTTTTTATTTTTTTTTTGTCGAAAATTTAGAACAAAGGGGGTAGCTATGGAAATATTTTGCGATACAAATTGCTTTTTTCTAACTCCCTTAATCCTTGGCAATATCGACTCAAAATTCACTGAAATATGTAAAATTGTCCCCTCTATCGATTGGTGAAGACTAGAACGTTCTATCTTCCCTATTAGTCGAGTTATGAGTATTTTTTGTTTTGAAAAGTGGATTTTCGAAAGTTTCATGACTATTTGAAGGCAAAATAATGATTTTATCAAAAAACTGATTGTGCCAGTCGATTTTTTGGCCCAAAAAACCCCTCTTTACGAATTTTTAGCATTTTTTATAATTTTTTTGTCGAAAATTTAGAACAAAGGGGGTAGCTATGGAAATATTTTGCGATACAAATTGATTTCTTCTAACTCCCATAATCCTTGGAACGATGGACTCAAAATTCACTTAAATATGTAAAATTGTCCCCTCTATCGATTGGTGAAGACTAGAACGTTCTATCTTTCCTATTAGTCGAGTTATGAGTATTTTTTGTTTTGAAAAGTGGATTTTCGAAAATTTCATGACTCTATTTGAAGGCGAAATAATGATTTTATCAAAAAACTGATTGTGCCAGTCGATTTTCCGGCCCAAAAAACCCCTCTTTACGAATTTTAAGCATTTTTTATTTTTTTTTTGTCGAAAATTTAGAACAAAGGGGTAGGTATCGAAATATTTTGCGAAACAAATTGCTTTTTTCTAATTCCCTTAATCCTGGCCAAAAAAACCCCTCTTTACGAATTTTTAGCATTTTTTATTTTTTTTTTGTCGAAAATTTAGAACAAAGGGGGTAGCTATGGAAATATTTTGCGATACAAATTGCTTTTTTCTAACTCCCTTAATCCTTGGCAATATCGACTCAAAATTCACTGAAATATGTAAAATTGTCCCCTCTATCGATTGGTGAAGACTAGAACGTTCTATCTTTCCTATTAGTCGAGTTATGAGTATTTTTTGTTTTGAAAAGTGGATTTTCGAAAATTTCATGACTCTATTTGAAGGCGAAATAATGATTTTATCACAAAACTGATTGTGCCAGTCGATTTTTTGGCCAAAGAAACCCCTCTTTACGAATTTTTAGCATTTTTTATAATTTTTTTGTCGAAAATTTAGAACAAAGGGGGTAGCTATGGAAATATTTTGCGATACAAATTGCTTTTTTCTAACTCCCTTAATCCTTGGCAATATCGACTCAAAATTCACTGAAATATGTAAAATTGTCCCCTCTATCGATTGGTGAAGACTAGAACGTTCTATCTTTCCTATTAGTCGAGTTATGAGTATTTCTTGTTTTGAAAAGTGCATTTTCGAAAATTTCATGACTCTATTTGAAGGCGAAATAATGATTTTATCAAAAAACTGATTGTGCCAGTCGATTTTTTGGCCAAAAAAAACCCCTCTTTACAAATTTTTAGCATTTTTTATAATTTTTTTGTCGAAAATTTAGAACAAAGGGGGTAGCTATGGAAATATTTTGCGATACAAATTGCTTTTTTCTAACTCCCATAATCCTTGGAAATATGGACTCAAAATTCACTAACATATGTAAAATTGTCCCCTCTATCGATTGGTGGAGACTAGAACGTTCTATCTTTCCTATTAGTCGAGTTATGAGTATTTTTTGTTTTGAAAAGTGGATTTTCGAAAATTTCATGACTCTATTTGAAGGCGAAATAATGATTTTATCAAAAAACTGATTGTGCCAGTCGATTTTCCGGCCCAAAAAACCCCTCTTTACGAATTTTTAGCATTTTTTATAATTTTTTTGTCGAAAATTTAGAACAAAGGGGGTAGCTATGGAAATATTTTGCGATACAAATTGATTTCTTCTAACTCCCATAATCCTTGGAAATATGGACTCAAAATTCACTAAAATATGTAAAATTGTCCCCTCTATCGATTGGTTTAGACTAAAACGTTCTATCTTTCCTATTAGTCGAGTTATGAGTATTTTTTGTTTTGAAAAGTGGATTTTCGAAAATTTCATGACTCTATTTGAAGGCGAAATAATGATTTTATCAAAAAACTGATTGTGCCAGTCGATTTTCCGGCCCAAAAAACCCCTCTTTACGAATTTTTAGCATTTTTTATAATTTTTTTGTCGAAAATTTAGAACAAAGGGGGTAGCTATGGAAATATTTTGCGATACAAATTGATTTCTTCTAACTCCCATAATCCTTGGAAATATGGACTCAAAATTCACTAAAATATGTAAAATTGTCCCCTCTATCGATTGGTGAAGACTAGAACGTTCTATCTTTCCTATTAGTCGAGTTATGAGTATTTTTTGTTTTGAAAAGTGGATTTTCGAAAATTTCATGACTCTATTTGAAGGCGAAATAATGATTTTATCAAAAAACTGATTGTGCCAGTCGATTTTCCGGCCCAAAAAACCCCTCTTCACGAATTTTAAGCATTTTTTATTTTTTTTTGTCGAAAATTTAGAACAAAGGGGTAGGTATCGAAATATTTTGCGAAACAAATTGCTTTTTTCTAATTCCCTTAATCCTTGGAAATATCGACTCAAACTTCACTAAAATATGTAAAATTGTCCCCTCTATCGATTGGTGAAGACTAGAACGTTCTATCTTTCCTATTTGTCGAGTTATGAGTATTTTTTGTTTTGAAAAGTGGATTTTCGAAAATTTCATGACTCTATTTGAAGGCGAAATAATGATTTTATCAAAAAACTGATTGTGCCAGTCGATTTTTTGGCCAAAAAAACCCCTCTTTACAAATTTTTAGCTTTTTTTATAATTTTTTTGTCGAAAATTTAGAACAAAGGGGGTAGCTATGGAAATATTTTGCGATACAAATTGCTTTTTTCTAACTCCCATAATCCTTGGAAATATGGACTCAAAATTCACTTACATATGTAAAATTGTCCCCTCTATCGATTGGTGAAGACTAGAACGTTCTATCTTTCCTATTAGTCGAGTTATGAGTATTTTTTGTTTTGAAAAGTGGATTTTCGAAAATTTCATGACTCTATTTGAAGGCGAAATAATGATTTTATCAAAAAACTGATTGTGCCAGTCGATTTTCCGGCCCAAAAAACCCCTCTTTACGAATTTTAAGCATTTTTTTTTTTGTCGAAAATTTAGAACAAAGGGGTAGGTATCGAAATATTTTGCGAAACAAATTGCTTTTTTCTAATTCCCTTAATCCTTGGAAATATCGACTCAAAATTCACTAAAATATGTAAAATTGTCCCCTCTATCGATTGGTGAAGACTAGAACGTTCTATGTTTCCTATTTGTCGAGTTATGAGTATTTTTTGTTTTGAAAAGTGGATTTTCGAAAATTTCATGACTCTATTTGAAGGCGAAATAATGATTTTATCAAAAAACTGATTGTGCCAGTCGATTTTTTGGCAAAAAAACCCCTCTTTACAAATTTTTAGCATTTTTTATAATTTTTTTGTCGAAAATTTAGAACAAAGGGGGTAGCTATGGAAATATTTTGCGATACAAATTGCTTTTTTCTAACTCCCATAATCCTTGGAAATATGGACTCAAAATTCACTAAAATATGTAAAATTGTCCCCTCTATCGATTGGTGAAGACTAGTACGTTCTATCTTTCCTATTAGTCGAGTTATGAGTATTTTTTGTTTTGAAAAGTGGATTTTCGAAAATTTCATGACTCTATTTGAAGGCGAAATAATGATTTTATCAAAAAACTGATTGTGCCAGTCGATTTTTTGGCAAAAAAACCCCTCTTTACAAATTTTTAGCATTTTTTATAATTTTTTTGTCGAAAATTTAGAACAAAGGGGGTAGCTATGGAAATATTTTGCGAATCAAATTGCTTTTTTCTAACTCCCTTAATCCTTCGAAATATCGACTCAAAATTCACTAAAATATGTAAAATTGTCCCCTCTATCGATTGGTGAAGACTAGAACGGTCTATCTTTCCTATTAGTCGAGTTATGAATAATTTCAATTGCATAGCAAGGTCAATACTCAAAGACAAAAATACTTTTTTTTAAATTATTAATATGATTGAAAAATATACAGCCAAATGGAATAAATTCGATAACGAATAAATGAGGGCGTGTTGGGAAACACGCTTGGATACGTCGATTTGTATTTTTAAATGCGCATTTTTTCCAAAGACAAAAAATTATATAGGGTGTGTCATGTGACAGTGGCCAATACCAACTTTATTATTTTAAATGCAACCCCCTGTATATTATATATTTTTTGAATTCTTCAGAAAATTCTAGACAAATCTCATGTACAATGTCCTATACCTATCTTCAACTGTTTCGGATATATTAAGTGTTTTTAGATTTATTACAAAAATTAACATTAAAAAATGAAAATTATTTTATTTCACAAATTCGCATCATTACACTCAATACTTATATCCTGATATTGAGAAAAAAAAGCTACTGTGTACGAAACGCGACACTAATTTAATTTGAACGTTAATTCAAAATAAAATGAAGATTTAAACAAATTAAACTGTTCTATTTCATCATTTATCGAATAATCATCTAATTTAATCGTTACATCTACAACCAACTCTATCATTTTATATTCAGAATCATTTATTTTCCATAGTGGAAGAATATAAAATATATTGAATAAGTCCGTCACAAGCCTAAAATAAACATACAAAAGTTAGAAACATTTAGAAAGAAAAAGAATAATATGTAAAATTAGTTTTGATACACCCTGTATACTGAATAATTAAAGTCATACAATGACAAACAGTAAAACAGGAACACAAACTTTAAAAATAAAAAATTAACAGAGTACCAACTAAAAAAGTGAAAAATTGAAATAGAAATAAATTGAACACCACAATATAGAAAATTATAACCTAAAATTGAACTATAGATAAAATAAAATTAATCATATAACTAGTTAACTAAACTAATATAAAGTGATTATAACAATAAATAAGTAAGTGAAAGGTAATACTTATACTTATAAAATATTTGTTGCTAAGTGAACACTAGTATAAGCCATATAATATACCCATATCTGAGGGATAATTTCAATAAATCACAAGTTAAAAGCAGAAAAATATTGAAATCGTTTATCCAGCACAGACAAAACATTCCAAGTGACCCAGAATTTTGATCCAAGAACATGAACATTGAAATGTAGTGTGACCTTCAAGAGAAGAAAAGAAATGAATACTTTAATTACGAAAGACAATCAGGTATCATTTATCTATATAATTTAATGTTGAATTTATTGATGTATAAAATTTAGATTGTTCAAACTTAAAAAGTATTATATAAGATTATACTTAATGATAAAATTTTTCAAAAGAATCAAAAAGGTATTAACCATCATTGACTCACATATAAAATTAATCATCTTTTCTGTAGTTTTAAAACCATAGGAATATAAAACCATAGACTCTGATAAGTATAATCTTAATTTTGTTGTGAATGAGAGAGTGAATGAATTCTAGATAAGAAATAAATGGTGTTAATGATTTTTGAATATTTTTGAAGTTAATTAAGCCGTCAAGCATAATTAAACAATAAATCAAACGTTTCGTTTGTTGAACATTTATTTGAAATAGAATGTGTTTGTTTTTGTATCTATGATATATTTTACAATCAACACAGGCTATTAACGTTGGAACCTTTTGAAGGTCAAAGGACAGAGTTGGCCTCACAAAAATTTGAGCTCACAAACAAAAAATATAATTCCCTGAGATAGTTTAAATAAATTCACAAAATAATATTAAAATAATATAATAAAGAGTCTCATAGCAATCATGTTAAAAAATATAATAAAATAATAAAATAAATATTTTGATAATTTCCGACTGAGCTAGATTGATAAAAACAAAGATAAGTATTAAAACTAAAATAATAAATAAATAAAATTTAATTTATAATAAGGTATGGAATTGATATAGACCTCAATTCAATGGCTTGACACCGCCGCGTATGCTTTTTAGATCAGCTTAATTAGGGTGGATCAGTCCCCGTTGTACGTTTAAATTTTTTCACTTTGTCCCTCCATAATTTCCTATTTTTTGCTTTTTCTTTCCAGTTTCCTACTCCTGCTCTATTGAGGTCCGCTTATACCTCATTTTGCCACTTTGACCTGGGACTACCGCGTCTCCTCCCTCCTGGGTTCCACTGCAAGATATTGTAGGTTACTCATTTAGCTCCTTCTCTCCATACGTGTCCTAGCCATTTAACTCGTTGTTCTTTTATTCTTTTTATAACGTCTTCTCCTTTCTGTTCGTCCAAAATTTCCCGATTCGTTGTCATTTATTTTTACAGGCCCCAATATTGTTCTCAGTTATTCTTAATTTTTCCTCTTATTTCTTCGTTAACGTCACTGTTTCTGCTGAGTACATCATTAATGGCCTTATTATCGTTGTATATATATTTAATTTTGTTTGTTTTGTTAACATTTTGCTTTTAAGTAGTTTCTTATTAGAGTGGTATGCTCTATTTGTAGCGATTATCTTTTCTTCAATTTCAGTGATTCTATCTCTTGTGTTGTTAATCATGACCCCCAAAAATTTATGTTTTTTAACTTCTTCAAATTTATAAGCCTTGATTTTTCTTTTTGGCTTAGGTTTCCCAGTCTCATTAGCTTTGTTTTACTTTCATTAATTTTTAGCCCCATTTTTCCTCCCTCCATGATACTTCTTCTTTTGTTTACAAGCATAATATTAAGTATATTGCTTAGTTTTTTAGCTATCTTATTATTAACGTAAAAAACTACAGGACTAATTGGTTTCGATACTTCATGTACTGTAATGTAAGTTCTGTCAATCTGACGATGATATGCAAATATCGAAATAATTATCAATAATTTTTTAGAATTTTCATTTATTTTTTAATTAAATAGTGGAATTAATTAGAAACAGTTAATTTCATTTAAAAAAGTAATTTTGTATATTATTTATAGCCCTACAAAAACCTCTTTAGTTCGTCGCTGATTGAACCAACCTGGAGTTTCATATAAACATAAAAAATTATTAAATCTGATAAACTGATAAACAGATCGGCGTTGCTTGCAGATATTTTAATACAGAGGCGTAGGTAATGGACTTAATATCTAAAATAAGGGGTTCTATTTCTTTGTAATGCCTTACATTTATTTCAGGACTTACAATAAGTTTAAACATAATGAAATTGGTTTAAGTAAGAAATAGTAATTTCGAGTATTTATCAATAATTATTTATTGAATGATGAAATAAAACAATTTAATTTGTTTAAATCTCCGTTTTATTTTGAACTGACGTTCAATTTAAAATTAGTGACGCGTTTTGCTACACATTAGCTTTTTCAAACTAATGCAGATACAATGAAAAACTTTTAATTTATATAGTGCCTAAATACGGAATTCTACGAATATTACAAAGGTATTGAAAAAGTTTTCCTGGAAAATTTATCCACAACCATCACATCTTCTAGCTACTGCTACTGTGTAGCGAAACGCGTCACTAATTTTAAATTGAACGTCAGTTCAAAATAAAATGGAGATTTAAACAAATTAAATTGTTTTATTTCATCATTTAGTATGGATCTTCATCAAGTAAAAGATTCATATATTCAATTATTTATTGCATAAAAATATATTGCCGAAAGCAAGGAATTGATTGATAAATACTGTAACGTTTATTCTAATTTATATTTACAATTAATTTATATTTACAGATTTATATGTAATACGGTCCTTATTTAATAATTTATCTAATACACTTAGCACACTAATTATAATTTATATGAGAGTCACTTAATAAACACTTTATCGAGGCGCGATTACTTTCTTTCGGTATCAACACTGATTGATTGACTAATTGCCTGCAACGATGCTCGTGGCCTATTTATACTCGTGCGCCGTAATTCTAGAAGTGTCTCGGCGTTCTCGCGGGTGCATTGGATATTCTCGATATTCTGGCGGATGCACCCGGGTGTTCTGGATGTTTCTCGAAGTTTGGGCGGAGGAGCCATAGTCGTCTCATACGGGGATTTCACTGGGGGCACTAAGTGAGAATATTATTGCAGTAGCTCGCGTAACAATACTAAGGGACTGTCAAAAGATCAAGGACAGTTGCTGCATCTTACAGCGTGTATCAAATCACGAGTAAAAAACTCCACAATTATGCTCCCTGTACATTTTCAAATTTAACTTAATTTCTTTGACGATCAGTGTAGTTTTGGAAAAATGTTTCCCATAATTTGCCAATAATAAACCAGTTTCATCTAATCTACTTGATCCTTCTACGGCTTTTATATAAACCTTTTTATGTTTGCGGCAAATACCAAATAGAGGAGCCGCTCTATTACTTTGAAATTTATTAAGTGAGATTCGTTTATTTAAAAAAAAACTACAAATTTAACTCCCTATTTCAAGAAAATAAATCAGTGGTTAATATCGTGTGATTAGTGCAAATTATACAATCTCGTATAATTCAGAATAAAAATAACAGCATGCTATTATTGCGTTTTTTACTAAGTACAAGTCTAAGAAAAAGTAGTTCCAATATCGATAAAGTAGGGAGTCAAATTACCTTGACTTTTGACAGAAGGACATTTTGAAGTTTAAAAGTGTGGTCACCAATTTGTTTATGGACGACAAATTTTTCTTCCTGAAGTGAAAAGGAAAGAAAATAGATTGGAATCCGATGCTATTTCCCTGAGCATCTGAAGAAGAAGGACTAACAAGAAAAAATAAGGTACCAATTCTTTCTTCCTACAATATAAAAGAAAAAGAAAATTAATTATTATATAATAACAATAATATTCTAAACAGTTTTGCTATAGCTAAAAAGATAACTCTGGATAGAGACTTAAAGGCCATAAAAAAAACAAAACAAAAACAATAAATGCATTTAAACTAAAAAAAGCAATTAAAGAAGATTTTACATATTCATTATTTACTGTAGTATTTATATTTTTATGTACTATTATTAGATTGTAAACATCTATCTATTTTTTTCCTTTTGCTCATAGACTAAACAAGTTTCTAGTTTTCCTTTATGAATAAATACTTTACTAAAATTAATTTCCACTTGTTGGTCGATAAGCAATTTTCATCATTGATTTTGTACTTATATGATAACCATTGTTTTTTTGTAAACACTTCTCTCTTGCAAACAGATTTCTTGAATTTAGCAATTATTTTTACTATTCTTCAAGTGTGGAAGGGATGGTAATACATCATACATAATTTGCCACAGTGTTAGATTTTGTTTCTCAATAAAAATATGATATTTCTTCGTTTAATTCAACAACTTGTCTATTATTGAACAGCCATTTTGGAGATAATTAATAAGAGTGCGTAGAGCGTCGACTCCAAACACAACTAACGAATCCGACAGAGATAGGTAGTTTCGTGCTTTATCAGAGTAAGTAATAAATAAATAAAAAATAATAAACCCCATTACCCCCCATCACACTCATAATATATATAAGAGTAAATCCAGGATTCATCACCACTGACAATACTGTTAATATTTTTGGAGTTTCCTGCGTTAAACCGGTTTAGAATTTTTTGACAGATGATTCTGCATGTAAAATTTTTTTAATTGTGGTCTCTGAAATGCTGAATGGTCCTCCCATTAACTAAAATAAAACTGATATATTCAGGCACCATATTTAAATATTGCTTGGTGCGCCATAGTCTAAAACCTGTTAGTTTATGCAGATTGTTAACAATTAATAATGAAAGTAAAGGAAGCTTTGCTATTATAATAATTATCAAGTATAAATATTTTGATTGTTATCTACTGGTCTGGTTGAGACTGGTTTGACAGTTGCGTTAGTTCTCTTTGAAAATATTGCGAATCTTCCAGCTATATTCAGATACAATCGAATTTGTCTTATATGAACTATTGTTATTATCAGAAAATAAAAATGTATATTCAGATCGTATGATTGCCTATACAGGGCGACCAAATAAAAACAAAATATAGTCATTCGTTGAAACTGCTTCAATATTTTAGACAAACACTCAAAACTAGACCAATTTTTTAATTTAAGCACTGTAAGTTGAAGTTGCTTGTGCGCTTCTTCACGGGTGGTTCTACTCCATGTTTATGTACCATTAGGTATGCCAAATTAAAACATTTTATTTTCGCCGGGAAAGGAACAACAAAGGAAATGAGGCATGTGCAGTTTTTTTTTTGGTGGTTAACTTTGATTGTTTCCTCCAGGAAGGGTGGATGGAAGCCTGGCCTGGAGGTATCCCAGTGGTAGGTCGTCAATAAATTTAGAGATGAAGGTAGCTGATTGAATAATTTTGTGGCATTGAAGGTGATCAGAGGTGGGCATTGTTAAATAAATATCGAAATTTTTTCTTCTAGAAGGGTAACTATGAATTGGTCTCTAAGTTAAATTGTTAAAGTGTTTTCGAACCAAACACACAGATTCCAAAATGAATAGAGCGGGAAAAATTAAATTTTTTTAAAATAGAATTCGCAATGCGTCCTACTACTTAAAAAACCGTAAATGTAACAAATAGCTCTTCTTTGTAATTTGAAGAAAGATTCGAAGAGGTGCAAACTACGAAACCCCCAGAAAGGCAATCGAACAAAGAGTAGTAAGTAGTTTAATGGCGAAACAAGCAGAGGATAATTTTTTTGCTAAAGTATTTACATGTACAGACCATTTAAGGGCACCGTCAATATGGAGACCAAGAAACTTAATCGAATTTGAAGATCTAAGTCATTGTTAGGTTTTAGAGGCTGCAAAACTCCTTTGTAAGATAAAACTAAAGTTTTCTCAGTGTTAAAACACAACCTGTTCGAGTCAGACCAAGACTTAGTAATGAGATCTTTGCCTATGGTAGAATGTAAAGTTGGTATATCTGAACCACTCCACGTTACACTAGTGTCATCAGCAAATAAAGTGAATTTACCATTAATTTCTAAGTATATGAAATTGTTAATTAATACCAAAAAAAGAATTATACCCTGGGGTACACCACTGCTAGCTGGTAAATTTTTCGAAACTTTACCATTTGCTCGTACCAGTTGTTTTCTACACATTGGTGGGTCGTCAATAAATTTAGAGGTGCCTTTGAGGTATTCTTAAATATTATTGGGAGGTGTCCTAAAGGTATCCTTGGAGCTGTGTTTACCACAGCAATTTGGGTAAAAAGATAAGGAAAGATATGAAATGGAAGGTAATCCAACAAGAAGGTATGTCTTGCCTTGATTGAGTCGATAGCGAAAAGGAGCTGACAATTGTTTTATGGTCAGGGTTGGGGATTGGAAGTGACTAATGAGACGTCGAACGGGAATTAGAGAGGGATTTGGGATATAAATTTAAAAGTTGAAACAGTTCGATAGACATGTTACAACACTCAAAATATTTCTGAGTCTGAGTCTCATTTTAAATCGTATTCATATTTGTCTGTTGTTGCTCATTAGTTCTTCTAAAAATGGGACTACAGGTTCCAATTTTTCCTTCATTCGTTTGATTTGAATAAAAGAGGAAAAAATGCTAGTTCCATTTAAAAAAATTGAGATATTTGACATTTGTGAAGTTGAACTTTTCATCACTTTTTTTCGAACCCTGTATATACAATAAACCAGTTTTTGACATGTCACTAATTATCTTGACCTTCCTACTAATTAACCCGACAAACCATTTTTTTTGGTATTCACCTAGAATTTTTAATAGAAACGTCTGCACCTGTCAATTTTTCATTAAAAAAATTAATATCTCGAAAAGTATACATTTTAGGTATAGGGTATTCTGCACAAAGTGACATTAAGATTCAACGTAGAATCCGAAAAGTTAATAATATACAGAGTCTTCTATTTAAAATACCAAAGTTGCGATATAAGGGGAAGTGTCATGTATGTCAAACTGTTTTCTATGAATTATTAGCCATAACTTGTGAACTAATTTTCAAAAAAATCGTTTCCTTTATATAGATAGTGTAAGCTCGTGGTGATACCACCTGTATACTACAAAACATGAAAAATTGTAAAGAAAAAAGTTTGTAATTGTTTTAACCATAAATCTTCGGGTGTAATATTATGTATGTAATTTGTACAAACAACTATCAAAAGACACCATATTTGTATCGAGCTTTAACAGCTCGGCTCTTTAGATCTGATATAAATTTTTTAACATCTGCATTCTAATCATTTTTTGAATAAGTACATACGTTTATTCACTTTGTCGGCAAGCGGATTGTGATTTGTTGATTAATGTAAGAAATAAAACGTATTACAAACAACAGATATTTTACTTCATTTCTTCAAATAATTTTAAAGTCAATAGTAAATTTCTTTAAGTGCAGGTTATAATTTTATATATAAAAGCTGGTTCACACGAGATCGGGATATATATGCGTGATAGATATTTTTTTTTTCAATATATTATTTTGATAAAAAAAGTGTTGCATATAACAACATAGTTAGCAGACCTTCATATTGAAAATTCTGTGTGAACATCCCCAATACCAGATAAAAAACATCTTATCTGGTTGATTAGTAGAACGATCAAGGTAATTGGTGGCATGTCGAAAACTTCTTTTTTGTGGTGAATGTGACAAAGTTGTTACTAGAACATGTGTTTTATTTGCTACAAGATATCCAGATCGACCCCGACCCAGCCGTCATACAGTAAAGAGAATAATAAACAATTTAACACAATTTGGTTGTTTTCAAACAAAACTTAAGAAAGTGAAGCCTGTTATTAATAATAGTGATAATAAAATTGAAATTTTACTTATTTTTGCCGTATTGTTGCTTATTATAATTAGGTCGTATTTGTTTAATGTAATTCCACATAGGGTAAAGTAAAGTATGTTGGTGATATAGGTAAATTGGTGATAGTTTCCTTACCATGTATAAAAAAAAAGTGAGCGGTCGTCGGACCGCCGACAATCTTATGCACAATAGAATGACCATCTTTCTTGAATTTTTCACCATTTTTCAAAAATTTTGACAATTTTTGACCATTTTTGACGAATTTTGACAATTATTGACCGTCTCTGACAATTATTGACCATTTCTGACAATTTTTCAAAAATTTTAACACATTTGGCAATTATTGACCATTTTTTCAAAATTTTGACAATTTTTCCAAATTTTAACAATTATTGACCATTTTTGACAATTTTTGAGCATTTTTGATAGGTTCTGTCAATTATTGACCATTTTCGACAATTTTTCAAAAATTTTGACAATTTTTAATAATTATTGACCATTTTTTCAAAATTTTCACAATTTTTGAACATTTTTGACAATTTTTCGAAAAATTTGACCATTTTTCAAAAATTTTGACAATTTTTGACAATTATTGACCATTTTTCCAAATTTTTGAAAATATTTGGCAATTATTAACCATTTTTTCAAAATTTTGACATTTTATGACGATTTTTCCAAATTATTGACAATTTTTGACCATATTTAAAAATTTTTGACAATTTTTCAAAAATTTTAACAATTATTGACCATTTTTGACAGCTTTTGACGAATTTTGACAATTATTGACCGTCTTTGACAATTATTGACCATTTTTGACAATTTTTCAAAAATTTTAACATATTTGGCAATTATTGACCATTTTTTTTGACAATTTTTGCCCATTTTTCAAAATTTTAACAATTATTGATCCTTTTGGACCATTTTTGACGAATTTTGATTGGTTTTGACAATTATTGATCGTCTTTGACAATTATTGAGCATTTTTGACAATTTTTCAAAAATTTTAACATATTTGGCAATTATTGACCATTTTTTCAAAATTTTGACAATTTTTGACCATTTTTCAAAATTTTAACAATTATTGATCCTTTTGGACCATTTTTGACGAATTTTGATTGGTTTTGACAATTATTGACCGTGTTTGACAATTATTGACCATTTTTGACAATTTTTCAAAAATTTGACAATTATTGACCAGTTTTTGACAATTTTTGAAAATATTTGGCAATTATTAACCACTTTTTCAAAATTTTAACAGTTTTTGACTATTTTTGATCATTTTTCCAAATTTTATCATATGCATCGTCTCTTTATTGTAATGATTCATAAAAACCCTGAAATTTTGAAGCTATCATCTCAACTAATAAGGGAAAAAAATGTCTTTGAAGGAAAAATCACTTATTTTTCAAATATAAAGTTAATCTTAAAATAATGTCTATTTCTGTTTATACAATTTTATGTATTGAGCAAATACCTAGTAAGTTCCAATCAATTTTAAAAAAATACACATTCTACAGGGTCTTTTTGTACATTTTAGCTTCTTTAGCGAGAACGCACTACAAAACTATGGCATTTTGAATACCTTCAAGAACTAATTAATTAAAGTCAAACTGTTTGTCCTCCAGCACAATATGGCCGACCTCTCAGTGACGTCATTCAGGAATGGTCTATTATCTTTTAAAAATGTCTACTTTATTGAGATTATACAGTCCGAAAACGGAGGAAACTACTGAAATTGTAGTCTTTGCATCGATCAGTTGATCTTAGGTTATTAGACTTTGTTATGGGGATATAAATTTGATAACATTTTTAAATGCCCCTTTCGAGAACATTCGCTTTGTTTGTGCATAGGACGAGCGCGGAAGGTACTTTCTAGAGTTGAGAAGGACTATATATACGCGGGTTTTTGAGTGCGTGAACAATAAATTAGTTCACAGACAGTTTACAGAAGTGCTTAATAATCGGACAGTGAATTAAATAGTAAAGATAAATAGTGTAATATTCAAGTGGTAAAAATAAATTAGAACTATTATACCGAGTGTAAATAAATTAGTAGACATTACGTATAGTGTGTATATAAATTAAGTTTAATACAGAGGGTGTTTCGTTAAATAAATAAATAGTAATTAGCCATAGTAGTGCGTATAATTTTATCCCACAAGTAAAAACTATTTAAATAAATAACTAAAACATTACATTACCCATAACAAAATGGCATTTTTTTCAAATGTATTTTTCTGTCAAAATTGACTTAATTTTAGCCTTTTTGTTTAAATAAGCGATTGATTTAAACATTGACCTTTTGGATGGGTAGGTCAAAAAAATTATAGGTATATCTTCAGGAATTCAAATTGCTCATGTTTAATTGAAAAGATCACCAACTTACCTTACTTTGCCCTACATAAATTACAAGAACTTATAACAAGTTAGTGTTCAAGTTCTAGGTCATAAGACATTGCAAGTTTTCACACAGCTCGGAAAACAATTGAGTTTTTAAAGCAAGAAAACATCGAATTGTTGGACAATTCCTCATACAGTCCCGACTTGAGTCCTAACGACTTTTTTACTTCTCCAACCAAAAATTAAGAATTATCTGCGTGGTAAAAAAGATGCAGTCAACAACGCCTTCAAAAACTCCAATTTGAATTTGACCAAGCGATTGGAATAACTGCTTCTAGAATTGCTTCCAAAGAATGCAATGCTTTTATTGCCTTAATCTGAAAAAAAAACTAAGAAACCCCTTCTACCCAAATTTGTTATCATTATCACATTTATTCAAGAAGTGATTGGTATTAAAACCTATAAAACAAATTACCACCGGTCTATAACTCCTCACGTAATAGTTCCAAAGCATATACAAAGGGCTTATCCTAATAACCCCTATTTTTCAGCAAACTTCTTATCTTTCTTACGGATAAAGGGCAATTAGAAGAATAGAGTGATTTGGGACAATCATAGGCTTATCAACTTCTCGAACACCTATTCGTCTAATATCTTTTTCTTGGTTTATTTTTGGCTTATCTATATACGCCTCGAACACTTGGATTGATGAAGTCGATTAACGTTTTTTTTTTCTACGACAAATGAACAATTCTACCAAAAATTAACGCTATCACGATTCAGTTATACAATTGGATCGATGGTGTGATAAAACAGATGGATAGAAGAAAGTAATTCTCATGAAAATGGGAAAGACCACTAATTTTCAAAAACAGTATAATCGTGATCTCCATGTCTAAAAACTACTATATCTATGAAGTAATCATATATTTCATAATATGAATAACATATAATTTTACGCGCCATTTGTAAAGGCTACTCTCAATGGTGTAATGCAATGTGTCGTACTTGCCTGTCGACCTTAAGCCGACCAATCATATAAGTTCTAACATAGTAAATCCAAATAACTTTGGTTCCATGTATGACAAAACAAAAGTCAATCAAATTTGAGGTTATGCTTCATTGTATTTGTATGCTGTTTTAAAGTTTTTGAAAAATAATGAAAATACAATACAAAAACGGCAACAATAACCTTACAGACAAAACGTCAATCACTCTGAGATTGCTTCTGTGAACAAATGTCATATTCCATCACCAACAGTGTTGCCGCACTAAAATGGCCAAACTTGTTTTCCAGATAAAGAAGAATAAACAAATTACTTTGTTGTGAAGTGATATTTTTATCATTAGTTGATACAATGTAAGGAAAAATAAAAGCTAATGATGAGTAACTTTGACAACAATACAAAGGATATATAATAGAAGCAGACAGAGACAGATAATGTTAGGGGTTAGTACGTCACAGCACCGCCCACTTGTTTCGGATATTTTTCAGTTTTGAATTAATATGTTGATTTCAAAACGCCAGGAAATCTATTTAATACTATTTTGACACATTATAATTGTCTGCACACTGAACAAACATCATTATTCATTGATTGAAATATATTTGTAAGGATTTCATCTCTTAGTGATCTTCCCCGTTCTTCTTCATAACGCTACGGGGCTTTGAGAGTAGTTGTTATACCGAAGATGTCCAAAAATATTTCAAATGTTAATAACTTCTTGTGTAAAAAGTCTGGCTCCAGAAAAGTGAAAATTCCTACATTCCATACACTCTTGATTTTTTGTAGTGGATGAAATAATGAAAAAATTATAATTAAATTTGAAACGTAATAGATTATAATAATCTAACGTCAGTCAAAGTTAATTTTTTTCAATATAAAAGATATAATTAATGAATATGAGCAATTTTGATGTAAGAAATAATAATTAAAAAACTATGTTTGTTTTTTACATCCTCGCCATCCGATGCCGTTTCAAATTTATGGTTTTTCTTGGCATGTGGTTAACCAACTAAGAATACTCCCAACTAAAAACTAGTACAAAGCTGCTAATGATTTACATCCTGAAATTAATTATTAATAAATAAGTTTTTCTATTTTTCAAACCATTAAAGTGTTCGGCCTTTATTATACACTAAGAAATAAGTAATTTATTCGCAATGTGTTGCACCTGACACCTAATTAGAAATTTTATACCATCAGACTGAAATACATTTTTTTTTACCGGTGAATCGTTCTTACTGTTTTTTTCCATATTCATATCAAATTCTGTGCGGGAGGTCCTACAAATAGGTACTTTCCGGTAAGCAAGCGTAAAATTTCACAATATCGTTTCATTTCTAGTCCGAATTACATACCCGTCTCTCAAGTTATCGTTTACAGGCAATATCTCGCTTAATTTAAAAGACAATCCAATACTGTAAAAACTGTTGTGAATGGCATCAAAATTCCTTCCTAATGACGTATCAGAAACTTTATTTCTCTCAACAGTCCTTTGGCAGCCGCTTTCTACTTTCTATTTTCAAATGGTACACCCTGTATATTTTCGTTGAAAACTGCTTGTCTCTCTATATATTTGGAATACAACGATGTAACATGTCTTGTTGCTTTTTTATTATTAACACCAAAAAATTTCTAAATTTCCTTATTGAACTAAAATACAAATAATGAAGAAAAAATTACAGTAAGTGTATAAAAATAATTTCCCGCAGATTCCGTACAAGCTTCAAAACGTCTTAAAAACGCTCCTCTGCACGCAGCCTGAATCATAGCTGGTGTACTACGACAAACACAACACCTTCAAGGTCATGGCAAAAAGTAGGGTCAACACAGATATGGCTTTGAGGAAGCCAGACAAATGAGGAGGAAAGAGTGCGACTCTTACTAGAAACTCATTTTCCTGGGAGTAGCCCAAATAGGGAAGATAATCCTCTCGAAAGTCATAACAGACATCGAGAGAAAGTACTACAACGGCTAAGCACATTTGTAGTACCGAAAGGTTAAAATGGGCTATGAACACCTTTTCACCGTTCAAGGCACTGGGAGCCGATGGTTTTCCCAGCATTTCTCCAAAAAGGACAAGACGAAAGTCTACCACATTTGGTTAGCATCAGTCGAAGCAACTTAGAACTGGGTTATATACCAGATGCATAAAGAAGGACAATAGTAACCTTCATTCCAAAAAATGGAAAAAGGGACACAACAAACCCCAAATCCTTCAGACCAATTAGCTCAAAATGATGGAAAAAGCTATTGACAATTATATTAGAGCGGAAATCCTAGAGAAACTACCTCTCCACCAGCATTGGCATGCTTACCGGGCAGGCAGATCTACGGAGACTGTACTGGTACAATTGATGAAGGATATCCGAGGTGCTCTAGACAACCAAGAAGCCGTAGTATGCGCCTTTTTTGATATAGAAGGAGATTTTGACAATATTCCTCATAAGGCTGTCAAAAGAGCATTAAATAGAAAAGGTGTAGACAGCACAACATCCAAATGGATGTCGGAACTGCTCACCACTAGAGTAGCAGAGACGAGGACGAACAAAGACATTGTCTCCATCTGTACAACCAGAGGATGTCCACAGGGAGGAGTAGCATCTCCATTAATGTGGAGCCTGACGGTTGACGAACTCCTGTGTGGTTTGACTGACCTCGGAATTATATTGTCATAACAGCCAGAGGAAAATTCGAAAATATCCTTTGTGGTATCGTACAAAAGGGACTGAACTATACAAATAACTGGTGTAGGCAAGTGGGATTTAACATCAACCCCACCAAAGCCATCTTAATAGCTTTCACTAAGAAAAAAAAGCTCAACCTCAAAACCATTAAACTTGATGGGAGCGAGGTTGATTGGAGACAAGAAGTCAAGTATCTAGGTGTGACTCTAGACAGTAAACTCCTGAGGAACAAACACGAAAAGGAGATGTGCTGGAACCTGGCAGGGAGAAATTGGGATAGTAACCCAAAAATCCTGAGCTGGATGTACACTGCCATAGTGAGACCAATTATCACTTACAGAGCCATTGCGTGGAGTAGTAGAACTAGCCTATTGACAACGAGAGAAAACCTCTCCAAAATTCAAAGACTAGCCTGTATGTGCATTACAGGAGCAATGAGAACTTGCCCAACGGCAGCCATGGAAGTGATTCTCAACCTCACACCTCTACATATGGTGGTGGAAAGTGTAGCAGAAAGAACAAGATACAAACTAAGTAGAGAGGGAATCATTAAAAAAAACCACCTCCTTACTTCTTAGAAATCAGAAAACCTGGGACATGCCACAAGATGGTATGATGAAAAAGTATATCTTTCCAAAGAAATTCTTAGAAATCAGAAAACCTGGGACATGCCACAAGATGGTATGATGAAAAAGTATAACTTTTCAAAGAAATTCGTTACGGAATTAAGCAACAAGAAGGAATGGGATCCAAATACCATTACCAAACTTGGAAAGGAATGGTACACAGACGGCTCAAAAGCAATAGAAGAAACTGGGATAGGAGTGTACGGGCCAGGAACCAAACACTCTGGAAGCTTGGGAAAAACCTCGAGTACCTTTCAAGCGGAAATTCACGCCATAAGAAAGTGTGCCCAGTTCAATATTGATAAAGGTTATAGAAAGCAAAGTATTATCATAATGTCGGATAGACAAGCAGCCATTAAAGCACTGAGCTCTTGTGTTATCAGTTCCAAAATGGTGTGGGAATGCCTAGGCAAATTCAATGAACTAGGCGAGAACAATATAGTCACCTTGCTGTGGATTCCAGGACACACTGGATTAGAAGGAAATGAAATAGCAGATGAATTAGCAAAGAGGGGGACTGGAACACCCTTTTGCGGTAATATTGGAAGAAATAGGCAAATCCGAAAAAAAAGAGAAGATCTGACCATTGGAAAGATCTAGTAGGACTTAGACAATCAAAGATTCTTCTGGGTGACTACAACCTGTTGAGATCGAATGAATGCATAAGTCAAAGTAAAACTGCACTAAGAGTTTTAACAGGGATCCTTACGGGTCATTGTCACCTGTATGGGCACCTGAAAAAGCTCAAAATAGTGGACGAAGAAGAATGTAGATTTTGTGGCATGGAATAATAAACCTCCATCTACATACTTGCTTCAGAATCCGAGGTCACAACACCTAGGAGATTACTGGATAGAAGAGGGACATTTACCTAAGTTGAAGCCTGCAGATATCCCAAAATTCCTCCGGGAAATAGGACTAAACTACTACTACTAGTCTCTGAGACTTTCCTCAGGAACTAAGTAGAAGTAAGGGGGCACACCACAATAGATCTTTTAGGTCTCAGTGAATGTCACTCCAATTTACATACATACATACAATACTACGACAAGCCTCACGAATGCGATCTTTAAGATCATCTAAAACTACAGGCTGTGTTTGATATACTAATTCTTTAAAATTGCCCCACAAAAAAAGTCCATTGGCGTTAGATCGGGCGAGCGGGGAGGCCAAACTGTAGGTCCGTAAGTACCTAACCATCTGTTGTGAAAAGACTGATTGAGATACTCCGCAACAATGTGTGCATTATGAGGTGGTGCACCGTCCTGCTGCCAAATCATTGTATTTCGCTCTGCCAAAGGAATCAATAAGTTCAGGTAATTTGTTTTCAAGAAAATCTAAATACCAGACAATGTGCCCTCGTAAAAGTATGGTTCAAGCAAATGACCACTGAATAACCCATTCCATACATTTATACCCCAAACTGTATGAAAACGAAATGAACGAACCCTGTGAGGATTTTCGTTCGACCAATAATGGGCATTGTTTTGTTGTGGAACCGGTTTTCACCTCTCCAAAATATTTGATTTAATAGTAAGGGATTGTCGGCAACCATAACATCGATTCGAGATATTAATTCTAATCTTCTGTCTAAATCAGTATGACTCAGTCCTTGAATTAAATGTAGATAAAATGGGTAATATTTGTGTGTATCAGCTCCATCGATAAATCAACAAGCTATGAAGGTAGTAATTCGCGCCACCCCTGTATATACGATACACGTGTCTTTTAACGACCGTTTTTCAGCAAGTCTTTATCAGCGCCACATAAAAGTGCCGACGACGAGTGAACCTACTATTAATTATCTTTGTACGGTGGCCTTGTGCTTTTCACTTTACCCCTACTCCGCTGCCGGCTGTAACGCTGTAACGCGACATGCGATAGATGGACGAAAAATTTTGAGGCAGAGTAATAAAAAGTTTCACTTTAAAAAATAACCCAGTCGGGAAAAAAAAGGCCAACGCCGAAAAGAAGATCTGACCATTGGAAAGATCTAGTAGGGCTAAGACTGCACTAAAAGTTTTGACAGGACACTGTCGCCTGGGCATCTCAGAAAGCTCTAACTAGTGGAGCAAAAATAATAAAGATTCTGTGGAATGAAATACAGAATCCTAGGAGACTGCTGGATAGAGGAGGGACACTAAAGCCTGCGGATATCCTACGGGAAATATGTCTAAAGAAACTACTATTGGAAGTAAAAGAATGGGGACCCTGTAATAATCAATTTCTCGATAATATAACAATAACTCTTCTAAGAACTAACCTTGAGATAAGCCCCATTAGAATAAGAAGTAGACTTTCAAGTACCTATTTAGATTTAACCGCTCGCTACTCGAATGTAACCATATTGGGAAATTAGCATACCCAATCTCTTTAGATGAATGAATAAGAATCAGTGAGACAGAAAAAAGTGTCCTTCACATTGTAACCCACCCCTGTATTCATTTTATTCAGAAACTGTGTTCTCTTCTTTGCGTTGATTGTCTGCAGCAGCGGGTGGCGTTTTGATACGTTTTTGTATTTTGCGCGGTATTACTGAAATGTACAAGAGCAACTACTTACATTTTGTGTTATTAAAATAATGATGAATTGGCTTTGCACGACCGTTACAATAACCTCAATGGGAATTGTTGAAAACCACGGAATATACTCAATAAATTAAAATAGGGACGAATTTCGAGTCAAAAGTTGAGCATAAACTGTACGTCGAAAGAAAGCATTTATCGGCAGAAACAATTCGTGAGCGGTTTCGAGGAGGAATGCCTGATGTACAGAGTTGTCTATAAAGTGTAGATTCCAAGTATTGGATCCTTCAAAGTCATAAATTTGACAACCACTAACAGCTTAAAACCGAAATAATAAAACACACACGTTGTTACAGCATGATCAGATAAAAGGTCCAGCCTTATTCCCCCGACTATACTTATTATTCAAATACCTGCAGTAACGCCGCTGAGATGTTACGAAGAGGAAAAGGAAAGACGCAGAAAGGAGGAAGAAGAAGAGAAAGAAAGACGCAGAAAGGAGGAAGAAGAAAAGAAGGAAAGACGTAGAAAGGAGGAAGAAGAAGCGAAGGATAGACGTAGGAAGGAGGAAGAAGAAGAGAAGGAGAGACGTAGAAAGGAGGAAGAGGAAGAGAAGGAGAGACGCAGAAAGGAGGAAGAGGAAGAGAAGGAGAGACGTAGAAAGGAGGAAGAAGAGGAAAAAAAAAGACGCAGAAAGGAGGAAGAAGAAGAGAAGGAAAGAGGCAGAAAGTAGGGAGAAGAATAGAAGGAAAGACGTGAAGAGGAGAAGGAAAGACCCAGAAAGGAGGAAGAGAGGGAGAGACGCAAAAAGGAGGAAGAAGAGGAAAAGGAAAGATGCAGTAAGGAGGAAGAAGAAGAAAAGGAAAGAGGCAGAAAGTAGGAAGAAGAATGGAAGGAAAGACGCAGAAAGGAGGAAGAGGAAGAAAAGGAAATAAGCAAAAAGGAGGAAGAAGGAAAGAGGCAGAAAGTAGGAAGAATGGAAGGAAAGTCGTAAAGAGGAGAGGGAGAGACGTAGAAAGGAGGAAGAAGACGAGAAGGAAAGACGCAGAAAAGAGGAAGAAGAAGAGAAGGAAAGACGCAGAAAGGAGGAAGAGAAGGAGAGACGTAGAAAGGAGGAAGAAGAGGAAAAGGAAAGACGCAGAAAGGAGGAGGAAGAAGAGAAGGAAAGAGGCAGAAAGTAGGAAGAGGAGAAAAAGGAACGACGTGAAGAGGAGAAGGAAAGACGCAGAAAGGAGGATGAAAAAGAGAAGGAAAGACGCAGAAAGGAGGAAGAGGAAGAGAAGGAGAGACGCAGAAAGGAGGAAGAGGAAGATAAGGAGAGACGTAGAAAGGAGGAAGAATAGGAAAAGGAAAGACGCAGAAAGGAGGAAGAAGAAGAGAAGGAAAGAGGCAGAATAGTCCAGTAAAAAGTTCCGAGATTCTGCATGGGTGGCTGCATGGCTGTTAGGGGACTGTTAGATTTCACATGTACAGAATTTTATGTGACATGGAAATGCATCGAGAGAGTGGGGAAAGGAGAAGGGTGCGCAGTAGCGGCTCGGGAATTCCCCGGCGGATTTCCAGCGGATTCGGAAATGGTCGGGAAAATCAATAATCCTGAATGAAATTTAACAAGTGAGGTAGTATTTCGACGTAAAATTTTGCGCTCTACAACATTTATTCGAAACTTTTTTCGATAAATCAATTAGTTACCGAGAAAACGCGAATTTTAAGTAATTTTCCGCGGTTTTAACTATTTCCCAAAAAAATTGGAGTCTGCCAATAGTTCCATTCGATTCCGCGTGCCCAAATTACCTTAAAAAACGCAACCGCAGCCACCCATGAAGAATCTCGGAACTTTTTACTGGACTAGAAAGTAGGAAGAAGAATAGAAGGAAAGGCGTGAAGAGGAGAAGGAAAGACGCAGAAAGGAGGAAGAAAAAGAGAGGGAGAGACGCAGAAAGGAGGAAGAAGAGGAAAAGGAAGGAAGCAGTAAGGAGGAAGAAGAAGAAAAGGAAAGAGGCAGAAAGTAGGAAGAAGAATAGAAGGAAAGACGCAGTAAGGAGGAAGAAAAAGAAAGACACAGAAAGGAGGAAGAAGCAAAGAGGCAGAAAGTAGGAAGCATGGAAGGAAATTCGTGAAGATGAGACGGAGAGACGTGGAAAGGAGGAAGAAGAAAAGGAAATACGCAGAAAAGAGGAAGAAGAGAAGGAAAGACGCAGAAAAGTGGAAGAGGAAGAGGAAGAGGAGAGACGTAGAAAGGAGGATGAAGAGGAAAGGGAAAGACGCAGAAAGGAGGAAGAAGAAGAGAGGGGGAGACGCAGAAAGGAGGAAGAAGAGAAGGAAAGATGCAAAAAGTAGGAAGAAGAATAAAAGGAAAGACCTGAAGAGGAGAAGGAAAAACGCAGAAAGGAGGAAGAAAAAGAGAGGGAGAGACGCAGAAAGGAGGAAGAAGAGAAGGAAAGACGCTGAAAGGAGGAAGAGGAAGGGAAGGAGAGACGTAGAAAGGAGGAAGAAGAAGAAAAGGAAAGACGCAGATAGGAGAAAGAAGGAAAGAGGCAGAAAGTAGGAAGCATAATAGAAGGAAATACGTAAAGAGTAGAAGGATAGACGCAAAAAAGAGGAAGAAAAAGAGAAGGAGATATGCAGAAAGTAGGAAGAAGAAGAAGAGAAGGAAAGTCGTGAAGAGGAGAAGGGAAGACAGAAGGAGGAGAGGCGTAGACAAGCAGATGTAGAAATTATGAATGACCTAACTCAAGGGACAAAAAGGAAAGAAGTAGTTTCCTTGGACTCTGTTCATATTACCAAAAATTTGTCAAGATTTTTGGTCAAATTGCTAAACCACTGAAAACAACTTTAAATTTGAAACTCGCCTTTCCATTATAATGAGATTAAGAAAATCTCACCTTCAAGTTGTCCAACCTATTTTAAGAGTCCTTCAAAGTTATAACAAATAAAGGACTTTTAACATGTATTTTTATTCAACATATTTTTTCAATAACATTTTATGCGTTCATACCAGCACAATACAAAAACATTCTTGTTTATTGACCATTTTACCCGTAAAAAAAACGATGAATATAATTTATCCGAGCTACCCTCCCCAAAAATTTCAACTAAACGTTTATTGACTACCATTCAAAAAAAATACAAATAGGATCAGGTCAAGTTACAATGTGGTCAGAACGTGACGTAACTTTCAATAAACCAGGGGACTTTTACGGTTTTGAACCTTATGGTGATTGTCGGTAAGGGTTTTGGAACTCACCCCTCTATAATTATCTCGAGTGTCGATCTTGAGTTGTCTGTCGCAATGCCAACTGCATATATGTACGTTTTTATATTTTATTGGCTTTTGTGGAGGTTTTTGAATGAGATTAAATCAGTGAATTTTTAAAATTTTTTCAAGCTCTGGACGTGATAAAACAGGATCTACTTGTGAAAACGTATATCCAATAGTCAGCTTTCATTCAAAATACTTTCAACTGCACTACAAACTACACCTAAAAAAATACGAACTGTACAAACATAATTAACAGTAAATCTAAATGTTACTACGCCTCTGGAAAATAAAGATGTTAGAGAACAGTACAGTATTCGCCAGCTAACTTGATGTCCTAAATGCTTTCTAGGGAGCTATTGACGCCGCCCATCCGATAACTGTAAACAGTGCCGTGCAAGTTCTGAGGATACGCTTTCTGTTACAAATTAACACAACTTGTACAATTAATAAAGTAAAGTCCGTCCGGAAATATATGATCCTAACTTAATAAATAATATTTAATTATTTGTTATAATTATTGGTATATTGATTTTAATAGAAACGAATCTGCTTTATACCTGAATTCCGAGTACATAAATAATATTTTAACAATAAGGTACTCATTACAATAACATGTTATTTATCTAATTGAAGATTATAAAGTTAGGATCTTATATTTCCGGACGGACTATAATTAAAATTTGTTAGAAACTAAATAATTTCTTCCAGGTAGTAATGAGAATAAAAGAAACACAAGATAATGGGAAATTATTTAAGCTAGGTATATTTCTAAGAATAGGTATAAACAGTTTTTATCTTTACGAAGAATCTGACTCACTGCCGCTACTGGAATCACTTTCATCTAGAGTAATCACAAGAGGGTTGACGTCATAAAACATATCTGTTTGTTTTACAAACACTTTATTGTACAAAGCAGAAACAATAACTGTGTGACGTTACGCTACTGAAAAACACCTGTTAAGGTTCGATGCAATTGGCGTTTGTCGAAATTTTACCACCAATAGTAGCCGAGTAGGCAGGGCACTATTACTATGTCTCTCTTAGTTGGTAATTTCTGGGACATCAAGTTAACTGGCGAATACTGTACGTCCGGTTGCTTGGCAACTGATCACATGTTTAAGTCTCAGAAGCGTCCAGTAAACAACGAAAGCTTATTTTAAATAAGTTTAAATGGGGTACGACACTGGTACTAGAATCGGTTGGAAACTAGCGCATGTATTGATATATCTTCCGGGAAAAAAAGAGAGATGGTGTGTACTGGCCACTTTGGACGACAGAAACGCCTTTAACACAGTACCTATTCAAGATATACTGCAGGAACTGGAATCAGCCCATATCTGTAAAACATCAGTAAAAGATACTCAGCAAGATCCTCCTAGGAGACGGGGAATTCTACAACGTAACTGCGGGGATAACACAAGGTTCGGTACTGGGGCCGACATCCTGGAAAGTCTTCTATGATGATCTCCTCAGGATTAGGACCCCGGATTGCATTAAGATGATAGGGACGCAGATGACGTCACTGCAACAACAGCAGCGG